>OX438898.1:5403575-6808888 GCA_949316265.1 Diarsia mendica
TATTTGTTTGGGTTACAGACAAGAAAAAACCCGACTACGACAAAAAAAACGACGCTGAAAAAGTATGAAACAAGATTTTCAGGATAGAACAAAAAGAAAAGCCGTAGTCACACGGAATTAAAGTGTTTAGGTTGGTACCTATAACGTGTGACTACGGCTTTTTGTTCTATCCTGAAAATCTTGTTTCATACTTTTTCAGCGTCGTTTTTTTTGTCGTAGTCGGGTTTTAGTTTATTACTTTTTTTATTTAAACAATTTTGGTGTTAAATATTTTTTTTTACTCGTGACTTTTTGTCCGCTAGAGGGCGTGATTTTAAATTTGAGCAATATTTTGGAAATGTACAAGTGAGGCCCTTTCAAATGATACCAAACACGGCGTATTTATCTCCATTTTTATTTTTTAAGCCTTACTTTTTGTCTGCTAGAGGGCGCCAAATCGCTATTTGTGACACGTCACGTAGGC
This sequence comes from Diarsia mendica, assembly GCA_949316265.1. Taxonomy (NCBI): domain Eukaryota; kingdom Metazoa; phylum Arthropoda; class Insecta; order Lepidoptera; family Noctuidae; genus Diarsia; species Diarsia mendica. Next base: position 5,404,039 of record OX438898.1, read on the forward strand.
TATGTTCAGCGGAAAATTAAGACGGTTCTAACGATACCTCATATGTTGAGTTCCGATAAGTAGATTAGAAGCTATGAGGGAACAGATGAAGATACACACATACATACATAGCCAGTCAAAATCATAACCCTCCTTTGGTTTTGCCGTAGTCGGGTAAAAACGTTTTGCTATTTTGCTTTCGGCCTCACCTATCCTGAATTCTTTCAATTCTACTTGAATTCTACGATCAGTTCAACGTAGTACTAAATCATTCCAAGGCATTTTCCAATAATACTTCTACAATTTCAGATTCATCGTCATTATTCTCCTGCCCTCATCGAAATTTATTTGGGGTCAGCGCAACATGTCTTCCTCTTCCATACTTCTCTTTTTCTCGTCATCTCAGCAGTCATCTCCTTTCTAGCCATATTATCCTTCACACAGTCCATCCAACGTTTCTTTTATCTTCCTCTACTCTTATTGCCATCTACATTTATACACAACTAGCTTTTGCCAGCGGCTTCGCCCGCGTGAAAATGACGATTTTCCATACAAACTTCCATCCCCTATTTAACTCCTTTATGGGTTTAATTTCGAAAAATCCTTCCTTATTCCTTGTCTTCATTAATAAAGGGAACCTCTGCAAAATTTCAGCTTTCTAGGTCCAAGGGTTTGGGATGGGCGTTGATGAGTCAGTCAGTCAGGACTTTTCTTTTATTTATATATATACATAGATATTCTCCTCATTTCTCTGCATCACGATAACCAATAAGCTTTAATTTCAGATTCATTATTCATATTCGACGGTCAGCGCAGAACTATAAACTACATCAACATGACTGACTTCCGTCTGGGGATCACTCATCTGCTGGTCTACAACGGTTTGGATAACGTTGTGGACATGGATTACGGTAAGCTGATTTTAGTACCTATTCAAATCGGCTTCGAAGACAACTTTGATGGTTTAGTAGTTGATAACGCTATTGTTAAGCAGCCAACTCAACTTAACTCCAAGTATTTTATCAATTATAGACCATCATAGACAAATTTGGAATGTCAAAAAAAGCGGAGCTACAGTCACAAGACGATATTATGCCTTGTGACTTGAGAAAGTACTCTATTGTTGTTGTTTTCAATCAATAAAGCAATTTATTACACGTACCGTACACGTCTTTCGATTGTGTAAGAAGCCATGCTATGCAATTACACACTATTGCATAGCATTGGCATGTTTTTGATACCGTGTCCAGGGTATCAAAATCACAACAATGCACGGTTTTAGAATTTTGTTTTTTCTCAAGTCTATTTTTGTGCCCAGTTAACAACGGCAACAAAGTCGTTCCCTGTAAAATCATAAAATGTGACTGGAAAAATATGTAAAGACCTCTGCCTACCCTTTTTGAACATGCCTAATCTAACCCATCCTTGTTGACAGACTATGCAACAGATAACCTATACGTGCTAGACGCGGGACGTCGGCTTATAGAAGCAGTGTCCCTCAGGAGTCAGAAGCGCGCCGTGGTGTACAGGTTCCAGGACCAGGAGGTGCCTATCAGCTTGTGTGTGCTGCCGGACTATGGGTATGTTCATATTGTTTATAGAGTGTACCACAGATAACCTATACGTGCTAGACGCGGGACGTCGGCTCATAGAAGCAGTGTCCCTCAGGAGTCAGAAGCGCGCCGTGGTGTACAGGTTCCAGGACCAGGAGGTGCCTATCAGCTTGTGTGTGCTGCCGGACTATGGGTATGTTCATATTGTTCATAGACTATGCAACAGATAACCTATACGTGCTAGACGCGGGACGTCGGCTCATAGAAGCAGTGTCCCTCAGGAGTCAGAAGCGCGCCGTGGTGTACAGGTTCCAGGACCAGGAGGTGCCTATCAGCTTGTGTGTGCTGCCGGACTATGGGTATGTTCATATTGTTCATAGACTATGCAACAGATAACCTATACGTGCTAGACGCGGGACGTCGGCTTATAGAAGCAGTGTCCCTCAGGAGTCAGAAGCGCGCCGTGGTGTACAGGTTCCAGGACCAGGAGGTGCCTATCAGCTTGTGTGTGCTGCCGGACTATGGGTATGTTCATATTGTTTATAGAGTGTACCACAGATAACCTATACGTGCTAGACGCGGGACGTCGGCTCGGCTCATAGAAGCAGTGTCCCTCAGGAGTCAGAAGCGCGCCGTGGTGTACAGGTTCCAGGACCAGGAGGTGCCTATCAGCTTATGTGTGCTGCCGGACTATGGGTATGTTCATATTTTTAACCGATTTCACAAAAAGGAGGAGGTTCTCAATTCGGTTCAATTAAGCCAGCTGTTGCCCGCGGCTTCGCCCGCTACAACTCAAAAATTTATTCGATGATTTTCCACCCACCAAAAAAAAAAAAAAAAGGCTGAACGCTCACGTCAGAATTATAATCGGGCCGATTTAAATTTGTTCGTTAAATCCACAGTAAATCTGACCAAAAAAAAATCGGTCACCGATTATCGGACGAAATCGGACGAAAATCGGTCACCGATTATCGGACGTGGGCTGGGAAAGCCTAAAATTAATTTATGAGAAAAATTATAGTACAACTAAAAAGAGAAGTCGGTTGTTTATTTTGTAAAAAGTTTTTTCTTAAACGATGCCTCTGCGTACGGGGAAGATTCAGAGGATGATAACTTATCTTATTTTATTCAGGCGGATGATGGTAGCCGTGGTGGAGAGTGAGATGCACAACAAGATACATATCGACAGCATCGGACTAGACGGTACAGACCGAAGACACGTCATCATGAACAACTTGAAAGGTAAACGGCTTTTTTTGCAATATCATTTTTTACCGAGCATTTTCTGAACCATGTTGGGGTCGCCTTACAGTCTAACTGGAAGTAGCTGAATCCATGGAGCGACTGCTATCTAACCTCCAGAACCCATTTATAACTGAGTCATACGATACCCCTTGGTAAAACGGGATGTCAGATGTTCGAGTCAAGGAATACCTGTAACGACTGTCTAATATCTACAATTGACAGCCGGGATCCTTTTCAGACCCTGTAGCTTCTTCCAGCCTTCGATTTAAATTACATTGGTTAACTTGCCTTTTCTCAATGCTGGGTAATAACCTCCCTATTGTTATGAGATCTTTCCATCCAGGGCGAATGTAGACCACTCATGGGTGATTTAAGGACTTGCTTTTACTTTTGAAAAACTACCTGGTTCTCCGTTACTCTAGTTGTCAAGCACAAAATAGGTTTGGCAACTAATTAACGAAGCAGCTGGCAGTTCTTAAAATTAGAAAATTGATTTGAGTTCCGAGCGTAATATTATTTACACCTTACTATTGTATCGAGTCTGGTTCTTCTAACTAACCTAACAGACAGATGACTGTGTTGCTGTGCAATTTGTTCCACTACTTCGTCTTCCCAGCTAAAACACTATGAAGTGTCGATAAGGGTGGGCGTTTTGGGGGACTGTCTCTTGTAAATAAATTTTGACGTTCCAAAAGGTCTGATTATCAGCCTAGTTTCATAAAATGACTTTTGATTTTGATGAGATTTTTATGTTCTAAAATACTTTCATGTAATACCTGCAGGTCCTCACGTGCGTCTTCGCTACGTCCAGCACATGGACCAAGTTTACATATCGGACGAGAGCAACGGCGTCATCGACTATGTTCATCCTGAAGGTAAGTTGATGGTGTTGATATTCAGTCGATTTTATTATGCAAAAATTAATCTTTGATTGTCGTTATACTGGCAACACAGTCACTAACGTCACGTAACGTCAAACTCAACGTTTCTTATAAAAAGGACGGTTGCCTTTAGTCGCATGCTCATTTCTATCTAAACTGTGCTAGGAGGCAGTTACTATAACCTTCCTTGTGGGTATTTTTATAGTTGAATAATAAAAGTATTTAAATTCAAATTGCTGCTGTTTTCTTGACACCGTTTTCCTAGAGATGGGCCCGTCGGGACTGCGGGTTCGAAAGAGATACCGCGGCCTCGACACAAAGGAACATGGGTGGTTTTTAGTCAGTAGAAGTCTGACACTCCCTACCGCTCTGCCCAGAGCAGGAGGAGTAGTCATTTGCTGATTTCCCATCGTCCAAAAAAAGGTAGCTTAATGTGCTTGCGTCTATATACCGTGAGCAGTCAGTTCCAATGCCTTTGTTGATTAATTATTGCTCTGACCCGATAAGATAGGAGAAAAACAAAGCGTTAAGGGGACGGTGAACGAACATTTCTCCATACAAACGTAATACCAAAATCATTCGCGATACGAACATATTACCAACTTAAAATTATGTTATTCGGATACAGACGATATTTATCTAGGTTCCTATTAAACTTTTTTTGTAAAACATTTACTATTTACGAAATGCAAGCGAATTGCATTTCGTCAATAGTAAATAGCAATTCGCTTGCATTTCGTAAATAGTGAATGTTTTAAAAAAAAAGTTTAATAGGAACCTAGATAAATATCGTCTGTATCCGAATAACATAATTTTCATTTCCACCAGGTACCGGTCGAGAGAACTACCGCGAGCTATCAACGACGGTGACGAGCCTGTCCATCGCAGACAACTACGTGTTCTGGACAGACAGACGCACCTCCCGTCTCTTCTGGTCTGACCTCCACCAGACCTCCCACAAGATACGCAGGATTGACCTCGGTAAGTGATCCTTGCTGAACGCGCGGAGTAAACGTAACGTAGTCGATGTTAAAATTGAAGAAGTTCACAATGTTTACTTTTTTTAATAACGTCGCCCACTAAGAATCCCTCATGTATCGAGGCTGATACAAAAATGTAAACTCATAAACACAAACAGCCTAGAACAACTGCCCGTAGGTCATACTTACAAATATTTCTTTCGTGCGTGAAGCAGCACAGCTGTCAATGGCTCAGCCACTGCGCCAACCGCGTCGTCAGACTTTAGGCTTCCGGCGTCATTTATTTTAGAACTAATCTTCCTCTTGTCAGATCTTTGGATCAAGACTTCACATCTTGACAGTTACATGAACTTGGAGGTAACGATGATTTTGATGATTATAATTCTGTAACTGCACACGTCTTACAGCCGCGAATCATATTTTCACTAACATACAACATAGCACTGGCCTGCAAATCGCTAAAAACGTAAGAAAATTTGAATTTCGCGGGCTACCCTGGAACATCAACCTTAATGTTTATTCTCTTTTTACAGCCCTCTTGCCAAACAACACGCAACTCCTAATCCAAGCGACCTCCTCCCTCCCTGACCACAAAGACCCTCTCATGAACCATCCCTGTCTAAAGAACCCATGTTCCGACGTCTGCGTTCAACAATCCCACGGGACCCCACACGAGGACCCCCTCCACTTCCAAATGGGCTACAAATGTTTGTGCCCCCCTGGCTTGTTGGTGAAGGATGGCCAATGCACCAAGTTGGCCGTCTGCGATGTGCATGAGCTGCTTTGTCATAAGAGCAATATTTGCGTGGCAGAATCTGGCAGATGTGACGGTAAGGTGGACTGTCCGAATGCTGAAGATGAGGAAGGCTGTTTGGGTGAGTTACGACTAATTTGATTCATTGCATTAAAGTAGTGTGTAGCATAGTCAGTGCTACGGTGTAGCAGTGTCTGCTACACCGTTGCTGTCCCTGTGCTACGGCGTAGCTGCCCCTGTGCTACGTCGTAGCAGACCCTAAGCTACGTTGTAGCATGTATCGGCGGCTTAGCTTGTTATATGCTACGTCGTAGCTGCCCCAGTGCTACGTCGTAGCTGCCCCTGTGCTACGGTGTAGCAGACCCTAAGCTACGTTGTAGCATGTATTGGCGGCTTAGGTTGTTTTATGCTACGTCGTAGCTGCCCCTGTGCTACGGCGTAGCTGCCCCTGTGCTACGGTGTAGCTGCCCCTGTGCTACGGTGTAGCAGACCCTAAGCTACGTTGTAGCATGTATTGGCGGCTTAGCTTGTTTTATGCTACGTCGTAGCTGCCCCTGTGCTACGGCATAGCTGCCCCTGTGCTACGGTGTAGCAGACCCTAAGCTACGTTGTAGCATTGTATTGGCGGCTTAGCTTGTTTTATGCTACGTCGTAGCTGCCCTTGTGCTACGTCGTAGCTGCCCCTGTGCTACGTCGTAGCTGCCCTTGTGCTACGTACGTTGTAGCATGTATCGGCCGCTTAGCTTGTTATATGCTACGTCGTAGCTGCCCCTGTGCTACGTCGTAGCTGCCCCTGTGCTACGTCGTAGCTGCCCCTGTGCTACGTCGTAGCTGCCCCTGTGCTACGTCGTAGCTGCCCCCGTGCTACGTCGTAGCTGCCCCTGTGCTACGTCGTAGCTGCCCCTGTGCTACGCCGTAGCAGACCCTAAGCTACGTTGTAGCATGTCTAGATTTCTTCTTTAATGATTTTTATATTTCTAGTGGAACCTACAAACATATGTACGTCCGAAGAGGTTTTCTGCCACGGTGTGTGCTTAAACAAACACTTGGCTTCATTGTGTCCTACTGAAAAACCAATCCACATAGGTAAGCATCATAACTTTATTCTATCTTTTGTTATAAAAGAAAAGGGTTGATATCCTTCTTTTTAAACTTAGTATTTTTACTTTATATTATGATAGCTAATAAAAACATTGTAAATTGATTACCTGCTTCGTTGAAGGAAAACACGTAAAATGCCAAGTCAGAGGCTCCTGAGTAGCATTAAAACTCTGACCACATGTGCAAATAACAGGATAAACAAAGATAAAACCAAGAGCCCCATTGTGTGATAGTTGTGGAATATTATAGTAGTGATTAATAAACTACTGGAAAAGTAGCAGTACCTACGAAAATCGTCAACAGTATCACCCGATGACCCTATGCTCCACATTCCGCAACCAGTCTTGACCTTTTTAAGCACTGCGACGCCCATTTGTTTTGTTTTTTTGTATGGTGGGAAATCATTAAATGACCCGCTCTGCCATTGGGCAGAGCGGTAGGGAGTGTCAGACTTCTGCTGGTTAAAAACCACTCTTTAGCCCTTTGTGACGAGGCTGCGGTATCTCTTTCGAACAACCCGCAGCACCGACGGGACCCACAGCCCCGACGGGGCAACAACGGCCGTTCAGAATCACCTTTCTAAAATTCTCTTCTCCCTCACCAGTCCCTGTATCAACCATATGCAGCGACACAGAGTTCGAGTGTGCCAACTCTTCGATCTGCATCTCACGGTCACAGCTGTGTGATGGTCGGTCTGACTGCCCTGGAGGAGCGGATGAGCAGGACGCACTGTGCGACGCGCCTTCCTGCTATGACACTGAGTTTATGTGAGTATATACTGGGTGAGGTCGTCGCTATATGGAGCGACACAGTGTTCGAGTGTGTCAACTCTTCGATCTGCATCTCACGGTCACAGCTGTGTGATGGTCGGTCTGACTGCCCTGGAGGAGCGGATGAGCAGGACGCACTGTGCGACGCGCCTTCCTGCTATGACACTGAGTTTATGTGAGTATATACTGGGTGAGGTCGTCGCTATATGGAGCGACACAGTGTTCGAGTGTGTCAACTCTTCGATCTGCATCTCACGGTCACAGCTGTGTGATGGTCGGTCTGACTGCCCTGGAGGAGCGGATGAGCAGGACGCACTGTGCGACGCGCCTTCCTGCTATGACACTGAGTTTATGTGAGTATATACTGGGTGAGGTCGTCGCTATATGGAGCGACACAGTGTTCGAGTGTGTCAACTCTTCGATCTGCATCTCACGGTCACAGCTGTGTGATGGTCGGTCTGACTGCCCTGGAGGAGCGGATGAGCAGGACGCACTGTGCGACGCGCCTTCCTGCTATGACACTGAGTTTATGTGAGTATATACTGGGTGAGGTCGTCGCTATATGGAGCGACACAGTGTTCGAGTGTGTCAACTCTTCGATCTGCATCTCACGGTCACAGCTGTGTGATGGTCGGTCTGACTGCCCTGGAGGAGCGGATGAGCAGGACGCACTGTGCGACGCGCCTTCCTGCTATGACACTGAGTTTATGTGAGTATATACTGGGTGAGGTCGTCGCTATATGGAGCGACACAGTGTTCGAGTGTGTCAACTCTTCGATCTGCATCTCACGGTCACAGCTGTGTGATGGTCGGTCTGACTGCCCTGGAGGAGCGGATGAGCAGGACGCACTGTGCGACGCGCCTTCCTGCTATGACACTGAGTTTATGTGAGTATATACTGGGTGAGGTCGTCGCTATATGGAGCGACACAGTGTTCGAGTGTGTCAACTCTTCGATCTGCATCTCACGGTCACAGCTGTGTGATGGTCGGTCTGACTGCCCTGGAGGAGCGGATGAGCAGGACGCACTGTGCGACGCGCCTTCCTGCTATGACACTGAGTTTATGTGAGTATATACTGGGTGAGGTCGTCGCTATATGGAGCGACACAGTGTTCGAGTGTGTCAACTCTTCGATCTGCATCTCACGGTCACAGCTGTGTGATGGTCGGTCTGACTGCCCTGGAGGAGCGGATGAGCAGGACGCACTGTGCGACGCGCCTTCCTGCTATGACACTGAGTTTATGTGAGTATATACTGGGTGAGGTCGTCGCTATATGGAGCGACACAGTGTTCGAGTGTGTCAACTCTTCGATCTGCATCTCACGGTCACAGCTGTGTGATGGTCGGTCTGACTGCCCTGGAGGAGCGGATGAGCAGGACGCACTGTGCGACGCGCCTTCCTGCTATGACACTGAGTTCATGTGAGTAGTGGTGAGCAGCTCGTCAATAAATAACAACAGTAGCACGGCTCGATGTTCAAGGTAAAGACGCGCTTGCCTAGGTCCGTGAATGAGAGACCATCTTAACATACTGAGTTTCCTTCGTGCCTTGGAAAGCACGTTAAACCGTTGGTCCTGACTATCATTTGTAGCATTTTTTTTTTTAACAGTCGTAACGAGTAGACGGAAGCCGAAAGTTATATAGCACTCGGCACGTAAGTTGAAACAAAATGGCGGTCGTTCGCCAAGCTACAATCATGAAAATAAGTCGACTGAGACCCGATAATGTATTACAGATGGCATCCCGTAAGTTGAATGAATGATGATGAAGTTGGATGAATGATGATCTTGAATGCTCAGTTGCACATTTTCGTTCGAATCTCACTCTATTTTTGTCATTTTACCTATGCGGACGACCGCCATTTTGTTTCAACTTACGTGCCGAGTGCTATACCAAGGTGTACACGTATTACCCAGTTACTGGGTTGTGCAGCTTAGATAGGGAGTCATCAGACTCCAAGAGCATGACAAGCGGTACTCAGGGTAACATATTACCCAGAAACTGACTTGTACAGATAAGCAGTCGTTCTTCGAGTCAGATTTTGATTAGCTTGCAAAACTTTACGACAAAATTAAATATAAATTCCATTTTCCCCAGGTGTGCGTCAGGCTCCTGTATACTAAAGACGTGGACCTGCGACGGTGATGAAGACTGCAACGACGGTTCTGATGAAGTCAACTGTGGTAAGTAGATGTTGTTTCGCAAATGCACACAAATTCGCGATCAGCAGGGCTATTGCGTATCCTTTTAAATGTCAGTAGTGGCTATCATAGCATAGTGTCCATCAATTAACTGTCAAATGGTTAGTTTAGTATACAAAACCATTACCATTTGACAGTTAATCGATGGACACTATGATAGCCATAGCCACTGACATTTAAAAAGATACGCAATAGCCCTGCAGGAGTCCGCGGGCTGTCTATGCACAGCTAATGAATTAAACTGGAGAGGATCGTGATAAGATTCGTCTCGTTCATTACCCATTCTTGATTAGGAAGTGTCAAAACGTCGTTTCCTTTGTAATTTCCTAGTGTCGCCCCGTTGGTCTCATGGTCGACATGGACAGCTGAGGGTAGGGTCCTGGATTTGATCCCGGGACGGGTAAAGACTGCTATATTGTTTTTTCATAAGGAATGGCTAAGTAGTAACCCGGAGTTTGGAAGTTGGCGGTATGATACCTCCGTGCCTCGGAAAGCACATTAAGCTGTTGGTCCTACCCGTCAGGGCTGCTGGTTGGTCACAAAGATAACGCGGCCTCGACATAAAGGGCTAAGAAGGAACATGGGTGGTTTTTAGTCAGTAGAAGTCTGACACTCCGTTTCGCTCTGCCCAAGAGCGGAAGGGGTTATTTGATGATATACCACCGGCCCAAAAAAAAAAGCTGCTGGTCCTGCTTCTGATGTCTCTCCGGTCGTGTCGGATTGCCGTCCCATTATTGACTATGAGAGTAAAGGAACAGAGACACAATCCATCAGATACAACACCCATCTGACCGGAGGATCCTCACTTTTCTTTCGAGGTTGAGGAACTTTCCACTCTGTTCCTCAAAACCCAAGGTTAAGTTTCGAATGCCACAATCATGGTCTAAAGTTCTAAGCCTTTGCAGTGAACATGACATGCAGTCCAGGGTTCTACCAATGCAGGAATAGGGATTGCGTGGAGCTGAGGAAGAGGTGTGATGGCCATCAGGACTGCTTGGATTTCTCCGACGAGGAGGATTGTGAGGAGGATCCCATTGTGATTACCACGGTTAGTGTTTAATGGAGACTGCAAAGACCTTGTTTTTATGAACTCCTTTTTTAAAATGTTTTGAGTAGATTGAGTTATATACACAATAAGTTTTATCGTAAAATCCTTTCCCAGCAATAATTTATGAACAGTTTAATTCGTACTTTTCTAATTAAATAAATAAATAATAAGTTAATTTATTTCTCTCACAATGGTTATATAGCGCTAAACAGTTTTGAACTATAATTATAAGATTCACATTGTGAGAGCTGTAATTTATGCGAAGGGTTACTTAGTTTGATGTACATAAAGCAGAGTAGGTAGACCGATGGCCTGGTGAAGGTTCCGGGGACCCGCTGGATGCGACACGTACGGGACCGGGCAATGTGGCGACCCTTAGGCCCGTAATCCACCAAAGCGGAGATGTGCCAAGCGGAGAGGAGATGTGCCAAATTCGACCAATCACAGTTACATCTGGTCTTTTGCCCTTCCTGTGATTGGTCGAATTTGGCAATCTCCTCTCCGCTTTGGTGGATTACGGGCCTTAGGGGAGGCCTATGTCCAGCAGTGGACGTCTTTCGGCTGAAATGATGATGATGAATGCTTGGTTGACGGTTTGCTATTTAAAGGCTTTCGCTTCACTATGTTACGACACTAAATGGATACACTTGTCCTAACATCGAAATTAAAAAAATGAATGACAAAGTTGGTGGAATTTGGACCCTCAATATGTATTTTTTCTTTTTTATGTAAACCATTTGACAGGAAGATACACCAAGCTGCTCTGCGTGGGAGTACACTTGCGAACACAACACTAGCATTTGCTTGCCGCACACCGCTCGGTTAGAAACGCTTACAGCTACTTTTAGATAATGGTGGTTTGGGAAACTAATTGTCTAGTGCAAAATAATAAAAGTGACTTTCAAAAAGTACTGCTACTCAACCTAAGTTTTATCAAGGATTTTTGATTAGTTAGGTGGTTATGGTATTGGTGGCGGTGGCAGCAGGAGAAGTCAGAAGGAGAAGGGGGAATGAGCTGTCCTCTTTACCAAAGAGGAAGCGAAGTGAAATTTCGCGAAAAGTGGAAGGAGAGAATGGAGTCCTTTGTCCTGTAGTGGGACAACACATGCTTATAAAAATAATAATAGGTGGATATTATATGACGCCGTTCATCCGTGCGAATCTCACGTCGCATTGGCTTTGTATGAGATCCATTGTTCCTAACAATGCGTGGACTAGCAACGCTCACCGCCTCTACGCGCGGCGCACGGTGAGAGCCGGCGAACCAATATAATATGGAACATATCCGCTTCGTCGACTCTCACGCGTACGAGAATCGCCAACCTGTCTGGGTTATTCAATGGTGATGGTGTTTATTTATTTTATTTATTAAAACTTTATGCACAAGTAGTAAAACCGTACAAAGGCGGACTTATATATATTTTTAATTGGTTGGTGACGGAATAATTAAACTTATGGTACTGTCTCACAAGTCGTAGGATCGATTTCCGTTGCGAAGACGTTGATATTAAAATGGCGTTTGACGCCTCTCCTGTTGTAGAATCTTGGTATCTACCCTTGGGTCCACTCGTCTCTAGTTTGGTAGAAACTGAGTCATACTGAGGTTACTGCAGCTGTAGGATTCGTATGTGTACCTAATGTCTTTTCTTTTCCAGTGTTTTCTGTGTATTGGGCTCCCTTTTCACTCTTTCTAATCTTAGCTAGAGGCATGATCATTTAAAAAACCTTACATATGGTATGCAGCTGCATGTTAAACAGCTCTATTTTGTCAACCGGGTTAAAGGTGCAACTAATTACTGTTTTGTTTTACTGGTTCAAAAATTTCACAAGTTTCGGTTAGTGGTGAAGGGAGGGCGTTTTGTCTTATGTTACTTTCGAGTTTCTATTTGGGAGTAATGCAGTTATTGCCACGACACTGCACGACAACGCTGTCGGGTGGCGAAGCGGATCTCACGTCACATTAGCTTGTATGAAATATGTTGATCACAATACATATAGTGCAATCAAATTATCTTGGCAGGTCCGAACTTCGTGCAGGTTATTTTGTTACAACTAATGTATAAAAGTGTTATGATATTTATTTTATTTGTATTTCTCACTGTTTAAATTAGATATTTTCTGATCGTACCTATAGGTGTTGGTTTATCTGGCAATAACAGTTTTCTTCACAAGTTTACATGCGTAAAAGTTCGCAGAGCCTATGTTCAGACCTGTCAAGATAATTTGATCGTACTGTGTAACACAAGTTTCAGAGAATCTCTTGAATGTTTTCATATAGCTGCAACATGAAGATAGAGTGCCCGGGCGGTACAGACGAGCACGACTGCGACGTCCGCTGCGCTCCGCTCGGTCTGTTCTCGTGTCGCCAGCAACTCAACTGCATCTCTATGCACAGAGTGTGCAACGGACGGCTGGACTGCGTCGATGGCTCCGATGAGACACCTGATGCTTGTGGCAGAGGTAAACTTAAGAGCATAGACGGGCTGCGCGGGAATGTATGGAAACCTTGACCGATCGACGTTTCGTATTCTCCTTTTTTCTCCTCGAAACCTAAGCCAATTAAATTATATTTGGTATCAAAATTTAAAGGAAGAATAGATCTATGCCCCTATTACTTGTTTTTATTTTAAAAACTTTTCAATTTTCTTTGGTAGTCATCTGATTACGAAGGAAAAAACGGTTTTTACCTTCGTAATCAGATGACTACCAAAGAAAATTGAAACCAAAACCAAATAAAAACAAGTAATAGGGGCATAGATCTATTCTTCCTTTAAATTTTGATACCAAATATAATTTAATTGGCTTAGGTTTCGAGGAGAAAAAAGGAGAATACGAAACGTCGATCGGTCAAGGTTTCCATACATTCCCGCGCAGCCCGTCTATGCTCTTAAACATTCATGTTTGTATTCAGAATCTAAGCGTCTACAAAAGAGATATCGCGGCTCCAAACACTAAGAAGGCACGTGGGTGGTTTTAAGTCAGTAGAGGTCGTCGAGTAAAACTCGTCAAAGATTAATGAGTGGGGGCTTGACGTGGTAGGTAATAATGTACAGCAAAGTGACGTCACACGAGTTTTCGAAGCACTGTCTTAATTTTTTGTTTACCTACGTGAAAAAATAAAAATATGTGTCCAATACTTTTTTTGGAAATCTATCTGACGGACTAGTTTTTTTTTTTGTCAACTACCCCATTGGGAAAAGGCTAGGCAGATGATGACTTAGTTTTGTAAGAAAAAGCCAGTTTATAACAAAAACTTCCCTATTTCAGTGAACAGAACCTCCCACCTGTATCCAGTCGTCCATCCATTGTACTCAAAATGCGAAGATGGCTACCTCTGCGGTAACGGACAGTGCCTTGAGTGGAAACAACTCTGTGACAAGAAGACTGACTGCGCTGATGGCACAGACGAGTATGGACTCTGTGGTAAGTGGATATAATGGTGTTGTTTGATTGGAGTTTTTGAAATCTCGTGGCTCTTTGAGGAGAGAGGAAGTTAGCTGGTTGAGATCAGGTGAGAGTCAAAATGGCGGCTGTACCATAGCGAATCAAATTATAATACTTACCAAAAATATGTACCCAAAATGTACTATTCTGTACCTAGCTCTAAAAAATCAGTACCTCCTGCAGAACGGAGTTATTTAGAAAAAAAGTTACACCCGCCATATTGACATCAAGATGGCGGGTGTGCTGAAATATTTCATTATTTAACCATTACTCACAAAATATAATTACACCAAAAAAAAGTACTTGAAAAGTACCTCAAGTAAAAAAAACCACTTGATCAGTAAGTTGAATAGTTCCTGAGAAATAAAACAATCATGTCCCGTTTAGTTATGTTTATTATTAATTATTGATGAGTTATTGATACAGAGAAGTAAAGAAGAAGAAGACATGCTGCGCCGACCCCAAATGACTTGGGATAAGGGCAAGAGAATGATAATGATGATTTTAGTGAATTATTAAAGTAAATATCATGAAGGTTAATATTATAGCGTCGAAGTTATTACGTCTTTATTTTCGTCCATACATAATGCAATTAGCGATAAGTGAATTCGGAGTTTTGGTTATAAAATTGTTAAGATCATCAAAGCATTTCCATTCAGCATTACGACGACAGTGAGCCCGATAGTGACCAGTATTGTTGATGTCTGTAACATCAATAAAAACTCAATTAATCCAAGTATTTCGTATTTCATATTATTTAGTGTTATATCCATGGGTATGTTTTTAAGATGATCTGTTTGCATCTGTTTGATTCAGCTCAAAGGCTATTGTATTCCTAAGTTCGTATTTAAATGTTCGTATGCCGTTGCAGTTATTACGCCGACATTGTAAAATAGAACTATCTTCGCATAACATAGACTCTGCCGATTGATTGAGCATAGATATATTTGGCATGTTAAAATTAAGTGGCAAAAAAGCAATTTTTTTTTGTACTTTGTTAATAGCACACACAGTATTTTTACATGATTCCTTTACAAGAGCACTATAAATTGCATCGATCAAAATATTTTCAAAAATATAAGTTAAATTGCACTCGCAAGAAATGAAACCTTTACTATTTTTACAAGTTTTTTTAAAATATGACTGAAGAAGTTGTGCACGGCACTTGTATAATTCTGTTCTGGTAGTTTTAACATCAATCATTTTTTTTTATGAATTGACAGAATACATTTTGATGATTGAGTACATGAGTATTTAAATAAAAACCTTCAACCCTACTGCAATTACTTGTGCAACTGAGTCGAACGCGCAAGTGTTCGACACGTATGAATCCTTTATGCCAGATCGCAGTCTTGTTCCATTTAACAATAGTGGAACAGGTATATGTATTTTCACTCCTTTTTTCTTCATGGTCTTTCGAGCTTCAGCTTTGCCCTTCCAATTTTCGCAAAATGAGGGACTTTCAGAAAAAATTGAGTCTGTTGGGAAATCATCTTCTGTTTTATTTACCTTTGCTTTCGTATTTTCTCTTTTTTTCAAGTTAGGTTTTTCTGTTTTTTTCTATCTGTATTTTCTATTTTACCTATAGCTTCTTTTAATTCCCCCTCTATAAAATCTGCAATTCTGCATGTTTAACGATAAATTGGTCCAATCTCAATCTATTGGATTTCACGTCAATACGACATAAGTATCTCTTAAGCGTTTTAAAGTAACTTTCAACGTTGGATGATGATGCAGTTTGGTTTTCTGTTGATATATTGGAACCATCACATTCGACCACAATGGTAGTTGCTGTACTAACCTGGTTAGTGTTGGAATAAAAGAAGGCATGTAAAATAAGTTTTCGTGTGATAAGGAGTCACTGGCATCATCTGTCAATATAACTAACAGATTTTCGCGATCTAATTTGTCCTGATACCATTTGGGAAATGTAACTCTCTCTTTAACATCTTTCGTTTCTTCCAATATATGTTGTTCTGGTAAACTATAATGCTCCAAGTCGTTATTGTCTGGAAGATTCATGGTTTTATTTAATACTAGCTTTTGCCCGCGACTACGTTCGCGTGGAATAGTGATTTCCGGCAGATTTTTGGTTTATCTCGCGAAAAAAAAAAACAAACTTTCCTATGTCCTTTCTCAAGTTCCAAACTATGTCTGTACCAAATTTCATCAAAATCCGTTCAGCCGTTGAGGCGTGAAAGAGTAACAGACAGACAGATTTATTTCCGCATTTATAATATTAGTATGGATTTTTAACCTTGTTTTAGCTTCATACAAAAACTACCAGAACAGAATTATAACTAACAAAACTAACAGAATTTTAACTTCTTCAGTAATATTTTAAAAAAACTTGTAAAAATAGTAAAGGTTTCATCTCTTGCGAGTGCAATATAGCTTATATTTTTGAAAATATTTTGATCGATGCAATTTATAGGAGTGCAGGGCAGTGGTCCAACTGCTCTGTCCAACTAGTTGGACCATGGGTCTTTACTAGGGGCAGTTGTCCAACTTTAAAAATAGTTGGACCACAGCACCTTTTGAGAGTTC
This sequence comes from Diarsia mendica, assembly GCA_949316265.1. NCBI lineage: Eukaryota > Metazoa > Arthropoda > Insecta > Lepidoptera > Noctuidae > Diarsia > Diarsia mendica. Next base: position 5,420,542 of record OX438898.1, read on the forward strand.
CGTGGTCCAATTCATTTAAAAATAACTTACCAACACTAAAAACCTCAACTGCATCTTGTGTGCAATATAATTATTGGAGTAGGTATATAGGAGTACCTCCTATATATTTCTGGGCTGAACCAGAACCATTAGAAAACTTCACTGATATAGAAATTATACGCATGACGAAAACTTTAATTATTATAACGAAAAAAAAAGAATTGTTAAATCAGGTTCTCTAATGGTTCTATAACTCTTATATATTTCTGGGCACCTGCTACTTAGTGAGATTTTACTGTAGAAGTTATTATACATGGCGAAGAAATTAATTTAAAAAAAAATGTTAAATCAGGTTGTCTAAATTAGACATTACAGTTCATTAAATGAACCCTGTACCTCCTATTATTTCTGGGCTCCTTGTGAGACTTTACTGTCCTTGTTTCTCATGTCCAACAAAAAAAAAACTGCATGGTATTGGAAAGGCATATAGATTTGATTTTAAGGTTCCAATACCTCCTAATGCTTCTGTTCTCCAGGTAGTTTGATCGATTGGGATTAAATTAATTAACTATCAAATTCAATCCTTTTAGGGTTGTAGGTAAGTTATTTTTAAATGAATTGGACCACGGAACTCTCAAAAGGTGCTGTGGTCCAACTATTTTTAAAGTTGGACAACTGCCTCTAGTAAAGACCCATGGTCCAACTAATAGGACAGAGCAGTTGGACCACTGCCCTGCACTCATTTATAGTGCTCTTGTAAAGGAATCATGTACAAATACTGTGTGTGCTATTAACAAAGTACAAAAAAAAATTGCTTTTTTGCCACTTAATTTTAACATGCCAAATATATCTATGTTCAATCAATCGGCAGAGTCTATGTTATGCGAAGATAGTTCTATTTTACAATGTCGGCGTAATAACTGCAACGGCATACGAACATTTAAATACGAACTTAGGAATACAATAGCCTTTGAGCTGAATCAAACAGATGCAAACAGATCATCTTAAAAACATACCCATGGATATAACACTAAATAATATAAAATACGAAATACTTGGATTAATTGAGTTTTTATTGATGTTACAGACATCAACAATATTGGTCACTATCGGGCTCACTGTCGTCGTAATGCTGAATGGAAATGCTTTGATGATCTTAACAATTTTATAACCAAAACTCCGAATTCACTTATCGCTAATTGCATTATGTATGGACGAAAATAAAGACGTAATAACTTCGACGCTATAATATTAACCTTCATGATATTTACTTTAATAATTCACTAAAATCATCATTATCATTCTCTTGCCCTTATCCCAAGTCATTTGGGGTCGGCGCAGCATGTCTTCTTCTTCTTTACTTCTCTGTATCAATAACTCATCAATAATTAATAATAAACATAACTAAACGGGACATGATTGTTTTATTTCTCAGGAACTATTCAACTTACTGATCAAGTGGTTTTTTTTACTTGAGGTACTTTTCAAGTACATTTTTTTGGTGTAATTATATTTTGTGAGTAATGGTTAAATAATGAAATATTTCAGCACACCCGCCATCTTGATGTCGATATGGCGGGTGTAACTTTTTTTTTAAATAACTCCGTTCTGCAGGAGGTACTGATTTTTTAGAGCTAGGTACAGAATAGTACATTTTGGGTACATATTTTTGGTAAGTATTATAATTTGATTCGCTATGGTACAGCCGCCATTTTGACTCTCACGAGATCAGGGATATATAAGGTCCCATTAAAATAGGTGGACAAAATTTCAGAAATCATTCAGACCACCAAAATAAGGACGATGGTAATAAAAATAATAAGAAAAACGCTTTTAAGTAAAGGATGAGTTTGTTCTAGAGTGCGGCGCTAATTATTATTTTAAATGAAAAAAAAACACTTTATTTAGTGCTTTTTTTTGTGTAGATATCTTTGGTTAGACGTACTGAACGCTGTGTTAAAATTTGTCCACCTATTTTAATAGGACCTTATATAAACACTCGTGCCTGCGTCACAAAGAAGCAAAATAACAAGATTGTTGGATTGAATTTGAGGAAGTAAACCGATATGTTGTTTTTCTGTTGTTTTTCTTTTGTCTATTAGTCTAAGTTAGTTTTATTTTGATCTCATGTTTAGTTTACAACAAATAGGTTTATGTTTAGTTTTCTATTCTGTTACACTTTTTGTATATAATTTTTCGATGATTAGCTTTACTTAAGAGAATGTTGTGTACACCTGTAATTGGTACCTACATAAGAACCCTAACCTATATATATATATTTTTTTAAACTGTAAGATGTATGTACTGTTGGTGTACCTATTTTAAATAAATAAATAAATTAGTGTCCTCTTCAGAAACGGCGTGCTCCAACAGCACATGCTCGTTCGTCTGCCAGCCCACTCCTCTGGGAGCGCGGTGCTTGTGTCCCTTCGGGTTCCGTCTGTCTGCGGACCTGAGCTCGTGTGAGGACATCGACGAGTGCCAGCAGGAGGTCTGCTCGCAAGGATGCATCAACGTCCGCGGGTCCTTCTTGTGTTCCTGTCATCATGGATATGCGCTCCGGTAAGGCATTTATTGACAGACTTCGAAAAGGAATAGGTTCTCAATTCCTTGGAAATCTCTTTTTTTATGTATGTTTGTTACCCGAAGATGGTTGGACCGATTTAGTTTTTTTTTTGTTTTCGTTGCAAAAATTAAATTAAACAAACAAAAGTCACCGACTTCAGAAACTGCAGATTTTTCTTCTAAAGTTTATTTTTCACGAACATTCGCTCGCGTGAAACTATTTAAAAAAAATTACTTCCGTTTTCGAATCGTATTTTCGTTACCAACGTTTTATTTTTTTGCACTTAAGACGATGACAATAGCTATTGACTTCTGATGTTTCAGTATTTTTGGACACGCCCACAATTTTTCCGATACCCTAGCGCCATACTACCAAGTAAGAAACAAATAGTCCAGGATCCGCGGTCCATTTTTGCACTTGATTACTATCAAGCTAATTTTGATGAGACGGCGAGACGCCCAACAATTTCCTGCACGAAACTCTCGAATTCTCGATTGTGGTAAGTAATAGGGGTAGCAGGGATAAAATATGTTGGTTTGATGATTCTCAAAAGTGTTAAGTACAAACACTTTTGAGAATCATCAGCTGGGTTTTTTTGTTGTTAAATCTGATGATAATTATCTAAATTATTTGAAAAAATATTTGTCCTACAAAATGTATGGTTTGATCAAAGAGTCCCCCCCTTCCTTCCTTCCAATATGTATCGATAACGAAGTCATTAAAAATGATTACTTACTAACTGGGTTTTGGGGATTGGATATTTTCTATTAAACCCAGTCTTTACAAGTTGCCTACAAGATTCTAAAAATTATATTAAGTGTTTGGCACTTACTCCACGCACCATCAATACTCCTGTACATCACAAACAACAGGCTAATACACTTTCTGGAGCCACAAATTCCAGAAGAGCAAGCAGGTTTTGTTAAAGGCAAAGACACGCGGGAACAAATCCTGAACGTTCGCCAAATTATAGAGAAAAGCCGGGAATTTAACAGCCCTGTATTGATATGTTTCATAGATTATACCAAAGCATTTGATTGCGTGGAGTGGGGCAAGCTGTGGGGGGTTCTTAAAGACATGGGAACGCCTCAACATCTTATTGACATAGTCCGATGCCTCTACCTACACATCAACAACCGCTCTTTCGTCAAAATAGACACCGACTGTTCAAATGCGTTAGGCAGGGATGCATCCTCTCACCTCTGCTCTTCAATATGTATGAAGAGTAATATCATTCAAGACTCTTTAGGGCTGGGACAAGGGGTTTACTGTTGGTGGAAAGTGGATTTCCAATCTGAGGTACACTGATGACACCGTTCTCCTTGCTACAACATTTGGCAACATGAAAGAGATACGGCACAGATTGGAAGTGGAAAGTGGCAAAGTAGGGTTTGCAATAAATAGGCAGAAAACCAAGCTTATGGTGGTAGATCGTGCGGGAAAGCTATCGGGCGCCTATAACATCTATACTGTGGACAGCTTCGATTAACTGGGCTCCAATATAAGTAATGAAGGTAGCTGCGTCACAGAAATAAAACGGCGGATAGCCATGGCTAAAGATGCTATATTACGCCCCCGGAACATCTGGGAAAAACGTGGTATAAGTTTTAAAACGAAGGCCCGTTTGGTCAGAGCACTAGTTTTCCTGATTTTCCTCCATAGAGTTAATAATAATAATAATAATATTTATTTATTTTCAGGCTACTTTGGCCCATAGATAAATACCTTACAGACTAACATACATACGATATAATTGACAGCTTGTGTTAGTAAACAAAACCTTAAAACTATATTAGTATCACTACACTTGCACTACGTCACTGTGCGATCATGTGGCACTTGCCCGCGGAAGCGTCGAAACACCACCCCCTGCGGCCAAAAGTCCTCTTCCAAGACGACACAAACGCCTTAAAGTTGACGTTGCGGCGCGACTCGAGCAGCTGCACTCTCGCCACGTACTTGATCTTCTGGCGCACGTACTCCACGATGTCCTCCGTCGTAGTGGTGTAATGTAGACGGGAGAGGTACAAAGGAGTGTTCGGCTTTGCGGCACGAATATGCACATTGGGCTCCGATGGAGCCGTGCCGCAGCGGTTCTTGATGGTTCGCTGACGGCGCTTCCTCCTCAACACCGTCACGAAACTATCATCAGCCTGGATCGGTTCCTTTTCAGGCACAGGCTTCTCGGAAGGAGCATTTTTCCCCACAAGTTAAGACATGGACAATCCAAACAAGAGTAAGACAGAGGATAGACGCATTCGAAATGTGGTGTTTTAGGCGGATTCTCCGAATTCCATGGACGGCCAAACGCACAAAATGTGTCTATTCTTTACCAACTCGATATCAAGACTCGATTGTCAACAGTTTGCCTACAGCGTATTTTGTCTTATTTCGGCCACATAATGCAAAGAGGAGATAGCAGCCTTGAAAAGCTGGTCATTGTTGGCAATACCGAAGGCAAGCGACCGCGAGGCCGGTCGCCATTTTACAAATTTGGAAGTGTCTGTCTTCCAAACGATTGGCTTTGAGAAAAAATTGTTTGTGGAACCTCAATGTCATTTTTAAAGACCTGTCTAATGTCTATAGACACCCCACACGTAGGTATAGGTTTGATGAAAAAAAAAATATAGTTTCAGTTCCATGTATGTCCCCTAAATCCTTTTTTTTATTTTTGTATAAAAATCGTAAAGCGGTTCACAGAATACTTGTAGAGTTTCAACTGTGTAGTCTCAATAGTTTCCGAATGAAGTGGCTGTGACATACGGGTGGACAGACGGACAAACAGACATGACGAATCTATAAGGGTTCCGTTTTTTGCCATTCGGCTACGGACCCCTAAAAAACAGCTGGTTTGTAGTAATTTTTGATGAGCTCGTTATCAATACATGTTGGATTTAGATAATGATCATCAGATAAAAATAAAATAGTTAGTAATAGATTTTTGAAAATCATCAAATAAATAATTATAATAATATATAATCAATATATATTTTATCCCTGCTGCCCCTATTACCTACCACAATCGAGAGTTTTCGTATAGGGTAATGTTGGCGTCTCATCAAAATGCAGCTGCTCACGGAAAATTAGCTTGATAGTAATCAAGTGAAAAAATGTACCGTGGATCCTTGACTAACATTGTGACGCGGTCATTAATAATTTATAGATGAACGGATAGCTGTCAGTGGGGCGCAAAGTGACATACGTCCGTCTAGCACCGCGCCTAAGCGCTCACTGTCGGATTGCTTAGGTAAGAAAGAGAGCGCGATGACGCAACGCTCGAACTTCTTACAAACCATATAATGATTAATTACATCAAAATAATTTATTAAATAATCAAAAATTAAAAACAACCAAATTTTGTATTTAAATATGGTACGTTATTGTTATAAATTTTACCAACGTACGTTGATCAGTAATACAGATATTTTTGTTGGAAGATCATTTTAAGAGGTTAGTTTACCATTTTTTTGTATCGAGAAAACTTTTCAAAAACGTGTTTTGAAAACAACGAAATTATCAGAAATATGTTCAAGATTAACATATATTTTTTCCGCCGTGTCAAACTGTATAGATTTGGCTAAAAAATTGTTCAATACAAGCCTATTTGGCTCTTGTCAGCGCCTTAACCCTAAACCAAAAGACAAACATCAAAAGTAACTATAATTACTTCTTATAATATCAGATGTCAGCGAGCAAAAGTTTTGTCAAAATCGGTTCAACCGTTTCGGAGATTAGACGGAACGAACACAGACAAAATTTTTGAAAAAGTCCCGTTTAGTAAAAAAACTGATATTATAAGCTTTTTTTTGATGTTATAAACAGACACTTCAACTTTATTTATTTAATGTAAATAAAATTTACGTCCCTGTTATTCCCCCGACAGGTCAGACCGTCGCTCATGCAAGGCGACGCGCGGCAACATGTCCGTCCTATACGTGTCCGGGAACACTGTCCGGTCCATCTCGGCGGACGGCTACGGCGCCATCGAGTACACGGACACTGATGAGCCGGCTATCACTGATATGGATTATAATGTCAGGTTAGTGAACAAGATGTCGGGGCTGCGGGTTGTTCGAAAGAGATACCGCGGCCTCGGCACAAGGGTTAAGAAGGAACATAGGTGGTTTTTAGTCAGTAGAGCGGGAGGAGTCATTTGATGATTTCCTATCCCCCCGAATAAAAAAATGTTAGTGTGCAATGAGATGACGAAGGAGTGATTCTTGGGTTCTGGCTACTAGACTTATGTAGCAAGTGGCTAACATCTGTTTTTACATGTATGAACACATATCGAGTTTCCTCCGTGCCTTGGGAAACCACTTTAAACCCGGCTATCAACTGTACAGTCGATTGTGTCAGTCGTTATGTAGTTAATGACCCGACGACCCGAAGTCTGCTTGTCTTACCAAGGGGTATCGTACAGGGTTGCGGAGGTCAGATACTTACTAGTCAGACGCTCCATGTAAAATACTATTATTCAGCTGCATCCGGTTAGACTTCAAGTCGGCCAAAAATAGTTTGGATAAGGCTTGGTATGTACCAAGACTACCAAGCCTTTTCGATGATGATTCGAAGCAACATCTAATGGATAATGGTTCCCTAGACAGTTTCGCAGAAAAGAAGTTCTTCGGGGGTCCCAAGAACTTCTTTTCTTACTCCTTCCGCTATTCTTTTCTGATTAATTTCGTTGCGGGATCCAAGACAGTTAAATCGCTTCTCTGGGACTTGTCGGGCTTCATTGTCTCGGCGCTTTTCTTGTGGTGTGTGAACTGTTGATTCTGGCTTACCTGCAGTGGTTTGGGAATAGTGTGGCGGGCTTGTCCCATTATAAAAAAATCTATATATCTATCGATCCAGTGTCATATCATATCATATCATTTATTTCATAAACAATTTTTACATTGTATCGAAAATTATTGTAACTAACACAACACAATTTAAAATAAAATAAAATTCAATCAGATAATTAAAATTCGTTACATAAGCAATAAAGAAATGAAAAACATAAAACAACAAAAACGTAAACACTTGCTAACATAAAAATACATCATAACATTAGATGGTAAATCATACAAATTAAAAAAAACTAAAATCAAGTCAATAAAAGTAAAAAAAAGAAATGTCAAAAGAAGTTAAACCATATTAATAATAAAGTGTGTTTCATAAACTTTTCATATTCTCCAGGCAAAAGAAGCTGTACGTGAGTTCAGCGGACGCCGGCAAGCTGGTGGAAGTGAACAGCACGCAGAACACCGTCGTCGTCACCAACATTGGAAGACCGACACAGGTAAATGTTATTGTTAACTTTATTTATACGTTACTTAATAGGTAGTATCCATGACGATTTTTTCAAAGGAAATAAAAGTTGAGGATCATGGTTGGAACGACAGTATGATCAGTATTGGTGCAAGCTCAGCTTATGCACGTCTTAAAAATGGGTCACTGCCAGGCCAAGCAAATTCTTATGCAAAGGGGTTCCCTTTTTTTTTTTGGTGGGTGGAAAATCATCAAATGACCCCCCCGTTCTTGGGCAGAGCGAAGGGGAGTGTCAGACTTCTACTGACTAAAAACCGAACCCATGTTACTTCTTTGCCCTTGCACCGAGGCCACGTCATCTAGTACAAAAATCCGCGGCCCCGACGGGAAAGGGGTTCCCTCAAAGAATATTTTCTCAATAGAAGCTCGAGTCTGGATTAATGACGTTTGATGTCGATAAGAGAGCCTATTTCATGTCCCTTTGTTCTTTATGTTCTGTGATGTCCCTACATGGAATTTGTAACAAGGGACTTTGTTGTGTGCCGCCGTTTATTCACTACAGAACCTAATGGACGCTACCGAAAGAAAGCACCAAACTAGTAGAGCAGCTCAGTTCTGGGCCGATTTGAGTTCTGGGCAAAATGCGGGTGCTTCTCTTTTTTATCATCCGGGGAATACAGGCCTAGAGCTCTGTTCACAAACGCTTCTATTCGATTTCAATTCAGAAACTCGTCATGTCAATCTCGCTCGCTGCTTTTGTAATGCCAGAAAAAAGATTGACATTGAATCGGAAGCATTTGGAAGTCTCTACACTAATAACGACGCTACGAATGTCGCTAACTCGTAAAATCGTAAACTTTCTTTAATAGATTTTCAGCTTTATTTCAACAGCATAAGATTGAAAATCTATTTAAGAAAGTTTACGATTTTACGACTTAGCCGCATTCGTAGCGTCGTTATTAGTTTAGAGAGTAGAGACTGCAGCCCCAGATATCCGTGAAGTTTTTGATGATATTACTTTGTCAAACCTAACTAGCAATCTAAACGAGTATTTTTGTGAACGCGCCAGCACTAAAGCTTAACTTTCCAGGTGGCAGTAGACTGGGTGACGGGTAACGTGTACTTCGTGGATACGACGCCGGCGAACAGTCGCGTGCGAGTGTGTCATGTCGGTAACAAGCGCTGTGCTAGCCTGCAGAAACTGCCTTCTGATGCTAAGGTATGTTGGAATACGGACAACCTAGGTTTGTGTGAGATCAACTGGCTGATTTGTTAAATGTGGGGGATACTTTAGGGGCGTGTAGAAGTCATGAAAACGATGCTATGTTATTCTTAACCCTAAACCTATAAATGACAAAGTTCAATTTTCGGCTAATAATATTAATTAAAATATGAATTTGTTTGTTTGTTATGATTTAATTTAAGAACTAGGTACTCATCCGATTTTAAAAATTCTTTCACTGTTCGAATGCTACATCCTTACATAGTATAAAACAAAGTCGCGTCTGTTTGTTTGTTTGTTTGTTTGTTTATTTGTTTGTTTGTCTGTATGCTTAAATCTTTAAAACTACGCAACGGATTTTGATGCGGTTTTTTTTAATAGATAGAGTGATTCAAGAGGAAGGTTTTAATACCTTTTTTGTACCCGTGCGAAGCCGGGGCGGGTCACTAGTTTTATATATTTTCAAAACACTCACGGACGAAGTGCTAGTTCAGTTATATTTAAGAGCTGCGTCACCAGCTCACTCACTAGCTGCATTTGTACATAAACGCCAATTTTTTGTCCAAAGAATGAGTTACTCACGCGAAGTATAAAAAATACACATTTCGGATTCCACGAATCCAGTATTTCGACCCCAAACAGCTAAAACCGATGCAAAATTAATTATGATCTGTACAAGACATAAGCAACCTCCATTCTACAGATAACAGCTCTCATAGTAGAGCCAAGTTCCGGGCGCATGTTCTACTGCGTGACCCGGGAGCTGGAGTCAGTGGTCTGGTCCGCAACCCTGGCCGGCAGACACGTCACCGACCTCACCACTGTCCGGAACTGCACCGGACTGGCCGTGGACCCCTTCAAGAAGAAGCTCTACGTGGCCGAGACCGGACCTGCGCATATCATCCGGATGGACTATGAAGGGGAGAGTCAGTAAGTTGCACACATACATAAATTAACATCTTGACAATATCCTACAAAAGGTATAGAAATTTTTGTAATGACATAATTAAAAAATGTAAGAGACAATATGACAGAAATATGCTTGATTCGGCTGGAAGTGATAACAAAAAGCTTTGGTCCGCTATTAAAACTATTACAAATCTCAAAAATTCAAACGCACCACCGTTGGAACTTTTACACATTAAATCATCCCCACAAGATTCCGTTAACGCAATCAATTCATATTTTGCAAACGTAGGCATGGAGTTGAAAAATAAAATCCCAACTGGTCTTCCTCCACTCCCAGCGGATGCGGTAAATGTCAAATCCTCTTGTAACTCTTTTGTGCTTTTGGAGGCATCTGAAGATGAAGTAGAAGGGGCCATCAGCAATCTTCGCCCGGATTGTGGAGCAGGGTGGGACAATATAATGTCAACAGTACTTAAGAATTTGAAAAACTATATAGTCCCTCCCCTCACGTATATCCTAAATAGATGTTTAGCGGAAGGCATTTTTCCAGAAACCCTTAAAAAATCAATTATAATCCCTATTTTTAAAAGCGGTGGCAAGGCGGAAGTGGTAAACTATCGACCGATTTCTTTGCTCACCTCTATTTCAAAGGTATTTGAAAGGATTATAAATAGCAGATTCGTAAAATTTTTAGAAGACAAAAATATTTTATCACCTAACCAGTATGGCTTCAGAAGGGGAAAATCTACAACTGACTGTATTCATACATTCACTGATCTTATTGTAAATAAATTAGATAATAAAAAAAAATGCTTGACCATCTTTTTAGACCTTCAGAAGGCTTTTGATACAGTGTGCCCCCGGGCCCGCATATTGATGTCCAAATTAGAACACATTGGAATAAGGGACACACAATTGAAACTATTCCAAAACTATTTAGAAGATCGATATCAGTCGGTTCAGATAGGTAATACGCTGAGTGAAGAAATACCGATAAACATTGGAATCCCACAAGGCAGTATCTTAGGCCCCCCCCTCTTCCTTTGCTATATTAATGAGTTATGCCAGCTAAACATCACAAACTGTCATGTAATGTCTTATGCCGATGACACTACCCTAACGTTTTATGGTAACTCATGGGACGAAACTTTTGTTGCGGCCCAAGAAGGATTCAATATAGTAACTCGTTGGCTTGCACATAACAAACTGACCTTAAATGCCAGTAAAACGAAATACATACAGTTTACAATACATAATGTAGCATCTAATCCTATTAATTTCAATTTATATGCACACACATGTAATCCTTTAACCGCAAACTGTGACAAATGCCCAGTGATATCAAAAGCAGAATCAATAAAATACTTAGGGATAATAATTGATAAAAACTTATCTTTTAAACATCACATCTCTCATCTGGTCCAGAGAACAAGAAAGCTCGTTCATGTTTTTAAAAACCTTAGGCATGTGTCAAGTTGGAAACTGATTAAAACTGTGTACGAATCCCTTTGTCAATCTATCCTATCGTATGGTATTTCCACCTGGGGCGGCTCGTATAAAACGAATATCTTAAACGTTGAAAGAGCTCAACGACTTCTCCTAAAAGTCGCTCTTTTTAAACCACGTTTATACGCCACAAAAGCCCTTTACAACGATGCAAATGTACTAACAATCAGACAGCTTTATATACTACTAACAGTTATGAAAAAACACTCCTCTATAGACATTTCTAAGGTTAAACAAAAGGCTAATTCTAGGCGATACTATGAAGTCTGTGAAACAACCCCTGTAAAAACGTCTTTTGCCTCAAATTTCTTCATTTCCAGAGCAAGCAGACTATACAATAAGATTAACAAAGTTCTAGCAATTGTTAATCTGTCTAGGATGGAATGTAAGAGGAAGCTCACACAGTGCCTTCTAGGACTAGACTATGAAGAAACGGAAAAATTGCTTACAGTATTATCCTAGTCTAGCGTTCTTCATAACCCCTCACTCACACATTTATATCACATTCATCATCTAATGTAACTACACACACATTACTCACGCACACACATACACAATAGTAGTTTATGCGACTGTGCATAATGAAGGGCATTACAACACAAGTGTGGGTTTAAGAAACGAGCCGAAGGCGAGTTTCTTAATAGCATCACACGAGTGTTGTAATGCCTAATTATGTATAGTTGCATACACTAATTTATCTACCCGAATATCATAAGGGCTCTATGATGGGTTCAGGAACCATAGGGAAATGACCAGCATTGTTACCAGTGTAATGCAATAAAGAATAAACAGGTTATTAGTTGCATTCGTCGCTGCATTTACGATATCTGGCGGAGTGTTCATGTTAATTTCTGAGTCACTATCACTCATTTTCGACAGAAATAAAGAACTTATCAGAAAATTTGTCTACTCAATGAAAGGGAATAAAAAGCTAACGAACAAATGACAGCTCGAAATGGCGGCGTTTCGGATATCTGTCAATTTTTTTAAATCATAGGCAAACGAACAAAGTCACTATTCTTGTGTCACTCGAGATCAAAATGTCGTGCGATTTATAATTATAATCATACTGAATTGGGGTTTCGTATCGATAGGTATCTGTTTTAATGTAGATACTAGAATAGCACACTCACTTGAATTTGACACCTGTTCCAAATTTAAACTCATAACCTACTGTTTTCAGTAGGTTATGAGCTCATTACAGTTCTGTTAATTTCTGCTGGTTGGTAATGCTGGTCATTGCCTATGGTTTTTGAACGCATTAGAGAGGGTTTATGATATTTGGGTAGATAAACACACATTACTCACGCACACACATACACACACACACACACACAACACAATCACACTTCACGCACTAACAAACACATCCATTTAATTTAATTTTTTATTTTTGTTTAGTTAGAACTTGTTTTGGTGTTAAATTATTTATTTTTTCTTACAATAGTCCTACATGTTCTACAATAATGATAAGTCAGTCTCGGCGAGGGGGGCCAGGAGTCCATAGCACAGGGTATCCTAGTTTGGGTTCCTGACTCCCACAATCCTCTGTACCTCCAATAATATTGTTACACCTCTATATTGTATTTTGTACTTTGTGGGAGAAATAAATGTTATTATTATTATTAAAAAAAAAAAAAAAAAATTACACTTTCTTCCCAAGGATAGATGGAGATGGCGAAATATCAACAGGGAAAAGATGTGTTTAAGGGTGGATCACGAGTCACGACCCTCAATAAAGGGGAGTACGACTTACGTACGACTAGGAATGCAGAAATTGCACCAAGCCTTCGAATCTGCTTTGCTACGATCCTTAGATATTATCCTCGACTAGCTTCGAAGCTAGAAAGCTAGAAAGCTAAAGGTAAGGTACGTTCTTTCTACTCGACACATACGGACGTTGGTTCAGAGCAGGGATAAGTATGGTGGTAACAAGGTCAACTACCAAGATATACCTACTGCACTTTAATACATCTTATATAATGTTTCTGTATTGGATGAGATAGTTAGTACTGCTACATTATCCCACTCTCGAGCAAAAGCCTAACGAATGAACCTCATCTAGCAGCACCGAATCAGACTTTTCCATGCTCCTATCCTTTTCTCACGCTGAAAACCGTCATTTTATAGAGCGTAAAAGTAAGTCAGCGTCGGGTGATAGCAGTATGGATGAGTGTGAATTCGTGCTACCAGATCAGGTTCAAAGCGTTACCCGGTATAGTAGCCTAGTGGGTACAGCCAGTGTCCAGAATGTATTGACTCCTCTTTTCCTAATCTTCTTTGTAAGAGCGTCAAGTAATGCAGACTCGATCTGGACTCTACTGACTACCTTTTTTTTTGTTTTTAAATAAAACGTTGCCCCACACTAGGATTACTCCTGTATCGTGGGTGCGTAATACAAACACTTAAACTCACATACACAAACACACCCAGACCCGAAACAACTATCTGTAGGCCTTACAAATATTTGTTCCGTGCGGAGATCGAACCCGCGACACACAGCGCAGCAGTCCAATCGCTCAGCCACTGCGCCAACCGTGCCGTCAACTTAGTAGTACAGTAAATATAATAGGCTAGTGCCTATTATATTTCTTAATCAATTTATAATTATTTTCCAGCAAAAAGATCCTAGCCGACCACCCCCACTTACAAGCCCCGCACGGCCTCGCGATCTTCGAAGACCACATCTACTATCTAGTTGCCAACTCCTTCCGTCTCAGTCGTTGCTTACTCTTCGGCTCCAAGTACTGCGAGACCTACATCTTCAGAGTATTCGACGCCAACACTTTTGTCCTCCGCCATGAGAGCGTACAAAGAGATGACCTGGTGAACGAGTGCGAGGGACTCACTTGTGCCAATGTTTGTGCGTTGGACGAAGATGGACCTAAGTGCTTGTGCGATGATGGCGAGTTGGCGAAGAATGGGGAGTGTCCGACGATGGATAAGAAGGTGGTGAGTAGATAACCTGCCTGTTTTTGGTTGTACAATTGTATGGTTCAGTAACTTCGAAAGAAATAAAGGAATCCTTCAATAGGGTAGTTGACTGACTAAAAAAAATATGATTCTGTTTAGTCCGTCAGTTAAATTATCGAAAAATATTGGGTAGGTACTTGTTTTTTGTTTTGTCAAATTAATAAACATTGACGAAAATAAAGCTTGTCAAAGACCATGGAGAGGGGGATTTTGACGTCATAGTCTGGTAAAAATGGACCAACCTGTGACGTTTCACGACTTTTCGAATCACTGTATCGTCTTCATTTTTTGTTTACGTGAAAAAAGAAAAAATACGTGTTCAATATTTTTTGGAAATCTATCTGACGGACTAATTTTTTTTTTTTGTCAACTACCCTATGGTAACTTCACTTGACGACCTTATTAATATGCCTGCATCAGCGAGCTGAGTACCTACGCATAGCGGAATTTTGGGTCTAACTTATTTAATGATAAATAAATTGCTATCAACACGCTAAGAACAATATCAAGGCAGCCAAGTGTTGAAATATTGGTGCCCTTATGTACAATTGTGATGATAATATGCAAAATCCCTAATCTTCCAAACTTGAAGGCCCCTCAAAACAACAACGATCATAGGTGAAGGGAGATGTGCCAAAATCAACTAATCACATTCGTTAAAATTCAAATCACACCTCTCTCGATCCTCTGCTGTTAGTGGTCGAATCTTGTACGTCTTTGCATATTTCTGCCGGTCTTAGCTTTGGTTAAAAATAGAGTCCACCAAAGCGGAGACGAGAAGTGCCAAATTCGACCAATCACAGGAAAGGCGAAAGGCCAGATGTAATTTTTTTTTTTTTTTAAACGTTGCCCCATACTAGGAATTTCTCCTGTATCGTGGGTGCGTTCACAAACATTTAAACTCACATACACAAATACCCAGACCCGGAACAACTATCTGTAGGTCTTATAAATATTTAATTTAATTTAAATATTTAATTTTTTTAATTACCTAATGTGGTTGGCCGATTTCCGCACATCTCTCGTCTCCACTCCTCTCCGTTTTGGTGGAAAACGGGTCTTATTCTCCTCATCACTCCCCAGTTGCCACTGTTCAACGGCTGGTCCTACGAAGAGCTGGTGACGGCCCACAACGTATCGTTCACCGTCATCACCGCAGTGTTGGCGCTAGTCGTCATCTACCTGTGCGTGTTCGTGTATTACCACTTCGTTTACGTGCCCAAGAGGAACAGGACAGCTGCTTATACTGAGTGAGTATTTTGTTGCATTGTTTTTTAGAACTACCTTCATACCTACTTTTTTGTTTGAATAGGGGATCGAACTGAGTCAAAAAAATATGATTCTGTTTAGTCCGTCAGTTAGATTATCGAAAAATATTGGATACGTGTTTTTTGTTTTAACGAATTAATGAAAATTGACGAAGATAAAAAGCGTCGTGACGTCACTTGTGGGTTAAAAATGTACTGACATGTAACGTTTTCGAGGAGTTCACGAGTTTTCGAAGCACTGTATCGTCTTCATTTTTTGTTAAGGTGAAAAAAGAAAAAATAGGTGTTCAATATTTTTTGGAAATCTATCTGACGGACTAATTAGTTTTTTTTTGTCCGATCCCCTATTGACCACACTAGGAATTTCTCCTGCATCGTAAGTGCGTTTACAAACATTTGCAACTAGCGTACATAAACAACCAGGCCCGGAACAGCTATCTGTAGGTCATACAAATTTTTGTTTCGTGCGGGAATCGAACCCGTGATACGTAGCGCAGCAGCCGGACGTAACCTGCTGGGTCGACTGATGCAACTGCCTTTGGACCAATATCCAGGAGTACTTAATATGGTATTGATTGTCGTAAAAAATAGTTAGTAGTATTTATAATGACTAATAATTCTAATGACAATCAATATAATTCGGTTTTCCCATCAGGAATTTCTCAGTTGATGGCTATAAGCTTGCTTCCTATTCATCATCAGCCTATAATGTTCCCACTGCAGGGACTCAGACCTCCTCTCTAGGAGAGGGATGGGCTATAATCCACCAAGCGGGCCCAGTGCGGATTGGCAGATGTCACATATCTTCGAATTATTTGGTTCTAAGACATGCCGGTTTCCTCGCGATGTTTTCCTTCACCGTTTTGAGAGCAGCGGTGATGAAATAAATTACACAAAGTAATGCGCTTGCCTGGGTTCGAACCCACGACCTACTGTTCGTAAGTCGGGGACGACACCACTGGGCCACCACTGCTCTCCCACTGGGCCACCACTGCTCTCCCACTGGGCCACCACTGCTCTCCCACTGGGCCACCGCTGCTTCCTTTTACATAAGACTTATAGATAATGGCGGAATGTGGGTGTACCGTGTATTATTAGGTAGGTACACATCTGACAAACCCTTCTGGGATTATAGACGTTATGTTATTTACCAGGCTCACCCTACTATTGCTCTTAGCCTCTTACTGACCGACTGAAGGAGATAAGTTTATCCACTCGACTACTTACCCCTTCTATGTATTACTAACATCATGTTTTGTTTTCAGAGTCCGGTTCCAGAACACATCGTTAGACGATTCGCCCTTTCCTGCAGATCCTACAATTCAGATGAACACATCAAGGCAAGTATCCACATTATTTTCTTTAATAGCGATCATGAGAACCACGACCATTAATGAACCACGTCCATTTAGTACCTAACCCATGAACTCTTACCTCCCTTCTTCATCATCATTCTTTTGTCCTTAAATCTCGATTAATTTTTGGGATCGACGAAGCATGTTTTTTTCATCCATAGGTACAGTCGAACAAGCTAATAAGTATACAGGGTAGAGTAGAGTTCTTTAGAATTCTAGAACACTGGAAATATTGATTGCAATTTTGATTTATAAAGTGTGATGCCAAACGCTGTATCGTTTGACATCAGTCTCTAAATGTATCTGTATAATCTTAAAAGTAAATGCAAGTTAGCTGGCTGTATACTTATTAGCTTGTTCGACTGTACTTCTCTATTACTCGTCATCTCAGGAGACACCTTCTTTCTTGCTTTAAGAAACATCCTGTAAACAGACTATCTATCGTTTCTTTGAACTCTTATCTTCCAAACGCATACATCAAGTCATCAACCCTTCGTGTGTGCCGAAACGTAGTTCCGCGCGAGATACAATGGTGCCGATTCTCTTGTCACAAATTTCTCTAAACTAGACTAAAAATCATTAAAATTTAGTTTAATCCTGTCAAACGAAGTTTTCCATTCTGAAATTGACTAAAGTGACATAACTTAAATAGATTATAGTCTGACAGCACTAAGTTATTCAATTTAGTGAAAATGCCAATTTTGCTATTCTGAAATTGACGTTTTTCACCTAAAATTATGATTGTCAAACTAAATCAGACCATTTTTAATCGCGATTAAAAAGGTGTGGAATAAAATTAGTTGACATATACTAAAATTTACAAAGCATATTTCTCTATTATTTTTCGAAAGTTTGGATGACTTTGAGTTAATTATGGAAGCTTAGGTGATTGCAGCTGTTGGCGATACGGCAGAAAGGTAAGTTTAGTGTTATTTTATTAAGATACAATACAAAATGCATTCGTGAAAACTTACAAAGGATTTGTACTGAACATCTAATGTACTTGCTACATTATTAGTTGGAAAAGAAGTGGATAAATGCACTTCTCATAATCATAGCCACTTCCAGGCTCTGAGTATTATCTAATAGACACTTTCAAGAAAGAATTCATTTGGAAAGATTGCGAGACCAATCCAACCCATTCCAAATGGCAGAGGAGAAATTTAAAAAACTCCTTAGACTCCCTAGAGCGGAAGCACTTTATTTGGTGGATATGCTAAGGAATCCTCGGTTAGATGAAGGATTTATCCCCAAACACCGAAAGGTTAGAACAGTTTTATGCAGTAATTCACTTGCATAAACAAGTTTTTAAGAATTTATAGTTTAGTCGAGTGGTATCTCACTTTTATTATATTTATGGGTGATCTAAACCTAGTCATTACATAATTGAGATCTTTCAGTCAAAAACCGCACGCCCCTCCACTAAAATTTCTTTACAAACATTTGAACGACCCACTGACCGAAAAGTGTATGCAACAAGCAGTGGCGCAACATGCATTTTTAGAATGAAAAATTTCTACCTACCTACCTGTATGATAATAGAACTCATTTGCAGATTCTAGCTGCACTAAATCTGTTTGCTCAAGGCAGTTATCAAACAGCTGTTGGGCAAGACAACTTACTTGACAACAACTTACAAGACAACTTAATTCTTCTGAAATCTAATTGGTTCACCCCTTAAAACACTCTGCCACCAAAGAACGGTGGAATTACTATATAGCTTTATGTGTATCTTTGCAGACGAAGAAGATATCGATGGCAATAGAATGCTATTGTGGAGGAGCAGGATGCTATTGTAGAGGATCCTGGCGCAGACTTCCTTGCTGAAGCAAGGGAAATTCGGCAATTACTTGTCAATAATTTTAATTAAATTAAACATTTTATTTCTTTATTATTAAAATTTTAATTTTCTTATCACCTTATTTATTAATTAACCTATCCTTAACCTAAACAAATAAGAGTGGTGATTAGGTTTCTATCACAAATTGAAACCGCATATTCAGTTCATGTTTTGTATAAAAAAATAATTAACAAAATACAATAATCAACAAAATATGCCAAATAGAGAAGGCACGAGCACTGATCACCACGCATGCTCAAGACGGGTTGGCGATTTCAGACTTATTAGGTATATTATAATAATTATAGTCCAGATTTCCTCACGGTGTTTTCCTTCCGACCTTCATTGAAATAAAAATAAGTAAATAAAAGAAAATGTTCGTACATATTTTTTATTAATGTTATGTTTTAACTTTTGTACCACTGTATGCCCATTTTCTCTTGCCCGTTTTGCTGCAATATGTTGTTCGATAGAGCCTTTCTGTTATTTTGACACTTCTTATAAGAAAATCCAATCGATTTCAAAATTTTACGCAGGACTTCTAGGCTACATTTAAAATTCAGATCTGTTTTAGTGTGGTACCGAGTAAAAGAATTGAATTTTTTGTCGAATTGCACTTATTTATGTTGAAGTCATCCATTTCTTTCTTAGGACGGCCTGATCTGTGTTTGCCTTCATCTACAATACGCCTCACTGTACTCTCAGATTTTCCTGAAAGAAAGATTAAAAAAAAGATGTAATAACAAATGGAAAATAGATAGCACTATTTTTATTTCAAACATGTTAAAACTTATTCATATTTAAAATCACCGGTAAATTTGATTACCCAAAAGTATCAAAAGTTAGCTAATTACATTTGCAATCTAACCTATAAATGCGCAATGTAAACAATGCTTATTTTAGTCATAAAATCGTATATTTAGTAAATTTGTGACTTCTAGTAGATAAAAAACAAACAATAACACGATTACATACCTGTCTTAACTGCTGTTCGAGTATAAATATCCAAATTTGATAAAATTTGTCCAGCTTGGTGTTCTAACAAACATCGCTGATATACTTTGAAATAATTTCCCGAGCTCCACTCCTATTTGTTTTCCTCATATTTAACACGTTTCTTCGAAGTTTTGTCGACGTAGATTTGAAAAACATTTAAAAATGCAAAAGGTAGCAAGTTAAAATATTAACAAGTTGATGACAGACAGCCGATGACATTTGATGTACTATGATTTAGTGTTACCCTACTTTTGAATAATCCATGGTATAATAATATAAATAATCTTAGTTCCTCAAACATTAATTTCTTGACTATACAGACAGACTGTACTTCATTAATGATTAATGGTATACAATTATAAATATTTGATTTACCTTAGGTTTTTTTTTGCAATTCAGATCATTTCGTTCACTTTCATTCAGCTTTTGTCTATGGTCTACTGCAATCTTGGTCTATGCTCTACTCAACTTAACGAATGTCAAACTCGATTTTAGGTGTGTCAAAACTATATTTAAATTTAGAGAATCTTGTTTTCAGAATAACTTACCAAAACCAACTAACTAAAAATAAGAAATTTTAGTTTTAGTTTAGGTTAGTTCGGTGTACAAGAGAATCGGCACCAATGGCTTTTTAATTGTCTCTAATACTCTACATACGATGACTTAATAACTTTTGCTTTTTCTTTCAGTACCATGTCGCACGAGTTTGTGAACCCGCTTCAGTACGTGAGGAATATGTGGTACAGCTCGTTCCGGAAGCACACGCGACCTAATGTAAGTTCAAATGCATAAAATATAATGAGTAGGTAATGGGGTTGGCAAGTGAAAGCTGATTGTAGATGGCGTGTCCATAGCTTGTCCCAATCCGACCAATGAGGTCAAGCTATTTTGAAATATAAAATGACATTGACAGATATTCAACCAATGAAGAGCTTAGGTTCATGCGGTGCTAGCGCCATTAGTTCCACCAGTTGCCCGTCCCATTGTCCTTCGGGGCTGCGGGTTGTTCACAAGAAAAACCACGGCCTCGACATAAAGGGCTAAGAAGGAACATGGGTGGTTTTTAGTCAGTAGAAGTCTGACACTCCCTTCCGCTCTACCCAAGAGCGGGAGGGGTTATTTTATGATTTCCCAACCGCCCAAAAAAAAACTCTGGGTTGTTGGTTGGATGAACTAATACTTGACTGACTACTAATTGGTAACTGGTACCTAGCGGAAACCACAAGTTGACGTCGTCTTGGCCAGAGAGGAAAGTTATAGTGTTAGCTTTATTTTTCCAGAATACTGGAGGTCTACCATTCAACATGCCAGAGTCATCATCACCACAACAAGACTTGTCCGACACAGAATCAGATTTAGATGATAAAGAAAATAAAAGAATTATAAAGTAGAAGTACCTAAAAAATAATAATTAAAAAAGCTATCAACTTGATAGTCTACTGATAGAATTCTAATTTAAATTGAAATTATAAGTTTAATTTTATTTCTTTTTTATTAGGCTTGAAAAGCCTGGCTATTGTTATTAATTATAATTGTTTTTACCAGAATTTGATAATATTAATGATTTAATTATGATTAAGCATAATTAATTAATGTATTATTTAAGATTTTACTGAAATTATGATTGTATTATTAAAGTGTACAAGTCGAATAATAAGTGTTAAACATGGAATATGGCTTGTTTTATTTTACTCTAAGAGCATTTTGTATACCTACTTGAGTAGGTATAGGTATTTTGTTTTTGCCAGTGATTCATCAAATAAAATTGCCTGGTAATTAAATAAGACTGTTGACCAGCGATTCCGACGTTCACAGCAGAGATTAGAACAACAGAGTATTCTTGTTATATTATTATGTTAGAAATGTGCAGGTGGCTACCTACCTGGTGAAACACAATTTGAGTTTCATGAACACAAAGAAGAGCTGGTAATTTAAGTTAGGTATAATATTACTGTTATGACTTTGGTGTTCTACAATCAGCCTGTAACATTCCCATCTGGGAGGCAGGCTGAAATTCACCCAATTTTTTTTTATAAATACTGGGTTAGGCCCAGTGTTTATTTTTGTGTGCCAGCACATTACCCTATTAAATTCTGTCATGGATGCTACATTTTCAACTTTATCACTATAAAGTATTAGGTCCAAGGTTGATTGGAAATTAGATTTTTATACAAATGAGTGAGAAATTAAAACTCACATTTTGATTACAAAAGAGTTATTTAATTTCCTAAAACATAAAATACAGTTAAAATATTACAATTACTTCCAGAGTTTCTTGATAGACATATTCTTCTCGGAATCCTTTTGCATAACCTTAGCAACAGCCATTTCAAAATCTTCCTGGGTAACGTGGACTCTGCGCTCGCGGAGAGCATACATACCAGCCTCAGTGCACACACCCTTGACCTCAGCACCTGACGCACCCGGCATCAGCTCCGCAATCTTACGTAGATTGATACCTCTGGTTAAGTTCATTTTCCTAGAGTGAATCTTCAAGATGTCAAGACGAGCCTCCTCATTTGGTGGGGGGAACTCAATCTTCCTGTCAATACGTCCAGGTCTTAGAAGGGCAGGGTCCAGAATATCAATCCTGTTA
This sequence comes from Diarsia mendica, assembly GCA_949316265.1. Taxonomy (NCBI): domain Eukaryota; kingdom Metazoa; phylum Arthropoda; class Insecta; order Lepidoptera; family Noctuidae; genus Diarsia; species Diarsia mendica. Next base: position 5,443,005 of record OX438898.1, read on the forward strand.
GTCGCCATGATGACTTTGATGTTCTTTGTTGCTTCAAAACCATCAAGCTGATTCAGCAACTCCAACATAGTTCTCTGCACCTCAGAGTCACCACCGCTGCCTGACTCAATACGAGATGAACCAATAGAATCAATTTCGTCCATGAAGATGATAGAGGGTGCATGTTCACGGGCCATGACGAAGAGTTCTCGGACCATGCGACTACCTTCACCAATGAATTTCTGCACCAACTCAGAACCTGAGACACGGATGAAGGTACACTCGGTGTGGTGAGCGACTGCACGCGCGAGAAGGGTCTTACCGGTACCAGGGGGGCCGTACAACAACACACCCTTTGGTTGAGCAATACCTAGAGCATCAAACAGCTCAGGATGTTTGACTGGAAGCTCAATAACCTCTTTAATTTCCTTGATCTGCTTGTCTAGACCTCCCACCATCTCGTAAGTAGAATCCGGAACTTTTTCCACCATCATGAGTGACACCAAAGGATCGACTTTGTTTGGAAGTATTTTGTGTAGCGTGTAGCTCTCGTTGCGGAGCGCGACGCGGCAGTTCGCGGTCACATCGTTGATGTCTACGTTCTTGTCCAAGTCGACCACAAATTTACCTTCAGGGTGCACCTTGACTAGGACTTTCTTCTTATCCATAGGTTTGACGACCTCGCCCACATACGAGCCCTGTTCTTGCAAGAGTTGGAGCTCTTCACGCAACATACGTACTTTAGCGTTGAGCTCATTACGCTGGGCTTGCAAACGACGAAGATTTTGAGATTTCTCAGCGACGATCAACTGCAGCTCTTCAATCTTTGTTATGTAGTACGGCCGGAATCCTTCTCCTTTTCCGGAGTCCACCTCCATTTTAGTGAGTGTCATTTTATTGATTTATTTTTACCACATTCAAGAAAAAGCACTATTTGATGCAAACTCAACACAACAATTTCGGCCCCACAATTTTCCGAGTCACGATGACGTGTGACGTTCAAATTAAAAAAAACTACTAGAGTCTGTCAAGCGAGTCTAGTCCCATGGAAAAGGCGGCAAATTCAAAAATCACTGATATAAAACACTGATATAGCACGCTGAAAACTTATTGATAGAAGTCTGTCAAGCGAGTCGAGTCCACAACCCTTTTACTTTAAAATTCAAGTATCAATAAGTTTTCAGCGTGCTATATCAGTGTTTTATATCAGTGATTTTTGAATTTGCCGCCTTTTTCATGGGACTAGACTCGCTTGACAGACTCTATAATTATTGAATGATTGACGTTCCTAAAATATTTTTACTTAATCTGTTCTGTTACTTTATAATGATAGATATTTAATTAATAAGTACCATTCACTATTTTATGTAATTTACTTATTTAATGAAACAATATTTTTCAACACTTCATGAAAAAAATGGCATCTTGAAAAGCTACTAAAATCACTACTAAATTATTAAGCTTGCTTGCTACATTGTGAATTTAAAGCGTTCAAAATATATACGAAAAACTACGTTCAAATAACAGTAACTAATTAAGTGGAAAGCGCCAGATTCAAAACGATATAAACGCTTCGATTCCACGATAACTAAATCAAATGTAGTCAATTCCCTATTTCAGTATAATCTATTCACAAATGTTGATATAAACACGATGAAATCTTAAAGAAACCGCGGGACTTCTTTCGTGAAATGGACTTTATTATGAACAGGGTTGGACGCACTGACAGTTTTAATTTTTCTAAAAGTTCAATATTTCAAAACAGAGTAAGTTAGTTCCAATTTTCACCACGCACCAAAAGATCCTTCTTCTTATTTTAAAAAGTCTACACCGACGACGCGACACGGCGGCACTGTGGCGACAACCGTGGCACAAGTTATATATAACCATGTTTAGGTACTTTGCTTTGCACAGAGTACTTTCCTTTCTTAGAAACGGAATTTGGACTTTGTGTGACTGTTCTCATCTCATGTCATTGTAACATTGCCGTCAAAATGAATGTTTTATCCGTTTTATCTTTGTAAAACCACATTCAAATACAAGATAGTAAAACTGTATTATCATCGGGATATTGAAGCTAAAGATAATCACGTTTGAGTTAAATATTTAGTCCAAATTTTACAGAGCTCTAGCATTTCATGTGTGTACCTTCTAACATTAAGTAGAAAACTGACAGTACCTACCTACACCAAACAGATTCAGAGAATGTTACAATAAAAAATGTGTGACTTTGGAGAAGTCCTCAGTTCAGTCGTTTGGAACTCATTGTGGTTTTTAAGAATGGCCGAATTGACACATTGGAGTTACCTAGTTGGCTCTGCAGTGCAGTCAGTAATGTACCCAGATGGAGGAGGCGCAGGAGTTTTAGTAGCGGGTGGCGGCGTGTTCACCTTCATAACAGTCGGTACTTTAGCGCCCTCGTGTCTTTGTCCAGCATATAGTGGTCTTGCAACTGCGATGACTTTACCACCTCAGCTTCATTTGTTGCTAATATTAAACAGACACGTAGCGCAAAGTAATGATAACCAATTGGTTAAGAAAACTGTTCTAACTTACACGGTGATCACTTTAGTTACGACAACATGGACAATTTGGTCTCTGCTGATGTGAGTAGCTACTAAACAACAAGCAGGAACTACTCTGAAAAGAGAATTGATTTCAATATAACTAAATCTTTCAATGTACAATTATGAAGCGTTGTAGAATAAATGTGTCTTGTCCTGCCCTACAATCGTTATCTGTGATTGTTTGCTGCATCTGAAATAACAGTATTTTGTAAAAAAAAACTATATACCTAAAATAAAGGGATGACTCTCGTTATTTGTTATTCTTATTTCCATTATCAATTAAAGTCGTAAATTAAATTTTCGTGTTGTACTCCCTAGCTAGCACAACCACGCACGAGTGAATTAATTATAACTTTCGATGGTAATAAAATCTTTTTATTTTTTACTATTTTATACCACCAATTATAATTTTAAACCTCTGAATTTTAATATCGACCCGATATGTAGGTTTAACTCACGCTGGAGTTTCAGCCGTCATAGAAAATTCTGCCAATGAATAAAAGTGAATATTTTCGCGCATCTTTGTTATGGTAACGTTTACAATCATTTAAACTCACATACTCAAACACCACCCAGGGCCAGGCCCGAAACAACTATCTGTAGCCCATAAAAATATTTGTTCCGTGCGGGAATCGAACCCGTGAAACACAGCGCAGCAGTTGAATCGCTCCGCCACTGCGCCAACCACGCCAACCGTGTCGTCAATTATGAAAATCATCTACAGGCTTACAGGCAGAAAATATTTTTTATTTTTTCTAACAATTTACCAGTAAGAAATAAGAGTAAAAAAAATTGGACATGCTCCCATGCCGGTTGAAATTCCAGCGTGGTCGTGCTGGCTGGGGAGAATCCCCAATAAGACATGCCTAATCTAAATAGGTACGATAATTGAGAGGAACATTTTTTTTAATATTAGTGTAAAATAGTAAAAAATAAAAGGATTTTATTACCATCGAAAGTTATAATTAATGCACTCATGGTCGTGCTAGGGAGTACCAACAATTACACAAATTTTCAGATCAAAGCAAGTAAAAGTCTCGTGATAAAAGTTTATTTACACAACAGATTCACGCTAATGGATCGTCATGATCAACACTCATGAATGAACGAAATGGGCCAAACGTATCCTAGTTCAGTTAATTATTTACATGCACGAACTAGAATACAAAATAGAATTATTGGTATCGGCTAAAGAATGTTTAATAGATCAATAAATAAAACCTCAAATATTTGTATTCTTTTATGCGGTTTATTTCCAATATCCAAACCAAAATTCGCGATACGGCAGTCATAAGTATTCGAGGCAGTCGCTGTGACGCGACGACCAGCGCTAGTCGTTTCGCGCGTGTATTTTGAAACGCCTTTCAAACTTCTGTCCCGAACGAACGACACAAAAAAAAAATTGACATTGACGTTGACAGGTAACCTGTTTTTATTAAAAATATTGATTTATTACGTTCAATATTTTTAGCAAAAATTTATAACTATACGGGATTTGGTTTAACTATATGATTGGTTCTCGAGATTATGTGTAACAAAAGTTATCAGTCGATACAAACAATCATTCCGTGTGCAGTGTATTCGTAGTTTCAGTCACTATTGTTTTTATCGGTAAAAAGGTAATGTTTATGTTATGTTTACGACGTTAATCGTCTTTAAAACTTTTAATTCAACCTCCTAAGACCACCCACTGACCAGAACTATTCACCATTGCTTTACATTAAAATTTTATATAACAATAAAGTTGCTAAAATAGAGGCAATATTTTTTAGTTTTTTTTTTAAATGTAGGTAAGTTTGTTGGCAATGACATTGCAATACAAGTTCTAAAAAGGTTGTAGCTATACGTCCTAATGAAGACATGAATGGTTAACCTACTACTGCTATCTTCCTGTTATTTCAAGGTAGGTAGTTTATTAGTGTGACAAGGTTTACTCTATGTCATGTTAATGATGTGCTAAAACAAACAGAATCACATGATTCTTGTGGCAATAAAAGCTATTTTTAGACAGATAAATAACATTGACCCTCATTGTTGTAGTTGTTTTTTTCTATTGTAATTTTGTCCTGTTTTTATAATTCATACCTCTACTTGTATCCCAATTTATTTGGGGTAGTTGTAGAATGTCTTGTTCCATACTTCTGTATGTCTCAAATCTCAATAACTACAAAGTTTCCGTTTGAGCTAAAATCTAAACTAATAGTAGAAAGTGTAAGTATTTCTTTGTAAGTTTGTATGTTATATTTAGATTAGAACTAATGATTCAATTTAATTTTTTATTTTCATAGCTAGAAAGCTAATTAGATATGTGTGCTATATATAGGCTATAAATTATGTTTATAACATGCATATTAACCAAGCTAGGTACTACAATTTATGCAGACAAAGTCGCAGGCTAAGTGTTAGTAAAATAATGTGAAATATTACACAGACATACGCTACAATTAATTAAATTTTAAATAAAACTAATAATAAAAATCATGAAAAACTTTAAAGTTAAAATGATAATGTTGAGCAATTAATAAAAATATTAAAAAAAGTTAGCACCACAAATTCGAAGACATGTGACATCTACCAACTCGCATTGGGCCCGCACGGTGGATAAATAGCCCATACCCTCTCATAGATAGGAGTCCTGGAGTCCCAGCAGTGGCTGATTATGCTATGTCTTGTGTATCTAATGTTTACTTTGTTAACTTTTAATTTTTTGTCAATACGACCAAGTCCTGTTGTGAAATCAATAAATACTTTTTCTTTCTTTCTTTCTTTCTATGCTTGTGCTAATAATCTAACATAGCAACAGCCTATTCTCTGAAATCACGTATATATAAGTATAAGTATAAGTACGACGGGCTGGTGTCCGCAACTCCACGTTCGATGCGCGTATTTTGCGTGCAGGTGGGAATATCACTCGATCCACCCTAGCTCCCCGAGAAAAGCCAGCAGTCCCTTGGTGTTACTGGCAATCTCGCGGAGAGTACCTGGGTCACCGAAGTACTTGGTCCTATACCGGGCAACGCCCGGACAGTGCAGAAGCACGTGGGCGGCTGTTTCTTCTTCCTCCATGCAGGCTCGACACAGAGGACTATCTGTGACACCTATAACAAAGAGGTGCTTATTAAAAGTACCGTGTCCAGTGATGGCAGCCGTCACTGTGCGTAGTTGCAGCTTAGTCAGCCGGAGCGCTTGTTTGGTGAGGCGGGTGTCGATGGCGGGTAGCGCCTCCTTGGCCTGCCTACACTCGCCGTGGTCTAGCCACAGCTTGGCGTGAAGTTCTTTGGTACGTTTCCTTACCAGCGTGCGAAGATAGCCGAACGGGAGTGGCACGATGGGTTCTGGTCCCACCACCTCCATGCTCGAGCCCCTACGAGCGAGCTCGTCCGCTGCATCATTGCCTCGGGAGCCGCTGTGTCCTTTAATCCATTGAATGGTTACATTATTGAGGTTACCAACCTGGTTCAGGCGTTGATGGCACTCGTGTATTAGCCCGGAATTGACCGTTGGGCTCCTTAATGCCAGCAGCACTGCCATGCTGTCTGAGAGTATACGGATGGAGTGATCCTTTACCTCCCGAGCCAAGATGGCAGATGCCGCCAGGGAGATACCCAAGCATTCTGCCTGAAAGACAGTGTTGTGGGCCCCCAGAGGTACGGCGATGTGGATATTGAGATCCTCCGAGAAGACCCCTGCTCCAGTACCAGTACCTGTTTTGGATCCGTCCGTGAAGATCCGTACTTCTGCAGGGTTAAGTCCCTCGCAGCGGTGGTCTTCATGGAGTTGGATTTTGTATTTTTTATCGAATACGTACTGTTTGGGTACTCGATCGTTAACAGCTTTCACCAGGGGGAGCTCACTTTGGATTCCCTCTAGTGCCGCAGTATGTTGCGTGCATTTCTTACCCCAGAGTTGTAGCGTATTGAGGCGCAACGCCGTCATTGTTGCTTCCTGCTGAATGAACAGGTGGAGCGGCGGAATTCCCAGTATGGCTTCGAGAGCTGCGGTCGGGGTTGTCCTCATGCAGCCTGTGATTGCCATGCAGGCGAGCCTTTGCATACGTTGCAGCTTGCTTATTGCTGTGATTAATTTGGTACGGGGCCACCAGACCACTGCCCCGTAGGTGATCATGGGTCTGATTACCGCGCAGTAAAGCCAGAGTATAATTTTAGGGGATAGGCCCCACTTCTTACCTATCATTCTCCTGCACTGCCAAAAGGTAAGGCAGGCCCTGCTTAGCTTATTGTCAAGATGACTGCTCCAATTTAGCTTGCTGTCCAGGATGACCCCCAGGTATTTGACCTCGTTGGTTAACTGGAGCTCAGTATCAAATAGCTTAGGTAGGCAATGAGGGCCTAGCATTCGTTTTTGGGTAAACATGACTAGTTCAGTTTTTGAGGGGTTCACTGAGAGATCGAACTCAGCACACCATCGCTCAACTATACGTAACGCCTGCTGAGTGAGGTTACAGATTGTCCCTGTCACCTTCCCTGAGATGAGGATGGCGAGATCGTCTGCGTACCCAATAGTGTAGAAGTGGTTAGCATTGAGCTTCGTGATGAGGTCATTAATCACCATATTCCAGAGAAGGGGCGACAGCACTCCTCCTTGGGGACAGCCCCTGACTATCACTGCTGACTGCTGCTCTTCACCGAGGCGGACGACTCGTTTGCTAAGCATATTGGTAATCCAGTCTATCAGTACCTGTTCCACCCCGTGTCGGGAGAGAGCGGCGCTGATGCTGGAGAAGTTTGTTTTGTCGAAGGCTCCTTCGATATCTATAAAAGTACCCAGGCAGGTGCCCTTCTGATGTATCGCTTCCTCTATCCGGCCAACCACTAGATGAAGAGCGGATTCAGTGGACTTACCCACCACATACCCTGAAATCACGTAACATGTTACCCAATGTCAATGTTGAGGTTGATGACGTATTTTACGTAGGTAGTGCCAGAGTATTATGCCGCCCATAGGGCTCCGGGTTGACTTTACATGCCGTCAAGAAATATCTCTCAGGCATGCTGGTTTGGGCTGCGGGTTGTTCGAAAGAGATACCCCGGCCTCGGACACAAACGGCTAATAAGGAACATGGGTAGTTTTTGGTTCGTAGAAGTCTGACACTCCCTACCGCTTCGTCCAGAGGGAAGGGGTCATTTGATGATATCCCACCGTCCAAAAAAAAGGCATGCTGGTTTCCTCACGATGTTTTCTGTCACCGAAGCAAGTGCAAAAAATAAGAGGTCCTATAACTTGGCAGACTTGGCAGTCAGACGGTCACACCCGTCACACCTCTAGGCTAGGCTATCACTGGTATAAGCAGTTGCTACTGGCAACGTCGAAGTCGAAATTATGTTTTTTTCTACTCCTCCGCTATTCTTTTCTGATTAATTTCGTTGCGCGATCCGAGACATCATCATCATCAGCCTATAATGTTCCCACTGCAGGGACTCAGGCCTCCTCTCTAGAAGAGGGATGGGCTATAATCCACCACGCGGGCTCAGGGCGGATGTAGATGTCACATGTCTTCGAATGATTTGGTTCTAAGACATGCCGGTTTCCTCACGATGTTTTCCTTCACCGTTTTGAGAGCAGTGGTGATGAAATAAATTACTCAAAGTAATGCGCCTGACAGGGTTCGAATCCACGACTCACTGGCCGCCACCACTGGGCCACCACTGCTCTCCATCCAAGACAGCGTTTCTTTGGAACTTCGCCGAGCTTCATTGTCTCGGCGCTTTTCTTGTGGTCGCCACTGCTGATTCTTCAGGAGTTACAGTGGTTTGGAAATAGTGCGGCGGGCTTGTCCCGTTAAAAAAAAAATTGGCAACGTCGCAAATGGTTGTCAAATGTTTTCATCGTTTATCAAAGTACGTTGTCAATTTTCCGATAACATCCTATTCACTAGGTACTGAAGTACCTGTTAAGTAGACCCATTAACTAAATATGCTATTAAAACCTATGTAAACAAATATATAGTAGTACTAAAAGGTATAGATAATGAATATTAATTGGCCTCGTTGGTCTAGTGGTTGCATGCAGGACAACTGCAGAGAATCATGGATTCAATTCTCAGGTCGGGCAAAGTGTTACTGGGTTTTGTCCATCAGGAATTTCTCAGTAGCTAAAAGAGATGTTGGCAACATTGCAGGGCCCGCAGCGTGTTGTTCAAAAGACATACCGCGGCCTCGGACTCAAAGGGCTAAAGAAGTAACATGGGTGGTTTTTAGTCAGTAGAAGTCTGAAAAAGCATCTGTTTCTTTAACTGGGTTTGCCAATCACTTGTTTTTACAAATAGTGTATAACCCTTTTACTCGTAGTGTCGTAGATTCTCCCTATTAAATTCTAATATGCTTCAACCGGAACTTTGCCAACTCGGCGGCTTTGGTGGTGGTTCTAACCCTCGAAGCCATCTTCTACGAGGAGTGCCGCGAGTCCGCGACGGTCTCTGGCTATGACAAGGCTCCACATAGCTATTTTGACCTCGATTCATTGGGCATACGGCGGGTATGGCTAGTGCCGCAAAACTTAGCGGCTTTTCGAGCAACGTCACTAATTTGTGTTTTGGAGCGCATTAACTAACTGACTCTAATACTGCGCTTCGGCTTCATTGCCTGTTGGTAAACCTCGTGTGTGTGGACTTTTGACATTTGAAGAAAAGGAATAGTAGCCAGCCGGACTAAACCAATACCCAGTGGTTCCCATTACTCCTGGGTCAAAAGAAATGGTAGACATGGGGAGAGGTCTTGCCCCGCTGTTTTTTTAATTTATTTTTTATTATAAATGGGCTTGCTCTTGACTTCAATCTTGCCCTAAGGGCTGAGATAAGGTCGACGATGGAACGAGCTTACCCAGAAGAAGCCTATTTACTCGCGACACTTAAAAAGATTAGGGTTATATGAACTCGGAAAAACCGACGCAGTCGCAGGTTTACAATAATCAGTTAAAAATCAAACGTAATTTACTCAAATTAAGTGGAGAGTCAGCACTGTTAGTCCCAAAAAGACAGTCCCCAGTCCCCATAAGTCAGCCCTTCGCCAGTAACCCTTTTTATTTTTGTTGGGGTGGGATATCATCAAATGAATCCTTCCGCTCTGGGCTGAGCGGTAGGGAGTGTCAGACTTCTACTGACTAAAACCACCCATGTTCCTTCCTAGCCCTTTGTGCCGAGGCCGCGGTATCTCTTTCGAACATACCCGCAGCCCCGACGGGGGTCGCCACTTCGCCAGTAACCCTCAAACCAAGAAGTATACTAATAACCATAACCCGATTCGAATCTTATAGTCTGAATTTAATACAGTTACAGTAATTTTCAATTCTTTGACCCGTTGCTGATTACCATAATAATGGTACTGTTTAGTCTAGTCAACAAGTGCTTTTTTGATCAACTTTTTTCAGCAGTCTCCGAAAATTATGATTGAGGTGTCATTCGATTCGGGATGGCATCCCGATGATTTTTGAAAAAATTGAAGTTCCGCTTGCAAAAATTGCAAAAGTTATTAACAATCAACTAAAAAATTTAAAATGGTTTTAGTTTTTTGCAAATATCTCAAAACCTAATTAAAATTTTTCAAATTTGAAATAAGATTCAAAAAGGGGAGGAAATTTCCTAAAGAATATTCTAACTTTCGGAATTGTAGGACCAATATTAACTTTCCGATCGGGTTGAAAATACGCCCGAAAACTGGTACTCCGTCTTGCGCAAGCTACGCTCCATTCGGACCTTTAATGAATAAATGTTATTTAAACTTATTAAATATGAAAATTAAAAATTGAAAAAATTCAGGCGCCTGCAGGATAGATCAATACACAATAATCTGTGATCTAAAAATTTTTATCGCGAATTTTCAATAAGTTATCCATTAATTAATTAACAATTTTTTGTAGCACGAACACTGACATTGCAAGTGCGATAATTATAACACTATTCATCTGAGATTTTTTTCCTTTCGTGGAGCTATTTTTCAAAGGTCTTAGAATAGGCTCTCGTTGGAGAAATTAAAAAAATGTTAATTTTCGTTTTTTTATTAACAATTTACTGAAATTATATTATTATATTATTATTGAACCGTTTTTGTATGATCAGAAGCTACTTAAAAATGATTTTTTATATTTTCTATATGCTGTTTTTTAAAATATTTTTATAAACAAATGCGTTGTTTATGAGATAATTTAATGTTCTTTTTTAATATCGTAATCTTTGATAATAATCATGATTTTTTTTTAAAAAACCGTTGCTTAAAAAAAATGTTTTATTGCTTAAAAACGCATTTGTTGATTAACAATTATTTTCTCCCACTTCTAATTAATATTAAGGTATCATTTTTTTTTAATCACCATTATTTGTTTTTTCTTTTCGTTATATAAAAAAAAAATTGTTTTAGTAAAACTTTCATTGTTTATGTAATAAACAATTTGTTAAAAACAAATAAATTTTTACTTTATATTTTTTTTCTTGTTTTACTTATTGTCACAAAAACAGATATGATTTTTTTTTTCAAATTAAAAAAAAAGTTGAAAAAAAATTAAATGAAAAAAAAACAAAATCATATCTGTTTTTGTGACAGTAAGTAAATATTGTCACAAAAACAGATATGATTTTGTTTTTTTCAAATTAAAAAAAAAACTGTAAAAAAAATTAAATGAAAAAAAAAGAATCATTCTGTTTTTGTGACAATAAGTAAAACAAGAATTTGTTTATAAAAATATTTTAAAAAACAGCATATAGAAAATATAAAAAATCATTTTTAAGTAGCTTCTGATCATACAAAAACGGTTCAATAATAATATAATAAAAAAAAAAAAAATTTTAATGTCTAATGAAGGTTTGAAATTTTTTATTTCAGTAAATAATAATAATAATAATAATAATAAATCTTTATTGTTCAAGAAGAGCATTACAGAAAGTTAATATCACTAGTCTCCACACTAGGATTCCCTGTGTCGTGGAGACTAGTTACTACTACTAAATTGTTAATAAAAAAACGAAAATTAACATTTTTTTAATTTCTCCAACGAGAGCCTATTCTAAGACCTTTGAAAAATAGCTCCACGAAAGGAAAAAAATCTCAGATGAATAGTGTTATAATTATCGCACTTGCAATGTCAGTGTTCGTGCTACAAAAAATTGTTAATTAATTAATGGATAACTTATTGAAAATTCGCGATAAAAAATTTTAGATCACAGATTATTGTGTATTGATCTATCCTGCAGGCGCCTGAATTTTTTCAATTTTTAATTTTCATATTTAATAAGTTTAAATAACATTTATTCATTAAAGGTCCAAATGGAGCGTAGCTTGCGCAAGACGGAGTACCAGTTTTCGGGCGTATTTTCAACCCGATCGGAAAGTTATTAATATTGGTCCTACAATTCCGAAAGTTAGAACATTCTTTAGGAAATTTTCTCCCCTTTTTGAATCTTATTTCAAATTTGAAAAATTTTAATTAGGTTTTGAGATATTTGCAAAAAACTAAAACCATTTTAAATTTTTTAGTTAATTGTTAATAACTTTTGCAATTTTTGCAAGCGGAACTTCAATTTTTTCAAAAATCATCGGGATGCCATTCCGAATCGAATGACACCTCAATCATAATTTTCGGAGACTGCTGAAAAAAGTTCATCAAAAAGGCACTTGTTGCCTAGACTATGTTGCCCCATATTCACAAATTATGTGCAATTGTGCAGTTTTTGGATGGCGCCCAACAGCATTGCTTATGAAAGATATTTGATTTTGATCTTTCTATAAAGGCATTTTTCTCACATAACACACTCAATAAAGCAGGGATACAGAGTAGGTACCGGCCGACATTAGTGACAAAACCAGTATAAGTTGGCCTCTTAATCTATTAAAACTGCGTACAGTAGGTCAGCAGTGAGCAAGATCAAAAGTGTTACAACCGACGCGACTTGTAGTCGACTGTACCTAAACCCCGAAAGATTTTATTGGGACATGTAGGATTCATCACGATGTTTTATAATTGTGTGTAACTTGCGCACATTATAACGGATATTTATTATTTTTCAGCATGGGCAACACAAGCAAAAAGTTGGCGGCAAAATGCACGCTCCTCACGAAAGAGGAACAAAAAGACGTGGCGGTGACTTTCCGAGCGGCTAGCAAGAATTCTGACAAAATAAAAGAGGAGGACCTCATCGTGAGTGGCAAATTAGACGCAGTGTTGCTAGAAGTGTGTTCATTTTCCTTTATTATTTTTGGTTTAGTACCCGTTTGGTTGGTGATTAGACTGACAGTGTTGCCATTATAATGGCAATGATTTCTACCATAAAAAATATAAACATCAATGCATATTTAGAAGAGTTCTGGGTTAAAGGACTAATAAATGGCAGCCCCAAATTAACATAAAGTATTTCCGGCAACCTTTATTACTTTTCGGAACTTAAACTCACCTAAAACCATGTTTCGAAATGTAACGTAGAAAGCGGTCTCTATATTTTTAACAGACTTTTTTTGAAAATATCTCATCACCAACCAAACTACACATTACATACAAGAAGTCTGTGAGTAAAAAGTTTTCACACAAACATCTATACGCATTATTATGCGTAGTGTATTATATCAGATCATCAATGTACTCGTACGGTCCAAAAATATTCACATAAACTAAGCTTTATCTTAGGTCTGAAAAACCTAAGTCAGCTTACTGAAGAGAAACGTAAGTCCTTCGTCTATAAAGCACTGGTTCTTTTGGCGCGTAACTTTAATCGGTACCGCAGCCATCTTGTTTTTTCGATAGAATTTCCACTTTTCCACAGACAATTTTTTTTTACCAACAACCTGGCAAAGTCATGCAAGCGCCAAAAGAACCATTATTGCTTTCGGACGCAATCATCATGTCTAATATTTTGTTTTTGTCCGATAATATTTGGCTAACAAATATTGATTAAAAATACTAATTCGATGTAGATCTCTTTGGATGATTCACGTCTCCGGGCGAATATTTTAGGAATGTTAAGACTACTATTAATATCATAAACGGGATATTTACCATGTTTGATTGTAGTTTCGAGTTCCCGATATTTCGGCGCTGTTACAAGCACCATGATCACGGATAAACTGAAGTCATTGCGGGTCGGGCGGGGGTTTGGTGGGGGGGTGCGGGGGTAGTGTCAGTGACCATGTCAGTTTAAAAACTTATATGTTAAGACTCTTCGTCCGTATTAATTTCTATGCTGAGACAAATGCTTGGACAGGTAAACTCAAATCTGTGAGGTACTTTCCTCGAAAAGTCCACCTCGGAAACTAATCTGCAAGGTCTTCATATGACTTGCGCAAGGTTATTATTTGTCTGGTCGTTAAAAGAGGCTATGACCTCTGAGTTTTTTTCTGTGTCTCTTCTGAGTAATCAGATAGGGAACACCGGCCACTGCTTCTTTAGAAACTAATTAATTCTTGACCTGTAAGAATGTTTGCAACCCATTTACAAAAGAACTGTAATTTGTTTTTATCAAAGGTTTTTATCAACCAATTCTGTCCCTCTGCTGGGCCTCCCTTACGGCTTCTAAATTTCGTCTTTTCCGACCAATCCGTCAAGAATGAGACCAGATCGTCACGCCAGCGTTTCTTGGGCCTACCTCGGTTACGACGGCCTTCTTCAGGTACCCACTTCTTCTTCTTAGCGTGTCGATGACAATTCAAATTGAGTCAGCCCAAAATTTAGCGACGAGTTTGGCATTTTCAGTTCCAATCATTAGCTCCTGTGATGTGCAAGAAGCTGGTACCCACTGTGTGACTATCTTTGCACATCCTGTCCGGCTTCATCCTAGAAACGTGATTTATTTCGTTATAAAAATCATTAATTTTTTATAACCCTCGTATGAGTACATTGGTCGTAAGAAAATCAATACTTCATGAAACTTGTATGTAGTAAAAATTTAAGGATATGTTATAATTTCGTCCCATATTGTTTTCAAAATAATTACTTACAATGTTTTTAGTTTCGTTTATTTGTCCCATTTTAGTAGCTTTTGACTTTTTATGTGTGGTGATGGTATTATTTTGTTACTAGCAATATTTTACGTTATTTTATTTCAGATTTTTTATATTTAATTTTGAGAATGGGCCTTGCCTGTTTGAAACAGTTTTGCGAGCACTTAAGTATATTTTTTTAAGCCTCCTTATAATTTCTGGATTTAAAAGTAAACTTACTTACACTTTTTTTTTACGGTCAGTTTTGAAATTATTCTTGTCTTTTGGCACGTTTTTTTACACTATTAATTTGTCTGCTTGTTAAAATGTTAAGCACATAGCACATGTTTGAGTTTCGTCTCTTTTATTTTATTTTTTTGTCATGAAAACTTACATCATAAACTGTTTAATAACTTCTGTCCATTAGAACAATCATAATTTATCAATTTTAGACTAAGGGCCTTTTTCGCGATGCCCGAATAGCTACGATTTACCGAATACATTAAAAAAATGTAACGGAATTGGTATGAAATTACCTGCTAAATAAGATAACGGGAACTTAATCTTAGGCGCAGGCCACACATAAATGGCGTCGGTCGCGGACATGGCACCCGACGCAATTTAGGATACAAACGGCGCCGCGTCGCGCGTCGCGGCGTATCCACCGCCCGAGCCACGACATTCCGTGTGCCGACAAAGCGCCCGGCCATGTCCGCGCCCGACGCCATTTATGTGTGGCCTGCGCCTTAGGTGGTGAAACAGGCCTTTACTTTAAAAAAGTGTCGACTAGCCTATTGATACGGCTAAGTGAAGTTCCTTTGAGACGACAATCTTTGACGATGCATAAATTGGTCGTGCTACCTGCAGAGCCGAGCATTTTTGGTCCTATTAGGCCGACAAGATATTTTAAACAAATAAATTTTCGTTTTAAATGTCCTCAATCTTAGTCTGAAGTCAAACTAAGTCTTGTGCTTTTTCCAGGATTCACTACTTAGATTTTCTGCTAAGTTCCCTAAATTTTATTTTTGTGGATCTCAGAAACCGGGCCCAAAATGTGGTTTCATACGTTCCCCAATACCAATATAAACTATACCCACATACTCTACACGTACTCTACAATTTCAATGGCCCAATAATCACGCTCGTACAGTCGCAGTCTAATTCGGTTGGTCAACCATTATTCCTTAGTGAACGAGCTGGCGACCTGTCAAAACTGTAATTAGTGATTGTGCTACTGTTTATCGTTTGGTGACCGTGGTTAAGTAGTTGTACACCAACGTTGTAACCGTGTAGCGTGTAGGTACGGGAATAGTAAGTGTTTCGGTTATTTTAGACCGATATATACCAACAGGTATTTCAACTAGGCCAAATGCAATTCACTGAATGGTCATAAGCCTCTACTAGTTACGCCAAAAAGACCTGGTTCTCAACCTTTGTTTCTTCATTTTATGTGTCTCATATACAATCTAATTCTATGGAACATAAGAGGGAAACATATTAAAGGGAGAAATGGGGCATCTTTTGTAATTTTTAGAGAGTCATATTATCTTTACTTATTAGTTTCTGAAAAAAAGGAAATGATATGGACGTGTCTACAATAGACCTTGATTATAATTATGAAAACAAAGATTGCCCTGTGGACAATATTCAGGCAAAAAGGAGGAATAAATTTACATGGAGAATTCGCTGCTTATGTTAACACCTTAGTTACCATGACTTGTCTATTTCCCGGATGCACCAACAGTATTTACTGCACAATAATTCGTATCAATGCAACGTTCCGATTCACGCCCACCTCCAGGTGGCTTGTGTCGTCAATTTATCAGTCACTCGTACAAACAAACTGTCTCAATTTATAGCCGAAATAGTGCGAAACAATAATTTAACTGTTTACGTACGAGTAATTTAAGGATTATTTAGCGTTGAATCTATCTGTAAAAATAAAAAGAGAAGTCCTGACTGACTGACTGACTCATCAACGCCCAGCCCAAACCCTTGGACCTAGAACGCTGAAATTTTGCACAGAGGTACCCTTTATAATGTAGACAAGGAATAAGGAAGGATTTTTCGAAATTCAACCCTTAAGGGAGTTAAATAAGGGATGAAAGTTTGTATGGAAAATCGACATTTTCACGCGGGCGAAGCCGCTAGCAAAAGCTAGTGTTAATATACTTCTTATGCTGACCGTACACCTTTGCCATCACTGGCGAAATGTGGGTCTACTTTTACCCAAAAGTAAAGCCACATTTAGCCAGCTAAGTTTAAGTCCTATGATGCCATATAAGAGGGACCTATTGTCATCACTCGGACACAATTCCACTCCCTAGTTGCTACTGACAAATTCTTCATGAAAACTCCCCATGAAACAGGTAACAGTTCCGAGGTCGGAATCGAACTGACCACTAGGCCAACGAAGCAATCCAGTTTTCCTCTTTCCCTTGACAAACCCTACAATATTAAGAGCATAGACGGGCTGCGTATAATATACGTATATATAACTATTGCCGTCGCGGTGCGCTCTAGCAACCGGGCGGTATCAATATGTGAGTGCGATAGAGACAACTGCAGCTCAGAACGATTTTACCTATAAAAAACCTTGACCGATAGACGTTTCGTATTCTCCTGTTTTCTCCTCGAAACCTAAGCCAATTAAATTATATTTGGTATCAAAATTTAAAGGAAGAATAGATCTATGCCCCTATTACTTGTTTTTATTTTAAAAACTTTTCAATTTTCTTTGGTAGTCATCTGATTACGTAGGTAAAAACGGGGTATTTTTTTAGGTTTTTGGTAAGTCATATTTATTTTTGTAATAAATTTTTTGAAAAAAAAAATGACAGGGGCATGCCTTCAATAGACCTGGATTTTTATAAATAAAAACGATTACTCTAGAGGCATTATCCAGGAAGAGAATAGGGGAATACATTTGTATGGAAAAAATGCAGCCCGTCTATGCTCTTAATACGTACGCATTTAGTTAGTGTAAAATGGGGCGATTTAGTTAGTGTAAAATCAGCTTTCTAGGTCCAAGGGTTTGAGCTGGGCGTTGATGAGTCAGTCAGTCAGTCAGGACTTCTCTTTTTATTTATATAGATTACTCAAAGTTTCGAAGCTGTTTTTTTTAATAAAAACTTGTTAGATATTACTCGTTACTACATGTTATTAGAGTGTAAGGACTATTTTAACGAATAATCTTTTGAAACATTAAAAATAATAGCTAGAGTCCTGTACATAAAAGAATTAAAATTCCGGAATGTTCAGCTACTTCTGATGCTGACCGTACCACACATTTGCCTATCCTATTAACGGCGTGATATTAGGACGGAAAATTTCTTGAATGAATAGTATTTTTAATCTAGTCATTCTAGTCTCGTGAGCTGAAGATAAAAAATATAATACTAGCTATAAATATACAAGATACTCTCTTATCATCTTGTGCAATAAGTGTGTCACTGTATTGAGGAAAACCGGATGTTCTGTTTTGGTAATAGTGGCTATAAAACCACTATAAACGGATCTCTTATTGTACGGGAAATCTATACAAAGCGAGGCTATATTTTAAACTGGATATGTAGCCATGTGTTCAGCCAGCAGCAATATGTATACACTTAGCAACGTTAAAAAGCAATTTTCGCCTACTCTATTGATTTTCATGCTACACAACAAAATTAATATTTTGAAACCCTTGTTATCATAAAAAGTCAAAAAGTCAAAAGTCAAAAGTCAAAATTCATTTATTCAAACTAGGCTGATAATCAGCACTTTTCGAAGGTCAAAATTTACTTTACTTTACTACAGTGAAATTTGGCTAACTGGGACTTGGATAAGTGAGAAACTTCTATAACTTTACTGGAACTCATACTGAGACATGAGACAGATTTGGATATCTGAGACACATTTAACCAGGTTTCACTGTATTTACATTTTTATAAGACAGTCCCCCAAAAACGCCCACCCATCGATAAAGTAGGTAGGTCACAATATCTCAAAGTTACAATTGTTATTTCACGACAAATTCGCGTTTTTCTTAGCCAAGTGTTTACATTGTATTGCTTATGACTTTACGTAGGTATTTAAACCATGTTAAGTGCTACTGATGAGCATTCGCTCTTGGTTTCGATTTCCACGATAGGCAGTGTTATTGTGCGTTTATCAGGAATTTCTTCATCGGAGTCGGTACCTACCCCACCTGATTGATAGCACCAGGCTTACTAGGGAAATGTGGATAGTACCGAACAATTCTGCATAACCCCTTGGGGATTAAAGGCGTGATATTATGTCAGGTTAAATCAGGATATTTTACAGAAGTGTAGAAGGATAGGTGCGTAGTACCTAGTCGCAACCGGCGTGCATGTATATGACCAGGGGGTCTAAAATGGCCACTTTTGCAGATCATAATGTGAATTGCGTTTGCGTTTAAAAGCGTAAAATGGACCTTTCATAATAAAAACTGCGTCTGTGACTATTTTACGAATGTGTATTTTACTAAATTGTTACACACGCAGTTATTATAATGAAAGGTCCATTTTACGCTTTTTAACGCTTTTTAACGCAATTCATATTATGATCTGCCAAAGTGGCCGTTTTAGACCCCCAGATGTATGAATGTGTGATCATAGATAACAGAAACAAACTGTTATCTATGGTAAGGATCGTAGCAGGTTGCGTTCTGTTGTTTCTGCCTACCATCAAGGGAAAAGGGCGTGAGTTTATGTATGTAGAGCTGCTTACAATGTGTATGCAAGTCTTTCTTTTCATAAATAAATGCAGCACAAAAGCTAGAACATTCAGCATTTCGTATAATACTTAGAAACATGAAACATTTTGTAATATTTACACTAACGCCCCACGTGTTGATTTATTTCGCGTTACAAGTTTACATTATATTTTATCGATATTTTGAGTCGGAAAGTCACGAGCTCATTGTTATTTTTATTTATTTTATTGCCAAGAAATAAAACTGGCTAAGTACAAGCCGGACTTGCACATGGAGGGTTCCGTACCATCGTAGTAGGGAAGCCCCCTTTACTTTGTATTAGTTCTTGTTAAAGCGGCAACAGAAAAACATACGAACGCCTTAGATGTATTCATCAGGTAAAGGAGATCACACAGATTGGGCAAACAATGATAAACTCACTTAGAACATCACATAATAAACATTTTAATTATTACACGCGCTTTATATTAAAAACAAATTTGAGACTTCAGGTGCCCTAATATGACGTCTTAAAACAGTCCTAACTTAATCTTATTCCAGTGTGGAAACGTGACAGAACTATACAGGGTGTCTAGCGGCATCTCTTTTCCACACTGGATTTAGGATAAGTTAGGACTGCTTTAAGACGTCATAGTAGGGCCCCAGAGTTCTTTCTCTGTATTTTTCTCGTGACTATAGTGCCTAAACTGGTACAGGCTCTTATGCTACCCTTAGGCGTCTGTCATCCTGTCGGGGCTGTCGGTTGTTCAAAAGAGATACCGCGGCCGCAGACCCCAAAACATGGGTGGTTTTTAAGCCATTAGAAGTCTGACACTCCCTGCCGCCCAGAGCGGGGGGAAGCATTTTGATAATTCTCACCTTCCAAAAAAGAAATAGTATCCGTCATGACTTTAATTACGAGTTCACACTTATTCAAACCCTCATAAACATAGTTTTAGGTAGTCAATAAATCATCACACCGTATTAAATAAGGAAGTAGTAAAGTAACTCTGGCAGCCAAAAGCGTGTTGTATTCGAAATAGTAACGTAACTACGTAAACAAAGAATTGTAAATAGCGTAATGGCTAAGTCGGACTGGTGAGTCGTAATTGAGTTTGGGCCAGTGAAATGGTAGCATATTTGGCTGAATTTAGCGAGTAATATTATTAAATGAATAGCTGTTTAGAATACCGAGGCATGCCCATTGATCTTATACGTTATCAGTTCGGAGGATCTTTTCTCGTTTGTAAAACACGCCTGAAAAAACTGAAAACTAAAAAACTAGCACATTTTAAATCAAAGCAGCCATAGTTGCAAGCAGGCGGGGCCTATTTTTTTTTTTAAATTTAGTTACGTGAAAGATTTCGCAGACTATTCAACTGTTTCGCTACACAGGTTTTTTCAAACACCTTTCTATCTTAGTTTTTAAGACGAATATAACGATACCTTAACTGTCGAAATCCATCCAGCCGTTTGGCAGATACAAGATAATCTATACCATAGATATATAATTCCGTAGATTGGGCTTGAGAGTAAATGAGAGCTCCCGCTTTAGCGGAACTTTGCTGTGTTAGAAAGAGAGAGAAAGTGACGCTGTTAACAGGGCCAAAACACGTATTTGCTACCGGCCCATACCGGCCCCGGTAACTGTTTACGCGAGCGTTTCGGCAATTATTTAAGTGAACTACAGTGATAACCCGTGATTGAATTACCATATTACGATGGTTTCTTGTGCAGTACCAGGATGTGAATCTTCCAAAAAGAAAAATCCCCAGGATTACTCGTTTCACCAGTAAGTTTAAAGTTGTTTACATCGTTATTTCTGCAATAACAATGCACCTAATAAGCCGGCTTTAAGCAAAATATTATGAGAACATTATTTTATTTACGATCTAGATGAATTAGCATGCCTAAAACCGACGTATTTGAGAAATAACAAATAGAGAAATACGAAGGAGTTATAACCTCACTTTTTAGTGATGCGATGGCCTAATTTTTGTTGATATCGACAGCTAAGATAGCGTCTTACAAATGCATAGTCTTAGAAAAATAGATTATATGTAGGTAGGTACTTATTGTAACAAACAAAATAAAATATAGATAGATTACAATCGTATGTATACTAATATTTTAAAGCTGATGAGTTTGTTTGTTGATGATCATGTTTTGTCTGATGGTTCGAAATGAAAATTATTTTAGGAACCAAAAAAGATATAAGTGAAGCCGTGGGGGACTGCTAGTTAAATAATATTGATAGACTTGATAACAGGTTTGAAAAATTATGAAATATTTTTACGGTTTAAGAAATTTATTTCGCTCAAAAAGAATACAATTATTCACTTCTATGAGGAAAAACATAATGATTTAGATACAATAAAAGCGGCGGTTGCGCTTTGTTGTAGCAAACTAAATTAAGTAATAAAATAACAACTAAAATTAATCACTAAGAACGGCAAAAACAACAATTTATCTATTAGCTAGGTGGTGCTTTAATAGCCTTTTAAAAGTTGGAAGGGATTTCGACTCCTTGATATTTTTAGGTATTGAGTTATAAAGTTCAGCCCCCTCATATACGACAGTCTTTCTACCGTAATTTGTCCTCGGTGCTCTTAAAATTATATGGTTAGCCTGCCTCGTCATGCGCTTTTGAATTTGCATTCTTTTTGTAAATGTTATTTGTGTATGTATGTCTCTATTAAGTATTTTACGTACTAGTATGCAGGTGTTATATTTATAAATTTGATCAATGTTCATAAGTTTTGTTTCTTTATAAACCGTTTGAGAAGATGTTAGATAATGATAATTGAATAAGACTTTAATGATTTTATTTTGAGATGTTTGTAGCTTTTTAAGGTGAGTTTTGGCAGTTCTACCCCATACTTCGATTAAATAATCGAGATGTGGTTTAACCATCGAGTTATAAATAATATATCTTACCCGTAGTGGGAGACATCGGACAATTCCTCTAAGTGCACCAGTTAGTGATGATATCTTTTTTCTTACTTTCTCAATGTGAGGTTTCATTGTAAGTTTATCATCAAGAGTTAGACCTAAATATTTCTCAGTACTTGTTTTGAGTAGTTTTTGACCATTTATATTCAATTCATCGTGTGTTTGAAGTTTTTTATTTTTAGCACAAAATATCATGTATTTGGTTTTACTAGCATTTATAGTAAGTAGATTGCATTGGAACCAGATAGCTAGTTTATCTAGATCATTTTGTGCCACTTTAATAATTTCTTCTATACTACTGCCAAAGTAAAAAAGACTAGTATCGTCGGCATACAGTGAAATAGCTCCTTTAAGTCCGATTTCATTAATATTGTTAATGTAGATAAGGAATAGCAGAGGCCCTAGAATAGAGCCTTGTGGCACTCCACAGGTAATGGGTTTGGGTTCACTTCGATGTTCACCAATACCGACCACTTGGTACCTATTAGTAAGATAAGAATTTAATACTTTTAATGCAGTGCCAGTAATACCGATACTTTCCAGTTTTTTAAGAAGAAGTTTGTGACTAACAGTGTCAAATGCTTTTTTCAAATCGATGAAGATCGCAAGAGCTATTTGTTTTTTATCAATGTTAGTTTTTAAGTTAGTAATAAGGTCAATAGTCGCGGATAGGGTATTGGATTTTTGTCGGAAGCCATATTGATTTTTAGAAATAAAATTTATTGAATTTAAGTAAGCTTGTAACCTGTTATGAACGATTTTTTCGTAAATTTTAGAAATAATTGGTAAGACCGATATTGGACGATAATTACTCACATCCGCGTTATTTCCGGTTTTATGTATTGGTGTAACTTTGGCGATTTTTCCATTGAGTTCACTTAACAAGACACATATTGTTTGCAGATTTCCTACAAATCTGGTGATAAGAGAAAAGTGGTTACGAATGCTACATAGAATTACTCGTGCATGACGATTTACGTCACATAAATTATCGATAGAGACCAACAAAGGAATAGACTAGTCACAACACTGTCTGTGCACACACTCACATTTTACACAGACTTAGATCAATGGTTTTACCAATTACCAATCTACGGAATTATATATCTATGATCTATACTAATATTATAAAGCTGAAGAGTTTGTTTGTTTGTTTGATTGTTTGTTTGTTTGTTTGTTTGAACGCGGTAAACTCAGGAACTACTGATTGGAATTGAAAAATTCTTTTTGTGTTAGATAGTCCATTTATCGAGGAAGGCTTTAGGCTATATAACATCACGCTATGACTAATAGGAGCGGAGCATAAATGAAAAATGTTACAAGAACGGGAAAAGGTATGTCCTTTTTGAGAGCTTCCGCTGCGTGCGCTGCAAAAACGGTTAAAGTTACGTAAATATCATGTATGAAGTAATTGTTTCTCCTTAAAAGTTCTAAAAAAAAGTCCGCGACAGCATATGTCTATCTTTTAAGATTGTCTTACTGTAACCCTTTTTTACTATTAAAATGTTAGGTTAAAATGAATTATTTTTTGCGAAGCATATTTAACCCATATGGTATTAATCTATATCTAAATAAATGTGTTTGTTAGAACGGAAATTTAATGTAGAATATTTGTGCCCTTTATTCTATACAGTTTAAATAAATATCTTAGAAGATATCGCAATGTAAAAGTATCCGCGCGGCAAAATAATTCACGCGTCGCAATGTAGACCGTACGGGGGATCTGGCTGGCCTACGGGAAATTCAAATTTAAAATATTTACTGCATCATAATGTTTACAAGTACAGGGTGTTTTCGCCTATTTAACAGTAAGAGATACCTATTAGTAATTCTCACTTTAATATAATCTAAGCTAATCTAAACTAATATTATAAAGAGGAAAGATTAGATTTTTTGTTTGTTACGATTTAGCTTAATTTCTGTTGGATAGTCGATTTATCGAGAAAGCTATATTTATGTGACGCAGACGAAGTTGCGTGGGTCAGCTAGTAAAATAAATATAGGTAAGTACATACAAGTTAACTTACATACAAGATACACGCGAAAAACATGACCCTTTCTTGGA
Source organism: Diarsia mendica (assembly GCA_949316265.1). Lineage (NCBI taxonomy): Eukaryota > Metazoa > Arthropoda > Insecta > Lepidoptera > Noctuidae > Diarsia > Diarsia mendica. Next base: position 5,467,182 of record OX438898.1, read on the forward strand.
AATCGGGTAGAAAAGAAAATACGTTTACACATTTACACTTAGCAAGACGCATACCAAAAAAAATCGGTTGTCTGTAAAGTCGGTTTACTGGCGATACTTGAACGTGACAACGTCATAAGAAAATACAGCACTTACATTGCTATAAACAAATAATTAACACGCCGTTGCTATGGAACGACAATTAACACGCCGTTGCTATGGAACGCCTCAGAGCGAGGTAACGACTCATGACGTCATCTTTTTTCGTTCGTGCAGCCGGCCATGGAATTATAAGACGTTATCACGTCAAAAAAAAAAACACGAATAGGAGAGTGAAAATATGCGTCATACATAACCACGCAAAACGGCTATCACTCAGCAAAATGCTGGAATTCCCCACTCCGATTCAAAAATCAAGATAACATTCCTCTTCACAAAACAGATCTAACGTGATATTTTTACTATAAACATTCTTAAAGTGTGCACACGCGTTCTACTAAAATAGTAATAGCCGGTAACGTTCAGAAATGATTTACCTACTCACTAAACCGATGAGAATAAAATTAACAACATCACACCTGTAAACCTCAAAGGGTTAAGTAGAGGCGTTCCTAAAACACCGTTTTGCCTGTTTTGTTTAAGTCTAATATAATAGACGAGCCTATTGCCATCAACTAGTGCAACTCCGTGGCTGCTACGGAGAAATTCCTGATGGAAAGACCAAATGCCACTTCGCCCGACCCGGGAATCGAATCCAGGACCTCATGCTCAGCAGTCGACCAACTAGACTAGATCAAAGAGACACTCAAAGAAAAAAATATCCGTCACATCTACTCAAAACGGCTATCGCGCAGTAAAATACTGGAAACTCCCCATTCTGAAACTTCATAGTTAAGTACCCTCTCAATCAAGGAAACATTTCCCTTCACAAAACAGACATAACTTGATATTTTTAACCGACTTCAAAAAAGGAGGAGGTTATTACTATAAACATTCATAAAGTGTGCACACGCGTTCTACTAAGTTTATAGGTAATAGCCGGTAACGTTCAGAAATGATTTACACCTCACTAACCCGCTGTTTACGTGTAAACTGTTGGAAATAGAAAATGTAGTGTTCGCGTTGAATGGCTTGTGAAATGGTTGGACTAGTGATGTGCCTGGTGGCAATATTGCCACTGCCGGTAAAATACCAAAATTGCCAGCAGCATTGGAAATATTGCCAAAGTTGCCGGTCAATGTAGATTAAAGCCTATAAATGCTAATTATAAGTGTATTACATAGTTTCCGTACTTAATTTGACTTATAATTAAGAAATATTCCCCGAATATTTCCACTCCCGGCAATATTCCCGGCAATCTTGCCACCAAAATTCCCACTTCGTGCAATATTGCCGGCAACGGCACATCTCTAGGTTGGACCTAGTCTGGTTTGTTTGTTTGCTGTCTGGATCGCTGAACTCGGTAATGGACTTGAGGGAAACATACGATACATAATGGTGTTCGATCTCAGAAAAGTAACCGTCTGGCTTAGCTAATTTTCAGGTCTCAATTTGCTGTGTTTTTTTAGGGTTCCGTACCTCAAAAGGAAAAAAACGGAACCCTATAGGATCACTCGTGTCTGTCTGTTTGCCTGTCTGTCTGTCCGACCATTGCACTCCCCTATCTCCGAAACTACTGAGCCTAATTTTTTTTTAAAAATACAGAAATTAGTTGAACACTTATAGATTACAGGAAAACCTAAAAGAAGTCTATATTGCTAAAATAACATGGAAAATCTCTCAATATCAACTACAATAGTACGGAACTCTTCATGTGCAAATACGACTTGCACTTGCCTCGTTTTTTTAACTGACTGAATAGTCTTCGCTTGCGTTTATTGCCCGTGGTCCACCCGCCTAGTCCACCTGGGTGTACTACGTGGCCGCAACTCAAACGATATAGAGGCAGATTGTAGGAGAGAGGCAGGAGGACCTCGTGACTAAATGATAACAGCAATACATTACTAAGTTTCCTCCGTGCCTCTGAAAGCACGTGAAACCGTTGGTCACGACTATTTATTGTAGATCTTTGTCAGTCGTTCAAGTAGCCCTAAAGTCAGAAAATCAGTCTTACGAAGGGGTATTGTATTACCCTGTACTAACTGGGTCGTTCAGTCGAGCAGCGGTGGCCCAGTGGTGTCGGCCCCGACTTACGAACAGTAGGTCGTGGGTTCGAACCCATATATTACTTTGTGTAATTTATTTCATCACCGCTGCTCTCAAAACGGTGAAGGAAAACATCGTGAGGAAACCGGCATGTCTTAGAACCAAAAAATTCGAAGACGTGACATCTGCCAATCCGCACTGGGCCCGCGTGGTGGATTATAATTTATAGCCCATCCCTCTCTTAGAGAGGAGGCCTGAGTCCCTGCAGTGGGAACATTATAGGCTGATGATGATGAACTGGGTCGTGGATGCCAAATAGACAGTCTTTCCATGTAAAATACTGGTATTCAGCTACATTTGATTATACTGGAAACCAACCCCTACATAGTCGGCGAAAGGATACGCTGATGAGTCTTGAAAAGTGTAAATTGGCTGAATTAAGCGCCACAAAAAAAGCCATTTCAAATGTGTGATTCAAAGATGCATTTGTGATTTATCCTTGATAGTTGGTAACAATATTTAAAACTCCACTTTTTGTGCACAGAACAAGCTTTCAAGTCAATTAGGTCGGGTAAACTTTGGTGCGCGGGTGAGAGTAAACAATCTTTATTGTTTCCATTCTATAAAACGTTTCAAGTAAACTGCCTTGCACTACCATTAGGCAAATTAATTCAAACATCAACTACATCTAACCCGAACTTTGCAAAAATAATATAGCACTAGCAAGGAAATGGTGTTTCATTTACGAATCCAGCGAAGTAATATTGTAAACACACAATTTTGCAATTCCCTTCATTTCCGTTCAACAAAGTAACTCTCAGAAGCTGAGCAGAAGAATTTTTCAATCTCGGGTAGCTATTTCCAAAATGATGAATAATTATTACTGCTAAGATGACGAATAATAGAGAAGTATAGGAGAAAGACATACTGCGCCGATCTCAAATACGCACTTCAAATGAGGTGTCTAATAGGGCAGTTGACAAAAAAATCTAATTAGTCGTAGAAAGTAGTACTACTAGCAAGCCCATGATCTTTGACACGTCCATAATTGGCTCTTTATCCAACATTTTATTTTGGTCCTTTGGTTGGAATTTGAAAGACGAGTTTAAATATCTCCATTAAACGGAATTATAAAATAAAAGCTCAGTAACAGACCTTCCACTTTTTTCCTTTAACTTCTTTCCTTCCTTCAATATTTAGACGCACATTAGTACTCAGCCTCACTGTTTGTAGGGCGAGTTCTTTTGACGTCACCGTCTGTTTGTCTGTCCCGTGTAATTTATTGGCAATGTCTGGGGGCGCGCCACGAGTTAGCTTCAATTTGTGATATTGATTCCTAGGGTACGAACGTCTTACTTTGTAGGTTTTCTTTCTTGTTTGGTATAGTGACTCGATTTTGATGGATGACTCTCGTGTTGTAGGTGAAAATAGATTTTGGGTTAGGTTGTATGTAGGGCAATGTTTTTTTTTCTGTTGTGAAGGAGTGGTTCGGAAAATTCAATACGCAGGTTCGTGATTGATAACTAATAATTGATCAATTTATTCATACACAACATAACTTTGTTGGTGATGATGTTCTCCAGAAAAGTCAGTGCGTAGCACTCGCAACCGGTCATATACGCAGATCAGAAGTATGAATGTGGACGAGTCAAATGGGGTATGTAAGGATCGTAGCAGGTGACGTTCTGTCCTTTCTGCCTACACCTGTGAAAAAGGCGTATGTTTGCATACCGGTTCTTGCCAAAGGGTTGGACAGGTCTATTGGGTGCCCCCACATTTGGCCTGTTATGTGGACAGAACTTAGGTCCCATTTAATGGAGGACAAGGCAGATTTCTCAGTTTCTTACTGAAAATGAAAACATTTTACCCAGAACTGTTATTCGTCGATACGAATTTTATTTGAATGGCTGGAATCTATTAACAAAGCGAACTGATGCAGTTATCTGATAAACAAGAAAGTCATTATTATTAATAGCACTATTTTTCTGGCATCCATCGAGAACGTAATCATAACACTGCTTTTAACAACAACAAAAAAAGTGTTTTTCCAGAATTTTGAGGAAAAAATTTCAATCGTTTAATAAGTAGATGAGGAGCTCATATAAAGCTAGATAATGACAGCCGCGCTTGCCTTGGTTAGTGTGTGGATGGGTGACCACACTGACCACTCATTAGGTACATACCGAGTTTAGGTACTCTGTGCCTCGGGTTTTTGAATGGGACCAACGCTTTGAAATGGGCAACTACAGTAGGTACACTCACGAGTTATTATGCCTTGTGACTGAGACTGTAGCTTAGTTTATTTAGCTTCATTAGTTCAGTAGTTTGCTGCCGCACTCGGAGAGCTTCAGTGGTTGCTTGGGCCGTCGCTTGGTAAAGGTTTTTGGCAGTTTTGTCATACAAAAGTATGTTAGGCCTTTGCTGGGTGGCAGCTTGAGTATAATCGTTGGATATCTCTGAGTGCCGCAGTTAGTTTAATTCGACTATTCAAAAGTGCCTTGAAGTAAATGCTTTGACTTTTGACTTTTTTGGTCCTGGCTGACATTTTAGTTCATGGACAGTCGTCCGAAAGTCTGACAACCAGTTTTTCGAAGGGTGATCGTTTTCCCAATTGGGTTGTGGTTGGTATAGTGGTATTCAGCTGCAGCTGGTTAGACTGAAAGTCATCCCTAACATATTAGGAATAACCTAGGCAGATTGGGACTTCCAGTAGCGTCCATCAGCTAGCGAAGTATAGTCAAAGACTTCGAGTTCACCCATGGTAACTCGTGTTCAGGTGGGATATTTGGCGAACTGTGGATGCACTTAAAATCTCTGCAAGCCGCATAGTTATTTTATTACAGACGAGTGGTTTTCAATCTGTTGTGATCAATTCTTGTTTGTACTGAGCATGAAATGAGGTCTTTGTCTCTTAATGGGGCAGTTAAATGCATGAGTGACTGTGATAGCAGCATACTTAAGGAAAGGCATAGTCGATGCTATTTCTATGTCCTTAAGACATAATATCGTTTCTCAAAACATTGATGAAGATACATAAAACTCAGTAACAAACTATAACCATTATAACCTGACCGCGCTTTATATGAGCTTTCCGTATGATCAGAGAACAGCTTAATTTGGTCTTACATAGCTTGATTGGTCGTCGTGCGTACCATATAGAACCTAGACCACATTAGCTGATTGGCTACAGATAGGGATCGAATGCCGCTATTCAATTTACAGCCAACCTATCTCTATTAATGTAATTACTAATTAGCTACCTTGCTAGCTGCCTTGCTGAAAACCAGCGTTGGGTGTCTGACGCCCAGCATATGCTGAGTTGGTAACCTTTTCGGTATGGGCACGCTCAGCGCAACCTTGTCCATGTTTTTCCGTTCTATGTACCTTTTTTTTTTACCTTTGTAATTGTTGCTGTTGTGTTGTGTCTGTTTCGAATAAATGTTTTTCTATTCTATTCTATTCTATTCTACACAGTAGGAGACCAATAAAACCTAATATATGTGTCGTTGAGGTAGCCTAGCTAGACGTATTATACTAGCTGTTGTCTGTGGTGACGCTCGTGTTATGGAAGGAAATTAACTCACGTAAACGTGATGCATGATGCGAAAAGGGCTCCACATATTCAGTTCATCATTCTGATCAACCCCTCCCTCTCCATTGACATTTTTCATACCTTCCACCCCGTTTAGCCTATGTCAATCGTCGTCAAAGAATTTTTGGAAACCGACCAAGATCATTAGTTCCGATCATGACCTCCTAGATAGAAATTAACAAACTTAAACTCTTTTATTATATTAGTGTAGATTCGGACTATGATGATTATGTTGTCGGCTTCCAGTCTAGCCGGATGTAGCTGAATACCAGTACCTATCTTACGTGGACTGTCTGCCTATCTGGCCTACACAACTCATTTGCTAGGTGGTACGATACCCCACTTCTCATATTTACCAAAGTAGGTACCGAGAGATGTTGTAAGGGTGGCACCCATCCACGGGTCAACCGCGACCAGAGTTGCTTAACTCTGAACGTGGATCCTTATGGCAGTTATTGTCAGCCACGAACCCCTTCACAATTCCATGCCTTCCCAAATTATTCGCTCAGAGTAGCGAACTTCATTATTCGGCTAAACACATCGTGATTGGTGCTCCCGTATCAAGATGTAGCGATAAATCCGGGTAGGCAGACACTGATTGAATGCCCGCCACCGATGAACGTCATCCGTGTTTATATTGTTCGACAATATGGAGGAATCTGGTTGGTGTCTGTGGGGCTATGAAGTTGGCGGGTTGGGTAGCGGAGCGATTTAAGTTGCTCTTCCGACCGTAAGTACCGCGGTAACACTGCTTTGTTGCAATGACAGATTTCAACGATCTGCCGTGGCTACAGGACTGTCCGAAAGAGATACCGCGACCCCGGAACACAAAGGGCTAAGAAGGAACATGGGTGGGTCTTAGTCAGTAGAAGTCTGAACTACCTTCCGCTGCGCCTAGAACGGGAGGGGTTATTTGATCATTTCTTATTCACTAAAAAACAGTAATGCTGCTCGTTTGCAATGACAGACTTTACCGATACGACTGGTTCTTTTTCTAACACGTTCGTGTATGAAGACATTGCCAGCTGTTTTCCTCATCCTTATCCTCCTCCTCCTCCTTCCATCCTTTTCATCGAGTTACAAAGAAACCCTTTAGGTTATAGCACGGAGAAGAGATTTATTCGCGCACTTATATTCCGTTCGTACACTATCAAACACTACTTTACTGTATAGTCGACCAAGAAATTGGTTTACCACTCTAAGGTTGAATATCATTTGCACGTACAAAACATCAAGTGCTATTTTCACGTCAGAATCTGTCAATCTGTCATCCTTAGCGAATAATTATGTTACTGGGAGATGTCATCAAAAGTGGTAAACCAATTTCTTGGTCGACTATACTTTTTATATCATACAGACCATTTCCATATTTTACTATGTAAATTGCGATGACATTCATTACACACCTATATTACGTTCGATATTACGTTCACGGTCGCTCACGCTCATAGTCCCGCGAGTTTCGTGGCCCCAAATCTAAACAATGGTCAGTATAACCATAGACTATGCTTGAAGAAAACCATGCACATACCATAAATATCAGATACCGACCTTAAATATTGTGAGAAAAAATATAATGAGAATCTATGGACGCACTGATTGATCGGTTTATTTTCGCGAACAGATTTGGAATTTTTTGGACATAATTTCTATTTTTGGAGTTGAAAGGGGAGACGTGGAGCCCGTCTATTAATATTATTTTTATGTACTATACGTTAGCTTAGTAGCAGAACCGTAGAAAAGTTGACTGTGTGCGAGTTGCTCCTATATTATCATCTTTTACTCGTCCACAGCTGGGCCATTAGGTTATTTGGTATACCTATATGCCCCGTTTGGATCGGACAGGAGTTTTTTAAACATCATAACTATCACTAAATAGTATAAAACAAAGTCGCTTCGCGCTTTCTGTCCTTATGTATGCTTAAATCTTTGAAACTACCCAACGAATTTTAATGCGGGTTTTTTTAAATAGATAGAGTGATTCAAGAGGATGCTGGTTTATATGAAGCACATTCCACCCGTGCGAAGCGGGGGCGGGTCGCTAGTATTGTGTACTTAAAACGTCTTTGAATTTGAAGTAAAACTATTAAATTATATTTGTCTTCAAGTAATATAAAAAAACACATAATAAAAAACACATCAAATGTTACATGAAAGCAAGCTTGACCTGCCGATCTTTTATGAATGCGTTAAAAATGTTAGCGTCATAGTTTTTAATACACTAAGTATAAATTATAATTCTATACAAATTATAATTTTGAACTTTACCAAGGGACTACATACTTTTGCTCGTGACTGTACATTTCAATTTCGATTCAGCAGCTAACCGTTATTTTATTTCTCCACTGAAATAGCTTTCGGTAATTAGAAGTTTCGGTATGCAAAATCACGAGGTTAGTACAGTCGCCAGCGCAACATGCTACCTGAAACAGCCAAATTTTCCCAATCAACCTTGAACCTAATTCGTCAGCGATAAAGTTGAACTTTTAAAGATATTTGACAGATTGTAGTAGCTTGATGTGCTGGTATCTGTACCTTCGCACATTTCGAGGTTTGAGGAATTTTGTATGTTTATGTTCGCTAACATCTCTGCTACGGCTTGATCGATTCGCACCGGACTTTGTTGAAAGTACCTATCGGTAGATACCGGGTTCATCTTTTGCTTTTCAAATTCAATTAAGCAGTCAAATTGAATCGTATAAACAGAGGAGTGATTAGTCTTTCATTGTCGTCCATTTTTGCGTTTTTGTAATCAATCAAGGTATACTTATCGGTTTCTTTGAACTGAGGAATTTTGGTATACCGACTACCTAGTCGATCTTCGTAGTCGATCTAATTAGTGCTATTTCGAACATTTCCCGTACAATTGAATCTTCATTACGAAAGGCGTATGTGAATTTATATACTTTTCGCACATAAATCCTGTTAGCCTGGACACCAACCCCAGTAATATGTAAAGTATAGTCCTCCGTTTTCGGTCACGGCGGCCAATGTCAGCGGAGATTGGCCATCGGCGCTGGTGATATATTATAATGGACAAGTAATGTACGGCAAACACAGGTGTAATCTCTGTGCCTCTCATAGTCCGATGGGACGGCAATCCGATACGACCGGAGAGAGATCAGGCGCAGGACCAACGGCTTAACGTGCTTTCCGAGGCACGGAGTAGGTATCATACCGATAACTTTCAAACTCCGGGCTACAAATTCAAATTCATTTATTTCAATCCATTTAGGAACAGACAGAAAAAAGAAAATGAAACAGAGAAAAGAAAATGTAGATAAAAGTTTCAAACATTAAACTGCATCAATGAACTATTTGAAGCGTTTGTTTATTTTCAATAAAAACACGTTTTAGTCGGAACGTTATAAAATCAGTCCCACACGCATTTCTCGGTCTTTTCGGTTTAAAATATCACAACTGGTGTAAAACAATTTGAGCATAGATGATTAGTAGATAGATAGATAGTAGTAGATAGTAGTAGATAGATGATAGCATTCTATCTACTACGTTAAACAGCCCGCTCTCTCTCCTCTTTCTCTCTCTTTTTTGTAGAGTAGTAAATCATTACTGACTCCTCCCGCTCTGGGCTGACCGGAAGGGAGTGCCAGACTGCTACTGACTAAAAACAACCCATATTCCTTCTTAGCCCTTTGTGGCCGGGCCGCGGTATCTCTCAAGTTCTCAACCCCTCAGCCCCGACAAGCGTAAGCTCTTGCGGGGCCCTGCAATGTTGCTGACATCTCCTTGAGGCGCGCGTGGAACACGAAGGAACGTGCCGTCGACACGACCTGTCATCGTCATAGGACGGACCACAGGACGGACGGACGATGAGTAAATCCATTCTCTCTTTCTCTCTTTCATAACGTGCCCCAGTACTCCCAGCAGAGACAAAGCTAAACACTTTATGCTAGTTATCTAGTTGAAAACCTTCAGTCTACTTTAATAGCATCTAGAATGTAGATCGAAACAGACATGAAAACCACACAAAACATAGCATAAACTCTTGAAATTGTTAACATAATCCGATTTAAATCATCATCATCATCAGTAGGTATATAATGTTCCCTCTGCAAGGACTCAGACCTCCTCTCTAGGAGAGGGATGGGCTATAATCCACCACGCGGGCCCAGTGCCGATTGGTAGATGTGACATGCCGACGAATGTTTGGTTCTAGGACATGTTCCTCACGATGTTTTCCTTCACCGCGGGCAACAGCTAATCGAGGATAAGTCTCTCTATTTACCGATTGATATTATTGATTGTTACGTCAACGTCTATTATTTTGGGTCCGTACTTTACTGTGAGGAAAATGTTGAGTATGAATGTAGATGGCTATTAAAAGGAGAGGAAGGCCAAAAAAATGATGGATGGACTGTGTGAAGGATGATATGGCTAGAAAGGAGGTGACTGCTGAGATGACGAGAAATAGGGAAGTATGGAAGAGGAAGACATGTTGCGCAGACCCCAAATAAATTGGGATAAGGGGAGGAGAATGATGATGACTTTACTGTGAGTAGGTAGGTTGGCAGTCTAAACGTTTCATAGCCCTGTTTGTAAACATTAACGATCGTAGCGACGGCTTCGCTAATAGAATAACAAATAGTGCGTAGAATGCGGTGTGGATTGAACAGGCGTGGTCAATGGTTTTAGTTGTGGAGCGTGGCGTGTAGTCATCCAACAACAATTTGTTAAGGTAATGGGACTCAACCTGTAACATTAAATCACCGATTTTTAGATGTTCATGTAACAGTCCATTTATATGACTGGAATCCCTGAAGGGCTAGGAGAGGTGCACATAAATAGTAACATGTCATCATACAGTTGGTAGATGTTCTAAGACATGCCGGTTTCCTCACAATGTTTTCTCTTTACTCAATTCCGAATTCGTATCTATAAACATTACTTTCCGAAACTTACAGCGGCGTAGGACGGAGTAGGACCCCACCAAAAACATTTTTAAGCACTTCTTTAATTATTTTTTTTGTGTAATTTTCCAGGGCTTATGGGGTCCTCGAATAGACCCCCGGTTAGCTCAGTACCTGACGAACTACCTGTTTGGTTTCGGGCCCACCAAGGCAGCTTCCTGCGACTTCAACAAATTCGCAGAGTTGTACGTTTATAATGTAAGAGGTGAGTCTTATTAGTTTTAGTTTTTTTTTTTTTTAAATATTTGCATTAACATTACTTTAAACTGTAATACCCTAAACATCCCTCTCCTCGCCTGAGTCCCTGCAGTGGAAACATTATAGGCTGATCGATGATGATGATGACCCTAAACATATAGGTCGATTCCCCCGAAAATTTGGTTTCAAACCAAATTTTAATGCGATAATTTATGTCTTATTGAAGTCATTCTAAAATCAATTTAATTAACAGCAGTATAGATTTGTGCTGTTTTTGTATATTACGGGTTTTAAAACGTAAAAGAAACTTCAAAATTATTGTACAGGGTGTAATGTAGACAATAGACGGCACGCTTGGCGCAGTGGCTCAAGCAATGGACTGCTGCGCTGCGTGTCGCGGGTTCGATCCCCGCACGGAACAAATATTTGTATGACCTACAGATAAATGTTTCTGGTCTGGGTATTTGTGTATGTGAGTTTAAATGTTTGTGAACACACCCACGATACAGGAGAAATTCCTAGTGTGGGGCAACGTTTAAAAAAAAAAAAAAGTAAACGACATTGACACAAACTGTTACTTTTATATAGACTTCTTCTGGGTAAACTCGTTCCATTGTCAACCTCATCTCTGCCCTTAGGGCAAGATTGAAGCCAAAAGTCAGCCCATTTAAAATAAAATAAAAAAAGTTTTTTTTTTTAATTAGCTTTTACTGTCCCACTGCTTGACAAAGGCCCCCCCAATTCCTTCCAACTGCTGTATTCCTGCGCGTGTAAAGGGTGTAAAAAGACCTAAACGAAGCCGAAACGCACTAAGTTACCATCTTTACATTATTTTTTTGTTCTGGAATACCTGTGAACATTCTAGATAAAGAGATATTGAAGGTCGAAGTTCCAAGAAACTATGGTTGCCCGAAAACTTGTAAGTACCAAAATATACATTTTTTTATGTTGCGTCACCGGCTGTCACCCCAAAAATGGTGAAACCTTCCCCCCCCTTCCCATCCCCTTGCTAAGCCACTGGCTGTAAGATTGGAGAGGCCGAGAGGCTGTCACAGGTACAATAATAGGGGATCGGACAAAAAAAAACTAATTAGTCCGTCAGATAGATTTCCAAAAGTTATTGGACACGTATTTTTTCTTTTTTCACGTAAACTTAAAATGAAGACGATACAGTGCTTCGAAAACTCGTGTGACGTCATATGATAGTACATTTTGACGACACAAGTGACGTTTCAAGCCCCACTCCAAGATCTTTGACGCGTTTTATCTTCGTCGTTTTTTATTGATTTGATAAAACAAAAAACACGTATTCAATATTTTTCGATAATCTAACTTACGGACTAAACAGAATCATATTATTTTGACCCAGTCCGATCCCCTATTGTGTTAGGAGTTTAGGACTGTAGTATACAGTGTGTAAACGAACTCTCCACGAAGCCGTCAACCAAGCATTATATTTATGTCACAGCCAAAACTGATAATCAGTCAAAACTACTTTTGACTAGTCAAAACTACATACTTCTGAACGGTCAAAACTATTATAACAAATTATTAGGTGGTTTCTATTTTATTTCTCTACTAAATTAAGTATAATAACCTAAATGTCGTTAGGAAACTTATTAGGTTTGTTAGGTTTTATTTTTTGAGCCTTTGGATAACCTTGTACAGTCGAACAAGCTAATAAGTATACAGGGTAGAGATCTTTATAATTCTATAACACTGAAAATATTGATTGTAATTTTGTTTTATCAAGTGTTGTAGCTGGTTCGACTGTACGATAGCTAAAATTTATTTCATTAGAATAAATGCGTTTTAACGCAATAAGGGTTTTGACTGAAACCAGTCAAAAGTAGTTTTGACTGATTAAGAGTTTTGACTGTAACATATACTAACATCGAACTTAGTACAGTCGAACAAGCTAATAAGTATACAGGCAGCTAACTTGTAATTAGTTTTAAAATCATACAGGTACATTTAGAGACTGATGTCAAACGATACAGCATTTGGCATCAGTCGCTTAATGCAAAACACTTTATAAAACAAAATTACAATCAATATTTTCAGTGTTATACAATTATAAAGATCTCTACCCTGTATACTTATTAGTTTGTTCGACTGTACCTACGCAAAAAATAATTGCTGGTAAACGACTTTTTTTTGGGCTGAAAAGTCACATTTTACGGTAAAACTCAAAGTAGCACGCTTAAAACATTGTGCTAGTGGATGCTTTGAGTAGTAAACGAGTTATGGAGGTTTTTCTAGTAAGGTGCTAACACAAATTTTCTTGCAGGCACAGCAGATGAACGAGTGAAGGTGCTATACAACAGTCTTGGTATGGCCTATGACTATAGTACTGAGGTGCCCTACCAGCTGCTGAGAGAGGTATGTTACGATTACTGTACTATGACTTTACAGGTTTTTAGTCACCCTCGCGGGGCTGCGGATCGAAAGAGATTCCGCGGCCCTGGAACATAAAGGGCTAAGAAGAAACATGGGTGGCTTTTAGTTTGTACGAGTCTGATGCTTAGTTAGATCAGTTGATGATTTCCCATTCGCAAAAAAAAACCTGAGGATTCAACCGACCGGCTGTTATTATTTAGCGACGAGCTAAAAACTTCAATACTTACCCGACCCAAATGTAAAAGCCGCTGATCTCTCAAATGTGCAGCCCAAACGTGGTCATGAACTAGCGGTCTGCAAGCGAGCTAAGTATCCTAGAAATCAACATTTCTGATCATATAACAAACAGTTTACTTCGATCCAAGACCCAACATAGCCGCCAAATTAAAATGGAACTGGGCAGGCCACATCTGCCGCATGTCGCATCAAAATTGGGCAAAATGGCCTCAGATCGGGATCCGAACAACAGCCCCAAACGACACGGTAGGCCTAGAAAGAAATCGCGTGACAAGCTGGTCTATTATCAAAAGGATTGGGCCCAAACACCCAAAGATAGAGATAAATGGAAAGAAGGAAGGGAGGCCTTTGCCCTGCAGTGGGACACATCAGACTCATAACAAAATATTCCTACTCCTCCGTTATCCTGCTTCCTTTTCTGATAATTTCGTTGCTGGATCCAAGGCAGTTCAATTGTTTCTCTGGGACTTCGTCAACCTTCATTGTCTCGGCGTTTTTCTGGTGCATGGTAGCCACGTTTGAGTCTGGCTTTGAAGAACAGCAATGGTTATTTTTTTTGAGACAAGGCCGCCAATATATTCCCAAACCACTGTACTCCTGAAAGCCAGAACAGTGGTGATCACCAGAAAGTCACCGAGACAATGAAGCTCGACGAAGCCTCAGAGAAACAATTTAACTGACTTGGAGCCTGCAACGACTTTAATAAGATAAGAATAGCGGAGGAGAAGGAGAAAATAACAGCAGTGATTTGGGAATAGTGTGGCGAGTTTCACACAAATACTATGCTGTCCCTAGGAGAAAATTGTTCTATCACACCATTAAAAATGACCATACCTTCCACTATTGTCTACAGTACTGTGAAAGCATAGCCTCGACGTACGTAAAGCTGCTGAAAGCGTCGACGTCCCCTCGCCCGGTGACGTGGATCAGCAAAGGGTTCAACGGGCGAGCCTCCCACGTGCAGGCCTTAGGCGAAGCTGTCGCGGCCACCGTGGAGGCAGACGCTAATAACACTGTCAATGCCTGCCAATCACAGCAGATTCACAAGTGGTAAGTGGCGGAGGTCCTAGCTTTACTATCTCCCTAAAAGTGTGGCAGGGACGGTATTTGAAGCTGGTGTCTTAAATTCTTCGGCTAGCGTGCAGGCCAACGCTAATAACACTGTCAATGCCTGCCAATCACAGCAGATTCACAAGTGGTAAGTGGTGGAAGTTCCCGCTTTACTGTGTCCCCATATAATGTTGTCTTATAGGTGGCAGGAACGGTGTTTAAAGCCTGGACCCGAGACACCAGTCTTGGGTCCAGGATGGTGAAAACCAACCTCTGCTTTTGGACGAAACGGTCCCTCAAGGGGTCTTGAAGCTGGTGGTTTTTAGGGTTCCTTACCTAAAATAGGATAAAAGACACCTGCACACTTGACGATCTAATGACTGCATCAACTAGCGGAGTTCGCATAGCTGAATATTGGGCTGTTTAATTTATTTAGTGAAGATTTGCCATCGACACGCTAAGAAGAAGATTGTAGGATGACCCAAAGGACTAATGTGATAATTTCCATTACAGGGTCCAAAGCAACACACTGTTCCAGCAGATGGTGCACATGGTGTTCGTACACTTGTACGGTATCAACAACTCTGAGGGCGATAGTCCTATAACACCGGCGCGATATGACCTGAGCTTGCTGCCTATGCCCCATGGTAAGACACCTGAATACTTTACAGCCTACCTCTACCTAACCCCTCGGGGAGTAATGGGCGGTCACCCATCCACTCACCAACCTAGGCAAGCATTTCATAACAAAAGATTGACCCGAGTGGCAACCCGCCACACTATTCCCAAACCACTGTAACTCCTGTTAGCCAGAATCAACAGTGGCGACCACAAGAAAAGCGCCGAGACAATGAAGCTCGACGAAGTCCCAGAGAAGCGATTTAACTGTCTTGGATCCCGCAACGAAATTAATCAGAAAAGAATAGCGGAGGAGTAGGAAAAAGCATAATTTCCACTTCCCTCCATATCAGCAGGAGACAGAACAGAGGCAGGTTGAGGAGGTTATTATTTGGCCACGGCGAGGACATACATTAATTTAAACCAGGTATTATAAAGGAATCTTCGAATTTTTGATTCAAGAACATGCCGGTTTCCTCACGATGTTTTCCTTCGCCGTTTTGAGAGCAGTGGTATTGAAATAAATTACACAAAGTAATGCGCCTGACTGTGTTTAAACGTATGACTTATTGCTTGTAATTTGGGGCCACCGCCACTGGACCACCGCTGATTCCCTTTAAGAATCATCATCATCATTTCAGCCCGGCATCATCCACTATTGGGTATAGGCCACCCCTCTTCTGCCACTCTTTTATGATCTGTGCGTCCTTTCAGAATCATCATCATTTCAGCCGAAAGACGTCCACTGCTGGACATAGGCCTCCCCTAAGTATCGCCACATAGACTGGTCCCGTGTGTCTCGCATCCAGCGGATCCCCGCAACCTTCACCAGGTCATCGGTCCACCTAGTGGGAAGGCCTTTCAACGCAACGTCTTCCGGTTCGCGGTCGCTACTCCAAAAATTTTCGGCCCCATCGGCCATCCATTCTGCGAGCAATGTGGCCTACCACTTAATCCCGGCAATTCTTCGGGCTACATCAGCAACCTTGGTTCTCTTGCGCATGTCTTCAGAATGCCCTATGTTAAATATGTCTATCTTTCTGTATCAGGTTTAGAAGCGATGCCGGACTACCCAGCCTTCATAGACCTGTCGCATATAACGTGGCTCAACAACCACATACCGCAGGTGCACCAGAAGAAGTGGAGGTTCCTATTCTCCTCGCATATACACGGGGAGTCGTTCTCTACTATGACAGGTATGTCATTGCGTTGTGCTCGGGAGTAATAATATAAAGGACTAGCTTTTGCCAGCGGCTTCGCCCGCGTGAAAATGACGATTTTCCATACAAACTTTCATCCCCTATTTAACTCCCTTAGGGGTTGAATTTCAAAAAATCCTTCCTTATTCCTTGTCTACATTACAAAGGGAACCTCTGTGCAAAATTTCAGCTTTCTAGGTCCAAGGGTTTGGGCTGGGCGTTGATGAGTCTGTCAGTCAGTCAGTCAGTCAGGACTTCTCTCTTTATTTATATAGATGTTTATTTTGCTAATAGGATTTTAGAAACACTTCTAAAAGTCAGTTTTTTAAAATAGGGTAGTTGACTAACTAAAAAAAAATTGATTCTGTTTAGTCCCTCAGTTAGATTATCGAAAAATATTGGATAAGTGTTTTTTATTTTGTCAAATCAATAAAAATTGACGAAGATAAAGCGCGTCAAAGATCATGGAATGGGGCTTGAAACGTCACTTGTAGGTAAAAAATGTACTAGCATGTGACGTCACATGAGTTTTCGGAGCACTGTGTCGTCTTAATTTTTTGTTTACGTAAAAAAAGAAAAAAACTTTGTCCAATATAAAATATTTTTTGGAAATCTATCTGACGGACTAATTAGATTTTTTTAGTTAACTACCCTATTAGATGGAGTCGGTGTTTCGTACCTGGCAACTCTGACGAAACAGCGAAAACAATCAGAGGTCACAGTCTCTTCGAGCCGGGACTGCGGGTTATTCGAAAGAGATACCGAGCCCCGGACATAAAGAGCTAAGAAGGAACATGGCTGGTTTTTAGTCAGAAGAAGTCTGACACTCCCTTCCGCTTCGCCCAGAGCGGAAGGAGTCATTTGATGACTTGCGACCTTACAAAAAAAAATACCTTCCTTGTTCGGTATCAGTCTATCAGAGGATTCCATGTTACAAACTTGTGTTATAAATATGTCGTATCGTCAGGATTTGCAATGAAAACACACATGATGCAGTAAACTGTTTTTTATTAAACTAACGAAGTACTTGAAATTACAACTGAACACAATAACCACAATAATAATTTATAGCCAAAAGAAACGTAGGACAGTTCCTAGACTGGAGGTTCCGTTCTCTAGGACGGTCGGAAGGCAAGTGTGTCTTCGCCATCGCGCCCCTCCACTAGCTAGGCTCCGTCGTAGCAAGAAGTTGACCGAGTGTTAGTGCTGCCAACACTCGGGTCACGTGCCGCGCTTCGTTTAGCGACCGTACTATTGACCATCTCCGACAAATATTTTATGTTTATAATTCCAGGCCGCATCATAGACCAAGGTCCCTCCCTGTTCATCATAGAAGACAACTCGGGCTATATCTTCGGAGGCTACGCTTCCGAGTCGTGGTCGTTCGGTCCCAACTTCGTGGGTAACTCGGACTCGTTCCTGTTCACACTAGCGCCCAAGATGCGGGTGTACCCGGCTTCAGGGTTCAACCAGCATTTCCAGTACATCAATCATCATACTAAGACGCTACCGAATGGGATCGTGAGTAACTTTCTTCTTTTTAGCGTGTCTACAATAGGGTATTAGACTAAAAAAATCGAATTAGTCCGTCAGATAGATTTTCAAAAAATATTGGACACGTGTTTTTTCTTTTTCCACGTAAACTATAAATGAAGACGATACAGTGCTTGGAAAAGTCGCGGGTTTGGTACATTTTTTACCAGAAAGTGTCGTCTCCAGCCCCCACTCACGATCTTTGACACGTTATATTTCGTAAATTTTTATTAATTTGATAAAACAAAAAAGGCGTATCCAATATTTTTTTTGAGTCGGCCTATTACCCTACTATTGTCTACTTTCATGACAAATAAAAAATTGATTCTGTTTAGTCCGTCGGTTACATTCACCCTCCCGAACTGATTTATTGGGCGTCAGGGACCCTAGTAGCTATGCGATATGCGAGTAGCGATTACGTAAAACAAATCCATACAAATAAGTATGAAAGTTATTGGCAAAAAATAAGCCAATTTAAGTCGGCATGACTTTCTATACTATATTGATGGCAATAAAAAGATCCTATGATTGATAGCTTAGGAGAAAAATGGTAGTTATACAATCAGAGGCTACTTTGCATATTTATTTATGATGTTTAAATTTTATTTAAATTTTTTTTGACGCGAAGAATACATGTCTAGCAGTCGAGATTGTGTAGATAAATATATATTTTTTGAAAAAAAAAATACGGAGATGGTTGCGGAAAAAAAGGTTCCAATGTATCCTAAAAAAGGCCAATTATAAATCTCCAGATAATGGGCGGGCAGTTCAACTTCGGTGGTATCTGGGTGGACGCTGACCCGTTCGGTGTGGGGTCCTCAGCGGAGTCCTGCAGCACCTTCCGCGGGTACAAGCGACTCAGCAAGGAGCCCAACTTCCATATCAAGAGCCTGGAGGTCTGGGGCGTTGGTGATCAACCCATCGTGTTCAAGGATGTAAGTAACCTTGTTTTTTGGAGGGGGTGGGAAACCATCAAATCTGGGTGGAGCGGAACGAAGTGTCAGACTTCTACTGACTAAAATCCACCCATGTTCCTTCTTAGCCTTTTGTGTTCCGGGCCGTGGTCTCTTTCGAACACCCCGCTGCCCCGGGTTTTAATGGGACCTTAAATTCGTTTTTTGTGATGTGAGCCACGCCTTGTGAGGACGCCCTAGAAGTACTTCATTGACCTTGTTGGCGAGGTTGATAAGCAAACTAGGTACATACGGTGACACATCAAGTTATACACGTCCGGTATATCCTGAGCTTCCCGTACAAAGAGAGATTAGCGTATACTGGTTTTGCATAAGTTGATTGGTCATCGTGCATAATCACAAACAGCGTCCGTTTATGTGACCTTTCAATGTTATTTATTTATTTATTTTTATTTTATTTATTTGGCTCACCAACAATTGAATACACTACATAAAGGAAAGAGATACATACATAATAGTCAAAGACAAGTGTATCAACCTCTTACAGGTAAGCACAACATGCAACAACATGCATGCATGCATGCATTTAACTCATATAGAGCCTTTTCAGGAAGAACATCGTAAGCGCCAAAATTCCCAAAGAATCGGGTTTAATTATTAACCGCCAGATCAACTGATTTTCACTTACTTGAGGTCATAGTTGAAATAGTAATTCATCATCATCATCAGCCTATAATGTTCCCACTGCAGGGACTCAGGCCTCCTCTATAGGAGAGGGAATGGGCTATAATCCACCACGCCGGCCCAGTGCGGATTGGCAGATGTCACATGTCTTCGAAATAGTAATTAACTTTTTTTAATTACACCAAGTAAAAATTTCAAATTGAAGCTGTAAATATTTTTCTCCTGTAAAATTATGCAAAATGGCGGTCACGATCTTCTTCAAGTCCTGAAAAGGCTCGATATGCAGTAGGGACTCCCTCGCTGGTCTAACTCTACCACTGCTGAACATGTGCTCAGCGGAGACGAGCTGTGCGCGATTCACCAATCACATGGCTTTAAATCCACATAAGAGAGGATTATAAGAGATTTCAAGCCATGTGATTGGTGAATCGCGCACAGTTCGTCTCCGCTCTGCCTCAGTGGAACCGCAGCCTTAACCTTTTGACCGCCACAGTCAAGTATAGACGACAAGCCAAAAAGTACCAAAAAGTACCTAAAGTCTGTCGTGTAGTCGTGACAGTGGCGTACTGGGTACTTTTTGACTTGTCTATACTTGACTGTGGCGGTCAAAAGGTTAAAGCTAGGACTGCATCGTCCTAGGCTCAGCTATCCTTAATCCTTTCCTATCCCTTTTAGGACAACTTGCGAACTGTAATAGGTCTAGGTGGTGTGGTCGGATTAAATCGATACTTACTCGTCGAGAGTCAATCTATTACACATTTAACCAAGACCAAGTTGAATAACTACAATACGACTATTCGGGAATAGTCGGTATACCATACCACCAATAAGCATACGAATATGAAGTTTTTTCAAGAATAATAAAATGGCGTCCTATTGTTTTGTGCTGTCATTTCAAGAATAATAAAATGGCGTCCTATTGTTTTGTGCTGTCATTTCAAGAATAATAAAATGGCGTCCTATTGTTTTGTGCTGTCATTCCAGCGAACAGTGAACAAGAAATTTGTTGTTTCAAATAAGTAAAATGCAACGTCTAAATGAATTGATTCAAGATAGTTACAGTCATACGGAAGTTATACCTAGACGTCCAAGGTGCCTTAAAGAGAGAATAGATTTATTTGAATACTATGATGGCCATGAGTTCACGATAAGATTCTGTTTGAGCAAAGAAGCAACTTTGTTTTTGCTCAAAAAATTGAACATAAATTGAAATACAATTCCGACCGGTAAGTGTTTATAAATACCTCGTATACAGGGCAGCCAGATTGTATAATTGAATACAAAAACAGTATAATTTGGTTACTGATTTTATCCTGGACCGTTTTTTTTTTGGAGCTTGCCCGCTCTGGGCAGAGCGGTAGCGAGTGTCAGACTTCTACTGACTAAAACCACACGTGTTCCTTCTTAGCCCTTTGTATCGAGACTGCGGCATCTCTTTCGAACAACCCTTTTTTCGACTCCTCCCGCTGGGCAGAGTGGTAGGGAGTGTCAGACTTCTACGAAGTCAGAAATTCAGATCATGAAGTCTTGTATATAAAAATATAAATCCGAGTGAAGAAAAGGCTTAATGTTATATATATGGGCTTGAATTATTGAATATCAATTTGGCGTAAATATGGCTGAAAAGATATTTTGAAGTAAGGAAACAATTTAAATTTTCAACTTGGAAGAGTACGTTTGTAGGTATTTAATATACAATGTAGAATTTAGGTTATTTGAAATGCGGTATTTAAAGATACCTAGCAAATTTCGGTTGTACTGTTAAGTACACCTCTGCCAAATTCTGTGCATTACAAGGCATGATGTTAAGTAAATTTAGAAAAAAAAACTGCGTGTTGTCTTTAATTTATATCCATTCTTCAATCAGTAGTCATTTGGTAGAGTAAAAAAGTAGTAAGTACAAGTATTTAGTGGTAGAAAAAAATAAAATTATAAAGGTAGGTTATTATTTGATTCAAACCATCAAAGCATGTACGCCGCATCCCAGAGCCAATTAAAAAAAAAGAGTAATGCGCCCATTCAACAATGTCTTTAAGAAGATTTTTTTAATTCAAATATCATACGAGGGGCGGCTGATAAGTTCGCGGCCTAGGGTACTTAATGAAAGAAAAGTTTAGTTTTTTTAATCTTTATTTTTTAATGTAATCCCCCTCAAGTGAAATACACTTCTCACATCGTGAATACAATGCCTTCAAACTATTTAAATAATATTCTGAAGATTTCTCTTGAAAATGGCTCTCCACGACCGACTTCATCTCATTGTCATCCGAAAATCTTCGCCCCCGTAACTCCTTTTTCAATTTTGAAAAAAGGAAAAAGTCACTAAGAGCCAGGTCCGGACCATATGGGGGATGGTCAATTTGTGCGAACCCAGTGGCTTTTAAGGCATCCCTCGCAACGTGAGCGGTGTGAACCGGCGCGTTGTCTTGCAGAAACAACACTCCGCGCGCCACCTTGCCACGTCTCTTCTGTACGACTGCTTCACGTGCCTGACCAAATAAATTGGCGTAGTATTGACCATTCATAGTAGTTCCTTTAGGCAAGTAATCAATTAATAAAATTCCCTCGCTATCCTAGAAAATGGTCGCCATAATCTTAGAGGCCGACTTTTCCACTTTAAACTTCTTTGGTGGTCTTTCTCCTTTTTTAATCCACTGCATAGACTCTTGTTTGGACTCCGGATCATACTGACGAATCCAGGTTTCGTCTTCTGTCACAATGCGGTTACAAATTTCGTCCAAATCGTTCTGTCTGACACAACTCCAAAAAATCTTTACAACTCGCCAGTCGTCGTTGTTTGTCGAGTGGTGTGAGCATTCGCGGTACCCAACGCGCACAAATTTTTTTTCATGTGTAAATTTTGGTGTAAAATTTCTCAAATTTGCTCTTTACTAATCTGTAACTCTTTAACTATCTGCCACAATTTTATTCTTTGATCGGCCAATACAATTTTTTGAACATTTTGAACATTTTCTTCGGCCACTACAGCTGTCACAGGGCGGCCCGGGCGGGGGTCGTCTTGACAGCTCTCTCTACCTTGTTGAAAAAGCCGAGCCCATTTTTTTTTCCATGGAATATGATGGCCGAAATCCTGAAGAACCGATGACATTTCTTCAAAAATGTCTTACGGCGAGTTTCCTTTTTTTACAAGAAATTTAATCACTGCGCGGTGCTCCAAATTGCGAGAATTTTCAGTTTCGGTCGACATGGTGTTGTTGCTTGTTCCAGGGTTGAAGTGTTAATGAACCTAATTGAACAAATAGGTGTTATTTAAACTATCAATTAGTGCCGCAAGTAGTGGTTTCAGTAACGAGATGATACCTTATCGTTAAGTTCCTTAGGCCGCGAACTTATCAGCCGCCCTGGTACAAATTTTCTGTCCAACTGCAGGACAGTTTATCGGCAGTGTTCTCGTAAATACAGCTTTTAGTTAAAATAACATTAAATCATCATCGTCTTCCTGCCTTTATCCCATTCTATTTGGGGTCGGCGCAACACGTTCTTTTTTTTCATTCATCCCTGTTAGTCGTCACGGTGGCATTTATTCCTTTCTCTTTCATATCATTCCTTACAAAAGCCATCCATCTTTTCTTTGGCATTCCTCTCCCTCTTCAATAACATTAAATATTACCTACATCACAAAGTTAAGGGAACAAGTGTTTGTGCGCATTTTTTATTACTACTGCCTGTATTATTTTCCGGTCTAATCTATCTTCATAATTAGTTTTATAAATAGCAAAGATTGCCGAAACAGACTCTAACACCCGATTTATATTGGCCAAGTGTTTAGCAATGGCCAGACAGGCACATTACTTTGTGGAATTTATTCCATCACCACTGCTCTCGAAATAGTGAAGGAAACGTCGTGAGGGAAACGGCATGTCTTAGAACCAAAAAATTCGAAGACTTGTGATATCTACAAACGCGCACTGGGCCCGCGTGGTAGATTATAGCCCATCCCTCTCCTAAGAGGAGGCCTGAGTCCCTGCAGTGGGAACGTTATAGGCTGATGATGAACTGTTTAGCGAAGTAGACAAGTACAGTTGGTAAGAACAGTAGTGTAAACCGATGGAACAGTAGCGAGTCAACAGTCACTGTCACGGCTTTGATCCCGAAAAGTGGTTCCGTTTAAGCCGGAGCGGATCGCTAGTCTTTGAAAAAAAAAACCCTATAAATATGTTAATTTTTCCAGGAGGAGGGTCGGGAAATAAGTGTGTTGGACGTGAACCCAGAAGCCAAAGCTATCCTGGACATGGCAGGCCGCACGCGACACAGTGAGGGCATCCGAGAACCGCCGCCTTTATAATGTAAATAACTAGGCTAATTTAATATACCTTTCTGTAACAAGCCCAAATTATTTTGTATACTTAGAGTCTAAACTTTTGGTGAAACTTTGTGCGAAACGTATAAAGTTGGTTTTGCATAAAGTTATTTTCGCATAAACTCTGTTTAACATAAAGTTATCCTCGCATAAAAACGATTTCGCATAAAGTTAGTTTCATATATTAGTATATGAAACTAACTTTACACACACACATATACAGACCTACAGACAGATGATCCAGGTCTGGCTGTTTGTGTATGTGAGTTTTTAAATGTTTATGAACACACCCACGATATAGGAGAAATTCTTTGACATGGGTAAAGTTTAAAAAAAGAGAGTGTGTTGTTAACTTTATGCCAAATGAGTGTTAAAAAAAGTATAAATATCTCTTCTAATTTCTCTCTTGTGAATGTAACTTATTTTCACAGAAACTTGCAGCAAAAGTTCAGACTTTATACAAAAACAATTAATATTACAATCGAAATGTAAACTTTATACCAAACTAGATTTATATGAGTCACTATGTAAGGTAGAGTTTATACGTACTATGCAAAGTAAGAGTTTCGATTTGTGTCAACGTATTGAATGAAGTGAATAGTGTATTTATTTATTAAAAACTTTACCTTTTGAAACACTATTGGACGAGTCCTAAAGCTGATGCCAGACGTCTCACCGGAGTGAACAGTTTTATTCGAATGACTGACGATTTCGAATTTATTCTATGATCATACAACACCATATCATTTTTCAAAAGTGAAAGATTATATCGAATGAACTGAACAGAAAAGTTAAGCGTCTCGTATCGGTTTAAGGGTAATTTCAAAATAGCGTATTTTCGGTGCGTAATGTGCGTGTATGTATAAGGTCCCATTAAAATAGGTGGACAAAATTTCAGAAATCATTCAGACCACCAAAAAAAGGACGATGGTAAAAACATAATAAGAAAAACGCATTTAAGTACCTACACATAAAGGATGAGTTTGTTCAAGAGTGCCGGCAATTTATTATTCTAAGTAAAAAAAAAACACTTTATTTAGTGTTTTTTTTGCTTAGATATCTTTGGTTAGACGTACTGAACGCTGTGTTAATATTTGTCCATTTGTCCATCTATTTTAATGGGACCTTGTATTATGATGTCTATTTAGTCACATTCTGGTGACAAAAGTGTTCAGTCTATTTTAAAACATCACCTTATATTGTATTCCATTGGTTGTAATATTGAATCGATTTTTAAATTAACGTTTGTTCCTGATAGATATAGCACTCGGCACGTAAGTTGAAACAAAATGGTGGTCGTTCGCCAAGCTACAATCATGAAAATAAGTCGACTGAGACCCGATAATGTATTACAGAATGCATCCCGTAAGTTGAATTATGATCTTGAATGCTCAGTTGCACATTTTCGTTCGAATCTCACTCTATTTTTGTCATTTTACCTATGCGGACGACCACCATTTTGTTTTAACTTACGTGCCGAGTGCTATACCTACTTTTCATTCAAATATAAATTATGACTTGTTTTACCTTCCCCGGATAAGTTTCCATTGAATTTACTGTCAGATAATTTCGAAACGCCTGACTGCCTCGTTAGTGTATTGGTGGCAAGCGCGGCTGCTGAGCATGAGGTCCAGGGTTCGATTCCCGAGTCGAGATAATAGGGTAGTTGACAAAAAAAATCTAATTAGTCCGTCACATAGATTACTAAAAAATATTGGACACGTATTTTTTCTTTTTGCACGTAAACCAAAAATGAAGACGACACAGTGCTTCGAAAACTCGTGTGACGTCATATCGCACTAAATTTTTTACCACGTAGTGCCGTCAAAAGCCCCCACTCATGATCATTGACGCGTTTTATCGTCGTCAATTTTTATTAATTTGATAAAACAAAAAACACGTATTCTATTTTTTTCGATAATCTAATTGACGGACTAAACGGAATCATATTTTTTTACCCAGGACACATCCCTATTGTGTTTTGGGTATTTCTATCTGAATTTTCTCAATAGCAGCCATGTAGTCTGGATTCGTACCCAGTCAATCTGATGATGATGAGATGACGAGTAATACAATAGTTGAAGAGCAGCGGTGGCTCAGTGGTGGCGGCCCCGACTTACGAACAGTAGGCCGTGGGTTCGAACCCAGGCAGGCACATTACTTTGTGTAATTTATTTCATCATCGCTGCTCTCAAAACAGTGAAGGAAAACATCGTGAGGAAACCGGCATGTCTTAGAACCAAAAAATTCGAAGACATGTGACATCTGCCAATCCGCACCGGGCCCGCGTGGTAGAGTATAGCCCATTCCCTCTCAAAGAGAGGCGACCTGTGTCCCAGCAGTGGGAACATTAAGAGGCTGTTAATGATGATGATCAGCGGCAGGGAGTGTCAGACTTCTACTGACTAAAAACAAATCAGGTTCCTTCTTTGCCCTTTCTGTCGAGGCCGCGGTATCTCTTTCGAACAACCCGCAGCCCCGAAGGGATGGCAATAGGCTCGTCCAATTACATGGGACGTAAACATCACTGGTGAATTGTGCGTGTACTTAGTACACCACTGCCTAACCTTTTGCGGATTACAGGCGTGATGGTATGTTCGAAAAAAGTGTTCCGTTTTAGCGTTTTTAAAGCCTTTCCGGAGATTGTAAACCAAGGAAATATTTCTGTAGTAATTTGTTTGAAAAACGTCCAATATAAAATAAATTCTGTATGTACACATTTCGCACAATTTTGTACTTTATTACCTTCGTGTATGGTCCACTGTCTTATGATCTTCATATCGATGTTAATTTGTATAGCTTTTGTGTGTGACTTCGCTTAATTCTGTTTGTCTGTTGTGTAATATGAATTTGTAATTGGTTAAGTGCGATAAGTATTCAAGATTACTAAATTATTTTTAATTGTCTGGTGGTAAAAGGTTACTAATGCGCCTACCACACGCTCACACTTCCCCATGGGTTTACTTGCGCAAACTGGCTTGAACACGGAACACTGTGCGTGTGGTTGGTAATGGTACTACAGTTTTACCAACCATACGCGCGATGTACTATGAAGTGTGAACGAAGAGTGTGGTGAAGCTTGAGCGTGTGGTAGGCTATAAGACTTAAACATAAAAAGGTGAAATGTGGGTATACTATAATATTAGGTACAGTCAGTAGCACTAATACAGTATACACTTAGCAAATATCTGAAGAGCTCACGAATAACTATTGCAACTTTGAGATAAAACATTGTAAAATTATAAAGATACAAACGACACTGTAGGAGAAAACACTTTTAAAACTTGCGTAAGTAAGTGGTTCTGACTGTACATGGCCAGTTTTTTAACAACATAATGAAACTCGTGCCATTGATTACTTACCTGTAATGACTGTCAAAACAAATGACAATGCTGAATGGCTAACGCCCGAATACTCGAACGTCACTCAATTATAAGTAGCCCTCAAAACTCGTGCTATCTCTGACACTCTGCGTTAAAGTAACAAAGACAGCACGAGATTTAAGTGCAACTTAAAATTGAGTGACGTTCGAGTACTCGGGCGTAAACGGCTTAAAAAGTGCTTTCTGAGCTGAGAAAACTAAGTATGTATTGTGTGAGACCCATTGACGGACGAACCGAGGTAAGTGCAGCTTAACTTGAAGATCCACCCACATATCTGACTGTCCTGTGCGGGGATTACAAGCGTGATGTTTAGTCAGTTTAGCATTGAAACTCTTCCAAACAGAATCACTTGTTTCTTAATACAGTGTGTTTGGTTAAGCGAGGGACATATTGAACGAGGGTATTCAGTATTCGATTCTCGTCCCAAATATTGTAAAAAAAACTACAACCTTAATAGGGGATCGGACAAAAAAAAAACTAATTAGTCCGTCAGATAGATTTCCAAAAATTATTGGACACGTATTTTTTCTTTTTTCACGTAAACTTAAAATGAAGACGATACAGTGCTTCGAAAACTCGTGTGACGTCATATGATAGTACATTTTGACGACACAAGTGACGTTTCAAGATCTTTGACGCGTTTTATCTTCGTCATTTTTTATTGATTTGATAAAACAAAAAACCGTATTCAATATTTTTCGATATTTTGACCCAGTCCGATCCCCTATTGTGCCATGGCCCCGCACGCTTCTTTTTCGCCACTGTCTTACGCCATTTTTAACATATGAAGGGAAAATGGATTATACCTAAAACTCCTAAAAGTCATTGATCCGCGCACATTTTTTGTGAGAAGTGCAAGGGTTGTGAGACTTTTCCGAAATATTTGATATGGTTCTGTCTGTTATTTTTTTGTTCATATTTTTATTAGTATCATGTAAGCATGCCCTTATTGCGGGTTTAATATGTCCCTTGTTTAAACTAACATACTGTGTATTAATGTGATTACTTATCGGACTTAGCCCATGTAAATTATGATCTGTTGTTATATAATATAATAAATATAATAATATATATATAGTCAGCAATAAGAAGTGCATTTATTGATAGTGAGGTGCCTTTGTATATGTGTCTGGTTTATTGTAGCTTTTAATATTCGTTGTAAAGTCGGCCACAAAGCGTTTTCACAAAATACCTAGATAAACTTTAGTCTTTACCTAATTTGGTGGCTTGGAATTGTTCCTTAATTTGGTACTTGACTACTGTTGAAATTCACGAATATGTTATGTTATTCCAAAGAACTGATAGAAATAGCATGATGTGTAAAAAAGGAATAAAATCGATCAGAAAATGGCTTAATTTTAGCTGATTTTAAATGACGTGTTAGACAAAGACTGTGCTATAGAAACGTGACGTCATATTTCACACCGCCATAGTAACGTCACGGTTACGTAGTATTAATGGCCGTTTCGCCCGCCAAGGATAGAAAGTAATCGGTGTAATCGGTGGTCATCCATCAACAAACAGTTACGGCAAGTCCACGATTTTTTTTTAATTTGCCTGAACTTTCCCACTCCTGGGCAAAGGCTTCCCCCCATTCCTTATATTTACCTCGTTGTTGCGTCTCTTCTCGCCAGTTAACGAGAAAGCCATCCAAGGCGTCCCGCCATCTCGTCCTCATTCTGCCGCACCGCCGTCTAACTGTCTCAGGACTCCAGTTCTGAGATATGCTGGCCCAGAGCTTTTCCGGCAGATATGGCCCGCCCAGTCACAATTAAGATTGGCAGCTTTATGAGCTACGTCAGCAATTTAAGTTTTGGAGCGCTACGGATTATTGGTTTGTTTTAAATATATCACGTTCTTCCAGTTAAATAATAATATTATTCTTGGTATGTGTAAGTCTAATAGACTTTCCCAGACCATAAATAAAATTAAATGGATATGATCCCTTCAAATAGAAATCTAGTGAGTTTGTGGCCGACAAAAAAAAAAACATTCTAAATATTTGTAGGCGTTAGTCGTATTTGTATATTTGCTGTTGCGTTGCTTTTTAAATAATGTGTCAAGTGTACAGGGTGTTGTTTTTGTACTATCCAGACTAGAACAAAGGAATTGTGGGTATTTTACTGTATTACCTAAAAGGTAACTTGTACATCCGGTGAAAATATTTCGTAAATGTTGTGTTCAAGATATTACAAGAATATTTTAAATCAAATTACTCCATTGAAATTGACGATCACAGTGTATAGTCACAAGCACTAATATGTACTCACTTGGCAGTGGCGTGCGCTCTATTAAGGCTCTTAGGCTTAGCCTACCTTACCAACTGAGCATTTCTTATAACTAATTAACCATGTAATAAAATAACACCATGTACAAAATAATAATAAAAAAGTTCAAACTCCTGTTAAAATACTTAGAGCAATTTTTCGCGTACGAATCTTATATTTACAGGCTTGCTTAGGCTAGCAATCGAGTAGCCTAAAACCCATTCATAATTTTACGCACACAGCGTCACATCAGTGAATGATCGGTGCATATTTTCGTGTATATGAACCGCACACATGCATGTCAACTCCTGCCAGTGGAGCTGGCCTGTGATTGGCTGCAACAACACAAGGCTACGATTGGATGCGTCATGCGTGCCATCTTCAGCCCGCGAACCCCGGCGCGAAGTTCAAATTTGTTTTTTTTTTTAACGTTTTTTGCAATTTGCAGGCCAGTGCTAGCTTGAATACAGACTACATACGTCTTACAGCCGCGAATCATATTTTATTAATCAACATACAACCTAGCACTGGCCTGCAAATTGCAAAAATGTAAGGAAATTAAGAAATTTGAATTTCGCGCGTTTGCGGTCTTCGCTCTTCCGTCCACAGATAGAGTGCAGCACTGACAACACATTTCATTGATTGATTTCGTACCTATAATCCTGCAAAATTTTGTTGACCGCTGTTGTGAACAAACTCGATATGAAAATGATGCAATTTTATTTGGTAGTATTTTTCTATCGGCAAATTAGAAATTATATTTTACGTCTATGGAAGCCATTATTGTTTCATTGTTTGTTGTGACAAGCAATTTAAAGCGCGATTTGTTTTGAAACCGAAAACGTACAGATAGTGTCAGGTATTAGATACCATTATTAACAGTAGTGTAAATAATTATTAGCTTTGTTGTGTATTATTTGTTTATTCCCATAGCAAATAATAACAATGGTAGGTATTTACTTGTGAAGTTTGTGCTAATAATGTGACGTTTGCTAGATGTTAAAGGTAATAAGTTGGTCAGTGGGTCGTCTTAGGGGCGCATGAGTTGAACCTTGAATAATGTGGTGAGTTTTTGAATTGTATTTAGGTACTTATAACTTTTACAGGCTTATTTTCAAATGTTATAAATGTGACAATGTTTTTTTTTGCTGTCAATATTTCGTGGCCTACCCACCGTGGCGGACCACTGCACGCCACTGTCACTTGGCAGAGTTCAAACGTGAATATCTCGTGAAGTAACGATTGTAACTTTGAGATATGACCTACTTTATCATAATAAGGGTTCCAGTTCCAAAGCATTAATTTCGTTACGCGACATGAAAATGAAACTAATACAGTAGGCGAACAAAGCTTCTAAACGTTGCTAAGTGCGTACATATTTGTGCTGCTGACTGTACAGTTGCTAGGAAAAAACAACACCTTTTATTTATATCTAGTTAGTTTCAAATTGTCTCATCACATCACACTAGTCATTGCTGTGAATCATGCATTACCCACATAGAAATAAACTATTTACATTACATATTATATTTACGTAAATTGTGTTGCTTTAACAAATATCAGTTAGGAGTTGTATTGAAAACCTATTAAAACAGAGAACAACTAAATAACCTAAGGGCCTTTTTCACAATTTCTAAATTGCCACTACTTTATGAATAAATTCAAAAATGTAACAGAATTTGTATGAATATTATCTGCCAAGTGACTTAAGGTTTACGAGTAGTCCGATAAATAAAATTTTCTTAGCTTTGTTTGCAGTCAGTGGGACCTTAACTGGAACTTAATCGTAGGTGAAATAGGCCCAAATAGCCATATTTTGAGCATTATTAATCATTCTGTTCCTAAAATATAATTGAAAGGTTCCTATCCCAACAAAAACATTCTGTAAAAAACTAGCCAAGTCTCGATGGAGCTGCTTAAATTGTTTATCTCTAAAAAGTAATGAAATCTAGACAAAGTCGTGCCAAGTGTAAGGTTCCTTATTGCGATTTCTTTATTATTATAGTTATTGTTGTGTGTCTTGGCCGTTGAACATTCTATAAGTTAGTGGGTACAAGTCAATTTAGTTTATACGTAATGTTATATCTGTTGTAACTACCTATGATTGTTAAGCGAGATAATAACCCATACCGGTATTGGTAATTGGACGCCAAGAAGAAAAATGACCGAACTAAACGAAACGAACAACGGCCAAGTCACACGACATTAACTATAATAATAAAGAAATCGCAATAAGGAACCTTAGACTTGGCACGACTTTGTCTAGATTTCATTACTTTTTAGAGATAAACAATTTAAGCAGCTCCATCGAGACTTGGCTAGTTTTTTACAGAATGTTTTTGTTGGGATTTCACTTCTTTTTGTAGAAACGTGGGCATATTGATTTATTTTATTATAGATTTTCTTATTTAAAACAATTTTTTTTTGTAGTTTTTTTTTTTCGATTTTCCTACTTTTTATAGTTTTCCCTTTATGTGGCCATTAAACCCTAACTCTGTACCAAATTTCAGCTCTCTGAGTTTATGGGAAGTACTAGTTCTATTTTGATGATCATGAGTGAGTAAGTGAGTGAGTTTCATAAATGCGAAACTTTGCTATCGCTTAACTTCGGAACTAAATGACCTACAGACTTGAAACTTTTTATTTTAAGTGTGACTGTATAGCTTACTGGATGACGAAAATTTCAGCGTTCTGGTCTTATCCAGAGGTTCTCAAATAGGGGCCTGAAAATGCGGCGAAATGGTTCCAGTAAAGGATGGTACGGCAGTGTTTGCTTCGCGCTCGACTCGGCGGGGGCACTGCCGTGCCCCCAGATCTGTTGCTTTTCCAATCTTTTCGCCATTTTCTGAAGATGTTGAAATATATAGGATAGAAAAACGGTGAAATTGGCAAGATACTTTGACCATTATTTTGTCTTCTACATTATCACAATCAAAATCATGACTTACTGCCGCACTCAGAGCTTTAATGATTACTTAGGCCATCACTTAAGAAAGGTTTTGACAGTTTTGTCATACAAAAGTATGTCAAATCTTAACTAAGTGTCGGCCTCAGGCGCAGGCCACGCATAAATGGCGTCGGGGCGGACTTGGCGCGGGCGGCTTCCTATTCCATTAATTGTATACCTAGTGCATAGAAATAAAGCTTAATTTAAGATATACGGAATGTCGTGGCTCGGGCGTGGATATGACGCGCCATTTTGCCGCCCGCGACATGTCCGCGCCCGACGCCATTTATGTGTGGCCTGCACCTAAGTAATCATTAAATATCTCTGAGTACCGCAGTTATTTATTATTGATCCTAAGTCCTATATGCCGTTGGTGACCAAAGCACATAAGCAAACTATACTATCATAATATTATGTTTTAATGGTTGTTTCTATATATTTCAATCGAAATTAAATCGAAAACATACCTGATAAAGTGTCAACTATTAACTTTTAGTGCCAAAGCAGTATAGATGATATTAACGTACTTATTTTGCATATAAACCAATTTACTACACGGTCACATCATTAACTTGACGCATCTCTGGAATGCGAGACCCCACCCGCTTCCCCCCCGCATTCCCTTATCTCGCCCGGCAAGTGTCAGTACGGTTAGCATCTTTGTTACCGATACGCGCGTCGATAATTTGGCTAGTTTTCTGTTGTTGTTATATTGTTTTTGGACATTATTGTTACAACGCCAAGCGTCAAGTTAATATGAAAAAATCATAGTCATACTCATGTCATACTGCATTGATTTGTTAAAACTGGCTGCTCTGATCTTGTCGTTAATAAAAAGAGATAGCGTTGATGTATAGACCAGCCATCAAGATACACGAAACTGTATTTTTTTCCGAATTAACTTAAAACCTAACGCTTTAGGGATATAGTTGAAAATCTATAAAAGAAAATGACAGCTTGAGTGCTGGCGTGCATCTGTATTTTAAAGCAGTATCCCTTTTTCACACCAGAAATTATGACTGATGACTTTGGCGTATACTCGAACTTTGCGATGTTGTGCAGAATATTGTAATTAAAAGTCCTGTGAAGCCAAGAATGAGTTATTGGGACCGAAAAGACTGCAAATAACTCTATCTCTGTTTTTCATCCCATTCAATTTGCCAAACGATGCACCAAACTCACTGTATATTGTCTTTCTTCAGGGCAGCCAAGATATTTGTAACCTATATTCGTGTCTATAATTTATGCAGCAATCTGCTTATGTAGAAAATGTTCCAAGCTAAGTATGTTGTGAACGAAAACCTCCTTTCTCAGTGTGCTATTTGAATTTTATGGTTAGAACTATGTTTTTTTAGACCCTATTTGGCAAGTAAGCATATCCTAGACAAGAAAGTTCTATAGACATATCATTGTCTTGTTTGTAAGTATTTTGTATAATAATTATAAGCACGAATTTGTACAATTGTTTATAAGTGAATTGCATGCCAAATGGTAGAATGTACCAGAAATAAAACTACTGCTGTAACACCTTATGTATGTACCTATCTACATTCAATGCAAATAAATATTTCCTATTCTATTCTAGAAAGAGTGTTGGAAAGGCAAAGGATGCCAAAATTTCAAACAAGTTTTTTTCCAATATGTCTCACTTGTTGCGTAATTGCCTGTTGTATTTTGAAGTCGAAAGTCAACTTGCTATGAACGTTTAGGACTTCACCGAAGCGGAGAGGAGCTATTATAAATTGTGTTGAGATGTGTTGTAAACCACGAATAGAATTTTGTTATATACATAATTATCATGCCTTCGCTTTAGTGGAAACTGTTGAGCAGAGAGGGGAGATGTCTCGTTATTGTTTAGGCCTCAGGTTTAGGCCAACGGAGGCGAGAAGGGACGTGACCGGTGGTGAGGGGTGTGCTATGAGCGGCGTGTCACTTTGCAAATGTCTCACCAACGCTTTGTACATCTCTCCTCTCCGCTTTGCACAATTCCTCTCCTCTTCGCTATGCACAAATGTCCGCACATCTTGAGTGAATATATCCTAGCTTTTACGCATCTCCTACTCGTTTCCGCTTTGGTGGAGTCCGGGCCTTACACTGTGCAAGTTTAATGCGGAAAAAACTTACAAGAGTTGCAAAAGTTGCTTCTGGTGATCTAAAAACATAGTTCTAACCAAAATGAAAGCTTAAAAGTAATAACAATGTGAAACTAAGTTGTACAAATTGTATTGATTTATTAATGTAATAAAACATTATTTCAATTAATATTTTGTTTTTTTTTGTCTGATTTACTAGTTTCAGGAATTAAATATTACTCCTTCTCGTTTTTTGCAAGTTTCTGTCAGTATTTTTTTTTGTATTTTTTTTTTTTTTAAACGTTGCCCCACACTAGGAATTTCTCCTGTATCGTGGGTGCGTTCACAAACATTAAACTCACATGCACAAACACACCCAGACCCGAAACAACTTTCTGTAGGCCATACAAATATTTGTTCCGTGCGGGGATCGAACCCGCGACACGCAGCGTAGCAGTCCAATCGCTCAGCCACTGCGCCAACCGTGCCAGTTTTTTTTTTTTAAAACGTTGCCCCACACTAGGAATTTCTCCTGTATCGTGGGTGCGTTCACAAACATTAAACTCACATGCACAAACACACCCAGACCCGAAACAACTATCTGTAGGCCATACAAATATTTGTTCCGTGCGGGGATCGAACCCGCGACACGCAGCGCAGCAGTCCAATCGCTCAGCCACTGCGCCAACCGTGCCAGTTACTTGGATAAAGTAAAAAAAATACGTGATGTTACTACACAACGCGCACACACGGCAACACATTAAGCTACACATTTTCAGTATAACATGGCTTCACTTTGCCCAATTTGAATTTGTGCCTGGTTAATGGCAATAGGCACATCCCTGGTGAAATGTGGGTTTACTAACTACTCTGCCTAACCCTTCTGGAATCCAAGGCACGATGTTATGTATGTGGGACTGTGGGTGTATCAGCTTTGAACCAGACTGCGAATCGGACGCACAAGATTTTAATCGCGCCATCAGAAAATAAAACCACAAAATCATGCTTTAGCGCACATTTTTTCATTCAGAAACATAATCTTAACCTACTCCTCCGTCCTCCGTTTCCCTATAGACAGGTCGATAGGACCCTCACATTCACCGGTTAAGTCTATAGGCAGCTTGGAGTCAGGGTTATGTATTATGATACCATACATTGGAACTGGAGCGGTTACTTCTGGCTTTACTATAGCCTTTATTGTGCTGCATTTTGACGTGTTTCTCGTGTGCAATCTGGGGGCAATAATGTGCAGTTATTTTTCAATTTTGTCTGTTATTTGGACCAGTCGTCGGTCAGAAAAACACGCTACGATTCAATGTGATGTGGATACAACCTAGCTCCTAAGCATGTCCTATTATCCTCTCGGCTTCGCACATTTCCGCTTTGCTGGAGTCCAGGCTTAAGAGTAACGGACTTTTAAGGCCAAATCAGCGGAGGGGAGGGGAAGGGAGTGCCATTCACCGCAGACGCGAGATATTCATTTTATTTTATTGCAAAATAAACCAACTTTTGTCCTCGATCACGCCTGATGGAAAGCGATGGAAAGGTCTATGATGGAAAGAGCATTTCCAGAAGTTTAATACGACATAATATTCGATTCGATTACATATACTTACGCCGTAAAGGTAGGTAAAACATGGGTGATCCTTTCTAAAGTACTTAACATCTTGCATGCTTTGTGTGCATAGGTACTCATGTTTCTGACAAATAAATGAACTTTGACTTTGATTGTTTTGTAAAAAGCTATGCAGGTCCAGGTAGAAACGTAACGTACTTGTACTTGCGGCATGCTTCGTCCCTGTGGCGCTCCAAGTAACGTCGCTGGCTGAACGCCTTGTCGCAGGTGGAACAGCGCCATTGCCAGGTGTGGTGGCCGCGAGTGCGCTGGTGTGCGCGGAGGTTTGATCTGGAAATGACATAGCATCTTTGGACTCTTGGAGATTGAATGTCTAACCACCCACACTGGGCTTGTGAGGTGGATTACGGCCCATTAGGTGTGATGTCCTTTATTGTTGGTATCTCAACATAATTAGCCTGAATACGTCCATTGCTGGACAAAGGCCTCCCCCATAGAACGCCATAACGAACGTCGAACGGCAACGCTTGCATCCACAGTTTACCCGCGACTCTTACGATGTCGTCGGTTCACCTGGTGGGAGGCCTACCAACGCTGCGTCTTCCGGTTTGTGGTCGCCACCCGAGAACCTTTCTTCCTCATCGGTTACGGAACCCAAGACTTACAAACAGTAAGATGACATATTGTGACATCTACCAACCCGCACTGGGCCCGCGTGGTGGATTATAGCCCATCCCTCCTAGAGAGGAGGCCTAGTCCCTGCACTCCTGCAGTGGAAACATTAGAGGGTGATGATACAGTTCAAGTACCTAATTAAAAAAACAACACATCTATCCACACATGTTGACCATGTAATGTAGATATTGTAGTTTTGTAGGAAACAACCATCCATCCATCCATTCAAACTTTCGCATTTAATAGTAGTAAGATCACCATACAAGTAATAATGTGCACTTACCGATCAGCAAACGTCCTGCCACAATGCAGATGAGGACAGGGGAAGGGTCTCTCGCCTGTGTGCAGTCGCAGGTGACCCTTCAGAACCCAGGGACGGTCAAAACCCTTGCCGCAGTACGAGCAGTTGTGAGTGTCGCGCGTGATACGCCGGGGCTCCGACCACTCGCGGGGCTCGCGGGGTTCTGTACGAGATGGTATGGCTTTTTAGAACTGAAGAAATTAGTGAAGATTGTGTATTGAGCGTATTCAGACACAAAAGGCAGGATTGTATTGATTCAAATGCTATACAAACGTGCGCGAAAAGCGTGTTCGCAATCGTCTGCGTTGCCTCATCTGCGCGTACGTCCAGGGTGTTATTTTATGCGCATTTATTGGGTCCATTCCGACTAGTTCTATTTAACAGTTCTACGGTAGAACGAATGGGATTTGTTTCCACTAGTCCTTGATTATGGTGGTATAAAAAAACTTCCCATTAGTTCTACTGTAGAACTATTGGGAACGAACCGTTAACGGCACGTGTGCTAAGGCGACAACACTTGTATGTAGGGAAATTGGTTGGACCTCATATCGCTAACAATTGAATACAGGCAACACGGACGAATTTCGTCAATAAGTCTAGTCACGAGTTGCCTTGAAAAGTGTCAATACAGCCAGAAAAAGACCGTTTTTTTGGAGGATGGGAAATCGTCATATTATCACTCCTCACGCTCTGGGCCACTACTAAACCACCCATGTTCCTTCTTAGCCCTTTGTGTCGAGGCCGTGGTATCTCTTTCGAACAACCCGCATCCCCGATGGGGGCCAGAAAAAGACCTTAGTTAAGAATGTTGCAAACCGTTATTTCCATAGATTGATTGATTAAAACCAAGCTACCGCGAAAACCAACTATAAACTTTATGCAAAGACTGGGAATAAATATATAATTCTTACTTTCCGCAGAAACGCTACTACACACGGTCGGCTATTTTATTTATTCTATAGATTTGCGTACATGATTTATGTGTCACAAGAAAGAATAAATTCTATTCTAGAGTTCCGTTTCCCGTTTATTTATTCAGATTTACTTCTACTGGCCAGTGGTTCCCGACAGGGAATATCTTTTCTCAATAGAATCCCAGGGGAATTTACAAAGACAAAACTTTTCTATTTTCATTTTATTGACAAAATGTATTCAAGTATTCATAGAGATCAGTTGGAAAAAACAAAGATAGTTGGAATGTAGAAATGGAACACGTACAAGGTGTAAACGAATCCTTTACGAAGCCGTCAGCCAAGCATTCTGAACGTCAAACTCTAAAACTACTTTTTTTGTTGCGGGTGAAAATTACATTATCGGTCAAACTGATATTTGGTTTTTTAGGTACTTATAACTTTCTCAGTAGCAGCTACGGAGTCTGGATTTGTGTGAGGATGATGGCAATAGTCTCACCTCATTACATGGAACATAATTATGTAGGTGTACTGGTTAGGTACCTACGGTCAGCAACAGACGTAGCTTAATATTTCGGAATTTGAATTATTTGGTGTACAGGACCCCAGCCATTATTTTAAATGTTGCAGAAGATTACTCTTTAAAATATTCCTTACTCTTCAATAACTTGTTAGTAACGAGTATTATCTAACAAGTTTTTATTCAAAAACCCTTTGAAACTTTAGTGTTCTGATGCCGTGATGTTATCACTCACCATTCTCCTTGCCTTCGCCATTTTGATCAGCAGCATCGAGGCAGTCCTTATCAAAAGACTCGGTGCACGTGAGCAGTTCTTTGTCCAGTTTCTCATTTGCGCTGGCCTTCACCAGGATCTTCAACTTCTCCGCTATCTTGTCGATCTCTGAACCCCCTGATGGCAGGGAAGCTGTGACGTCATCAATTAATGAGTATATGGTTTTATGAGTATTTGGTAGGTACTTAATCTAAATTCACAAGAACTTAATATTTTCCGTTAGTAATAAAAATAAAAGTAACTTTAATAGCATGCCTGGGAGATATTTCTAGACATTATTTCTGACACTAGGTTAGGCTAACCACATGGCAGGCAGTACGAGTCTGACAGACATCTTCATCTACCACAAGACAGAGGGGCAATTCTGAGAATTTCCAAAAGCTAAAACGGGTTTTGTCTGGACTTACGGAAAGCTGAATGTGTGGGACTTTTTATGCATAATCAGCTTGTAACGTTCACACTACTGAGGCCCAGTGCTGGTTGGTAGATGTTGTCTTCGAATTTCGTGAGTTTTAGAATTATAAACTAAAACTATGGAAAAGGTTTGTCGTTATATTACTTACAAAGTGGTTAATATCTAATTATGTGGAAAAATGCACATAGAGGGAAAGTCACATGAAAATATATTTGCTTGACATCTCAATTAAAGGTTGACAATTTACGAATGACAACGTATTGTAATCAAAAAATATAAAACCTGGTATAAAACCTTTTTGTTTCAAAGTTTTTTCTGAGTAAAACTTTTTGAAGAAACTACTTTGAAACACGAGGTTCCGGCTTGTAATGAAGTTACTTCTTCAAATATGTACAACTATAGGCACTAGTAATAAACTTTGGAAAAAGTACAGTACTTTCAGAAGTTATTACATTTAAAAGAGTCCGTATTTTTTTTTTTAATTTTAGCGTCTGAAGTTTCGGAGATAAGGGACGCAGACACACGAGTGATCCTATAAAGGTTCCGTTTTTTCTTTTTGAGGTACGGTACCCTTAAAACACAACGTACACTACTTACTACGCAAAATATACCAAGTACAAGTAAACAGCAAGAACAAACCTTTATTGCTGAATTTCAACGGCTCCCTGCTTTTAATTTCCTCAATAATTGGCGCCAAGGGTTCCTTCCTCGCCTTCCGTTTCCTGTTGACGTCCTGTATCAGTTCGGAAATGGATAGAGTTTCGTTGTCGCCGCTACGTTTCCTTCTATGCGTCTTGTCATACGTTTTGCGTTCCGTTTTTGCTTCGGAAGACCTCAAGTTGTAGGTTTTTTCATTATCTTTTTTTATGAAAACCTTGTTTTTTATGGTTATTTCGGGAGATTTTACTGCTTTTTCGTTTTCTGAAGCGTATTCGTAAGGTTCGGTGTCTTGAAACTGTTGTAAGAATTGACTTTTCTTCAGTAATTGAAGGTAGAATCGCGTGGAAATTGGCACTTTGTCATGGTATATTGTTTCGTTGGTTTTTAATAGATGCTTTTGCCGTTTATTGTTTGGTCTCGGTACTCTCATCGATTTCATTTCGTCTGAAAGCGTTGAAGTAGCTATAAAATTTACCCATTAAAATGAAGATGGAACTGAGCAAATAAAAATATCTAAGAGGTTACTAGAATATGTAATTCGGGGTTTCCCAGATCTAGATTTAACCGAGTAAAAAAACTTTGCTCATAAAAATGCTTTTAAATTCGCATTAGTTGTAACAATAATATTTTGATGGGCTGTATTATTAGTTATAGGGATCAGAGGGTAAAACCTATTTATTAATAAATCGATGATAATACGAACAACACCTCTAGACCAGACCCCTAAAGTTTGTGTCGACTTCTATCTTTTGAGGGATAAGCAGGCTCTACCCAGTCATCTACAACGAGATCCGTTTCCTGTTTCACCAGCTTCCGGTAAGTAGGTAAGGGCTACTTATTAGGTATTACCGAAACACATGTTCATGTCTCATTCATTACCTACTGTATCTATAAATATTACACTTTTTGGTTAGTCTCAAGCGCGTCTTTTGAACGTGGAGCACAATGCTAGGTTAGATTCATAGGTCGAACAAAACGATGTTGAAATACATGTCACATTCAAAGCGTCTTTATTATTTGTATACTGATAATTTTAACAAGTTGTAGGTATGTAATTACAGTAGTAGTAGGTAGTAGTTACTAGGAAAAATGTTACAGATTTGTCGCCACCCCAAATTATATTGCGAGCAATGCACGACAAAATTCAAAGAATCGTAAAAATTCCACCGGTCTTAACCGTAGTGAATTCTCGGTAAATTCTTAGTCTAGGCTTAGCGGAAATAATAAAAAACATAATTCATGATACCATTATGTTTTCACGCGTTATATTTTCATATAAAAATATTTTAATTGAAAAAACTATCGTGACACTGTCAGTCCGGTTCGAAAGATAAAGTTTGGAAAATAGCGGTAAAGAAGCTGAAAAATCTGTAAAATCACGGGAAACGCTGTGAGCATTGTAGAAGAACGTATTCCCTATCTTGTTGGCCCACAAACTGCCCCTCGGTAACATAGCTTACAAAAATATTTGTAAGAATTCTTCGAATACAACGTGACTTACTTTCGACCGAAAATTCAGCAAATTCCTGTATGAAACTCCTCTTCAGACGTCGCACAGAGTTTATGAAACACCTGGGCATGATGCCAACGGTAGAAAAAATATATTATTATACTACGCTTTACTTAAAATTATAAATCAAAATATGAGAAGTTCATAGTACTTGTGAGCACTTGCTGCAGGGAAAGACAGAAACAAACGACATTTATTTTTATTTTAAGAATATTCCAAATTCGAATGTAGCCACGCGTTCATTGCTTGCCAGTCGGTGAAGGTTTTATACATTTCTGGAGTTCCTAACAAACCTCTGTGGCTGTCGTTGCAGTTATTTTGGAATGTTTTCAGTATTCTTATAACTATATAATCATAAATAACGCTGTGTTGTGTCGTGTTAGTGGCGAGGAAAAGTGTTTGAGTGTTTGTGATGTAGCGTGCCTAATCTTTTGATCTCCCGCCAAGATGTCATTAACTTCAGTGAAGAATCTATGAATTTATTGATGACTAAGTGGTAAAAATTGAACTCGACGTGATCAATTTAAAGTTAAGTGAATTTAACAGCACCAGAAAATGTAATACTTTAACACGCTACAGAGAGCAGCAGAATTAAAAGATTGCCAATATAGAAAATGGGGAAACCTCTACGGTTGGAAAAGCTCTCATCGCGGCATGTGAAAAGCGTAGATAATGAGCAGGCGCGCGAGAGGCACGCGCTGGTGTAGCGGGGGGAGACTGCGCATCGATTATTCGGCGGCGAGCGCGCGTCGTGATTGCACGCGCGCATTCACGCTCGCGTTTACCGCCCGAAACGATCGCGACGCCGGGAAATGTTAAATTATCACAAGAAAATTGATATTAGTTGGTTCGGACGCGTGTGTACGTGTGTCGACTGAGTGTAGTGTATGAGGTGAGGGTGCGGGTGTCGCGGGTGATGCCAAGCTAAGGGCGGCGCGGCCGAGCCGGCGACGAGATGGGGAACTCTTGCAGCTCGGGGCAAGCACACAAGGACAAGGATAATGTGTCACAACAATCTGAGGAGTGAGTACCAAGTATAGACGGACTATGGATTGACGCGTGAAGGTCGACACGCTGACAATACTATCGTTAACTAAATGGCTCGAAAGAAAACAATGTACTTATTTATGTATAATATTTGTCGTACGGTAGCCGCTGAGATAAGCACACTGTTGTGAATTCGTCAAAATAAATCAATACATCGACCGCGCTCGCCTACAGGTTGTCTACTTTTGCAAAAAAAACCAGAGCATTAAGAAAATGTGCAAAACAACCTTGGATAATGTCGAGAAATGTCAAAATTTTGTATGAATACTGAGCTCATTGAATCGGTAATAATTACTGTGCCAGCACAGACACAAATAGACAGAAACAGATAAGTAGTATGAACGAAAACATTAATTATGATTACAACGGTAGTGTCCAGCTATAATCTGCTAATACCTACATAATTATAATCATTTGAATATAGTACTTAGCACATCCTCATAAATTGCTCCTTTTCGGTCGACACAATAGTGAAATTCGACAACAGCATGATAAAACACTGCTCAGAGATGGACGCTAGACGTCCATCTCTGAGCAGTGTTTTATCATGCTGAAATATTGAAATTACGAAGATTACAAATAAAATATTAACATGAATAATGGAAATGCGTATAATCATCCAATTTCTGCACCAGAATAATCAAATAATAAAACTGCGAGTTTACAATACTCCCTTCATTACAAAAATATAAATCCACGAAAAACCATGTTTGAGATTTTCAGAATAATAAGAGATGTCATAATGTCTAATACAGCTAAAATACTTACGGTTCCCGAAATGACCATGTTCAATAACCAAAGATGACTTAAGCATAGACAATAAGCTTAAAAACTATAGATCCTCATTATACCCTCCTTTTTCTATTACTATTACTCGTCATCTCATTAGAGACCTCCTTTCTTGCCTTAACATCCTTAGCACAGTCCATTCATCGTGTCATTGAACTTCCACTACTCATAAGAGTAATTAGATAATAAAATATAATAAAGAATCTGTAGTCTTCTTTAAAGAAGACTATAGATTCTTTACTATATTTCATTAGCTAATAATCCCTGCAAGTTTACATCATATGGGATTTTAAGTTAACTTTCGAAATAATAGTGCAGTAGAGTATTCCTCTGCCCAAAATTGAGGGAACGTGCGTGCGTGTGCTACGAGTAGAAAGAGGGTGGCTCGTGAGGTAATGACTTTTATGAAGAAGACAATATGCTGCCACGAACCTAAGTAAATTAGAATAAGAGCAGGAGAACGATCACAGGCGTGATTTTATGTTTTTCACATCAGCCTGATTCAAATGAATCACCAGCTCCACGATCAGACTTCTTTATCGTGTGGTGCCTAACCTCTTGTCAGAATTTTTATGACGCCCAAGGATCTCTGACTTGAAAACTCGAAAAATCTCTCAGGAATGCTGGTTTCTTCACGATGTTTTCATTCATCGAAGAAAGTGATAATAGGGGATCGAAGAAAAAAAAACTAATTAGTCCGTCAGATAGATTTCCAAAAATTATTGGACACTATTTTTTCTTTTTTCACGAAAACATAAAATGAAGACGATACAGTGCTTCGAAAACTCGTGTGACGTCATATGATAAGTAGTACATTTTGACGACACAAGTGACGTTTCAAGTCCCACTCCAAGATCTTTGACGCGTTTTATCTTCGTCATTTTTTATTGATTTGATAAAACAAAAAACACGTATTCAATATTTTTCGATAATCTAACTTACGGACTAAACAGAATCATATTATTTTGACCCAGTCCGATCCCCTATTAGGTATACCGAAAAATCTGAGGCGCGTGTCTTGGGTTCGAACTCGAGACCTATGACTTGACAGTCCGACGCGACGGTCACACCACTAGATTATCACTAGTAATGAAATAAATCACGTGTCACGACAAAATCCGTATTTATGGATTTCCAGAAAATGCAGTAAAAGGACGCTCTTTTAATCGACAAATACCCAAAATAACTTCATTCCGAACCCACGCATGGCTTCCCTTTGCATTTTATTTACTAGCCTTTCCGGTACCGACCGGAAAGAGCCATCCGAATATAACTTCCATGCTTTATTTAATCACTTCCCACGATTCCTTATTTGATTTCCGATAATCCATAGAGTAAATCTTTTTGCAAATTCCATAGATTTTTGTTCAATCCATCATTAATTTCTACTCCCGAATTGTAGTTTTTGATTTATCCGCGAAATTCTTGCTTTTTCTGCGCTATTATAGGAGGCTGTGTTGGTTGTAGCGAATAAAATTCATGAAGTTTCATGAATTGTCATATGAAACTGGTTCTCTATAATGCAGAATTATCTAATGACAATAAGTTCATGTGACTGAATAAAAGGGGCCCTAA
Organism: Diarsia mendica; assembly: GCA_949316265.1. Taxonomy (NCBI): domain Eukaryota; kingdom Metazoa; phylum Arthropoda; class Insecta; order Lepidoptera; family Noctuidae; genus Diarsia; species Diarsia mendica. The sequence goes on from OX438898.1 coordinate 5,511,902, forward strand.
GTCACTTCCTCGGGTAATTTTCTTTATGTGCCTAAGTGAAATGTCTTCAGGTGTTAAGAAGAACCTAACTAACAAACGGATGACGAAACTTTCGGATGATCTCTTATTAGTCTCGGAAAAAACATCGAGTTTTCAGTATGATTAATTATTACTCCATCAAGTTGAGCAACAGTAACCTATATTATTTTCGTGAAAAAATATGGCCTTTGGGACCAATACAAGAAGCATTTAATTAATCCTCCCAAATAAAGTGCTTGAAGCCCTGAATAAAATATGTCTATTTCAAAGTAGGAAGAAAAGATATCACAAAAAAGTATGAAGGAGCGGTTGAAATGGGCGGACTTTCGGAGTTTGGACGCAGTTAAAATCACCGCAAGGCATCATTTGAAAAAACTGTCCCTGCTTTACGCACTTTCTGCTTGAAAACCTTTTTGAAGAAAACGGATAAAATGTAATCCTTGCTATGTGCAGCCAGCCGTAGACGTTTGAATGTTTAAATTAAGAACTCGTTTTCAAAAGACTTTAATTAAGTTCACCGGTGTTATTAGCTGTGAGCATTGTCTTTGGTCGGTTGAACGAGCTTACACATGGGTAAGGGTGACAATGGCGACTCCGCACTAATCCCAAAAGGGCGGGGGCCGGGGGTAATAGGTCAACCCGGTGTATTAATACTCGCAGGTTCTAACTTGTAACTAATTCTCTTATTTATAAATATATAGTGAATTATTAAAATTATTCTATTTACGGTGGCCTTGAACAGTTCTGACACTCAATAATAGATGTGATATTCTATATGGGACCCAAAATATATATACATATTTTATGCAGTTACAATCAGTAATGAATTTAACATTCATTACCGATTATAAGAATTCATTACTTAATTAAACCTGTAGGAGACAGCTAGTCAATGGCCGGAAAGTATAAGTGTATATAACAACCAATCCTTCCAAGGGGTACCGTATTACCCAGCCTACTAACTGGTTTATTGAGGTCAGACAGGCAGTCGCTCCATGTTAAATACTGGTATTACCTTCATCCGGCTAAACTGGAAGCCACCCCAACATAGTAGGGTAAAAGCTAGGCAGATGATGATCAGAACAATGAAAAGACTCACAAATTGGTTAAAAACGGGCAAATATACAGCTGATTTGCTCAAGAAAAATAAAATCTAAATGCCAAGGACGAAAAAGTTTAATGAAAACATGCGTAGCCGGAATCTTCAACAGATTCACGACTTAAGGAAAAGCTGATAAACGCGAAACGTTTTCCGATACGAGCCAGTCACCCATGTTCTCAGAACGAAGCGTGTTCTATTGTCGTTCCTATCGTCCCTTATCATCAACTGATAGAAAATGTCTTCTTCATGTCGTGTCAATTGCTCTGAATACATTCATTACCTTACGCATTTTTCCCATGGGGCAGAAACCACAGAACACAGAGCAGTACGTAGGTAAGGATCGTAGCTCTACGATCTAGTGGAGTGCCGTAAGATTTATACCTGGTAATCCAGGGCCGGTCAATAATAATAATAATAATCATTTATTTATCAAACTACAAAAGAGGTCCACTGTGTTAGTAACAATATAGCTTAGCTTAATGAATCCTCATAAAAACTTTTGGACTGCATTGGTAAAAGCCCAAACTAAGAAGTAAAAAAATAAAATTTGCGTACTCGTCTTTTTTTTTTCCACATTTTTTTGAAAAATTGCTGGTTAAGGAAAAAAAATGTTTAAAGCTAATAAATTATATTAACATCGATCGTAACTTTTGTGTTCATTTATTAATATATCGTGACATTTCAATCTATAAACCTATCCATTGAAGCTGTATATAAAATTCTCTCATTCTGTTTTCAGCTCTAAGTATGGGGTTACCATTTCAAATTTAGAAAGTCCTGTACAAACATTTGGCGAAAATAACTGGCGTAATCTGGGTGTACTAAAGGGTGTACATATACACCTCTGCCTAACTCATCGGGAATTACAGTCGTGATGTTATCACTATCACTACACATTATAAAACAAAGTCTTCCACCGCGTCGGTCTGTCTGTTCGCGGTAAGCTCAAAAACTACTGCACCAATTCTCATACTGTTTTCACTAATAGATAGAGTGGTTCTCGAGTAAGGTTCTAGTATATCTATATTTATACTAATATTATAAAGAGGTAAATTCCACCAGTTTCTACGACAAGTCGTTCACAGTTCAAGCAGTACGGTTATGGAATGCCTTGCTAGTGTCTTTATGGCGGGCTCAATCTCTGCCAATTTTTAAAAGCATGATAAAGAAACTGTATCTGTCTCCGTAGGTTTAAATGTTTGTTAGCTATTTTTAATTTAGTTCTTCGCACTTGTCTATTAATGTTTTATATAAGTATGTATGTATGTATGTTTAATGTATGTATATATGTATATTTATTGTATATAATTATGTAAATGGTACACCACAGGCTACCTGCAGTATTGTTTCTCCTTCTTCCATATATCCATCCAAAGGTTGTCTTTAAAAGATCGCTTTAAGCGATAATACCGCCCATTGTGTCACCCCTTGTAAAATGTTTTACTATTGTTTTTTTGTATTTGGTGTACATAATAAAGAGCATTCTATCTATCTATCTAAAGTTTGTGTATTTGTTAAATTGTAAGGGGTAATCTCGGGATCTACTGAACCGATTTTAAAAATTATTTCACCAATAGAAAGCCACATTATTGCTGAGTGTCATAGGCTACTTTTTATCCCTGTATTCCCACGGGAACGGGATCTACGCGGGTGAAACCGCGGGACGTCCGCTAGTAGGTAATATTTTAATCAACTTCCATGCGGTCGAACCCGCGGGTATCGACGGGAATAAGTTTATCCTATAGTCTCGATTATCACAGATCTAGTGGCTATAGTAGGGCTAGCTCTGCTTTTTACTTTGCTTAGCTAGTGTATTAGATGTTTTCTGCTCTTTCGATCTCTAGATAGTTTCTACATGTATATAATCAAGTTTAGTACCCGTGACGTGTATTTTTATAGCAGCTGCATAATGCTGAGTGCAATGCAGTCGCTTGGTACATTCGGAGATCAATATCGTATCCTTTAGTCTTTGTTTTTATTTTAACATAAAACTACGGTTTCATGGAAACTTTTCTGATCGTAAAAACGTGAAAATGAGTTTCTGTCTGTTCATTTAGGTTCTTAATTTCCCTTTATTATTTTCTTTTACGTTTTAAGGAAGTGTAACTTCCTTGAAAAAGTAGGTATCTTGCGCGACTTATTTTGATGTAAAATTGATTTTAATTCCTACTTGAGTGCTATTGAAAAACTATGTGATAGAAAAAACCCAATGGCAGTTAGCCCTACCCTGGAATCAAAGAACCTAGACCTTATACTCGGCAGTGACGCTTGCAAGGTAGACCAAGTCGGCTATTTGTAGAGCCGTTGGTCTAATGGTTCAGATTAATCATCGCAATTCATCAATGCATTACAGTAAACATAGTTTCCTTAACTTCTGATGAAGAATTACTTTAAGTCTAAGCTAAAATCTTAGATAAAATCTTCGTAAAGCAATATTGATGCCTCTAAAGTTCTCAAAACGATTTATTTCACCTAGATCTACCTATCTTCCGCTTCCAGTTGGCCATGGATAAGTTTTTAGTTTTTTTACTTTCTTGGCCACTTCGTCTTTGCTATGATTTGACTGGTAAACTTTTTTAAGATGTCTTTATTTGCGACCAAAGTATTTTGTTCTACACCATCCCTTAAAACCTTCTATTTACGGTGATTTTGGCAGTCAAAGTTTCAACTTTTCACAAATAAAAAAAAAACCAAGATAACTTGACTTTAAATACCTTATCGACCCCTATGATATTCAATGCACCCTGTAACACAATGTTTTCAATGTGTTACATTAAAACATTTACCAGCATTAACAATTTTACGTATCAGTTTTGGTATTCAAAATAGCATGACCCTATTGGTTAGATTAAATCCAACCTATTACAATAAGGGTACTCCATCTATCTATCTATATAAATAAAAAGAGAAGTCCTACTGACTGACTGACTCATCAACGCCCAGCCCAAACCCTTGAACCTAGAAAGCTGAAATTTTGCACAGAGATTCCCTTTATAATGTAGACAAGGAAAAAGGAAGGATTTTTCGAAATTCAACCCCTAAGGGAGTTAAATAGGGGATGAAAGTTTGTATGCAAAATCGTCATTTACACGCGGGCGAAGCCGCTGGCAAAAGCTAGTCTACAATAAGCTTTGACTAACCTTTTCCATAATCATCTTCCTGCCTTTATCCCATTCTATTTGGGGTCGGCGCAACACGTTTTATTCTTCCATTCTTCCCTGTTAGACGTCACAGTGACATTTACTCCTTTCTCTTTCATATCGTTCCTCACACAATCCATCCATCTTTTCTTCAACCTTCCTTTCCCTCTAACCTTGTATTCCTGTGGTATAGGGTAGTCGACAAAAAAAAACTAATTATTCCGTCAGATAGATTTCCAAAAAATATTGAACACGTATTTTTTCTTTTTTCACGTAAACAAAAAATGAAGACGATACAGTGCTTCGAAAAGTCGTGAAACGTCACAGCTTGGTCCAATTTTACCTAACTATGACGTCAAACGCCCCCTCTCCATGGTCTTTGACAAGCTTTATTTTCGTCAATTTTTATTAATTTGATAAAACAAAAAACACGTATCCAATATTTTTCAATAATCTGACTGACGGACTAAACAGAATCATATTTTTTTTAGTCGGTCGATATACCCTATTCTAAATGACAGCATAGGAAATCACCATTATAAAATGTTGAGTTGACTCAGCGAACCCGCGTGAATTGTCAACCGGTCTATGTTTATCGGCGACCAACCAAAATAGAATGAATCATATTTTAGTATTCCTACTAAAATACTTTACACACGATGAATGTGTCTGATTCACTCGCTATTTTAAGACGAAGACATCTTTAAATCACGAGGAATTTCAATAAAAATAAGTAGTTTTGCTGTATTTGTTGCTGCTAGACATTTTGTTTTCGATGCAGCGTAAAGAAAATTGTCGTCTCTCTCATGATATTGTCAAGCTCTGCTTTATGCTGCGGATTGTTCGAAAGAGATACCGCGTCCTCGGACACAAAGGGCTAAGTAGGAACATGGATGTTTTTAGTCAGTAGAGGTCTGACACTCCCTTCCGCTCCGCCCAGAGCAGGAGGAGCATTTGGAGGAGAACATTCCAAAAAAAAAAGTCCTGTGTAATCGGCGAGGCCTGCTTCCAACTTTTATTTAAATTAAAATGTGCTTTTTTAGCCTTTTCGTTTTTCAATCTTTCGGTTTTTTTAGTTTTTTCATTTCAACTACTTTTTTATGGGTCCGTGGCTTAGGCCCCCAGTGGTCGACGCACCTGTGGCCGACGCCCCGATTCGATTAATTTAATTCAAAGTAATTTTTGATCAAATGTACTGTCAGGCACAAAGATTGTTTTACAAAAATATTAAATGTACTTAAATTGATTGTAAGTATATGCCTAACATTAAATCGTAATTATTTTTATAACATAGAAATGCTTTTATATTAGAGGTATGTTTTGAAAAATTAAAGTCTTAGTTATTTTTCATTATTTATTTATATATCTCGATAAGAAATCCAGTACTTTTTTAAAATATAAATCACAGTTTTCATCACCAATCAATCATCAATTTTTCATCAATGATCAATAGAATCATTTAACTTAATTATAATAATCAGTCTCAAATGTAATAAAATAAGATAGTAATTTTAAATAATCAGTCTTAAAAATTACTGCAGAGCAACTAATTTTTGACATAATTAAATGTTCTTTTATCTTTGTAACAATAATTATTAAACATATTCAACTGTGAAACAAATGAGAATGTTTGTACATAATAAATATGCTTCTAATGAGGAAAAAGGTGTGTAAGAATAAGGTTAAGTGGCGATCTATTCTCTCTGCTATTTGATAGATAACTTTTGTTTAGCAAGGAAAAATACTTTATTAATAGGGTGAAACACTTTTCTCCTTTACTGTACTAAGTGAAAAAGCACAAAAAAAAAAGATATTAAATTAATCGTATCGGGGGCGTCGGCCACAGGTGCGTCGACCACTGGGGGCCTAAGCCACGGACCCTTTTTTATTACCTGAGTCCGACAGTCACACCACTAAACTACTGCTTACGTAAAGCTAAATCATACCTATATGATTTCCATGATAGCCTTGTTGGTCTTAGGTTCGAAATCACGACTGCTGAGCATGTCAATTGGTTCAATTCCCGGGTCGGGCAAAGTGTTATTGGGTTTTCCCTAAGAAACTCAGTAGCAGCCACGGAGTCTGGATTTGTGCCCGATTGATGGCAATAGGCTCGCCCCTATTAATAATAATAATATTCCACAACTATCACACAACGCCATCTAGTCCCAAGCTAAGCAGAGCTTGTGTTATGGGTACTAGACAACTGATAAACATACTTATATATTTCTAAATACATACATATTATAGATAAATTACACCCAGACACAGAACAAATGATCGTGCTCATCACACAAACATTTGTCCTGGGTGGGAATCGAACCCACGACCTCCGGCATAGCAGTTAGGGTCACTAACCACTAGACCAACAGGCCAGTCAAAGTTCCATGGAACTTAAACATAACTGGTGAAATATAGGTGTACTAATTGGTACACCTCTGCCTTACCCTTCGCGGATTACAGGCGTGATTTTATGTTTTTTTATTAATATTTAAATCGATGTATTTATCGCGCGTTCGACTTATAGCCCAGATATTTTCCAGTCTACTTACTGACAAAGACAAGTCTACGAAACAACAGCATTCTGACCAAAACCACAACTTTCTAAGTCTTTTATTCAAATTATCTGACCAAAATCTTATTATTCAACAAAACAAATAAGTCAAAAAAGCTTTTAATTTAATTATTCCATTGTCCGAGTTTCGTAGGAAACGGCCATTGTTTGCGAAATCTTATCTTAATTGTAAGGGTTCCTTTTTAAATAAACTGCTAAGGGTAGTAGGGTAAGGAAATAACAAGTATTTTGTATTTATTTTACTCTATAAATAGAATATTAGGGTAGTGTTTGTTTAATTATAGGTTATTAGGTGTTCGAGCTTTTGGTAAACTGAGCTTTTTCGCAACTTACTGTTTGCTACTTTTTAAGCCGTTGGTCCCCAGGCCGTCATTTGTCAGTCTTTGACAGTCGTATACTCCTAGGCAAATAACTTGACACAATATGGCGTCGTTCTACGCAGGTTCTCTGCTTGATTTGTATGGGACGTCGAAAAAACGACTACTGCGCAGGTTCAACTTATATGCCGCGTGGTATAACAGGTAATCAGTGGCCCGAAAGCCTGCCAACCAGTCTTGCCAAGGTGTATCATATAATATGTTACCCAACACTAATTGGGCTGTGGAGGTCAGATAGGCAGTCGTTTCATGTAAAATACTGGTATTAAGCTCCATCCGGTTAGAATGGGGGCCGATACCACCACAATTAGATGGATAAAAGCTAGGCAGATAAATGATGCTGCAACGAATGAATTTCAGTATTTCTGTCGGTATGGAACCATGTAACTACTCGTATGTAACTTTGAAACTTCCAAACTCTCAGTAAAGTGGATTTTCAGCTAACTGTAAATCCACTTTTCTGAGAGAGTTGAAGCCTCACCGAAAGACTAATCTTTCGGTTGGTCAAACGCGAGGCTTACATAAAGAAGAGATTAATTACTAACATGAACAACACCACGCCTCTGCACGTGAAAGTGACGGAAAACTATTACAAAGACTTACTAGAGTACTTTTTGACATACACGCGGGCGAAACCGTGGGCAAAATCTAGTATCTCATAAAGAAAACCTTATCATATTTCTACTCCTTACAGGTAAAAGCTTGCCTTATAAAATAACAAAGGCTTCAAAACCTACGCTTGCAGCAAAGGTCAGGGGTGCATAACAAAGAACCTAACATTACGTAGAAAATAGCGCGTTTAATATTTTATACTAAGCATAAGGAGCTCGTGGCTTAATAAGAACTGCCACTCGGGTCGATCTTTAGGTAAAACTGTCCTTGCCTAGGTCGGTCTGTGGATGGGTGACCGCCCGACATACCGGGTTTCCTCCATGCCTCGGAAAAGCACGTTAAGCTGTTGGTCCCGGCTGCCATATATAGATCTTTGGTAGTCGTTACAGATAGTCAGTGACCTGAAATTCTGACATCCAGTCTTACCAAAGGGTATCGTATTACCTAGTATTAACTGGGTTGTGGAGGTCAGATAGGCAGTCGCTCCATGTAAAATACTTGTATTCAGCTGCATCCGGTTAGACTGGGAAAAGGCTAGGCAGATGATGACTAAGCGTTTGTAATGGCGATGATAGACATGGGTGGGAAATCATGAAATCACTCCTCCCGCTCTGGGCGGAGCGATGGGAGTGTGACTTCTACTGACTAAAAACCACCCATGTTCCTTCTAAGCCCTTTGTGTCGAGGCCGTGGTATCTGTTTCGAACAACCCGAAGCCCCGACGGGATGTCAGAAGTGAGGTGGTTTAGCAACTCGTCGTTGTCGTCGATGATGATGATGATGATGGTCGTCGAAGATCATCATCATCATCTTCCAGTCCTTATCCCATTCTATTTGGGGTGGAGCGCGTTTTTTTTTCCATTCTTCCCCTGTTAGTCGTCATGGCATTATTTTTTTGTTTCATAGTGCTATGATGTCACGCTATCCATAGACGTATTGGAAGCTGTTTAGACCCGAAAAATTTAAATGTTTAATGCCTGGGGATCGCACTTCCCTTTCCGTTTTTTTTATTTTATTATAAATGGGCCTACTCTTGACTTCAATCTTGCCCTGAGGGCAGAGATGATGTCGACGATGGAACGAGCTTACCCAGTAGAAGCCTGTTTACTCGCGACTTAAACAGATTAGGGTTATATGAACTCGAAAAAACCGACGCAGGCAGGGAATTCCACTCCTTTGCTGTGCCGTGTGCGCATAATAAAGGACCCAGCAAAGTGCTTCGTTCGAATGTGTGGAATATCGACTAGGTATCGGCGATACCCTGCAGTACGTCTAGTCTCCCGATGGAAGAAGGGAGATCAGCTCGTGGAGCTCTTGCGCACACTCTTCGAAGTACAGGTTTTGGGATTCCAGCTGCCTTGTTGGTCTAGTGGTCGCGAGCGACTGTGGAGCGTGAGGTCCTGGGTTCGATTCCGGCAGTGTTGTTGAGGTTTTCCATCAGTCATTTCTAGTAGAGTAGAGCAGTCACGGAGGATGGATGTGTGCCCAATTGATGTCAATAGGCTCACCCCTTATTACATGGGACTTTTAAACATATCGGGCGAAATGTGGGTGTGCTATTAATTCACCTAATTAAAGACATAATCCGCCTTATTACAAAACGTAGTTAAACCTGGTTTAACTTAGACTTGGTTTATCTCGCATGACGTCTCACTTCAATAATATTCAAAAGAAAGTGACAGCATGCGAGATAAACCAGGTCTAAAGTAAACCAGGTTTAACTACCTTTTGTAATAAGGCGGAATAAGTCTAAAAGACGCACAATTTATTTATTTATTTAACACTTCAAGCGCAAAGTGCAGAGGCGGATTCGACTAAATTACATTGTCTACCAGTTAACCTTTGGGTGATGCAGATACTAACATTGAATTTTATTAAGGAGGCATGGTGTAGGGTAAATTGTTTGATTTGATATTTCAGTAAACTATGACATTTTGTTAACAGATGTCACGGTAGAATGACTCCAAAATCCCGCCTCAAATAAACGCGCCTTGCTTAGAAGAAACTAAATTCGCAAACTCCGCTCAGTTATCTCAAACAGCGTCCACACTCGACCAAATGGCCATCAACGCTGATGGTCATAATTGTGGCAATTAGGAAGCGACCACGAGTGTCTGTGGCAGTGTGTATGACTGGCTGTCAGACGGATCAATCACGTGACGAGTAGCGGACGTGTTGACGTGTCTGAGTCACAGCAGACTAACTGCATTAAAAAGCTCTCTGAGTGCGACAGCTAGTATTGACAAAGGGGTTTGCTGTATTAAATTAAATTATTCCCATCTAAGTATTTTTATAAACCTGGAGTTTGTTTGTTTGGTTGAAAGCGCTAATCTCAGGATCTACTGGTTCGAATTGCAAATATATTTTTGTGTTGGATAGTCCCTATAATGAGAAAGGTTTTAGGCAAGTTGGGCTTATAGTAAAGACTGTAACTTTTATGGCTTAAATCTCGGAAACGTCTTGGCGAAATATGGCTTTTGCTAAGGGGATTGCACGCGGGATGTTATGTTATATTTCTTTATGCACTTTCGCTCATATCGACATTTGTGTCATGTTACTAAGTGTAAAAACAGTGAAGGAAAACATCGTGAGGAAACCGGCATGTCTTAAAACCAAAAAATTAGAAGACATGTGACATCTACCAACCCGCATTGGGTCCGCTTGGTGCCCATCCCTCTCCTAGAGAGGACGCCTGAGTCCTTGCAGTGGGAACATTATAGGCTGATGATGATGATTAGGGAGCAAGATTAGGTGAAAATAAAACTGCAATCATTCCCAACAGCAAAATATTGCACTTTTTCTACACCACATGTTTAATGAACACCACATGCTCCTGTGTCATATTAATTAAGATGTTAGAAATGATATTATCTACTAGCGCATTACGTGAGCACTTCAGTTAATTGAATTGTTGACGCTGACAACACTACATACTAGCCACTAGATGTATGGAAATAGAAAGTTTTGTTCAATATTAAAGTTAGTTAGTATCTATACACATGCATTTTTTTAATATCAATTAATTTAAAGGGAAAGTGGCTCGTAGCTTAATAAAAACAGCTGCAACGGTTGATTTCCAGGATTAATACAATGCTTGCCGAAGTCCGTAGGTTTAAACAAAACGCGAGAAACGTTTGAAATGTAAAAAGTAATTTCTGTATTCTTATCTAAAGGTTTTCCCATGTTAACGCAAACCAACTAGAATGCCATGGTTATTATTCAGCCAGTAGATAGCTTCATTAAGCTACTGTAAAAGTGTAAACTCACATAAACTTGATAGATTTTCTTCCATTTGAGAAAAATGATATGCTAAACAGTCGTTGAAAAAACAAAACGATAATCTAATATCGAAGCTTATACTCAACACTTTCAAAAATTAAAATGTCTATAGTAAGTATATTTGAAACAATCGTCTACAATATTTAAAAAAAAACTGAGTCATCAAAAACTCATTGCCGGAAGCCACGAACATTCGCAGTTTAAATTCCGTAAAGCACCCGCGATTAGGCTCGCACTCGCGCCAAAATCCTCATTAAACGCGTTAGTAAAATAATAAATAGCAATAAATACGCTATTTATTATTCTAAGAATTAACCAATAGCCATCATTGGCGGGTGACGAGTACTTTACGAGGTGTACGAAGGCCGCGTACAGATATAAAAATAAATTATAATGTTGTTAAAATATACTCTATGACGTACCGAGAGAGAGAGCGAGGGCCATGACGCGGGCTTGCGTCCTGTTCGAATTTTAAAAAGTTATATTTTCCGCTGTTCTTGTAAGTAAAAAGATAATTAAGAAGTAGAAAAAGTTCTTAATCTTCTAATTAGCGTGGAACTGAGCTGCTAATTTGGCGCTTTCTTCCATTAGTTCTTTTAGTGTAGACTGCCCCATCGTTTGTGAAACAGCACCTCATTTAAACTCTAGTGCAGACTCATTAATGAATCATTAGTTCTTATTATTTACAGATTTTCCAATAAAATTTATTATCCAAGTAGTAAAATGATACATAATACACTTCTGGACACATCTATTGGCCCACCTTGTATTTTCAGTTTCGTTTGGTCCTAGCTAAAATTTTATATTATGTCGAGCAAAAAGTTTTTATGCAGTTTTGAACCTGGCACATTCACAATTTCATTCAATAGTCTTTTTTTGAATTTCGAACACAGAATTTAAAGAAACAAAAGACAATTTGGAGCCTGTTTGTTGATATCAAACAATCGAATACTAAGAAAACTTGGTTTACTTGGATTTAATTCTTGAAAAAGTGATTGATATCTTTGGTTTTGCAACAAACATTACTTATTCTTAACATTAAGGTGAGGTTCTATCAATAATCTATGGATACTTCACCTGAAGTCGCTGCCCAAGCTGTGGCACTTATTCAGGCCGGACACAGCCAAAGAAACGTGAGTGCTCAACTTAATTTAAGTTGATCTGCGGTCCGAAATGTTTATCGGAGGTACCTAGAGAGTGGCGGCTTTGTTCGTCGCCAAGGAAGGCCACGATCTCGGGTCACAACTGAAAGGCAGGATCGATTCATCGTGACGACCAGCTTGAGAAATCGTCACCTTACCTCCATTGAGATACAAAACCAACTTCGCGACTTCCACGGAGTATCTGTGAGCGCTCGAACTGTTCGGAGAAGGTTAAAAGAACGCGATATGGTACCACACAAGCCAGCTAATGGGCCCAAACTAACGCGAGCCCACCGAACAGCGCGCCTTCGTTTCGCACGCAGTCATTTAAATTGGACACAGCAAGATTGGAGCCGTGTACTCTTTTCTGATGAGTCTAAAATTGTGTTACATGGCAATGATGGGAGGAAGAAGGTCTACCGACGTAAGGGAGAGCGTTTCGCACAATGCTGCTTTGAAGAGAGGGTTGCTTATGGCGGTGGCTCATGGACTGTCTGGGGCGGTATATCCGCGAGCGGCAAAACTCAACTTGAGGTTGTTACAGGACCACGGCTGCCAACATTAAATGCTGAAAGGTACATTCGTGAGTGCTTAGAACCTCACGTGATACCATACGCGGACTATGTGGGCCCAAATTTCCTTTTTATGCATGATAATGCAAGAGCCCATGCGACCGGCATCGTCAGGGAATATCTTCGGGATGTGAACATCACAGTTATGGACTGGCCAGCCAGAAGCCCAGACATGAACCCCATTGAGCACATGTGGGACGAGCTAAAAAGACGTGTCAGGGGTCGTCAGCCAGTTGCCCAGACGATGCAGGAGTTGAAAACTGCCATAGAAGAGGAATGGGAGATGATCCCTCAAAATTGCATAGAGCAGTTGATAAACTCTATGCCTAATCGTATGAGAGCTGTGGTAGATGCCCATGGAGGCAACACGCGTTATTAAATTAAACCTTTATTTGATAAAACATGTTTTTTATTCAAAAATCAATTGCCTTTAACAAGGCGCATATCCGACTTGTTAGGCGTAGCTCCATGTCGTATGGTATTCTGAATTCAAATTTAAAACAATACGATCGAAAAAGATGGTAAAATGTATCAGGTTTAAAACTGCATCAACAGTTTTTGTTCAATCTAGCAATCATATTTCGGTAGGGGCCATCGAAACCTAAACTCTAAGGTAGGCCAATAGATGTGTCCAGAAGTGTATTAACGTCAGTGGATTCCGTTTGACTTGAGATTAATATCCCTGTATCCACTTGGTTGTGCAACTTTCAAAATATAGGTACTTAGGTAGGTACGCTTTTTTTAATGCTCTCCTACCCTATCAGAAACATCCACCATTCACCTCTTTGATGCAATCGGGTACGTACATAGAAGCGATTGGACCAAATATTTATTCCCTGAATGTAATTTTCGATCTTCCTTCCGAGTTCCGCTTTTGACTATTTCCGCTCATTTCCGAAAGCGGATATGATCGACTTTGAAGGTTGAACCTTGTAGTCTTTCCTGTTTCTAGAATCTTTTTACGAAGAAGCGTTCTCAATTTTCTTTCTTTACTGCAAATCCTTTTCGTACCAACAACCTATTTAGTTGATAGGTAAAGTTCTAAACCAAGGAGATGATGCATTTTATTATTACTGAATATTTGGCGAAACTATCATCATTTCCTTGCGCATATCTCAATTCATTTGGGGTCGGCGCAACATGTCTTTTCTTCTCCCATACTTCTCCCTTTTTCTCTTCTTTTCTTCTTGGTGTCTGACAAATAACTCTTCATCTCATCAGACACCTCTCTTGTCATATCATCCCGAATACAGTCTATTTTTTTTTTCTTCGGTCTTCCCCTACTATTATTCATATCTCATATAATATTTGACGTAACCATCCATAAACAAGGGAAAATATTCGTATGTATTGTATTCCTGATACTTATGTATAATTTGAACCTAAAGGGTTCAAATAACACATATCAGACTCCCCCTAGCGGCCCTTCGCTCGCCCCAGAGTCTGACGAATCCCTGTCTGTCAGACTCTAACTGACTTAAAACCACCCCGATATTTCCTTCCCACACTTACACCGGATATCGTGAGAACTATTGCGCCTTCCACGATCACTGTCACCATCCCTTTTTAGTCTTTGTTATTTATTAGATATTTCTAAACATACTTTTTATGCGATAATAAGTATTACAAGCGAAAGCTTAATTAGAGCTTTTAGAAATGATAGATAAACGTAACGTTAATTCATGTTGTAGCCTGTCAATTGTCCGGCTTATCGCTGATTAATAGGCCATTGATAACTGATAGCAGTGATAACCTGATAAGATAACACACAAATCACGATGTTCATTAATGTGACGTAGGACCGCATGAATGGACTATAGTGGGCAGTACCTAATTACCTATGCCCTTTTGGTGTGAAGCTGATTATTTATAACTAGTGACCCGCCCCGGCTTCGCACGGATGCATTAAAGACACTAAAACCTTCCTCTTGAATCAATCTAAGTATCTAATAAAAAAAACCCGCATCAACATCCGTTGCGCAGTTTTAAAGATCTAAGCATACATAGGGACAGACAGCGGGAAGCGACTTTGTTTTATACTATGTAGGGATCATCAATCCAACTGGCCCTTCTGCCATTTGTAGATCATTGAATGAATGAATGATTTTTATTTAACTTCAAAAATCTTACAACTAAGTACAATGCCCCACAAAACTGCTTACGCAGTTACAGTTGCAGTGTCTGTCGTTACAGTCAGTGGCCTGAAAGGCTGACAACCAGTATCACTAAGGCGTATTGTATTACCTAATACTAACTGGGTTGCACAGATCAGATAGGCACTAGCTCTGTGGAAAATACTGGTATTCAGCTGCATTCGGTCAGACTGGTAGCCGACACTAACGTAGTTAGGAAAAGGTAGGGAGATAGTGATGATGCTAGTGACTTCCCTACCTACCCTCCGTCGCTCAGCGAGGCAACTTCTCGTAATGGCCATTCTCGTGACGTTTAACGTGAAAAAAACATAGAAGATAACAAACACCATTTCAGTTACCAAGCTATTTATGAATAAAAAACTACAAGAGAGCTTTTATTTCAGCAACCCACGTCAGCATAGCGCTTTCTGACTGATGCACACATTATCCATGACGCGTATCTTCGAAGTTAATGGCCTGGTTACAATTTTTTCAGTCAAAATTCTGACGCAACACCGTTCTGACGCATTTCGACGTAATCGTGACGAAGTATGCATGGGCGTCGTGAGGACTGGCTAATAATAAAGTCTTAAAATGTTGATATTCTTTAAAAGTTTTCGTGCTTAAGAGAAGTCATGGATTACTATGTCCTTTGATGATGGAGTTTGTTCTACACATCATCATCATCATTCTCCTGCCCTTATCCCAATTAATTTGGGGTCGGCGCCGTATTTCTTCTTCTTCCATTCTTCACTATTACCCGTTATGCATCTCAGCAGTCACCTCCTTTCTTGCCATAATACGAGGATCTACCCGTCAAAGTAAAAAAACAAGAAAGTTGTAAACAGTAAGAATGCCCAAATATTTTCCAAAAATTATGGATCTCTAATTTCACAACTATTACCTGAGGCTGGTCTTGCTTTCATTATTAAGAAATAGAACTGGAATTAAGTATGGGATTATACCTAGCAGAAGATCTAAGTAGGGTTTAAAAGATCTCGAGTAAGTACCATAGATACGAACAAGTTTGATCTCCTGTTTACACATGCGACAGAACTTCTACGAGAAATGTCAGAATGCCTGCTCGATAATAACTTGCAAGTTGCAAACTACAAATTCCGCAGCAACTGTAAGATTGTGCTTGCAACAACTTGTAAGTTACAATCGGTCGAAAGAACTTTCTTGTAAAAGTTTTCTTGTATGTGAAAATGCGGCTGGAAAGAGCCGCTCTGTGCTACGTTGACGGGGCACTTTAGTTTTGAACATTTCCACATTGTCCTATGTAGTTAAAAGTTTTAATTGATGTCAAAACATCTTTCTATTAATTTCATTTTCTTTCTAAATGTATTAAACTTTATCAATCTAAGATTGAAAACTAAATGTTTAAAAAATAATATTAAAACAACCAGTCTTATAACTAAGGGGTATAGTATACCCAGTAACTTGGGATGTGGGGGTCGGATAGGCAGTCGCTCCATGGAATAAACTGATGTTCATCCATGTAATTCAGCTACATCCGGATCCGGACCCCAAAATAGTTGAGAATAGGCTAGGTAGATGATAATAGGCTAGTTAAATTGTTAAATTATTTTACTGTAACGAGAATATTAGCGTCAAACATTAGTCTGTTTGCAAATTAACGCCATGACACGTTTCTATTAAAAAGTTTTTGACATTTGAGTTGGCGGAAAATTATTTTCTTAAAAAAATGGCGGCTGGGAAATTGCCGTTAAGTGCACGTGAGAATATTAATTGCTGTTGAATGTTTATGTTGTAAATATGTTATAATGTGACAAATATAAATGTCAACGTATGATATTTAAATTAATTTCATAATTATGTATATTTTGTCTACGAAATTAAGACGTAGAATGTGGACGGGGCCTGAGAGTTTGACAGTTTAAAATAATATTTATAGTTTATGGTCGCGGGGTCTCATCGTCATCATCCACAGTGTGATTCGCCCCCTGCTTGCCAAGTATAGGCCTCTCTTTGCTTGTGCCAATATCCATGCTCCTGTGCCAGTCTCATCTACGACTTATTCCCGATGACAATCATGTCGCCTGCACATCTCGCTGACGGACGATCAACACATCTTTTCTACTTACAAATGATCACACTTCGCTTTCGCTCAACCACATTTTTAATACTAGCAATCCAATAAAATTATCAGCGCATCAATTAAATCTAATAACAAGATGCGAGGATTATCTGCTATTGCATACTTATCGTGTGTAAACAAGACTTTAAAAAAATGGCGGCACGTCAAATTTTGGCGGGCTGCCAGAGACAACGTAGAGTGTAGATGATTCAATACTAGAATTCGTTCCTTCTGCCAATTGTATAATAGGCTTGTTGAATAGTTATTGTGTTGTGGTTTAGTTTAATAATGTTTATTGTTTACTAATCTTTCTACTACTAGCCTGCGATTCTGCACTCGTGGAGGACGAAAATCACCCTATGGTGGGACCGTACTACCGGGGAAAAACCTGTCCTATGCCCTTACAAAACACAGATCATAGTCTGCTTGTCGACTATCGAAATCCATCCAGACCTCAGTCGAGTCCGACAAGACAAAGTTAACGATAACCTTATTATTTTAGCAATACTCAAGCGAAACCTCTAAATATAAAAATAAATTATTTTAAGCTATTGCATAGCTATTGAGCGTGGAGAGCGAATCCAGAAATTCCGTAACGAAAATATTGTGATCAACCAGGTTGCTATGGTTACGGAAAATAACAAGGTTGTCAACTGAGGTTGTCAAATTAAATAATTCAATAGGTTTACCGCGGCAGTCTCCGAGTGCCACATTTAGTTTTCTATATTCATAAACGTGTGATCGTTGACAGTCGTACAGGTAGTCTAGTTGTAGAAGTCTGACAGTCTTACCAAGGGGTATCCCATATCGTTAGGGATACCGCGGCCTCGGCACAAAGGGCTAAGAATGAACATGGGTGGTTTTTAGTCAGTAGATGTCTGACACTCCCTACCGATCTGCCAAGAGTGGGAGGAGTCATTTGATGATTTCCCATACAACCTCAAAAAAAAAGTATTATCGTTTTACAATTATAACTGGGCTGTGGAGGTCAGATAGGCAATCGCTCCATGTAAAATCATCATGGATGGGCTATAATCCACCACGCGGGCCCAGTGCGGATTGGCAGATGTCACATGTCTTCGAATTTTTTGGTTCTAAGACATGCCGGTTTCCTCACGATGTTTTTCTTCACCGTTTTGAGAGCAGCTGTGATGAAATAAATTACACAAAGTAATGCGCCTGCCTGGGGTCGAACCCACGACCTACTATTCGTATAAACCATGTAAAATACTGGTATTCAATTGCATCCAGTTAGACTGGAAGCCGACCCCGACCGCAAAAAATTTGAGTTAAAAACAAGAAACCTTCAACTGTCGTTTGTTTTTCAATATTTTCACAATAACAGCATAATGAAACAAATAATAACGGAATTTTCCGGTACTTCCCACACCTCTGCTTCACAAAAGGTCAAACCTTTAAACTCACGCCGCCCCCCTTACCGCCACGTATTAGATTCCATGCTTACAGAGCTAATGTACATCATGAAACTAAAAGGATAGATGTGGTCATCATTATTTAAGGACTTTTTTTTTGGTGGGTGGGAAATCATCACGAGCTGATCCCACCATCTCCCTTCTTCCATCGGGAGACTAGACGTAGTGCAGGGTACCACCGATACCTAGTCGACATTCCACACATTCGAACGAAGCGCTTTGCTGGGTCCTTTATTATGCGCACAGCCAAGGAGTGGAATTCCCTGCCTGCGTCGGTTTTTCCGAGTTCATATAACCCTAATCTGTTTAAGTCGCGAGTAAACAGGCTTCTACTGGGTAAGCTCGTTCCATCGTCGACATCATCTCTGCCCTTAGGGCAAGATTGAAGTCAAGAGCAAGCCCATCTATAATAAAAAAAAAACATCTAATGACTCCTCCCGCTCTGGGCAGCGCGGTAGGGAGTGTCAGACTTCTACTGACTAAAAACCACCCATGTTCCTTCTTAGCCCCTGTGCTGAGGCCGCTGTATCTCTTTCAAACAACCCGGCCCCGACGGGCGTCTGCCCTTGCCTCAATGAGATATCAGCAACATAGAACAATGGAAGGGGCAATGCTGCTGACATGTTGCCTTTCGTCGTGATAAGGCGGACGGCGAGCTAGCCCATTATTTTGAGAATTTGGCATTTTGCGCCTAAACCATAAAAATATGAATGTGGATGCGTAATATAAGAGTAGAGGAAGACCAAAGAAAAGATGGATGGACTTTGTAAAGGATGATATGGCTGGAAGGAAGGTGTCAGAAGAATGATGATGGAGGTCGCGGGGAACAGCTAGTCTTTAAAACATACCACACTTATCTTATTTTCAAAACATACTGTAGATCGTGTTTACACCATGTAACTTTCCTTACACATAGGTGCAAATAATCCCACGCTTTACCCCCTACCCGAGTCCCCATATCGATTTAATGAGGACATTAAATGTTAAAACGTCTTTACTTTATTAAGTTCTAGGTAATAAATATTGTCGTTAACTTTTAGATAATATTCTGACCTGACACGTCTGCTTATTAATTAACTACGTACTTAAGTATGACAAAGAAGAGTTATTAATACTCGTTTCGTTTTGCTTTTTAAAAACGTTGCCCCACACTAGGAATTTCTCCTGTATCGTGGGTGCGTTCACAAACATTTAAACTCACATACACAAATACCCAGACCCGGAACAACTATCTGTAGGTCTTACAAATATTTGTTCCGTGCGTATACTAAAGCATTAATGGGCCGATAAATTTTCATTTTTTTATAAGTACTAAAGACCCCTAATGGAGCTGAAATCACTTATTCACTCCGTCATTGAAAGAAAGAAAAAATATTTATTTGTCGCAGAAATATGACGAGTATTGTCATCTTGCTGCCCTTTTTTTTTTTTTTTGGTGGGTGGAAAATCATCAAATGACCCCCCCCCCCCGCTCTTGGGCAGAGCGAAGGGGAGTGTCAGACTTCTACTGACTAAAAACCGAACCCATGTTCCTTCTTTGCCCTTGCGTCGAGGCCACGTCATCTAGTACAAAAATCCGCGGCCCCGACGGGATCTTGCTGCCCTTATCCCATTCTATTTGGGGTCGACGCAACACGTTTTATTCTTCCATTCTACTCTATTAGACGTCACGGTGGCATTTACTTCTTTCTCATTCATATCATTCTTCACACAATTCATCCATCGTTTATTGGTCTTCCTCTCCCTCTCCATCCATCAATATTTACCATCAATGCGTTTCATCCCTCCTAATTTCATGACCATACCAGTATAGGCTATTGAAGGAATTAATGCCAAAAGGATCCTTTTAATTTTAAAGATGATTGGAACCAGTCTTACTCATCATCATCATCAACAGTCTATTAATGCTCCCACTGCTGGGACACAGGCCTCTCTTTGAGAGGGAATGGGCTATAATCTACCACGCGGGCCCAGTGCGGATTAATAGATGTCACATGTCTTGGAATACCACGACCACCACCACTCTTAGTGAATGTATCTAAATACCAGTAAATTGCACGGAGGGACTGTCTATCTGACCCTTCGCAAGATGGTTATCAAACTTTTCTAGCAAAGTTCAGATTGCAACGTCCGTCCCATATATGTGAGTGAATACATGTCTCCATCCATAAAAAAACTGTTCTACCTTGCAAGAGAATTTTCTATTAAAAACAATTACAAATTCTGCTGGTGTAAAAATAACAAGATATTTTTACGTAAGCTCGAGGGTGACAAGCAGATTTATATAAAATCAGAAAAATGTTTTGAAGACCTTAAAAACCCGCAATGACTGTTTTCGTTATTGGTGTACTCATTTGCTTTTTATCTATCAATTTATTGTTTATTTTTAAGTCAAGTAGGTAATTACTTCCTTACTATCTATTGTGAATTTCAACTCCCATTATTATATAACAAACTAACAAACGCACATTCGAGCTATTGCATATATACTCTTCTATATCATTCAATCATCATACACACACTCAACACAAACAAAAATAATTTCTTACTACCTCGTACTTATAGCCTTATTTATAACACTGTGTCTGCCTTAACCTCATACAAAAATGTCTAATTCAATAAATGATGTAATGTCTGATCTTGATCAATTCTCTGTATCTGAAACGCACATTTGTACCCCCGAAGCCACGAAATCATACGTTGAAAACGAACGCTTCTGGCTCACTACTTTAACGCAAAATATCCGGTCCATTAACTGCAATTACATAAACCTTCAAACCCTAATTCACCGCATGAATATTGAGTGTAATCTTCTGGTGCTTACAGAATGCTGGTTACAGTGTTCAAGTAACTCCTGCATTCCCACTATAGACAACTATGTTACATACAAAACAACCAAACACCTTAATCAGAGCGACGGGGTAGTGGTTTATGCCAAGGCAGATATGGTAACCACCTGTGAAGAGCCCAATTTTCTTGGATCAGCCTCGTGCCTACTTGTCAAGTTGAATTCAGAAGTTGCTATACTTTGTATTTACCGCTCCCCCTCAAACGACAACATTTACTCGTTCCTTACGGCACTTAATAACCTTATCCCAACTCTCACTTCTTATAAATCGGTTATCATCACCGGAGACTTAAACTTGGATATCAAGCCTGAATCTCAAGATCCACGAGCCCACGAATATCTCAACACTCTGGCGTATCACGGATTTCTACCAGCTCACACACATCCGACGAGAGGCAAAAATTGCCTAGACCACATTATGGTTCGATCCACAGGTACGATTCTTACTTTGGTCTACGAGACTGCGGTAACAGATCACTGTTCTTCCCTTTTGTGTGTAAACACTCAAAATAAAAAATCAGAATCAACCCCTATAAAAATGATATCTAAAGTGGACTATGATGCGCTTGATAAAATTATTAGAAGCCTGGACTTTACTCCCCTCTTTCTAATGTCGGACCCAGACAACGCTTTAGACAAACTTACGCAAATAATGAAAAATGCCATAAATGAATGCACGACATCTGTCAAAGCTCCTGCACGTAAAAGGATATTGAAACCGTGGATTACTCCAGGCTTGCTGCGTTGTATCCGGAACCGAGATTCTCTCCACAAAAAAGTTAGGCAGTCACCAGACAATCAAACTCTACTTATCACCTATAAGCGATACAGAAATTTCTGCACAAATCTTTTGAAAAAAATTAAAAGAAAATTTGATTCCGAAGAATTAAATAAGGCACAACACAACCCTAAAAAACTATGGGACTCAATAAAATCCATCACTAATTCACAGAAAAATAAGAACTCTTCTAACCAACTGTTAACTCATTCTAATTCGCCCAGGCAGTCTTGCAATGTTGTAAACGAATTCTTTGTGAACGTTGGGAAGGAACTCGCAGAAAATATTGAGACCACCCTAACACACTCAACTCCCCCCCAATCTACAAAGTTCGATAAATCGTTCGTTTTGGAACAGACGGATCCTGACGAGGTTGTAAGTACCATTAACCAACTAAGGGTTAATGCTGCTACTGGTTGGGATGGCATATCTCAAGCCTTTCTGAGGAGGTACGCACGGACCCTTGCACCTATATTATGCCACATCTTCAACCTTTGCTTTCAATCAGCTATCTTCCCATCTTCTTTTAAAAGAGCAATTATTCATCCAATCTTCAAGGGTGGTGACGGAACCCTACCAAACAGCTACCGCCCAATAGCTGTTCTTAGTGCACTGTCTAAAGTGCTTGAACGCCTCTTAAACAAGCGTTTAGTCACATACCTCGAACACTTCAAACTGTTATCACCCCACCAGTTTGGCTTTCGGAGGAACAAATCCACTTGTGATGCAGTCCATACGTTAATTGACAATATAGTAAAAAACTTAAATGCTAACAAGAAGGTCCTCACCATATTTTTAGATCTTGCGAAAGCATTTGACACCGTTCCCGTCACCACTCTTTTACTCAAGCTTGAAAGTCTAGGTGTCAGAGGGTCCTCACTTGACCTCTTCAGGAGTTATCTAACTAATCGCTCGCAGTGTGTGGCTATTGGTAACTACAGGAGTGAAGAACTACCCATTCACTATGGCGTACCTCAGGGTAGCATTCTGGGGCCAACCCTCTTTCTTGTGTTTATCAACGATCTCTGTAATCTTTCAATTCCAAATGCTGCTGTAGTTTCTTTTGCAGACGACACTGCCATCACTTTTACCGCCAATTCATGGCCGGAACTCCAAGTTACTGCGCAGGAGGGTTTCAATTCCACCTTGAGATGGCTTTCCTCTCATACCCTTACTCTTAATGCCAACAAAACCAACTTCGTCACTTTTTCAATGACTAACATCTCCCAGCCTAAATCCACAATCTCTATAAAAGCCCATTCGTGTCCCACACAAAGTCAACATGTTTGTCAATGCCCCACCTTAACCTCAGTAGAACAGGTTAAATATCTTGGTATAGTTCTAGACAAAAACCTTAATTTCAAGTATCATATTAACACCCTCGCTGGTCGCGTGCGAAAGTTAATTTACATTTTTAAAACCCTGCGTCACGTGGCCAACCAGTTCATCATTCGAAACGTTTACTTTGCAATTTGTCAGTCCATCTTAATCTACTGTATCTCTTGTTGGGGTGGTGCTGCAAAGACCATACTTAAGCCTCTGGAGGTCGCACACAGAGCTATTTTGAAAGTTGCTACATTCCGACCGATCCTTTTCCCAACTGTGGAGCTATATCAATCCTGTAACGTACTCAATGTAAGACAACAATATATTTTACATATAATCCTTCTGCAACACCGACGTACGCCATTTAAAAAAATCTCCAAACGCCGCAAAGACCTAATCTGCACAATTCCACCGTCACGCACAGCTTTTACAAAAAAATTTGCTCACTATCTTGGCCCATCTCTCTACAATAAAATTAACGCAAAAATTCCCGTTTACGGCTTAACAAACTTTAATTGCAAAAAAACTGTTCGCACCTTCCTTCTAAACCTAAACTATGACGTAACCGAAGAATTCCTGAAAAAGTAATCACTTTAAAACATACACACATCACACACCACACTAACAATATACACACCACACTAACAATATACACATACACACCACTTTAAAACACTGAACTATTTTTTATATTCATTTCTGATTTTGATTTTAAATTTACTAAATATGTTCTTTTTAGAGTCTAAATGTTGTTTTTTGTTGTTTATGAACCTATTTTGTCGCTGTTTAATGACTACTATATGTCTACATATTAAACACTTCCTATATTATTATTATACAATTATACATCATCCATATGTGTCGGGAATCACAACTGTTTCTCCTGAACACAGGTTACTTTGTAATCTCTCCAGGAGAGCAGTGCGGCACCCACTAGCTAGCTAGAATAAGAAAATGTATGTTTGTGTTTTATCTTGTACATTGCCATGTAATCTAGCCATAGTCATATTTGATCAATAAACATTATTATTATTATTAAAAAAACCTCGTTTTTTTTGTGGGGTTGGGAAATCATAGAAATAACTCCTCCCACTCTGCAGATCGAAAGGGAGTGTCAGACGTCTACTGTCTAAAAACCACCCATGTTCCTTTTTAGCCTTTGTGTCGAGGCCGCGGTATCTCTTTCGAACAACCCGCAGCCCCGACGGGACCCGCAGACCTCTTGTTTATCAAAAAAATTTACATTAAGACACCACAAACTGAACAGATTAAGATTAAGTTAAACTAAAGTAAAACACCATCGTAACGCCATAATATAAAACAAATGCCATACGTCCGCCAATTACACGGCGCACAATGTAGTACCATAGACAAAGCGTGACGTCACAAGTGCGTCATAGAGTAAGTAGGTCACCACGGATCCATAGAGAATGGAAGCGGCTTTGAATCACAATGACCACTTCGTTACGGACGTAACTGTTGTGTTTTTTCTTTGCATTTTTCTTCATGGTTATTTTAATAATGTGTGGAGATTATTGAAAAATGTTGTAGATTTTGGAAAAATGTGATATTTTATGGTAAAAAAGATTTTAGAGGTTTTATTTTTAAAAACATTGGTTCAAAGCATTCTTTTTAATATAACGAAAAAAAATAGAAGCAGATTGTTAAAAACTCTAAGTCCCCGTCTGAAGAAATTGATGAAATTACTGCAAACTCTCGGCCAATTAGGAAGCCTAATTTAATATCTTGCGTATCTTTTAATGGCAGTGGCTAACGTAAAGTGTCTATCAAATAACTGCCAAACGGTAAGTTTAAAAAAAAAAGTACCAAACCATAATCAATTTACAGTTATTTTTTGGACACTTATGATAGCCACTGACATTAAAAAGATACGCAATAGCCCTACTGATCTCCTCAACCCAATTAATACTTGGTAATAGTAATACAATATCTGTAAAACTCGTTGTCGGACTTATGGGCCACGCCTGTCAAAGATCTACAGCCGGGACCAACGGCATAACGTGTTTTCCGGGGTACAGAGGAAACTTGGTTTGTAATCGGTGGTCAATCTTCTACGGCTTAACCTAAAGATTGACCCGAGTGGCTGAGAGCCACGACAATAACCTACATTAATATTGAAATTGCTTAAACTAGATAAGTACTTAAAAAGAAATCTCATCGTTTTATCAAATTAAAAGTCAATATTCAAAATTATTTATAACATATATAACATCACGCCTGTAAACCCCGCAAGGTTTGGCAGAGGTATACGTAACACTCCTAACAGTACACACATGTTTCGCAAGTTATGGTTAAGTCTATGTACCTAATAGAGGGCAAGCCTACTGCCACCAACCGGTCACAAATTCAGACACCGAAAGAAATTCCTGAAAGAAAAATTCAATAAAATAATTAAAAAGTATTCTCCTAATTTATTTATTTTTGTACTCTACCACAATGATGTCCTATTTGACCCTTTTTTTTTTTTTTGGTGGGTGGAAAATCATCGAATGACCCCCCCCCCCCCCGCTCTTGGGCAGAGCGAAGGGGAGTGTCAGACTTCTACTGACTAAAAACCGAACCCATGTTCCTTCTTTGCCCTTGCGCCGAGGCCACGTAATCTAGTACAAAATACCGCGGCCATCCTATTTGACCCTAAGGCTGACTAGAGAATGCCTTGTGGCATTAAGTCCGCCTATGTACCACGTTTGTGCATGAATTTTAAACAAATAAATAATAAATAAAACTTTACCCGACCCGGGAATCAAACCCAACGCCATGCTCAGCAGTCGCTTTTATTAGAAAGAAAGAAAATTTCTTTTATTTGGCATTATTAACAAAAACATCTTAAAAATTATACAAAACAAATTTAACAAACTGATAATGCCAAAAGGCCTTTTGCTATAAATATGGTACAAAAGATGGTAAAAGGCGTGTCTCCAGTCTTAAAATAAAGTCATCACATACCTACCATCCTAGCATACAATAATAGTAACTATATAATGATCCCATAACTCGGCATCATCAATCTTACGAATGATATTGAACTGGTACTTAAAGTGACGCACGTAACGTCCTCAGACATATTGGAGAATAAATAGACGTATATCATTTTAAAATAGACACTCGATGGACTGGGACACTTCTTCCGTTTATCTAGCTTTGAGACTTGGTTGCAGTAAACAAGAAGTGGCTGAAATAATCTGGATGTATTATTTTTTGGATAAAGTTTTGTGGTGGCGGATTTTTTTTAATGTTTGTTTGTTTTGTTCTACTCTGGAATGTGAAAGAGCCATAAAAAATTAAGGCATGTGACATTACACCTACCTACCAAACAGCACTGGGCCTGCGCAATGGATTAAAAAGAGGATCATTTTCCATTTATGATATTAGTATGGATTTATTAAGATGTTAATTAATTCATACTAATATTATAAATGGATAGTAACTCTGTTCATCTGTTGTTTTATAACCTTTTCATGAATAAACGTTTGATCGTTGGTCGTGGGGAAATACAAGTTAATCTTTTTTTTCTAACACATACCCGACTACGCGAGTGAACGAAGTCGCGGGCAACACTAGTAATTTATAAAAAAAATTGTGTCTTCATGAACTTATTTGTTTGGTTCCAGCTGGAAAGATGTGATAGTTTTGCACCCTATAGATGATGTCGTGTAGGGACGGGTCGAGCTCAATTAGGAGCGGATCAATAGTTTCCTTTAAATGTAAATCAATCAGGTCAGAATGCCGCGGTCCACTGCTGGACATAGGCTTTTCTTAAGCTGCACTACAACACCCTGCTCCACCTTCTTTAAGGTCGTTCATCCATCTAGCTGGTGGTCCTTCTGGACTTCAATCAATATGCCCTGTCCACCGCCACTTCAGCTGCCTGACTCTGTAAATCATGTTAAAATTCCACCGTAGTACACACTCGTATTATGGATTTAAATTCTTGATCCACGAAGAAATATTACAATGATCTACGTCATTTATTCTGTCATGCGTCACTTTCTATCTTCAGTGCACACAGCTAGGGACGACAGCAAATATTTTACCCAGAAACTCCAGGATTATTGCTAAATACAAAATCATACGCTTATAGTTAAGAGGTTACATGCTGAACACTCGAACAAATATATTATATATATTTTAATCATTAATATAATGATTTTAATGGCAAATTGGAACAATGAAAGTTTCGATAGTTTTCAAAAAAATCGATTCAATAGTTTTTGAGATAGAAAGTAGAAGTCTTTTTCAAAGGTTTTTTGTTAATTTGTTTAAAATTATTTATCAATGGAGAACCCAGACCTTGTTCAACAAAATACCTATGTACGAGGTAAAAACTTTGATGCTGTCGGATAGTTAAAAAATCATTGAACTCCAAGCGGTTAAACGTCGTGGCATTTTTCAAACTTAAACTACCTACGTAATAGGGGATCGGACAAAAAAAAACTAATTAGTCCGTCAAAAAGATTTCCAAAAAATATTGACCACATATTTTTTCTTTTTTTACGTAAACAAAAAATGAAGACGATGCAGTGCTTCGAAAACTCGTGTGACGTCATATGATAGTACATTTTGTACGTTCAAGTGACGTTGCAAGCCCCACTCCATGATCTTTGACGCGCTATATATGTAGTTTCGTCAATTTTTATTGATTTGATGAAACAAAAAACACGTATCTAATATTTTTCGATAATCTAACTGACGGACTATACAGAATCATATTTTTTTGAGTCAGTCCGATCCCCTATTGGTTGATTAAAATACGCTTGGTCATATCTAGCTTACTGCTTACCATACATCATTGGCCACTCGCTACACAAGGGTGGAGGTCCCTGAAATCTGTCCAGCCATTGTGTGTTGCTAATAGGATTCAAACAACCAACGCCGTACTTTTGTTTTAACGCTAATAGGCGAAAAAATAGGTTATGAACTCATTATACTGTATGCTACAGTGGTACACGTGTTTCCAACTATAGTATGTTGTACCTTACCTATGTATGTTTTATTTACGTGCAAAATAAACATATGGGCGTAACAACAAAGGTATAAGAAAGAAGTAAATACACCTGCTGCCTTACCCCTTTTCTTTTTTGGGTGGTGGGAAATAATCAAATAACCCCCTCCCACTCTGGGCAGAACGAAAGGGAGTGTCAGACTTCTACTGACAAAAATCACCCATGTTCCTTCTTAGTCCTTTGTGTCGAGGCTGCGGTATCTCTTTCGAAAAACCCGCAGCCCCGACGGGACCATCAAGTACCTCAACCAACAAATACGTTACTTTACTAGACGTTGTTAAATGAAAATAGGTGAAAGATCCTTCTTTATTTACAAAACTTTAATAAATCCTCGTTTCGGCGACGTTTCGCCTAACAAGACCTCCGTCTATCCTGAAAGAACCTAAAACTTAAAGATAAACTCCATTATGAAGTCCATGCAATAAATCTTCTGCAGACAAGGCAAGGACAGCACAGAATCTTACAAGTCAATGATTCGCCCCCTTTACACCTTCGGGCGATGCAACACATGAGCGTTACGTCGTTGTTGTCTTCGCGCGAGTACTTCGCCAGGGTAACCCGCGAAATTCAAATGTTTTTGCAAAACATGCCAGAAATGACTCGATCCTACAGCCAGGCTTTTCTCACGAGAGAACTCTTCAACGGTCAATAGCACGGACACGAGTTTTTTTTTTTTTTTTTTAAACGTTGCCCAACACTAGGAATTTCTCCTGTATCGTGGGTGCTTTCACAAACATAGAAAGTCACATACGCAAATACCCAGACCCGAAACTACTATCTGCAGGCCATACAAATACTTGTTCCGTGCGGGGATCGAACCCGCGACACGCAGCGCAGCAGTCCAATCGCTTAGCCACTGCGCCAACCGTGCCGTCATTTAACTAGCGTCATAAAAAAATTTGATACAATACATGTCACCCGGGCTATTCTTACGAATCTATTGACACCTCATTTATTAAAATCCGTTCTGTAATTTAGGCGCTACGGTGGAACATACAAACATACATAGACTGCCAAAATCATTGCCCTTCCTTTTGGCTTCGCCGTAGTCGGGTAAAAAGAAAAGTTTTTAAGTTCTTTTTTTATTATCTCCACCATCGCTGACGTCTGTCACTTAGGTAAGCGTGCAGTTCGAGACTTTGGAGCGAAAGTTTGTCTTTATGAAAGTTTAGTAGAAAACTTTGAGACAGGCGTCTAATACTTCAATCTTTGATCGCGAACACTGATTGATTCTTATTGTCTTTGTCTAATTACGTGGGCTGGCAGCGCGTCAAAGTTTGCACTAAATTATTGTTGATTAATTCTGATTTGTTGTATATTGTGTTTTGGTGTAGTGGGAGGCTTAATAATCATAATATTCAACATAGTATTGATAATGTATTTATAGGAGAAAGTTCCAGTTCTTTTACACAACTTCTTAACACGTATTTTTTGATAACACAACCTTTCTTTGCTTCAACTTTTGGCCACATAAATTGTAGCAATTAGTGTCAAAAAGTTGATGCTATAGTTGTCCGATCCAAAACGTGAAGCGAGTATCTCCATGGACACTCTTTTAACAGGATGAGCAACTTTTACTATTTAAATACCTAGTACTATGAAATCGTGAACGTGAATTTACGTATTCTTTTTTTTTGTTTTTTTTTAAAAACGTTGCCCCACACTAGGAATTTCTCCTGTATCGTGGGTGCGTTCACAAACATTTAAACTCACATACACAAATACCCAGACCCGGAACAACTATCTGTAGGTCTTACACATATTTGTTCCGTGCGGGGATCGAACCCGCGACACGCTTCTTTTGAATTACTATTCTCTTTCATTTGTTGCCAAATCTCTTGTCTATAAATATAATTAATTGTTGATTGATGCTATTTTAAATAGATTAATTGATGCCCATTGAAGACACAATGAGTCATTTGTGAGATTGCATGATGTAATCAGCAAATATTTGACTGCTAGACATTTGACTTTGTGTTCCCCAAAGGGTTCGGCAGAGGTGTAAATAGTATACAGTTATACACCCACATTTCACCAGTTATTTTTAAGTCCCATGTAATAAGGAACGAGCCTATTGCCATCAGCGGGGCACGAATGTAGGCTCCGTGGCTGTTGCTGAGAAATTCCTGATAGAAACCAAAGTAACGCTTTGAATTCGACCTCGTTCAGTAGACGTGCTTGCGACTCTACCAACGAAGCAGATATTTTGTGTCAATTATTTCATTACTACTGCTTAAAACCGGTGAGGTCTGCATGGTGAGGCTACTATTAGCTTATCCTAGACAAAAAAAAAACTATTAAACGTGACTTGCAGCACGAGATCACACTCTCATATACCCCTTTTTTTGGGGATGTGGGAAATCATCAAATAACCCCTCCCGCTCTGGGCAGAGCGGAAGGGAGTGTCAGACTTCTACTGACTAAAAACCACCCATGTTCCTTCTTAGCCCTTGTGCCGAGGCCGCGGTATCTCTTTCGAACAACCCATAGCCCCGAACGGTTATATATATACACCCTCTAAATATAAAGCTGACTGTTAAAAGAAAAGAAACTGTACAAAAAAGTTTAAAAGTTTCCAAGTTCTCGTGTCATTCGTCAAACTAATAGAAAGTAATGACATCAGCATCACTTAGCATTTAATATAGCAAACGAAGAGTGATGAACGCCCTACTGTATACCTATCTATGGAATGGATACGCTGCGCTAGCTGCTCGGCAGTTTGCTGAACTGGACCTATTTGGCGCTGCCGTGAGACACACAGTTTTATCTCTTTTTGTTCCTTATTAAATTTTTAGTTTTTATATTGTTTTATTGTGTGTACTTGTGGTATGTGTCAAATAAATTAGTTTTCTTTCTTTCTTTCTTTCGTATTATTAACTAGCTTGTGCCAGCGGTTTCGCCCGCGTGGAGTTCGATAATTGACCCACGGGATCATATTACCGAGATAAGAAGCATCCTATGTGTTCATCCAGGTTATAAACTATCTGTGTACCATATCCAAATCCGTGCAGTAGTTTTTGCGTGAAAGGGTAACAAACATCCTTTTTTTTTTTTTTTTTTCGAAAAGGCATCTCGCAGTTCAGTCTAGGAGACTGGCATCTGCTTAACCAGTCAATTCCCTGTGGATGCCTTGAGTCTAAGGCCTCCAGCCAGGGGAACAAACATCCCGTCGGGGCCGCGGATTTTAGTACTAGATGACGTGGCCTCGGCGCAAGGGCAAAGAAGGAACATGGGTTCGGTTTTTAGTCAGTAGAAGTCTGACACTCCCCTTCGCTATGCCCAAGAGCGGGAGGGTCATTTGATGATTTTCCACCCACCAAAAAAAAAAAAGGGGTAACAAACATCCTTACAAACTTTTGCATTTATAATATTACTAGCTGATGCCCGCGGCTTCGCCCGCGTGGAGGTCGGTTAAATTATATAAGTACTAAAAACCTTCCTCGAGAACTACTTTATCCATTGGTGAAAACAGCATGAAAATCGGTGAAGTAGTTTTTGAGTTTTTGAAGCGTACACAAACCATAAGGGGTAACAAACATCCTTACAAACTTTTGCATTTATAATATTACTAGCTGATGCCCGCGGCTTCGCCCGCGTGGAAGTCGGTTAAATTATATAAGTACTAAAAACCTTCCTCGAGAACTACTTTATCCATTGGTGAAAACAGCATGAAAATCGGTGAAGTAGTTTTTGAGTTTTTGAAGCGTACACAAACCATAAGGGGTAACAAACATCCTTACAAACTTTTGCATTTATAATATTACTAGCTGATGCCCGCGGCTTCGCCCGCGTGGAAGTCGGTTAAATTATATAAGTACTAAAAACCTTCCTCGAGAACTACTTTATCCATTGGTGAAAACAGCATGAAAATCGGTGAAGTAGTTTTTGAGTTTTTGAAGCGTACACAAACCAACATAACATTTATATATATATAGAAGAAGATAGATAGTAGGAATTACGATACTGTCACAACCACCAATGCCTAGCCTAGCCTTTTCCCACCCATGTTGAAGTCGGCTTCCAGTCTAACTGGAAGCACCTGAATACCACTGGATGCAATTTTATTTAACGCGACTATACACGCTTTTGAATTTAGGTAAGTGAATATCAATACCTACACGTACTGGGCACGCTTGGTAGATCATAACCTCTCCTAGAGAGGAGGCCTGTGTCCCTGCAGTGGGAACAATTATAGGCTGATGACTATGCAGTGGCGTGCAGTGGTGCCCCACGGTGGGTAGGCCACGAAATATTGACAGCAAAAAAAAAGTCACATTTATAAAATCAGAAAATAAGCCTGTAAAGTAATAAATACAATTCAAAAACTCACCACATTATTCAAGGTTCAACTCATGATTTTCTAACGATGCAAACAAAAGAAAGATTCGGCCACCTCAAATATCTCATCCAAGGAGTGGGTGATACGGGTGATAGTTACAAAACACGTCACTTGCAAGATATCCGAAGCGGCATTTGCAGGCCCTATTTCATGATTAATTCTCGTAATTTAGGTACACATCTACCTTTAGATACAACTTGCAACTTATCATCATACGATAATTGAGAAAACTTATTACCTCTATTACCTAGCAAACACACATTATCAGCACAAACTTCACAAGTAATACCATTGTTATTATTTGTTAGGGGAATAAACAAATAATACACAACAAAGCTAATATTTACAGTACTGTTAATAATGTTATCTAATATCTGACAATATCCAGACTATGGGTGTACTTATGAGTACACCTCTGCCTTTGTGGATTACAGTCGTGATGTTATGTTATGTATTGGTGATCGTGAGAGTAGAGTACTGTGTAGTATGTAATAGTAAACGTTGTAGTCTGTGAGGTCACTGGTGTGGCAGGGCTGCGAGCGCGTCAGTAACGCGGTGCATTGGATACTGGCAGATTAGTACAGAAGGACAGTCCAGTCATACTTTACTGCTGGGTAAAGACCGTTTTCTATACACAGAAGATACGAGAATGAAAATATGCCTTTACCATGCTTGCTCAAGGCATATTTTCACTTTCAGACTTATTTTCATCCTCGAGTTCCCCGAGTGTCATAAGCTACATTAAAAACGTTCCTGTATAAATGTTAACATGACTTATACTTAGTTAGAAATTGTCGTTATATTAGTTCCTCTAGAGTACCCTCACACAAAGCTTTTAAAATTAAAATATGATTTTTGGCGACGTTCTTTAGTCTTCTTTTATGTATCTTTTGGGTTGATATTATAGTAGTGTCCATAAACACATTATGCACGTTAAAATATCGAAATTTAGAACCATGTAATACTAATTGAGAATAATGTTATTTAGAGCCGCACTCATCAGATAAGAAGAACATTAAAATTTATTGGCCAAATGATAAACGATGGTATTTTTGTGAAATATCAGAACAAATGGGCAACTTTTGAAAACAATTCGTAAGTCTTGTACAGTCCCGTCGGGGCTGTGGATTATCGAAAGGATAACGCGGCTCAGACACAAAGGCGAAGAAGGAACATAGGTTTGGTTTTTAGTCAGTATATATAGAAGTCTGACACTCCCTTTTGCTCTGCCCAAGAGCGGGAGGGGTCATTTGATGATTTTCCACCTACCCCAAAAAAAAGGTGAATTTACTGTACAAGACTTTTTTTTTTTTTTGGTGAGTGGAAAATCATCGTTTTAATGTCGAGGCCGCGGTATCTGTGTGACCAACTCGCAGCCCCGACGGGAGTAAATTCACCCTAATATTCGGGTAGGATAATAATCATTATAATCGAGTTTCCACCATGCCTCAGCAAGCACGTTAGCGGTGGGTCTCGATTGTCAATTATTATAGATTTTGACAGTCGTTACAGGTGGCCAATGACTTGAAAGTCTGACAACCAGTCTTATCAAAGGATATCGTATTGCTCAGTACTAACCGGGTTATGGAGGTCAGCTGCATCTCAATGAGACTGGAAGCTAATCTCAAAATAATTAGGAAAAGGCCAGGCAGATGCTAGGAATGTAGTTGAATCCAAAAGCAAGTGCACTTTACCACCCATCTATTACCTATTTACCTCATACATAACACAGCTATAACCACAATAGCTATAAACAAAAAAAAACGATTTAAAATCCGATTGAACCCTCTGTCTCTCCCTATGTAGTACGCCTATCAGTCGGTTGGCAAAACATCAAAGTGCAGCCGCCGATTGAGTTCGTCTCGTTCATCAGGTGTTGCTATAACTGAGCACGTTTCATATACTATCTAGTAGTCTAGTGCTAGACGTCACCTCGGTTATGGTTGAGTTATATCAATGGTTTCACAACATTGATATAACTTACTATATAGGTCTAATAATTATATAGGTAGTCCTCCTTACCGATTTCGGTAACGGAGATCCTTACAAGCTATTTCCTTCCTACTTTTAAATACCCGGTCACAGTTAAAGCAGTAGAGTTGACCGGCAGAGTTGTAGGTCTAGGAGGGCTTAAGGTCTCTCTTCACGTATTTGGCGTTTTTCATTCGCTGTTTCTTACTAAATATAAGGTTGTAGGTGGTAATGTACAAAATATTTTGTTTTTTTTTTTAACTTGGTTTGTTATGAATCAAGTGAAATTTTATTTTAGTTGTTTGTGCTAGCTGACATGTGACATAAAGAAACTGGTTCTTCTAACCTAACAGATAAATGTGTTACTGGGGAGTTTTTTCCGCCACTTCTTCTCAGTTTAAAAACTAGGTAGTTTCGAAAGATAGGCGTTTTGGGGTACAGTCTCATGAAAACTTTACAATTCAATAAGTGCTTATTGTCAGCGTTATTTGAATACTACTACTAGTTCGATTGATTTCTTCAAGATGCTCCACCCTAGGCTGCATCATCGCTGCAAATTAGGCGAGAGGCTGAGGATTTATTTACTAAAGTTTAGTTCACAACAGACACTAGTACATCCATAGTTACAGTAAACATCTCACAATTTGTCAGTTATTTCTGTCCTAAAGTACCGCCCGTAACGTTATACTATCAAATAAATTATAAGATTAAAATATTTTCATTCGGAGCAGACGAAATACTTGCTTCACACATATTATTCTCCAACGGCGACAATTTTATACTAGAATAACTTTCATGAATTTATAATTTTGTGGAAAATATTTAGAAGATTTTAAACGCTTTAAAACGTTATTATAACCTGTGATAACAGTGCTAATCTAGAGGTATGACCGTCGGACTGCCAATTCATAAGTATGTATTTTAGGAACTAACCATTTGACAGTTATTTGATAGACACACTAGGTTAGCCACTGTCATTAAAAGATACGCAATAGCCCTGCTGCAATGCCCTGCTGAAAATAAATAAATTCTATTCTATTCTATAAGTTACTACATAGTTTGAACACAAAATCCGCACCTCTTCTTTTGAAGTAAACTACCATTTTCGAGTGTTTTTTTTTATTCTGTACCATTCACGAATATTAAAAATAATTTGGTTATAGGGACAGTCATTTATATTTACATTTCAGAAGTAGCTTTGACTTGAAGTTCCTTTTGAGACGAAGTCACATTGAGAATGAAAGATGAGTCTAGTTCTAATTTATCATCACAGACAAAAGAATACAGGCGCCTGCAAAACATAATAATTTTAATTGGCTGATCCGAAAAAAACCATGAATGATTAGGAAACATCACATAAAATTAAATAGCAGTCTATCTTAATAATCCGTCTGCGATACGCTCCGTCCACACCCTCATGCAATGCGAGATCCGACGCATGACGCGTAAAGCGACTCGCGCGTCTATTGTTTCCTTCACATGAGCCGCCACCACAGACATAGATATACCTAGTTATCGAAAGAGCACTAACTTCGCGTGCCAGTTCACGTGCCCTAGCAAAGCGGGGTTAACGAGGTTACTGTCGCAGCAAGCT
This sequence comes from Diarsia mendica, assembly GCA_949316265.1. Lineage (NCBI taxonomy): Eukaryota > Metazoa > Arthropoda > Insecta > Lepidoptera > Noctuidae > Diarsia > Diarsia mendica. The sequence goes on from OX438898.1 coordinate 5,548,265, forward strand.
AATTTGTTTAAAACAACAACGTTACACCGTTACAATTCAAGTACTAATTTCTAGACATTTAACGAACAAGTCTATTGTATTGTAACTAAATAATGCTTATTATAAATAAGCACTATTTAATTAATCAAAACGTCATAATAGTTAATCAAAAAATGTCAGGTTGGGTTTTCACATAGATAACAGAAACGGTTTTCATATGAATCGTAATAATATCGCGGTGATTCGAGGCAAACTCAGAGTTCTTTCATTTGTTTTATCCGCGGTCTCCGTGGTATCACGCGTCTCGCTTGAGCGTTAAACTCGTGGCCGAGGTGTTAGGTCGATGACAGCGTGGCGTTAGTTTAAATAAAATGTCTAAATATAAACCACGCACAGTTGTATACATGATTGTACTCGCTCGCGGAGTAAACAATTAATAAAGAATAGTTTATCTCCTCAATAGACTAGAACTAGAGGAATTGGGAATTATTGCAGTGTTTGTTTTGAAGAGGGCTGTATTTAGGCTATCGTATTACCCAGTACTAACTGGGTTGTGGAGCATAGATAGGCAGTCACTCCATGTAAAATATCTGGTATTCAGCCTGGATCCTGAGTCATATTAGACTGAGAACTGACCCCAACGTAGTTGGGAAAAGGCTGGGCAGATGATGACGGCAGACTATTAGGTTTCTATCTTGAACTTTTAACTTTTTAAGTATATATGTTAACGGAAAGTGTGTAATCCATCATTGTATATAATTCCTAAAATAGATAGGAAATCTATGATATATTTTGTAATATGCACTTTTCCTAGGAAATCTATACATTTCCTAAATAGCAATCGGAAATGTATAAAATTCTTGCTGTTTGTAAATATAGCGGGGATAGTCCTCCTCCTTCCTCTGAGTAGGTACTGAGACCCGACATACCTTGCGAACCCGCTACTAGGAAAACTTTAAAAAAAAAAAAAAAAAAAAAAAACGCAAGAGCGAGCGAAGCGAGCTCGGGACTTGGGGGCACCCCGACTCGGACAGATTAGGTTAGAAGGGGATGGCGTGGTCAAGGCAGCGAGCGAAGCGAGCGAATAGGCCCCGCCATCCCCTTCGTGGTTTTTTCTTTTAAACCACCCAGAAGTAGAAGCACCGCGAAGCGGGGCTCCGTCGACTGGGCCTGGAAGAGACTTTTTTATATATTTCCTAGTATCATCTCGGAATTGTATAAAATTCCTAGGAAATACATACCTGTTACACACCTGTTACACACCTGTTACCTGTTACCTGTTTGTTGTACATACATGTTCCTGGGAAGAAATCTTTGAAATATTATTTTACACATTTCCTAAGCAGGCTCGGAAATGTACCTATATATTTCTTAGGAATTGTGTAAGTACAATTCCTAGGTTTCATACATTTCCGGTAACATATAGAAGGGTATTCTTGTGCATAAAACAATAATACCTAATACTGAACAGCCATTGGTTTAGCGAACTTTTTTTTTGGAGTTTGGGAAATCATTAAAAGACTCGTCCCGCTCTGGGCGGGGCGGGAGGGAGTGTCAGGATTCTACTGACTAAAAACCACCCATGTTCCTTCTTAGCCCTTAGTGTCCGAGGTCGCGGTATCTCTTTCGAACAACCCGCAGCCCCGACAAGCGTCGGGCCCCTGCAATGTTGCTGATATCCGTTTATGACGCGCGTGGCACACCGCACACGAACGCACCGTCGACACGGCCTGCCATTGTCATAGGACGGACGATGAGCTAGCCCATAGATAACAGAAACGACAGATGTTGTTTGTTGTGTTGTTTCTGTTATATATATGAGCTAGCCCATTACTCACCATGGTCTAGTCTCGAAGAGATACACCTTAACAAAATTAAGGTCTTCAGTACCACTTCCAGGACGAGCTAATGAGTTGTTGAATGGAAAAAAGGGATTCAAACAAACAACTAATGTTATTTTGCAGTTTTCAGTGCCTTTATGGAAGTCAGTTGTATTTTTTTTTAAGGAAGTATTGTTCATAACTTTATTATTTCGTCCAGGTACACGATATCATCGGGCGACCGTGACAGGTTTTTACAAAGAGTTCTTGTGTCTTTTCGCTAATAATACTAACTAACAATTTGCAGTGAGTTGAGTGTGGAGTGCTAAATAACCTAACTGTAGTGCTGTTGCCTCATTAATTGGGTCATTAGAGCCTTTGTACCTCCGAAAGAGTTATTTGTATCCATCCAATATGCCCCTTATGCGATTCATGGAATTTTTGAAATAGAAGAAAAAGTTTTAAAAGACAGGATGTGAGTTTTTCATTCATTTTAAACATTTATATTCCCCAGAGAAATGTCTAACTATGTTATTATTTTCTACTTACACAGTTTTGTGACGTATTATTACTGGTTACATACACTCATTTCCATTGAATTGTTTCTACTAAAGGTAATCTAACTCTGAGCATTTACCATTACCAAGAAGAGCCTGCAGTTGTAATGCACCTACATACCAATGCAAGTAGTAGTTCCAAGTCTCCTTATTAGCAAGCTATTTAAAAAACATCAATCACACTCATTAAATATTTACACATCCATCCTCTTTTCACCACTTTTCCATCCGTTTGTGTTCAAATAGCTCGTTTGCAAGTATTCATGCGTTCGCGGCAGTTCAAGGCAAAACAAATTTCGGCTTGGCACAGTTTACAAGATATGTTTACTACGAGTTAAAAGAATTCGTACAACTATGATAAAAACGTTATACGTTTCCAAGAATATTTCTCTACGTATGAGAAATGTATGGAAGTCGTGTGAGTTGTATATTTTCTTTGTTTTAACGTTTTTTGTCGTTTCCTTCCTTGTGTTTGGTAAAGGAATTAAGGCGGGGTTGCAGTAATTTTAAGATTTTTGAACCTATAAAAATCGAACTAAATACGAGTTTTTTATTAAATAAAAATCATTACATAAAAATTGAACATACTCTCTAATAAATCGTAAAGATAGAAACGCGATTTAGAATGTTCGGCTCGATACTTTTTTTTATCAAACATGACTCTAACTAAATCACAATTTCAAACGTGTACTGCTAAGAATGAATGATGAATAAAATAATAATAATCATGAATTTATATAAAAGTTATATCAATAAATAGAACTTTTTATTTTGAAGTAAATGTTGAAAACATATTGTATAATTTCTTTATAGTTTTTCTCCAAGAAGCAAAAAACAGTCAAAATTTAGGCATTATATCGCTCGCGCGGCAGGGCGGGGGGCGAGGTCGTGCGTACATAAAAACAAAGTACTGCAACCTCGCCTTAAGGCGGGGTTGCAGTAATTTTATGATTTTTGAACCTATAAAAATCGAACTAAATACGAGTTTTTTAATAAATAAAAATCATTACATAAAAATTGAACATACTCTCTAGTAAATCGTAAAGATAGAAACGCGATTTAGAATGATCGGCTCGATACTTTTTTTTATCAAACAGGACTCTAAATCACAATTTCAAACGTGTACTGCTAAGACATTTCATCATGAATTTATATGAAAGTTATATCAGTAGATAGAACTTTTTATTCTGAAGTAAATGGTGAAAACAGATTGTATAATTTCTTTATAGTTTTTCTCCAAGAAGCAAAAAACAGTCAAAATTTAGGCATTATATCGCTCGCGCGGCAGGGCGGGGGGCGAGGTCGTGCGTACATAAAAACAAAGTACTGCAACCTCGCCTTAAAGAGTCAATTTAGTTTTTGTGTGAAAAATGATATGAAAGAGAAAGGAGTAAATTAATGCCGTGATGTTTGACAGGTGAGAATGGAGGTAGAAAACGTGTTGTGTCGACCCCAAGTGGAATGGGACAGGGGCAGGACGACGATGATGAATTTGTCACAGCTTTTGTACCTATGAGGATTCATAAAGAATAAAAGTTAAAAGTTTTGAATAAAGATTTATTATTATTATATTCCCTTTATTAATTATATTAACAAATTTTATACATTTTTAAATATTTCTTATAAAACAATAATAAAAAAATAAAAAAAAAAATGAGTACATTATGTCCTGACGTCTGACGGCAACACGTGTTACTGCACGTAAAACAACACGACCGACCTCATATAAAATAGCACAAGTGCAACAAGGTGTAGATGAATCGTGTCTTAGATTTTTTTGAGAATGATCAATGGAACGGAAATGGAATTGTGGCCTTCTCTGTCTCACGGACGGTAGCCCTGTAACCCACTAGTGGGAACAACATGGGCTGAGACTATACCCAATAATTATGATGGCTCTTTTTCAATATCGTAAATCGTGACTATTGGTCATAATGTCTTCATAGACATCTCTTCACGGGCTTTAAAAGACACATTAGAGATTTACAGTCAATCCGTTTCTTAAAATTAAACCAAGAACAAACTAATCAGCTAACCAGCCATAAGATAATTTGGCTGTTGGTTTACCTTGTAAAAGCTAAAAAGCTTAGAATCAATAATATAATCAATCCGTGAAATCCGTATTCAATAATCTTTATAATACAAAAAAAAAACATACCAATCGAATTGAGAACCTCCTCCTTTTGGGAAGTCGGTTAAAAAGCACTGTGTTACAAGAGCTATAAGTGCCCTCTCCCAAGCGGAGATATAACAGCATTTTATTCTATAACAAGATTAACAAAACACTCCTTAAAATGTGTGACAACCTTAATTCATTTAATAAGTCCGTACCCGAAGCAGATATATTTAATGACCGTAAGGTGAAGTTTAAATCAAGAATATTGGCCTCCCTACACACCAACGAAACGTAGTCAAAAATTCTTTTACTGTTTTAATGAATGATTTACTCTGTTTTCATTATTATTTTCCTAGTAGCATTTGTATCAAAACTTTAAATTTAATTGTTTTTTTAATTTTTTGTTCCTAATTTAATGTACACCTAGATTTAAGTTAGCAACTAAGCGGTAATCTGGCGTCTTTGTTGTCAATGTTGTGTTTACCTGTAATTGGCATATATATTAGAATATTACCGTATGATCTATTTTAAGTAAGTGTATGTATGTGCTGTGGGTGAACCTTAAGTAAATAAATAAATAAATAAACAAAATAAAATACAAACAAAATAAGCTTCAAATGTATAACATAAGTACGAATAAAACCATTCAAATTTCCTTAGCCACCTTTGAAGCAACAAGCCCTATTCAAGTCGGCGTAGCGAGCGTCTGATTGTTAGGGTTGACCTTGGGGTCAATACTGAAGCCATAGCCACGCTTTGTGCTTTGTTCTCGTCGATAAACAAACTGTGGAGTTTAGTAAACTTCGCATAATGGACATTATATTTGGGGAGAATTACTTTTAAGGAGGTTGTTACATTTTTTCCCCAGCATCTTTTGTTTTCATGTAGGTATTCTCACATATTTCTCCGCGATTCTTGGATTCTTTTTGCATTTGACAGAGGAAACGCGTGGTATCCCACGTTAATTTTGTTAATTTACCAGTTATCCTCTTTAAATACATGTTTCCCTTTCGGCTATGTGCTAACATCTTCTATAGTTAAAAGTTCCTGCACTTCATTCTCGTCCCAATATTCTATGATAGAGACTTGGTTTCTGCACTTAGTCCTTCAAGTGGATGATTGTACGTGAGCCATGACGGCCGTTACTCCAACCAGCCCACCTCCCTGCAGAAGCAGATCAAACTTCCCGGTCTTCTTAGGACTTTCGCAAGGAATCTTGGTATCTCAAGAGTTTCCTATCGGATCTGGGCGACGCTCGATGCACTCGAAGAGCACTGGTTCTCGAATCTCGTCCCAAAAGTCCAGTTTTCTACATCACAAACGAATTGTTTTGTTGATAATTGCGAGCGCTTATTTTAAAGTAGCACAACGATGCTATAAAAAGACGCGTCCCGAAGACAGTTTTAGTTTTGGACGCTACTAATAGATTTGAAGGATTAATTGTGTTACGACACTGCCATTAGGTACGACATTTCTCGAGATAGTGAGTTACCCAAAACTTGGGGTTTCTGGATGAATTCATGGTAATACGAGTAGCCTAGTACAGGGTACATTTTACGAATTTGAACGCAATCATAGTATTTTCCTACTAGTATCTATTTTCCGAAGTAGTCACAGACGCAGTTACCATTATGAAAGGTCTATTAATCGATTTTTAACGCAATTTGCTAAAGTAGTTATTTTAGACTCCCATGTCGAGTTCAGACCTTGGATGGTTTACCAGGTCAGCAATTTCTCAGTAGAAGCTCGGAGTCTGGAATTGTGCCCGGTTGATGGTAAAAGCCTAAAAGGCCCCTGTTACGAGTACTTAGGACTAAAATATAATGGCCGAAATGTGGGTTTAATAACAAATGGCAGTCACCAACATGTACACACGTAGCGACTTTTAAATGTAATTTTCTCCTAATTGATTGTAATTTTATGCACTTACGAACATACTGTTTTGGTACCTATACAAATATAAATTAATTAATACCGAAAACGGGATATTTACCAAGTTTACTTTTTGTTTTGAGTTCCCGATATTTCGGCGTTGTTACAAGCACTATGATCACGGATAAACTGAAGTCATTGCGGGTGGATGTTTATGAGCAGACAAATAATAGTATAATACTATTAGATATTCTCACGAATCTTACGAAGTGTACATATATATTATGAATCGTTACTGCACACCTCTGCCTAACTCATGTTATTTTATATCTGTAAGAACTACACGCATGATGATTTTACGTTGAAAAGAGAGTTTTTAAGAAAAGTCTTGGACACCACATCAAAACCTCGCAAATTCTTTCGGCAGTTTGAAAGTCCCTTCACAACTAATAGGTGTGATATTACACCATGTTTAACTTCCCCACATACCATACGGTTGTAAAAAAGGCGACTACCCAAACACCGAATGAATTCACGCAACAGCGCGTCTCTGAAAGCGCGCGTCTCGAAACTAGGTCGGCAGCGCGTCACGATGACGTAGGCGCGTGACGTCGGCTGCCCTCCCTAGCCACGCCTCGCACGTACGCGCGTACTCGGTAGCTTTGTGTCTGTGTGTATTGGTGAGGTTTCAGGGTATTTCTCAAAGTGTGGGGCTGTGTTTTGAGTTTGTGTTTAGCAGTTGTAATATGAGTTTTTCGGGGGATCTTGCACGATTATTATTTAGTAGCGGACGTCACGCGGTTTCACCCGCGTAGGTCCCGTTCCCTTATGTATAAAGAAATAAAAAGTAACCTATGTTACTCAGGGTGAATGTAACTTTCTAATGGTGAAAGAGTTTCTGAAATCGACGCAGTAGTTTTTGAGTTTATTCATTACAAACATAAACACACACAAAAATACAAATCTTTCCTCTTTATAATGTTAATGTAGATGTAGATACAAGGTAATTGGCGCATTCTTTGGAATAGGTTGTTTTTTAAGAAATCCAATTGTTGAAGTTCTTTTGGCCCTGTTTTTACTTTTTTATAACAGTTGGACCTGAGTTTTGACGGCACGGTTGGCGCAGTGGCTCAAGCAGTTGACTGCTGCGCTCAGTGTCGCGGGTTCGATTCCCGCACGGAACAAATATTTGTATGGCCTACAGGTAGTTTTTTCTGGTCTGGGTATTTGTGTATGTGAGTTTAAATGTCTGTGAACGCACCCACGATACATGAGAAATTCCTAGTGTGGGGCAATGTTTTTTTTTTTTTAATAAAAAAATTGTTAGGAGTCGAAATTGTTGCAAATAAGCCGTAATGCCTTATTAGTATCACCCTGACCAATTACCCTGTAAATGTCTGGGATTTACTTCGGAAATTACAAAACATCACGCCTCTAATCACTGAAGTTTAAGACAGAGGTGTACCCATTAGTGCAGCCACAATAAAATTATGGTTACATCTCATAAATGATTAGAAGACAAACCTAGTGTAATCAATCGGACACAAATTCAGATTTTGAACTGCTACTGGATAATTTTTAAAACAAAAACCCTAAAAAAGGAAGAAAGAAAGAAAATTGTGCCAGTTTGTGTGAAAAACACTCCGCCCAACCTAGGAATCGAACCAAGTCTCATGCATAAAAGCCACTTAGTTACAAGTACACACAGCTGCAGGTTGTTCGAAAGAGATACCGCGGCTCGGACACAAAGGGCTGAGAAGTAACATGGGTAGTTTTTCGTCAGTAGAAGTCTGACATTCCCTTCCACTCCGCCCAAAGCCATTCGATGATTTCCCACCCTCCAAAATAGAGTTAAAATAACTGTTTCTCAGTTCCCCAGCAACAATGAAAAAGCTAAGGTTCTCGATAGTAAATAAAATGGTATTGACGTCATACGGTTTGTCAATATTGCCGGGTCGGTGCGGCCTTACCTTATAGCTTGGTAACGGAGCTAAAGCTGGATTCAGTTACTAACAGCTGATTTATTTTCAATTGAATGTCTGTTAATTTTAAGGTGTATATTGCGTCACAGGTTCGAGGTTAAGAGCATAGACAGGCTGCATTTTTCCATACAAATGTATTCCCCTATTCTCTTCCTGGATAATGCCTCTAGAGTAATCGTTTTTATTTATAAAAATCCAGGTCTATTGAAGGCATGCCCCTGTCATTTTTTTTTTCAAAAAATTTATTACAAAAATAAATATGACTTACCAAAAACCTAAAAAAATACCCCGTTTTTACCTACGTAATCAGATGACTACCAAAGAAAATTGAAAAGTTTTTAAAATAAAAACAAGTAATAGGGGCATAGATCTATTCTTCCTTTAAATTTTGATATTAAATATAATTAAATTGGCTTAGGTTTCGAGGAGAAAACAGGAGAATACGAAACGTCGATCGGTCCAGGTTTTTTATAGGTAAAATCGTTCTGAGCTGCAGTTGTCTTTATCGCACTCACATATTGATACCGCCCGGTTGCTAGAGCGCAGCGCGACGGCAATAGTTATATATACGTATATTATACGCAGCCCGTCTACGCTCTTAAGTGTCATGATTTATCGATGTTCTTTAGCGTGTGGTTAGTGCCTTGTTGTCAGATTTGTATGCCGCCTGTGGGCCTCTGACGTATCCAGACCCGGAACAACTACCTGTAGGTCACACACATATTTGTTCCGTGTGGGGATTGAACCCTTGACTCGCAGAACAGCAGCCAATCTAGTACCACCAGGACGACCAATCAAGCTTTAATAAAAACTTTTTAACAAAAAATAAAACCGCCCTCAAAAAAAAAGGCGGTTTTATTTTTTGTTAAAATGTTTTTATTGGTTATTGGTTCATATGCAAGTTCACATGTTCATGGATCATAATGTAATGTGGACAATGAAGTTTTTTTTTTGAGTTTTGTTGATTTTGCAAAAACCGCCCGATTTCGATAAAAAAAAATGTGACTATTTGGGAAGAATACCCTTTCCAACAAAAAAAGATTTTTTCAAATCGGTTTACAAGTGACGGAGTTATGCCAGAACAAACATAAAAAACATCCGAATTGAGAACCTCCTTCTTTTTTTAGAAGTCGGTTAAAAATCATAATAAGCGGATCTCTCATTATATGGTAAATCTATGCAAAGCGAGGCCATATGTTATCCCGTCGGGGCTGCGGGTTGTTCGAAAGAGATACCGGCTGCCTCGGCTCAAAGGGGTAAGAAAGAACAGGGGTGGTTTTTAGTCAGGAGAGCTCTGATACTCCCTACCGCTCTGCCTAGAGTGGGAGGAGTCATTTGATGATATCCCACTCTTATACTTGAAATAAGCTTGATATTATGTCGTCGTGGCTGTGTACGTCTCCTATGTTTAATTCACTTAAGGCCCTGGGCTGGCAGTCTCTACAGAGATAACGACAAAATCGCTAACTTTCGATTGCTAATTACCAACGAATAAATTCGTTTGCAATAATGATGCTTGCGAGAAACGCATCTTGGATGTAGAGACTTGCTTTACTTGCAAGCATCATTATTGCAACCGAATTTATTCGTTAGTAATTAAGGATTGAAAGTTAGCGATTTTGTCGTTATCTCTGTCGAGACTCGCCCTGGATCGAAACATTGAAAGTTATGAGGAGAGGCCTTTGCCCAGCAGTGGGATGACACTGGCTAACAGTAACAGTAAAACGAAAACTTAAAGAAATATAGTGGTAAAATGACTTTCGGTAACTCGTACAAGTTTAAGCAGTACCTTTGTGCTCTTCTATTTTTTTTTATGTTTTTATCCTTTTTTGTATTTTGTGTGTACATAAATAAATAAGTTTGTTGTGAACGTTAGTCTAGTGGCCGTAAGCGCGAATGTTTTACATGAGGTCCTCCTGAGTTCGGTTCCCACGTCGGTCGTCGAACAAAGTGATATTGAGATTTTTCATAAGGAAAGTCCCAGTAGCAGCCACGGTGTTGGTGACAATAGGCTCACCCCCTATTACATGGGGCTTAAACAAATCTTTCGAAATGCGGTTGTACTAGTAGATTACTTAAACCTCTGCCTAACTCCGGGGATTACAGGCGTGATGTTATGTTGCAAACATTTTCTTAATCTAACTTAACCCTATGTTTTTTTTTTTTTTTTTTTTTAAAAAACGTTGCCCCACACTAGGAATTTCTCCTGTATCGTGGGTGCGTTTACAAACATTGAAAACCACTAATAATCGTAAATTTAATAATTTGGTAGTTAAAAAAATGATATTAATAGTCTCAATGTTGTTAAATAATTAAGGGAAAGAGCGAGATAGCCCCAACACAAGTGTTAACAATTACTTACTGGGGATGCCTCATTATAATCCATGTAACTCTTTTTTGGGACAAATAAATATTTTTCATTTTTTCATATTACAATATAGCAATCAAGTAAATAATTGGCATTTAAAAAGTGTCATTTCATAGTTATTTTATGGCTTTGACTTAACTGACTTCTGCTACTTCATCTATTATTATTAGGATAGTTTGTCAAATCATTATAGCATAGTTTTCTTGCATGATAATTTGTTCTTGTTTCAAATCATGTTAAAGTAACTGATATCGCTGACTGAGCCACTGTAATGAAAATTCAATACTTGCTAATACACGTTACGAGACCGGAATATTTCCTCGTTTTAAACAAGCAGCCAAGCAAGCCATGCTCTTGAACGCACCCCCGTTCGAGTGGTACACCCCTAAATATTAGCAAAGCAAACTCTGCACCCCTAGTTTGCGTTACAGCCGTTTTTCACCCCCCTTAGGGTGGGTCACCCCAAGATCGAATTATAGGCGTTTTGTGTATACTTGCATTACTTATTGTCTTGTGTGTGTTTTGATAATTTTGTTAGTGAGGCAGGTTGGCTATAATTATGTCAGCCCGTGTTGTGTAGGGATGTATTTGATTTATGGATGGGTGTCTGTTCTTTTTTAATATAAGAGTCTTTAATTAATAGCAAAGGCATCCTTTTTTATGGGATGGAAAATCATCATAATATGACTCCTCCCGCTCTCGGCAGAGCGGTAGGGAGTGTCAGACTTCTACTGACTAAAAACCACCCATGTTCCTTCTTCGCCCTTGTGCCGAGTTGTAAGAGATGTAATCTAAGCACGTAGTTTGTAGTTTGATGATTTTCCACCCATCTGAAAAAAAAAGGTATAGTTATCTGTGGTAATTTACTTTCCCGCCCTTGGTTGCGGAAAAATAAGAAAACCGCACGCGTGCGAAATACGTTGCATGTCGAACCTAATCGTAGTGTAATAAGAGTAGTCAGTTTTCGAGGATGTGTATTGAAAACATGTTTGAATGGGTTTTTAATATCAGGCTTTGTTTAAATTTCAATCATCAATGGAGGGCCAATACTTGTCGTTTTACTCTTTAATAGGTACATGCAAGTCTTCAAAAATACTTACTCCTTTTAAGAAACATCGACCGTTATGTTCATTTAATATAACTTACTATAACTTATACATTACACAGTTATAAATATATGATACTTAGGATAAACAAATAAATAATCCTTTTACTACTTTTTCGTAGCACGATACCAATTTTAAATCTACCTACACATTACACATAAAGCTCTTAAAGGCACATAATAATCAAAACGAAACCTAATACCTTAATTAATAACTTTCAAAGTTGCAGTATTCTGTCAAAAATCGACATGCTACGACGGTGCTACGCCGTAGAGCCTCGCGTAGCTCGTAGCGCTACGAAGCTACAATTCAAGGGCAACTTATATTTTCTTAGTTATCATGTAAATAGCTCGATATAAGTTAATGGATTACCTTGTATTTAAAGTAATTGTATTGTCCTAAGGAATATTACTTTGTGTAAATTAAAATTACACTAGTGTAAAAACATGGATATTTCGGCGCATGTCAAAAATCTGTATTATTTTAATTTATTAAAAACAGCGACCTCTTGAGGATGCGTTTAAGCGCTGGAATAATCATGTTGTATTTATTCTGATTAACAATATTTTATATTGCAAAAAAAATACATTAATTAAGTACAATACATTATTCAGTTCAAATATGTAGAACTTACCCGACATTTTAGACTTCTATTTTAACTGGCCAGTTGTTGCATCCAGGATGCAAAAAAAAAACTTGTAAATATCATAAATCATTAACAGTACAAACGTACATTGACCATGTTCACTAATTTATATTGATTTTTCGATATTCATAAAAAAACTCAGTAGGTGAACTCAACGAAACTCTGCAACTTTAGAAATAACACGAGGTGTGAAAAAAGTAATAAAATTGATCAAAAAATGGAGTAGCTACAAGCTTAAGAAGTTTTTGGTGGGGGCACTTTCTATCCTTGTCGCGCGAAACGGTCATTTGTACTACGTAACTATGGCGGTATGAAATATGACGTCACACTTTTGTAGCGCTGTCTTTGTCTAGCATGACATTTAAAATCAGTTAAAACTAAGCCATTTTTTGATCGATTTCATTACTTTTTTCACACATAGTGTAATTTTTGTTAGTTCTTTGAAATAACATATCATTTTCGTGAATTTTTAACAGTAGTGAAATAGCCAATTCTGTTGACCAGCTTATAACATACTCTGCAGTGTTAGGGTGCTGGCATTATAGGTACTAGATTTCCAGCACAAAAGAAAATTATAAGGAGTACGACTATAATGTTACAAGCACTATTTAGTTACTACACAAATTAAATTCCGGGTTTTGTTTTTTCTCATCCACAAAAAAGGCACGTGAATCAAGTGTTCTTGCTTTATCCAGTTATACCTATATATCTATGTGTAAAACAGGCCCATACTTTTTATCCCTAGAAACCAGGACAAGAAATCTAGTATCTTAATGCAAGCAACCTAACTTCAAACAGCATATCTCCATACTCTGCATCTCAATCTCACACTCCATCTCACTTCACCAACCACTCATTCTCATCAGGTCGAACTGCTGCTCGCGCAGGTCCCCGTCGTACCGCGTCACGAAGCCGTCCATCGACGCCACGGCGGACCCCCAGTCTGCGCCGGCACACCATCTGCTGGAGGCCTCGTCCTCGGTGAAGGAGAGCCGGCCGCAGCTCAAGGGGCCGAGGCCGATTGGGTCTAGTGTTTCGGGTGAGTGGTTTTTGAACGTTTTATACTAACTTTACTATGAAGCAACAGCTATACCCTACAATGTCGCCAATAGGGATATTAACAAAAAAAATCTAATTAGTCCGTCAGATAGATTTCCAAAAAATATTGGACACATATTTTTTCATTTTTCTCGTAAACAAACAATGAAGACGATACAGTGCTTTGAAAACTCGTGTGACGTCATATTCTAAGACATTAGTATGACATTTCTTAGCGAGCAGTGACGTCACCACCTCCCACTCAAATCTTTGATGCGTTTTATCTTAGTAATTTTTTATTGATTTGATAAAACAAAAAATACGTATCCAATATTTTTCGATAATCTAACAGACGGACTAATTAGAATCATATTTTTTTTAGTTAGTAAACATCCCTCTAATATTCTGACAGGCCTGCTTTGTGCTCGGAGTTTTTCGGCCTAAGTTGCATATGCTAGCCACTTGAGATGTAATAGGAGCGAGCCGTTGTCATCAAATAGACATATCCAAGCTACTTAACTGCTACTGAGAAATGACTTATGTAATCTATATAAATAAAAAGAGAAGACCTGACTGACTGACTGACTCATCAACGCCCAGCCCAAACCCTCGGACCTAGAAAGCTGAAATTTTGCACAGAGGTTCCCTTTATAATGTAGACAAGGAATAAGGAAGGATTTTTTGAAATTCAACCCCTAAGTTAGTTAAATAGGGGATTAAATTTGTATGGAAAATCGTCATTTTCACGCGGGCAAAGCCGCTGGCAAAAGCTAGTAACCCAATACGACTTAGCCCGACCCGAGAATAGAAGCTAGGACCTTAGGACTTATTCATTCGTAGGGCTCGGGATTACATTTTATAATAAACTGCCATCTTCTTTTCTAGACTTGCCATTTAATGAGTTTAAAGCCAAAGTTAAATCTAATCTTTGTTTAAAAGCTTACTATTCTATTAACGACTACTTAGATGATAAGAATAGTTGGTCGCTGAGTTGAACACAAGACAATGTTTGTTATTTGTGTTCTTTCTCCAAAATTAGTTTACTGTTATGTTATGTATTTATTATTTTATTTTTACATTGTTTAGGTACACTTACTTTGTAATTTGTATATACTTTTGTTTATTACTGATTGTGTCTGTAGTAAATCTTAAATTTAACTGACACCTTGCTATTGTATCGAGTCTGGTTCTTCTAACCAACCAAACAGACAGATGTGTGCTGGGGAGTTTGTTCCGCCACTTCTTCTTTCCAGCTAAACACTAGGAAGTGCCGATGGGTGGGCGTTTTTGGGGGACTGTCTTATAAAAAATGTAAATACAGTGAAACCTGGTTAAATGTGTCTCAGATATTCAATTTGTTTCATGGGACCCCAGTATGAGTTCCAGTTATAGAGATTTCTCACTTATCCATGTCCCAGTTAGCCAAATTTCACTGTAGTAAAGTAAAGTAAAGTAAATTTTGACCTTCGAAAAGTGCTGATTATCAGCCTAGTTTGAATAAATGAATTTTGATTTTGATTTTGATTTTGACCTCATGCAATAATATCTTACAATAAAGCACTTGGCAGAATCGGACAAATTTGTCACTACAATCATTGTATGAATAAACAACAAGCACTTGTAGACCAGGAGCGCTCATTTCTCAACTGATGGAGCCTGGATTCGTGCCCGGTTGATGACAATAGGCTCGCCCCCTATTACATGGGACTTAAACATAACTGGCGAAATGTGGGTGTACTAAGTGGCACACACCCTGAACCCTTCGGAGATTGCAGGCTTGATGTTTTGTTTCACTTAAGTATATTCCAATGTAAGAATAAAACCTGGTAACCTGTCATGCGTAACAAAATATCAACAAGTGGGACGGTCACGCCCCAAAAGATTGTTTTCAAAGCCTTGTGTATAGAGGTCAAGGTAAAAATGCGGCAACCAGGCTAGTTTATAGCTTGAGGAATATATATTAGCATGTTTCTATGTGTTTAGTCAGCCAGTGGCCCAGTGCTGGCGGCCCCGACTTATGAACAGTAAATCGTAGGTTCAAACCCAGGCAGGCTCTTACTTTGTGTAATTTATTTCATCACCGCTGCTCTCATCGATCAAGGAAAACATCGTGAGAAAACCGGCGTGTCTTAGAACCAAAAAATTCGAAGACATGTGACATCTACCAATCCACACTGGGCCCGCGTGGTGGATTATAGCCCATCCCTCTCCTAGAGAGGAGGCCTGAGTACCTGCAGTGGGAACATTATTAGTCTGATGAATGTCTGAACTCTGCTTTCAACAGTGTAATAGTGGCTCAATAATATCAGGTCTGACATTCGGCTTTAAGCCGTGAGTTCGAATTAGAACCCAATCTTGCATAATCAGCCTATCATCATCATCATCATCATCAGCCATTAGACGTCCACTGCTGGACAAAGGCCTCCCCCATAGAACGCCATAAAGATCGGCAGCCTGCCGTTTGCATCCACCGGTTGCCCGCGACTCTCACGATGTCGTCGGTCCACCTGGTGGGAGGCCTGCCAACGCTGCGTCTTCCGGTTCGTGGTCGCCACTCGAGAACCTTTCTTACCCATCGGTTGTCTGTTCTTCGAGCGATATAATCAGCCTATACTAAGTACTAACCCAGTAGGTCACATGTCTTCAAATCTTTAGATCCAGGACATGTCAGTTTCTTTGGGGAAATTCTTCAGGGATTACAGGCGTGATGTTTATTTTTGCTAAGTCTACATTACTATTTTTGCACCAAAAGGCTTGTCAAAGCTTACCAGCATTGTTGACGAACAATTCCTTCTTAAAATTGTAGTGCCAACACAAAATGTGAACAGCCATTTCCCCAAAAGGCATCAAAAATGTCTTTATACATTAAAAATTTACAAACCCAATTATGAAAAGTACTGTTGACTCAACATAATTAAATTCAACACGACTTTTAAATAAATAAAAGAGCAAACGAGCTGCTAGTAATAAAATTATTAATATCCATTTTCACCAACACCAAACAGCACCTAAAGTAATGCCTAAACAGTATGACGCTAAATAATAACAGCCGTATGGGTTGATCTTCCAGCTTAAGGGGCGCCTGCCTAGGTCGGTCTGTGGATGGGAGACCATCACGGCTTTCTCCCTGGCTCAGAGACAAATTAAGTCGTTGGTTCCGGCTCATTTTGTAGAACGCTGCGTTGAAATTCCAACCCTCGATCCTAAACTGAAGGTGGAAAATCCAGCATTTTTTTAGGCCTAGTTACTTAGGTGATGCCTATTTCCAGCACGAAAGGCCATAGCATTTCTAATAACAGTAATAGCATAGCCCGAACAATGGTAGAACTTTCCATTTACCTAATGAATGTTGGCTAATAAAATATGGATATTTCTCTTTTTACTCAAGTCCCTTGTGGGGTATAACTTTGTAGTTTATTTGGGCAAAGATGCATATGTGGAATTAAAAAGTTTTTTGCCCTTTTTGGATGGAATTGTTAAGTTATTGGTTTCGTGAGGATATTACGTTTCTTTTGTTGCTAGTATTATTGTGTGTTCTTGTTGTGGAAAATTCCGTAGAGGAAAATTGTATATGTTACAGTCAAAACTCTTAATCGGTCAAAACTACTTTTGACTGGTTTCAGTCATAACCCTTATTGCGTTAAAACAAGTTTATTCCAATGAAATAAATGTTAGCTATCGTACAATGTTATTTTTTGTAGAAACGGATCCCGGGATCCGTGGAGACAAATCGCCGGGATCCGTGTTACGTCAAATCGGATCCCGGGATCGGTGGAGACAGACCCATTCAAAGGGCCAAAAAAAAAACCTAACAACATAATAAGTTTCCTAACGACCATTGGGTTATTAAAATTTCGTAGAGAAATAAAACAGAAACCACCTAATCATTTAATTTTGTTATAATAGTTTTGACCGGTCAAAAGGAGTTTTGACTGTTTAACGGTTTTGACTGTGGCATATACAATGAATGATTTAACCAACCAGTATTTTGAATTAAAAGAGTGTCCATGAATCTTACTGCCCATTCTTCTCCATTGAGGCCTGTAGCACACCTCCGCTGCGAAGCTCAAAGGGCGAAACTGCAATAGTTTCGCTGTGAGTTGCGAGTTCTTTGGCGGCGAAACAGGAGCGAAATTCCCTGCTCTAACGTACAAATTTGACAATGATGTTGTCTCTTTCTAACACGATTTTGCTCATTTGCTCAGGCGCCGTCTACATCTCCGCCCAATGACTCCGTACTGTTGTACAGCGAAACTCGCGCAGCGGTTTCGCTGTTGTTGTTTCGCAGCGGAGGTGTGCTACAGGCATAAGTGTCAAAAAAACGATGGCTGACGGCACGGTTGGCGCAGTGGCTGAGCGATTGGACTGCTGCACTGCGTATGCCGTGTTCGATCCAAGTACAGAACTTTTTTATAAGGCCTACAGATAGTTGGTTTGAGTCTGGGTGTTTGGTTTGTGTATGTGAGTTTAAATGTTTGTAAAACGCACCCACGATACAGGAGAAATTCCTAGTGTGGGGCAATGTTTTAAAAAAAACTATTAGTGCTCGTAACGACCCAATTAAAATATGTATATCTATATAAATATTCCCCAGACTCGATATCGCTGTCTTCTCCGGTGGCATGCACGTCTCCGCGGGAGGATGTGATGGGTCCTCCCATGCCGAGCAACCTGTGCGCCCTCCCAGAGGAACACCGCTGCTGTCTGCTGGGCAAGGTGCCAGGTCTGAGGGTCAGGAGACGGAGGGCCATGCTGATCTATGTGTGCGCGGCCGACTCACAGGGTAAGTAGTTGGCGGTAGAAACCTGAAATTATTTAATTTTACAGGAAGACTGGTGAATATCTAACTGAAACTTCAATTCTGGAGGTTTTCTTATCCTGGTGTTCCTGTTCAGTATCTAAACCTTATCCTAACCTGTGTTGAAAACCCTTAAAAACGGGAACTTAGTGAGGTCATAATAGGGTGTGCTTTTTAACACGCGCAACTTCGTCTGCCGCGAGTAATTTGTCCCCGATGTTTGCACCATCTTTCTGCGTAGCGTGATGTTATAATAATATAGCCTAATTAGCATATAGCCATCCTCGATAAATGGCCTACCCAACACTAAAATAATTTTTCAATTTGAATCAGAAGTTTCTGCAATTAGCGCGTTAATCCGGACAAGCAAACTCTTCTACGCTGTGTAAATAAATCTATTATAGCGAAGAGCATGGACCAACATCTTTCAAAGTTTTTGCTTAGTGGTTGGATTCAAATACAAGGGCCTGATTCAGAAGGTAGTTCTTCTCGATACGGCCCGTATTGTGAGGAGGTTCATGTCTCTGGAGCCCTTACCACCGGTAGCTTGGATCCTGCTCCCGACACCGGTGGACTACTATTTTTGTCTTCACATCACATCTTTACTAAACCTCACTTTTCACTTCTGCTTCCAGACTGTTGCGCCGAGAAAGGCGCGCTGCAGTGCGGTGCGGCGGCTCGGCTGCGCGTACGTGCCCGACGCCGCGGCTGGCGCGTGCACGTGGCTGACCTCCACTGGCGCTCCCCGCTCGAACAGCAGCGCGATCATCGCTTCCCCGTGCTCTGTATTGCTGAGCTGGCTCGTAAGTATCTATACTACTGGTATCCTGCGACATCCCACCCCGGGGCAAAGGTCTCCTCCCGAGGCTTCTAGTTCATTTGATCTGGGGTCCTTGAGATGGCCCACAGACGCAGACCGGTACTCGCCGGGGATCGTGGAAAGCACACTAGTGTCCATGATCCCCGGTGCATGTGTGGGAAGGGAAGACCGTGGTGATTTTCAGTTAGTTAAAATCAGACAGACCTGTCCGCTCGCCTTAGTGCGAAGAACATCCACGAGTTTTCCAAAACGGGACAAAAAAACACATGCAGAGATTCCTCAAGAAATTCGGTAGGTCACCCATCCATGAATCAACCAACAAATGCAGTTTAACTGGAAGATCAATAGAAACCGTTTGACCTTTTCTGATTTCTGCAAAAAATATGTTGTTTTGTCACAATTTGTTGGTACCTACAAGCAAGAACATCCCGATCAAAACAACTGTAGTTCATACCAATACTTTTGTGATCCCGCAGTTTGTAGTCCACAAGCCTCACTTTCAAGACCAGCTATTAACGATCCATCATGACCTTCCAGGACAAGCAGACCTGGGAGCAGTGGTGCCGGTGCTGTTCCTGAACTCAGGACTGGGCACCCCACTGCTGCCTCACACGCTGGAGTGCGCTGACTTCAAGGCAGCGTTGGAGACTGCTGAGGACGAGAGCGATAAGACGCTGTTGAATAAATGGTAAGGTCGTATGCTGAACGCGAAAACTAAGTAGTAAAGGTGTGGAATCTGAGTTAATCTTTGGAAACGTAGTATAAAAATAAGCGATCTCTCTTTTGACACAATGTTTGCTAATCGTCTATAAATAAAAAGAGAAGTCCTGACTGACTGACTCATCAACGCCCAGCCCAAACCCTTGGACCTAGAAAGCTGAAATTTTGCACAGAGGTTCCCTTTATAATGTAGAGGAGAAATAACGAAGGTTTTTTTGAAATTCAACCCCTAAGGGAGTTAAATAGGGGATGAAAGTTTGTATGGAAAATCGTCATTTTCACGCGGGCGAAGCCGCTGGCAAAAGCTAGTTTCCTGTAAAATCGATGTGGTGGTGTGGTTGCCATCAAATGCACATCCAACTCATCATATCTGCAAATAATAATTAAATGTAATTAATAAGAATTTGCTGGACTGCAGACCATAGATGGGGCAGAAGTATGTGGAAAGGTAACCAACTAGGTGGACAGATGATCTCATTAAAATGAAAACCGGAAGAAATTGAGAGCCAAAACACAAAACTGGCGAAAGTGGAGACATTTGGAAAAGTCTAGCCTACTCTCAGAATTGAGTGCCCTTGAAGAAGAGAGTGAAAGGGAGAAACATTGTAATTTACTTCGACAACGTACCGTTTTCCCTCGATATATCCATAGGCAATCTTCCATTTCATAAAAATCTTTTTCCTTCTTTCTATTTTTAACTCCTAGTATCATCGTTCTTCGTTTCAGGTACACATTAGACGCCACCACAACGCCGCCATGCTACCGGCTGGTCCGGGGCGCGCCGGCTCGCTGGCGCCGCGAGATGGCCAAGACACTCAACGTACTTGTGCGCACTCTGCCGCAGGAGGCCTGCGATGCCTACCTCACTACTGTGGTGGAACAGGTGGGTTTGGTGTTATAATAGTAATTATAAATGCAGAAGTTTGGAAGGATGTTTGTTGCCAGGAGAGTTGAAGAAATCTGGATGAAATGCACTGATCGTTGATTATACTTTTTTTGACACATATATACCTACATAAAAGTTTCCCGTTTTTTGAAAAATTGGTTTTAGAAGGGTTAAGCGTTTATTTGTTCATGGGCTATCAGAAAAGTATCAGTTTGACATCCTGAAAGATTTCTCAAAATCGGTAGTTGGTGGAAAATCAAAGTTGCTTGAAGAATAGGGGATCGGACAAAAAAAACTAATTAGTCCGTCAAATAGATTTCCAAAAAATATTGACTACATATTTTTATCTTTTTTCACGTAAACAAAAGATGAAGACATAATTATGATAGTACATTTTGTACCTTCAAGTGATGTTTCTAGCCATACTCCATGATCTTTGACGTGCTTTATCTTCGTCAATTTTTATTGATTTGACAAAACAAAAAACACGTATCCAATTTTTTTCGATAATCTAACTGACGGACTAAACAGAATCATAGTTTTTTTAGTCAGTCCGATCCCCTATTCGATTTTTAAAAACCAACCAGTTTGGAACCCAAATTATCGGCAAAATTGTTGCAAATAAGGTCTAGTTAAGTCTAGTATCACCCATTTTAAGGAATGTTCTCAATAACCAATCACAAACACTATGTGTCCTTGCTTAGAATCGAAGTGATATGGTTACTAGTCACCCCATCGCCGTATTGACTTCTCCCCAAAGTCGAAAACCATTTCAAATCTATGAATCTTGGTGATCGGACCTGCCTCTCGTTTGACCGAAAACGATAAATAAGATCCTCAACGATTTCAAATATACCTTGACTTTTGAAAGCCACCATCTTCGCCTGGTGTCAAATTATTCATCAAGACTTTATTTGTTGTTCAACATCTCACATCTAACTTCAATCTGATCAGGAGGTACAGCACACAGTCCTGATGAGTGTGGAAGCAGCCCGTCGTTGCGTGTGGGTGTGCCGCGCGGGAGGCGCAGCGCCGGCGGATCCCCAGGACTCCGGCGACTCCGCGCACCACCACGAGCTGCAGCGACGCCTCAATAACCTGCAGAAGGACCTGAAGGTATACTTATACAACCTGAAATAGCCTTGAGGGCTTAGAAAAAAAAATTTGCTTAGTACATGTTTACGTACAGGCGGGGCGTCGCGCGGCGCGTGCAGCGTTTTTATTTCAAACACATGACAATGTATGAAAAAGTTAACGATTTCAAAACTTGATTTTACGAGAAGCGATTTTTCACTCGTTTGTTCAAAATGCAGCGTTTGTTGCGGTGGACTCGTCTCTCAGTAAATTAATAAAAAAACACGAAAAGAGCATTCTGCACGCGCCGCGCAACGCCCCGCGTCGCCGTAAACGAGTCCTTAGGAAGCGTATCGTATGTCTACATTTTGTAGCAGGAAGGACTTGCACCTATAGCTAGGCCCTCAGTAGCCGTCATGAAGTATATTTAGAATTGTTTAAAGTATTTGGACTTTTTTTTCATAGATTTAGGAATTAGGAATTGGCATTCAATTTCGTGCTATTTCTTCTGGTGAGAGATTTCATTTTTCTTCATTTCAGACTCTGAAATGAAGAAACTTTTCGCTAGCGTCTGTCAGTCTGATGAATGTTACGTTTGTCGCGGAACTCGCGGACCATTTCTAACGGTACAAAAATCTGAGAGCAATCGCCATAAATATGATTTCCTTTACTAATTAAATTCTTGTACTAGTCTTCTGTTAACAACTCTATCACCTTCTTAACTCAAAAAACCCCCTTTCAATCCGCAGCAACACCTAAGCGAGCGCAACGTGATCCGCGCGAGCGTGCGCGGACGATCCGCGCCGGGCGGTGAGGACGAGTACACGGAAGGCGTGAGCTCCGCGCTGGGAGACCGGTTGGACTCCCTGCTTGACGCGCTGATCACCGACAATGATGTGCCGGCCGGGTATAACGGGATACCTACTAGGTATGTGGGAACGTGTTTTGAAGACAGAGGAGTCTTTTGGACTCGTTACTGACTAGGCCAGAGAAGGCAAAACACCAGAAGAATTGGAGAGGAATTGAGGAGGCCTTGCCCAGCAGTTGGACAGGAAACTAAAATAAAATATACCGTCATCTCGGTGGCCATCGGCTACGAGTTGGACGCCAAAACAAGTTTTCATAATATCTAAGATTTCATTTACATATTTTGCGGGCCTTTTGGGGTTTTTGCGTGGCTCGAAAAACTGTCACAAAAAATCATGAGATTTTTGTCTTTTACCAAAGTTCGGTGACGAAAGGTCAAATTCTCCAACAAAGATAAATCCTCGTCACTCGTCAATTGAACCCTAAGAACTCTTACCATTTTTGTTATTTCATTGCAGCTTGTTTGACGAGGTGAATGAACATCTCGCATTCTGTCAGAAAGCGGCGCAGTGTACGTCCAACAGAGAAATTACACTTATGGAACTGAAATCGTAAGTATAACGTTCACAGGCGACTCCGACCACTACATCTGTCTAGACTGTTTATTCTTGCAGAGTATTACTACATAATTATTACAAAACAAAGTCCTCCGTCTGTCTGTATGTCTGTTCGTGATTAACCCCAAAAAACTTCTGCACCGATTTTCACGTTGTTTTCACCAATGGATAGAGCGGTTCTCAAGGAAGGTTTAAGTATATAATTTGAACGACGTCCACGCGGGTCAAGCCCCGGGCATCAGCTAGTTAACTTATTATATTTTGGTTCGACTTTTCATAAACCCTTTTATGAATTACGTGATGCTATAACTTCTTGTTCCTTCAATATTTCAGGTACATAACAGGAGACAGTACGGTACCTCTGGCACTGATCGGTGGTGCGGGATGCGGGAAGGCGACCCTCGTGGCGCGCGCCGTCACAATGGCGCATTCCTACCAGCCTGACTTAGCTGTTATAGTCAGGTAAGGGCTACAGTAACTCGCTACTTCTAGCATTGGCGACTGGCTATTCAGAAGATAAATGTATCGATCAAATAAGCCAAGATAAACACGCCAAACGCGGCGATTGAGTCGCTTTTCGGAATCTCGACACAGCAGCTGAACGCTACACTCCGTTCGAATGCCGATCACATCGATTTGGCATCCCCGAAACACGATCCAGTGTTGCAACTCGATTTTGACGAAGGTGTATGGTTCATGAGAAATTTCGGCTTCAAACGCACACAAAACAAAATGTTAAGGGCGAGACTCCACCAAAGCAGAGATGTGTGCGGTATGCTGTGTGCGGTGTGCTGTCGAGTGTCGACCAATCACAGGAAGGGCGAAAGACCAGATGTAACTGTGATTGGTCGACAGCACACCGCACACATCTCCGCTTTGGTGGAGTCTCGCCCTAATACCTTTTGAAACCGATTGTCTTCATATCTATTAAAAGGTAATAGTGAGAGAACTAGTATAGTCTCCTTCCAATAACTTCAAAACGTCCACTTCCACAGGTTCGTTGGTCTAACACCAGCGTCGAGCAGTTCTCACATGCTGCTGAAGTCCATCGTGGACCAGTGTCACGTTCTCATGACTGGGACGGTGTATCGAGGACGTAATGTAAGTGAACTGTATTCTGTTATATGTAGTTAGCTTTTTAGCGTCGAAACGGTTTGTAAAACGAAAAATTTCTAAGGGAGTTTAGAATGCTAAATTCATGTTAGCATTCTAAACTCCCTTAGAAATTTTTCGTCGGTTATAAACACCCCCCACTTACGAACCCAGGCAGGCACATTACTTTGTGTCATTTATTTCATCACCGTTGCTCTCACAACGGTGAAGGAAAACAACATGAGAAAACCGGCATGTCTTAGAACCAAAACATTCGAAGACATAATTATGTGACATCTACCAATTCGCACTGGGCCCGCGTGGTATAAGATTATAGCCTATTCCATCTCGAAGAGAGGAGGCCTGTATCCCAGCAGTGGGAACATTAATTTAATAGGCTGTTGATAAAAAAGCAGCTGTTTCCTACAACACTAATAATAATAACTAATAATAACCTAGGGGTCTTTAAGTCAAGAGTGAATAGGTTACTTCTAGGTAAGCGTGCTCCATCGTCGACCGCATCATCACTTTCCATCAGGTGAGATAGTGGTCAAACGCGAACCTATCTTATTGATAGAAAAAAAAAAAATAATAATAGGTATTAAATTATTATTAATGTATTCATTTATTTATTACCTAATTTTATTTATTTAATTAATTCACATTTAAATTGTATGGAACAGCTGTTTTTTTTTCATTACTAATTAAAATTTTGTAAATGGTGGGGGTGTAGAATAAAGTACTGAATTCGTGGTAACTATTCCAGAATCATCGAAAACTACTAATGTGTTCGTGTCCAAATCAGATCTAGATCAGACTATAAAACCTTATGGACTGTACAATATTATTGGACATTATAAAACGTGTTTTTCCAGTAATAATAAATTTTGGAATTCTTACACACTCGCGCCCAAATACTCAAACGTCACTCAATTTTAAGTAACCCTCAAAACTCCTGCTATCTCTGTCACTCTGCGTTAAAGTAACAAAGACAGCACGAGATTTAAGTGCAACTTAAAATTGAGTGACGTTTGAGTATTCGGGCGTCGGACGCTGAAAAATTTTCCTTTTATAGTATTTCTTTTTTTTCAATTGCTTGCATCTTTTATCCAGAATCGGTCTTCATTACTAACTCAAACATGTTTGTTCCCAGGACGTGTACTCCCTATCAGCAGCTCTCCCCGTGCTGCTGGGCGGCATAGGGCGGGCGCGCGGAGCCCTGCTGTGTGTGGTGGGAGCTGATGCTCTGCGGGGCGCGCGCTGGCTGCCCGAGCGACTGCCGCACAGCGTCAAGATGATCGTTACTGTCACTGAAGGTAAGGAGATATCGTCATATCTACAGGCCTTTGTTTAAATGGGACAAGCCCGCCTCGCTATTCCCAAACCACTGTAACTCCTGTTATCCAGAATCAACAGTGGCGACCACAAGAAAAGCGCCGAGACAATGAAGCTCGACGAAGTCTCAGAGAAACGAATTTTAACTGTCTTGGATCCCGCAACGAAATTAACCAGAAAATTATAGCGGAGGAGTAGGAAAACCCATACTTATTTTTTTATGTTTTTTCCTACTCCTCCATATCTACAGACCTACTGTTTTATTGACACGGCATTATTATAAGTAGCTACACACCCATCAACGAGCGATTAGCCAAATTCTTACTAAACGTCAACAGGCTTGCCGTACCGTGCGTGGGTCTACTCTCTTAGTACGTCAACGAAAATACGGGTCCATCCGAAAGTAGTTCGTAAAACCCTACTCCATATCATATTGATAGATCGCTCTACGTGACGCGAGACTAATCGGACGTGTTTTTTTTGTACTTGCTAAAATGAAATAACTATAAACAATTACGACAAATAAAATAATATTTTTTTGCGGCGTCAGATAATAACAGAGTAAAGTGTGTCACTTGTGACTAGTGCAATACAAAATTATATGTGCAAGATGAACTGATTTGTTTCTATTGACTATATATAAAGTTTTACGGGAATTACGGGTAGTATGTCTAACCCAGGATCGAGCCCGTTTGGCCGTAGCCAACTACTACGACGAAGTCCTCCGCCGACGCCTACCGAACAATTGCCTCCCAGTGTACCAAATCAACCAGCACCCGCGGTGAATGCAGCACCAGTAATCTTGGCACCTGTGGCGAATGTTTTGCCGAGTGAAGTCATAAGCACGTTAGAAATCCAGAAATGGGTAGTTTCTATAGATGGCATTATTGGCGAAATCTCCAAAGTAGTTAATGAAGGAAAAATGAACTCTTACCAGAAACAGCATGTCTCAACCCTTTGCAGGAAGGTTCAAGCAGGGACTTCTCAGATGGCCATTCTCTACCAATCCCTGAAGCAGAAAACGATCCAGTCCCATAGTACCGTTCAGCACCTACAGCTTCAATTAAACATGGCGAACTCTCTGAACCAGCTCAAAGATGTTATCGAATCTAAACTGACTCCAACAATACCGAACAACTCCTATGCTAGCATGGTGAAGAAAGGCTCCGACAATTTCGTACGCCCTGCAAACCTTAGTTCTATAGCAATTTATCCCAGTGACAAGTCTAAAACAAGTGACGACACCAAGACACTTGTTCAAAAGCTAATATCTCCCGAAGAACTCAAGCTCCATGTCCGTGGCCTGAAAAAAGTGAAAAATGGGGGCGTATTAATTAGCACAGAAAATAAAGGTGACATAGAGAAATTAAAAAATTCGGAGAAAATATTCTCCTCGGGCCTAACCATCGAAGAACCATCTCAACGGCGCCCTAGAGTTACTGTCATTGGTGTTCCCGTAGCCCTTACTGAGAAGGAGGTATTTGACTGTATTTACGAGCAAAACCTCTCTGACAAGTTACCGAATACAACACGTGAGTCCGTCCTGGAGAAAATTAAATTGAGCCATAAATCGGGTAAGAAAGGCCTTCCTACTTGCAACTACATCTTGGAACTCCCAGCTAGCATAAGGAAACTGCTTATAAACCAAGGCAGAATTTTCATTAATTGGTCTTCATGCCCTGTGAGAGACTTTACGATAGTCACCAGGTGCTACAATTGCCAGCAGTTTGGCCACGCAGCTAAGTTTTGCCGTGAAACCAGTCCTACGTGCAACCACTGTGCAGAGAGTGGACATTCCTCGAAGGAATGCAGCAGCAAATCTTCTTCCCCTCAGTGTGCGACATGCAAAAGGTTCAAGAGGAAATGTGACCATCCAACTGGTGATACAAGTTGCCCGGCACGTAAATATGCCGAGACGAATTATATTAATTCAATAGACTATGAGGGCGCCTAAGAGCGCCACAGAATATGCTATTTAGTGGGCACATCTTAGTTTGTAATTATTATAATTAATCAGCTAATTAGTGATCTAGATAGTTTTACTGTGTCAGAATCAGAAATATGTAATGTTGAAATCTGTCTATATTCTGGTGACAAAACGCATACCCTGCTCCTAGACACTAAATGCTGACAAAACGAAATACGTTTTATTTACAATGAAAAATACTAACACACTGCCTACTAACCTAAACATTTACGCGCATTACTGTATCACGTGCGCTGACTCTGCATGTTTGTACCCTACTTTTGATAAAGCTGACCATCTGAATTCTAGGTGTCACTATTGACTCTAATCTACCGAAAACATTGTGGTTTAATTATGTTTCACCTAATATCTACTTATAAATATATACTTAAGCTAATTTTATTGTTGATTGTACCCATTTTACTGTTCTTTCAATGTATATTTTATTTTGTAATTTCAATGTCCTACTTAAATTGTGCTACGTAAAGTGATGGCCTGAAACACAGGTTTACATAAACCTACATCGGGCAGGTCGCTACCATACATTTGAATTATAAAATTATCACTACTTGCAAATGTTAAATATATTTTAGTTATAGTTTACTTATAAGCACTAATTATACCATTTTATTAGAATCAACACTATTGTGCCTAAATGTATACCTTTTCTACTACTTTTTCTTAAATAAATAATTCTTATTCTTATTCTTATTTATATTCATGAGTTTTGAAAATATACCTGGAGTAAGGACAACTGTCGAATCGTGTTGTCATTCATTTTTATTTCGGGTCCCTAACTAACCTAAGTTCGTAAGTAATACAGATTAGAAAACGCTTTATCTTCGGCTGAAAGTACCGGTTGCGTGTTTAGAGAGTAGACCCCAAAACCAAAATTGGCGAGATTTCGCAATAAAACTGCGCTCAAGTTAGCTGTCTAGTGTAGCTGACGCCATATTGTTTTTTTTGCATCTTATTTGAACTGCAGAGGAACAAAAAAAACTATAAAACAACTCTACTTACGGCCGTTGACAAATAAACTTCTATGAAACTATTCCTCAGAAAAAGACGAGCCTTCAAGTTCAGCAATCATGGCGGTGCTATCATCAGAAGACGGACCCAAAGTCGTCAGAGCGCCACCAGTTGGGCCTGATGAGGCCAAGGCCGTCCTTAATGCCTGTGCCGCGACTTATAGCAAGACTGGGTCCACCTCGCCACCGGAGTCCGCTATCAAAGCTGTGCAAAAGTGTACTCTACCGCTTTATGCTAAGGTTTGTTTCTGATTAACTGTAATGCAACGTACCTATAGCGAGTATGGGAGACCTTACCACCTAAAGGCGCCATAAAGGTTGTGCAGAAGTGTAGTCTTCTGCTGTACGATAAGGTGGATTTTGGATTAAATTACCACTAGTTTGACATATTCGAAAGCCAAGACATTTCAAATGACGTCTAATAAGTCTAGCGTATGATGATCTTCATTCCGTTTTCTAAGGTAATTGAGTTGTTGAAACTAAACTGTACTGCTTCATATTACAATTGTTTTTTTGATCGCAGCCTTCAACCTCAATAAGACTTACCTACGATCTACCTTTCATCTTCTAGATCCTAGCATGGCAAATCTCGCTATCAGCAGAAACTTTCACGGAACTAACGGAACCGGAAACCACTCCTGAGCTGGTCATCTGCGAGGACTTGGAAAGTCAGCTGACGCAGATCCTCATAACCACGGAGGCAGCCCTGGGAGCTGATAGGGTGAAGACCTGCCTAGCTCTGTTGACCGCGTCCAGAAGAGGGCTTGATGATACCGAGATACTGGATATCTTGGCTCATGATGAGCTGTTCAGGAGTGAAGAGACTTACTGTAAGTTGATGATGTTTTTTAAGGAACTGTATTTGCTAATGGCGGAGAAGTTTTATGGAAAAAACGATGGTGAAATTATTCATAAATCATGCAGGATGCTATAATTATATGAAAAATAAACTGTAGGTAATCGCAATCAATTTTGAGTCGTCATGTTCTATTTTACGAACAGCATTTCGGCAGTTAGAGTTGCTGAGTTTACGTTACTCATTAATACAAATCAGGAACAAAGTTGGACCAAGAATGCTGCCTAGTGTGACACCACGTCTTGTTCCAACCACATAGCTAAAATGTTTTCCAATTTGAATAGAGTGAGAACGTTCGGATAGATTATACCTAAAGATTTTGAGTGGAATATCCCTGACTCCAATTCACTAAAAGTTTCTATCTTGTTGAACAAAATGTAAACAGAGACGGTGTCGAATGGCTAGGATAGGCCTAAAAGTATTCCCAGGTGTTTTTTTTTTCAATTAAGGTTTTAACTGCACCAATAAGTAGATGGTCTTCATTCTAGTATGAATATAGTTGGTGGATTCTAGGTCTTACAGTTCCCTCTGTTCCTCAGTGCCGTGGGCCCCCGCTTCCCTGGTGTGGCCACAGCTAGCAGCACTCCTGTCCCCCTGGCTGCGCTGGGACGCGCGAGGGGCGGCGCGGTGGCGTGACGCGGCGCTGGCCAGTGCCGCCAGTGACCGGTACCTGGCCGACTGCGACGCGGCCGTGCGACAGATACTCATCGACTACTATGAGGTGAGAACATAGCAGCTCTTCATACCCTGGCTGCACTGGTGGTACAGTGAAACCTGGTTAAGTGAGACCTCAAGGGACCTGAAAATTCGTCTCACTTTTAGAGGTATTCCACTTACCCAGTGTCTCAGGTATCCAATATCTGTCTCATGGGACCTCAGCATAAGCTCCAGTTATGGAGGTTTCTCACTTATCCAGGTCCCACTTAATTAAGTTTCACTGTATTATACTTTCTATAACACAGGCTTTCCGCTTAAACTGTACAGTCAACATTCCTCCCATACCGAACAGCTGCTTTAGGCACCGTCCTAGTTAAACAGTAGGCTAGTAGACGTTGGTAGCTCTTCACCTGCATTCGAGTCTTAGACTTGCAAATTACTGCGAGTACATACTCCTGTTTGGTAAGTTCAAAATAACGAGTCCTGCCGCTGACGTTATTATTTTTTTAAACGTTGCCCCACACTAGGAATTTCTCCTGTATCGTGGGTGTGTTTACAAACATTTAAACTCACATACACAAACACCCAGACCCGAAACAACTATGTGTAGGTCATACAAATATTTGTTCCGTGCGGGAATCGAACCCGCGACACGCGTGGCAGCAGTCCAATCGCTCAGCTACTGCGCTAACCGTGTCGTACTTGAAAGTCGGTCAGCCCGGAGGTCGTCAGTTGCTATTACTATTTCGGATGCTTCTTGAAATGTGGTACAAAAAGCCATTTGAGCAAGTTTATAGATGACAGGTCGCTGAAGATATCACACATTTTTAGTTTAAATGTCATCCTTCTGTTAAAACTTTCCATATAGAATTCCATGTTACTTGGGTTTTGCAGTCAACACAACTCATTTTTTCTCCTATTTTTAGGGTTCCGTAGTCAACTAGGAACCCTTATAGTTTCGCCATGTCTGTCTGTCCGTCTGTCCGTCTGTCCGTCTGTCCGTCCTCGCTTAGTCTCTGTGACCGTTAGCACTAGAAAGCTGAAATTTGGTACCAATATGTGTATCAGTCACGCCAACAAATTGGTGAAACGAAAATTCGAAAAAAATGTTTTTTTAGGGTAGCCCCCCTATATGTAAAGTGGGAAGTGATTTTTTTTTTAATTTCAACCCTAACGTGTGATATATTGTTGAAAAGGTATTTAAAAATGAATAGGGGTTTACTAAAATTATTTTTTGATAATGTCAATAATTTCGGAAATAATCGCTCCAAAAGTAAAAAACAATGCGTCCCCCCCCCTCTAACTTTTGAACCATAAGTTTAGAAAATATGAAAAAAATCTGAAAAGTAGAACTTTATAAGGACTTTCTAGGAAAATTATTTTGAACTTGGATGGAAACAACAGATGGAAACAGCAGTTAACCAATATAATTTGGTCCCTGAATCGTATGAGCGCCTATACAATCCAGAGGTCAAGTTTCATTGGCACGTAGAAGAAATTGTATAAATTATAGCATACCGTTTAGGTACGGAACCCTTCATGTGCGAGTCCGACTTGCACTTGGCCAGTTTTTTTTCATTCTCACCACACCTCATCTCATCTCTTGAGAAAACAGTTATGCATACATGAATCATGTTTAACGGAGTTTTCTTTTTTTGCAGGGTAAATGGTATTCAGAGAACGATTCCAAGATGGCTGGCCGTCTGGTATCGCAGGAAAACAAGTTTTCTGAAGAATAGTAAGTAGTGTTAATTTTTTGAGCTTCATAACATTATAATAACGTCTGTAATCCCAGAAAGGTTTTGGAGGTGTGCCTAACAGTACAGCCACATTGAGCCAGTTATATTTTAACCCTCATGTATTAGGGAGCGAGACTATTGTAATCCCCATTCCTTGGCTACTACTGAGACATTCCTTAAGAGCTTATGCTACCTCAAATTAGAAACTCGTTTTGCGGTGGTTCAAACTTCGTTTGAAATACTGTTAGAACAAAGTTCTTATCAGCTTGCACTGCAAAGCGGTTGTTACGTCTTTCGCTGCGGCCGAATAGTGCGATATTAGTCGTAATTTGCGATTTACAAAAAAAAACTATTGATTGGACTAAAAAAGTAAAACACTATGATTTTAGTATGTTGCTTGTAGAATTATTTGGCCAAAAAATCAGAACGATGACATGTATTTTAGTATGGTTTTTACTCGTTAAAAGAAATTTTTAGAGGTATCTTCGTGATTTTTTTCTATCGAGCAAAGTTAGTTGTATTATGTTTTCACAACACTATGTCACTAGCATCTATCCTGAAGAATATCATATATTTTTCTGATTTTGTTTACTGCAGTGAATCATATACTTTTACGCATTATAAAACTGGCGTTTCACGTCTGTTAGCCGCTTAATTCTTAGTTTCCGTCATTGCTCTCGAAAATTAGGGCCCTTATAGCCGCTGGCCACAAGAAGCCAGAACGAGTACCTAGAAGCTCTTATACGTTGCGTCACAAATAAATAACCAAACAATCTTTCTACAGCTACAACACCCGAAAACTCGATGAGCTTCCCTTCCAACACTACCACATATACAAAGACGATCCAAAGACCTTCGCCACCCAGCCATACTTCACCCAGCTGGACTGGGTTCACGACAAGCTAGCAGCCACGGACTGCTGCCATTTTCTCGAAGACATAGCCTTAGTCCACATCGACCCTCTACCAGAACACCTCGAAGTTTTAAAAGACGTCTTCGAAACCCATTCTTACGCTTTAGACTATGACCATCGACAGTTTTATGGGCTACTCCGAATGACTATGGAGAAACGACAGCGCAATGGACATCAAATTAACAGCAAAATCGTTCAGGATTGGATGAAGGAGATTCGGGAACCTCCCGTGCCTACTCTATACCCTGCGAATGTAGATTTCTGGAAGATAATGGATGTTAAGGAGAAGAGGGAGTTCTCAATGCATGATGGATTTGATTCGAAGACTTATGACCTGATCGTCCGGTTTGATAGCCGGGGCAGGTTTGTGGCGACTGTGTCGACGGAACGAGAGGAGATCTGCGTTTGGGATGTGTTGAAGTGAGTATTAAATAATTATTACACTTTTCTAGCATTTTCAATGACATATATCTATATAAATAAATGAAATTGAAGTGTCTGTGTAGGATTTCAAAATGACAGTTTTTTACTGAATGCATATGAAAAAATATACGAAAATACTTGAATTAAAAATACTTACAATAGTTTAAAATTAAGACACAAGAAACTTACCGACAGACATAAATAATCTGTCGGTAAGTTTCTTGTGTCTTAATTTTAAACGATTTTCAACTCTATTTCAGATGCGAAATGGTACGGAAGATGGTGGGGGTGACCCATCCGATAAACTTGGTGCCAATCGACGAATATAAATGTGTGGTGCTATGTCGCAGGGAGCTAAGAGTTTATAACTTAGATCAGGTAAGCTACATACTCTTATTATAACTGCCCAGGTAGTTTCTCTCTTAAAAATGATTGCTAATTGCTGACTCATGACCATGGGCACTTTTGTGAGAACACTGGACCCGCTTTTCAATTGTATGC
Source organism: Diarsia mendica (assembly GCA_949316265.1). NCBI lineage: Eukaryota > Metazoa > Arthropoda > Insecta > Lepidoptera > Noctuidae > Diarsia > Diarsia mendica. Next base: position 5,581,981 of record OX438898.1, read on the forward strand.
AACTTAGCGTGACTAGCCACATTAGCTGCAATAGAATTAAATAAAGAACACTTTAAGAGCTTTAATTCAACACTATTGAACAATGTTGAAAAAGGGGGCCTAAAATGACGCATGATACTTTATTTTTCAAAAGACGCATTACCTACAATGCGTTTTTTTACCCGACTGCGGCGAAGCCCAAAAGGAGGGTTATTTTAAATATCAAATACCAAGCTAGGTCTTCAATTTCTTAAAATAATATCCTGGCTAACAGGAAGCCTTTTATTATGAACAGCCTATTAAATAGCAGTTCGGTTTTCCGCTCAAATCTTCACGAAATTCATCACCGCAGGATCCCTTAGTTAAATCGCACTTAACTGATGCCCACACGTTTCTATTTGTCCTCCAGGGTACATTCCTAGTAGCTCTGAAAGGCGTGATGAACCAGAAGATGCCGTACTACGGACTGCACGACCCGAACCATCTGGTGGCGCTGTCCAGAAACAGGATGTACGTCAACCTGATGAACATTGAGACTGGTAAGTGAACCTTACAGCAACATTATAGCTGGATAAATATCCTCCATGAGACCGCTATTGCCCCCAGGCCCAAAAAAATATTTTTGAAGAAACTATATTGCCGTCACGCTGCGTCAAACCTGCCCCCGTAGAGTGCGATAGCGACCGCTGCAGTTAAGATATATATCACAAAAACTCGACGAGATCGATGTTCTCCTCTAAAACTGAACCAATATAATTATTTTTGTTATTAAAATTTTAGGAAAGAGTATGAGTATCAATTTCTTTTGTGTTAAAAACTTTGAGAATATGTCTGCTAATCACGGCCGTAAGTCATTTTTGGAGGGTCATATTTTCTTTACTTATTAGTTACTGAAAAGAAGGTAATTACGGGAACGTGTCTACAATAGACTTTGTATTAAAAAAATATTATTCAGGAAGAAAAAAGGAGAACACATTTAAATGGAAAATCGCACCACCGTGCTCTCTCTTAAATGTACTAGACGTACATTTCGCCCTAGACTGGCAGCCTGCACAGTCGCCTTGCTGTCTAGCCCGAAGCAATATTTGTAGTAGACGGGGGACTCTTTTTTTATTACTTCTATTTTTACTTATATTCAATTATGTTTATTTTATTGTAGGTGACTGCGTGACGACGTTCAAGGCTGGTGAAGATAGGTTCCTGAATTCCCTGCTGGTTTCAGGGGATGGAAGGTAAGAAACTCATGAATGCTGTAATCAATTTTTAAAACAAATCTTGGAATATTTAAGTCCTTTAAAACATGTTATTATCACAAAATAAACTTAAAATTAAAACGTATCATATTCTCTAATGCTTCAGGGTGCTAGTATGTGGAGATGAGACTCAGAAGCCATTCCCTCTGCTAGTATGGTCGCTCACATCTCGGAAACTGCTGTACGACTTAAGAATACCGCACCATGACTTCATCACATCCAAGGCTGCTATTACTTATGAGGGTAAGTTAAATACAGACTATTTTGATTGATGAGCCTATTATGTTCCCACTACTGGGACACAGGGAGAGGTAAGCTACTCCACCACGCGTCCCCAGTGTGGGTTGGTAGATGTCACATGTCTTCGAGTTTTGGCTCTAGGACATACCCATTTCCACACAATGTTTTCCCTCACCATTTTGAGAGCAGCGCTGATGAAATAAATTACATAAAGTAATGCGCCTGCCTATGTTCGAACCCTCGACTTACTGCTCGTAAGACTAGGACTGGGCCATCACCCCCCCCTCCCCCCCCCCTTTTTGCGTTTTACCTTGTGACCTGTTCGTCGTGGGTTCGATTCCCATGGGAAACATACTTTGTAAAATGGTTTCCAGTTTGGCTAGGGCATTGCAGGCTTGAATCACCTGATTGTGTGCTTCGGAAGGCACGTATAAGCCGGTGGTCCCGGCCGCCGAACGGCGGTCGTCAAACCATGTCAGAGGCCCTTTAGGTGGTTTAGAAACTCTGACACTAGGGTATGTGGGGTCGTTAGACCTTACTGCTCACACACTAAGAAGAGTACTCCAATCACTACTTTCATCATTTCCTAGTAGAACTTAACAATTCTTCTCCAATCCTCAGGTTCCTACGTCTGCGTGGTCTCACGAGAACTGGACGAGCCAAGTCCGAACTTTATCGTAGTGTATGACCTGCAGTCAGGCACGCTGTTCAAGAAGTGGAAACCTGGGTGCGACACCGTGGCGCTGGCCATCTCCTCTATAGACGGTTGTGTGGTCTCCGGGCTTGCTGACTGCAGGATACTGGTGTGGGACTTGGTTACAGGTCAGTAGCTGTACAGGGTAGAATATAGATGGCTATAAGAGTAAGGGAAGACCAAAGAAACGATGGATGGACTGTGTGAAGGATGATATGGTTAGAAAGGAGGTGACTGCTCAGATGACGAGCAAAACTGAAGTTTTTTTTTTTTATTTTATTAAAATGGGCTTGCTCTTGACTTCAATCTTGCCCTAAGGGCAGAGATGATGTCGACGATGGAACGAGCTTACCCAGTAGAAGCCTGTTTACTCGCGACTTAAACAGATTAGGGTTATATGAACTCGGAAAAACCGACGCAGGCAGGGAATTCCACTCCTTGGCTGTGCGCATAATAAAGGACCCAGCAAAGCGCTTCGTTCGGTTGTGTGGAATGTCGACTAGGTATCGGTGATACCCTGCAGTACGTCTAGTCTCCCGATGGAAGAAGGGAGAAGTATGGAAGAAGAAAACTTGCTGCGCCGATCCCAAATCAAATGAGCTGAGTCAGTGATTATGTTCAAGTAGTGGAAGCCGAGCTGGTGAGTAAGTCTCAGGACTCGCTGATGCCAGGATATTGGTGTGGGTACTTATTGTTACTGGTCAATTTAGTATTATTTGGGGCATTTTACACCCGTGCTTTGGAAAGCGCGTTTGGGTGTTGGTCTTTCTCCTGGGGGTCTAAAACGGCCACTTTGGCAGATGATAATATAAATTGCGTTAAAAAGCGTAAAATGAACCTTTCATTATAATAACTGCGTCTGTAACAATTTAGTAAAATACATCATCCATATCCATACTAATATTATAAATGCGAAAGTAACTCTGTCTGTCTGTCTGTCTGTCTGTCTGTTACTCTTTCACGCCTAAACGGCTGAACGGATTTTGATGAAATTTGGTACGGACATAGTTTGGAACTTGAGAAAGGACATAGGATAGTTTTTAATCTGCCGGAAGTCACTATTCCACGCGAACGAAGTCGCGGGCAAAAGCTAGTAATACAATAAACGCAATTCACATCTGCAAAAGTGACCATTTTAGACCCCTTGATCTATTTCCGGTGTGCTGGATTGCCGGCCTATGTAAGTAAGGGAAGAGATATAGTGTGCCCTGCTTTGATGTCTAGTCTGCACTAAAGTCCTGCAAGGCCCATAAAGTTATTTCAGTGGTGTTTTGAAAGTTTTCTCAAATATTTTAACTTGAGGTACTCAAAAAATAGTCCTGATTATTAATCGTCAACACATGTTATTATTCCAAACAGTCAATTCTCCTACATTTCTTTTCTTTTCTTTTTTTTTTCTTTTTTTAAGAAACGTTGGCCCCACACTAGGAACTTCTCCTGTATCGTGGGTGCGTTCACAAACATATAAGCTCACATACACAAATACCCAGACCCGAAACAACTATCTGCAGGTCATACAAATATCTGTTCCGTGCGGGGATCGAACCCGCGACACGCAGCGCAGCAGTCCAATCGCTTAGCCACTGCGCCAACCGTGCGTACATTAGTTAATTAACCCGAAGATGCTGACTTAATAAGTGATCTATCTCCAGGTAACTGCCGCCTCACCCTGCGTGGTCACGTGGCGGCACCCTCAATGCTGCGGCTGGCGAAGTCCGGCGGAGTTCTGATGTCCACTGACGACACCTGCAAGGACCTGTCTGTCAGGCTGTGGGACTTACATACTGGTAAGCAATAACCGAATTACTAGACTAGAACATTACTGCTGGAAAAATATATCGTGTTGGATTTCCAATTCTCTGCGCTAAACCGCATTTTGAAAATCCAAAGGGCGGTAAAAACGTCGCATTTGGGCAAATTATACCTACATAAAACTGTAATAGTCATAGTCTGCTCTTGTAATTCATGAAGAGGCATGAACTCTTGCCATCTCTTTTTTGGGACGGTAAAGGCTTCTGCGATGCCTCCAGTGCCTATTACAAATGCTGAGTTTTTCTTAAAATATAAGCAGCACACCTACTGCCAACTTCAAAGAATCCTTTTAATCTTAGAAACTGACATTTGTCCCAAGACAAGTCCTGAAGTCAAGTGTCAAATAAAGTCCTCAGAACAACGACTTAGCCCTACTGCCAGCTTCACAAGCTCAAATGCTCAACATCTAGATGTTGCAGAGACAAACCAAGAATTTTACGATACCAAAATATGTTTTATAACAAAACGATCCCATGTAGACTAACTCCAATGCTCAATTTTTCTCTTCCCCAGGAAAACTGATAGCCGTCTACACACCACCAGAAAGGATAACATCCTGCGAAGTTCTCCTCGGCGGTTCGATGTTGGCACTCGCTCTAGAAAACTACAAAGAGGTACTATGCGTGAAGCTCCACGGTCCCGCCGTAGAATCAGTCCAGAACGGCAAGGATTCGGAGTTCGATGTCCGCGAATACGGAGATGTGGATTTAGAGGGAAAAACATTCGATGTCAAGGGATTGGAGAACTCATAGCAGATCCGGAAGTAAGGTTTTGAAGCAAAGGATTTGAAGTTTTGAAAGCCACTTTTTGTTTTGTTTTCGGATGTCTGACGCATAATTTTGGTGCTATGTTCAGGTAGGTATATTTGAGCGCACTTCAGACGTTTTAAAATGAGTATAAGCTGGTCTTATATTCTTTTGGATTCCGTACTACGTGTGACCCGTTAAAAGTCAAAGTTGTACCACTGTCGCGCGGTCGACTGTATGTACAACGACCAATCAAGTTATGCGAAACCAAATGAAGCAATTCTCTCATTATACGGGAAGCTCATACAAAGCGAAACCAGGTTATTTACCACCATGTATAAATTTTTATTTTGGATCTATTGTCTGTGATAAGTTTCGTTGAAACTTGTTCAGACAACTTGCGGTCCCAAACTCTTAAGCCACTAAGCTGACAGATAATGTACAGTCACGAGCAATGACATGTAAACACATAGCGGAAATCAAAAGCGATTTTCTCGTGAAATAATGGTTTCTACTAGGCTTATCATGTTCGTGAAAACGTAGGTCTACACTGCAGGAGAAAATCACTTGTCAAAGTTATATGTATCTTAACTGTCATTATAAGTACGAATATCTGTCAGAGTCCGACCCACAGTTTCCGAAATTAATGGAAAAGAGATGGCGCTAGACACCTTCTATAGCTCTGTCACTTTTCCACACTGGAATAGGCATAATCCTGCTTTAACGTCATGGTAACCCCCTGGTTCGATCGCATACGACAAATTCTGAACCCCGAATCCATCTAGAGTTATAATATCGGCAAAATTTTGCGTTAGGCATCAAAATTATGGCACAATAAAAACGATATTAAAGAAATATAAAATCTGATACCTACCTAATTGTCAAAAACCTATAGAAGAGCGTGTCTCAACTCAACTGTTGAAAAACATATTTATTTGTTTGTAATTAATTTTTCCTTATTTTTGGCAAAAAAGTTGACTCTGCGTCCTAACCAAAGCGACCGGTCGCGCGTTTATGTATGATAAGTGATCGTCGCGTTCGTATGTCATACAAATGACAGTTCGGTATACGTGCGCCCTCTGTTGGAGATATAACGCATTCGGCGTTCGTTCAGAATAAATGCGACAATTTAAAATATCATGTTCGCGCGACAACCGCTTTGTTTAGTACTCGGAGTGAGACTTCAAAAATATCTACAAATCACAATAAAAAAACAAGCAATCACAGTGGCTTAGTATCGCCGAGGTGACACGAAAAAACAAGAAATTAATAAAAAAAACAATTAATGTTTTGATCTATTACGCTTATTAATAATTACATTACTTATTAAATTAAATAAATTGTATTTAGTGAATTCTTATCTGTAATGTTGATGTTTAGATGTAATTTTGTGAAAATAGGCTAAGGTTATTATTAAGTCTATTTCATTTTTGGATTCCCTTTTTCTGACCCTCATATTTTGACTGTAGCTTTCATTCTATATTTTCTTATTTTCCTCTTGGAAATGGCCAATGAACGAAATATGTACCTAATCATTCTTTCATCGGTGGGAAAATAAAAATTGACCAAGTGAGTCAATTTGCGAAGAAATACTTGGGCCACGACCATAAGACGCTACTTCTTTCTGTAAAAGCAACCTACCTAGGCTGAAGAGAGGATTTACTTCATGGAAATGTATGATACTAAATGCATGCAGTTTATTTCCGTTCACTGCATGCATCACTGATGTGCATAGACTTATGTGTAATTTCCTCATGATCATGAAGTAAAAATGATATCGCGTACCATATTGTAAGTGGTAGTACACCACAGCACCCGAGTATTAAACTTTAGAAAGAGACGACACTGTCCTACCTAATTTGATGTGCCATAATATGTGCGTGGCCTGAATCGTATTTACTTTCTCAAATTGATTTTAACGCCAACGGCCATAACCCGCCATTAAATTTTGACATCTGTCAACCCTTAAGGTTTGATTCCAATAAATGACCTACCGTTATAGTCTGTATCAAATTCGGATATAAAAATCTAGCTTAGAATCACTTTTAGCATTTTATAACCTTTTATGAAAAAAAATATTTATACCTACGTATATTTATTTATTTCAATTTAGACTTCCACTATCCTTGTAAATGCCCTCATTTTATTTCTACTGCCATTTTATACTTCTTATATTGTAAGTAAATTAAATAGGATAATCATTCATGTTTGATTAATAATAAGGGATGCACACAATAGTTACCTAATGCACTCATTTTGTTTTACTTGTGTACGTGAGGTAACATCGATTATTCAAACCTTTAATATTTTATGTTTAATTTTACTGAATGTACCTATCGCCATGCCATATGAAATTAGGAATGTACAGAAGCCAGCGCTTCGAACTACCCAAAAGTATAAAATTTTCTCAATCAACCTTGACGCTAGTGCTTTATGAATAAAGTTGAAAATCTATTAAAGAAATTTGACAGATTGTAGTAGCTTGATGTGCTGTCTGTACCAACTAACCTACCTGCTACATGATTGTGTGGTGGCAATATGGAACCAAACCATGATTACATAAGGCCCCTAGCACACGGCGTATTTTAAACGCGCAGACAACGTGATCCTAAGCACATAAAGCACACGGGGTGATCGTGGAACGTGCGTCTACTGCGTGAATACGCGCAGATACAGCGATCCTAAGCCAACCCTTTGTACGCGCTTCAAACGAGCTTCAAACGCGCGTTTTATCGCGTTTTACGCGTGTTTGAATTTATAAAAACACAAAAATTGCCATTTTCTTAAGTGCGTCATCTGCGTGTTTAAATTACACCGTGTGCTAGGGGTCTTAATAATTCTAAATCACTGATGTTGCACGAAGGTAAATCTATGAAATGAGTCATCATTCATGAATTTCTGCATTTCTTGATACAAATTAAAATCGACAGTTTAACCCGATACTACCATACTAATAAACCAAACTGGTTTGATGGTCGATGTTACTTCAAAGCAGCCTATTCGTCATTAAATCGTGTTATTTGGGTACCTAGCTACCTTGGTACTTCTGTTGGAAATAAAAGGTAAACTTAGACCAAATAAATCGATTAAAACACGGGGTAAGAGGCATTATCATGACACAATCTTCTCTGTGTTTAGCCCTTACATTCTGTGTTTAATTCTACCACGTTTACTCAAAACGCACGCAAGCTTTTTATAATTATTTTTCGACGTTTTGGCTGGACTAAAGCGCTATTAATTTAGATCTGTTTATTTTTCGTTGGCTATAAAACCTATACCTATACGACCAAAGCAATCTATACCTACTATAATCTAGTTGTAATCGTCTAGTTGTGAGATAAGTAATCACTGTTGTTACACTTTATAGAACCACACCTTAACCGGATATGAGTCGTTCAATTTCTTTTTATTCTTTATGAATGAAATTAAATAAATTAAAATAAATGTCATAATTAATAATTAACATTTGCCTTAAAAAACGTAAGTACATTAAAAAAGGTTGTTATTACTGATAATAATTTAAAATAAAGACAAATATTAATACCTCATTTGACTAAAAAACATTAAAATATTTTAAATAAATACTAAAAACAGAAATTAATATTATCAATTCGATTAATTTAAAAAAGATGAACGATGACTACTTATCTCATTCTAAATCTAAATTTATTGAAGTAAAGTGATTGAACTGAATCTTTATGTCTTCTAAGTGATTTATTTAACGTAACTTCCGCTGCCATAATTAACTTCTAATTTTAAAATAATTAACCATTTGATTTTTTTTAATAGTAAGGCAGCATACAGACGAGTCACTTGTAACAAGCCACAAACATAAAACTTGGCAGTCTTCGGATACACAGGGTTGGCATGTTTAAAACAAGTTGTTTAAAACATGTGTTTTAAACAGTGTTTAAAACAGTTTCAAATAAAACATCGTTTTTTATTAGGTGTCAAACACCTAAGGTATTTAAAAACTGTGACAAGTTTTGCAGCTTTCTCGTTACCAAGTTTGTTTCGTATCGAAATGAATAAATCCAAATGTTTTTGTGTTATTGTGAAATGAAAAATCAGAAAGAAAGTCCGCTCTATTTAGACACTCCATCGGTAAAGTCCCCCGGGGAATTCCCAGAACTTCCGTAATTCGTGAATGTGATTATATTTAATAAATGATTTGGGTATTCCCCTTATTTTAAGAGAAGTTTAGGTGATTTCCCTACTAAAAATGAATGTCGAAACATACAGTTTTCAAAATAGTATAAAAGTAAATTATATCAGGCTTAATCAATTAAAAATGGATGATAACTAACTTAGGAAAAAAAACAAAAAAAACAACTGTTTAAAACATTTTTAACTGTTTGTTTTATAAAATGTAAAAAAAACTGTTTTTTTTCCAACCCTGGATACAAGTGACTCTCGTATAGCTTTATTGTTTTAATTTCAAGGGTTCCGTAAATATTTCTTTGTTTTTGTTTGTCGTCCATTTTGTCCGTCCGCAGACTAAAGTTAGATTAATTTCGAAATGCCTGGTGCATGAAGACAACTTCTTGCTTGTACGTACCTTTTACAAACCTTTGTTTATTTCATAGGATTCAAATATTTTAAGCTGATATGTTTGCTCAATAAGTTTCGTGATAATATTTACGGGGCCCTACAAGCATACATTCAGTATAGCTTGCCTAGTTATCTATCGCACAAAACGTGGCAGTTATTGATTTTTAATTTAACGACTTGACCGCTAGCGAGGGCATAGGTATTATAATTTTAGGCATTACATATTGTGTACCTCTTGCGTCCACTTGGGTCGGCCACAGCACGCACATCCACTTTTTATTAATGTAACAAGCCACTAGCAAGCTTTCAGGGCCCCGAGTCTGCTATTCAATAGTGTCAGAATGGTCGATCATTGATCTCATAATGGTTGATTGATGACAAGCCAAAAAGTACCTTATGCCTGTCGACTTAAGGTACTTTTTGGCTTGTCGTAAATCAACCATTATGAGATCAATGATCGACCATTCTGACACTATTGAATAGCAGACTTGGGGCCCTGGCTTCATGTCGTGCTTGCCGTAAAGCTAACTCCTACATTATAGAAAGACTGTTCCTGGTGGCCTACCATGAGTGACCATGACGTCATAAAGCCGGATCGTTCTAATCCTAATCCACTGTGGAAAAGCGATGGCGCTAGACATCCTTCATAGCTCTGTCGCTTTTGCACACTAGTTCAAGATTAAAACAATCCTACTTTAAGACGTCATGGTAGCCCCACTGACCACAAGTACCTAGCGTTCGCAATTGGTGAGTGTGTGGAACCTAAAATGTCGTATTATCATAATAATATGGTGTTGTCTAAGCTATGATAATTATGACTGATTCGGTCATGTTGTGGCGGTCAATGAGTTAAATCCATTGTAATTTTGAAATGCGTTCCATATTCGCTCGCTGGAGATCATTATATTCTGCATCGTTACGAGCGAACATCAATGGGAAGCATGTTACCATACCAATAGAGAATTGGCGCGAAAAATTAAAAGCAATTTTTCGACGAAACAATTTTTATTGCTGTGAAAACAGTTATTTTAAAATTATTTATTTTAGCATTGATAATACTTTGTAGTGGAAACAGGCTGGTCCCTGTATTACTGATATTCTATGTTAGTCAAAGTAGCGATCAATTTGAAGTAAAATTTAAGCGACTAATGTAATATAATGGATAAGGCAATGTATAATCGATTAAATTGTTAAAATTATTTATGTATTCTGGAAAGTTACGTATTACTTGATGTCCTGATTAAATTATTGGAAAAATAGTACTTGTTTATTTTTTTCCCATACCTAACACATTTTGGCACTTCGTAACTGCCTCAGTGGTCGAGTGGTTTAGGCGTTTGCCTTGTGACCGGTGGTCGATTCCCACCGGCATACTTTGTAAAGTTGTTGTCAGTTTGCCACATTGCAGTAATTCTCTTAATTTATCAAGTCTAGAATACTTAAAAGTGATTTTAAAAGTTTTGGATTTTTCAAATTTGATGTGATTTTAGAGTATTGGCGCCTTAAAATTTAGAGGAGAGGAGACGCACATTTTACCACTTTGGAAGTGTATAACGTCCAAACGATTGACTGAGAAAAAATGATTTCATGAACGTCAATGTCATTGAGCGGTCGAGGCAACGCGGCAACGGCGTGGTAAGGGGTGCTAACAATCCCCGGACGGGATCCGCGGCTACCAAACATACCGAATTACCGACGACTAGACCTGGCAACATTCAACACGCGGACACCGGGCCGACGAAGACACGTCGTGCAAGTAAGATCAAAAAACTCTCAGATCACACTCTCAAGCTCATGAAGGAGCGGCGTGAGATGATCCGGCAGTCTCCAGACGAGGCGTGGAAATACCGGCAGCTCAATGGACAGATTTCTAAATCCTTGAAGAGCGACCTCCGCCGCTTTAATACCGAGCGTATTAAAGACGCCATTGAACGGAAAGGCTCCTAGGTATTTGCAAGAGATCTGGCTTGGGCAGAGACAGCCACAAAACTGAAGACCGACGATGCCAGGATCGTATCCGCCAAACCGGAGCTTCTGAGAGAGATCGAGAGTTTTGTATGGACAGCTGTACACGTCAACCAGTCAACCCGTTGAAAATCTAGCGTAAGACCCCAGACTGCCCCAGAGCTAGATCAGTCTAGCTTCGGTATCAGGTCAGCACGACACTATACCGAAGACATCCCGGATGTCAGCCTATACGAGATTAGGATGGCTCTGAAGCAGCTTAAAACCAACAAGGCACCGGCAGGGGCGTATTTTGAAATCAGGCGCCCTGGGCCAATAAGTTTTGCCGCCCTAGAACTCACCGGGTGATGACGGAATTACGGCTGAACTTCTAAAGGCGGGTGGCAATCCGGTCCTTAAGGACCTTCAGAAGTTGTTTGATTCCGTCATACTCGAGGGGAAAACGCCACAGGCTTGGTGCAGGAGTGTGGTAGTGCTCTTACTTCAACAAAAAGGGTGAAAATTATGCACGGTTGAAGAACAATAGGCCCATCTCACTTCTAAGTCATGTCTACAAGTTGTTTTCGCTCGCACGCAGGTGTAACGATTTCCAGCTTCCCGAACAAGCCGGATTCCGAAAAGGCTTTAGTACCGTAGACCACATAATTATATGTAGGTACACTAGCTGTTCCCGGCAAACGTTGTTTTGCCATATAAATAATTTCAGAAAAAAAAAAAAAGATGAAAAATAGATGTTGGCCGATTCTCATAGATACCGGATACGCACAAAAAATTTCATCAAAATCGGTCAAGCCGTTTCGGAGGAGTTTGGCATCGAAAACTGTGACACGAGAATTTTATATATTAGATATGCTGCGGCAAGTTATACAGAAGACCGAAGAGTTTTACCTGCCCCTCTGTTTAGCATTTGTGGACTACGAGAAAGCCTTCGATTCGATCGAGACTTGGGCTGTACTGCAGTCTCTCCAAGTGAAGTGTTTGTACAAAAACGCCACCATGTCAGTCCGACTTCTGGCCCAGATCTCGGAACCTATCCTTCTGCAGCGCGGTGTGAGACAGGGAGACTTCATATCTCCGAAACGGTTCACCGCTGCACTGGAGGATGTGATCAAGGTTCTGGATTGGAGAGGAATTAGCATCAACGTCAACGGCCAGTACATTACTCTGCTGCAGCGGACTCGGCTGGGCAGGGTTCTTCGGGAAGCTGCGCGGTATCTTCTCGTCCAACTTACTCCAGTGTCTCAAGACGACCGTCTATGACCAGTGTGTGTTGCCAGTGATTACATACGGGACCGAAACGTGGTCGCTCACAATGGGCCTTATCAGAAAGCTCAAAGTCACCCAAAGGGCAATGGAGAGGGCTATGCTCGGAGTTTCTTTGCGTGATCGAATCAGAAATGAGGACATCCTCATGAGAACCAAGGTTACCGACGTAGCCCGAAGAATCGCCAGACTAAGTGGCAATGGGCAGGGCACATTGCTCGCAGGACGGATGGCCGATGAAGCCGAAAAGTTCTGGACTGGCGACCGCGAACCGGAAGACGTTGCGTCGGAAGGCCTCCCACTAAGTGGACCCATGACCTGGTCAAGGTTGCGGGGACCCGCTGGATGAGAGACGCACGGGACAGGGACACCTGGGGGAGGCCTATATCCAGCAGAGGACGTCTTTTAGCTGAAATTATGAATGTCATTTTTAAAGACTTATTTAAAGACAGAAACAGGTTTGATGAAAAAAAAAATTGTTTCGTTTACCCCCCTTCTTATAATTTTATTATTTTTGTATAAAAATCGTTAGGCGGTTTACAGAATACATCTACCTACCAAGTTTCAACGGTGTAGTCGTAATAGTTTCCGAATAAAACGACATACGGACGCGGGACGGACAGACGGACATGACGAATCTATAAGGGTTCCGTTTTTCGCCATTCGGCTACGGAACCCTAAAAAACTAAGATAACAGCTGACTGAAAACCAAACTAATAATAATAACTCCATTTCTCTTTAGGACAGAAACAAAGTCACGCCAAAAACATAGTTCAAGTTTTTGAAAAAGCTGTGATGAAGCAGATGAACCTATGAATGTAGGTAATAATTCATTGCCTAAAGTATGAGACGTAAAAAGTTGGCAGGTAAAATCTTTCAAAATAAAAAAATAATTACTTTTTTACGTTATTTTATTTTATAATAATCATTTTCACAGCAAATAAAATTAATACTACTCTATAACTGTTCACATTTAGCAGGATTGGAATAGACCCTTCTTCTTCATCTCCTCGAATTCCTTCTCAGCATCATAGGTCCTGGAAGCAAAAGATATAATTTATTTGATTATTATGGATGTTTACTGACTTAAAAAAATATGATTCTAATTAGTCCGTCTGTTAGATTATCGAAAAATATTTGATACGTATTTTTTGTTTTATCAAATCAATAAAAATTGACGAAGATAAAACGCGTCAAAGATTTGGGTGGGAGGTTGTCACGTCACTGCTCGCTAAGAAATGTCATACTAATGTCTTGGAATATGATGTCACACGAGTTTCAAAGCACTGTATCGTCTTCATTGTTTGTTTATGTGAAAAAGAAAAAATATGTCTCCATATTTTTTGGAAATATATCTGACGGACTAATTAGATTTTTTTGTTAACATCCCTAGAGATTAAGAATTTAGTATCATGGAAGAAGACATGTTGTGCCTAAATAAATAGGGATAAGGACAGGAGAATGATGATGACGATTTTGTATGCTCCTAAGAAGGTGAAAGGTTACCACGCGGCCATGCATTCAGTACAGAATTCTTTTTTGGTGGTTAGTAAATCATCAAATGACCCGTCCCGCTCTGTGCGGAGCGGTAGGGAGTGTCAGACTTCTACTGACTAAAAACCAACCCATGTTCCTTCTTCGCCCTTGTGCCGCCGAGGCCGCGTTATCTCTTTCGAACAACTCGCAGCCCCGACGGGACTACAATAATTTCAAAAAACAATTGTTTTTCACACAGTCAAGATGTATGGAACAACTGATTTATCTTTTAATTACCTATGAACAAAATTATGGAATGTTTTGGAATGACATAGTGAATATGAAGTAAGCATTTGTGCGTCGGCATCCCTTCCACTGAGTATTACATTATACTACATCATCAATTGCTTAATGCAAGCCTCTGTACTCCGTACTTAACAGTTTTGCTGCCAAGTACAAATAATCCATTTTTATTTGAATACCACCTGACCACAAGTCTTCTATAGCTATGTACATGTATAGCCAAAACCCCGAGTCGGGTTGGGGGTACACCAACGAATCCTACTTATATTATACTAGCTGACCCGTGCCCACTTCGTTGGGCATAATTAGTCGAAAGTAGGCTAATTACGTTTCGAAAAATTCAATTTCGGGGACGTCCGCTGCGTAAGGAGCCGACCACGCGACTGAGCCGCGCGGGTACCTACCTCTCAGATCAGATGTAAAAGGCCACGCCCCTTTCTCCCGAAGCGGGCACGAACGCGAACCGAATTAAACCCGAAACCATCCCGCGCCCGCCGCTGGTTTGCTTTTTTCTCCGATTCACTTTGCAAAACGGACTACCACGTAAAAGCCTTTTTATTTTTCGGTTTTTTATATAGCCTATGACACTCAGCAATAATGTGGCTTTCTATTGGTGAAAGAATTTTTAAAATCGGTTCAGTAGATCCCGAGATTACCCCTTACAATTTAACAAATATACACACAAACTTTACCTCTTTATAATATTATTAAGTATAAGTATATCATCAACCCGGAAGAACACTTGCCGCCCGGAAATGAACTGCAGTGGCCAATCTGGAAATCTCTCAACCGATTGCGAGCCCAGGTTGGCCGTTGTAGATATAATCTGGCTAAATGGGGTATCCTAGACCCATCCCAAACAAATTGCCAGTGTGGGGCCCCTCTACAGGATATGCGCCACCTCCTTTCCTGCCCAGCCTGCACAACCACTTGCACCTTTCAGGATTTACTCGAAGCAAGCGATAGAGCTGTGCAGGTGGCTACATACTGGTCTAACATAATTTGAGATTTGAGATCATCGACACGTAAAGAAGAAGAAGTTTAAGTATAAGTATAGAAATGGAAAAGTTTGTGACTATGGATTTAGGATCGTTTATTGCCCATGGTCCACCTGCGTAGTCCACCTGGGTGTACCACGGGCAATTATTTTTGCCCGTGGTCCACCTGGGTGTTCCACGGGAAATTATTTTTGCCCGTGGTCCACCTGGGTGTACCATGGGAAAGATTTTTTACCCGTGGTTCACCTGGGTGATAATATGATAACCTTACTAAATAACCCTCCTTTTGGGCTTCGCCGCAGTCGGGTAAAAAGAAGGTGAAGGTACTTTAATCCTGGTATTAGCACAAAAGTACTAGGCTAGCATAGGTTACAAGTAGTATCTACATATTTAAAATATTCTGGGTAGGTGAACCAAAATAATTTAAATACATACCACCTGGAACCTATGTTCCAGGTGGTATGTATTTAAATTATTTTGTGTGTTTATGTTTTTTTTTTTTTTTTTTTTTTTTGACTTGGAAAAAAACTTTATTTAGATAATTCAACTTAATTAAAAACTATAAAATAAACTAAACTAACAATTAACTATAAAAAGGCATCGAAATACTGCTCCTCAACGCTGTCAGCCGGTAATGTGCCCAAAAGACTGGCGGCATTGCCTCGTTGTAAGGCAACACTTAGCCTCTGGCCAAGATAAAAGCCAGCCCTTGGGTCACGAGAAGCGTCAACTAAGCGTTTCGAGATTTCCTTAAACAGGCTATGAGCACTCGGACCCCACGGCCCCAGAGTTTCAACCCCAAACGGCTCGAAAATATAGTTTCCGCAAAGGTTACTATATTTATTTTTTATGTTTTTTGTATATTGTATTTAAATTATTTTGGTTGGAATATAACCCAGCAAAAGTACTAGGCTAGCATAGGCTAGCTAGCCTAGTACTTTTGCTAGGTTATATTCCCACAAGACAATTTTCAGTTAGCTTGTAGCCCAAAATTCTAATAGACAAGGAAACTGTTAGAACACCGAGATCCGTTGCGGATGCCCTGAGAAGACTGGGATGTTTGATCTGCTTCTGGAGGAAGGTGGGCTGGTTGAAGTAACGGCCGCCATGGGTCGTCTATAATGGTCCACTTTAAGGTCCTAAGTGCGGAAACCAAATCCCTTAATTTATTAACAATTCTTTTTTTATATCATTATAATATAATTCATTTCGTATATATTTTTTTATGTCTAACGTATAATGAGGTAGGTACCAATAAATAGATTAAAACATTTTCACACTGGCTTGGTTTTACAATTTATTATCACTATTATTCTTTCGTTATACTACGATAGAAACATATGGACATGGAGGTGGACCACGGGCAAAAATAATTGCCCGTAGTACACCCAGGTGGACTAGGCGGGTGGACCACGGGCAATAAACGTTTAGGATGTTTGTAGCTCTTTCACGCCAGAACGTCTGAACGGATTTGGATGAAATTTGGGACTTTTATCCGGGTAGTATGATCCCATGGGACAAAACAGAACACCACGTGGGCGAAGCTGTGGGGCGAAGCTGCGGGCGTAAGCTAGTTTAAAATAAAAACTAAAAATTACAATTTCTTTACTACATTATAGACTCACCTGTAGAACTCAGCATACTTCCTCTTGCGCTCCTTGCCAAGAAGCTGCTGGGTAGCGACCGCTGATACTCCGGCAAGCACGATGGAGATGATCAGGTTCTTCTTGATCTGAGAGTTGAGGAGCCCCCTCATCACGGGCTTGCTTGCGGCGGCCACTGCCTTGTCTGCCATCTGATTTGGGAAAGGGAATAATCAGTGACTTATATACTACTTCGTACTAATAAAAAAATTATTGTGAGGACGGACAGACTGATGTTTGTTACTATTTCACAAAAAATGTACTGAACCGATTTGGATGAGTCACCTGTCCTTGTAATGTAACAATTTAGGAATTGATTTTGTATTGTACAGAGTCAGGTGAATCAAAACTGTTACCAGGCTTGATATCATTTAGGAAATACCTTTAGATATAAAAATATTTGAAAATCATAAACATATTCCGGTACAGGTGAAGACGCAGGTGAAAAATTTGTTTAACTGACTTGCAAAGGCTTTTATTTTATTTTAGATTATGTTGAAAAATTAAAACAGTTGAGTTAAATATTACAGATTATTAGATTGAGGCATACTTCGGGGCTGTGGTTTGTCGAAAGATTAACGCGGCTCCGACACATGGGCGAAGATGGAACATGGGTTTGGTTTTTAGTCAGTAGAAGTCTGACACTCCTCTTCGCTCTGCCCAAGAGCGGGGGGGGGGGGGTTATTCGATGATTTTCCACCCACCAAAAAAAAAAGGCATACTTCCGTAAAAACCCTAGAGCTAGTTTATTGCAGCTAGGGTTAGTGTAGTTAAGGACGCATTCCCGATTGATAAGTCAAATCATTACTTTTTATAACAAAAGTATGTTTATTAAATACAATGCTTTGTATTTTTAAAATGTTTTTGCTGCTTATTGTAGATAGATGTGCAAGGTACAATTCTT
The DNA here is from genome assembly GCA_949316265.1 of Diarsia mendica. Taxonomy (NCBI): domain Eukaryota; kingdom Metazoa; phylum Arthropoda; class Insecta; order Lepidoptera; family Noctuidae; genus Diarsia; species Diarsia mendica. Next base: position 5,599,808 of record OX438898.1, read on the forward strand.
AACTATAAATATAATTTTAGATATGTCCAGTTTCTCAATAAATGTACCGAAGTAAATTAAAACACTTCGGTACATTTATTGAGAAACTGGACATATCTAAAATTATATTTATAGTTAAGAATTGTACCTTGCACATCTATCTACAATAAGCAGCAAAAACATTTTAAAAATACAAAGCATTGTATTTAATAAACATACTTTTGTTATAAAAAGTAATGATTTGACTTATCAATCGGGAATGCGTCCTTAAGTAAACTAGATATAGGGTTTTACTGGTCATGACTAACAATGTTTTATTAATTATTTAGAGAACATACTAAAAATACTTTTTCGAAGACAAGTTCAGCAATTTTCACACTATGGAGTTAATTCCTGAATTTAACCAAAAATATTAAACATGAGATAACCTTAATATTTTCTCACAGAGTATTCCTATCAATATTCATTAATAAAGTCTAATCCACTCTAGCAAAGAGTAAACGTTACTGTCAAATCAGATAAGATGATAATGATAACAGACATTGAAATTAGAACATCATTAAACTATCTACCTAAATTAGTGACATGTAAAATATTTATTAGTATGACACAAATAGCAAATTTATTAAGATTAAGCGAAAGAATGAGGAAAATTATTTTCATGAGTAACGAGTGTCTAGTGACAACGTTCTTACATAACATTTTCACGGCATTTTTTCGTAATTATCGAGTTCAAAGTTATGGTAAACTATTGCAATTACAAGTAAAAACATAAAAATATGAAATATATTGTGATACTTACTTTTATTTTTTATTTATCTAGTTTTACGAAAAATCGCAATGCACACGAGAACGGCAAGTGTAATTTTCAACTGTTTTCCATTGCATAAAAATGTTGAGGAAAGATTACGGTTCTACATGCCTATTGGCTCTTAATTCAAGCATTACGTATCAACCAATCACAAGGCTTAACAATGTTAAAGAAAGGTTTTCTGATTGGTTGAGTGATCACGTGTGTTCTCGAAAACATCGATTTTTCGCAGCGTTCCATTTCACGCAGATAATATCCTTGAAATGAAACGTTGCTTAGAAATAAAAGATACATATATAAAACGTAAACATAGTTTTTTTTTTTGATTATTTAAAATTTTTGACATTATTTAATGGCGCGGCCATGGGGTTTTAGTCTTACAGCTTCTAAAATATAAACCTAGGATTTTTTTCTATATTTTTACTTTTTTACATATTCGATCTGTTATTTACCTAAATTTCAGGTCTCTGCAACGCTTAGTTTTAAGGTGAATCCTTCAACCAGCCCGCGAAATTAAAATTTTCTTAAGTTTTTTGCAATTTGCAGGCAAGTGATAACAGAATTATAACAATTCTGTAACTACATTTATGTCTTACAGCCGCGAATCAAATGTTCATCAACATACAACCTATCACTTGCCTGCAAATTGCAAAAACCTTAAGAAAATTTGAATTTCGCGGGCTACCCTGGAACATCAACCTTAAAGATCTCCGTGGGCCGTGGCCGCGCGGTTCTCCGCGTTTCGATGGCGCGGCCACGTTCAAACCCTTCCAACTTTGTTACCATAACTTTGACTTTATGGTTTTGGGAATCAACTTTTACAAACTTTTACAATTCTTGGCAGATTTTTAAAAAAAAAAAACGTCATGGCCGCGCGGCACATCCGGAGCCAGTGTTGCTAGTTTATTAATAATCTTGAAGTTGCCATACATTACAGTTATCCGTCTGAAGGGGGATTGTTTTTGTAATAGTATCAATTGAATTTGTCCTACCCAATGAATTGTTTTACACACAAACTGAGCCAACTGTGGCATCTTGCACTTACAGCCTGAGTGGAATAGGTCCTTAGTGACGCCATTTTATTAAAAATTATATCTTTCACAAGTTATTTTTGCCTGGGAGTTTGTGTCGCAGTAAAAATTAGAATGATTTTTATTCTCGTTTCGTTAACGGATGGCCGGAAGCTGGAACTCTGACCAAAACTCGTAGCAGGCGTAGTGGTATAAATAAACATAACATCACGCTTATAATCCCGAAAATTAAGAAAAAGGTGAACCTAATAGTACACCCACATTTCGTCAGTTATGTCCAAGTCGCTCTCTCATATAATAAGGCGAACCTATAATTGCCATCAATCAGACTAAAAAGATTTCAGACTATATTTCAGACCCCGTGACTGCTACTGAAAAATTCCTGATGGAAGAACCATCAACAATTTGCCCAACCCGGGAATCAAACCCAGTACCTTGCTGAGGTAGTCGACGACGCAGTCTATCAGTAGACTCACTTCATGAAGCTGTCTTAGTATTCGTCGATCCTGCGAGAGCGACGAATACGACGCGACGCTGCGAACGCGATCAACTCAACGGCATACGCCAAAACAAATACGCGTTCCGTCGCGTCTCGCCGCAGGCTGCCACATAGCCCACAAGCAGGGTATGCCGTTGTATCGCAGAGTCGCGTCGCGTCGTATTCGTCGCTCACGAAGGACACCGTTTTACGCTTTTACGCTCAATACATAGAGTGAAGCGTGCAACAAGTTTTGGTATGTGTGTGTAGTTGTGTGAATTGTGTATGTAGGGGGGAAACACGAAAAAATAGTCAACAATTAAAACGACAAAGTATTTTTTATTCATTTATTAATAAACTAACTTTACAAATTTAATAATAGCAGAACAATAATATTCCTTATTTCTTCATTCGTAATAATATGATAAATCAGCATGACTCAACCGTACTTTTATCAATATAATTTCTTCAATCGTTATAATATGATGATAAATCAGCTTGACTCATCGTACTTTTTATCAATATAATAATTATATGATTTTTAAAAATAATCTAGAAACGACAGTGAAAGCAACTTACAGAGAAAATAATGCACAATATAAAACTGAACTTCATAAAAGTGCCAGCAACAAAAAATAATTACAGGCATCGTTTATCATTGTCCTAAATTGATTCCCCGCGACAAGAGCCGCCCAACACGAACTAGAAAAAATATTACAAATAACATAAAGTTAACTTTATTGTAATCAATTCTTTCATTTTACTATTTCTTCATGTATTTACAAGTTCCATAGAATGTAAACAAAACTATAACCTACTCTCGTGTGGTGTAACCCCTAAACTATATTTATAAGTGTTATTAAAACTATTTGTATTTCTCTTTCTTCATGTAGATATATAAACGTACAATATAGATATTTATTTATCGGCATAAATTACTATCATTAGTCGAAAATAAAAACAAAACAAATAAACTAAAAATGATAACTATACACCCAATATACACAGCTAGTTGAGAGTTCATTCACTATAATTATATGGTACAAGCTTGCAAGTCATACTTTTATATTACAGTATAAGGCTTTTGCATGTCTACAGGGGCCGTTCCTTTCGGCACGACCCGCTAGTCTCGACTATTTACAACGCTACTCCCCAAACTAAATATGATTTTAAAAACGAAAAACAAGTACCTAAAACGTAACATATATTAATATCCCCATCTATACATAAAAATTTACAAGAGATTGTACATCGGCCGGACCGATTTAGTAATTAATAATTTAAGAAAAAACAAAGGGTTTGTTTACAAAACAGTTTCCCGCCGTCCAGCGCTCAGACTAGCCGCATTCGATCTATACACTAATATTAACAGACAAATACCACGGCACACAGTTATAGGGCACAATTTATTCAGGCAATAAATTCATTACTAATTATTAAAATATTTTCTCATTATATACCTACGTACGTACTATACACATTATGTATTGTAGCACTATCACTGTCCGACTAACATTGAACATCTTCATAACAGGGGGAGGGGACCAAACGAACGAATATACTTCGGGAGAAATTATACAATACTGTAATGTACGGCCATCTAAGCTAATAGTGTAAAAGCTGTCTAAAATGTGCTTTTTAAATAAAATGTCACATCCAAATATTATTGCTTTGGGTTTGTCTCCTTCAGAGGAACGAAACAAGTCTACGTGAACCACAGACGCCTACAGATGTGTCGAGCTACACCTGACAATCACGCATCGACCGATAAATTACCCTTTACTAGATCTGTAGGTCACCCCATGTCGTCCTGTCCACCATTTAATTATTTAATTTTATTATTTATTATGATTTTGTCCGCGAATAGTGTATTGCAAGGTTTAATTTAGTTACAACCAATCGTTATGTAAATGATGAACATTAAGGCGAGTTCATACGTTCCTATACTCAAGTGTTTAACAATCGTGATAAAAAACACTAGCGTCTATAATAGAAAACTAAATTCATTCGATAATCGACTATGCTTAGTGCGAAATAGAAGCTAAGATTCACTGGTTCATTGTCTAGGGATTTTGGTGTTAAAACTTCGGATTAAAATAAGTTGAATGTATGGTGGGAAAAAAGAAGAAAAAAGAAGTTGAAAAATGGAGGGAAAACGAAATAAATGGGGCGTCAAAATAAAATTTTAGTTTTACTGGAAGCCCGAACAGACAAACTGTTAAAACATTCAGTCGCGATTATTATCTCATTCACTAAGAAATTATTAAGTTCCACATTTAATTACAATTATTGGTCGTGAATTCTCTTAAATATAAAATCGCTAACGTTACATCGTAATAGCGGCCAGCGTTTTGTGCGGGAGAACGCCGTCGGGGAACGGAACCTAGCATCGATCTTACTCGGCCATTTCAAACCGCCGATGAAAACCGATGTTATCTTGGTCGTCTTTTCATATTATATTACAAATAAAACACGCCGTCCTCCCGCCAAAACATTATAAAAACTACAACGCTGCGTTTACGTCACCGAATCGACGTCACGAAGTTACGTGCAAAAACGTATGAAAATATTTAACTTTATGCATTTATTTCATTCTCTTTATATCTCTCGGGTATTTATACTATTATAACAATGTGCCTATATGTCGAGTGCATTTTGTACAATAATGATACACATCTATTCACTAGTAAACTAAGGCTCTCCACGGCGCAAACTCCACAGAGTCTTGCGAGTGGCAACGTTTCAAGTTTCCTGCAATCGCGCCAACTTTAGCATTGCAGTTAGTCGATTTATCAACATCACTAATATGTACCTATGGTTACTAAATTCTGTATTAACTACAACTTGATTGATAAATCGCCTAAATGCATGGCTATAGTTAGTGCGTTTGCTTCCATACTTAAAGACAAACACTCTTAAAATTACTCGATAGAAATAAACTTACACTTAAAAGAACAAAAAAGTCGAGTGTTTTTTATAGTGAATGGTAACATTTGTTCACTAAAAATAAATTATACGGACAGTATGACTGCCAGCATTTGATTGGGTCCGGCGTAATCGATAGAACGTTACGTTATCGATAGTGAATACCAATAGATTAAGTTAGCAGGACGGATTTAGACAAAGAATTAATTTTAGAATAGATTTCGTCGTTGTCTCGTAATTATGGACTCTATGGATTAATGATAAGTATGTTAATGATATTTTATTTTAGAACATTTCTTATTGCCGTGATTACTTGCTATTCTATATAATTCTAGTGAAGGCGCACTTAAAACTATCGATATCATCGAGTAGTTCAGGTTTGGAATCTTAAAAGTTTAATAGATAATAGTTTCTACGGTTTAAGGCTAAAGTTGATAACAAAATGGAACTATTCTAAAATCAATTTCGCTAAATCCATGTACTTTCCCGAACAGTAGCGACGGAACTGATACAAGCGGAGACCGCGACCAAAGATCGTAAATATTTACTAAATTGATTAATTTTACACTGTCATTATATTGTATTGAATACAATGTCTACGATAAACGTTGAATAAATAATTATAAATATAACTGGTACATCCACTTTTTATACTTAGAAGTAACTTGGATGGTAAAAAAATATTTTCGACCCATAGATTTGTTTTTTTTAAGGTCGTTTTGTCTTTGGTTCGCGGTCGCAGTTTGTAGAACTCTAGCAAAGAGCGGCCGACGACACATCCGAATTCATAAATACACAATAACACACAATTTTATGTTAAATATCAACACAGAATCTCTCAAACGTTAGTACTGCAACTTTACTAGACTCCACACTTTCGTGTTAATTCACAGTCGATTTAATTAATTGAGATTCATTCAAATGAACAATTACCAATCGCGGATTAGTGGAAATCACTTCGGATTAATTTTCAACTCGCAAAGTATATTACAATTTAGTTAATTTTAGATACATATTTATTATAATCGTGACCCAAACTGGTACAAAACAAAATTTTGAAATAGTGTACTCTCGACCGCGAGCGCACGACGGTCAGTGAACGTTCTCAGCGCTCATGTAGTCGTACGGAGTGTCACAAATTTTACTAGTGTATAACGTTCGGCGCGCTACGTCGGGCTGCTCGTGCGGGAGATCAGCGTTACCTAGTGTTGGCACGCGCGGTGTCAGTCCGCGGGCAGCTCGGGGAGCGGCGCCACGGGCTGCTCGGGCTGGCGGGGCTCGCCGGGCTGGCGGGGCTCGCCGGGCTGGCGGGGCTCGCGGGGCCCGCGGCTCTCGAAGGGCTCGCGGGGCTCCGCGCGGTGCCGCCGTCACTTGTCCTTGTCCTCGCGCCTGCGCCGCACGCCCGCAGCCGCGCCTGCGCCCTCGCCCACTGCGCCCACACCAAACATACTACGTCAACACCACCCGACAGGGGGAAAATGTGGCAACGGATCAGTCTGTATTGACGCGGGACTCACCGGCACTTCTCGTTTTCCTCCGGACGGGTGCGGCGGCGGGCGGGCCGGCGGGGCCGGGCGGCGTGGGGCCGGGCGGGCCGGGCGTGGGCCCGTGGCGCACGGAGCGGCGCGTGCCCACGCCCTCGGCCGGCTTGCCGCGCGCCGGTGTCCGCACGGCCTTGCCCACCTTGCCGCGCACCTTGCAGATGAGCGGCTCGTCGCTGTCGCTGTCCGAGTCCTTGCGCTTGGTTGGCGCGACAGGTGTCGGAGGCGCGGGAGCACGCACGGTGTCCCGACGCGGCTTCTTCTTGGGTCGCGCGGCGTCGTCGTCGCAGCTGAGCGTGGAGGCACCCGAGCTCTCAGACTCGCGACGCCGTCGCTTGACGGGCGGTACGGGTCGCACAGGCGCGGGTGTGGCACGCGGGCTGGTCTTGTCCTCAGCGGCGCGCAGACAGTTCTTGGGCGCGAGCGCGGGCGAGTCAGCTCGCTCCAGCTTGGTGTTGGCGGGCGAGAGGCGCGGCGTGCGCGGCTGGTCGGCGGGCGAGCTGAGCTTGCTGCTGGACCGCGTGCGCACGGAGCTGCGCGCCACGCGCTCGAGCGCGGACGGCGAGGGAGACTCCGGCCTCTTGCCCGCGTAGTCCGGCGTGGGGATTTCGATCAACAGCTGCTCTAGCAGGCTCTTGTCCGGAAAGTCCGCTTTGAGCGGTAACCTCTCGAGCTTCGGTTCTCTCTTCTCGTCGGCGTCGGGTCGGTCGGCGCTCGCGTCGCCGTTCTCGGTTCGTTCGGGACGCTCCTCCTTGACGTCGTCGACGGGACCGAGCTTTTCCTGGTTAGAGTAGGTGTAGAGTGGTGGCGAGACCCGGCTAGGCGGCGGGTCGAAGTCCTCAAGCTTGACCTTGTCGCGGTGCGGGTCGGGCGAGGCGGACGCGGCGGGCGACGCGACGGAGGGGGCCGGCGTGGTCTGCGCGGGCTCCGGCGGGTCGGCCGGGTCGCGCAGGATGGGTGTGGGCGCGCGGGCAGGCCCGGCCACGTCTTGGGGCGGACGGCGCGGTGCGTCGTCGCCGTTGACGTGGTCGGCGTGCATCTTGGCGAGTTCAGCCTCAATGTCACCCAGGTCGTCGATGTCGGGCGGCGCGGGCTCGTATCGCGGGGCTCCGGCGCGGGACAGACGCTCTAACAGTTCGTCGGACGCGGGCGGCGCCTCCACCACACCGATGATGCGCTGCACAGACGCCGGCGACGTTGAGCGAGGCATGTCTAGCCGCTCCTTCCTACAATCATAAATTATAATTAGTTATAAAATACTCTTTTTTTAATAAGAGAAGGACATCAAAACAAACTCGGAAGATGAAAGTAAACGTCTATAAAATGGTCTATTCAAGTTCAATTTGAGTGGATTTAATTAAATATATTTAATAAAATGATGAATTTACCTTGCAGGCGGCGACTGACTGGCCTGATTAGGCGACTTCTCCGACAGCGCATCCATGGACTCGATCCCCGAGTCCTCCCCCTGCGCCTGGCTGGCAGGCGAGCGACTCCCGAACTTGTCGTCAGGCCGGGCGGCTCGCTCGGCCACCAGCTTGCAGTAAGACTTGTCCTTGGGCCGCTCCTTGCGCCGCGGGGAGGCCGGCGGAGAGGAAGCTATCGTGCCCACGTTCGTCGAGCCCGGAGGTTCTGGAACGTAAGCAGATTTATGTGTTTCCGTGTTCTGTAACGAGGTGTTGATGGTTGTATGAGCGAAATGATCTTTTAAGCTTGTTGTTGGGAACGAGGACAAGAAGACATGCAATAATATATTGGAGAATGTTTTGTCTAGTGGCCTGACCAACGAATAAACTATGCAAGTACTGATATTGTAGATAAATTTCAGGTACTTATGCACATTCTACTTCGTGATTCAGAGTTCAGATACATAGAGCAACAAAGTGAGAATTCGTATTAATACGCGTGAAACTAACCCAAAAAGGGCAGGAAAAGAAATAAGGACTAACAAAAGAAAATGCTAAAAGTTTTTGCAATGCAAAGCAATGCGACGTCGAGCTTTTATGTGTCGGGACTACGAGTTATTAAATAAGGCGACTTTTTGCAGCAATACAAACACAGGACTGCTAACAACCCCCTTTGCAGCTCCAAAAGATGTTTGCAACAATAGTTTTGCTTCATCCATTCTCCAGTCTTTTGTTATGTTAAAATTAGTATTGAGGCATGTGGGTGAGTATTTTGGGAGACACCATTCTCATCATATATGAATAAATGACATTTGATTAAGTTTTTTCATGACATTGAAACTCACCTGTACAGGAACTATGGCTGACTTTCCTCTTCTTATCAGAAGCAAGCAGTCCATTGGGTGAGGTAATTGCACTTTCGGCGATTGTCCGTTTCAACTTATTGTCATCTTCGGCAACGCGCCGCACCTCGGCATACAGCTGATCGGGCACGTCGCCACTAAGCGTCCATTCTAGGTCCTTATGACACTTCACCAACCTGTCGCACTCACTAGCACCTGAGTTACACTGATTCACTTGGTTTGTCGCGTCACTATCAACGTCTGATTGCACTGTTTTCCCCTCTGACTTCACACTATCACATTTCACTTCTGTTTTAGGAGTAGGTAACTTCTTCTTCACCTCGTGGTTGTTCGGCTCTCTGTAGCCCTCGTTCTGGGCGTATTTACCTTCCTTGTCTAACGTGTCGTTCCTCCATTCTTTGTCTCGCTCTTTGTCTGATGATTTGCTGCTGTCACTGAGTATTTTTAGTTTCTTCTTCATTTTGAGGTCTAAGCTCTGGACTTTGTTGTTTAGCTTGTAGTCGTGTGACTTGGTGACTATGTGAGCGTTTTTCGAGATAGTTTTCATTCTGTAGACGACGTTGTTGTCGCCTGTGATCTCTGTCTTCACTCCATCCGCTTCGTAATGGTTGTTGAGCTTTATGCCTTTCACGTTTAAATACTCGTCATCAGTCTTGTTCTCAGTGCTTTCACTAGATTTTGAGGCTATTGACTCGTCAGAGTCCCTCCGATGTGACTTCTCGTCAGATTCCGAAGATTTTCGGATTTTAATCTTTTTCGTATGGAGGTCACCGGGCCCGAACTTTTTCTTTTCTTTTTTCGAGTTCTTTATGACGGCTGAATTCCGTCCTCGTAAGCTTATGTGCAAAGGAGGTACCCTAAGCTCACCATCAGTGGGTTTGTCGCCTTTCTGTTGGTTAACGTAGCTGATATCTGCTTTGTACACAGTTTGGACGACCGGCTCATTCTTATCGAGCTTTAGCCTAAGTTTTAACGACTCTTTTTCAGTCTGCGGTGACTTGGGCGCGTCGAGAACGGGCGCGGGGAGTTTGAGGGGCGGGGGACGCGGTAAGGCAACTTTGGTGGACTTGGTCTCACGGATAATCTTGTCCTTGAGTGTGGCGGGCTTCTCTTTAGCACCGACAGTGCGGGGCTTGCCACCTTTCTGAGCGAGTTTGTCGTCTCGCTCCTTCTTGGCGAGCTTGTTCCGCATTCGTAGCTCGTCGTCAGCTCTCCGCGTGTCGTCGTCGGTGGCTGACTTGGCGATGCCGAACATTTCAGGCGCGGCCTCCACGGTCGGTTCCTTCACGTCACAGTTGGCGACAGTGACCTCTTCGACTTTCTTCTCTTGTTCTTTCGGTGGCGGCGGTACATCGTCGTCCCTCATGAGGGTTTTGATGAGGTACTGCTTGCTCTGCTCCTCGATCTCTTGTGCCGAGGCTTGTGAGCCGACTGTTGCTGTGGCGACGGATGTGGTCGCTCGTATGGGCAGCTTGAGTGGTGGAGGCATCGCTTGGCTTGCACTTGCCGGGGGAGACCTGAATGCTGGCACAGAATTCTGCATATGTTGCGCTACGTTTTGATGTTGCATCATATTTTGGTGTTGTGTTGTGTTTTGCATATGTTGCGTTGTGTTTTGCATATGCTGCGTTGTGTTTTGCATATGTTGCGTTGTATTTTGCATATGTTGCGTTGCATTTTGCATGTGTTGCGTTGCATTATGCATATGCTGATGCGGAGCAGAATTCTGCGTATGTAGAACAGCGTTTGGTGGATGTTGTATCGCGTTCTGCATGTGCTGGACCGCGTTCATCGTGTGCTGCATATGCTGCTGATGTTGCACGGCGTTTGGCATGTGCTGTGTCGTCGTCGCCGTATGTACTGCATTTTGCGTATGTACAGCATTTTGCGTATGTACTACATTTTGCGTATGTACAGAATTCTGCGTATGTACTACATTTTGCGTATGTACAGAATTCTGCGTATGTACAGTGGTCGGTGTATGTTGAACAGGTGGCGTATGCTGCGCCGTCGTCGTCACATTCTGTTGGTGTTCAGTTTCCGAGTCCTGTCTCCTGAACTTGTTGTGCTGCGGCACAGGCGGGGGCGGCATGAACGCGTCGGGTCCGTCGTAGGCGTCCGACTTAGAAGGCACGTCGTGTCTCGTCTCGTAGTTGGTGGTGTAGTGATCACCGGTGATGTCCTGTAGGACTGAGTCGGGGGTGTTGTTATTGGCGTTGTTCCCTGAGAGCAGCATGTCCAGTTTCGCGCTGGCGTCTAGCTCTGAGATGGCGGAGAAGGCGCTCTCGTCGAGGTTGAGGTCGTCGCCGAGGGTAGGCATGAGGTGTTCGAGGTCGCTGTCGGGCAGGTCGAGCAGGGCGAGGTCCCGGTAGGGCTCGTTCCAGTCGGGCTGCGTGGTCGCACGCGAGGCGGCGCGCTGACGGGCTATGTATTGCTGTTGATACCTCTGGAACTCCTGGAAAGTAGACATAATGAGGATTACATTTTTGCAATATTTTATGGTTATGAGTGTTGGCTAACAGACATGGGCGGGTGTTATGAATCACAGATACTCATAAGTTTATACGTTTACAAAATGAGGTTTATTAGTACTTGCTTCAGCGCAGATCACCAGTTCAAGGTGACTTTTATTTTACGTAAGAAGTCGTTTCTGAAACTATGAATTTTAAGTTGAGAACTTTCCACATTACTTTAGAAGGCGATTCCATAGACAAAACTTGGAAAATTCCGATTTTTTTGTGATATAAATCCAAAAGAATGCAAAAAGCATCGTACAATTGCTACTAACAGTTTTAACTAGCACAAAAGTTGTATATATTTAGTTTATCTAGGGGTGTTTAGTTACCTGTAAAGGAATGTATTCTATTGTAAAACTGACCTGGAAACTAGACTGTGTCTTCTGATCCATAGAAGCCGTAGGAGGCGGTAGCAAGGCCTGCAGATCCTCGGGCGTGACCCTGGACTGCGTGTGGTGTGCGTGCACGTGCGGGGGCGGGCGCAGCGGCCGCGTCGGGGCCGTGCGGTACGGGGGCGGGGGCGGCGCGCTGAACGCGTAGCCCGTCGGCAGCGCGCGGGGCAAGGCGGGGGAGGATGGCGACATCTGCTGGAGGGGGAACACAATCATTACACCATTGTTAAACTTGAAACTGTTTGTTGCGGGATCAAAGACAGTTACATTGATTATCTGGGACTTCGTCGAGCTTCATTGTCTCGACACTTTTGTGGTGGTAGCCGCCACTGTCGATTCTAGCTCTCAGGAGTTACAGTGGTTTGGAAATAATGTGGAGGGCTAGTCCAAAATTTAAAGAAAGTTACCAGATCACATCATAATATCATCATTTTCCTAATTAATGATATATAATATAATATATAACCATCGGTTTCTGAATACCAGTATTTGTACATAGAACGACAGCCTATCTGAGTTTCACCAAGACGATACGATACCCCTTGGTAAGTCTGATTACCAGACTTTCTAGTCACTGACTACCTGTAAAAATAAACAATGATTATTGAATGTAAACCAGTTAAGTATTTACATACCTGTACCCTATAAGCCTGCGGCGAGGGAGGAGGCTGCGGCCTCTGCGGTGGCGCAGGCCTACGTATAAAGGGGGGCGGGCGAGGTGCAGCGCGCGGGGCGGGGGACGCGGGCGGCGCGATGTTTAGCGGGGAGCGCGGGGGCGCCGGAGTGCGCGGGCTGCGGTACTCCGCGAACGGTGGCCGACCTACTGCTAGCTCCACCTGCGGATACGAACGTGACACGGGTTAGTCGAGTATCATAAGGGAACGATCACATTAATCGACGTGGAATGAACCAGTCAGAAGAAGCGTTGCATCGCTGTCTTGCTTGCTATGTGTTTACACAGTTCGGTGTACATAACTCTTTCCGTGACCATTGTAATATTCTCATTCAATGTATACATGACAAGATTGCGTATAGTATTTCAACTTTTAGCAATAAATAAGGTCAAATGTCGAGCGTCACTTTTGCGAATTCATTGTATGATGGTCGAATTCCAGTCCCTGTAATTTTAAAAGGCGCGTCTTGACTCTTGAAACATTATTGATTGTTTTCTTGTTATTTTTGAGTATTTCATTTAATTTGTTTTATATTATTCCTGTTCAATAACTTGGTTATTTTAAATCATTGAAAAATTGTACACATTCTTACCTAAAATAATTAAATAGTTATAAATAGCAACAATCTCTTCTATTTTGCACTGATAAAATCATTTATATAACAGTTGCACTAACCTGCCCATCCTCAAGCCTATCAAGCTTCGCTGGATGCTGCGGCGGTTTCGGCCTAGGCGTCGGCGCGGGCGCATCGTTCTGCAGCAAGTTGACCAGCAGCGGGGACGACATGGCCACGGTGGGGGGCGCGGGGGCGGGGGACGCGGGGGCCGCCGGCGCGGGGTACGGGGGCGGGGGGCCCGGGAACGTGGAGGTTGAGGGCCGCGCGAATGGACCGTCTGATGGTGGGCGCGGAGAGGGGGGCGGGCCTGATAGACCTGTAATGTGAAGTGTCTGATGAGCTACTGTCCGCAGCTTCGCTCGCGTCATGGTTGGAAATTATTCCAAGGGAACGTTTTTATAATTTTATTTCCCATTAGTGAACGAATTTTTGGATATTTTTGTTGGATCAATAGTTCCAAAGATTACCTAAAACCACTAAAATGTAGGATCAAGATTAGAAGTTAAGACAAAAAAAACAATAATAAATAGAATAAGTGTTCCACCTTCGGACTCACCCATCGTATTCTCCTTCCGATGTATAACCCTGGCTTGAGTCATACTTCCAAAGGGGAACTCGCATCGATCCCCCGCGGTATGCGTGGGAATGTTGTGCGGTATCTTCCCATCCATGGGACACACGGTGTTGGGCGACTTGAAGCTGTCCGGGGTCGCGGGGGGCGCGGGCGGCTCCGTCGTGCTGCTGCCGGCCCCGTCCGGCTCCGCGATGAGGCGACCGATGCCGCCTAAGCCAGCTAGTAGCTCGGCGTTGGGTTGTGATCTTGATGTACTTGCGTCTGGAAGGGAGGGAAGGATTAGACCGTAGGGCAAAAAAGAATGAATATTCTCTCTCTGTCTCCGATATGACACGGTTAGAACTATGTCATGGAAGTCCTGGCATTTCACATTTCTCTGGGATAACCTATAGAAAAAATTGAAATCAACTGCCTGTCATAAAAACAGAACCTGACCTTGAAACCGGAATACTGTTAATGCTGTAACCAGAGAGCCGGAACAGCGCTCCAGCACACAAGCAACCACTTTATTGGGAGGTCCTCCATCGCTACACCCTGTTCCCCTCTTCTTCTTGACAATACTGGCTAAGTAATAAAGAGAACCCCAAACTGAGGAAGAAACAAGCGAAAGATGCCTTGAACCATAGTAGCTTGGCATCATTCCCTTGCTTCTGTTGTTCTTAGTAGAGCACTCACCATCAGGATCGGTGTTGATCCTCAGCTCGGCGCCATGCTGCAGACGCAGCGACACGGCCGCGTCTCCATCCAGCTGCACCGACAGTATGCCGAGCGCGCGCAGCTGAGGCGCGCCCGCCGCCGCCAGCGCGCGCAGCCGGGCGGCCGCAGCGCGCGGCACTGACAGCGTTACGCGCACAGAGTTCCAAGGCTCCACCTAGAAAGACAGTATCAAGTTAATACAATATCGAGTATAGACCGAGGTCATGCTCACATACGTGGTAGGGAAGTCCAAGGTTAGAGAGACGTATGTCCAGTAGAATCGCAAATATATTTTTAAAACCAAACCACATTAAATTTATGCTCCGAATTTAAATAAGAACCTCAGTTTTCGGAAGGCTTCAGGGGTACTTCGGCCCAGCCCCCCTACTATGACGTCTTAAAACAGTTCTAACTTAATCTTATTCCAGTGTGGAAACGTGACAGAACTATACAGGTTGTCTAGCGCCATCTCTCCTCCACACTGGATTAAGAATAAGTTAGGACTGTTTTAAGACGTCATTGTAGGGCCCCTGAACTCCTCTGGACTCTCATAAATAAAATTACAGTAACATCATCATCATCATTCCCAATTATATTGGGGTCAGCTTCCAGCCTAACCGGAAGTAGCTGAATAACAGAATTTTACATGGATCAGCTGCCTATATGACCTCCATAAGCCAGTTATAGTAGCTAATATACATTGATAGATAAAGTAATGAAGGTATTTCACAATAATATAGATCCAAACACAGGAAAAGCCTTACGTCACACTTCCATATTACGCCCGGGAACTCCCCACGCGGTTTAAAATAAGAACATAAAACATTTTACACAAATACTTTCTATTACCATATTCGACAACAGGCATACAACAGCCAAAGGCCTCTTCAAACAAAATTAACATAACAATAGACGAATAAACTATTAAACGCGATATAAAAAGCAACACATTAGTCAACTAGGAAGTGTCGTTAGAACCGGGAGAAACTAACATGTATATAGGGGCATAAAAATTTTGTAGCTGATTGGTAAGGCCCACCTAAATAGCCTTGCAAACTTAGATTTTACGACGAAAACTCGAAGCCAATTTTATCGCGAATAGCACGTTTAAGTCGTGCGTGTCCCGCTTTAAAATAAGGCCTTATGGATTTAATACCTGTGCTAAAAAAAGGAACCAACCACTTTGTTGTTTATGGCCTTCACTACATACAAAGAAAAAGGTTTTTTTTTTCTTTCGTTTTAATTTAAAATTTGCATAAAATGCGTTCAACTTTGCCATTTGGCGGAATAATTTCCGCGCGATATTTTAATTGACTAGGTAATTCGATTCAAAATCTAATTTGTGCAACAGGGTCCACTATAATAGTGTAATAAAATTGGTTAATAAAGTTAATGGAAATAGGAAAAGTAAAAGTCAACGCACAGTCGCACAGTTATGAGAAACTACACTGCACAGCATTAAAATCACCTCAACGCGAGCCGTTCGGGATTATTTCTATCAAGTGTAAACGGACCCTTCATGAAACAGTAAATCAAGCATTCTGTACTGTACGTCAAACTAAGTAACTTTTATTTTGATGATGTTAAAATCCTTGTAATTTTGACCTCCAATATCTCCCTCCATAACCAGACAGTCACGTGTATGGTTCACACCAAAAAAATATACCAAAATGACGGGGAAAACAAATGTCCTTCGGCTTCGAAAGGAATTTTTACACCCGACACCCACCAAGCTATACATTTCCAGTTTAAATTTGCCTCGCTTTGTATAGATTTCCCATACAATGAGGGATCCGAGTAAACTACGGTTCTGACGGGATACGGCGCGTTTGATGGGATGATTTCCCAACGAACAAAAAAAAGTTTATGACGGGATCCATTGCGTGTTGCTTAAATCACAATGACGACAGATTTCTTCAGAATGATAAAATAAGATTGAATTGGAATTAATTATAAAGGTGAAGTTCCGATGACCGGCTCTTAACGCACGTTTTGCACGGTGTATCTTATTTAGCTGCGGTTTTGCTATTATAAAGAACTAGCTCATGCCCGCAGCTTCGCCTGCGTAGATGTCGGTCATTAAAACCTTCCCCGATAACCACTCTATTCATTAGTGAAAACAGCATGAAAATCGCTGCAGTAGTTCTTGATTTTATCGCGAACAGACAAACAGATAGACGCGGTGGAGGACTTTGTTTTATAATATTAATTTTTGACTTCAACCACCATGCCTGAGAGATATTTTTCGACGGCAAGTAAAGCCAAGTCAGAGGGCGGTATAAAAACTCTGGACACCAGGTCAGGCACTTATTATCATCGGCACGATTCTTGAGCGCTGACGCAAAAGTGAGTTATTGGGTCCCTTTGGTGGTATGAAGTGAGACGCGGGGCGGGGAAAGTGCAGTGATTGGCCCGTAGCGCATCGCGTCATAGCCGTCACTCGGGACTTGTTCTTTACTCCTGCTGCACTTACCTCGCGACCAATAAATAATAAACGGGTGTGTGTTTTATTTGTCATAAAGTGTACGATGCGCACAACGATCCCCACTCTTCCGCCGAGCGCTCAAGAACCGTGCCGATATCTGTACTCCACGATTAACAAAGAAGAAGAATTTTAACGTCGTACCGTTGTGCATTTAGTAATAAGCTAGTTTTAGTAGTACATTATACCTCAATGGTTTTAGTGACAGTTTTTACTGTCGAGGAAAATTCAACTTTATAGTTAAGACTATATTGTCCTCTCTAAGAAAATTAACCGGTGAAGCAAAGCTGTGCATACAATACAAAACGGTTTTTTTATGGTCAATAGAAAATGACAAGCAATAATAAATTATAGCTTTTACACTCTTATTCAAAAATACTTTGGACATCTTGCTTCGCACCTTAGACGCTAATTCCACTTTAGAACTTTTAATAACACGACTTCACTTCGGCAAACGACTTTTTCTATGGGGAATGCAGAACTATACAACCTGTTATATAAAAGTCATGCACTGCACAAAAATAAAACCAATAGATCCCAATATATTTGATTTTTTTCAAAGGCAACAATAAACACGCGATACTTGGGGAAGGCCTACGTCAAGGCGCTGCGGGTTGTTCGAAAGAGAAACCGCGTCTTCGACACAAAGGGCTAAGAAGGAACATGGGTGGTTTTTAGTCAGTAGAAGTCTGACACTGGCTACCGCTCCGCCCAGAGCGGGAGGAGTCATTTGATGATTTCCCACCGTCCAAAAAAAAAGGCCTAAGTCAAGCAGTGGACCACTTTTTGGCTTAGAAGACTGACGATGATGATGATGAGGATTGATATCAAAATTAATTAATTAATTCAAAATGCTTCATAAAATTGTACACAAGATAGTATTTTACTCAAAATAAGAAGTACCGATAAAATGGAGAGGAGAGGAGCTTCAATAGAAGACTACGAAGAATTTTTGGGGCTTAAAATTGAGGCTCTTTGAAAAAAAAATCTTTCCCTAGATTGGCATTTAACTTTTAACTTAAAAAAAAAAAACAATCATTAGGATAAGACCGATACAAATCGTATCGCAGTGTGCATGAGGCTTTACTACCGTCACCGTGAAGAACCACGCAAAGAGTGATGTCATACGTGAAACGTGAGTACGTCTGGTAGACGCTTAGCGTGTCCCTTTGTGTGTGCCTATGAAGATAGAGCAAAAGAGATAGAGAACTCAGAAGTTTATTAAATACTAGCACTTTGCCCACGGCTTCGCCCGCGTGGATGTCGGTTCAACTACAAAAGTGACGATTTTCTATACAAACTTTCATCCCCCTTTTCACCCCCTTAAAGGTTAAATTTCCAAAAACCCCTTCTTAGTGCTCCCCTACATTATAATAGGAAGCCGTGTGCAAAATTTCACATTCCTAAACACAAGTAATAAGATTTTCCATACAAACTTTCATCCCCATTTTCACCCCCTTAAAGGTTAAATTTCAAAAAATCCCTTCTTAGTGCTCCCCTACATTATAATAGGAAGCCGTGTGCAAAATTTCACATTCCTAAACACAAGTAATAAGATTTTCCATACAAACTTTCATCCCCCTTTTCACCCCCTTAAAGGTTAAATTTCCAAAAACCCCTTCTTAGTGCTCCCCTACATTATAATAGGAAGCCGTGTGCAAAATTTCACATTCCTAAACACAAGTAATAAGATTTTCCATACAAACTTTCATCCCCCTTTTCACCCCCTTAAAGGTTAAATTTCCAAAAACCCCTTCTTAGTGCTCCCCTACATTATAATAGGAAGCCGTGTGCAAAATTTCACATTCCTAAACACAAGTAAAAAGATTTTCCATACAAACTTTCATCCCCCTTTTCACCCCCTTAAAGGTAAAATTTCCAAAAACCCCTTCTTAGTGCTCCCCTACATTATAATAGGAAGCCGTGTGCAAAATTTCACATTCCTAGCTCCAGTAGTTTCGGCTGTACGTTGATGTCACCCAGTCAGTTATCCTTTTTACCCACGACGGAACGGAGACGGTATATGCGTTTGGGGTGAGAGGTTGTTTGTTTGTGTGTTTGTTTGTTTGTTTGTGTGTTTGTGCAAATACATGTTGCCATTTTTCTCCAAAACTACAAGTCCGATTTTGATGCAGTTTTCAGTTATGGGTTCGGGTTTGATTGGTGCATGTTCTTAGATAGGTGTTACGGTGACAACTCACCAGGGGGCGCTGCAGCAAAGATTTTTTGTGCAATTCAAAGTTGCCATTTTTCTCCAAAACTACAAGTCTGATTTTGATTCAGTTTTCAGTTATGGGTTAAGGTTTTATATATAGACAGTAAGCTAGATTTGTATTAAAGACTTGAATAAGACAGTAAGCTAGATTTGTCTTAAAGACTTGAATACGAAGGCCTTACGAAAACGATCACAGAAAAAAATCTTAGCCAGGTACCGCACAAGATAGATAAGTTTGGAAGGAGAAAGGGGAAGCCTTTGCCCAGCAGTGGAACACGTCTATGCTGACCGTATCCGTTCGTCGAACGTTCGATGACCGATGCAAGGAACCTGGTCTCTTCTAGTACTGGAGCGGAGACTGAGCATCAGTAAGCGACCTGGTTTATGTCAAGCAGTGAATTCTAAAAGGGCTCGGCCGATTGATGGACGCGATGCACAGACTTCAATCTACCCGAAAGTGTAAATTTTTCCTAATCAACCTAATACTTTAGTGATAAAGTTGAAAATCTATGAAAGAAATTCGTCAAATTGTAGTAGCTTGATGTGCTGCCGTCTATACTTATCACCATACAATAATACATAGAACTCCCCAGGAGATACGTTCGTTGTCACTACGCGTACGCGCTACGTAGTTTACGTCATCCTATCACCGTACGGCGGCTGACGCAAAAAAAGTCCGTCATATTATATTACACCGCCCGCCAACTAACTCGTACAAATGTTTACCGTCGTGATGAAGTGTCGTTAGGAAGCGTACACAATTATTTGATAGGAAACTGAGAGGAAAAAGAGGAGGCAGTAAATGACGCGGGATGACTATATTTGCCTTATGCCCAACGAGCTGAGGGTCAAAATAACCACGGTAGACTTCGCAGGAGATGGCGGGACGAGCTGGACAGAACCAATTGCCTGTGGTCCACATTTGCTCTGGATCGAAAGATTTGGAGGTCATGGTCATGGGGCGAAGCCTTTGCGCAGCAGTGTGATAACACAGGCTAATAGTAACAGTCAATTTGACACAGTAATTAATGTCTGACAAGAGAGAATGGAAGAAGAAAAGAGGTTTTTAATACAGTTGCTCAAAAAGTGGCGTATTGCAGGGACGTATAGCGTTCGGGATGTGGGCTATTACGCACTCGTGCTTTTTCTTTACCATTTCCGAACTCGTGCGTTCTCTTTCCCAACTGTCAAAATAATGTCCATTAAAAAAAAACCAACCACGAAGTTTTTACAAAAAAAAAATCATAGTAGTTTTTATGATTCATGCAAATATTTCTAAAGAAGCTACTAATTTGTTTCAATATCAGATTCATTCCATTTCATCTCATTAAATTTCATTTTCATTTCATATCAATAAAAAAAATCTACTGAAGACTTGGCTGTATGGGTAGTTCCCTTTGCCTACCCAGAAGGGGTGAAGAAAACAAAAAAAATCTCTGCTTATATTCTTTTACGGTTGGCGCCATTTTCAAAGATGTTCTTTGCGAGTGTAATTACGGTTTTATTATTTTATTAAATTGCTTCATTTTTTCGCAACTGTATTAAAAATAGTTGTTCAGTACACGTGCGGAACCGTCATTGCAACTTGTTCCGACTGTCAACCCTCGCCGTCGGCTGTGCCGGGCTCGGGTAGACATTTGTCGGAACTCTTTGCAATGACAGGCTTTCCGCACTTATAATGAAATATACTATTCCCCGACTGCAAGTAGTATGGGACAAAGGCAGGAAGACGATTATGATGGTGGCGATACATTACAACGTGGCAACGGCTTGAGTCGTTAGAAAGAGCTTTTTTGCGAACGTGGGTTTCAGCGAACGCCCATTGGCGTTCGCTGAAACCCACGCGGGTGCACGCTCGCGTGTCTTTGTTGTAAAGTAGCGTCGTGCACACGCGCGAGTTTTCACAATCGTATGTTCAATAAACGCTTTTAAAAGACATCTTTCACTTCATTCCGATTCTACCGACGGCGACACGACTAGTTACTGCGGGGTACTATTCGATTTTATTGCGTATTACAAATTAAAGCGTGGATGACCAGCTTAAAACTATTCCACGTCGATACGTGTGGTCTCATAGAGAGGCCTGTGTGCCAGCAGTGGGAACATTATAGGCTGATTATGCTATGCTACGTGTGGTCACTTACCAACAAAAATTAAAGAAAACGGAAGCTAAGCGCAAAAAAATATTTTTTATATTTTTTTAATTCGATTAGCGTGCGTCTTTGTTATAAGACAGACATGCAAACCCCTCATCAGCACTTCGCGAACTTTTCTTTAATGTAATGTAGACATGCTGATGTCTCTAACTAAACTGTGTAAATTGGATGAAATGAGCCAGGCGTAGATAAACATGGTATTTTTTTATTAGGTACAAAAAAAAAGATTAATTTCTCTCTGAAATACATCCTGATAAACTCACACGTCCAAATATTTTAGTTTCATGTTACTCCTAATTTGAAAAGCCTTGACTTTTTAAATGCTTTACAGAAAAGTTAACTGACACTTTGGTGTCAATGAAGCGAAGACATTTTTAAAGTTTTAGCAGAATTTGACACAGCTCGTGTTTCCAATTCTAACTAAACAAGAAAAAAAGTACGTGTTGCGCCGACCCCAAATACAATGAGACAAGGGCAGCCGCAGGAAGGTGATAATAGTTGTGAGGTGGTCTAGGTTCTTTAACCAAACAGACAGGACAAAGAAATCAACCGTCGCGTCGAAAATGCCTGGAAAAGCTACTGGTCCATGAAGGCGCTTATATTATGAAGGGCGACCTTCCTATCTCTTTGACCAAAATACTTGAAAAATCTGCAGGTATTAAGCAGAAGCAGACTACATACCTTGTTAACTTTGAGCGTGTGCGGATGCGGCTCGGCGAGCAGCGCCCGCAGCTCGCGTAGCAGCCGACGCAGCCGCGCGGGGAAGCGGGGGTCGCGCAGGTCGCCCTCGCACGTCACCACCACGCCGCACGAGCCGCCGCCCGCCGAGCCTAGCCCATCGCTGTCCGCTGCCATGCTGTGGGGAGAAGACATTATTAGGAACACTTTTAAAAACTACAAATTGCATGGTACCTTATCTAGTGAAATGTGGGTATATACACGGCAACACATCAAACTACACATTTCCAGTATAACATGCCCTTGTTTTGTATGAATTTCCCGTAGAATGAGAGGTCGATAGAGTAATCCGCATAAACTGGTTTTGTGTAATTTGATTGGTCGCTGTGCGTACTATAAGGTTCTTCTGCTAACTCTTCGGGGGTGTAAAGGTGAAACGAACAAAATTCAGGCCTGGTAAGCTGGTACATTTAGGGCGTACGCTGAAACTCGCGCGGGTGCACGGAGCCAAAAACTAGGCGCCAGTATTACTCATTCTATTTTTCAAAACAAATACGTGTGCGTGTAGTCTGCGCAAGTATAAGCTTACATCCTTAGTATTTAAGATGCAAGGTACGTCGCGACTCGCGATTACTCACGCGTTTACAAATAATCGCGGTGTCACACGCGCGTGTATTCTCACGGGGGTGGGATAACGTCGTAATAGTCGAATTTATTCGCGAAAAAGACCGGTTAAATATGATTCGGAACAGAACAGATTAATACATGTTGCCAAGGGGTTTGTCACACCACTTCTATACAGCTCAAACACTAGGGAAAGGTTAAGTTTATGTGATATAGGAGTCATATTAATTTCTATGTAAAAAAAAACCTAAAATTTACTTCTTAAAACTGAAAAAAAGGCTTTACTCCGATGCAACATCAACACGTCAATTTGAAGTGCCAAACTGTTTAAAATTCGCACGATATCGCAATACGTACGTTCGTACGTCAAGCAGCAAATTGTAATTGCCGCGTATTGTATCTGAATACGAGGGATTCTGTGCGTCACTCATACATGCGTCAAGATCAACTGATTAGATTCTGTTGCACTGATATTAGTTAATCTGCCTCATGCTGTATAGGTCGCCTGATGTTCAGATACTAGGATATTTTAAAACGTCTGTTAGACAGCTTAATTGGCTGTACAGCAAATTAAATTTGATGACTGAAATAAAGTAGATTTAGCTCATTTTTGGAAACAAAATTGCGAGCGTAGCTAAGTATGGTCAGGGTTCCCAGATTCACGAAAAAAGTTTAAAGAACAATATTCCAGGCATGTGAAAAAAAGGACTTCTATCATACATAATGCAATATATTAACTGCGACTCTTCAAGTTATATTAGTAGTGAAAGATTTATCCTAGAACATTTGTTTGCATTTGAATTATAAACGCTACTCAAATCAGATTGTCTACCTGTGCTGGTAAAACTATTTATTCCTAAGCTGATTTTATAAGAATAATTTTATTTTATTAGGTACTAGCGGCCCGCCCCCGCTTCGCACGGGTGAAATGTGCTACTTATAAACCTTCCTCTTGATTCACTCTATCTATTTAAAAAAACCCGCATCAAAATCCGTTGCGTAGTTTTAAAGATCTAAGCATACATAGGGACATACAGCGGAAAGCGACTTAGTTTTTATACTATGTAGCGATAGCGACAGTGATAGTGACATAATATAAACGGACGGGCCCTAATATCACATTTTTGGGAATTTCGAACGTATCAAAATTCCCTCCACATTCCGCATTACAGAGCTGAAATTCCCGACTTTTCCGGACGTATGGCAACCCTAAGCACTACTATAGATAGACTATTTATACTGTGACACGAGGTTAGTTCGGTGTAAAGCCGGATTAAGATAATAGGGTGTTTTTAGTCATGCGTGAAATGTCACGCTGAAGCAACCCACGGCACGTGTGCGGGGAAAACCGGAAATATTCCAATACGTATACTAATTCCCTAAGAGAAGCATGCGCTTCCTAAATCCATCATTCATTTTCGGAAATACGAACGCTCAATGATAAGACCTAATTAAGGCGAGGTTGCAGTACTTTGTTTTTATGTACGCACGACCTCGCCCCCCGCCCTGCCGCGCGAGCGATATAATGCTTAAATTTTGACTGTTTTTTGCTTCTTGCAGAAAAACTATAAAGAAATTATACAACATGTTTTCAACATTTACTTCAAAATAAAAAGTTCTATCTATTGATATAACTTTTATAAAAATTCATGATGAAATGTCTTAGCAGTACACGTTTGAAATTGTGATTTAGAGTCATGTTTGATAAAAAAAAGTATCGAGCCGATCATTCTAAATCGCGTTTCTATCTTTACGATTTATTAGAGAGTAGGTATGTTCAATTTTGATGTAATGATTTTTATTTATTAAAAAACTCGTATTTAGTTAGATTTTTATAGGTTCAAAAATCTTAAAATTACTGCAACCCTGGAACTGTTGCAACTAGTTTTGCAGATTTAGATTAGTATGATTAAAAAATTATAGATTAACGAGTTTATCCATCACAAACTCAGTAGCAACCACGGAGTCTGGATTTGTGCCCAGTTGATGGCAATAGGCTCGCCCCTAATTAAATGGGACTTCAACATAGCTGGCGAAATGTGAGTGTACTAATGGATACACCTTTGCCTTACCCTTCGGGGATAAAAAACATGATGTTATATTACGAGTATATGAAACTTCACAAAATACCTATTTGAGAAACAAAAGTAGAGGTGCGACCAGGTAACCCCCCCACAGAGATAATTTCATACAACAAACGTGCAATAACTGCGATACAAAACTTTAATAGCTGGGCTTCTGTGGGGCTTTTACTCTGTGGTGCGTCGTTTGTGTGAATTTCGAGACAAGAACAAAACAGAAGCGCATGCATATTGCATACATTTTCTGGATTGGCTGGAATTATTTTTTTCATAAAAAAGTTACAAGAATTATACAGTGAAAACTTGCATGACTGAAAATGTAAAACCTAGATAATAGGGGATCGGACTGAGTCAAAAAAATATGATTCTGTTTAGTCCGTCAGTTAGATTATCGAAAAATATTGGATACGTGTTTTTTGTTTTAACGAATTAATAAAAATTGACGAAGATAAAAAGCGTCGTGATCGTGACGTCACTTGTGGGTAAAAAATGTACTGACATGTAACGTTTTCGAGGAGTTCACGAGTTTTTGAAGCACTGTATCGTCTTCATTTTTTGTTAATGTGAAAAAATAAAAAATAGGTGTTCAATATTTTTTGGAAATCTATCTGACGGACTAATTAGTTTTTTTTTGTCCGATCCCCTATTGTAAACTTTGTATTTGTTGCGTATGTCATTGCGTGATTTTCGAGCTTTTCAGATTAGTTGAACTAGAAGTTTTCTTTTCTCAATTAATAAAATAGTAAATAAAACGTAGAAATATGTCACCTCATCAAGATCACGATGATGATGATGACTATTGATGACTTAGTTTTTACGATTATCTTCAATTTAAATTCATAACTAATATCGTGACTGAGCGAATTTTTATCATAACCTTGGAATTCAGTAGGTACTGGATATATTTTTTTTTTAATAATAAAGGCACAAAGTTAAAGTTAAGTTAATTCTATAATTATAATTTTTTATAAAATCAATAAAATGAACGTTTTCTCAATTTGTTTCTTGCTAAAATAATAATTTAATTTAAACACAGTTTGAATCAATTTACATTTTTACATATATAATACAAATATATTCAGATTAATAATTTATTTATTTTATAGGCGTAAGTCTTATAATTTAAATAATTAATAACCATTAACTGTTTCTTAAATTTAATTTTTTGCTTTTATTATATCCAAAATTTTATCTAGCCATTACGAAACGTAAATAAAGACACCAGAATATTCGGTTTTTTACATGCAAACATAAAGGCGTCTACGCACTAAAACAGCACGTGCGTGCATAGTTGCGTAACATTGTACCGCGTAACTTAACCCGCGCGGGTGTAACACGGCTACAAGTTTATAATATAACATCGCGCTTGTGCCCCTAACCCGATGCGCGTAAAGGACGCCCGATCCGCGTATTTTATGACGAAAAAATTAAGTTTCAAACCAAAACAATTTTTGATTACCGCGATTTTTTAATTAATGAGCTCTTTCTTTTACATAATACTTTTCTTTCAATTTTACGTGTGGAATGCAAGAAAAAAACGTGTTGCGGTCACCCGAAATAACATGAGAGAAGGGCGCATTACTTGGAATGGGAACCTTTTCAAGATTCCGAGTCAAATTAAATAACTAAAGAAACTACACATATTTTGGTTTCGACATGTATTATCATGTAAGCGGATTAAATAAATAAAAAACATATTTTCCATAAGTCAAGCAACTGACTACAACTTGCGGTCATTGACCCCAAAAAATATTATAAAGTTAGTAATTTTCTTTTTATTTGGTTTTATCACAATTAGATAAAAAAATATTAGTAATTAATTTTCTTTTTTTTATCATATTCAGATATATACATACAAATTACATCTACAGTTAATTTAAATCAAACCTGTCTATGATCTCACTGTTACTAATATTCCTTTCTTTTGATTTAAATCCCCTACAACCTACTTCCCATAAACATGATATTCTACAACAAAACTTTTAAAATATTCACTATTATTATTATGCAGGTGTACATCACTCAATCCACTTGACTTACCCAAAACACCTGTTACTCTTTCCACAAATATAGGGGAACTTATTTGTTGACAAACATTATCATGAGCAAGGTGTTTTTTTTTTTCAGAACACAAAGGGTTAAGAAGGAACATGGGTGGTTTTTAGTCAATAGAAGTATTGACAGTGACACTCATGGAGTAATTTGGTGATTTCGCACCCATCACAAAAAAAAACGTGTTTTTTTTTTATTTCCTACTAGCTAAGACCTGCGACCTACGTCCGCGTAAAAAGATTATAAAAATACAATTTGTTTCTAGGTATTCGAAAGACACGTGGCGCCATCTATTGTCATAAGAAGAACGTTACTGTTGCTTTTCTCTTGAACAGTACTTTTTTTCGGGAAGCAAGGAATTAATTATATTTCTGTCATCATACCTGACAAGGTGTGCAAAATTTCAGTTAATTTTTAATCAGTTTTTTTTTAATTGCAGGTTTGTGCAGTTACAAGTGTGCTCTTGTGTAACATACATAACATCACGCCTTTTTTGCCTTGTAAGGTTAATCAGTAGTTTACATAGCACACTCACATTTCAAAATAACACTTCTGATGACAATTTATCAAAAGTTTATAGAACTAGATGTTACTTTAAGACCTTCCTCTACATGAAAATATTATTAATATTATTTACCTTCACTATTTGACTCGGATTCTGTTAAAGAGATTTAATATTTATGAACAAAGAACCTTAATTTTTTATTTTAAAATAAAGTAAATAGTTTAAGTTACTCTTTTTAAACATCAGCTATTTACCAGTAAAAGATCCGTCAAAATCGGTCCAGCCATTTCATAGAATAACCAGAAAAAGCAGACACTTCATTTTATTTATTTCTACTATAGATTGTATCAATTCTGTTGACAAAACTGAAACAAAGTAATGTTTAATCTACAAACAAAATAAATGTTTTATAAATAAAGGTGTGTTGTTTAATTTTAGCATTTAATGAAACCTGAAATACTTTCCTTCATTTCCTTTCGGCAGTGGCAACAGAATTTTTTCTACACACATTAATAATATAGGAACTTTTTGGACGTTAACCTCATCAATCACCTGTGTTTATGTTTTTTTATAAAACAACCATCAACCGTGCCATCAACTATAAAGATTAGTCATCAACCAATATTAATTGATCATGACTTCCTTTCTTACAAAAAATATTTTATATTGACAACCTACAAATTGTTCTAAAATAATAATAAGAAATATATGATGTACAGATGGCCAGCACATAAAGATACTACAATCTGTAAAAAAATTTTGAATAGATTTTCAACTTTAGCGCTAAGGCTTTGAGAAAATGTGATATTTTTGGATATGTTCATGTGTGTCTAAATTATCTTACGAAGATTTGTGAGGATTTGGTTTTTGGGCCAGTTACTTCCACACTAATACAAAATATTTTATTTGGACTTTTTTCATTTTATTTACGTGGATGGCATTCAGAAACCAGGAGGTTTCTGCATGAGAAAAAGGTGAGAGTTTAAACATTTAAGAATTTTAATTGAATTTTTACATTTAAACCTGTTCAAGAGAGTCAATATTCTTTAGCACTTATAAAACTGATTTCTGCTAAATTAATTATATTTTTATCATGGATCAATGCATTGATTATTGTTTATTTTTGTATCAATATAATATAAAACCAATGACATTACATAGAAATAAATAAATAAAATATTATGAACACTTTCTGATTAGTTTCAGAAAAGAAAAGAAGCATTTCAGCAGACATTAATTGCAATGTGAAGAAGGTAAATAAAAGCGCTCTATTGGATATTCAAACTTTAGTACAGAAATTATTTTAGAAATTATATTTGGATTTATTTAACATTAAAGTAAGACTATACTAAATATATAATTTATTTGATCTACTAAAATACTAATATTATACAGAGATAAGATTTTTTGTTTGTCCTTAATTTAAGTGACAGAACTGCGAGGCACAGCTAGTGTAATAGAAAATGGGCATAAGATACAGATTATTTTATTTCTAAAAGCTAAATTATAATGATAACTAAAAGGCCACAGGAAATATTTAAAAAAAATATAATTATTTGGTATCCTAGAATTTTCCTCAAGACCAATTTGAACTTATCTACAGTAGTAGTAAAATTGTTATTATTTTTAAACCAATTAAAACTAGTAATCAAGCGGGAATGACATCACACTCAATCATAGTGTGATAAGAATTTATTATTATTATAATAATGGGGAATTATTGTGATAGTGTACACTATTATGATTGTGATATGGACTATTATCCTATATCACTGCAGTTTGGTTTTGATTTCATTCATTCAGAAGTCATGCTTAGAAAATTAGTTGGTTTACTTAAGTCTTTCAAGGTCATCTAAACTCAAACAACACTTGAAATACATAGAAAATTTGTTACTTATTTATTACTTAATAGGTGCAAATAAAGTGATAGTTTTGTGATAAAACTAATAATAATAAAAAAATTAAAAACTTCCACAAAAAATAACAGGTGAAAAATATATTTTCCCTTGTTAAAAATTATAATGATAATCAAAACCCCATTAAAGTTTTTTTTTACTTAAAAAATACTTTTACCGTCTTTCTATTCTATACCTATTTTTGTGGTGATTTTTTAGGTAGGAAAAACATGTAATTATAAGAAAATAACTGAAACATACCCTAACTTTATCAAACTTTTGCAAGGTGCAATATTTAACTGCATACAAAAAAGTAAATATTGACAAAATGAAATATTGACTGACATTCAGCTTTATCTAATAACAGTGCAACCTAACCCTTATTTGAGTAAAGCACACTTGGGTCTATGGTTGCAAATTGAGTTGGAGGGAAATTTAAAAGCAGTAAACAATAATGGCAGATTGACAAGTGACCTTTGCCCAATTGGCTAAAAAATATATTTTGGTGTGGTTAATATAATTTAATTAGAACTATTAGCTATTAAAGATAAGCAAAAATGTATGTAATGTCCTTTCTTTCTAATAAAAATAAAACGAATTAAATTCATACTCAAGGCATTGATTTCAATTTGAATTGTGTAAAAACATTCCAGCCACAGGGTATAAGTACTACCTATGGAGAAGAATGGGGAAAACACTCCATAGACAATATCTCATTGGAGGTTGATTAGCTCAATAATTTTAAGAGCTATTCTTAAATGGTTTATAGGTCATAAACCTCTTTTGAGTTTTCAATTTAATTTCCAAACCGTATAAACAAATATGTGTTTTTGAAATAATAACTTTACAACACATAAATCGGTTCAGTTTGAATTACTACTAAATTAAATAAACCTAATTTACATTACTATAAGGTTGCTATTTGTTTAAACGGTAGCTGGGGAACATGGAATTATATTTTTTCAGTGAAAAACTATATTACTCATATTTTTGATTCTTGTGTGCTATTAAAAAATATCTGTTATGGGCCTATTTGAAATTCATGGTTTGAGAATAGGATTTGTGGTTAAGATAACCAAATACAAAAAAAAAAAAAACTTATTATAATACATTTTAGAAGCATAATCCCTTCGTTATGAATCCGTGGTAGGTTATTTACCTTATGAAATAACATTGATAGGTCCAACTTCCTGAAATAATGAATGTGGTTATATGCAAATCCTTAATCCTATTAATGTTGTAATGCAACTGAAATTATAAAGATTTTAATAGTGGGTGTGTAATGTATTTTAATGTGGTTTCCTAGTACAGGCAAGTAAAAGAGAATGGTTTTTACAATAATTACAGTATTTTCTTTTATACAGACAATTTTTTTAGTATTTTTGTTTTTAATTATAATATCAAGTAGAAGTAAAAAGTAAATGCAAGGTCATTCTGATGAGGTGCAGTGAAATATTTCCTGACTAAGCTAAAAAGTTATTTCTAAATTAATTTGGCAAGTCTTATAGAAAGTTCGGGCACACACTATCTGTAGCAGTTTTTAGTAAAAATCTGAAACAATGTTTATTTAAGTACTAAGGCAGCTAAATTATGTGCCTATTTATAATTATCACAAGTCCTTTACACCAATATATTGTAGTCAAGTAATAAATTTAACGAAGAAGGCTGTTTAACTCCATCAATTAATCACTAATCCATCATGTGTTATAGAAATAGGTTATGTGTATTGTCTATGTTCTATCCAGTTGATAATTTGTGAAAATTAGCACTCATTGTCCCTTCAGCAGCTAGGATATCACTGTTGTAGAAGTCTAGAACCACTTTGGAAACTTCTGTGTAAAGATGTTTTGTTGTTGAGTGCATTAGTGAACTATTAACCTTTTAACACATATATTTGACAGATTGTAGTATTTGCAAACATTACAGGTAATAGGATGTACATAACACTAATGTTTCAGCAAGTTTGGTAACACCTACGGCTGAATATCCTTCGTGGAACAAGCCGCTCGGCGTGCGTGCTAGCACGACTACGTATCGAAAACACGGCGGCATGTTACACAACTTTACAAAACCTAATAATGTGACACTAATGCTAACTTTTTGGGCTGTAATTGCCGCTTTCAGGCGGGCGCCGCGCGGGGCACGTCTTTGGCGGCCGACCGACGTCCTGTCACCCACAAATGTGTCCATTTTGTAATGAACATCGCACAACCCAACACCCCACGGAATGTAAATAAACTAAAAAATACACTCACCTCTCATACAATGTCACATTCCGCTCAATTCCACACAATTTCTATTCCCTTGTGTCCCAAATCATGATGGAAAATCAAGCGCAACATTACCGTCCGGCTCGGACGCAAAGCAATATCGGTCCTATGGTCAGTGTCCACTCTACACCAAAAACATATGACACACCACTACTGTCCCGCTTCAGGTGCACCCGGGAATCCGTCCGGGGTTTATTTTCGCTTTTTCACAGACGATCACACGACTAGAATCACTACAATTTCATCACGAATCGAATCCACTGAATTATATTCCAGTGACGCAAAGCTCATATATCGTGAAGAGCAGCAGCCATTTTGAAATGTACGGGGAGAACAGTCACAGCATGGAACATTCGTAAATTACAGCCGCTCCTGTCTCTTGCTACACTCTAATACTTGAGCGATAGTTGAAAAACTTTATGCAGTTTCCATTTTAACACTTTAGGTCACAGAACTTCACTCCATTTTCTTATTGAAACTATCCAAAACAACCTAAGCGACATCCGATAATTCCAGCTTACCCCATTTGCATGACACACATAAAATAGCAAAAAAACACTAAAAACACTTAAAAACGTACATAAAACGTGTCGCGCCGAATTATGAGAAGTTAAAGCATCGCATCAATATAACAGTCCATTAGAAAAATCGCTAAAAAGATTGGTATATAATTTACAAATAGTTAATTCGGTACGAACAATAACAACGGCCGCCATTTGCAATTTTCAACTTGACATGCGCACTGACTCGCAGTAGACAAACATACGTGACGTAGCTTTAGACAAGCGTATGTTTTTCACATTTTTTTCTAATCATTTATTGCTGAAAAAAAACGCATTTAATTGTGGGGACGTCAAATAAATCATAAATGTTTTCAGAACTCTCAACGCATCATTTTGGTGTGTAAATTATGTTATTGTGTTTATTATCTTTGAATTTTCTGCGCCGTTTCAAAGTCATGTCATCAGCCTTTCATGCTCCACTGAAGGCTATCTTTGATTGGTTGATGGTGTTATCTCCATGTTTTTATAATAATACACAGCACGTTGATTGGCTACCGCCATGAAAAATAATGAAATGAATCACTTCCTGTTGTACATTTATTATTATTTTTTAATTTTCAAATGGGATTAAAAACTTTTATTGCAAGCTTTTATCCACTACTAATCATTACCCTGCTTCTTCTTCTTTCTTATTACCCTTTTATTCTTATTACCCTTTTATAATTACCCTGCTGGCTGTGCTTCATCATCATCCACAACCCGAATTTACCCACTGCTGGGTATAGGCCTCTCTTTTCTGGTGCCAATCGCCACGTTCTTGTGCCAGTCTCATCCAGGTTTTTCCTTCGATGGCAACTATATCGTCTGCCCATCTCGCCGTGTTGCTGTGCTTAGTATTTTTCAACCTATTTTTTTATAATAAAATTATTCTCCAAGTGACCAAAGTGGAAGAAGAGCAGCGATACTCGACACCTTCCTTTTGGTTTGCTACTCTTGTTTGCTTTTCAATTTGTCTGCCAAGCCAAGTGTAAAACTTTTCTAGGAAATCCATTTCTGAATATGTGTAAGCTTCGCCCTGTTACAGTATCAAGTGGCCGAGTCACTACCTTGCAGGGCATCATCTAATTGCCTGACAAGTCCCCTGTGTGATGCAGGGAATTATTCCAATACACTTTCCTTGTAGAGACACTTTTGGAAATTATTCACTTATGTTGAATGCAAAGGATCGCGAATTTAGTTAGATTGCATCGTTACTGTGTTTGACTCCAAGCAGAATACCTGATGTGCTGTACTCTCAAACTGTAACCGTCTCCGAACCCGTCCCCTTTTGTTTGTTTGGTTCCTGGTTGGCCTGAGATTCCCAGATAGTTATCGAAAGTAGGTAGGACGTGATACGTTTTTCGTGATTAGAAAGTAAAAAAGAGTTCCTAAATAACCAAAAACTTTTTATTACAATGTAAATCTCGCCATTGGAGAATGTTTCACAATATTTCATGATAGTAAAGTTTGAAACTTCTTTTTCTGTGTCCTACTCTAGGGGAAATCTTTCAAAGACTCTTTTGGCACTGCTTGAAATAGTCCTTTTCTAGCCATTTCGTCCGCCCAATCTTCAAAACACCCTCTCCTGAAAAATAAGTTTGTTTAAAAAAAACTACATAAAAAGTTACTAACTCGTTTACTACGAACTTATCGACTGAATGGTGGTTACTAAATAAAACGTCAACTATTTCAATAAAATTATTTTGAATCTAGCAACCCTGTCAATCCCGCACTGAAAAAAAAATGTAAATGAATCTACGAAATGAATGGAGATTGAAGAATAAAAACGTTCAGTAAATAAAAGTGATGCCTATTATTTTGTTTGAATTGAAGTAAATATAAGAAAATATTCATCTAAAATAATTGTTGACATTTGTTAAATGGTGGCCCAATTAAATGCCTACTTTAAATACCCGAGTACAATACTTATTTTTCGTCAAAAAACAAACAAAACTGGCAGTGTTTTGTTGACTTAGTCACAAAGTGGCGAACACTCCATGAATGTAAGTATTCTAACAATGGTTTTTGCTTTATTTATTGAAATTAAGAAATATTATTAATGACCCCTTATTTTAAAGTATAGCCTGTACTACTAGTAGCTTCTTAAAAAGTCATAGAAATATCACCTTAACTTATTCAAGGCATAGACTTCCAAATTCGCTTTTCTTTTAATGAGGTCTATCAATTATTTTACTTCGATTTCATGTGTGTGTTAGTTGACATGCTCATTTTACTGAACACAACACTGAAATAGACCAAAAACCATATCCCAGAGTAAAATGGTGAATCATAAACCTGTACTACCAAAGAGTTTTTAGAAGAGAATTCCTCTTTTTAACACAAACAGCATATTTTATGAGAAAAACTGATCATGACCACTATTCTAGGTGAGGACTTATTGTAAAAGTTCTTCAGAAATCTCCTTCAAAACATTATGCTTCTATAGACTTGGAGAAATTCCCATGCAGGTATAAGCTAAAAATGTAGACTTTCCAATAATAAATAACTGATATTGAGAGGGCATTAAGTCCGCCAATGTAGGTACCACCCTTGTACATGAATCTTAATAAATACTTATGGAATCATGCAACTATTAATGCAAGAGGAAGTGGAAAACTGATTGAAATCAGTTTTTTTAACTTTTTATTGTGAATGAAAGGGCATCACAGGAGTATGCAAGTAATTTGCATCCAACAAAACAATGATTAGACTTGCAAACTATTGGATAAGTAGTCCGTTTCATTTATTGTTACGAGCATTGATATAAAAACTAAAGATGCGGTCATCCGAACATTTTGCTCGATGCGTTCCCCATACAGAGAAACACTAACGTCATCTATAAGAACTAATCAGGCTGCTCGTAAACGTAACCTTGTATGAGAGGCGTGGCGTGGTATTATCGAGGTATAAAGAAATTAAATAAAGCTTTCATTCAAATTTTAATTTATAAAAATAGTAAGTTAAATTTTAATTTTCTATTAAAATTCGGTTTAGTCAAGACCTATTTGGGACCAAATTCGAGGCGTCATTTTATCATGCGGTCCGCCCAGTCCTTACGCAGTAATATATAAGTCAATGGTTAAGAGATACTTGTTCAGGCTATTAGCAAAACAACACTTTAGTCAAATGTCCGGCAAGTAACCCATACTGGGCACACTTCCATGATCTTATTTGATTTAGTTTATTGTCTGGAATAGAATAGATCAGAAATATATATATTTTTTTAAAACAACTTATAATATATGTATGTGTGTGTGGTATGACTACAATTTCTATTCCTTTATTTTAGCTCCATTTTCTAATAAGACATTTTGCTAAAGTGTTGTTTTTCTAATAAAATGTTACGATATGGGGCCAACCTTTCTACTTGTATCAAATCTCTAAGCTTGTGTCCCAGTTAGAAATACGGTCAAAGAAAACCTCATTTTCCTACTTCCAACTTATTTCGAGGCAGCAATTCTTACTTGTGTTCTCGAGAGTTCCCCATAGTTGTTGTAAAAAAAACACATTCTTACTTATAATATTCCACGTAGGCCGCTTTTCTCTGCACCCCCATAAAATAGACAGCCGCACCGGCGGCAATAGATAGTAAGATCGCCTGGCCCAGCGTGCGTTTGGTCTGCGCCCAATGCAGGCCGCGCATGATTGGCTTGCTGCGGCACGGTGGTAGATCTGGGGGCGGCGGGCATATCTGAGGGCACGGCGGGTAGGGGGGCGGGGGGCACGGTGGACACGGAGGTAACTCGCAGGCCATAGCGCTGGAAATATGGACATTAGCTGTGAACGTCTTTTGCTGAGAGACTATGTGCTAGCTTATGGTGTGTTCCACTGCTAGACAAGGGCTCCTTCCTAAACCTCTAACTTGTGCGATCTCTGACATTGCCCTGCAAATTCAGACCAGATCGTCACACTACCTTCGCCGCGATCAACCTCCAAAACGATGTTCTTCTATAATAGAATTTTAATCTATATATATTCTTTTCTTCAGATCCTCTCATTATAAATGAAAAATGGCTCAAAGCTCCCACGGAGGCAGTCACAGACGGAGCAGAGACCACGATGGAGGAGCTATGCGATACACAAACACAGACTGGGAGGCCAAAGAGGCCCTTTACCAACGAGAACTCGACGAAGCCAGAGCTAGGGCCACGCAGATGGAGAAGACCATGCGATGGTGGTCAGACTGCACGGCGAACTGGCGCGAAAAGTGGAGCAAAGTCCGCAACGAACGAAACAAGGCGAGAGAGGAGTCAAAACAACTGAAAAACAAAGTTGACACACTTTCCAAGGAGCTGTCTGCCTCCAAAACAGAAAAGAACGACCTAGAACAACAGCTCATCGAACTGAAAAGAGACAACGAAAAGCTTTTAAGTATAGGAGAGAGCAGGATACTAGCAGGCGATCTCACGACTGAAGACGGGGTAGAGTTGAGGCGGAAGAATGTAGGATACTTGTCCCCGAATGAACCTTCCATGCGGCAGAGAGCCTCCTTAGACTCGCACAAATTCTCTAACGTAGACAATGTTCTCACCAACAAATTAGCTGAATTGAGGATGCGACTGGACGAAACTTGTAAGACCCTACAAAGCGAGAAGGACGAGAAAGCATTCCTCCAATCCAAAATCGAGAATTTAACTGCAGAACTACACAATATTAAACTGGAAGTAACTCACAGCGACAGAACCTTAGGGTCTACAGATTCCAGCCATAGCGAAGTTGAAAGGCTTCAAAACGAGCTGCAAGACGAAATAGCAGCCAAACAAGTCTTAGAAGAAAGGATCGCCGAACTAAAAATGGAGATTGAGAGGCTGAAATCAGAAAACACAATACAGTGGAGCAAGCGAGAATTGCTAGAAACTGAAAATATAGCAATATTAAGAGAAAACAAGAAGTTGTATAGCCAAGTGTGCGAATTAAGAGAACAGATACACAAATTGAACCGAATATCTGACGGCAGCGCTTATTTCAGCGACCATAACAGACTAGACTCAAATATACTTTACGTTAGAAAGACTAGCGCAAGTCCAAGGTCTCACGAATCAAGTAATGGGTCTTCCGAAGCCAATTTGCATTTTGACGCCAAAACGAATACTTCCGGCGAAGACGACGAATTAGCGATAGTAGAACGAAATGATAATTGTTAAATGAATTACCTTTATCGGCTTTTACGTGATATTTGAGTTGCAATAACGCACGTCTAACGATAACGAAGTTCTGTCAAATTTGAATTAAGAAGAAATAGTTTGTGGTATACGTAATTTTATTCTTCTTCGAATTTAGAGCTCGAAGTAGGTGAAAGAGGTTGTGTTTGAATATCGTTGTTTGTGGTTCACGAATGCGAGTGGAAATTAATGTAGAATTTTATTTTCTTATAATATGAACTTGGAGTAGCGATCTCACTAACTCACGTAGGTTTCGCAATCATCTTGAATCCTTTAAGGCGAGGTTGCAGTACTTTGTTTTTATGTACGCACGACCTCGCCCCCCGCCCTGCCGCGCGAGCGATATAATGCCTAAATTTTGACTGTTTTTTGCTTCTTGGAGAAAAACTATAAAGAAATTATACAATCTGTTTTCACCATTTACTTCAGAATAAAAAGTTCTATCTACTGATATAACTTTCATATAAATTCATGATGAAATGTCTTAGCAGTACACGTTTGAAATTGTGATTTAGAGTCATGTTTGATAAAAAAAAGTATCGAGCCGATCATTCTAAATCGCGTTTCTATCTTTACGATTTACTAGAGAGTATGTTAAATTTTTATGTAATGATTTTTATTTATTAAAAAACTCGTATTTAGTTCGATTTTTATAGGTTCAAAAATCTTAAAATTACTGCAACCCCGCCTTAAAAAGAAGAATCTTCTCGCGACTATTTATATTGATACAGGGAAAACGTTTTCTAGACGAAAGCTAGCAAGCAAAGTAAACTTGATGATACTCTAATAGTTTTTGGAGATCTCGGCAAAAATAGCGTTGTTTTCTGTATTTTAAAGCAGCTTTATTAGGAACTGAACACATCTAAATGAAACCATTCCGATCATTAATAAAAAGTGCTTCATCAGAACGCCTCGACGTCCTAGATTATTTATAGTTCCGACAATCGTTAAAATCGCTATTATGTTATACGGAAATTCACAAACAAAGTAAAATGTTCCCACAGCTGGGAAACACGTCTCTTATTTTGTGAAAGGTAGTGGCTACGCGGGCTCGTGAAAATTATTAAAAAAAAAAATTCAATGCATTTAAAATCATTCCATTGCGTTTCAGCATTGAATGTTCGACACATCATCATCATAATTTAATATACTTACGTAATAAAAAGAAAATACAAATTAATATAGGCGGCGCCATCACGCTATTAAATTCCAATATAACATGGTCTCACTCTGTATAGATTTCCCGTACAATGAGAGATCCGCTTATAGTGGTTTTGTATAGCTAGATTGGTCGCTGTGCGTACGCTCGAATATATGAATATATTATATTCTTATATACGAATAGTATAGATTAAGTAAGCGAAATACTAAATTAAACGACGTAAGGTAAAGGTTACGAAGAACGGAAACTAGTTTTTGAATTTTCTAAATGTTTAGTTTGCAAACAAATGATTTTATTATTAAAATTCGAGTGAGTCCTGCTTATAAGTTCAGCTACTAACCAAAGCAAATCTACAAGGTCAAATCAAATTAGCTATCGAAACTGCAGACGTGTCATGGGGATGCTAACAGCCTCGATGGGCTAGTGGTCGTCAGTGCGACTCCTGTGCATGAGGTCCTACCAAGGGGAGGGGTTT
Organism: Diarsia mendica; assembly: GCA_949316265.1. Taxonomy (NCBI): domain Eukaryota; kingdom Metazoa; phylum Arthropoda; class Insecta; order Lepidoptera; family Noctuidae; genus Diarsia; species Diarsia mendica. The sequence goes on from OX438898.1 coordinate 5,638,609, forward strand.
CATTTATTTATTTATTTATTAGGTACACCATCAGCAATACATACTAAAAAGTTAAATATAAAATATTATAATACAAAAGTGCTGGTATGTAAGCCCATATTAGGTATACACAGCATTCACCATAATGACAACAAAATATTGAAAAAATAAATCTTAACAAAATATTAAAAAAAAAATATCTTAATACTTACTTAATTCTTAACTCCATTAGGAATTCTCGGTAGCAGCTACGAAGTCTGGATTTGTGGTCGGTCGATGTCAGAGTCAACCACCAAAACACCACGGGATATCAAAGATCTCAACCGCAGGATGTGAAAGGTTGGTTTTTTTACACCTCCAAGAGACCATAGACCTGCATATTTGGAAATTTTAAAATTCAAGTCAATGTTTACAGCCAGCCATTCTAGAAAAAAAAATCGGTTGTCTGTAAAGTCGGTTTACTGGCGATACTTGAACGTGACAACGTCATAAGAAAATACAGCACTTACATTGCTATAAACAAACAATTAACACGCCGTTGCTATGGAACGACAATTAACACGCCGTTGCTATGGAACGCCTCAGAGCGAGGTAACGACGCATGACGTCATCTTTTTTAGTTCGTGCAGCCGGCCATCGAATTACAAGACGTTATCACGTAACCTTTACTTTTCATCGTAAATATTACTCTTCTAGGTGACGAATAGAATCAAATAGGTGTTACATATTATGCGTTAGTGGTTGTTGATCATTGTGATAGTCTAGTTTTACAATATAGGACGACTTTAGGTAATTTACAACCCGTTTACTTGACTATTAACAGGGTAGAAAGCTCTGACCTCCTATTGAAGTTATTTCTGTTTTGAAAAGTCTGTTGCAATAATTCAAAATATTTACGTATAATTTTATCTCCTAGACTTTGTCTAAGGCTTTTTCAGGCTAGGATCAGCACTATTAAGATTTTCTTGCTTTTTCGAATACCTATACGGTATAGGACTATAGGCTATACCACACAAGTTCTATTTTTGTACAACAATGTTACTGGCACCCAATTAAAATATTGTCTTAATTTACATTCTAACAATTCTTTAATTTAAATAACAATTTGAATATAATAATGATGTTTAATTTTAGGCCTAATCTGCAACGTATTTTTGTATATTTTCTTGTAAGTTATTTATTTGCTTTACTTGCCCGTAAGATCTAGTTTATATTTCTTGAATTTAATTTTTTTATATGATTTTTTTTTCAAGATATTTTAAGCAGCGTTTAGAGGGAGTGACCATACAGTTTATCGATTCGGAATCGGCCTGAGCGAGTCAGAAAACGACGCCTTTTGCCTTTGATATTGCGTTGGACTATTCACTTTTATTGCTAGTAAAGCTGTTGCTAGTCGTCTCGAGCCGATTCCACGTCGTTAGGCGCGGTCTTTCCCGTATATTTTTTTTATTTTTATTAAAACTCTTGTATTTGCATTGGCCTAAGAAATGAAGTTCAAAAAAGGTGTCCTACGATGAATACGATATTAAATTGTATAGTAAATATTATGTACCTAATTATTAGATATCAATAAAGAAATGTCGTGTATATGTTTTTGGTTTTCTTGTATTTTCACCAATCACCATTCGATGGTAGTGGATTTTGGGTATCATATCACCCAATGCTAACTTCGTTGTGGAGGTCAGTCAGATAGGTAGTCTCTCCAAGGAAAATACTGGTATTCAGCTTCATCCGGTTAGACTTGAAGACGATCTCAACATAGTGGAAAATGGCTAAGCGGCCGTGTTCGTGCTCTACGCGCGCCTCAAAGAGATGTCAGCCACATTGAAGAGCAGATACCTTTTTTTAACTTTGGGAAATCATCAAATTGCTCCTCCCGCTCTGGGTGCCGATGCCTTCTGGGGCTGCAGGTTGTCCAAAAGAGATATTGCGGTCCCGGAACAAAGGTCAAGTTTTTAGTCGCTCTGCCCAGAGTGGGACGAGTTATTTGATGATATCCCACAAACAAGCAAAAAAAAATGAGTGATAATAGTATTCTCACCAGCGGGCCAAAGTTTGGAATAATGGCACCCACTACCCGATAAATTACTTTACTCTATGGCACCCACTTACCCAAGGTAAACATTAGAGTCTGTCAAGCGAGTCTAGTCCCATGAAAAAGGCGGCAAATTCAAAAATCACTGATATAGCACGCTGAAAACTTATTGATACTTGAATTTTAAAGTAAAAGGGTTGTGGACTCGACTCGCTTGACAGACTTCTATCAATAAGTTTTCAGCGTGCTCTAACAGTGTTTTATATCAGTGATTTTTGAATTTGCCGCCTTTTTCATGGGACTAGACTCGCTTGACAGACTCTAAAGTCCATTTCACGAAAGAAGTCCCGCGGACAATTGTGGAACTTTTGACAGATATGGAGAGAGAGATAGCAACATTATGTCGCGCGAATTCAGCGCTGCGTCTGCGGGACTTCTTTCGTGAAATGGACTTTAAACACATCTTCGGCCGCCTTCGTATTTCCGAGGGTGGCCGAAGATTCACTACTTTTAGAACTACCCTCAGAGGTGACAAAAGAGAAAATACAATAATAATTTATTGAGAAATGTTTATTAATTAGGTACACTTAATCCTATGTACAAAACTACCCTGTTTTACACTTAAATACACAAATAAAATAAAGTAAACTTAATTATTATCACAGAAAACATCCTACATGAATAATGAGAAACGACAGTTTTTTTACGAACTAAGACAATTATGATGTTTTATATGAGGTTTTATAGCTTCGTTTACCGATATAAAAATATTGGTTAACTAATCACAGTAGTTATAGGGCTAGAAAGTCAACTTAAAACTTAATTGTATCACTGTATCCACCTAGTATTCAAAAAATTAAGTCTTTAGAGAAGAAGTCTTTTGACTGTTTCGGGTAACTTGATTTGGAGTGGTCTGTAAAACTTAAAGCCGAACACAACAAATAAAAATTTCTACAAATAATATGAAACGATTTTTTTTTTTTTACTTTTCCCCCACACTAGGAATTTCTCCTGTATCGTGTGGTGAGGTGCGTTCAGAAACATTTAAAACCACACACAAAACCCAGACACGAAACAACTATCTGTAGGCCATACAAATACGAGTATTTCTTCCGTGCGGGGATCGAATCGAAACCGCGGTACGTAGCGCAGGAGTCAACTGCTTGAGCCACTGCGATTTATAAACATTACTAAGATGCAGAATGTATGATATAAAATCTGATGTTAAAAATACATACGAAAATTCTTACGATTATCCTGTACTCAGAACTGTTAGGCTTGTATATGCCACACATTAACTAACTTAATTTCAGTTGCTGATGTTAATAATTACTTAATACTAATTACTTCATTTAGCAATTACCTTTTGAGAATTCTACCATTAGTGTTATAGGAAAGACTACGGACAGTTTGAGGTAAACTTCTTCATAGTAATAATTATAATCTATATTTGGGAAAATGATATGGATTGAATTACTCTTAAATCTATAACTATGATTTACTTTATATTATGCTGAAATTCTGGAGCAGAAAGGGAATATCTGATCGTGATCTCCTACGATGCCATTGAAAAATGAACCTTATTGTCAGTACACACTGGCAGACATTTCCCGTAGGAAAAACCAAATATTAAAAAAAAAGTAGCTTATAATAATCGTAAGTATAGACTGGCAGCGTTGGTATCTTGGACTATACGTCTAATCTAAGTTATTAAGCCTCAAGCCCGCCACACTATTCCCAAACCACTGCAACTCCTGTGCGCCAGAATCGACAGTGGCGACCAAAATAAAAGCGCCGAGACAATAAAGCTCGACGAAGTCCCAGAGAAACAATTTAACTGACTTGGATCCCGCAACGAAATTAGCCAGAAAATAATAGCGGAGGAGTAGCATAAAACATAATTTACCCTTTCTTCAATTCAAGGCAAAAAGAGTATGTAAGGATCGTTACAGGTGGCGTTCTGTAGTTTCTGCCTACCTCCATGGGAAAAGGGCGTAAGTTCTACTACTTCAAATTAGTATCAGCATCAAAATTAGCCACAGGAAGCATACCCATCCTTTTAAACCTAGACTTCAGTATCGTCTTCTTCAAATCCCTTTTATGTGTGTCCGGAATTTCATCATCAGATAACTCAGCTGTAGAAGTCGAAGGCTGAGCCAGTTTGTCAATAACTTTCCTTTGGCAAGATTGACCTTCTCTTAGAGCATCTAGGGCTTCAAACTCCAAGTCAGCGATAGCATCTTGGTTGTTTCCTTGGTCGAATCTGCTCATATCCAGTTCATCATCACTTAGGTCTTCGTCTAGGGCTCCGATGTTTGAATCGCTGTCTTCTGAAGAGGCTTCGGAACGTCTACGTTTTTTAGGTCTATTGTCGTTGGTTTTCGTTGATTTGCTCGTGGAAGGACTGTCGATATTTTCGCCTTTTGATGTGTGGCCTGATCTGTGGTGTAGGGATATTGTTTTAGAGTAAATGGTAAATATTGTATAGGTACAGAAAAATAAATTATAGAAAAATACTATACAAAAAATTGATTTTGATATTTTTTAAATGCTTTCAGGATGTTGTTACGACTGCCCCTTTTCTGTAGGACCTCAGACAGAAATGTTTGCCGAGACCCACATAGATGGCAGGATCGCTGGACGCTGTGTAGCCTAATTGCATCGCAGTTCCACACTCACACCGCGCTGCTGTTTCATTACAGCAGCCCCACTTAACGAGGTTGGAGTTACATCTTCCCACGGCACGGACTCCGGAGGCGGTTCAAAAGTTTTGACGCTTCCGACACTTTCGCCGTGACGAAAATGTCACCTTCTTCTGTTAGTATTAGGTCTTTCCTGAGTTGCCAGGCCTGCGGGTTGTTGGAAAGAGATACCGCGGCCCAAGCCACAAGGGCTAAGAAGGAACATCGGTGGTTGTTAGTCAGTAGTAGTCTGACACTCTCTTTCCGCTCCGCCCAGAGCGGGAGGAGTCGTTTGTTGATTTCCCTCCCTTGAAAGGGGAAACAAAGTCTCTCCCGTAGTCCCTTATCTATCTCCAGGATCAAATGGAGAAAAACCTAAAATCTAACCAGACTTCACTATTCTCAAAACTAAGCAAATGAAGTGAGCGTGGGTTTGGTTCAGCTTTGTTGCGTAATTATCGTCATATAAACGGAAAAAAAGGGTCAATCATAAGAAAAAAAGGCTTGAAAGAATGAGATTCTGTGATAATTACGTTTTGCGAAAGTGATCAAATTTTTCACGTTGTCATTTTGCGAAAATACCGTGCTGAGTCAAAACCGGTTCAAAGACTGTTGACCACAAAAGGCCCTAGACCCTAATGATGAAAGATGCTAAAAGATAAAAATTATCATCATTCTCCTGCCATGCCATTATCCCAATTTTTTTGGGGTCGGCGAAACATGTCTTCTTCTTCCATACTTCCCTATTTCTCGTCATCTCAGCCTTCTTCTTCAACCTTCTTTCTTGCCATATCATCAAGATAAAATACTATTACTACTAAAAACATTTAATAATACTTACTGCTTATCGGCGACAGGAATCAGATGCCTAATAGGTAGCACTTGAGCTTTCATCGCTCTGGCCTTGAGGTTTTTAACTGCATCTAGCTCCTCATGACCTGGAAAATATTGAGTGGTCAACGAAATTGTAGAAAGGGGATAGAACCGATGTGGTATATCAACCCGGCCGCCATTTTGTTTTTTTTTTCCGAAATCGCGGCCCACAATGAAAGTGGTATGTATGGATAGAGGACATATAGACGAATAAAAAATGTCCAAGAACTCGGTACCTAAAGTGTCACGTTACCGAGATATTTGAAGGTAAAAATCGACAGTTGAGTAAGTGACCTCCAACAGTTAACCACTCGTACACAATCAACCATGCCTATATTTGGCAAACATGACGTCAATATTTCGTGCAACCGCGCGATTTAGATGTCAAAACGGCCCTGCTCCCCTCTCCCCAGTTTGCAGCGAGCTAGCGCGGGCGTCAGTTGTGTGGCATCAAATTTTGTGTTTTTAATGAAAAAAGTTAAAAAAATAACGTGAGTACTTTTTCTCTTAACTTTATTTGGTTTGATTTTACAATCTATATAAATAAAGAGAGAAGTCCTGACTGACTGACTGATTGACTGACTGACTCATCAACGCCCAGCCCAAACCCTTGGACCTAGAAAGCTGAAATTTTGCACAGAGGTTCCCTTTATAATGTAGACAAGGAATAAGGAAAGATTTTTCGAAATTCAACCCCTTTTTTGTTTTTTTTTTATTTAGCCTGTACTGTCCCACTGCTGAGCAAAGGCCTCCCCCAACTCCTTCCAAGTGCTCTTATCTTGTGCCGCTTCGAACCAGCCCTTATGGTACGCGTCTAAATCGTCACGCCACCTCTTTCTAGGCCGGCCTCGGCGGCGCCGTCCGTCTTCCCTATTCAACCCCTAAGGGAGTTAAATAGGGGATGAAAGTTTGTATGGAAAATCGTCATTTTTCACGCGGGCGAAGCCGCTGGCAAAAGCTAGTAATAATTATTTGTCGGCCGTGTAGACTGACTAAACATGTTTTATTTGGTATAGGTATTAGGTGTGTAATGACCACAGATGACAGAAACAACAGGAGATATGGCAAGGAGGCGTGGTACATGCGAACTCATGTGGCCACGACGGGGCCATAGGCCACTTTCAATAATAAGTCGAATGTCAACTTGCGACGTCTTCACTGCTCGTGATTTTTTACAAAATGCCGCGTTGTTCAGTGAATGTTTGTAAAAATAATAGCTGTATTGTGAATTACACGAAAGATGGTATCTCATTTCACACGTAAGTACTACAAAAATAATGTGTTTCATATTAAATTCATTAAAACATTACTTCGTGGTACGAGAAACATGATGAAAAACCAAATCAATTGTTTTCATTAGGAACAAAAACCATTGCTTGTTTAGTACAAACCGACCAGTGAATCGGCTGATCTAATAGCGCAATGGATAGGTGTTTTACTGATGCTCTCACTCACACAATATTTTCGAAAAGCTGCTGCTGTCAGTCTTTGTGAGCTAGAGATGTCTAATTGTGATGTTTGTAGTTGTCGATATTTTATACGATGATTCTGCGTATACGTACGAATGATTATACATATTATGCATTATACAATTAATTACTCTACACAATTGTTACTGCAGTATAAGGCGTATTTTATGGCGTTGGAGATGGAGATAAGAAAAACCAATATTCTGTACTATGTATTTATTAATAAAATATAAATTTATTTTTAGTTTAAACAACAAATTATAAATATAGGTAGGTACTTGAGTTTAAATAGTTGGTCGCTGAGTTGAACACAAGACAATGTTTGTTGTTATGTTCTTTCTCCAAAATTATTTTATTTATTATTTATTTTACTATTTATGTACACACAATTACAAGACAACACAGGAAAACAACATAATAGATATAACATGACGCTGACATGTTATGGATTTTTTATTATTTTTTATTAATAAATACGTTTTTTTTTATTTTTGAGTTGTGTCTGTAGTAAATCGTAATATTAACTTACTTATTGTATTGAGTCTGGTTCATCTAAACTAACAGACAGACAAAAGTGCTGCTTATAATCAGCACTTTTCGAACGTCAAAATCTGTTGCAACACATCTGTGATGTAAGTTAATATTACGATTTACTACAGACACAAATCAATATATATTTTTTTAATCAACCTGTTTTGAATAAATGACTTTTTTTATTTTGAATGATTTCTGGACATATTGTTTTTTATTTATAATATATTATTTTCAGGACCCCAAAAGAACTTTATTACAATATAATAATAAATAGAAGAATCGATAACTTTTCGATTTAGTCAATCACTAGCGTAGAAGTAAAACAAAATGTATTAAGTAAATTGTGCGGTGCATGGTAAATACACGCTGTGACTGAAGGGATAAGGTTTATAATTGATTGTGTAGTACGTAATGTTTTAAGAAATGCGGATGTGTTTGCGAATGCGTATATCTATTGTTTTTACTGCTCTGCGTGTGTGAACTGACGACACAGGTCCCCATACATTTTCGGCTAAAGGGCATATCTCCTGTTGTTTCTGTCATCTGTGGTAATGACGCTTATTTAAAAGTGAGGTTAGCTCAACAGTTTTGTGAACAGGGTAGTCTACAATTAACAATGGTTAACTGTGTACCAACTACGGTTAATTGTGTACCTGTATAATTTTATCTTGTTTGTTTTTTTGTAAACTCTTTAATTAATGTGTTGCAGATATACAAATAAATGTTTACCAAGATTACCGAATTTTTATTTTATTTGTATTTTAGATGGGGCGTACTAAACAACAAGAAAGAAAAAAAGGAGGGCACTCAGCAGACGCTATGAAGAAGGCTATTGAATTAGTCTTAGGTGGGATGAGCATAAGGAAGAGGAATGCCAACTTAGTTACCTACCCAACAGTTCGATTGTACACACGGCTACACATCAAGCTATACAAAACCAATATAATCTGATCGTTCATTGTGCGAAAAGATCTAGTAAAGTGAGGCCAAGATTAACTGGTTTTGTATAGCTTGGTAAAATATATTGAACACTGTGCTCAACTATTTTACGGCCTCTCTGCTAAAGATTGTCGACGCATTGCATACCAAATGGCGAAAGTAAATAACCGATAATATAGGTACCGAAATCATGGATAGATTCAGAAATAGCTGGATGTGAATGGCTTATTACTTATACTATTTTTTATAATAATAGTTACATAATTATAAAAAATAATGCTTTGAAAGCCTTGCTTGGATATAAATGTACCTATTATTTATTATAATTATGTCTTAAATCGAGAAGTCTGATTGTTATTGTTGTAAACATTTTAATTTGTTCGTAATTATTATAAGGAAAACATATATTTTCTGTTAATTTTGACAAAATTACCTTTAATAACTAATAAAAGGTCAATTTAATAACATATGGTGTTGTTATTTAAAAATAAATAATTTATTATATTTAGTGATTAATTGTGTACCCCCATATGGTTAACTGTTTCATACCGCCCGGTTAATAGTGTACTATAGTGTGGACACTGCAGTTAACCAATTCTCATTTTTAGTAAAAGCATTTTTTTCTGTAAAATCTTTAGGAAAACGAACAGTCCTTCAATGCCAATATGTAGCTAATTAACCTGCCTTTTGACCAGAATAGAAGTTAACATGTTTTGAATGAACAATTATGAGTTATGGTGGTTTGAATTTTATGTGGTTAACTGTTGAACAGTTCACCCTACAACGACAATCATTAAAAATAGCCTTATTACTTTTGTAGGCGTTAAATTGTATCCAAATAATAGTTCCCAGGTTGATTATTATTATACGCACGAGAAAATCGCTTCGCATCGCAATAAACGATATGTTATGTCCAAGAATAGTTTTTTCGTGCTCCTAGAAGTATGTAATGTGTGTACTCTCTTTCAATAAACTGTAATAATAATAATGAACCCCTATAGACACGTAAATGGTCTATTAATTTTTGATGTGTTCATTGTACTCAAATTTCGATCTTTACCTTCAAATATCTCGTTAACGTGACACTTAAGGTTGAACAAGCCAGTCATTCTTCCATACAAACTTACAAAAGTGATTACTCCTCTGTTTGACGGTGTAGGTTCAAAATTAAAAATTGTATCAACTGGTCTTATCATTATCTAGGTCTGTATGGAAGCAGAATTGGAAAAAAAATATTGATTTGGAAGTTATGAACGTCAAAACTTTCATATTTTAGCACTAATTTAACTCATCTTTGGGCGTAAATAAGTAACGTATATAGTATGAAAAAGAAAAAAGTGAAACCATACGGACATAGATTAGTTATTAAAAAATTTAAATAATTTGATTTTGAACAGATACATTCAATAGATTTTTCATGAAACCAAACATACCAAAGGTCTGCATAGAAACAATCGCGCGCCCGTTTTAGTTGTGTCTCTTTCGCTCTATGCATTTCGCTCGTGATGTCGGGTGAAATAGCATGCATTTTAGCCCCGCCCACCAACTAGTTCGTGCCGTTGGCTTGTTTACCCTTAAGGTATCAAGTTTCAGGACATTTTTTGTTCGTCTAAATGTTCTCTATTCATACATAAGTACCACTTTCATCGTGGGTCGCGATTTCGAAAAAAAAATCAAAATGGCGGTGGGTCGATATGCCAGCTCCCAAACAAAAAAGTTCAAACCCCTTTAATAGGTAGTATCTGGAAACTTAAGCTTCAGTCTTAAAACACATAGTCAATAAAAAGTAAGAAATAAATTTCGGAAGTCGGTGACGTTTTTTTTGGTTTTATGTTTTGCCACCACCTGACGAAAATAATTTTAAAATCGGTAATTTTTAATATTATATCTTCCAATATCAACTGCCTAGCCTTTTCCCAACTGTTTATGGGTCGGCTTCCAGTATAACCAGATGCACACACACACACACAGATGAACACAGTATGTTACAATGATGATGATTATCATCATCATTTTAGACGAAAGACGTCCACTGCTGGAAATAGGCCTCCCTTAAGTGTCGCCACATTGGACGGGTCCTGTGCGTCTCGCATCCAGCGGATCCCCGCAACCTTCACCAGGTCATCGGTCCACCTAGTGGGAGCCGTGGGAGGCCTTTAAACGCAACGTCTTCCGGTTCGCGGTCGCCATTCCAGAACTTTCCGAAACATAATCAAGTAAGTTAGTATGAACCCTTACCGCCTTCCTTGTCGTCATCATCAATGATTCCATTGATGATCTTCTTCAGCGAGGAGTCTAGTTGAGTGGCGAAGGTGGCGTCCAAGTAGCTCAGGTTTCGGTCATCACGGGGAACACCTGAAATAATAGCATATCTTGCATTTGCCTAGCCTTTTCCGAACTATGTTGTGCCCGGCTTCCAGCTTATCAGATGCAGCTGAATACCAGTATTTTACATGGAGTGACTGCCTATCTGACCTCCACAACTCAGTTAGTACTGGGTGTTACGATACCCCTTGCCGTGGTAAGACTGGTTGTCACGTTTTTTTTTTTGTGACAAGCCCGCCAGTCCGCCACACTATTCCCAAACCACTGTAACTCCTGTTAGCCAGAATTAACAGTGGCGACCACAAGAAAAGCGCCGAGACAATGAAGCTCGAGGAATCCCATAGAAGTGATTTAACTGTCTTGGATCCCGCAACGAAATTAATCAGAAAATAATAGCTGAGGAGTAGGAAAAAAAACATGATTTCCACTTTTGTGTTGTCACTTGTCAGACTTCCAGGCCACTGACTACATGTAATGACACCTCCATCTACCCCCTTTTATGAATACAGGTATATTGTTGGGATGATATTCTAATGGGTAAAAATTTCCCTTTAACGTAGGTATCCGAAAGGCAGTTGATCTCTCCATCATTGCAATCACTCTAATGTTATAGACAATAGGGAACCTTTTAGTTTTAGTTACAGAGATATTGAAGGTCAAAGTTTTTTTTTATAATAAAAGTTTTCCTTTTAACTCCACGACCCTCATTATCTGTACCTACACCGTTTCTACTTTTTTATTTCTTCTAGCCGCTGATCCCGGGATCCGCGAATACAACATTTTGTTTTGGGGGTATGGATCCTGGGATCCGCGGAGAGAACCCCGTACTTTTCAATACATCCACCAGCATAACTGCGTTACCTACCGTAAAATGTGATTTTCACCCTCAAAAACAAGTCGTTTCCCAGCAATAACTTTTGCCTAGTTACTTAGTTCGATGTACAGAATGCTTTGTTGACGGCTTCGTGTAGGGTCCGTGTTAGGCTCCGACTCATCATACGTGCGTTTCAGAACGTATAGTTCACTATGTCAATCGACTGACGTTTCTCATGTCATTAAGTACGCATGTTCTGCTTTATGTACCACTATCTTATATTAAGAATAAACACTTAAATATTACATCGAACTCTATCATTCACATCCCATGTACAGACACAACAGACTGGCGACGAGGATGGGATGTTGTGAAGGAAATGAGTAGTGAAGTGATACATAATTACATAACCTCGCGGGCAGTGAAAAATCCCACGTGCTCCTAAATACCCTTTTCCTTTGTTCCAAGGGTGCCTGCCTGTGATGATAACCCGCATCACACCTTCCTTCTCCGTCATTTACGTACGCACATACTACTACAATGGAACAACTCGGGCAAGTTCTGTCCCAAATGATGGAAACGATGCGAGGTATGCAATTACAACAAACTCAATTACAACAAGCCCTACAAAATAATGATAAATCGGTTAGTGGCATTACGCTGCAACCGTACGATGAAAATAACGAATCATTTTCGTCCTACTTACAAAGACTCCAAAATTACATTACATTGAAAGGTGTCACCAACGCTACAGTTAAAGTGCAAATTTTTCTTAATTGTATTGGTCCTAAATACTACCAAGTACTAAAGAACATATCAGCACCAGAGTGTCCAGAATCCAAAACATATGATGACCTTATAAAATTATTAGGGAATCAAATTGCCCCAGAACCAGGGGAAGTAGCCCAACAACACAAGTTCTGCCTGCGACAACAACATGAATGTGAAAGCATTGCTAATTATGTGGCAGGATTAAAAGAAATAGGCAATAAATGTAATTTTATTTGTAATAATTGCAATCATAGTACTTTTGAGACTCATCTGCGAGTACAGTTCATACGAGGGTTGCATAACTCTGAAATCAAAGAAAGATTATTACAAGAATCTTCTACAAAATTTGATGATTTAATTAAGATTGCACTGGCAATTGAGACTTCCAAAGCTGAAACAAAAGAAATGGGTTCAGATACTCAATCAAATATAAACAAAATATCTATGAATACAAAGAACCTAAACATGGACAAACAAAGAAAGACTACAAATACATACAAAAAGCTTACAGACGATTCATACAATAAACAGGAAAGAAAAATAAAGTGTTTCCGGTGTGGAAAAGAAAATCATTCAGCAACGCAGTGCAGACTAAAAGAGAAATTGTTCTGTAAGAAATGCAAGACAAAAGGACATATTCAATCAGTATGTCTCAGGGAACAGAAACAACTAGAGATAGTTGATGAACAGTCCATGGATGAAGATGAAATATATGAAATACATAGCATATTCCACATAAACAACCTGCAAAATGATAAATTCAATATTACACTACAACTAAATGGTAAACCACACACTATAGAGCTGGATACAGGTGCAGCAGTTACGACATGCTCCATGGAATATTACAAAAATTATTTCAACAACCTGAAACTGGAAAATACACCCGTAAAGCTGAGAACATACACAGGAGAAATAATACACCCACTGGGTACCTGTAACTTAAATATTAAATACAAAAATACAGAAGTGAAAGGTAGAATCTTTGTTATTGACAGAAAAGTAGATCCAGTATTAGGGAGAGAATGGATGAGGAAATTAAACCTAAAATTTGATATAAATTCACTACAAAAACAAGAAAACGATATTACAGAAAAGGAGTTTAACGAGGAATTAAAACAAGTAATAGAAAAATACAAAGACTTATTCTCTGAAGAAATAGGAGAAATAAAAGATTACCAAGCAGTTTTTAAATTAAAAGAAGGTACAGTACCCGTATTTTTGAAGCCACGTCCAGTGCCATTTGCACTAAGAGATCAAGTGGAAGCAGAAATTGACAGGCTAGAAAAAGAAGGAATATTAGAAAAAGTTACATACTCACAATGGGGGACTCCAATTGTTCCTGTCATGAAACAAAATTTAAAGGTTCAACCGGTTGGGTGGTCTTCTAGTCCTGGTACTTTGACGTGGTTCTATCCTGGCCGGTATAGGTGTATGTAGAGGCAAGGTAGGTGTAGGTGACGTCTGGAAAATGATAACTACCCCATTCCTCGGGTTGAAGAAATATTTTCAAAACTTAGTGGTGGAAAATATTTTTGTACACTGGATATAAACCAAGCATATTTACACATGAAGACAAATGAAGATACAGCAGAGATGCAAACTATAAGTACATGCAAAGGTACATACAAAGTAAAAAGATTAATGTTCGGAGTGAAAATTGCACCAAATGTTTGGCAAAGATACATGGATCAAACGCTTCAAGGAATAGAAGGAACAGCTTGTTTCTTTGACGATATTGCCTTACAAGGACATACATACATACAATTATTACAAAGAATCAAGAAAGTATTCGAAAAATTAAAAGAATGTGGACTACACCTAAACAGGAAGAAATGTCAATTTTTCCAGAAATCAGTTACTTACTTAGGACATAACATAAATGAAAAAGGATTACACCCTACAGAAGAGAAGATAAATGATATAAAGAATAGTCCACGTCCTACAGATGTAACATCCCTACGTACATTCTTGGGAATGGTAAATTATTATCAACAATTCATTGCCAACTTAGCATCGAAACTAACTCCGTTATACAAATTGCTGCAGAAAAATACAAAATTTACATGGTCCACAGAATGTGAGAAAGCATTTCAAGAGCTGAAAACGGAAATTTGGGGAGAAAAAGTACTTACACCATTCCATGACAATTTACCAGTTACATTAGCCACTGATGCATCACCCACTGGATTCGGAGCAGTTTTGTCACACATTATGCCAGATAAGTCTGAACGACCCATAGCATTTGCTTCAAGATCTCTCACAAAAGCAGAAAAAGGTTACAGCCAGTTAGACAAAGAAGCAGCGGCACTAGTATGGGGACTGAAGAAATTTTTTCAATATTGCTATGGCAGGAAAATAATACTCATTGTGGACAATCAACCATTAGCCAGAATCCTACACCCAGAGAAAGCAACACCCGCTACTACGGCCATACGACTTGTACACTATGCTAATTTTTTGGCGGGATTTGATTATGAAATAAGACTAAGAAAAACTACAGAACATGGTAATGCAGACTACCTTTCAAGACTGCAACATACAAGAATAAATGAGAGGAATGATACACTTACAGATGATGAAGCTGTCTACCTGAATCAAATTGCAGAAATGCCAGTTTCATTACAAGAAATAAAGGAAGCCACAGCTACGGACTCCGAGCTACAAAAGCTATACATAGACATACAATCAGGAAGAGAAGATACAAAAAGACTTCATGAATTTTCATTACAAAATAACTGCATATTTTATGGCATACGAATTGTCATACCAAAGAAATTACAACCTCAAATCTTAGAAGAATTACATACAGCACACACTGGTATTGTAAAGATGAAGGCTTTAGCAAGAAGTTATGTGTGGTGGAAAAACATTGACACAGATATAGAAAATATGGTGAAACAATGTAAGAGTTGCTGTTTGATGCAGAAAAACCCTACTAAAGTACCGGTGCACACCTGGGAATACCCTAAAGAACCCTGGAGCCGAATTCATATTGACTATGCTGGTCCATTCATGAACACATACTTCCTTATTGTGGTAGATGCCTATACCAAATGGCTAGAAGTCATACCCACTACTTCTATTACAGCTACAGCCACTATTAACATTCTAAAGAAGTTATACACTACATTTGGCTTACCAATAACACAAGTCTCTGATAATGGAAGACAATTTAGGTCCGAGGAAATGCAGAGATTCTTAAAAGAAAATGGAATTCAGGCAAAATTTACAGCACCATTTCACCCATCTACCAACGGCCAAGCAGAAAGATACGTTCAGACTGTGAAGAATAAGCTGAAAGCAATGAGTAATGAAGATGGCTCTTTACAATATAAACTTCAAAAATTTTTAAGTATGTACAGAAAAACACCTAACAGTACTACAGGGTTAAGCCCAGGAGAGATGATGTTCAAGAGAATTTACAGAACAAGGATTGATTTAGTAAAAAGAAGACAAGAAATAAGAAATCACAGCAATGAAGAAATAGAACTAAACAAAGAGTTTCAAAGAGGAGATAAAGTTCAAATAAGAATGTATGACAGCAACAAATGGAAATTTGGAAAAATAATAGATAGGAGAGGAAAATTACATTATGAGGTGGAAGTAGATGGAAGAAGACACCAAAGACACGTTGATCAAATCATTAAGACTACATGCTTATGGGAGAACACTAAAATACCAGATACTTACCATATGAGACCGAGAGACCTGCAGGAAAATTTAGACTTACCAAAATCACCTGAAAAAGGTTTAACAACTACAAAAATTAGCCCTACAAGAAGAGAATCGATTCCCCCCATGCCAAGCCTTGAAACGGATAAGCCAGAAAATTTCTTACCGGAACCGGACCTTGTGACACCTAAACCTACAACGGCGCTGACGTCACCTACACCTACCTTGCCTCTACATACACCTATACCGGCCAGGATAGAACCACGTCAAAGTACCAGGACTAGAAGACCACCCAACCGGTTGAACCTTTAAATTAATAACGAGGGAGAGTGTTAGGCTCCGACTCATCATACGTGCGTTTCAGAACGTATAGTTCACTATGTCAATCGACTGACGTTTCTCATGTCATTAAGTACGCATGTTCTGCTTTATGTACCACTATCTTATATTAAGAATAAACACTTAAATATTACATCGAACTCTATCATTCACATCCCATGTACAGACACAACAGTCCGTTATAATTTTCCCACTGCAGGGACTCAAGCCTCCTCTCTAGGAGAGGGATGGGCTATGATTCACCATGCGTGCCCAGTGCGGCTCCACTGAGGGTCCGTTAACACCTTGTAATATTTACCAGGGATGTGCTCTTTCGCCGTTTTGTACCGCACGGTGAGGTTTTTTACTTCTCTGATGATGTCCAGTTCCGTGTTCTGTCTGTAGAATACTCCTTTGGGGCGAACTCCTATTTTATTTGCAGTATCATAACCTGGTGACAAAAAGTACAGATTTTAGTTTACCTATTTCATCATCATCATCCTATAATGTTCCCACTGCAGGGACTCAGGCCTCCTCTCTAGGAGAGGGATGGGCTGTAATCCACCACGCGGGCCCAGTGCGGGTTGTTAGATGTCACATGTCTTCGAATTTTTTGGTTCTAAGACATGCCGGTTTCCTCACGATGTTTACCTTCACCGTTTTGAGGTTTTTTACCAGTTGTTGACTGTTTAAAAGCCACAATTACTGCTGGACATACGCCCGAATACTCGAACGTCACTCAATTATAAGTAGCACAGTAGCCCTCAAAACTCGTGCTATCTCTGTCACTCTGCGTGAAAGTAACAAAGACAGCACGAGATTTAAGTGCAACTTAAAATTGAGTGACGTTCGAGTATTCGGGCGTTAGTCATGTTACGCGACCCTATTACCATCAACCGGACACAAATCCAGCCTCCGTGGCTGCTACCTCCTGGAAACTTCCTGATAGAAAAACCCCAAAAAGACTTTACGCGACCTGGGACTTGAACCCAGATCCAGCATCGGCGCTTGTGACCACTTGACCAATGAGGTAACATGGTAGTTCCAACAGTAGCAGCCACGGAGGCTGGATTTGTGCCCTATTTATGGCAATGTGCTCGCTCCCTAATACATGGGACTTAGGTTGATGGCAATATGCCCGCTCCTTATTACATGGGACTTCAATCATAAGTTTTTTTTTAATAAGATGTGGGTGTACCAGTCAGCAGCACCAATATGTATACACTTTGCAACGTTTAGAAGTGATTTTCGTCTGCTGTATTGTTTTCATTTTCATGTTACATAGCGAAACTAATATTTTGGAATCCATCTTATCATAAAATAGGTCATAATTATCTCAAACTTTGAGATAATTATGTCTTCGTTCAATCGTTATTTCATGAGAAATTCGCGTTTGAACTTTGCTAAGTGTATAGGTACATGTTATTGCTCTTGACTGTACTCTTGACCTCAATCTGGCCCCAGGGGTAGAGATGAGGTCGACGAAAGTAACGAGCTAACCCAGAAGAAGCGAAGCCTATTTAATTTTACCCGCGACTTAAATAATAATTAATAATAATTTGGCTGTATGTGTTGTTATAACTATATGTGAAAATCTTGCTATAAAATGTTAACTGTTCCAAAAAAACATACCTTCCAAATACTTCCTAATGGGGTACTCCATGCCCCTCTCCCGAGCCACAGCATGGTACTGCACGGGCCCCTGTATAAGCACAGAGCCTAGCACATACAATACATCTTGCCTCCTATCCCGTCTGGCCACTAGCTCTATGCGCTCTATAGCTGGTATGTCTTCCTGGACTATGCGGAGGGAAGTGAAGCCTGCGTACGGCTGGAGATTTATTAAGCTGTAGACTAGGAATAGGCCGGCTACTGATTCCTGGGAAGAGATGAGGTTTATGATGCAGTGACATATTCATTAGGACCTTCCTTGAAAAATGTACTACTACTAACTCTTTAATTTTTCAAAGAGTTGGTCAAGTGGTTCGATAAGTCATCAATACTTTTGACTTTTGAGGCTAATGTGACAACAGGTTTCTCAACCAGTTGAGAAGATTTTTATTTGAAAATGAAATAAAATAATTTACTGATTCACAGGAATAGTTGCGATAGAAGCAGGGGCCCTACTATGACGTCTTAAAACAGTCCTAACTTATTCTTAATCCAGTGTGGAAAAGAGATGGCGCTAGACACCCTGTATAGTTCTGTCACGTTTCCACAATGGATTAAGAGTAAGTTAGGAATGTTTTAAGACGTCATAGTAGGGGCCCTGGTCACCAGATCAATATACAAGCCATATTTTAATGTATAGCAGTCAAAAAAACACGATCAATAATCTGGTTCACAATGCAGTCTGAATGGTTATACCTGTCGCTATGTTCTGTCAAAAACAACAGGGCAAAAACATTCATAGTCTCTGCGCTTTTAAAATTAATTAAAAAAAAAGAGAGGATTGGTAATCACAGAAGATATTCCGTAAGCGACAGTGTATGTTTAGTTAGTTATAAACTGTGAAAGCTTAAAACGGTGTATGATCAATCATGTGATTCATGTTGTCCTTCCAATATAAATGCTTACCTCAAAATTGCTAGTATCAGCCACCATGTAATGCTTGGCTATGTGTAGCACCTCTTCTGATAACTCCGCTAGTTCTGCACCTGAATTTCTTCCCCTAAAATAAATATATTATTTTGTAGTAACATAATATTGTTATCAAGGTTTCTTTAAGGTGGCCAGGTCAAGCCAACCTTATGAAATAATTAAGAAACCAATTGTGTATGGTTTTTGGGATTTAGATCTAAAAAATTGAGGATGCTTTAGTTTGATATTGAGAATGTAAAATTGCCTGGAAATAAATAAATGTTTTGTTATAATACTTATAATCCAACACATGTGTGGGTTGGTAGATGTCACGAACTTACTGATACATGCAAGACATCCGCATTTCCTTCCAAATATCAGAGAATATCTCGAATGTGAGGGGTCCTGCTAAGAGGCAGCGGTGTATGAGTTCATCGCAATCATCTGCGAAGCCATCCGCTATGTGAAATGCTTGTATGTAAGACATGGCTGGAAACATTACAAAAATATTGAAATTAATGATTATGATATGGTCAAGCCAATTTCAGCCACAGCTACTCCTTTAGATGGGTTACTAGAGTGGTTGTTGAGAGGTTTTGTGCTGTTTTCTTTCAAGTGCTCTCGAGTGACTAGCATATCCAATGGTGGATGAAGTACCAAGCATTGAGAGCACCTATCTATACAAACAGCCTCATCTACCTCTTGCTACTGCCAGAAGAGTTTGTAGTTATGCCGATTTGGGGAAAACAACTGGATAACTGGACAAAACCACAACCAAATATTTTTAAAAGAGTATCTATGGAGTTGCTTGTTGATTCTTCCCCATATGAAACATGTAATGTGTTTCTATTGACCTTTTATTAATGCCCATATACTAAGGTTTAGGTGAAATAAAACACTTAGTTTTGATTAATTTAATTCAGCTGTATTCGGTTAGACTGGAAGCCATCCCCAAAATAGTTGGAGAAGGCTAGATGATTGATTGGTTGAATGACCGGTGATCATTAGTCCTGGATCGAGAGAACTGGAAGACATGGGGAGAGGCTCTTTACCCAGACAGTGGAATGATGCGGAACAGTAAGTATAGGTAACACCAACAGTAACCCATCTGCCTTATAAAATCTTAAATTCACGATCAGTGGGTCGTCTTAGGGGCAGATCACCAATAGGCATAGCATACCCTAAACTACTGGGCAAAAATTATGAAAAAGAGTAGTATATATGTAGCAGAGAAGAGCACACAAAAACCCTTTGTAATGATAAGTAGCCAAGTAAATAACCTGGTTTTAAAAAGAAGGTTGAATTTACAAATTCTGTTTGTACCCCAAGATTCTGGTCTCTCTCTTAGGAATAACAGATTTAATGTATAATTTAGAGACTACCCTTGTGGATTATCAGACTGTAAAAGTATGTAAAAGTGTAAAGTTTGAAATTACCCTCTAAAGGAAATGTTTACAAACATTTTTCTCTAAAAGTTTATTCTTGTTAACTCTTCACTTATTACTGTAAAGTAACTACTCACCGTTGTGTTGAATAATCTCTATCGAAATTATTCAATTTCACACATTCCACGCTTCACAACAAATAATAAATCATATAATTTTTGACAGAAAGTGGAGAAGTCAAAAAATCTAAACTTCTGTAGCTCCTTTGGACTGAGTAAGATAGACATATCGAATTCACGTGGGAGAAAAAGAGATAACGTTAAAAAAGCAAGAGCCTCGCAAGCAGGCTCGCAAGAGCAGCTAATTCACTAATTGATTTCTGAACGAACAAAACGAATGTCATCCGCTAGAGATGACACTTGCAAAACTTACTAATTCGGTAAAGAATCTAGTCGATTTTTGCGCGTACCTGACTTTGTAACTGAACATTTTTATATAGATTGTTACTTTACTGCCTTGTCCATCACAGTAAAATACTGTAAATAGCGGTCATATCATATAAACTTGTGAGCCATACCTGCGGTCTCTGCTGAAACATTAATCGAAAGGGCCTAATATCACAAACCTTGAATAATTCAGGATATTGGTTATCAATAACCACAACACCTTTTTTTTTGTGGGGTGATAATGATCAAATGACTCCCCCCGCTCAGGAAGTGTTAGATTTGTACTGACTAAAAACCACCCATGATGTTCCTTCTTAATAATCCTTTGTGTTCCGGGGTCGCAGTATCTCTTTCGAAAAACCCATTGCTGTTCGTTAGTCTCGCTAAAACTCGAGAACGACTGAACCGCTTTGGATAATTTTAGGATATATTCGTGGAAGTCCAGGGAAGGTTTAATTAAACGGTGAGAAAGTGGTAGGTAGGCAGGGTAGTAGGTAGGTAAGGTAGGAAAGAGAGCATTGCAACGCATGCCGGGAACAGCTAGTTAACAATAAAAACCTTGGGTACTAACAGGGCCCTTCCTTGTACATACCTTGCAGGATGAAAGAGCGACCAAAAGCGAATTTGAATTTTTTATCACCCGGCCTTGGCTTTGTGCACGCGCAGTGGAAACAGCCCTGATTACGTTTTTTTTTGTTAGTCAGTGCTCTTCTGATCTAGCATCACTGTCGAATAGTAGGTATGGCACGGGAAACATCAAATATGCACCACTGACGCACCTCGGCACCTGTCCCACCGTCAATAAGAAATCTAAGCTACATGACAGACTATTTCCATTGGAAAAGCGAGAACCCTATCAAACAACTTGTTTTCAGTGATATAGTTTCTTCTCGCTGGTGGTGGTATAGGTGCTTCAGCTTGCTATAATTTAGGTTAAGACTTTTGAAATACCTGTCTGGACGGAGGTCAAAAAGGTACCATCACCAAATAAAATTGACTGCGCCGTAATTTAAGTTTGTTTATTTTACTACACACTGACAAAGTGAATTCAACAAATACATCACTAACGGCAGGCAATAAAACACTGGTTAAAGTATGCTTACAATTATTTAATGATTTGTCGATTTTGGTAATTATGTTCAAACTATCGCATCTTCGATTGTTATTATTTTATACACGTGGTAACACAGACCATAGAGGAAGTGCGATGCGCATTATTGCGTGTTACACCACTACTAAAGAAACTAAAATATTTAAGACGCGTTTAGACGGGCTGCTTCTCGATCAGTTTGTACCAGTGACCGCACTCGCAGCGACGGGGGTGATCCTAAAAAAAGAAATATTAATGAAAATAAATAAAATATTTTTTTGCACTAAATTGGCAACACATAATTTTTACAATGGGGACTTTTGGTATTTTGAAACCAATTTTATGACTTGTTTATATGGGAACCAGCAATGCCCAACACAGGAATGCACGACACGAGAACGCGCGACATAGGAATGTAAGAGTGTTTGAATTCCAATGTTGTACACATTGTCATGTCGTGCATTCTCGGCCCGAACCTCGATTGTCCGGGCAAGAATGTACAGCACGAGAATTGGAATCAAAACAAACAGTGACGTCACAATAGAAAAGTAAAAAGCCATGTGACAATAGGGACGGGTGATACAAAAAAATACTGGAAAATTCCGTGGTTCCTTCTTTTTTTCTCTGTGTTCCTTTAATACGACCGTCTCGCGACAGTAACTATCCTTTATGGGCGGCATGGGCACCGGGCCGTAGGCCGACGAAGGAGGCCGGCGGAGGCCCGGCACTTCGGGGACAGTGTTTTTAAATATGCGAGCGTAGCGAGCGCACGTCATGGAGTACAATTTAATTCGGCAGCACTACCTAGCTCAATTACCTAGTATCCAAGTCCCAAAATTTCGAGTTGCCCAACTAGTCGGCCAACCAATCGCGCGATGTCGCCGATTGTTGTGTCGTACACTCCTGTGTTGTACATTTTTTTTTTTTTTTTTTTCAAATTCAATCGTTTATTGCATATCACATGTGTTTTACAAGATGTTAATAATAATAAAATAGTCCACATGGACCCTGTCGGGCACAACAATTTTGTACCGGAATTTTGTACATTCTTGGGCCGGACCAGCAAGGTACACCCCAGTAATTGGCTCTCAGTTAACTCAGTGTCGTACACTCCTGTGTTGTACATTCCAGTGTCGTGCATTGCTGGTATGTGCATTACTGTGAAGGGCATTATAGGGACTCATTTATATCAGCAAAATCTTTCATTGTATAAGACAGAACATTTATTTTATTTATACCACAATTACTGCGTTTGTAACTTCTGTGTTTAGGTGTAACTTTTGCGGTTTTTGCTAAGATTTAGTTTTATTTTGTTTTTGCCCACAAACACTTGCAAACAATTGCTCCACAGGAAGTAACTTAGATATAGATACACTATTAACCTTTTGTGAGCCACGGTAGGATATCGGCGAGAAATTAATATGTGCTCAACACTCCACCGTTGGTTAAAGCCAACAACTTCCCTATTTTTTGTAGTTAGGTGTAAATTGCTGAATTTGTGGCTTGGCGTGGGAGGTACAGTAAAAGCGGCTCAAATATTCATAACATATAGGCATAAAACAGTACTTGTGTACTGTAGTACAGTAGAATTTATAAAACAGTGAGTTAAATTACCTTGTGTAACCATAGCCAAGTGACGGCTGTGGCATGCTCCTCACCTGAAAACAATAAGACATTTGTTTTAAACATTGTTACTATTGGGCAAAGCACCATTACATACTGATTACTTTGTTCTACTAAACATTATGAATGATAAATTAGGAAAATTAGGATTTGATCATTTTGCAAAATTTTATTTTTCAACCATTGTTATAATAAAACCCAAGATACACACTCCGCGTCTCAAAACCGTCCGCTTAAAATGAGTTCACAATGAACTCATTTCAAATAGTCTCGCGTCGCTCGCGTCTCTGCACGGTCGTACAAAATACTTTTTATATTGCTTTTTATAACTGCATTGTAAAAAGAATCTGCGTAAGGTTGAATTTGCCAAAAAAAAAATGTTTATAGTGACGATAACTACATGTAGTAGTGTGTGTATTGGTGAGTGTTTGGCGACAGCTTCGACTGTTTGTTTTGTTCGAGACTGTGCATCTAGGGTTTTATTATATCAATGTGCGTGTATTGGTGAGTGTTTGGCGACAGCTTCGACTGTTTGTTTTGTTCGAGACTGTGCATCTAGGGTTTTAATATATCAATGTTTTCAACTCATTTAATTGCCTCCCACTACTAGAGCTTAGCCTGGTGATAGTTGCAGGGATCTGATGGATGCAAGATGCACCGGACCAGTCAATGTGGTGGCACTTTGGCTAGGCCTATGTCCAACAGTCTTACGGTTGAAATGGTGATAGAGCTTAGGCTGTCTTTAGGAACAGCATTATTAACCTCTCGTATGCCGTGTAATTAGACACAATTAAAAAGTCATTGTGTCTCGTGTAGATCTACGTTCCGGCATATGAAGGGTTAATTAAGCATGGCTCAGCAGTAGCGGAAAGCATTTAGGTCCCCCCCAAAGTGTTGCCACACCCCCCAGTCCTGTGCCTCTTGCATATCCATAGGATTTATGCGGTCTTTGCTTGTTTATGTAATATTCTTGTACTGTATTTTTTATTTCATATCATTCAGTTATTATACACTGTTACTATAGGGATGTAAACATTTAACATATCACATGAGAGCTCATATTATATCCAACCCGAAAATGGCACTCTGCCATAATTGTCATGAGTTCATAACACTATGGATTGTATGTTTCTCTTAGACATAGATTAGACATAGCAAGAATAATTTTAAACTGTAACCAAGCACTGAAATATAGCAAGTTAGATTTTTTTTAAATACTATTAAAACTTCTCCTCAACACTATGAAGTGGTAATGAGCCCAAAAGACAAGCAACCCTTGGGTCACAGGAAGCGTCATCTCAGTAATTAGACAGGAAGGAGTGTTTGATTTTATAGTTTACTAACTTTTGCCAGCGGCTTCGCCCGCGTGAAAATGTCGATTTTCCATACAAACTTTCATCCCCTATTGAAATCCCGGGTTCAATTTCGAAAAATCCTTGCTTATTCCTTGTCTACATTATAAAGGGAACCTCTGTGCCAAATTCCAGCTTTCTAGGTCCAAGGGTTTGGGCTGGGCGTTGATGAGTCAGTCTGTCAGGACTTCTATTTTTATTTATATAGATAGATAGATAGATTGTTATTTTTTCTATTGACTAACTAAATAAAAACCAGCTGTTTCCTACAAAGTGCAGTCCTGACTGACTGATGGATAAGCTGACTTTTAAATTTCTTATGAATTTAGGGGGTTCCTCTATCAAAACAATGTTTTGCAAGACTGAGTTATTTTTAACCAACTGCTTTAGCCTTATACTACCCGTTACTTGGGACTGAACTATTAGCAATGTATGATTACTTTTTATAGCTGTTAAAACAAATGTATGTGTTAATGAATAAATAAAATACATGATTTACTTGAATGTCAAGTGTCGGACGCTAGGTAACAGGAAAATCATTTGTTTGTTTTATTATCAGTAGTACTCGTGTTTAGTATGTGGCGACTAGCGACATCTATCGCAACACCTGCGTACTAACAACGATTGACAGAAATCCTACATCGCGCTATCAACCCAAAAGTACTTGTACTAAGCCATTTTACATTGTTTTCAATCACACCTGTACTAAATTAAATTACCCAAGTCGTAATTATCTGCTTACTATAGTAGTAAATCATAATTAATGTTTCATAATAATACAGATCAAAACAAGCCTATATGTAAATAATATTGTAAAAATCTGAACAAAATTACAAAAGAGCAAAGTATGTACACCTTTATTTGAAACTGTTATGTTTCAGTTAAATAACTACACAAGTATGGATTTTCCCTTACTAAAGGGTAAATAACTTCAATTCTATAGTGAATGCGTTAAAGAAAGTAAGATAAAGCGCTACTTACATATGCAGCCAACAATACGGGCATCGAAGCAAGAGGGCACTAAGGTGGGGCTGTCACGGGTTCCAGCACTCTTCTTGATCACCTTCATGTTGAAGGGATCGTCGTTGCCAGCCTGCATGGCTATCAGCTCCTTCCTCTCCATACCGGTGGCATGCTCCAGTGGATCGGGCATCACTGGCAGAAAGTATCACTTAATTAGTTGTTTTATTACTGCATTCATAATTGCATAAGCATCAGCCTATAATGTTCCCACTGCTGGGACACAAGCCTCCTCTTTATGAGAAGGAGTGGGCTATAATGCACCACCCGCACTTAGTGCGGTTTGGACTCATTACTGACGGGGGGTATTCCAAAACCAGGAATTTGTTACATTTATGGAGAACTCAGGGAGGTCTGGACAAATATATTAATTATTGTTCATAATTTATTTTATGAAAATAAGATAAAATAGCACACATTAAGTGTTTTTTTGTTATTAAATATTCTTATTAGAATCCTGTTTTGATTAGTAAATCAGACGAGAGATAATTTCAGGTTCCTGATGTAAATTACAACAATAAAAAAAATTGTAAAGTGCTCTGTAGTAGCATAATTACCATTTTCTTTTTGTAACATAATGGTTAATGAACGATAATACTATTGTATTACGTCTGTGTCTCAATATATGAGAACCTACTATTGTATTTTACTCATTAATATTGAATTATCCATTGTGAAAAATGTTTGGCAAACGTGATTAAGTCACACAATTGTACAAAAACATATTGACTTGGCTTCAATCCTTAGCTATGTTCAATCCTTAGCTATGTTCAATCCTTAGCTATGTTCAATCCTTAGCTATGTTCAATCCTTAGCTATGTTCAATCCTTAGCTAAGTTAGAATAATAAAGAATAAGTAAACTGATTTCAACTCATAAAGGAAAATTTAATCGAAAACTTAGGTATGACTAAAATACGAGTTTTCAGAGTATTCATTTTAATGAAATAAATATAAGTAGGTAGTTCCACCATCGAGTTTTGAAAGGAATTGTAGAACTAGGATAAAGGAAGAATCAGGGTCAGACATTTGCCTATTGATTTTTCGCAGCTGTCAAATAAGTGAATGACCTTGTGACATTAAACTTTTCTTTGAAACGTAAATAAATTAATACAGAGTTTTAACAACCATTGTATCAACTACACTGTAACGTAGCTATAGTTCACATAATCAGAGATTATATTTGATAAGAAAGATAACCTAAAAATCAATTTATTGATGTACTTATTAGCAAAAGGAAAATCAATAAATTAATTGTATCTGTAAAATAAGTGAACCGTCTTTGAGGTACAAAAGTAATGAGTAACTTTTTAATTCATATTGATGATCAATAACAAAAATAATCAATAGAAACGTGCATGACATAAAAAATGACGTCTTTATTTTCAACTTTTCTACAAAGTTATCAATCGCAATATTACTTTAAGTAAAATTATAGGACTTATAACGTTCATTTCGGGATAAACATAATTACATTTTAAATCCGACGTAATTTTACGGGAAATTTGACATTACGTAACTTTAGTGACAGGGGTGGCGATACTCATGAAAAACTTGAACTGAAAATATCTATGATGATTTCTTACTTTTGTCGGCATATCCCCGTCGGGCAGTGGAAAACAGAACACTTTTAAATGCATTTCCCCTAACAATTTGCCTGCATAAGGATGCCATTCTGCTAAATTTCTCACTAGACCGCTTTTCACGAATGCAAGTGAAACAATTTTTTTCTTACAAGTTAGAGAAAGGATGAATCGCACTTTTCCGCCACTAGCAGAAACCAACCGGTAATGTTTGTAAATTCCGGTAATGCGATTCGGTTTTTAATGTTTTTTGGAAAAATTGCTGTTTTATACACTGTAACCCAATAATGTATCATTTCAGCAGGTCCCTTTTCTGGTTTGTTATAAACAAAGGGAACTTAGGGAACGACATTTTTACAGTAAGTTTGAGAACGCCATCTATGGTTGCAACTAGAAACTACGTTCTAAGTTCTAACATCCCTGAACAAAACAAAAGGATTATGTCAAAAACGTGGACATACCAGTCATACGCTTGTAAATGTTTTTATCATCATCTTTTATAACCTTTTTTTTTTCTCCCCCGCTCTTGGGTTGGGCAGAGCGAAGGGGAGTGTAAGACTTTTACTAACTAAAAAACCAACCCATGTTCGTTCTTCGCCCTTGTGTCGGAGCCACGTTATCCTTTCAATAATCCACAGCCCCGACGGGATCTTTAACCCTTACGTTTTAATACGAACCAGGCAATAATATAATACCTGAACTCCACTATTAAAAAAAAACCTTATTGTCAGGGGAAGGAACGGACAGGCTTTTAAAGGTCAAACGCAAAACTCTTGATTTGGGTTTAACCATAATCGGGTAAAAAGTAAAATTAAAACTCGAAAATTAAGTCATAAATATTTTATTGCTCGGATTTCCCAGTTATATGAGTTGTCGCTAAATATACGACAGCTTAGGAAAATCAAATTTTAAATACAATAAGTATACAATTTGATTTTTGCTTAAAAATATAGTGGCTGTTCATCGGTGTCGCCTTTCATTTATATCGCCTATTTGTGTTTATGAAGTAGGTATTTTGTGAGTGTCTGTTCGCACGCGTACTTTATTGTAAAAAGTTGACTACCTCTTACCTACACTTCAAGTTCTTGTTAGTAAGGAAAGTCGTGTTATTTGTGCTCAATTATTATAAATGTATTGCAATGCGTGGCTGTCAAATAAAATTAATGTTATGGCGAAAAAAAATCATAAATGAAAAGATCTTCTCGACTTATGTATCCATGCCTTTGAAATGCATTAGCTCATAGCTGTAATTATTTGACTGTTGTTTCAATCAGTCTCGTACAAAAATAGTCTAAAACATTTTTCGTATCACGCCATTGAAAAATGTACCTTCTTCAGGAACCGTGGTTTTGTAAAGCTGAAATAAAAATTGTTTTATTATCTTGAGATCACTTAAATTAAAAAAGAAATAATGTTAACACTACATAAAGTAAAACATAGATCTTTAAGCGCATTCCTAAATTCGAAACTAACAGTACTTATCGTAAATTTACTTTGTAATACAATTTGAGTAATGAATGACAGAGACGTTTACCAACAGCGCTCCCTGTTAACGCCTTGTGGGTACCAAAAGATCTTTATAGCCACTCAGGCACTCATAGTACCGAAGATTTGACTAGACTTACTAGTAACATAAAACGCACTTTTCGATAGATTTTAATAATCTTATTAGCGCATAGTATCAACAAAGACACTATTTTTGGACGAAATCAATTTCTTGTACGCCCACTTCTTTGTATGAAACATCCCTTGAAGGAGTTTAAACGGACATCGATTTCTCCCTCCTCGAGCTGCAATATAAATTAAAAATATCAATCAATTACCTATCTGTGTTATAATTTATAATTGTCCCAAATGTAAAAAAAGGGTTTCCTTTCGAGCTAATAATATTACTTTACCGCATCGGTCTGGTAGAGTTCCCGGTAGCAAGAAGGTGAAACGCATTCCCTCACACAGCGTGTTTTAAGCAGCCCTGTGATGTGACTGCAAGCTCCACTTTGTTCGCACGCAGTTTCAAATTCCCTGAATGTCATCTCCTGAAAACGTTTTTTTTTATTGCATTTGAGTACCTATTTTAACATCACGCAGTAGAAAATAGCATATTCATACAAATTAAAATAAAATAAAAATGTTGTTTTTATAGTTAAATGAATAAGCAAAAAATAGTAGGTATCATAATGAAACAAAACAAAATTTACGGATGTTCAACCTACATTTTTTGGTGAATCTTTGTATTGATATTCCTTGAACGTAAAAGTCACTGGAGTTTTCTCAGCAAACGTTTCCTGTATCCCATATGTACTCAACATAATGTAACATCCTAAAAATATGTTAATAGTCGACATTTTGCTTTACCAAACAAGCGAACTTTATTTGCATAAACACTGAAAAATCAATAAAATTTTGTAATGGTTGCATGTTAAAAAATTCAGCTGTAGGTACTGAAAGTTTTACAGGAACTCATTAACATTTGAAAACTTATCATCTTATCATAATAGTTATTGGCCTTTAATGACATATAAGTTATTACTTTTGTAAATAATTTTGAGCAAACATTTTCTGTCGAAAGAAAACCGTAACTCAGCAAATCCTAACATCACTATAAAATCAATCAGGGCAGATTTTTTTTGATCTGTAGTTTTCGATCATCTGTGGTCTAATGTTGTCTAATTAGAGATGTTACAGAGACAGATCATTTTACTGAAACAAATTTCAAAATCGACTAAACCCTGTTTTATAATTGTAGAAAATAACAATTTAGTCCTTGAATTTTTAGATAAATCATTTCAAATTAAATTTAAGTATTTTTTTTCTAAATCTACCTTATTTTTAATTGGGTACTTACACTAATCGTCTACATTGTGTTTAGTAACATTATAGAAACAAGTACCCAAGCAGGTTTTTTGGCGGGAAATTGTCGAAAGAAGTTCAGTGGTTGTTTTAATTATTCGTAAATTGATTCCTAGTGGATTTTGTGATGTAAAATTGGTGTAGTTTTGTATCTCAAGTGTCCACGCACCTGGAAAATATGTGGAATAATTGAAACAAGCGTGATCTCGGTTAAGTGGAGTTGAGAATTTTATTGTAGTTTTGACTACCTCATAGACACTTACCGAGAAGGCCGAATCGATTTATTTGCTGCCAGATACTCCGATAACCATTAGAATGTGTTACATCCGCATTCTAATGTAAAAACAATGAAAAAAAAAACCACTGAAGACTAGGCTGTATGGGCTAGATCCCTTTGCCTGTTCCGTAAGGAACGAACAAAAAAAAAAAAAAAAAAAAAAAGTACCCAAGCACTTCACTATATCTGTCAAACGAAACGATCACAGAACATGAAACGATTGTGTTGTGGGACTGGTTGGTGTATTGCTGAATGGATTCTGTTGATTTTCTGATAATTCTTATTTGATTTTCATTATTTCGTGGTTTCCGGAACTATCTCCCGTGTCAAATCTCAGTGTTTTGTGTGTGCGTTATTTGTTTTGTGTTTCGTTGTGCCGAAAGAGGAACTTAATTTCTGATGATTGACTGACTGAGCAGACATCACAATAACAACAAGATTTGGTGAGTGGAATTATTTATATAATACTGCTAATGTATGTTTAGTCGCAGACAGGCAATATGTAGTAGATATATTTCACTAGATGGTAAATAAACCCGCGTTGCATCACAAAGATATGTGATCATCAGACAAACGAATGTACTTTCTCGCGTATCATTTCGATATGGCCACGGTTTACGTTATTTTTTTAATTTCCGCAAATACCGAGGCAAAGTAATATAAAACCATTTACACAGCTACTGGAAACACTTTTCACCTTTTTGCATAACATTCTCCATGGTAATGCAAATAGAATTTTCATGTCATACAACAAAATTAAATTGAGAGTGATTGTGTAAAGTAAAAGGCGTACAATGAAAGCTGTTTATAAAACGCATTGTTTTGTGCTTACAAGTGTTGCCGCCTACACTTAAAAGTAATATGAATCATGCTCATTATAAATCAAATTATAAATGATGTTAATTGGTGGTTACCGGGATAATTATTGTGAGCTGTTTTTGTTAGTTTCGTCCGTTTAATGTTTTTAACTCAATTCTAAGTCAATTGCCACCTCATTAATCTTGACTATCATAACTTTGGATACATTCCTGATGCCTAACCAGTATTTTATACTAAAGTCCTTACAGTTATTTTACCTCTGAAAACAACAAGCTGTTGAGGACAGCGACAGCATATTGTATAAGTAACCTTATTATTGTGTTTAAGTAACCTTATTGCGCCAAAAATAGGGATAATTTTGGGTTGGGTTTTGTTTCAATTCTCTTGAATTTGAGGAGACTGTCACTGCGGGGAGTTCATCTCAAGCGCCGCTTATATTATTGTTTGCTTTCCCTCCACCTATATTATTAAGGTGATTTTCCCAGAAATCATTAAAAAAAAGTAAATACAAACAAAAAAAAACCAGCCATTTATGGCGGGGGGAGAAAAGGTGGGGTATCTCTCTCTATCCCTCCCCCAAATAAAGCAACTGAATAAACAACCTTACCCATCATTTTGACAGACTTGTTTGCTTGTCAACTTTCTTGTCTATATATATAAAAATGAATTGCTGTTCGTTAGTCTCGCTAAAACTCGAGAACGGCTGAACCGATTTGGCTAATTTTGGTCTTGAAATATTCGTGGGAGTCCAGGGAAGGTTTAAACGGTGAGAAAGTAGTAGGTAGGGTAGTATTTAGGAAAAAGGGCATTGCAACGCATGCCGGGAACAGCTAGTTTTAAAATAAATATCTCAACAATTTTTTATAAATATAATATTTACAATATTATATATGACGGCACGGTTGACGCAGTGGCTCAGCAATGGGACTGCTGCGCTGTATGTTGCGGGCTCAATCCCCACACGGAACCAATATTTGTATGACCTACAGATAGTTGATATAGTGTTTGTAAACCCACCCACAATACAACATTTAAAAATAAATTACAGAACAGACTGTACTTACATTCTGTCTACTTTGAATTAAATGTGCCACAGTGCAATCTCTCCGTATTAAAAAAAAATCATAATAGACAAAAGAAATCAAAAACAAAGTAGTTCCTCCTAAGGCATTGCTTGTAAAATTATGTGCATATAAAACAATTTACACTATATTTTGGTATTCAATGTGTTTGTATTGCCATGCAGCTAGAAAATTAATATCTAGTCCAAATGGAGAAGGTTTTTAGTAAAGTATTTTTTATAATATTCATTATCATCATCACCAGCATAATGTTCCCACTGCAGGGCCTCAGGCCTCCTCTCTAGGAGAGGGAATGGTCTGTAATCCACCACGTGTGCCCTGTGCGGTTTGGTAAATGTCACATGTCTTCGAATTATTGGT
Organism: Diarsia mendica; assembly: GCA_949316265.1. NCBI lineage: Eukaryota > Metazoa > Arthropoda > Insecta > Lepidoptera > Noctuidae > Diarsia > Diarsia mendica. The sequence goes on from OX438898.1 coordinate 5,671,487, forward strand.
TCTAAGACATGGCGGTTTCCTCACGATGTTTTCCTTCACCGTTTTGAGAGCAGTGGTGATGAAATAAATTACACAAAGTATTGCTTCTGCCTGCGTTCGACTTACTATTCGTAAGTCGGGGAACTGGGCGAAATAATCCACAACGAAAGGACTGATCGCCCGCCTGGTGTCTGCCGGCGTCCCCGAAGATAAATAGAAGTCGGGGCCGACACCTCTGGGCCACTGCTGCCGCTCTCACTAACTCACTACGGTGATCTGACTGGGGATGTCATAATACGTCATAATTTTATAAGGAAATATTTATTTCGTTCGCGCCAATTTTAATCACCCTGTAAGAACCCAAATTTTGGACCACATTAACCTCGCGCACTTTTAACCCTGAAAAGTCAAATGTTCACTATCAAGCCTGCAATCTAAATAGCATTTTCCTTGGTAATCATAATCAACTAAAGTGTATACAGTTTCATTATCGAGGTATTTGTTTGTGTTACGTAATGCGGTCTAATGATGTCTAAATCCATGTCATGACGGGCGCAGGATCAATTACTTGACGTGGGACATTGAGTATGTTAAACCAAAGAATATACCTAAGTGAAGATCATGTGAAGATACAAGGAAAATGTAAAGTTGATCTGCCCCCAACATAGTTAGGAAAAGTCTAGGCAGTGATGACTTTCTTTCTAGAAGTTTCGGCAAATAAATGCTACCTACTCCGATCATAGGCAACAAATCATGACATACCTACGCGTCCCGCACACAATCATCATTATTCTCCTGCCCTTATTCGAATTTATTTGGCGTTGGCGCAGCATGTCCTCTTCTTCCATACTTCTCTATTGCTCGTCATCTCATTTCTCGTATCATCATCATCATTATCAGCCTATAATGTTCCCACTGCAGGGACTTAGGCCTCCTCTCTAGGAGAGGGATTTCTCGTATCTTTGTAAGCAAAAGACAAAAAATATCTTTATATGCATTACCCCCTCCTTTGAAGTTGCTTATTAAGAGTATGATCGTCACGCTATGTCATGTGTTATCTCAATTATAGATTTATAGATGCATATTGATATTTTAATAATATTTATTTATAATCCTTTCATCTATCCCTCGTGCCAATTGATATGTTTAGTTTAATTTTAGAACATTGGTGATGCATGTTTTTTTTCAGAAGCACGTAATTGGTGGCATAAAAACTCTGACACCAGTATAAAGACACTGACCACAATATGTTATAGAAGACACACTCAAGTATCCCACACAGCCAATCACTGACCATTATAGTCCGATGTCCGAGTCATGTTCCATGCTATCGTCCGCCTTTAATTTTACAGAAAAATTAAATAAGGAATTACGTAGGTAATTATAATAGGTCAACACTACTTAAGTTACCTCATCACCTATTCAACGATACGTTTTCAAGCTAATCTCTATCGCGCTCTGCTTCGTAACAGCCGAAAACTTCTCATCGTAAAGTTGCGAAATAAAAACTACAAAACTCATTACTTTTGTTCCATTTAAAGTTCAGCAAACTTTGACTTTCCTGCAGTATATGTAGGTAATACCAGAATTCCATTATTATACGTACGTACACATACGTATAAAACCTTTTTACTTTTATTCTGCAAATAAATTATGTTTGAGGTTTTTTCCTCCTCCATTTTTTCTACCTCTGCGTCAACACTCAACGTGGTTCTCAGTGCAAACTGAGTGCAAGCGCACTCACGAAGACTGAATTTCAAGCTAAAACACACATTAACCTACAAGGAATACTGTATATTTTTCCGTGTGGAGGACTACTTTCATGAAACCCGCAGTCAAGGTATTTTGTTAGTTATCCGTAAGCAAGTAGGTTGGTTTTTCAATTGTGTATTGTTGATTAAATTACGTTCATTGTGCTGGCTAAGGTTGTTTTGCAACGTTACAGTCGTTTTTTTATATTATTTGGCTTCGGTTGCCTACTGAAATGTGTTGAATCGTTGGCCGTTTTAGTTGAACCTTTTTATTCGTTTTCGGAGCTGGTTTAATTATCAGAAAACTTAGAACCCAACGGAATATAGGCTCTACAGATGCGAGTCACGATCACATTTGGCACTTCTTAGGTCGGCTTCCAGTCTTTCCGAAAGCAGCATTGAAGCATTTAACTTGGCGCGACTACCTTTTTAATCACCTAATTCGAGTTACTATTGTGACTGCACTACAGTTAGTAATGGGTAATACAGTACCGTACCCGTTGGTAAGACAGGTTGTCAAACTTTTGGGCCACTGACTAATTGTACCAACTGCCAAATATCTACAAATGGCAGCCGGACAGCCGGTCTCTGTAATCCTCTGAAAAGATAAGCATTTTTTAATAGGTCTACCGATCTAGACGTTTAAGCCATTGCTTAAACTCGAGTATCCAATAGGGTAGACGACTGACTAAAAAAAATATGATTCTGTTTAGTCCGTCAGTTAGATTATCGGAAAATATTGGATACGTGTTTTTTGTTTTATCAAAATAATAAAAATTGACGAAAATAAAGCTTGTCAAAGATCATGGAGAGGGGGCTTTTGACGTCATAGTCTGGTAAAATTGTACCAAGCTGTGACGTTGCACGACTTTTCAAAGCGCTGTATCGTCTTCATTTTTTGTTTACGTGAAAAAAGAAAAAATACGTGTTCAATATTTTTTGGAAATCTATCTGACGGACTAATTAGATTTTTTTAGTCGTCTACCCTATTAATTTACTTCACGTGACTGTAAAGGCCTACGCAGACCGGGACGGCATGGCAAGGGATTTTGCCGTGAGTCAGCGCACACTGGCCGCTTAGATACCGCGGCATTCCAGCACTTTGCCACGGCATGCCACGGCGTGCCGCGGCACGACAAACAGATGGATGGTAAACATGTGCATTCCCCGCTTCTCTACCCCCGCCGCCGCACCCCGCAGTATATCACTACGAGTCCGTGGCATGCCCTTGCCTACCGCAGTATGCCACGGCATCCCGCCACGGCAGTGGCGGTACTCCCATAGAAGCAGAAAAGCACAGCTTGCCTTAATAAAACAACGAATTAAAAAAAAAACGGTCAATACAAAAACAAAATTAATATTATAATCATTATCATCAAACTGCATGCCACGCGAAAAACGGAACGTATTGATGCGACGTTGTCAGGTTTACGTACTCAATAAACCAGAAAATACATTCGCGCGCAACTCGCACTGCGACGTTGCCAAACTTCTTATAATAATGTCTCCCGACTCCCGACCTCAGCCGATTGATCAAACAGATCGATCGGGCATGATCGGGCTCGGCTAGCCCTTTCTCTGTCACACCATCCGATTTCGAACTGCTTCTCTGACCTCTCTATCCTACGAACATAATTTAGAGTTGTTTGTTTACATACTTTTTGCCGGGTTTACGACAAAATGTATAGGATTTCCAACAATTTCCAAGCATGCTTTGAACGTTTGAGTGTAAAGATTGCGATTGCGAGAGAATGTGAATGAGTGTGTGAATGCAAGTTCGCGACGCGATTGAACTTGTTTGAAGGGAATTTCGATTTAGTTCAAATTAGTCTTGAGCGTTGATGGTTGTTGATGCATTTTTTATTGTGATTAGATTTTTCCGTTTCTTGTTAGAATTTAAATAAGTTTTGTGATTACTTACTTAGTTTTTGATTGAAGTTAGTTAATTAATACGAAAATGAATTCGAAAACGCAAGCAACAGTTCCTTGTGATGGATTAAAGTGTGTGAAAGCGTTATTGGATCTCGTTACTTCACCTAAACCCACTCCTGATTTGAATATTTCTCAGAAAGGTAAAAGAAATATTAGGTATTTTAATCGATCAGCACAATGATGGATCAGCATACAGTGTAGGTACAATGCCAATGGGTTGTCGGCTGCTCTCATAAAAACAATTTTTTCTGTTGGCCTTGTATATTTTTTTCGAATGAAAAGTATGCTTGGAGTTTATCAGGTTACGATGATTTAAATAACTTCTCTGGTGCCATGAAAAGACATCAAAATTCTCATAAACATTTGAATGCTGTTATTTCATTTTGTAGTTTTGGTATGTCATTGCTGATAGTATCTGTAAATCTATCTAGTAATATTATGCCTTCAGTGTGTTTTGTTGTTTGTCATCTGTCCATGGTAAAGAAGCGAAGAATGAAGAGTTTTGGCTGTATGTATACATTGGTGCCGATTCTCTTGTACACCGAACTAACCTAAACTAAAACTAAAATTTCTTATTTTTAGTTAGTTGGTTTTGGTAAGTTATTCTGAAAACAAGATTCTCTAAATTTAAATATAGTTTTGACACACCTAAAATCGAGTTTGACATTCGTTAAGTTGAGTAGAGCATAGACCAAGATTGCAGTAGACCATAGACAAAAGCTGAATGAAAGTGAACGAAATGATCTGAATTGCAAAAAAAAACCTGAGGTAAATCAAATATTTATTTAAAATTGTATACCAGTAATCATTATTGAAGTACAGTCTGTCTGTATAGTCAAGAAATTAATGTTTGAGGAACTAAGATTATTAAAATTTATATTATTATACCATGGATTATTCAAAAGTAGGGTAACACTAAATCATAGTACATCAACATCGGCTTTCTGTCATTATTTTATCTTGATAGCTTTTGCATTTTTAAATGTTTTTCAAATCTACGTCGACAAAACTTCGAAGAAACGTGTTAAATATGAGGAAAACAAATAGGAGTGGAGCTCGGGAAATTATTTCAAAGTATATCAGCGATGTTTGTTAGAACACCAAGCTGGACAAATTTTATCAAATTTGGATATTTATACTCGAACAGCAGCTATGACAGGTATGTAATCGTGTTATTGTTTGTTTTTTATCTACCAGAAGTCACAAATTTACTAAATATACGATTTTATGACTAAAATAAGCATTGTTTACATTGCGCATTTATAGGTTAGATTGCAAATGTAAGTAGCTAACTTTTGGGTAATCAAATTTACCGGTGATTTTAAATATGAATAAGTTTTAACATGTTTGAAATAAAAATAGTGCTATCTATTTTCCATTAGATACTACATCTTTTTTTAAATCTTTCTTTCAGGAAAATCTGAGAGTACAGTGAGGCGTATTGTAGATGAAGGCAAACACAGATCAGGCCGTCCTAAGAAAGAAATGGATGACTTCAACATAATTAAGTGCAATTCGACAAAAAATTCAATTCTTTTACTCGGTACCAACTTTATGGAAAGTTCAGATAGTCACTAAAATAGATCTGGATTTTGAAAAACAACAGACAAGACAAGATGACAAGAGACAACGACAGACACAGACGAGACAAGTGTCAAAATAACAGAAAGGCTCTATCGAACAACATATTGCAGCAAAACGGGCAAGAGAAAATGGGCATACAGTGGTACAAAAGTTAAAACATAACATTAATAAAAAATATGTACGAACATTTTTCTTTTATTTACTCATTTTTATTTCAATGAAGGTCGGAAGGAAAACATCGTGAGGAAATCTGGACTATAATTATTATAATATACCTAATAAGTCTGAAATCGCGAACCCGTCTTGAGCATGCATGGTGATCAGTGCTCGTGCCTTCTCTGTAGAGAAGAGGCAAATATTTGGCATATTTTGTTGATTATTGTATTTTGTTAATTATTTTTTTATACAAAACATGAACTGAATATGCGGTTTCAATTTGTGATAGAAACCTAATCGCCACTCTTAGATAGGTTAATTAATAAATAAGGTGATAAGAAAATTAAAATTTTAATAATAAAGAAATAAAATGTTTAATTTAATTAAAATTATTGACAAGTAATTGCCGAATTTCCCTTGCTTCAGCAAGGAAGTCTGCGCCAGGATCCTCTACAATAGCATCCTGATCCTCCACAATAGCATTCTGCTTGTTATCCTCGTTGCCATCGATATCTTCTTCGTCTGCAAAGATACACTTATTTAGATTTCAGAAGAATTAAGTTGTCAAGTAAGTTGTCTTGCCCAACAGCTGTTTGATAACTGCCTTGAGCAAACAGATTTAGTGCAGCTAGAATCTGCAAATGAGTTCTATTATCATACAGGTAGGTAGGTAGAAATTTTTCATTCTAAAAATGCATGTTGCGCCACTGCTTTTCGGTCAGTGGGTCGTTCAAATGTTTGTAAAGTAATTTTAGTGGAGGGGCGTGCGGTTTTCGACTGAAAGATCTCAATTATGTAATGACTAGGTTTAGATCACCCATAAATATAATAAAAGTGAGATACCACTCGACTAAACTATAAATTCTTAAAAACTTGTATATGCAAGTGAATTACTGCACAAAACTGTTCTAACCTTTCGGTGTTTGGGGATAAAACCTTCATCTAACCGAGGATTCCTTAGCATATCCACCAAATAAAGTGCTCCCGCTCTAGGGAGTCTAAAGAGTTTTTTAAATTTCTCCTCTGCCATTTGGAATTGGTTGGATTGGTCTCGCAATCTTTCCAAATGAATTCTTTCTTGAAAGTGTCTATTAGATAATACTCAGAGCCTGGAAGTGGCTATGATTATGAGAAGTGCATTTATCCACTTCTTTTCCAACTAATAATGTAGCAAGTACATTAGATGTTCAGTACAAATCCTTTGTAAGTTTTCACGAATGCATTTTGTATTGTATCATAATAAAATAACACTAAACTTACCTTTCTGCCGCATCGCCAACAGCGGCAATCACATAAGCTTCCATAATTAACTCAAAGTCATCCAAACTTTCGAAAAATAATAGAGAAATATGCTTTGTAAATTTTAGTTTATGTCAACTAATTTTATTCCACACCTTTTTATTCGCGATTAAAAATGGTCTGATTTAGTTTGACAATCATAATTTTAGGTGAAAAACGTCAATTTCAGAATAGCAAAATTGCCATTTTCACTAAATTGAATAACTTAGTGCTGTCAGACTATAATTTAGTTAAGCTATGTCACTTTAGTCAATTTCAGAATGGATAACGTCGTTTGACAGGATTAAACTAAATTTTAATGATTTTTAGTCTAGTTTAGAGAAATTTGTGACAAGAGAATCGGCACCATTGTGAGTAATAACTTTTTTTTCAACTAGTAGTTAGAAACTAATTTATTATTTTGTGCGCCATCTAGCGGTGACTGTAATATTTTGCCCAAAGCGACTGTTTACGAGCGAAATACGTATTGACTCGAATAGTTCAGTTGTTACATTTATGTCAATAGATGGCTCTTGTTAATATATTATTTTACGTGATACTGACGACTTGATATTATTTCTATTGAACTAAGTAGTTGTAAATTTTCTGACAGGATAAAATACGAAAAGTGTTAGTCATAATTAAATAATAGAAAACAAAACCGGTGTTATTAAAAAGCAGTGTCAGAATTCGGAACAAAAAGTGTTTTTTTTTTTTTTTTTTTTGGAACTTGTGCTTTACCTCCAAATAATTGCTGGCACGCCACTGCGCCACGGGAGCCTGTGGCGCGTCTTTTAATGCCGTGCGATAAAATCCCTTTCAATGCCAGGACATCATTTTAAAGCATAGCAATTTATGTGGTATTTCTGTAACAGTACGGTTGAATGTCCATTAGTAAAAATTAAAATCCCTTGCCATGCCGTCCCGGTCTGCGTAGGCCTTTAACCGGCTAACAAGTCTACACGCTTTTCAATTATTATCTACGTACGTAGTTCAGCCGATTACGTTGTGTCTAGGATTCTTTAGTGTGTGGATAAGATTTTTTGTCTGGTGTGAACTAAAATTGCTCTTTTTTTGGTCCCTGTTTCAGCTATGTGGCCAACTGACCAGTGGCCATATTTGTATTCTCTTATTAAACACTGTAGAAATACAACCCAGTCATAATTCTCATCATCATCATCGTCCTTGCCCCACTTGATGTCGGCGCCACGAGAATCATCATCATTATAATCGCCTACTGTTGGGTATTGATGGTTTCCCCTTTCTTTTGCTATTCCTGTTTTGTGTGTCTCTTATTCATCCGCGTATAAAATTTCAAAATATTCAAATGGGAAATACCTCTTATACCGTGATACAGTGACATGACCTTGTAGCGTGTGGCCCCTCGCTCTCCCATATCCGTTGAATATTATCACAGCCTAACCATTAACGAATTCATAGAAACGAACAATTCGGGAATGACGTACTAGTGACATTGACGGGTTGGCCCATGTCTTAGTTAATTTATTAATTAACTAGCGATCCGCCCCGGCTTCGTACGGGTGCAAATGGATGTTATTATACATGTAAACCTTCCTCTTGAATCACTATCTATTAAAAACCGCATCAAAATCCGTTGCGTAGTTTAAAAGATTTAAGCATACAAAGGGACATAGGGACATAGAAAGCGACTTTGTTTTATACTATGTAGTGATAACTTACTTTCTGATATGCGTATAATATTTATAGTTACAACTAGATAGGTCTTCGAACTCAACGCGTTACGTAGCTCGTAAATTTCATAAGATGACAAGCAGGTCATTCTTTAACGGATTTTGCCTGACGAGCCTTTTGCCATGAACCGGGCACAAATACTGACTCCGTGGCTGCTACTGAGAAATTCCTGATGGAAGAATTAAATAGCGCTGACTAACACCGACCTAGGAATCGTATCCAGGACCACGAGACAGAAAGCGCGACTGCTGAGATACCAACGAAGCAGTCTGACTGAAAATTGGAGGAAATAGGAATATTAGAAATACTTAATACACATTTGTTTAGACAACAGCTTTTTTCTGGCTACAATACAACTGACGTAGAACTCATTACTCGTATAACTAATTGTGAACGTGGAAAAACACGTGCTGTTGACGTGCCCGAAGCTTTTGCTGATGTACTAAATCTCAATAAAGACGACAAGAATGTAGCAATGACTCATGCGAATTGTGTAGACGGATCGGTGGTTCTTGCGTGTAGAATTGTAGACAGACTGTTATGCACAATAAGCTGATAGATGCATCTAATATCATTGTATTGAAAACTGACAGGGTTTGTGTTCTGTGAATTGTGTTTGTAGTTGAATTTGTGATAAACGAAGTGTTCTAGGAATTAATGTTTGACTGGATGCAACTGTTTTGCTTTGATATCGAAATCCAGCGTGTCGATGGCAGTCTAAATTGTGTTGGCTCAGAATTGAGCTACTAGCTTGGCGCTTTCTGTAGCGTCCATCAGTTCCTGTAGTGTTCAAATAACAGGACACGACATTTAGTGTCCCATCTTTTGTGGTCTTATTGCTGAATTTATGACTACCAGACAGTTGAATGACAGTCTGAATTAGTATAGCTTTATTCTCTCCAAGCTCGTCAGGTTTTCGGTTTGCATGTTGTTCCTCGAGATTGTATAACATTATTTTAAAAGAAACCCCAGGTTCATTTATAATCTATCTAGAATTCTAGACTGTACAGCTTTTAAACATAATTATCGATATACCCTTGAAATTGTTATTTCATTTACCGGGTTACCAAAGTCAAATAGGCAGACGCTCAACGTCAAACACTGCTTTTCAGTTACATCCGCTTGTCGCTGCTTTAGGCAGATGAAGATGTATCTGAATTGACTGCACATGATTACATTCATACGATTACAACAATGTGTATAAGTAGCATGTAACATCAGACAGCTAAACAGTAAATAGCCTACTAGCGTATAAGGCTTCTGGAAAACAGGTATTATACTTATCGTTATAATGTTCTATAAGAAAGTGCTACTGAACAAGTGCACTCAAGGCTGAAGGCCGACCTTGCACGGTAGCCCGAAGCGTGCCCTGGTGTTAGTTTAGAAGGGGCGAGTATGGGTATGAATATTGATCCTTATTGGAACGATTCTGTGCAGCTGTGGGAGGCTGGTTTATGAAAATTGGTGTTAGTAATGGGCAACATTGAAATAGGGTTAGATAGTTAAGGATTAAACCTGAAAATTACTAGAACGACTTACTGCGTGTAAGTCGGGGCCGCCACAATTTTCTTGATGTATTTTTGGGAGATGAAACATTATAAAATAAACATTTATAAACTCATTGACTAATCAAATACTGACCAAAATTTTTATTAGAAGAAGTTGAAGAATTAAGTTTACCTACAAGAGTGGTATGGTAGACTGAATGCCACAAGGCATTCTCTACCAGTCAACCTTTGGGTCGAACAGGGCATCATTGTAATAGAGTAGACCGAAATAGAAACTAATGATACCGTTTTATTGATACAAATTGATATATTAATACTCATAAAAATAAAGCTATCGTGGAAAAGTTTAGACAATCAGCAGAATCGGATCACGAAGAAATAAGTATCCATTGGATTTTAGACCATTCGAGTATCCGAAGGCATACTTGATACAAATATTCATGAAATATGTCTCAGTATTGTCTACTATATTGATCTTTGTACCTTCTGCGTCAGTTGCACGTGATTCGTATGTTTTATCGCTTCGAGTTCTCTTCACCTTGTGTGTGGAATGTAGTTGGGTGCTTTATGGCACCTGCAACCCCCGTTGTATGTGACCTTGGCCTCCTCCTTCCCACCCTTTTAAGAATTAATTCTATTTGTATAGCTTACCACTGGAAAAAGTCTTTTACGACATTTTGTTTTGCTTTTTTCTCAAATTATACTCGTGCTTGCGTTAAGATTAAGAGGCTTAATAGTTTACTTAACTTCGTCTGCTTCAGTAATTGCTAGCAGTCCAGTAATTCGTAGACTAAGCAATTAATGAACATAACCAATAACATTCTACCACGCCATCATTAAACACAAAGAAACAAAAACTGATTTCTACTAGTCTTACAAATTCAAACATTTTAACTGTATTCAGAAACCGGCACACAGTGGGTCGAAACGATGATTTTAGTGACTTAGGGATCAACTTTGTTTTTTTACTTTTTTCTTTATGCGGATCGATAGAGCTCATTAACCTCAATAATAACTGTTCTGATGCTTTTTTTCCTAAACTTGCTCCTTTGGGTGATTGGGTGGAAAAATGCATTTTGTTATTTTTTTGTATGGAGCGGATCAAATTAAATTAAATTCCTGCTAAGTGGCGAGTGATCCCGCTTTGAAGCTATTTTTTCTCAAAGCTTGTCCAGTCTACTATCATTTGATGCTTTGAACATTTGCCTAAAGTTGCAACACTGCCAAATAAATGGATCGAAAAAAAATGAAAAAATACACTGAATAAAAAGCTTCATTTTTTGTTTTCGGATGTTCTTTTAAGTTATAATTAATATGGAATAGTAAGTCAAAGCACCTTATAATCCACATAATTACATAAAGACTAACGACAATACATTTAAAGGTCCCTAATTTGCTTGAATTTACTAAGTATGTATTATTCAAAAATGTGGATCTAATTATTTCTATTTGTTTTTCTTACATAATGTAATCACAATAAGAATCCATGTAATGACTGGGTTTTCCATTCACTTATCAGATGAAACTATTCCACTTTCCGGCAGTATAGGAGATAAGTGCTAGTATTTGGAAGATATTAACTGTATTAAGTTTAGAGATATGATCTGGAAGCCCCTGCCCCTTGGGTATCGTGAAATTCTCTAAAATATGTAGAAATCGCTATTTAGAATCTGCTCTTTAATGAAATCATAGGGAGATAATTATGTAAGATTGTAAGCATCTCCCTAATAATTTGCCATTTCCTACTTGATTTTTCGCATGCAGTCTACTGAGTCTAGTTCTAAGTCTACAAATAAAATTAACTTCAAAAACTACGCTATATTTCAGACGCAAGGACTCGCCTTACACAAAAATTTTGACAATACTCTCCAAACGTTGATTCTCTAGTGACTAGCAACAAAAGATATCATTATCTCTTGTTGCTAGTCACTCACTAATTGCCCAAGTATTATTTGTTAGTGTGAAAATATCTGTGATCTGTGTCAACTTTATCTTAAGTTCTTTCACTATCTTTCTTATTATTTGTAATTTTGGCTTTTCTTGGAACATTCATGTAATTATACTCAATGAGGTCATAGGTGTGCTTTGTGATAACTTTTGTTTTCGTTACATTTGTTTAATTGCGCTCATTGTTATCTATTTTGGTTTTAATGAGGTCTTAGCTATTTTCGTTGTTTTAATGAACTATTGTTGAGTTTCGCTTTCGACAAACTTTTTGCTCTATCGATTCATGAGTAAGTCTGCCGAAAGCCTTAGGGAAATCTTGAAGTGCAATGAAACGTTGCCTATTGTTTCTATTTACGGTAGTAAAAGCAGTTAAATAAAACAATAGCCACAACGCGGTCCAGCGATAATTCACAATTGTGAAATTGTGTTGAACAGCAAGATGAGGAAATCATTAGTACCGATTTTGACCATGCGCCAGTAGATGTCTGTATAGCTCTATAATAGCGTAATTTTCGTCCAATTATTTCGATTATCTAACCGGCATCCTAAACATTTTTTTTTGTCATGAAACATCCTATTATCCTTGACAAGCTTGTGCCCTCGGCTTCGTCCGCGTCATGGGATCACACTGAATACCGGGATGAAAAGTATTCTGTGTTATTGCAGCTTATAAACTATCTGTGTGCCTTTCATCCAAATCCGTTCAATAGTTTTTCGCTCCTAGTACACTTTCGTATTCATAATATTAGTATTTAGTACAGTAAGACTCCATTGAGATCGAAATGTATCTTTGTGTAAAAAAAAGAACGAAAATGAGGTTGACTACCTTTTCACAGTTCAACATGCTAACTTTGAAAAGTCCTACAAATGAGAACCGTTAGAATAATGATGCTAATTCATCTCGCTTTCACATGCATGAGTTTCAAATCACCCCGTGCATTGAGTGCAGACGATTCCTCTTTTATATGTTTACCTATGAAATCGTTTATGCTGATTGCCCTGGTGAAGGTTGCGACCCGCTGTATGCGAGACGCACGGGACCGGTCAATGTGGCGACACTTGGGTGAGGCCTATATCCAGATGTGAACGTCTTTCGGCTGAAATGATAATGCTGTCGACTGACTCAACGCAGTGCTCAGACCCCTGGACGGATCTGTCTTAGCCAGTTACTGATATAATGAATGAGTGAATAACGATTCAGAAATTATTTTGAAAAATTACCTCTAAGCGAGTGAAATAGAGTTTAAGGTTAAGGTTTGTATTAAAATCTGTCTGGAGTTCCGGACGAAGCTGGTGCGTTTCGGGTAGTCTAACGTATACTATCAAAATTTACTAGTACTGATTGAATTTAATGATGGCCTTGGAACTGAAATGGTTGACAAGTCACAGTGCGTTAAGGTTAAAGCTAGTGCATTCATACTTGTTCGGTGTATCACGTACGGACGACTATCTTATCAGCCTAGATAGTATCAAATTTAAGAGGCCTTGTACAGACAAGACTTGCGGAACTTTAGGCAATTTCGGTGCGATGCTATGTTTGTGTGCAGCGATAACACCGACGAACGCACACACGGGCATTTCGAGCGTTGAACTACGGTTGAAAAATTTGATCATTTAGACGATTATTATTTTAGGTGACATAATTTTATAGTAAGTAAGTACACGCGTACGGCTTTGAAAAAAAGTCTGGAATGTGTGTTGTGTATAGGTACAGTATATCAATCAACATGAAAATGGTTCAATTTGGTGTTATATGAATAAAAATCAAAAATTATGATATCTATTTTAATCACAGATTTTAATATTTGTTGTAAATTGGTTGTGAAAGCACTTTAACACGTCAAAAATAAATAATGTTTCCGTCTAAAAGAGACGGAAACATTATTTATTTAAAAAGTAACCGACTTCCTTTTTAGAAGTCGGTTAAAAAGTAACCGACTTCTAAAAAGGAAGTAGGTTCTCTATTCGTATGTTTTTTCTATGTGTGTCCGCGCATATCTCCGACAAGTGTGGACCGATTTTCAAAATTATTTTTCACACCACCTGCTCGAAAATGTCAAATTATATGTCAAGCAACCTTAACCTAAAGTGAGTCATTAGTGGCCGGAGGAACAGCCGGTCAATAATGTTGTACTGGATTTCATTATGACCCGCTGGTCAATAATGTGATTTGAATTTGGAATCTCACATGCTCAGCTAAATTGGCAGTATAGTACCTACTATAGTGCGCGCGGAACTAGTTGGCCGCGCCTTAGGCATGTTTTTGTTTTTTATTTGTATTCTTTTCAATAAATTTAACAATTATTATTGTTCACGATATCTCGAGATTGGTCATCACTGTATAATTATAGTCTCCTGTGCATTGCGAGCTGTAGGCAACCCGCCACCTAAGGCGCGGCCAACTAGTTCCGCGCGCACTATAACAAACACCCTTTGGTGCCAGAAAGAGGAAAGCTATTCTCGATACCCTTACTACGCGTGGATGATATTCTCGATTTCCTACAAAATCATAACGACTGCTTCTTCATATCATTGCCATGTTTTCGAAGACATAATAATTTGTAAGAATAATTACTTAGATAACTACGAACCATTTTTTAAAAGGAATGGAATAACATTAAAACTGGCATTAATAATAACAAATACCGTACCGCGCCGTAATACCGTAATAGTAATTGGCTGTAACATTAGTTAATTTATTTTAAGTAAACTGCGCTAAGATAATATTGCTGTGGAATTTGTGAATAAATAAATAAATAAAACTACAGTCGATTTATCACTTATCAAAAATACTATAATTTCACGAGCGTCTCCAATGACGTTCTAAATTCAAAATGCATATACAGCCAATCATCCAAAACCATTCTACCATTTCTTTCTAATAATTTCTATTTCATTATTTCTAATATATTATTCTTACTGTTTGTTTATTTAATAAATAGGTACTTTGTTTTTCGTACTACCTATGGCTATTATTTTCTCACAGTAGGTGTAAAAAGTAGAGTATCCTCCTCTGGGCTAAAGGTGTCTTTGCCTTGGGCTAGCTTGAATCCCTCGCTGCATTCAGGATTCTTGTATTAACTCCCTCGCTTCGCTCGTGAGTTAAACTCTTAACTCCCTCCCTGCGCTCGGGAGTTAAATCCCGAATCCTTCATTTCGCTCGAGATTCAATATGACGCCCGTGACATAAGACACAACTTTAGCCCCTTGGTGCATAATCTACTATTTTTTGTTTGAAAAGGTATATTCCCAAGGTGGTCCTATTGTCAAAGTCAGTTTCTGATGATGGGAACTCTGAGAAATTGAGGGCAACCCTCGAATATCAAAGGCGCACATAACGTTTTCCATACATTTACAGAAGCTGTTCAAGTATTTGCGTCTGATAATCATAATTTCATGTGGCTGCGCTGATGACGGAAGGTGCAACTCCTCAACGGTCAGGACTTGAAAGAAAATTCCTTCAAAATTATACGTACTTAATGGATCGATAGTTGTATTCTTTCAGGCTATTAGGTTGAACTGATGATAGACGGTAAATCTCATTAACCGACCTAAAAAAAATGAGGTTCTCAATTCGTCGGCTAGGAAAATTTTAGGTTTCTCCGTCATGGGTGTCGTTTTCATGGTTTTTGGGGTTGCTGATTACGAAAATGAGGTCAAAATGAAAATCCAAGATGGCGGTCAGGAATTTTTTTGGTTTTTCCGTCCTGGGTGTCGTTTTCATGGTTTTTGGGGTCGCTGATTACGAAAATGAGGTCAAAATGAAAATCCAAGATGGCGCTGACGAAATTTTTAGTTTTTCCGTCATGGGTGTCGTTTTCATGGCTATAGGGGTAGCTGATTACGAAAATGAGGTCAAAATGAAAATCCAAGATGGCGGTCAGGAAATTTTTTGGTTTTTCCATCATGGGTGTCGTTTTCATGGTTTTTGGGGTAGCTGATTACGAAAATGAGGTCAAAATGAAAATTCAAGATGGCGGTAAGGATTTTTTTGTGTTTTCCGTCATTGGTGTCGTTTCCATAGTTTTTAGGGTCGCTGATTACAAAAATGAAGCCAAAATGAAAATCCAAGATGGCGGCCAGGAACATTTTTGGTTTTTCGACATGGGTGTCGTTTTCATGGTTTTTAGGGTCGCTGATTACAAAAATGAAGCCAAAATGAAAATCCAAGATGGCGGCCAGGAACATTTTTGGTTTTTCGACATGGGTGTCGTTTTCATGGTTTTTGGGGTCGCTGATTACGAAAATGAGGTCAAAATGAAAATCCACGATGGCGCTGACGAAATTTTTAGTTTTTCCGTCATGTGTGTCGTTTTCATGGTTTTCGGGGTCACCAACTACGAAAATAAGGTCAAAATGAAAATCCACGATGGCGCTGACGTAAAATAACATGAACAGGAAAAAAATGGAATTATAGGCATTGTCATTCAAATAGTCCGTTAGCCGTTATCACGTTTCCATCGGGCACCACGTGGAGGTGGACTGATACCCAGCGTTTTTTTTTTGGTTGTTTTTTTTCATTGATTTTTATACACAATGTTCAAATCAGATTTTAAGTATTATACGTGATGAAGGAAAAAAAAAACATTTGATTTTTTGTTAGGTTTTGTGCTTTCGAGGTCAAGAATCTCGATCACGATTCACGCCTGAAGGAATGCTGGCTTATTTTGTAAAAAAAAGGTCATTGGCAGTATGCAGTATGTTGACTTTGACCCCAGATAGATATGATTATTTCTTTTAAATTTTATGCATTTTAGTTTTTTACGTTTATAAAAACACTGTTTTATATAGAATAGAAAAATAAAGGATTTATTTTAACTTACTTAGTACTTATTTACACTTAGAGATGTTACTATACTCCGTCCAACGAGACGAACTAATGGGGAAATCAAGCGCTGAACGTCATTGGTTGGAGATAAGGAACTTAGAACGCGTACACGTTGCGACCAAATATCAATCCGATTCTGTCTCTTGAGCGGTGCGGACGTATTGTTTGGTGCTTATTTCAGTGTGTTCACAGTGTTCGGTTTTACGTTGACCCGGCTTGTTTACTGGACTGATTCCTACTTACTTGTTGACTTGGCGTGTTTTTTGGACTGATTCTTGCATACTTGTTGACTTGGAAAGAAAAGAAAAAAAATAAAATATTCAAATTCAAATTCAAATTCATTTATTTGCTAATATGGGTAATTACATAGAGTTGTTAAAGTTTATATTTTTTGTTTAATTTGTTCATATCCTAGCATATTTGTTTTATACACAACAACTCAATATTTGCTTTCAATTACAGATTGTAATTTGTAAAAAAAACTATTATTTTTAGATGACAGAGTTAGTAAGCGATTTAGATCAACGATGTAAACGCAGCCTAACATTTTCATGAATTAACCACGCCCATTAACCAATCCTGGCCATTTAAGTCGGAGCTGCGTCCTTATCACTTTCATACGATTGTGCAAGGGAGAGAGCGCCATATTAGTTCGTCTCGTTGGACGGAGTATAGTAGGAGAGATCACTGTCGACTGTAATCGCAGTACAAAACCTTGCGTCTTATATCCTATTACACCTTGACGCAGCTAGCGGCAAGGTGCATGGCGTTTCCCGCGCAAATATCCAATAGAAACGCCAGGATTTAAGCGACCGTTGGGTCAGATTCCTATTGGATAAAATTAAGGCATTCCTATTGGATTAGAATACAGCCTTTTAAATTGCCCAATCACAAACATTTTTAAATTTTTAATGTGGGACTTTGTCATAGTACGAGTGGAATTTTCCATAACTTGCGTACCTATTCTCGACAGACTTTAAAATACATAGGTTCTTTAAGTAAAACTTCATCATCATCATCAGCCTATAATGTTCCCACTGCAGGGACTCAGGCCTCCTCTCTAGGAGAGGGATGGGCTATAATCCACCACGCGGGCCCAGTGCGGATTGGCAGATGTCACATGTCTTCGAATTTTTTGTTCTAAGACATGCCGGTTTCCTCACGATGTTTTCCTTCACCGTTTTGAGAGCAGCGGTGATGAAATAAATTACACAAAGTAATGCGCCTGCCTGGGTTCGAACCCACGACCTACTGTTCGTAAGTCGGGGCCAGCACCACTGGGCCACCGCTGCTCAAAGTAAAACTTATGTTATACATTTATAGAACTTAAAGAATTGAAGTTAGACTGATTTTAGGGTTCTGTTTACATTACTATTAGCTAACTTTTACTGTTTATTCCTAAGTTAAGTTACATTACACTCGTTAAGCTTTAATTATTGAAGTCTCTTATATACATATTCTAGGCATTCAATATATAGCTAATCTACTTAATCAAGTTTATTATTGATTAAGATTCTATAAGTTTGGCGTCCGTAACAATGGATGATGAGCCGTTAGAAGTGACGAGAATCCCCTGTGAAAGCCTTCACGGAGTTGTTCGTTCGGGGAATTTCCTGAAGAACTGCATCAAAAGTATTCCACAGATCAATAGGAAATCTAGGAGCTCACCTGCCCCGTCTTTCCAACCTTCCGATCCAGTTATCTTCAAAATAATCAATGACTTGTCGGAGGAGGCCAGAATGCACAATATAAAACTTAGATTCGAGCAGTTCGTCAAAAGCGTTGATAACTTGTTCTGATTGAAAATACGCTAAAGCACATAATGGGCGAATATGCAATGCGTAGTCAGGGGTGTGTAGTGTACTCAGTTTTCAATTTTCGTAATCAGCGAATCCGAAAACCATGAAAACGACACCCATGACGGAAAAACCAAAGATTTTCGTCGGCGCCATCTTGATTTTCATTTTGGCTTCATTTTCGTAATCAGTGACCCCAAAAACCATGAAAACGACACCAATGACGGAAAAACCAAAAAAAATTCCTAACCGCCATCTTGAATTTTCATTTTGGCTTCATTTTCGTAATCAGCGACCCCGAAAACCATGAAAACGACACCCATGACGGAAAAACCAAAAATTTTCGTCGGCGCCATCTTGATTTTCATTTTGACCTCATTTTCGTAATCAGCGACCCCAAAAACCATGAAAACGACACCCATGACGGAAAAACCAAAAATTTTCGTCGGCGCCGTCTTGGATTTTCATTTTGGTCTCATTTTTGTAATCAGCGACCTCAAAAACAATGAAAACGACACCCATGACGGAAAAACCTAAAATTTTCCTAGCCGACGAATTGAGAACCTCCTTTTTTTTAAGTCGGTTAATGAGATTTACCGTCTATCATCAGTTCAACCTAATAGCCTGAAAGAATACAACTGTCGATCCATAAGTACGTATCATTTTGAAGGAATTTTCTTTCAAATCCTGACCGTTGAGGAGTTGCACCTTCCGTCATCAGCGCAGCCACATGAAATTATGATTATCAGACGCAAATACTTGAACAGCTTCTGAAAATGTATGGAAAACGTTAAGTGCGCCTATGATATTCGAGGGTTGCCCTCAATTTCTCAGAGTTCCCATCATCAGAAACTGACTTGGTGACAATGGGACCACCTCGGGAGTATACCCTTCCCAAGACAAAAATAATTTTGAAAATCAGTCCACAATTGACGGAGATATTCGCAGACATACAAACACGAATAGAGAACCTCCTCTTTTTTGGAGGTCGGTTAAAAATATATATCGAAGTACAATCGACAACAACAATCGATCGTGAAATTCGACTCCGATCTGAAGATGAAACAAAATTTAGAAATCTTTACAAATTAGCAAAAAAAACATGTTTGATCAAAATTAATAAGTGTATCAAATTGTGGTAATCGGCTTACAATCTAGAAAATATGTTTACGAAAAACACGGGAGCGTTTGTGACACAAAGCGATACGTCCGCCCTTTGGCAGTGGCCGATTCGTACTGGCGAGATAGAGTTTGCGCGGTCGATAATATAGTTAACTTTGGATTCAATTTACGAAATGAAATTATAGATTATTGATAAAATAAAAATACGATTCTATTAGAAGGTTACCTTAAAATTAATACGTAGTTTTTGAATTTTATCTAAAGTGATTCTAAGGTATAGAAAAAAAATCTTATTTGTCGAGACATTTTGTAAAAATTGCGATGTTAAAACATTTTTTTTCTGCTATTTTTTGTATTGAAGTCGAAAATCTGACTTCTTGGTACTCCAGTAGACCATATGGTGATGTTATTTATATTTTTTTAATGTTTAGAATCGTTTGTAGTGTTATGTTCGGCTAAGCCAAACGTAACTCGATCGGTATTTTTGCGGAAAAGGGTTTTTGAATACGGGTGATTGCCATTAATATAAACATTATTTTGAAAATTCTTGTCCACTGTCCACCAGAAAAAGAACTCGTCTCTTATAATAGCCAAAAGGAAGCTTCAAATTCTTCAAAGAATTCCCACACCAACCGATCAAAGTTGATCAAAATGAGATGATTTCGTGGAAGGAGCCTTAAGTGCAAGAATAGAATTTTATTATGTTTTTAAAACTTTATAAGCATTTACGCATGAGGTTCCATTATGGCATCATCATCTGCATGGCGTTCTTTCCGTCTACGTTGGGTTGGATTCCTGTCTTATCAAATGCAGCGGTAAACCAGCATTTTACATGAACTTACGGCCTCTACAACCCAGTAAATAAGCAACACGTACAACACTCCTTTTAAAAAATGGTAGTCTGACTTCAAACTCGAGCCACAGTGTCTGGCAGTGGAGAAGGTGAATCATCGTATTCGTACTAGTTTGACGTAACTTAGCAGTTATTAGTTACAAAGCCGAATATGACAACAAGACTGTAGTTCATGTACCAAAGGAGTGCTAACACTTTTGTTGCGTGATATCTGCCATAGCTACCACGACCGACTTTTCTATCCAATAGGGGATCGGACTGGGTCAAAATAATATGATTCTGTTTAGTCCGTAAGTTAGATTATCGAAAAATATTGAATACGTGTTTTTTGTTTTATCAAATCAATAAAAAAATGACGAAGATAAAACGCGTCAAAGATCTTGGAGTGGGGCTTGAAACGTCACTTGTGTCGTCAAAATGTACTATCATATGACGTCACACGAGTTTTCGAAGCACTGTATCGTCCTCATTTTAAGTTTACGTGAAAAAAGAAAAAATACGTGTCCAATAATTTTTGGAAATCTATCTGACGGACTAATTAGTTTTTTTTTGTCCGATCCCCTATTGTTCATACCTGTAGTAAGGTTCTTTCATAAAAATAGTTTCAGCGTTTATCAAATAATGTCTGGTGGTTATAGGATCTCCCTCCATGAGGGCCTGAATCAGGGCATTCTTCGCACTTCCAAACACTTCATGTTTCTCGGTACATCAAGCACCTTGTTATCAGTCTAGATCTTATCAATTTTAATAGCAATGATTGTCTGCTATTGTGTTTTGATGTCTAAAGATTAAACGGTTTAGTTATAATGTGCGTTTGATTTAAGTTCTTAGATAAATTTGCCTTTATGATTGTAGTTAAGTGCTCGGTGTTTTGTCTTTAAAGTAAATTGCCATAGCCTCCATATTTGCAATCCTATTGTCAACATTAAAGTCTTTAATACCTTCAGATTGGATTATTGCTAATACTTTGCAAAAATCAATTTGTTCTACAAGGTTAAGAAATCTTAATATAGATGAATAACCTTTGGACAACTCTTCATGTCTCGGAGAGCAAGCATCTGTCCCAAATTTATGAGAAGGTTCACGATAGTATGCAATTTTGGGCAGCTGTAAATCCCAAGTCTGCGTTCATTGAACCCGACCTCTAAAAAGGTTGTAAAACCAGATTAGAAAATAGATGACCTAATACTTACGCATATGGAAGAAATTGGTGTCTGCCTGAAATATTTTGGAGAAGCTGAGTGAAAGGCCATAAAAAAAGGTATTTTACAAGGCAGATGTGAGTGGCAACGGTTGGAGGGCCCGCATAAAAAGGACTTACACTGAACTTATTGGTGAGGATGTTAAGAAAGGTTAGGTGCGTAGTGCTCGCAGTAGGTCTGGACACCGGGGCTGCTGGTTATTCGAAAGAGATGGGCCACGGTCCAGAAAAACAAAAGGCTAAGAAGGAACATTGGTGGTTCTTAGTCAGTAGAAGTCTGACACTCCTCACCAGAGAAATCGAAAAATCGTCAAATGACTCCTTCTCATTTGACGATTTCCCAACCACCAAAAAAAGGATCGCAACAAGTTCTTTACTTTATGCCTACCTCAATGATAAATAGAGGAGAGTTTATGTATTCTAAAGATTATTTCGTCCATCAACAATACTTTCTTCTACAATACTTTTTTCTTTTTTTTGTGGATTTACTTTCTTTTTACTTTGATCTTGATATCAAATGTTACAAAACGGTGTTAATTGTCAATTGTGCGTCCATTTTCAGTGCACCCGGTGCAGTAGGTGCAAACAATAATCTTGGTACAATCTCGGTGCACGCGCACTGAAGCTTAACAGGCGGTGTAGTTGTACTCTTTATTATGGAAATAAACACCGATCGGTCCACCCGATGTGTATTGTATAATCAGAAGCTTGTGTGCTCCCCGTATAATTTCGCCTCGTGTCTTTTTAAATAATGTGATTTCGGTTGAATTTTTTGTTGTGTTTCTTTATAAAGGATCTAGAAAGGTAGAATTAGACTCCTACTTTTAGATGTTTTCATTTAATAACATTCTTGAAATTTAATGTGTATTTGTGGATGTCGATAAAAATGACTAAAGTAAGATTATCTGAAGGACACCACCATCATCATCACGATCGAGACTATCAAATTGTCGATTGTAGTACTTACTTTCTACCAACTCTACTTCTCCCAATTCCTCTGCGCCAAATTACCATGTCCTGCGTCTACCGCATCCTGCAACATTTCTAAGTTTTTCATCACATTATAATGTGGTTAGTGGTATACTCACTGTACTACGTGATGAGAATTCTAGATGTTCCTCACCGCAATTCACCATCATGACGTCATTACCTCTTCTTTCGCCAATTTTATCACTTTCGATCCAATAAATTGTTATACTTACTCGCTGTTCTAATCGATTATTCATTTTTATTCCACGTCATACGTAGCGTGACACAAAGTGCGGACAGAAACGGTTCGGTGCACTGAGTGCGATAGCACTTGACTCATGAGGAAAGGCATAACGTATTTTTTTTAAATAATTGTGTGAATCCTCACATAGTATAAAACAAAGTCGCGTCTGTTTGTTTGTTTGTTTGTCTGTATGCTTAAATCTTTAAAACTACGCAACGGATTTTGATGCGGTTTTTTTTAATAGATAGAGTGATTCAAGAGGAAGGTTTTAATACCTTTTTTGTACCCGTGCGAAGCCGGGGCGGGTCACTAGTGATGAATAAAATTGTTCTGATGAAATAGGTAAAAATTGTTTGAAGTCTTGTATGTTTATCGCTTTTGTCTCTGAATTATTATGGACTGCCTCGTTATTATGGACTGCTGAGCTTGAGGTTCTAGGTTGGGTAAAGTGTTATTGGGTTTTTCGATGAGGAATTTCTCATTACCAGCCATGAATTCTGGGTTTGTGCCCGGTTGATGACAATAGGATTGACCATCTGTTTGTTACATGGAACTTTAACTGGCGAAATCTGAGTGTACTATTAGGTACACCTTTGCCTTATCCTTCGGCGATTATAGGCGTTTGTTTAATTGTTGTTATGTCATCATTATTATCATTCAACTGTAAGAGATTAGCTGCTGGACCTAGATCTCTCATCATTACGACCAGTTCTGTGCTTGCTTCAATTAGTTGATTCTCGTCACCTTTATCAGGTCATTCGTCGTCTTTGTGTGTTTCTGATTAAATTGTGCATTTTAAATAACTAATCTGGGTTTTTTGGGCTCAAGGGTTTTGCCAACAACGACGCATTTGCGGTTTTATATGAAAGGATTAAGTGCTTCATTTATACAACAACAATAAGCTTATCAGTATCGGATCAATATTGTTATCGGTTAATGTGAAATCGTCCATTACAATAAGTAACGATACGCTAGATGTAAATATACATAACATTACATCACACCATTGATCCCCAAAGGAAAGGGGCTGAGGTGTACCTACACCAACATTTGGCTACCTATGTCTAAGTCCCATATATTAGGGGCGACCCTATTGCCAATGTAGATATGTATATTCGGGTAAAATCGGTTGGTTAAAATAAACTAAGTCTTTTCAAGCTTGCATTGTCATTTAGTCTTCTCTAATCGCACACCATTTTACTGTCTCCTCGATCCATTCGACTGCTACAAACTACATCGCTTATCCCATAACTCTATGATGGTACGAGCCTGTTATCATATACTGATTTATGATTTGTCTCCATTTTAGAACACGTCTTCCTCCTAACATTCTTCTATCTATACTTCTTCTACAGGCTGCAGTTACCCTTGCCACAACAGCTTGCTTATTATTGCCTTACCAAACGCTCATCGGTTCCACGTCAGCCATTGCCCGCTCATCGCCAGTTTTATGAGCACTAAGGGCATTCAGTACAAACCCATACGTCACCGTCTGTCAAGGCCTATTATTATCACTCACAGTCACATTATTATATGAGGATACTAGTATAGTATAACTCAATTGTTTCTTTCCATTTCAGTACCGTGACTTTCAGTGCATGCAGTGCGTTCGTACTGAGATGAACTCGTGTGGTTATGTTGTCAAGTGATATTCATTGTTCGTTCATAGAATCTTGTTTCAATTTGAAAGCTGATAAGGTTTATTTTACGGCACGTTGTTTATTGTGTTTTTGTTCTTGTGTACTGTTCTTTGTTATTGATACAAGTAACGATTTACACTTTTATGAGTAGTAAAAGATGATTGCGTACTATTGCAATTGCAAATTACCCTGTTGTTATAAGTTCGACCTTTAATTTGATGATCAACTTCATTTTGTCAAGGTCATTTTTATCATTACCAGCAAAAAGCAATTTCACATATTTCATTATTTGACGTCAGTTTTTGCATCGTCGTCAAAATCACAGATATCTATAATCATCATTTTCATGCCCATGATATTTGGGGTCAGCGCAACACAAATGCTTTGCTTTCTTTCTTCAAAATCTCGAATGCAAAACGGTAACTTGTAATAAAAGGTGTTAAACACCTTAAAGCCTTGGACAAAGCTTGGCCTTGGACTATACCTGGAAACTTGCAACGTAATAATTTGGAGCTTTGACCTCTAATGTCTCTAACATGAGAGGTCAAAGCTCCAAATTTATCACAAGTTTAAATAACAGTAGTATTTAAAAAAAAAAATGTTATTTAAGTTTAAGGTTATAACTACTTCAATTACCTCCATGGACCCGTTTACTATTGAAAGCATCGATTAGCACAATGTGTTAAGTGTGTAACGTTGGGTTTTAGCGTAAAACGTGAGTTTTCACCCCAAGTCGCTTCCCAG
Source organism: Diarsia mendica (assembly GCA_949316265.1). Taxonomy (NCBI): domain Eukaryota; kingdom Metazoa; phylum Arthropoda; class Insecta; order Lepidoptera; family Noctuidae; genus Diarsia; species Diarsia mendica. The sequence continues at coordinate 5,696,732 of OX438898.1, forward strand.
CAATATTTTTTGCTTAGGGTTTACTTAGTTTGATGTACTTACACACGGCTACACATCAAGCTATACAAAACCAGTATAATCTGATCGTTCATTGTGCGAAAAGATCTAGTAAAGTGAGGCCAAGATTAACTGGTTTTGTATAGCTTGATGTGTAGCCGTGTGTACATGATAATGCTTGGTTGACGGCTTCCTGAAGAGTCCGTCTACACCCTATGTATTTGAAAGGACAGACTACTACAGACTGATTGGCTGAAATTCATTCATAAGACAAGCCTATTTATACACACCACTAGCAATTCAAGTTATTAGTCATTCACAATAATTATAATTGGAATATTCTATGACCGGAAAATTGTTATGACGATTGCATGAACCGCTATTTACTAGTGTTTTTATAGGTAGGTACTATTTTATTAAGTACGTTAGAAGTATCTAGACGTTTGTGTCTGACTAAGACGGACTTTGGTTGCTATAGTATTGCAAAATATGTTTACGTCGTAAATGATATTTAGACGTCATCTTTACTTAAGATGTCAGAATTGTTAGTGGTTTTATTATTGTAACTAAACCCTTGTATGTTTAGGACAAGGATCTTTTGGCAAATGGCCAACATCGGAACTAATGCCACGCGCCAACAGAGGCTCCAGAGTTCCAGACGCTCCAGTCAATGTGGCTCGATTCCCGAAACCAATCTTAGCAAATGATATCCTATTACGCAGTAGGTAGGTACTAACTGGGTTGTTGAGGTCAGGTCAGATAGGTAGTTGCTCCATGTAAAATACTGGTATTCAGCTGCATCCGGTTAGACTGGAAGCCGACCCCAACATAGTTGGGAAACTCTAGGTAGATTATGGTGACCTCCAAAGCGTATAATAATAAATTTAGTTAAAAAAAACATCCTCAAACCCAGTATAAATTCCGTCAACACTTAATAAAGCAATTTATAGCCGTTAGCGTAAACTGCCGATGGCTCTGACAACAATATTGTGAAAACATCACAACAGATGTTAGGGTTCAGGGAAAATACCAAGAAGTTTACATCATAATGTTGTAGAAAACATGGTTTTAACAAAACACTGAAATTCTTTATGATGTTAACGAACACAAACTTTAAACATTAACACTATTTAAAAAAAAAGACAAAATACAATGATGAGAATTCGAAACAGTTCAAGCAGTTTTAGTATCCTAGTCATTTCACACGGCCGAAAGTCGCGTTCAGCTATAAGAATAAATCCCGAAGCTTCCTCGTCATCACTCTCCTTCCTACTTCTCTATTATGCGTCATTTCAGCAGTCCCGGGAGGACTGCAGAGATGACCTTCCCTTACACGTGTTGTTAGAACTTCTGTTGATGTTGATGAAATATCTCAATATTCAACACAAACAAAGTCAGGTTTGAATGACTGTTTTGGAAGCTCGTTATTAATCTTTACTCAAAAAATGTTTATTTTGTTCACAGGTATGTATTGGATGGAGGTTGTTCATTTTAAACTTGAAGTATGTAAATTACCTGAAGTAGGTACAAAAGGTAGTAAACCGCGTATTAGCCAACTTTACCGATGTATGATGGTACATTGGAGCCCGCACACTAGGCTGCCAAAGATGTCTGGCTAGTAGCAAGCAATGCGCATGATTTCATGGCCTCCGAATGGCTGCGCGCAGCTAGAGCAAGACAATAGTGAATGTTTATAGTTGCCTTCGGCCCTCGTGCTCTTGCCGGAGCAGAAAGACTTAGGTATTCTGTATTCCGAAACTGTTGATGTCACCTATTTGTTGTGGCCGTCGTAAGGCTGCTTAAGGCGAGGTTGCAGTACCTTGTTTTTATGTACGCACGACCTCGCCCCCCGCCCTGCCGCGCGAGCGATATAATGCCTAAATTTTGACTGTTTTTTGCTTCTTGGTGCTTCTTGGTATAGTTTTTCACTATAAAGAAATTATACAATAAGTATGTTTTCAACATTTACTTCAAAATAAAAAAGCTCTATCTATTGATATAACTTTTATATAAATTCATGATGAAATGTCTTAGCAGTACACGTTTGAAATTGTGATTTAGAGTCATGTTTGATAAAAAAAAGTATCGAGCCGATCATTCTAAATCGCGTTTCTATCTTTACTAGAGAGTATGTTCAATTTTTATGTAATGATTTTTATTTATTAAAAAACTCGTACGTAGTTCGATTTTTATAGGTTCAATAATCTTAAAAAGTACTGCAACCCCGCCTTAATTGTTTATGCATGTACTTTCAAGGTTTTTATTTTGCCTGCCTAAATTTTTACTGTTTTTTGCTTCTTGGAGAAAAACTATAAAGAAATTATACAATCTGTTTTCACCATTTACTTCAGAATAAAAAGTTCTATCTACTGATATAACTTTCATATAAATTCATGATGAAATGTCTTAGCAGTACACGTAAATTTTGATTTAGAGTCATGTTTGATAAAAAAAAGTATCGAGCCGATCATTCTAAATCGCGTTTCTATCTTTACGATTTACTAGAGAAGTAGAGAGTATGTTCAATTTTTATGTAATGATTTTTATTTATTAAAAAACTCGTATTTAGTTCGATTTTTATAGGTTCAAAAATCTTAAAATTACTGCAACCCCGCCTTAATAATTTGCACCTTTTTATGTGGAAATAATAAATGCTCAAATATCAATACCTACGTTTTCCAATTATAGCTTCTGAATATGTCAATAAAGGCGTAGGAATGAAAGAACTCAAAGAACTCGTCGCCAAGTAAAGCCGACTCAACTTAGATTGTCATCGACAAGTTGAAAAAAAAAATGTTATAACGATGGTATAATCTCTTTTTAATGATATTGACGTCTAGGTGGGTGAGGGTGAACCATCATTTATTTTTTTTTTATTATTGATAGGTTCGCGTTTGACCACTATCTCACCTGATGGAAAGTGATGATGCGGTCGACGATGGAGCACGCTTACCTAGAAGTAACCTATTCACTCTTGACTTAAAGACCCCTAGGTTATAGCTATCAGGAAATACAGACTCTGGCAGGGAATTCCACTCCTTAGCTGTACGCACAATGAAAGTATTCCCAAACCGTTTAGTGCGTATGGGTGGGATGTCCACCATATAACGGTGGCGCATCGCCGTACGTCTTGTAGTCCGATGATGGAACGGGCTTGGCGGAATTAGATCGTGCAATTCCCTCGCACACTCTCCGAAATGTAACCGATAGAAAACCGAAAGGCTAGCTACTCGTCGACGATGTTCAAGGCTCTGGAGCTTTGACTTGACAAGCGCGTCATTGCCGATGAGCCTCTTGGCTCGTTTCTCAATTGACTCTAGCGCATCAAGCTGGTATTTAGCGGATCCATCCCAGAGATGAGAGCAGTACTCCACACACGATCGGACTTGCGCTTGATATAAGTTGAGCAGCTGTTTCGGTGTGAAATACTGTCTCACCTTTGCTAGGATTCCCAGCTTCTTGGCAGCCAGTTTAGCCTTAGCCTCGATGAACGGACCGAAATTGAGGGTTGACGTAAACGTAACGCCAAGAAGCTCAATGTGATCGGTTAACGGCACGGTCACACCACGGAAAGTAGGAGACTGTTGGAAATCGCTCCTTTTTGCGGAAAAGAGACACGCCTGGGTTTTAGCAGCATTGAACTTGACCAGGTTGGCGTCGCCCCATTCGGAGACAGCCTTCAAGGACAAGTTCAACCGCTCCACCATGGCCTCGCGTAGAGACCGGATTTGAGACCCACTAGCCCGCGCGTTGGACGTGTACCTCTCAGCAACAGTGCTGTCGTCTGCATACCCAAAGGTGCCGGGCACTAGCAGACTATTAATATGCAGCAAGAATAAAGTTGCTGAGAGAACCGACCCCTGAGGCACCCCGGCATTGATAGCCAATTGGTCAGACGAGCAGCCATCAATGACCACTCGAATAGACCGATCCCTCAGGAAGTCTGCAATCCAAGCACAAAGTCCAGCAGGAGGATTTATCAAACGATTACCTATAACTTCTTAAAGATATTCAATTATAAAGTTCTGACATAACATGGGGTTGGAAACTTGGAATCCACAGCTGCTTTACCATTTTTCCGGAGTGTTGCCGCGTAGTATCAGTTTTATCCTTATTATTTTTATCAAAACATAGTCGTGAGGAAAGTTTTGAGTTTGAATGTGGAGAGTATAAAGAATAGAGGAATACCAAAGAAACAATGGATGGTCTGTGTAAAGAATTTTGAATTTGATTGGTCAGGAAAGGAGGTGACTGCTGCGATGGCGAGTGATAGAGAAGTATGGAAGAACAAGATATCCTGCACCACATAAATTGAACTAAGGGCAAGAGAATGCCCGTCGCCTCCTTCTGCGAAGCAGTGATGCTAGCGAAGGAGGTGGCGGAACGAGAGAGGGAGAGAACTTCTCAACGTCCCAGCCGCCGCGGAAGGCGCGGAAGGCGCTCCGGGCGTCGGGGGGCACGCAATGACCTCCGGCCACCGTGGACGCGGGCCTGTGGACGGTGAGTAATGGGCTAGCTTGCCGTCCGGCCGTCGGCGTCGTCATGACGGCAACAGACCGTGTCGGCGGCGCGTTAACGTGTTCCACGCTCGCCTCAAAGAGATGTCAGCAAGGAGGGGCCCGCAAGGGCCGACGCCCGTCGGGGCCGCGGATTTTTGTACTAGATTACGTGGCCTCGGCGCAAGGGCAAAGAAGGAACATGGGTTCGGTTTTTAGTCAGTAGAAGTCTGACACTCCCCCTCGCTCTGCCCAAGAACGGGGGGGGTCATTCGATGATTTTCCACCCTCCAAAAAAAAAAAAAAAAGGGCAAGAGAATGAAGATGATGAGGTCATGACGCGCTTTTAAACTGACAGCTACGTGTACATAACAGCACTCAGGTTAACCAATGTCAATCAAATGTTTGCAGTGCAATATTGGCAATTGGTAGCCAACATTGTCGTGAAGGCTGCACGTCACCATTCACCTTGGCCTTGGTTCACGTGTGAATCGATTGAGTGGCTGGTTTATTTATTAGTGGTGTAGCGATTACCGTTGTGTGGTTCGATTAGGTAAAATCGAAGGTTGAAAACTATGCCGTATTGGATTCAGTAGGATTTAGAAGTTTTATTTAGTATTTCGATAAGACGTGGGCCTGAGCTGGATAAACACAGACAAAAGCTTCTCTTGATCTTCGAGTCTGATGGGTAGTTTATTTCGCCTCAGAGCTAAAACAATAAGAAAATGGGAAAGGTGGGTGCTTTGGGCACTTACGTAATTTGATATTCAAAAAGTGCTTGTTATTAGCCTAATTTTAATGGTGACTTGTGCTTCCATCTTGCGACAGGCCAATGACCGGTAGATTGGGAAAGGCCGAGTTGATTGACCAGTTTTAGTTGATTACTGTAATGTCTAATGAGTCAGAATATACGTACGGACTTACACTTTTATCATGCCATAGCCGAAAGACTCTAAGCGAGCTTAAATCGAGAAAAGATAATCTCAACAACTTACAAATTCAAGGAAAAACCCATAATTATTGGCTATTGAGTTTACCCAGGCTAGCATCCCCTTTTTTCTAAAATTCTACTATCCGCATTTTAGCAACCATCTTCCGAGTTTAAGCAAAAACTTAATCAGCATGAGTAACTAAATAGCAAGAAGATCTGCCACAATTGATGTACAAATTGATAAGAATTCCCGTGTTCCATTTCTTCAATCTACAAAACACAAAACGACCAGCAGATTTCTAAGAAATCTCAATGTTTCTGACTAGTGCTACTTAAGTGGTCCTCCAGGCAACAAACAAGTTTGTAAGAACCTCTGCTCGAATCATTATTATTGTGTTTCTACATCAACTGTTAATCGTTGGCATCCTTATTTTGTATTGCTTTTCGGTGTCTATCGAATGTGTGCTTCTAAAGACATTTTTGGTTACCTTAGTACCTGTGGGTCTTCCTTTAGTTATCATAACTTTTTTTTAAAGATTGTTAGAGTTTTACAATTTCTGATAATCACTATTTTTTAGGAATTTCATATGCAACCACATAAGTTGATTATAAATTACTAGTTTTTGCCCGCGACTTCGTTCGCGTGGAATAATGACTTCCGGCAGATTTTTGGTTTATCTCGCGAAAAAAAAAAAAGAAAAAAACTATCCTATGTCCTTTCTCAAGTTCCAAACTATGTCTGTACCAAATTTCATCAAAATCCGTTCAGCCGTTTAGGCGTCAAAGAGTAACAGACAGACAGACAGACAGAGTTACTTTCGCATTTATAATATTAGTTAGTAAGTTAGTATGGATTATTCCCGTGTTCCATTTCTTCAGTCACCAAAACCCAAAACAACAATTAGATTTCTTAGAAAATTTCAATCTTCACTAACGCCACGTTACTAGGCCCTCCAGGCAACAAACAAGTTTGTAAGAACCTGCAGCTCCACTCATTAGTGTTCGTCGGTCGCGTAACAACTGTTTGTCCTCGGTTCTTTGGGAAACTGGTTTTTTGTTTAACGTTTGTTTGTCTTCTATGTCAGCTGTTAATCTTTGGCTTCCTTATTTTATATTGTTTTATGGTGTCTATTTAAATTGTGTTTCTAAAGTCTGTTTTGGTTACCTTAGTACCTTCTGTTAATTTTTTTTTTTTTAAATTATAAATGGGCTTGATCTTGCCAAGGGCAGAGATGATGTCGACGATGGAACGAGCTTACCTAGTAGAAGCCTGTTTACTCGCGACTTAAACAGGTTAATGGTTATGGGTTTAACGGGTTAATGGTGGTTCTTCCTTTAATTGTTAATCCTTATTGAAGAGATGGCCTGAGTTTTAGAGTTCTTGATAATCGCCATTATTTAGGAATTTTATAAGCTAACCACGTCATCGTTTTTCGACCATTGTTTTATGTTAGCAGCCGTACAAATAATGCTGTAGGTACTGTACAATATAAAATTCATAACATTACGATTGTAATCCCGTAAAGGCGAGGCAGAGATATACCAAATAGTACACCCGCAGTAAGCCAGGTATGTTTGGGGGCAAACTTTTTACTATCAACCGGTTACAAATCCAGACTCCGTAGGTGCTACTATGAAACTCCTGATGGGAAAACCCAATGACACTGTCCGACTTGGTAATCAAAACCTCATGCTCTGCAGTCGCGTTTACGACTACCATACTCCATTTACTATAAGATTAGAATTTTAAGTTGTTTTACAGTCCGTTCAACCGATTGGGAACTCTATTACGTTGACAGCAAGACAAAATGTAGCTGCAGTAAACAGTCGGTATTGTAACATTCTTTTTGCTTTTAATGCCATCCTTATGCCTACGGTATAGAAGTCAAAATCGGTTAAACGGACTGTTAAAACGGTCAACTTGAAATTCTAATCTTATAGTAAACTAGTGACCCGCCCCGGCTTCGCACGGGTACAAAAAAGGTATTAAAACCTTCCTCTTGAATCACTCTATCTATTAAAAAAAACCGCATCAAAATCCGTTGCGTAGTTTTAAAGATTTAAGCATACAGACAAACAAACAAATAAACAAACAAACAAACAAACAAACAGACGCGACTTTGTTTTATACTATGTAAGGATGGAGTATAGACCAACAAGGTGGTCTGCATGTTATTTTGTAATAAACTTCTGGAATTACACCAACCACCCACTGCTCATACGATTGTAAACAAATGCTGTATGAAAGTGCCATGTGGTCTCCAAATGTATTATTCAGATAGATATTGTATACTTCAACGCCGTGCAAACGAAATTGGGGTTGGGCTTTCTTGGGGTTGGGGCAACACGTTTTATTCATTCATTCCCCTATGTCAGTCACGCTACGTGGTACATTATACCTCAATGGTCACGCTATCGTTCGCTCTCTTCAACCATAACAACAATTAATTTTCCAATGAATATTATAAAGGAGATTGCCCGCGGACAGTACTCTTGATAAATGACTTGTGTCTCAAAACCTAGACCGGCATAAAATATCTAAAATAAAAATACATTTTTTAAATAAGTTTTAACGATTATTTACAATGGGATTGTTTTTCGAACAATAAATAAGTACTTTTATATTTCCGACGTCATAGTACGCCATTTTTTGCTGTCACTTGCCAACACTAGGGATTATAATCGTAGTGTGGGTACATTGACATTTATTGTGCGTTTGTCACATTTTTACAATACAGTCAGTATGACGGTATGTTATTTTTGCTGGTTTTGTTACGTTGTGCTTCGAGTCGAACCTTTTAGTTTCTCCGTTACTGCTGCCCAACCCATTGACAATAAACATACTTCTAACGCTGCTGCACCGTGTGTGTTGATTATAGCTAAATACAGGACTTTTTGTGTTATGATCATGGCGAACGCAACTTATGCACAGACGTTGGTTGTCGGAGATTCCGCATAACGTCATGAACATTTCGAAGTAAACAAACAAGTCTGGATCCCACCAACACCGGTAAGAATAAACATTGTATTTTAACGTAGAATGGTGTTTTTATTTAGGAACTGTACTTTTATGTTTATGTACCAAATAACAAATCTTAGAGGCCAACGTACAATCCATGTGTGTGTGTTAGTTCCTCACCTTACCAGTTGATTTACCGGATTTTAATATAACTTACGAGTATATAGACAGGAACCTCACACTGATGTGTTGTTAATAACCAACCAATTAACTAAGATAGTTTATTTCAATCAGTGTATTCGAGGATATTAATTGTTTGTAGTACTTATCGTCATTTAAGATTAGAGATGCACAGAAATATGTTTTTTTTTTCAGCTGTCAACCGAAGGCTCATTGTGTCAGGAATGTTTTACACTGTTGCAAAATGCACTCACATCCCAGGGATAGTTGACACCTCTATTAGGACAAACGGCCGTCTGCTACGGCTGTGGGGTTTCCGTACTGCGATCAAGAACTCATCGAGTGCCATTAGACTGCCCACAAAGAATCATATTACTGCGAGGGGCTATCTCATCAGGTAATATATAATTATTTTGTATACACATACGACAGATAACGTTAGCTTGTTTTTCTAGCCTATCAGCTCCGAATTCCCTAAGGTGCTAAACTAGTCCACACTGTTTACTGTTATCTTACTAGTGATTGTACATGTTTAGGCTGGTCAAATTATAAACTAGTCATTGTATTGATCTACAGGTGTCACGTCTGGAAAGAGTTTGCCGAACATGCTGGATAACTGCAACCAGACAAACTCACGATGCTGACTGAGTGGAATATTCTGCTACCTAAAACCGATCTCAGAAACATATTGAACAAGATTTTAACATTCCAATGCCGGGTGGCATTGGAATGTGCTGCCCCTGCTAGAACAGAATGTTAACCCTGGTCGTGGATTGTTAATAAGGTTAATTCAGGAACATATTAACGTGTTGCTGCCACACCAAACCATTACTAATGAGCGTCTTTTGGTATCATCAATAGTGAAAGGATTATTGATACAGCGCGGCGCCACAAAATATAATTATGTTCCTTAGAGTTCCCGAATCTGCAATTTCCATTTGAATAAAAACTTGTGGGACGAAGAAGAACTGAAGGTTGCTGTGTGCATAAATGTGCATAGTATAGTACCTATTTGAGCTGGTGATGTTATAACAATATTAATGTTCCAGCTCCATTATTTTTAGAATTATTTTTAGAAGAATAAAATATAAGTCTAGAAATAATCATTCTTTCATTTATTGTATTTAGTATTGTGTGTGTTCCCTTCCTACCCTACTTACAAAGACAATTTCATGATTTCCACTACCTTAACATTTGAATAGAATCTAGAAATAACACTGAGCGATTGATTATCTTAGTAATGATTTCTTAGAGAGAAATCATTGTAATATTCTCGTATTTCAGGGCAATGAAACGCGAGAATATGATTTTAAAATGCTCAAAAACCAAATCAGTAAGACTTGGTGAAGTCGTCACAGGTGGTCACCAGGAACGGGCCACCTGAAACATCTAAATCGTTACAGATTTTACAAAAATATGCTTTAAATATACAAATCTCACTATATAAACTCATATAGACCCTTTCAAATAACTTTTTTCAACTTATTTTTGGTTGAGCATAACCTAAAAATAGTCATTTCTTTTTTGTAAATATCTCGAAAATGCCATTGTCGATTGTGTTCAATCTTTTGAGGTAGTATTTAGACATGCCATCGAGTATTTTAAAGATGATTTGATGAAGACACAACAATGTTGAATTGAGTACATTTGCCCATAGTGCCGCTGGCATTCTCCTTTCAAAAAAGGTTAAGTCGCAACGCAGACTTTAGTTGTTAGAAAAATGAAGAAAAGGGTATAAATATCGCCCAGTACCAGTAGTAACTGTAATTTATGACTACTTTTGTTAGCTTGGGTCTTACCTGTCACAGCAAATGTATGTGTTAATAAATAATAATAATAACTAGATTGTGGAGGTCAGATAGACAGTCGCTCCTTGTAACATACTAATGATAAGGGTGTAAAGTCCGTTATTTTTCATGGAAACGACATCTGCCTCCAGGTGTCTAGTAGCGATGGGTCGTTGACGGTTTTTCCGTCATCGAAACGTTAACGTTGATTTACGTTTGTCAACTAGTTGATCAACTAGTTGAATTCGTCAACGAGTTAACTCAAAATTTATGTCAACTTGCAACGTAAACCGTTTTACCGTTCATTCATTGAACGGTTTTATTCAACGTCAACGCTGCGACGTTTAATTTTAATCATCAAATAACCCCTCCCTCTCTTGGGCAGAGCGAAAGGGAGTTTTTTGACTTTGACAGACTACTGACTAAAAACCAACCATGTTCCTTCTTAGCCCTTTACGTCGTGGCCGTGGTCAGGACAAGATTGATGTCAAAGAGTACACTAATGACTTCACAAGTTCCTGTCCATGACCCATCATGACCAGACAAACTCCTGCCGATCGCGTATACAAGCGTCTTGTCTGTGTAGGAAACCTGAACTGTTCTTAATTAGTAATTAAAGAAACTGGGCCTAGAAGGCGAGAACATTACGACAACTCTGACTAACTATTCAAGTTTAAAATAAACTCGAGGAAAATTGAGTTTCTGCCAAAATAAACTCTAATAAATCTTGGACCTTCCTCAATAAAATACTCTGCGAAATTGCATTTAAGCCAGTGTGGTACTATTCCTTGAGATTTGTAGCCACGAACGTACACACGGCTACACATCAAGCTATACAAAACCAGTTAATCTTGGCCTCACTTTACTACATCTTTTCGCACAATGAACGATCAGATTATACTGGTTTTGTATAGCTTGATGTGTAGCCGTGTGTACATGACATTGTTATGTGGACAGATACCTCGCATATGTATAAACTAACGGGGTAATAACGTAACACACGATCACAATGTAAAGCCCCGAATACACTAGCAGAATTTTGTTGTCGACCGAACCAACTTCAGCTGTCGACAGAGGCAACTGCGTTTGCCGTCGACTCGTGGACAGCATTCGCCGACCAAGTTGCCTCTGTCATCATAATTTTCTTGCCCTTATCCCATTCTATTTAGGGTCGGCGCAACCCTTTTTAACCGACTTCCCAAAAAGGAGGAGGTTCTCAATTCGATCGGTATATATATATTTTTTTATGTATGTACACCGATTACGCTGCGATTTACGATCCGATTTACGTGATTCTTTTTTAGTTTGATGCGGAATGGTTGCCATTTAGTCCCATAAAAATTTAGTATAGTTTGGTCCAGTACTTTTCATTTTATGAAGATTTTTCATAAGTTATGAACATTTTTCGTTTATCATTATGTGTGTTCGCGAATAACTTCGTCGTTTATGAACCAATTTTGATGTTTCTTTTTTTATTGTGAAGGAGATACTTATTTTTATTTTTCCATTCTTCCCTGTTAGACGTCACGATGGCATATCCTTTCACTGATCTTTTCTTTGGCCTTCCTCTGTCTCTCCATCCATCACCTTTATATTCATCACTTTTTTAGTCACATGCGTTGCATCCCTCCTCATTACATGACCATACCAAAACAGACGACTTCCTTTCAATTCCTCTGTAACAGGCGCTACTTTCAAACTTCCTCTTATTTTATTCATTCTTGTCATTCCGCAAATCCATCTCAACTCATTAAGTATTAACTTACGAGTATGTGGGTATTCCGTACTAAGTATACACTATCTTTATACCGCGAGTCCGCGACATAGGTCAGGTTCAACAAAATGAAGACAATGTAGAGTGCGAACGGACGTGGATGGAACCGCATCCGGTGACAACAGTGACTCATACAACATCTGCACGAAATTATAACCGACGTGTGCCGTTTTTAGGACAAGGAACCCCTTTGTTGTTGTATGGTGCATTATAATAAGTACCTACTTGATAAATATTAGACATCCGATTAGACTGGAAGCCGACCCTGCTACATGTTGGATAAAAGCAAGGAAAAAGATGACTTGTGCAGCTTTACTTTTCTATTTTCTGAGTTATGAAATTTTTTTTGATACCCATCCTCGTTCTTTATTTTTAGATATTTTTATAGGTAGGTGTGGAAAGATGACTCTCAGAATCACAATTATCCTTGTTGGTAGAGAAAGATAAAATTATGTTCAAAAACACATCGAAATGTAAAGTTCAACAAAACCAACGAAAATACCGGGTTGTCCTCTCTTGAGGAATATTTATTATTTATTGGGGCAAGCCCACCGCACTATTCCCAAACCACTGCAACTCTTGAGAGCCAAAATCAACTGTAGTGCACCGAGACAATGAAGCTCGACAAAGTCCCAGAGAAACAATTTAACTGTCTTGGATCCAGCAAAGAAATTAATGAGAAAAAAATTGCGGAGGAGTAGAAAAAACATAATTTCCATTTCACTCCGTAAGTTGGAAGGTTAAACTTAATTCATTTACGTTTACAATCTCAAAGACGTTTCCTAAAACACCTACAAACAAGCCAAAGCCCTTACGACGGCCTAAATACGCCTTGAGGGAGTGGGAGAAAACCCCCCAGAAGTTACTTCATGAGCTGTTCATCGTTAACTACCTACGTTCTACTGAAAAGGTTTCTTTCAAAGTTAGAAAAGTTCTTTCTTCAAAGGTGTAAGTTTTTCTTTGTAGTGCCAGTGCCTTGTGAAATATGTGGAGCAATTGTTTTCGGGGCTTAGATTTATTGCTAAAATTTTACTGATGGATTCGTATGCTTCCGGTATGTTTTCTAGTGATTTAAATGTGTATGCTAATTTAATGATTATCAAATTCTTCTGAACTTAATACTGTGGGTCTTGTATTAAGGCCCGTAATCCACCAAAGCGGAGAGGAGCGGAGACGAGAGGAGATGTGCGGAAATCGGCCAATCACATTAGTTAAAACTTACATCTGTTCTTTCGCCTTTCCTGTGATTGGTCGAATTTGGCACATCTCCTCTCCGCTTGGCACATCTCCGCTTTGGTGGATTACGGGCCTATGGCGCTGACAAGAGCCAAATAGGCTTGTATTGAAAATTTTTTTTGCCAAATCTATACAGTTTGACACGGCGGAAAAAATATATGTTAATCTTGAACATACCATCGGTGGCCAAATTAATAGGGACAGTAATAAGATTTTTGAATTTTCGAGTTTAAGTTGATTTGTGTAACAAATAATTGGTTGTAGGTCTCTTATATATTTTTTATTAGTATCTATGTTCTATTGGGATCACAAAAAATCCAAAATGTATACAAAACTGTTCTTTATTAATCAGGTAAAAAAAAAAATATTTGGTCGAAGCTCTTATTTCAGCAAAGGGTGGTATCACCCTTTGCTGAAATAAGAGCTTCTATGTGTCGGGGCATGCTCTAAATAGAATGTTTTGCATTTTCCTTTAGTTTGGCATTATGATGCCATTCTCTGGTGAGGGTTTCTATAAGTTGTCTTTCGGTGGTAGACACTTCTTTGGCAATGGCCCCTTTGGTGAGTTCCCACATTGTCTCAATGGGATTCATGTCAGTTGAATTCTCTGGCCAAGGCAAAACAGTGTCATTCTTTCAGCCAAAAATGCAGTAACGCTTCTGGCTTTGTGGCAGCGTACTGAGTCATCATAAAAATGTATTCGACATCATCGGGGAACCATTCATTGACCTGCGGCAATACCTGGATTTCTAATACTCGCTTGTATTGGTCTTGTTTCATCTTGCCTCTTACGGTGTATAGGCGCCCCATGCCTTTGGCTGAGATGACAGATCAAACCGTAACACTAACCGGATGTTTAACCCTCTCTACGATGCAATCGGTATGGAATTGTAGACCAGGGCGTCGTCTTACAAAAGAACTTTTGTCGACCAAAATTTGAAAAGTTGATTCGTCAGAAAGGCACACCTGTAAATTAACAGAATGAATAGTAGAAAATAGTAGAAAAAATATTGACTAATTGCATTATTCAAAACAGTTATTTTTCCTCGACTCCAACCTGCGACAGTCATGTTTCGATGTTGTCTGGCCCATTGGAGTCGTTTCTTTTTCGTACTGTCGGCTAGGCGTGGTTTTTTTGAAGGCCGCCGTCCCATCAAGTTCTATTCGACCAACCGCCTACGCATTGTTCTTTCCGAAATCCTTACACCCTCGTCGTTCATCATCGTGGTCAAATGAGCAACACTCTTTTTATGAGTTTCGAGGCAGATGCTCCTAACTCTTCGATCGGTACGAAGTGTGGTGATCCTTTTTCTGCCATATTTGCCAACCCGAAGTAAAGTAAAGTAAAGTAAAGTAAATTTTATTTTGCAAATATGGGTACAGTACATGGTGGAATAAAAAAGAGGCAGGTTCAGCCATATTTTACCGATAGGCATGCAAAATTTATAATCTTACGCTAACGCAATAAGGAAATGAATATAAGTAATAAGTAATTAATATACATCACTGCAGCACAACGATAAGGATCATTATTACATTGAAATTTAATTTTTAATCAATGAATTACAAATAATATTAATAAATTGGACAATAATACAACAGATTAATTATATAAATCAAAATTCATGAATGTCAAACATTGAGGTTTTATCATTCTTATTAGATTGAAAAATAAGTAAAAAACAGATTAAATAATATATATATGTCAAAATTCACTGATGTCAAAATGAAAGTAAAACATGTCATAATAGGTAAATTATTAAAAAAATAGTTATATTTTATCCATCAGAAATTCCTTTAAACTATAATACGATTTACTGAGCAGAAAGTTCTTTAAATTACGTTTGAATTGGTGAATATTTAATACTTTAATCGATTCTGGTAAATGGTCATAAATAGTGGGTGCCATACAAAAAACACTATTATGCATTAGAGCTGTTTTGGACTGTCTTGAGCACAACATATTGACGTGTCGTCGACTTCGGTTATTCCTATCAGACAACTTGGGAAATAAATTCGAGTTGGTTTTAACAAATACTGCAACTTCGAATATGTACATACAGGGTAGTGTCAGTATTTTACAATTAATAAAAAAGGGCTTACATGTATCTGTACATTTTAACCCAAACATTGCCCTGATGCACTTTTTTTGGGCTTTGAATATAATTTCCCTATTGGATGAGTTTCCCCAAAAAATTACTCCATATCTTAGTATTGAACTAGCCATGCCATGATATGCCGTAACAATAGCGTCCTTTCCTATGACTTGTGCAAGTTTATATAATGCATATGCGGATTTGCTAAGTCTCTTCGCCAAATCTATCGTATGTGCCTTCCAATCTAGTCGCTGGTCTATGGTTAACCCTAGGAATTTAGTTGTGTCAACTTGATTTATTTTGTTGTTCTCGTAATGAATATTCATAGTCAAATTTTTGCGTTGGTTAAATGTCATTAGTTTGGTCTTGTCAATATTTATCTTAAGGTTATTGTTATTAAGCCAGTTTATTATTGATTTTATAGTATTAGTAATGTCATTTTCATAAATTAATTTGTCATATTTTAGTTTATCTTTAAAGTCAATGGTAACTGTGCTGTCATCAGCAAATAGTGTCATGTGATATTCCGTTACTTTAGGGAGGTCATTAATGTAAAGTATAAATAGAGGGGGGCCAAGCACGCTCCCCTGAGGCACACCATATTTAATTATTTTATCACGCGACCGATAGACAGTTTCGCGCTTTGTTTTTAGATCCACTTGTGTAATTTGCACATATTGTTTTCGATTTTTTAGATATGACTCGATAAGTTGTAGGATATTGCCTCTTATTCCATACGCGTCTAGTTTATTTAGTAAAATACTGTGATCTACGTAGTCAAAGGCTTGAGTCATATCGCAGTAAATTGAACATACCGGTATATTATGGTCAACATTTGCGATTACATTATTAAGAAAGTCATAAATGGCCATATTAATGGTTTTGTTCTTCCTAAAACCTTTTTGTTCTTTAGTCAAAATGTCTTGCTGTACCAAATATTTATGAATTTGTTCATAAATGTATTTTTCGAAGATCTTAGAAAAAATAGGAACAAGTGCGATCGGCCTGTATGATTCCGTTTTATCTCGATCGTTTTTTTTGTAGAGTGGTTTCACAACAGCAGTCTTTAATTTGGTCGGAAATATACCTCGCCATATGCATAAATTTATGATGTAACTTAAATGGCCGCCAATGCTATCCGACACATATTTTATTATTTCTGTGGATATACCGTCATGTCCTACGCTCTTAGTATTTTTTAAGGATTTGATTATTTGTTGTATATCGTCTTCGTGGCAAGGTGCCATAAACATCGAGTTGTTCGATTGGGTTATATTCGAGGTAACTCGTATTCCGGTATTGATTATAGGTTTAATCTTGTCAATGAAATAATCGTTAAAAACGTTAGCTATTTCCCGGGGATCTGTTATATTTTTATTATCAGTTGTAATATTTGAAATTGTATTTTTAGGTAGTCTTGGTTTTGTCTCATTTATGATCTCCCATGTCGCTTTTGATTTGTTTACTGCTGATTTAATTTTGTAAGTATTTTGTGCACGTTTGGTTAACTTAACAATTCGTTTGTAGGTATTAGTATAATCATTAAGTTTTCTCTTATTTGTCTCGTTTCGGTTTAGACGGTAATTCCACAAAAGTGTTCTCTTCTTTTTACTACAGGCTCTAACGCCCCGCGACACCCATTGGGGTCGTTTGTATAGCCTAATTTTTATAAATTTAAATGGAAAACACAGACGATAGAACATGGAAAAAGTTTCCAAAAATAGGCTATAAGCCTTATCTGGATCATCGCATTTATATACATTTGAAAAAGACATGTTTTGTATACATTTTTTAAACTTATTCATATTTTCTAAACTAAAGTCACGTCGTTTTACATACCAATGATTTATGCGCCAAGTCCTTTTTATAGGACACTTCAAAATTTGACACGTGTGATCTGACAAAGCAAAATCAAATACATGAGCTTTGCATTTAGTACCAAGATTATGTGCAATGTTGTCAATGCATGTGTTACTTTCTAACCTGGTAGGTTGGTTGATTTCAAACTTAAAATTAAAATTGAGCAGCAGACATTCTAAATCAAAAGATATATTATTACGTTTTAACATGTCAATATTGAAATCACCGCATATAACAATGTTTTGTTTTTGTTTCTTTGTTATAAGTAGTAACAATTTTTCCAAGCGGTCAAAAAATATAGTCAAGTTATTCGCTTTTGGGATTCTGTAAATACAAATGACAATGGTACTTGACTGCGTTAATTCAATAGCACAACATTCAAATGACTTACTTATTGCTAGTTTATTTATGACAGGCAAATCCACCCACCGAAGTCCTTTTTTTACCAAAATACAAGTTCCACCTCGTTTTGATTCTGTTCGACTAAAACAGGCAGCTAGGTCAAAGTTGGGAATATTCAGAAAGTCTTCATAGCCCGACATCATGAAGTGTTCTGAGATACAAATCACGTCAATGTCGATATTCTTCGCACTGAGCTCTTCTAGGCACACAGTAAGAGCATCTGCTTTATTTAGGAGTCCTGCTATATTCTGGTGCATTATATGCAAATAGTTGTCATAGAAATAACTGGTTATTCTGTAATTGGTCAGTTTGGTTAAGCTCATTTAGATCGGTTTGTTTATAAAATATGTCATATGTTTTTAGTCCTTGAATAAAGTTGTCCGTATCTTTGAAAATTGTATGCATGCCATAGTTGTTAAGTAACCCAGTGCGTTTTGAAAACATCGTATAATCATTTGATAAATACTTATTTGAGTCCAAAAAATAAGCATGCTCATGGGTCAAAGTGTCGAAATAAAGTAGGTTGTTAAATAATTCGACCCTCCAGTTGTACATAGTTTTAAAGTCATTGAGATTATATGTTGGAGAACAGAGTATAACATTAGTATGTGTTGTCTTTTGTAGGGCCGTCCGAATGTACAGTACGAGCTGGAAATAGTCCTTTGTAGTGTTGAAATCCTCCTCCCCTATCAATATAATGCAAAAGTCATTCAATGTAAAATCTTTTAATTTGTTTTCTATGTCACATAATAACTGTTCGGTTTTACAGTTAGGCATCAAATAATGACAAATGTTCTTAGAATGTTTACTAAGTGTCGTTTCTGCTATATCTCTTACTTTGTTCTTGTTGTTCGTACTCAAGATGCATATATTATGACAATCTGTCGTTTCTGATTGTAATTTTTGTTTAAGTTTAGGATTTGTCATTGAAGTATTCGGTTTACTTTGCTTGTTGAGGGTAGGCGTTTTTGTTTTATTTTGCATGTTGGGGGTAGGCGTTTTATTTTGTGTTTGTAAACAAACCAGAGATTCCGCTTCTACAGATAAGGCGACATCGTGATGTTGTGATACGAGTATATCGGTTTGTGTTGCCTGGTGGGATTTCTGCAAAGAGTTGGTATTTTTGCTTGGGGTAGACTTTCCAGTTTTATTCTTCTTATTCCGATTTGGTGTTAGGTTTGTGCTGTCTGTTAAACTAAGGTGTTTGTAAGTTTCAACGACTTTCAAGCTTTTGTTGAGGTCAGACTTCAAACGAAAGTTCTCAGTGTTTAAGTTGTCAATCTCATGGTTAGCACTAGTCAATTGGTTTGTAAGTTCAGTTATTCTTTCATTCAATTCTATAACCGTTTGACTTTCGTTAAGTGACGTGTTCGGTAGGCTTAACATAGTGGTATCAAAAAGAAGAGACTCACTTCTTGATAGATCGTCAAGTGAGCTTGCTCGTCGGGGTTTGCCGGTGCGATATGTGATGTTCTGCTCGAGATCCATGATAATTTATGCAAAAGTTCAAAAATTCTTCGTGTATTGGAACGTGTAAGAACAATGTCAAAAGACTACTATCCGAGTTGAGTAATTGTTGGCAGAAGCAATTTCCGAACGAATATCATTCAGTCAGTGATGATGTACTGATCTGTGATTGGATACTGAGAATCACCTGTTCTTTGTTTACGTATAGAATGTAGTTTTCAAATCTTCAACTGTCTTGATGTATGTGTTTTGATCCAGTGTTTGATTGGTCCATGTAATTTTAGTTGTGATAAAAATATGTAATATAAATCTTTGAAAGCCAACCTGGTATGATGTTGATGTTGGTTTTTAATCCACTTAACTGCCAATTATGTTCTTGTACTGTTGGTGTAGTATTCCATGCGGAACAAAGCTTCTTTATCTTAGATAACACTCACACGTATACTTTTCGGAACGTAGACTGCACTAATGTACAAAATTGGTGTATTAAGCATGTAAAAACTATATATTTGGTAATTTGTTTTCCGAAGTGGTGTTGACAAGTTGAAGGTTTTTTTTTTTTTTTTTTTTTTTTTTTTTTTTTTTTTTTCCGAATTGCCTCAAGAGGCTTTTTATTGTCAATTTTAATTTTTATTCGATTTACGACAGATCTTGAAACCTCAGCCATAGCTGCTATGACTCTCTGGGAATGCGTGGAGTGCAGTAACAATGTTAGTATCTCTCTTCATTTTCTTGGAGAGGTGTCCAAAGCCTTGTCTATCCTAAAAAAAAGAAAATTTGAGGATATTGCGTCTAACTATTAATAAAATGTAAATTCATTGACAAAACATAGCAAAACTATTTTACTACGGGGCATTACTTACCTTTTGATTATTTTAGACAAAAAAAGTCGGTTAAATCAAATGAAAAAATAGTTTCTTGAAAATTCAAAAATATATAAGTCGAACCGCGCTTTTTAACAGACAATGACCGAATTAGAAGAAACGTCCCAAAATTGACAAATGACGCACGGATTCACTGTGTTGCCACTTGGCAAAAACAATAATAGTAGCAGTAGCTATATCAGATAAAATAACCCTTTAAATTTAACATATTTTTTCAAATATACATAATAAACTATAAACTACATAAAATCAAGCACTGTCCCTATTAATTTGGCCACCTACTGTATTTCTGATAATTTCGTTGTATTCTAAACGCGTTTTTGAAAAGTTTTCTCGAAATCTCGATACAAAAAAATGGTAAACTAACCTCTTATAATGATCTTCCAACAAAAATATCCGTATTATTGATCAACGTACGTTGGTAAAATTTATAACAATAACGTATCATATTTAAATACAAAATTTCGTTGTTTTTAATTTTTGATTATGTAATAAATTATTTATAAGTAATTAATCATTTTAAGGTATAAAAGAAGTTCGAGCGTTGCGTCATCGCGCTCTCTTTCCTACGTATGCAATCCGACAGTGAGCGCTTAGGCGCGGTGCTAGACGGACGTATGTCACTTTGCGCCCCACTGACAGCTATCCGTTCATCTATAAATTATTATTGACCGCGTCACAATGTTAGTCCAGGATCCACGGTACATTTTTTCACTTGATTACTATCAAGCTAATTTTCCGTGAGCAGCTGCATTTTGATGAGACGCCAACATTACCCTATACGAAAACTCTCGATTGTGGTAGGTAATAGGTGCCCCTACACCAACCACCAACTCGATATCAAGACTCGATTGTCAACAGTTTGCCTATAGCGTATTTTGTCTTATTTCGGCCACATAATGCAAAGAGGAGATAGCAGCCTTGAAAAGCTGGTCATTGTTGGCAATACCGAAGGCAAGCGACCGCGAGGCCGGTCGCCATTTTACCAATTTTGAAGTGTCTGTCTTTCAAACGTTTGGCTGTGAGAAAAAATTGTTTGTGGAACCTCAATGTCATTTTTAAAGACCTGTCTATGTCTATAGACAATTAGACACCCCACGCGTAGGTATAGGTTTGTTGAAAAAAAAAAATAGTTTCAGTTCCATTTATGACCCCATATATCCTTTTTTTTATTTTTGTATAAAAATCGTAAAGCAGTTCACAGAATACATCTACCTACCGAGTTTCAACTGTGTAGTCTCAATAGTTTCCGAATGAAGTGGCTGTGACATACGGGTGGACAGACGGACAAACAGACATGACGAATCTATAAGGGTTCCGTTTTTTGCCATTCGGCTACGGACCCCTAAAAAACAGCTGGTTTGTAATAATTTTTGATGAGCTCGTTATCAATACATGTTGGATTTAGATTTAGATAATGATCATCAGATTTAACAAAAAAAAAAATTGTTAGTAATAGATTTTTGAAAATCATCAAATAAATATATTTATAATCAATATATATGTATTTATAATCAATATATATTTTATCCCTGCTACCCCTATTACTTACCACAATCGAGAATTCGAGTTTTCGTGCAGGAAATTCTTAGGCGTCTCGCCGTCTCATCAAAATTAGCTTGATAGTAATCAAGTGCAAAAATGGACCGCGGATCCTGGACTATTTGTTTCTTACTTGGTAGTATGGCGCTAGGGCATCGGAAAAATTGTGGGCGTGACCAAAAATACTGAAACATCAGAAGTCAATAGCTATTGTCATCGTCTTAATAATAATAATAATATTCCACAACTATCACACAACGCCATCTAGTCCCAAACTAAGCAGAGCTTGCGTTATGGGTACTAGACAACTGATAAACATACTTATATATTTCTAAATACATACATAATTATTATAGATAAATTACTATTTATTACTATATGTATACTAAACTAGCTGATGCCCGCGGCTTCGCCCGCAACAAATTATGTATCATAACCTTCCTCGATAACCACTCATCCATTAGTGAAAACAGTGTAGCGCGTAGGCATATTATACATCTTTAGTCTTAGGCATTGTATGACGTAGCTCGTAAGTTATATTTAAGTCCTCACTACCTCTGTACACGACCAGTCGTTCAGTACACCTTCAACTGAGAACACGCTTTTTATTTGCCCGACCTTCTGATACTCACGCACATATAAATATAGCAAAGTGCCCAACTTAAAACATATGGCAAAGTGGTGACCCCGACGTGATAAAAATTTGTGCAGTAGTTTTTGAGGTTATCGCGAACATGACAGACAGACAGACCTTTTCTCACAGATGAGGACCAAAAATTCCGAGCTGTCAGTGTAGACTAATTATTATTACTGTACTTTACCATCAACAAGTTTAAAAATCTAAAACCCGACTACGAATAAAACATTGGTTTGTTATTTACATAATACGAGTAAATTACACAGACTAGACCGCGAGAACTGTTTGACCGCAATCTAAACGTGTATATTGACTAAAACTATAATATGATATACATATTTGTAATGTGCTCGCCAAGACCTTTCATTTGATAGGTACCAAACTTGCTATGATTATCTCAATTTAATATTTTTTGAGGTAAGTTTTTGACATTTAAATTCCGTCATAAAAAGAATTTATAAAATTTATATAGCCTATGTCACCCGGGCTATTCTTACGAATCTATTGACACCTAATTTATTAAAATCCGTTCAGTAGTTTAAGCCCTACGGTGGAACGGTGGAACATACATACATACAAATATATTATATACATACATAGACTGCCAAAATCATTACCCTTCCTTTTGGCTTCGCCGTAGTCGGGTAAAAACATCATAGCATTAAACATTTATTATCTCATTTGTGCAATACAGCAAAACAGTCATTATTTTTTTCGTTATCGCTACCGAGTATTCGTAAATCGTAATATGACACCGTGTCATATTACGATTTACGAATACTCGGTAGCGATAACGAAAAAAATAAGACACGTATACCAATCAAATCATTTTTGATGACGTCAAAGACTGATAATGTTACTTTGTTAAATCTTAAATCGGTAAAGAAATTAAAGTTTACAATTAATTTAAAATAGAATTTAGTTGAGGTTGAAGTAGAGGTGTCTACCTCGTTGATCGAGTGAGGATTAAACCCAGGAGGTTTGATTCCCAGGTCAGGCAAACTGTGATTAAATTTTTCCGTCAAGAATTTCTTAGTAGCAGCCACGGATACTGCATTTGGGCCCGGTTGATGGCAATAGGCTCGCCCCCTTTCACATGGGACTTTGAACATAACTAGCACGAAATGTAGGTTTACTACTGGGTACGACTCTGCCATCGGGGTTTACAGGCGTTATGTTATGTTATAAGAAAAGTTTTGTTTTATTCTACAGTCATCGCCTACCTCCCTACCTCAGTGGAAAATCTCACCAGCCTTTAACGCGACAAACAAACTCAGTTACTTCCGCGTTCATAATATTAGTGTTTTTTTTTCATGTTGCTACAAAATATGGTTAGTGTAAATATTTTCGTCCAGTATGAGAATTTTGTATTTGTTTATGAAAGCCATATTGCAGTGATATTTAGCAGCTGGTCATTGTTGTGTTTTGAGACCAAACAGCGATACATTGTAACCAACTGTAAAACGTGATTATTAAACCCAAAAAAAGTCGTTTGGCAGCAGCAATTTTTTTCAAATTCTGTACAACATTTTCCTCCGTTAAAATAGCTGGTGGTATCGCGATATATTTTTAAAACAAGCGTGCTAATCGGTTTCATATATCAAAGAAAAACTAGGAACGTAGCTTACAAGTGGCTGTAAATCTAGGCTAGACCTAAATAGTTAGCACAGTCTGTGCCCAGCATTACGTGAATCCTCGTATAATGAATAATAGTGTGAGAAGAGGGGTCAACTAATAGTGGGTACTGACTGTACGAGCAATGAGCACGCATTGAGCATGTCTTGCAAATAAGATATCCATCGGCACACATTACAGTGTAAATAAATAGTAGTGGTGTTAGACTAGTTGTTTATTTAGAAATCTAACAAAAGGTACCGTTTTGAAACTATTCTCACTGAAGCTGTTCTATAACTGTGGTGGTTTGAAATGATGAAATGTCTTAATATGAGTTAAACTGGTCAACTTTTATTCTAAACGCTTTGAAGAAATGTAACTCAGTCAGTAAATATTAAACAAAAAAAGTTTCTGTTTGTAACGCTTGATCCAGTATTTCAAGGCATTCAAGACTTAAAACTAGATTTAAGCCATTTGTTTTTTTTTGGGACAATCGCGCCACACTTTCCCAAACCACTGCAACTCCTGAAAGGCAGAATAAACAGTGGCGAGTGGCGACTACCAGTAAAACGCCGCGCGCCGAGGCAATGAACCTCGACGAAGTCCCAGAGAAACAATTTTACTGTTTTGGATCCCGCAACGAAATGAATGAGAAAAGAATAGCGGAGGAGTAGGAAAACATAATTTCCACTTTGATTCAGCAATTTGATTGCTTGATATCAATTTTAATTCATGGTTCATGTTGGCTCTAAGAGTACAGGAATACCAAAGAAACGATGGATGGACTGTGTGAAGGATGATATGGCTAGAAAGGAGGTGACTGCTGCTGACATGACGAGAAATAGAGAAGTATGGAAGAAGAAGACATGTTGCGCCGACTCCAAATAGATTGGGATGGGGGTCGTTGGGGCAGGAGAATAAGCGATGATGGTGAATTAATGTAAACTTAATGTCCTAAAAATGTTGTTCTATTTTTATCTCACCGTGTACAAACAACAAGTACAGCTTTCGTTGCGTTATATAGTGCGTAAGTATATCAGCCAAATGTCGACGACCTGCAAACCAGTTTGTTTACTAACTGCCACAAAAGAACATGGCTGCCGAAATCATTCGTAATTACTTGATGTGCATATGCGTCATTGTTTGTGAAGCTGACCTTCCCTAATTCCTTTCCATGACCTATGCATTTTTCCCGTGCCACCTCGTACTAGCCCTTGCGGTAGTCGTTCAGATCTTTTCGCCACCTCTTTCTGGGCCAGCCTCAGCGGCGCCGTCCGTCTTCCGGCAACCATCATGTGGACATTCTCTGTTAGTGATAGGAGCTATAACTGGTCATCTGGTTCGTCGGCCCATATCCCAATTTATTTCGGGTTGGATGTCTTTTGATGAATGGCTATTTCAGGCACAGAATAGATAAAAGAGGTAATGTTGTGTACACTAGAATCACTTGTGGGCTCTGGGGTTTAGATTAAAACCTCTCAATATATCAGTAAGTAGTGTGCCTCCTCCTCATCCTCCCTTTTCAATGGGGGATGAGGAGCTTTACCCTGTTCCTCATTCCTCTAAACTGTATCTGTTCTGTGATTTCAGGAGTCACTCCATTTAACACATCATAATTATATCACACTGTATCATATTTCACACTTTTCATCCTCGTTTCTTTGTTCTTCTCTTGTATTATGAAAGTAGAAGATGATTCTTCTATTGTCTTTATTCTGGCGTCGATTCTTTCCTGTTATGGAACGAGGTTCTTTATGCTCCTCAATATTAGTATACCTACTCTTTTCTGATGATGTCAGTGTCACACCACATAGCCAGATGTATCTCTGGTGACGTGGAGAACGTCAATAGTTTGATTCTTTAAACTACCATTATCTGACTGAATAATAATGTCTGAATTTTGCCTTGGTGGTATGGTAACCAACAATGCCAAACTGGTGATTAGTATTCAATCCAGTCCATAGTCTGCCCAAAAAGGAATAACAAAAGTAGTAAGGTCCTTGACAGTGGGTTGCTGACCGAAAAACAAGGCTCCATAAATAAGGGTATATTATTCCAATGATTCATACTTAAAATGAATAATTTTGGGTAATCTATGGAGGTCTTAATCCAACAGTGGATATCTTATGACTGATAAGATACTTGTGATATAAGGATGATTAATAATAAAGAAAAGAAGCATACAGAATTGATGTCGATGATGTCATCAATTATTATCATTAACACTGAAAATGGGATATTTACCATGTTTAACTCCACCAGCCCCATTCCTTTTGCCAGTTCTTGGACGCCATTCAGTGACATCCTTAGTCCACCTATCATCACTGCGCCTTGCTAGGTGTCCTGCCCAGAACCATTTCAGCCAATATACGTCGAATTAATTTCACGGACACTTCAACTTGTCGTGTCAAACCTTGCTGGGTAGAAGAAAATCCCAAGTAGGGACCAGGATGAAGATATTAACTAACTTTTCTTTCAAGGACTAGCTGTATTGTTTTAGTTTCGTTCGTTTATCTAAACTTAAACTATGACCCCAGGAGTTGAATCTTCCTGTCGGGGCTGCGGGTTGTCCGAAAGAGATACCGCGGTCTCGGACACAAAAGGCTAAGGAACATGGGTGGGTTTTAGTCAGTAACTGCCTCCGTGGTCGAGTGGTTTAGGCGTTTGCCTTGTGACCCGGTGGTCGTGGGTTCGATTCCCACGGGAAGCATACTTTGTGAAGTTGTTTCCAGTTTGGTTAGGCCATTGCAGGCTTGAATCACCTGATTGTCTGATAAAAAGATGGTACGGAACCATCTTTTTATCTTCTTCGGAAGGCAGTAGGCACGTATAAGCCGGTGGTCCCGGCCGCCAAATGGCGGTCGTCAAACCATGTCAGAGGCCCTTGCGGCGGTTTAGAAACCTTGACACTAGGGTGTGTGGGGTCGTTAGACCTTACTGCCCACACGATAAGAAGAAGAGTCAGTAGAAGTCTAACTCCCGGTAGGGCGTGTCGCGCTGCCCAGAGCGGGAGGAGTCATTTGATGATAGCAAAACCTTCAAAATTAAAAATTGTTGATCTATGTTTAGTTACTCAAACTGTCAAGAAAAACAGATAGAGAGAAGGAGAGAATCAAAAATTTGACGACATGTGACGTTTACTAATCCGGACGAGGCCCTAAATTCATTTACGGCCTCATCATACTCATCACGCATTGCTGGGTATACTCGGCAGAAGGAAGACCATAGTCCTCCTTCTGCCACACTACCCTGTTCTGTGCGTCCCTCATCCATGTGACCATGTGTTTTCCACGATTTTGTTGAGTTTTTCGGACAGGACCGCTGTGAAAGCCAGAAGTCCTATGTCCCAGCTGTGTGGACGGTATATGCTGACTATGATGGTATCTTCAGTAGTAAAGACACTTCGTTTTATAGCATAACAGCATCCCTTGTTATTCTCGAAGGGTAAGGCAAGACTGTACATAATAGTACGTCACATTTCGCTGGTTATGTTTAAGCCCCATGTAACAGGGGCGCAAATCTAGACTACGTGGCTGATACTGAGAATTTCCTAATGAAAAAATCCAATAACAGATTCCCCGACCCGAGAATCGACCCTTGGACCTCATGCTCAGCAGTCGTTCGATGCTTGTCAACGAGACAAAACCGGTTAAAATACTATTTATAGAATGATATGATGATAGTAAACGTTTAACTAGCTTCCACCATACTCGGATGCGGTAGAACATCCACAAAATTACCTTAGCCTTCAAGTTGGGAAGTTAATTTACTAAAACAAACAACTGTTAGCCTTATAATATTTAGTCGAGCTTTTCTCATACTAATGTCGCTGTCATATTCAACTGACATGCCGACTGACAGCTGTCACTTTAGAAATGACAACTGTCTATGATCGTTTGAAGTTGCTCACTTGATATTCAGCCATCGAAGAGTAAGGAATAAACCCAAGTATTTCTACGCAATCCCTGTTTTAATCAAGTAAACCTGCACTGATCCATCATCTCAGAAGTGTGATAGGACAGGCTAGGTATAAATTTCTAGCAAAACGCTCACAATTTTTGAAGAAGTTTCGTTATACGTGCGTTATTTCGATATATCTTAACGCATCAAAATGGAAGATGGAGATATGACACCTAAACAGCAAATCAACGGTCAAAGTTCGTTTTCAAATAAAAGAAAACGATGCGATGACAAAGAAAAAAGGAAACGGCGCAAGCGTAAATCACTGAGTAAAGAAACAGTTAACAGTTTGCGAAGGAGCCGTTCTCGCGAGCGTCGCGAGCATCGTCGTCAGCGTCACAGGAGTAAGAGCAGTCGAAGCAGTGATCATGATCATCATAGACGTTATGGGAGAAGCAGCAGCAGCCGAAGCGATCACCGTCTGCGTCATGGGCGGCGCCGTTCGAGTGGAAGCATTTGCAGCGGCCGAAGCATTCTCCGTGGACGTCATGTGAGGCGCCGATCGAGTGGAACCAGTCGCAGCAGCCGAAGCAATCACCGTGGACGTCATGGCCGGTACCGTAGGAGTGGAAGAAGCGACAGCAACCGCAGCAGGACTGGTGTACGTGGCAGCGGCGTCGGCTCCAGGTCGTCGCGCCATCACAAGCGCCCATCTTCCCCGGTAAGACGTTCCAATGACTGTACTGACAACATGACTTATTTATTGTTGGATAAATTAGTGAATACTTTAGTAAATACTCGTCCTGAAGGCAACAAATTTCCAATGTTGGGAAACGTCATACCTGATTTTGATCCGATGGCAAAGGGGCAAACTATACAAATGTGGCTCAGCAAAGTAGATGAATGTGCGAAGTTATACAAATGGGGCGATGACCAGGTCATACATTATGCTTTGCCAAAATTAACCGGTATTGCGAAAACGTGGTATGAAGCGTTACCAACTATGTCGTTTTCGTGGCCTGAATGGAAACATAAATTATTAGAATCCTTTCCTAGTAGTGACGATTACGCTGAGCTACTTACAGAAATGTTATCTAAACGCGTAAAGTATAACGAATCACTAGAACTGTATTATTTCGAAAAAATTAATATGTTAAACCGGTGTGATTTAAGAGGTAAACGGGCGGTCGACTGTTTACTGTACGGAATCGAAGACCGTTCTTTAAGATTGGGCGCGAAAGCATTAAAGTGTCAGGAACCGGAACAAGTATTAGAATATTTTCAATCTATTAAGCAGCAACCACGTGAAACGGATAAATCGCGTCCTTACGGCGACAAGCGGTCTAACATTCCATCGCACAAACCTACCAGCAATGACACAAAGACTAAAACTGGAAATAGTTCTATTGTTTGTTACAATTGCAACGAACCGGGACATTTTAGTTATAAATGTACAAAAACAATTCTAAAGTGCAACATTTGTAATAAACTAGGTCATACTGCAATAAATTGTCCGAAACTACCCTCCAATAAAAATAGTAATTCTGATAAACTGGGTCAAGGTCAAAAAGATGTTTTACGCATAGACGCCGAGAACACTGCTCGAAACGAAAGTAAATACATCATGCAGTTGATACTTAATGGACAATCGGTGCTAGGATACGTAGATCTAGGCAGTCAATGCACTCTTATTCGTTGTAGTGATGCTAAAAAACTAGGAATTAGTTGGACAAATGAGTCTGATCTTCCTACCATGAGAGGCATTGGTAGTAGCATTGTGTCGCCCCTTGGGATCGCTACTGTTACTATGCAGATACAAAATATTACGGAAAATGTAGATGTGTTTATTGTGGAGGACAACATCATTAAATACCCTGTACTTGTTGGACACAATTTTACGGAAAAACCTGATATAGTCATTACCAAAACTTACGATTCTTTGATATTTACCCGGGAAGTTGTAAACAAATTATACCTTGTATTGGTCTCAGACATTTCAATACGGGCCAAGGAAATGTGTTTAGCTCCAGTTTATTGTGGCGTCAATTATTCAGGAACGGTCTACGTACGTGGGTCTCTTCGCGGAAAACATGATCAAGAGTTTTACCTCCTTCCAGGGGAATATGAATTAAATAAAGGTCGTGGTTGTTTGTTAATTCAGAATTTATGTGATAAATTAATAACACTTACAAATAATTCATTGATAACTCGTGCTTTTAAAACTGATACTTGTTTTGACGTAAATGTCTTAAATGTTAATGACAGTAAATTTGACTCGGAATTTAATTATGACCCGAATTTAACTAGCAACCAAGTAAAAGAATTAAAAAATCTATTAAATAAATATCAGGAATGTTTCTCCAACAATTTAAATGATTTGGGTTTCACTAACATAGTACAAATGGAGATTGAGTTAACCGACTCCAAACCAGTCGTATATCGGCCGTACAGGCTTTCATACCCTGAGCGCGAGCTAGTGCGATCAATGGTACAGGAAATGATAGACGCGGATATTGTTTGTGAATCGAATTCTCAGTACGCCAGTCCTATTTTACTCGTGAAAAAAAAGACTGGTGAGAAAAGATTATGCGTGGATTACCGCGCTCTCAATACTAAGACGAAGAAAGAACATTATCCCCTACCATTGATCGACGACCAATTAGATATGTTAGCTGGACATTCTCTATTTATTACGCTTGATTGTGCATCAGGATACTACCAATTACCGATTGTAGAAAGCTCCCAAGACAAGACGGCGTTTGTCACACCGGACGGCCAATACCAATTTAAAAGGATGCCGTTCGGATTGGCCAATGCTCCGTCAGTTTTTCAGAGGGCTATGAGTAAAATTCTGGCAAAATCAAAAGTTGATTTTGCTATTATTTTCATGGATGACGTTTTGATCCCCGCTAGGTCATTTGAAGAGGGTCTTGAACGATTAGAGAAGGTACTTAAATTACTTCTGGAGGCAGGTCTGACCTTGAAACTTAAGAAATGTAATTTCTTCTATAGAGAAATAGACTTTTTAGGCTTTCAAGTTAGTGGCCAGGGCATAAGACCGGGGTCTCGTAAGACGCTGGCTGTTTCTAGTTTCCCAATACCGAAAAACGTACATGACGTAAGGCGTTTCATAGGGCTCGCCAGTTTCTTCAGGCGTTTTGTACAAGATTTTGCCGTGATCGCACGACCTTTAACTGACCTACTCAGGTCCAATTTTGCATGGAAATGGAACGACGAACACTTGAAAGCCTTTGAAAAACTAAAGCAAAAACTTGTTGAACGTCCTATTTTGGCCTTGTATGATGCGAAATTGGAAACTGAATTGCATACCGATGCATCGAAGTTGGGAATTGCTGGCATTTTAATGCAGAGACATGGTGGTGAAATGCTTAGGCCCGTAGCGTATTATAGTCGGAAAACTACTAAGGATGAACAAAATCTACATTCATTTGAATTAGAAACTTTAGCTGTTATAGCCTCACTGAAACGTTTCCGTGTGTACTTGCTGGGCTTAAAATTTAAAATCATAACCGACTGTAATGCGCTGCGTACAACTCTTACGAAGCGAGATCTCATACCGAGAATATCTCGGTGGTGGGTACAGTTCCAGGAGTACGACTGCGAAATTGAATATAGGTGTGGAACTCGCATGGCACATGTAGATGCACTCAGTCGTGCTCCTGTAACTGAGCCTATAACGGGTGATGATGAAACAGACGTACTCGATGTTTTAAATATTGACGTTAAAGACTGGATTTCTACCGTACAAAGTAACGACGAAGAAATAGGGAAAATTAAAGTAATTTTACGTGACAAAAATACCAATTACGTAGCAGATGTGTATAAAAACTATCAACTTAAAGGTGATCATGTGTACAGAATAGTTGGTGACAAAATAAAATGGGTAGTTCCTAGAGCCGTTAGGTGGCAAGTTCTAAGAATGAACCACGACAACGTTGGCCATTTTGGCTACGAGAAAACTTTAAGTCGACTACGCGATACGTTTTGGTTCCCTAAAATGCGACGTTTTACCAAAAAGTACGTATCGGCGTGTCTAGAATGCGCGCACCATAAGGCTCCGGGTGGCCGTAAGGAAGGTATGCTTCACCCGATACCAAAACCAGATATTCCCTTTCATACGCTTCACGCCGACCATTTAGGACCATTTGTTCGCTCTAGGAGAGGTAACACTTATATTCTTGCGATTATTGATTCTTTTACAAAATTTATAAGCATAAGTGCTGTACGAGATACAAAAAGTACCACAGCTATAAGAATCTTTAGAGATCATTTTAGTACTTTTGGTACTCCAACACGTATTATCACTGACCGAGGATCTTGTTTTACAAGCTCGAAATTTAAATCATTCACGGAGAGTACAAATGTTAAACATATACTTAATGCAGTAGCCACTCCCAGGGCGAACGGACAGATAGAACGTTACAATAGGACCATATTGGACGCGTTGAGCACGAAATGCCACGGTAAAAGTGATAACACTTGGGATGAATACGTCGGTGACATCCAGTTAGGTATGAACACCACAATGAATAAAGCTACGGGGAAAAGCCCATCGGAACTGCTATTCGGTTTTAAAGTTCTAAATTCATCAGAAAATATAATAAATGAGGTGTTAAATGAAGTAATATGTCGTGTTAGTGATAATGATTTAGTCAAAATGAGGACAGAAGCTAAGTCTAAAATAGATGAACAACAGCATCATTCAAAGAAGACATTTGATAAGCACAGGAAACGAGTGACGATATATAATGTAGGTGACCTTGTCAGGGTTGAAAGGACAATTATAGACAAAGAACATGCAGGTAAATCAAAAAAACTTATATCAAAGTTTCACGGCCCATACAGAATAGCAAAAATTCTAGAGAATGATAGGTTTCTGATTGAGGACACCCCTCTGACTAGAAGAGGCAATAAAAGATATGAAAATGTAGTAGCAGTGGATAAGATACATCCTTGGTTAAATTATAAAAATATTTCCAGTGATGGTAGTGAAAACGAAAATAGTGGTGACGAATAAAATTAATTAGTTAGACTCGGATCAAAGTTTAGTATGATATTGTGATTTAAGAATGATTGTGATTAGAAGTATTTTAAATGACAATAGACAAATAGAATCATTAATTAGCCATTACAGCAACATGTGTTTAGAATTAAAGTAATTTACTTTCTGAAGGATGAACTGATTTACTTAAGTTGTAGACCTAAATGGACTTGACTTGACAGGAGACTTGACGATGCTATGCTTAGGCTATGAGCAATCAGTGCAGACATGATTGATATCGAAGAAATTGCGATATTGCATAGATGATTGCAGACCATAGCAGACTAATCATAGTATATCATAACATCTAGGCATAGGCCATGAGCGTCCAGTGCAGATAGCGAATGGTGATGATAATCATCGCACAGATGGTCGTAGATCATAGCAGACTATGTAACTAGATGATGCGGAGCACGAGTTGTGAGCGGTCAGTGCAGATAGCGAAAGGTGTCAAGCAGTTGACATCGCACAGATGACCGTAGATCACAACAGATTGTGCAAATTAACGGTGAATATGAAGTGAAATCAGATTGTGCAAATTGAAGTCTATTATGACCTGAATTGAATCGAATTGAGCTATATATAAAATATTTTAGTGTATATCGCATTTCATGTATCGTATTATTATGTTTTTAATTATTAATTATCTGTGATTTGTTTATCTTAACTTGAGTTGTTAATGTATTTTTTTCTGTTTATTATTAATTGATTGTTATGAATTTGTTATTGGATATCAAGTGAGAGGACTCACTCTCGTAAGGATGGCCGAGTTGTTAGCCTTATAATATTTAGTCGAGCTTTTCTCATACTAATGTCGCTGTCATATTCAACTGACATGCCGACTGACAGCTGTCACTTTAGAAATGACAACTGTCTATGATCGTTTGAAGTTGCTCACTTGATATTCAGCCATCGAAGAGTAAGGAATAAACCCAAGTATTTCTACGCAATCCCTGTTTTAATCAAGTAAACCTGCACTGATCCATCACAACTAAGTAGAATTCACTTAACTTAACATCTTGACATTGAACCAAGGAAACTGGTTTCAAACGGTATTTAATTTAATCTAATTAGATGCATAATTTGAAGTTATATTTGCGTCAATGAATTGACATCTGATTTCCGGTGTGTTGACAATTAAGGACGCATTTACGATTGATAAGTCAAATCATTACTTTTTTAAACAAAAGTATGTTTATTAAATACAATGCTTTGTATTTTTAAAATGTTTTTGCTGCTTATTGTAGGTAGATGTGCAAGGTACAATTCTTAACTATAAATATAATTTTAGATATGTCCAGTTTCTCAATAAATGTACCGAAGTAAAAATTTTTCACTTCGGTACATTTACTTCATCGACTCTACACTTCAATGACTATCTTGGATTAGGTGCTTTACGGGGCGAGACTTTGACGATTTTGAAATAACTTTTAAGTGGTTGATTTTACTTTGTTTTCATCATTTCAAAGGAAATAAAACAGTGAAATTTTTAAATGTACTTTTTTTACTTATGGCTCTTAATTCTTCTTATAAAATATAATAAATCACAGGTAACAATCGTTATAGATACTTATTCTACGCGTACATCTTAACTATATGATGATAGGTACAGTCGTGCATGAGTATCGTTCGATATCGTCATGTTGTTGGGTTGATATCGTCGTGTTATTCACTTAACCGCGGAAGGGTTGTTGTTGTTGGAAACCCTGTTGTTGGTAGGTAGGCTGTTGTTGGTAGGTGGGCCTTAGATAAGCAGCAAAAACATTTTAAAAATACAAAGCATTGTATTTAATAAACATACTTTTGTTTAAAAAAGTAATGATTTGACTTATCAATCGGAAATGCGTCCTTAAGTTTATGTATAGAGTCAATTATTTTTTGGAGACGGTTTGAGATGTCGCTAAGCCGTGGATCCCGGGTCTCTTTGGTAGATCTTTAACAGTCGTAACAGGTAGTCAGTGGCCCGCAAGACTGACAAGCAGTCTAATCAAGGGGTATTGTATGTTATTTGTGTTATATGGATTATTATCTGAAATAAATGAATTAATAATTACCCTGTACTGACTGGATTGTCGAGATCAGATAGCCAGTCGCTCCCTGTAAAATACTGGCATTAAGCTGCTTTCGGTTAGACTGGAAGCCGACCCCAACAATCCAGTTTTATACATCCACTCGTGACAGAACTTTAGAGACTGTTTAGGATGGAAGCACCAGGGTAGCAAGTTCTTGAAATTTTCCTACGTTTGTTTTTTTGCAATTTGCCAGTCGGTGCCAGGCTGTTGCCAGGAAATTGAACCAAATATGATTTTCGGCCGTAATAGACATGTGTTTACATAATTATATTCTTTACCCTTCGTATAGATCTACGCGAGACACAATGACTTTTTAATTGTGTCTAATTACACGGCATACGAGATGTTAAAATTATCAATACGGGTATTCTCCGCGGCATATAAGTTGAACATGCGCAGTAGTCGTTTTTAGACGTCCCATACAAATCAAGCAGAAAACCTGCACAGAACGACGCCATTTTGTGGCAAGTTATTTGCCTAGGAGTCTACTTCATTTATTGAAACAATTGCCCGTAGTACACCCAGGTGGACTAGGCGGGTGGACCCGTGGACCAGTGGCAATAAACGGGGTATTTGAATTTCGTGGGCTACCGATTCTTTCTTATTTTTCCCTACCCTGGAGCTTTCTCCTTAAAGCTTCTGTTATGATACTATTTCAACTATGTACAGAAGAGCCAGGGACTTTTTTGAATGACTATTTAGGACTATTTTTAGAATTTCGTTATTACACCGTACTAACATAATGTTTTTCTTTGTTTACAGGTATGTTAGATGGAGCGTCTTCATTTCTAACTTGAAGCATATAATTTATCTGGGAAGGCCGTAATAGGCATGTATTTATAGAATAATAATCATTTAAATCATCAATACAACTTTTTAAGTTCAACGTAAGAATAACTTTCCCCTTTTTGTTGGAATTGGAGAAACTTAAATGTTTGGAAGCCAGACGTTTTAGTTAGGGTTTCCGTCCCATAATACTTAGTGGATTTAGATCTTAATTCTCAAATGAGGAAACTCAAGATCTGAATTTTAAACCAGCACTAAAGTTCCATTGCTCTACTTACGGTTACAAACTTACGACTGACCCAAAATAATTTTAATTTGAATAACAACTAACAACAGTGGGTGATTTCTCAATGGTAGCCCGTTGCGATGTTGGTTGGACATTAGGATCGCCCCCTATTATTTGGAACTTAAAAATAACTGGCGACTCGTGAGTGTCCTGTATGTACACACGGCTACACATCAAGCTATACAAAACCAGTATAATCTGATCGTTCATTGTGCGAAAAGATCTAGTAAAGTGAGGCCAAGATTAACTGGTTTTGTATAGCTTGATGTGTAGCCGTGTGTACACCTCTGCCTAAACCTTTGTGGAAATAAAGGCAGGATGTTATATTTTAGTTCTATAAACTGTACAGTAGAAAGGATAGCAACAACATTAGAGCCCTTTTTTTTTTTTTTTGGTGGGTGGAAAATCATCAAATGACCCCCCCCCCCCCGCTCTTGGGCAGAGCGAAGGGGAGTGTCAGACTTCTACTGACTAAAAACCGAACCCATGTTCCTTCTTTGCCCTTGCGCCGAGGCCACGTTATCTAGTACAAAAATCCGCGGCCCCGACGGGCGTCGGCCCTTGCGGACCCCTCCTTGCTGACATCTTTTTGAGGCGCGCGTGAAACACGAACGCGCCACCGACACGGTCTGTATGCTTAGTGCGAGTTTTTTGGACTCATCGAGCGCGTTAACGTTAACGCAAATTAGTATGGCGCTGGATAAGCGCCACCCTGCGTCAAACGTGAGAACTAAATTTTGTGAGTGTAAGTTTTAGAATTTACGTCGTCGATAGTGACAATCCAGTACTTGTCGAAAGTGAGGCCCATTTCGAGCACGTTTGCATGAAAACGCGAGTGTGAGTTACAATTTTGACAGCTCGATTAAGTATACGAGTCACCTTGCGACGCGTGTGACTTGTCACTTAGGATTTTGTGGTGAGAGCGTCGTGACAGTGGTGTATAACAAAGTTATTGAATTGAATTTCATATTTTGATTATAAATTACAATGGCATCTCGCTTGTATTTCGCTTGGAGGATGTTTGAGACCGCGAGAGCACAAGATGAGCGTAATTTAACGTCCATTGGTCGTGCAAGAGCACGTAACTCGAGGAATCCGCTTAGACACCTTCCGGAGGCTGAATTTAAGAGAAGATAGAGGCTTCATAAGGCAGCCGTCAGATTTTTGTGTCGAGAGCTGAGGCAGCTTGCCCTATCCTTGGAAAATAAGGTAATGTATCAGTGTGTACTTTTGAAACACTTTTTTAAATCTCACTATGGCACAATGTCCTTATTTTCTTTGTTTATTATTTTAGGTCCTTACAGCCCTGGTTTTTATGCAACTGGGTCTTACCAGCGCCCAGTGGGAGTTGCTAAAAACGTCTCACAATAAATGTGCAGTGTTTAAATTGAAGATGTTACTAAAATATTGTTTGAACAACATTGTGCAATAGGCTAAGGCAATAAACTAATATATTGATCATCATTGTAGGAGACTCTGGTTATCCACAACGACCATGGCTGATGACTGCGATTTTAGAAGCTGCTCCGAACACCTTGCAAGCCAATTAAAACCATAAAGCATGTGCAGCCAGAGTCGTCATAGAAAATACATTTGGGCGGTTGAAGAATCAATGTCAATATCTTATACAAAGATTGAGTGCTCCACTACAAGCCACTCAAATGTGCAAGAATCATACAAACTTGCTGCGTTCTACATAATATTGGCATTGATTTTAATATTGTAGAAGAAGAGGACATCATTGGTTGGTATTAACAAATTAATAATTAAAAAAAAAAAACAATGGCACAAATCAGTATTGAATATTAAATTATTTTTGTTTTTAGGATTGCACCATGAAGAACAACACAATGAGCCCATTCCCACAGAGAAAGTAATAGGTGCTCAAACGTCTGACCTAATCAGAGGAAGGGTTCTAAGAGAATAATTAGATAGAAGAGTTGAACATTATTTAATTTTAGTTAGTTTATTTAATAGTTTTAATTAATGTAAATATATAGTTAGTTGGTCTAGAATAAATTATGAAACACTTGTATATTATCTTGTTTTTCAACCCAAAATCAGACCGTACGGCTGGCCCAACTATGTCAACATAGTTGGGCCAGCTGTTGGGCTGTTAAAACACATAGGTATGGTATTCTTTAGATGGAGCAACTGCCTGTGTAACATTACACTCTGCATAACAAGTAGAATTAATAAAACTAAACATTTTATAAGTTTTGAATTTGTAAGAATAAATACCTAGTGACCCCTTTGTAAAATGAAGCTAAGCTACTTTAATATATGATAGAGGATAAAAAAATACCAAATACTAAGGTTGCAATTTGCAATACTTTTAATAAGTAACATCATGGTTCCAACTGTGAACTTTATTTTAATTTTTTTTACATCACTTCAAATATAGATAACTATTTACACAATATAATTCTGAAATTAAGATCATGATAATTCACCAAAGAGTTGGACTTCATCATAGTTTCAGCATTTAAAGTAACATAAACAGTTATATCAAGAAAAACATTCCAGTCTGTAGAATGTAAATTGCATCAGCATCAAGGGGAATAACATCATAAATCACTCAAGTGACACAATTTCACAAAAAAATAAAGTGACTCCGTACTGAGAAAGAAGAGAATTGCTGTCTTGGACTAAAAGTAAACTTTTTTGCACCTCTCATAAGAAATAAACATTGAAAACACTTGAAAGTTTATGTTATCATAGAATATGCAAGATAAGCGCGACTCTGTGTCACCTAGTCACTGAGTGTATAATAAATAAAGCTATTCTAAATAAAATAACAATACCAGCCTGTAACTATAATATGGCTGGTTAAAGGTCTCTCTTTATAATTTAATTTTCCTATTAACAGAAACATTGCCGATAAATACTGTAAAGTTTAATCGCTGATTATAATCGCTATACAATATTTATCAGCTACTTTTTCCAAAACATTCACAAGTCTTAAGCCTATAGTTTGCCAGTCCCTCTGAGCCTGTATCTCCAAATCCCCTAATAGATTCTCCTCTCTTCTTAATTCGCATTATCTCGGTGCTGTTGCTTTTTGACGTTTCTCCAAAACGAGTCAGCTTGCAGAAAGTTTTGTGTGGCCTGCTCAATGTGTGCTGGGCCTCGCTCGTCTGCGAGGTGAACCTCGATTTCTGCTTGCTTAACAAGGAGTAGTTTGCACGGATGAAGCAAGCCTGTGCCCACCTTGGACTTGAGTTGACGGCCTAGTTGGGGTCAGCAATGCTGTCTCTATAAACATAGGTGGTGAATGTGCTGCGGCTGGGGTAACATATGGTCTTGATGGCCCAGGGTCATCCCAATTAGTTTGAGAACCTAAAATATAGAAAAAAATTAAAGGGGTTTCTGCTGATGCCACAAATGCCGAAAAGTAACAAATTGACTTATTTTTAAGTCAAATTTTATTCATTTATTGTGCTTACATTATCACTGTTTTGTTAAGAATTTCATATTTAGCTAGATAAAATGCTAAAGCGTTTATCTTACTTTGACACATGTTGTAAATGTAAACAAAAACTTCGTTTTTTACACTTGATGTTTTTTAATGTTTAAGGTTGATGTTCACGGTAGGGCGCGAAAATTCAAATTTTCTTACGTTTTTATCGATTTGCAGGCCAGTGCTAGGTTGTATGTTAGTGAAAATATTATTCGCGGGTGTAAGACGTATGCAGTTACAGAATTATAATCATCAAAATCATCATTACAACCCTCCAAGTTCATGTAACTCTCAAGAATGACCTTTTGATGAAATAATCATTCTTGGGAGTTACATGA
This sequence comes from Diarsia mendica, assembly GCA_949316265.1. Classification (NCBI taxonomy): domain Eukaryota; kingdom Metazoa; phylum Arthropoda; class Insecta; order Lepidoptera; family Noctuidae; genus Diarsia; species Diarsia mendica. Next base: position 5,736,498 of record OX438898.1, read on the forward strand.
ACTCGGAGGGTTGTATTAATGATTTTGATGATTATAATTCTGTAACCACATATGTCTTACAGCCGCGAATCAAATGTTCATCAACATACAACCTATCACTGGCCTGCAAATTGCAAAAAACTAAAGAAAATTTGAATTTCGCGGGCTGGTTGAAGGATTCACCTTAAGAACAAGCCCTTTGAACTGTGGTACTTTTATTATGAAATATGATTATTTTTATTTACAAAACTGTATGTTGTAATAATATTTAAAGGCATAATTATTTATATTTATCTTTAATATCAGGTTTTTAAATTATTGATTCACAAATCAATATTGCCATTACTAAAAATGTTGCTTAGTCATAGTGAAATTAGGCATAATTTTTGTCATGGAGAAATAGCCATTCGTGCTATTGACACAAGGTATAATTCGGCATCAACTCCGCTCGGGGGCTATAGGCCGTTCGGTCGATTGTTCGTTTCGTTCGTTCACCAATCGTCTCCTCTCACGGTGAGCTAACGCGATTCGAATGGGTGTTTAATTAATAACTCACACTCGCAAATTAATGACAGTCGATTCGTTTCATGTTAGTTCGATTGAACGCGATCGAGGCGTCACTCGAATTTTATTATGACACTCGCACTAAGCATACTGTTGCCGTCATGACGACGGCCGGACGGCGAGCTAGCCCATTACTCACCGTCCACAGGCCCGCGTCTACGGTGGCCGGAAGCCATCACGTGGCCCCCGACGCCCGGAGCGCCTACCACGGCGGCTGGGACGTTGAGACCGAGGGCCGGACGCGAGAGGTCGCCGCCGCCGATCGCCGCTACGAGAACACGTCCCTATCTCCACCCATCGTGTCTCCCTCCGCCTACTCACTGCTCTCACAGTCACGTCTGATGAGCAGACGCGAACCAGAGAGCAGCGAGTAGGGTTTCCTCCTGCGACAGGTGCGCCGCCCGAGGACCCGAACACTGTTCACGTCTCCCGGCGGCGCGCCCCTCGCGTGTCCCTCTTTGTCTGGTCTCTCGCCTTGGACCTTTCCGGCATGAGTATATCTACCGGCAGAGCCCCAAGGGTCATTGAGACACGCAAGCCCCACCACGACGGCAACGTGGGAACACTCCGGTGGGGAACATTAGAGCCCTGACAACAACATAGCGTCCTCATTCGTAGAAGCGTTAATAGATAAACACCATTCATTGTTGTAATTGAAACAAAACCGTTTCAGATGACTCATTTCAGCGCAGATACTGGGACTGTTGAACTTTTCATTTTTCATTAAAATAATGTTATCTATTCGTAGTAAATTAGATCACGTTGAATGTGTGCATACAGTCGCGATATATTGGAATATAACAGTTTTGCCAAGCTTTGGGTTGATACAAACTTATGGGCCTACCACACGCTCAAGCTTCACCACACTTTGGGTTCACACTTCACAGTACATCGCGCGTTACATGGTTGCTAAAACAGTATTACCATTACCAACCACACGCGCGATGTACTGTGTGCATCGTGTAATCGCGCAGGCAAGACTGTGGTGAAGTGTGAGCGTGTGGTAGGCGCATTAGTGATAAAACCACACCTGTAATCCCTGAGGGCATTATTGAAAGCAGGTGCTCTAAGTCTAAAATTGCCACATTAACAGATCGTAATATGAATTGCGTTAAAAAGCCTAAAATTGCCCTCTCATAATACTTAGTACTTAGTTTGCGTCTGTGACCATTTTACGAATTTTAACGCAATTCATATTATTTTCCTATTATGATCTATTTTCTTAAATGGTCACAGACGCAGTTGATGATTTTTTACGCAATTAATATTATTTTCCTATTATGATCTATTTTCTTAAATGGTCACAGACGCAGTTAATGATTTTTAACGCAATTCATATTATTTTCCTATTATGATCTATGTTCTTAAATGGTCACAGACGTAGTTAATGATTTTTAACGCAATTAATGATTTTTAACGCAATTCATATTATTTTCCTATTATGATCTATTTTCTTAAATGGTCACAGACGCAGTTAATGATTTTTAACGCAATTCATATTATTTTCCTATTATGATCTATTTTCTTAAATGGTCACAGACGCAGTTAATGATTTTTAACGCAATTCATATTATGATCGGCTAAAGAGGCCAATTTTAGAGTACTGTACTTACACTTTTTCACTTCACGCTCGTGGTGGGATCTCTCTCTGTTCTTAATAATAATTCTTATTACTTGAGATCAATGCAACGCTTTTTCTTCCATTCACTCTATTTGCCATTTACAATGAATGATATCATCAAAAATGGCATAAAATAAAAATAATAATCATGTATTCTAGATCGATGCTCTGTGTTGAACTTTTGACACTTGATTTAAAACAAACATTTGTGTTCAGATTAGTATAAAATCTGTCAGTTTTACATTGTTCTGAATACGTCTGTTTCATATCCTAATAACTTCCGTTTAAACTATTTCGTTTATAATTCCATTGTTTACCTGTATTGTCCCACTCCTGGACTCCTCAATTCCATTAGGTTTAATTCTGTACAAATATTCAATGATATGGTTTGTTTTTTAACCGACTTCAAAAAAAGGAGGAGGTTATCAATTCGACTGTACTTTTTTTTTATGTTTGTTAGCTCATAACTTGCGACTGGGTGAACTGATTTTCATGATTCTTTTTTCATTTGTAAGCTGGTGCTTCCCGTGTGGTCCCATTGTCACCATTTCAATATCTGATGATGGGATCTTGTAGAAATCGGGGGAACTCTTCAATAAATAACAGCAGATTAACCGCGATTGTTGCTATAGCATATCTAAGCATTGTTTACACCATCACACAACATAATATCACGCCACGTGAAGATCTGATGAAGGACTTCGGAGATAGGCAACGGAACTCCTCAATTAATGATAGCAAATGGACTGGGATTGCTGAAATCTCATGACTGTCTATTGTTTACACCAGTTCATAACATAACATCACGCCGGTACGTTGTGAAGGGGTAAGCACATGTGAACCACTAAAAAGTGAAAAATAAAAACTTTTTTACAAAAAATAAAACCGACTTCGACAAAAATAAAACACAAAAAAGTGAAAAATAAAAAAACAGCTTCAGAAGTCGGTGGCAAAAACATGAAATAAAAAAAAAACAAGAGTCACCGACTTCAGAAGCTGATTTTTTATTTTTCACTTTTTTGTGTTTTATTTTTGTCGAAGTCGGTTTTATTTTTTGTAAAAAAGTTTTTTCATGGTGGCATCTCTGGTCAACCAATATGCGTCTGCAGCGTAACGTCTGTTTAACCGGACTATCTTGTGGGTGTTTTGAGTGTCAGGCCAAGCCAGGAGCGATTCTTCTTCTCGCAACGATGCACGATGACGCAAATTTTGTCCGACCAGTACATAGCAACCTGAAGAGTTCTGTTCCTTGCTTCATTCAAGTCCTGGAATGCAGTTAGTTGTGCACGACAGGCAAAAGGTTTGGGCGCAGAACGTCAGAAACGCAAAATGACAGATTAGCAAATTGTCAGAAACGCATAATGCCAGATTCGCAGAATTACAGATTCATAGAATGCCAGATTCGCAGAATGACAGATTTGCAGAATGCCAGATTCGCAGAATGCCAGATTTGGCGCGAGGACATACAAAATTCTCGAGTAGGTGTGGCATAATTATCCTGTGTTGGGGCGCGACAGTTCGAAAGCATTGTATCCGAGAAGCAAGGGGCGATTTTTTGGTTGATAGAGCCTTCCTTGCGTGGGTAATCTACCCCTCAGATATGCCCGCGTGGGTTATTATGACCCACGCCTCCTCCCTTACACAGGTCGCTGTAATGAGAATGTTATAGAGTATAGACTGATTTACTATGATTGTACCTACTGAACGATTCATACAATTTTAAATTTCGAACAACGGAAACAGAATTACATTAACTTTTAGCACATCACTATCAGAATTTGAGTAAACGGCTTGAATCATAAATGAGAAGGAAGTTAGCGTTCTTGTCGCATTCTGCCAAGGTCGATGAAAACCGGCCAGTATCAAGGATTAGTTGTCTAGTCTTAATCGTGCGTAATTTAATTTTTAGTCGATTTTTTATTCGGTTTAAAGAATTTATTCTCATAAAATAAAATATTGAGGTGTACAAATAGCTGCAGTTTTAAATCTATACTAATACTAGCTGACCCCGGCAAACGTTGTTTTGCCATATAAAAAATTTCAGAAAAAAAAAAAAAAGATGAAAAATAGATGTTGGCCGATTCTCATAGATACCCGATACGCACAAAAAATTTCATCAAAATCGGTCAAGCCGTTTCGGAGGAGTTTGGCATCGAAAACTGTGACACGAGAATTTTATATATCTATACTAATATTATAAAGCTGAAGAGTTTGTTTGTTTGTTTGTTTGTTTGTTTGTTTGTTTGTTTGAACGCGATAAACTCTGGAACTACTGGTTGGATTTGAAAAATTATTTTTGTGTTGGATAGTTCATTTATCGAGGAAGGTTATAGGCTATATAACATCACGCTACTACCAATAGGAGCGGAGCATAAATGAGAAATGTTGCAAAAACGGGAAAAGAAAATTCCTTTCTGAGAGCTTCCGTTGCGTGCGCTGCGAAAATGGTTTAAGTTACGAGAATATCATGTATGAAGTAATTATTCGTCTTTAAAAGTTCTAAAAAAAAGTCCGCGACAGCATCTGTCTATCTTTTAAGATTGACTCACTGTAACCATTTTTTATTATTAAAATGTTAGGTTAAAAAGAATTATTTTTTGCGAAGCTTATTTAACCCATATGGTATTAATCTATATCTAAATAAATGTGTTCGTTAGAACGGAAATTTAATATAGAATATTTGTGCTCTTTACTCTATACAGTTTAAACAAATATCTTAGAAGATATCGCAATGTAAAAATACCCGCGCGGAAAAATAATTACGCGGGTTGCGTCGCAATGTAGGTACGGGGGATTCTGGCTGGCCTCCGGGAAATTCAAATTCAAAATATTTACTGCATCATAATGTTTACAAGTACAGAGTGTTATAGTGTATTTAACAGTAAGAGATAGATTTTATAGTAATTCACACTTTAATATAATCTAAGCTAATCTAAACCATCTAAACTATTGTAATAAAGAGGAAAGATAAGATTTTTTGTTTGTTACGATTTAGCTTAATTAATGTCGGATAGTCGATATATCGAGAAAGGTTATAGCTATATTTATGTGACGCAGACGAAGTTGCGCGGGTCAGCTAGTTAGATTATAAAGTTGAAGAGTTTGTTTGTTTGTTTGTTTGTTTGTTTGAACGCGATAAACTCTGGAACTACTGGTTGGATTTGAAAAATTATTTTTGTGTTGGATAGTTCATTTATCGAGGAAGGTTATAGGCTATATAACATCACGCTACTACCAATAGGAGCGGAGCATAAATGAGAAATGTTGCAAAAACAAAGAAAATTCCTTTCTGAGAGCTTCCGTTGCGTGCGCTGCGAAAACGGTTTAAGTTACGAGAATATCATGTATGAAGTAATTATTCGCCTTTAAAAGTTCTAAAAAAAAGTCCGCGACAGCATCTGTCTATCTTTTAAGATTGACTCACTGTAACCATTTTTTATTATTAAAATGTTAGGTTAAAAAGAATTATTTTTTGCGAAGCATATTTAACCCATATGGTATTAATATATATCTAAATAAATGTGTTCGTTAGAACGGAAATTTAATATAGAACATTTGTGCTCTTTACTCTATACAGTTTAAACAAATATCTTAGAAGATATCGCAATGTAAAAATACCCGCGCGGAAAAATAATTACGCGGGTTGCGTCGCAATGTAGTTACGGGGGATTCTGGCTGGCCTCCGGGAAATTCAAATTCAAAATATTCACTGCATCATAATGTTTACAAGTATAGTGTTTATTATAGTATATATAGCAGTAAGAGATAGATTTTATAGTAATTCACACTTTAATTTAATCTAAGCTAATCTAAACCATCTAAACTATTGTAATAAAGAGGAAAGATAAGATTTTTTGTTTTTTACGATTTAGCTTAATTAGTGTCGGATAGTCGATATATCGAGAAAGGTTATAAGTAGCTATATTTATGTGACGCAGACGAAGTTGCGCGGGTCAGCTAGTGATAACATAAATGTAAGTTAATAGAAAAGTAGAGTAACTTTTTTCCTGATACGGCAAGAATCATAGAAACCTACTTTAGGTAAAGAAACCGTTCATTTTCGCGAGAAAGCGAAGCAATGAAAATAGAACTATAATATTGAAATTCATCTAATCATTTTCGTTTATTAAAAGTCTCGCCTGATTATTCATTCAGACACGTTTGACTAATACAGCAACCAGTTGAAAACGTGGAACCACGGTTGTTTTTGTTGTAAATATATATATATATATATATATATATATATATATATATATATATATATATATATATATATATATATATATAATATATATAATATATTCCACAACTATCACACAACGCCATCTAGTCCCAAGCTAAGCAGAGCTTGTGTTATGGGTACTAGACAACTGATAAACATACTTATATATTTCTAAATACATACATATTATAGATAAATTACACCCAGACACAGAACAAATGATCGTGCTCATTACACAAACATTTGTCCTGGGTGGGAATCGAACCCACGACCTCCGGCATAGCAGTTAGGGTCACTAACCACTAGACCAACAGGCCAGTCAAATCCTTACATAGTATAAAACAAAGTCGCGTCTGTTTGTTTGTTTGTTTGTCTGTATGCTTAAATCTTTAAAACTACGCAACGGATTTTGATGCGGTTTTTTTTAATAGATAGAGTGATTCAAGAGGAAGGTTTTAGTATATAATTTGAACGACATGCACGCGGGTGAAGCCGCGGGCATCAGCTAGTAGATAATAATACGGATTTTTAATTACCTATTTGATGTTACGATCATCTTTTACATAGGTATTTAATTGAGTGTAAACTAAGAGATGGTTGGAGTCTTGGAGTGTAGCCAATAATGTACAGTCAGCATCAGAAGTATATTAACATTTCTCAAAGTTTCGTAGCTGTTTTTTTTTAATAAAAACTTTTTAGATATTACTTGTTACTGAATGTTATTGGAATATAAGGACTATTTTAACGAATAATCTTCTGAAACATTAAAAATAATAGCTAGAGTCCTGTACATAAAAGAATTAAAATTCCGAAATGTTCAGCTACTTCTGATGCTGACTGTACCCGAATGAATTCCAAAGAAACTCGTAAAATTGATATTGTATGATAGATATGTACTTAAATGAAAGAGTTTTTAACCAAATACCTACTAAAAAAATCTTAAGTCTTATCTGCCGTTAAATAATAAGGAAAACAAACAAGTTTAATTTAATTTTAACTGTTTTAGTTGTTTTACGAAAAAACATACGAATACTAATTTATTCTGAAGCGTGAAATAACATTTGTGTAACGATAAAAATATGTAAAATTAATTATCTATGGCTAATAGGGTTAAAGATAAGACTTTTGTTTAAAAATTTGAAACTGTACAAGTCACCATAAATAATAAAATCTCTTTCGTGTTGGACCATTTTCCCGCCGTGTCAAAAGTCAACGGTCTAAATATTTAAAAAAGAACAAAGAAGTTTGTACACACATTGAATAAATAAATACGCAACGAGTTTTACATTTGGATAACATTTGCGGTTGCTATTTGCTATTGGCGCGCAGTACGCGTTGAGTCTCCGAACCGGTATCATATTCAGTTGATAATTATTTTATTTAATTTGGTAACAAGAACACGCGCGAAGCTTTGTTTGTGTTGTTCATCCCGGCGCTGTGAGCGCACGTGTTCCATTTTTGAAATTTATTTTTTATTTTTAACCAAGGAGTTTTTTATGTGTTTTTTTAATTCTTGTGATTAGTCGATTGGTGATATATATATTTTTTAATCGACTAAAGTGTTGTCGTGTTTTAAGTGGCCAGTGTGAATTTGGGAATAATTTGTGGAAAGTGGAGTCCGTTGTCTTTTTTTGGCATCATATTTTGGCAGACGAGTAACGGTACACAGAATTACAGCGAAATTACTCAAGAATGTCGCACCGTGAGTACTTTCGTATAATTTTTTTAAATTCTGTCTTGTTTATGTGATTATTTTATTAATATTTTGTTATTTTGACTTTCAACGTAATTTAAAAATTATATATATAAGTAGGTAGGTCTTATGTTAAATAAAAACTATAACGTTTTGGTTGATTCATGTTTTACGAAGTTTCTTTGTCAGCAGTTTTTTTATAATCGATATTTGAAGGACAAATCAAAAATTGTCAGCCAGCTTATCTTTGCACAAAAACAATTTTGATAATAAAAATCGACTGTTGATCTTATCTCGACGAATACCTATAGAAAATACTTTATTTTTATTGACGTTATCAAAATAATTTATCTATTGATGTTATTATGTTCCAACAATCTCACAATCAAGAGAAAAGTATTAAAGTACTCAATAAATAATTTCTAAATTATTTTACAAAATATCAAGAACAGAGTCAGAATAGAGTACATTTATAGCGACTCCAACTCTTGTTTCTGAGCAATTAAATTGCACTTGGCAAGACACGATTGTGTTTTGTTTATATTTTTATTACTCCATCTATAAATTGTTTAGAAAAATAATTCTAAGATCTAAGTGCTTTTCCGAAGACGTTACAGCTGATTGCAGCATAGAAACTACATAGGTATACTTGATCAGCAAATCGATAGTAGAGCTGTCTCTCAGTATTCAATAGCAATTATGCCATTGTCAACTCTTGAACGCGATTTAGATGTATTGATCACGTTCAATTACATTGAATTGGTAAATTACTACCCACACGACTCTTGATCAGATCTGACAATGGCAGATTTGTTGAAATCGGCACCAGGGTGTCTAAAGTGGCCACTATAGCAGATAATAATAGGATCATAATATAAATTGCGTTAAATCTAAAATGGTCCATTCATAACAGTAACTGCGTCTGTGACCATTGTACGAATTTAAAACAGTTCGTATTATGATCTGCTTAATTGGCCATAAATAAAAACAGAATATTTATATTGGTTACCCTAAAAAGTAGTTCGAAACAACACAGACAAGGATTGATGTAGTCATCAACTCCATTTCAATCAGGAGTCGGCCTAAGTTGAAGAAATATTGTACTCGTATCTTTTAATAGGCAACGGTTTGTCTCCATTTGTGGTAAACCCTCGGATGGTGATAAATAGCTCCCTGAAGGCACGCACAAGGGGCATAGCATAGTACCTACTGAGTTGTGTGTGGCTACCGAAAAATACTTTTTTTTTGGTAGGGCTACCACCTACTCGCTGTTCAAGTCGATAAGGTAGCAAGCCATACTGCTCTACTGGACTCATCATCGTCATTCTGTGCATTTGTTGCCCTTATCCCAATTCATTTAGGTTCGGCAAAATATAAAAAAATACGGAAACTAAAACGTTACGCGTGTGGCTATATCTTCTTTTATGACTAGACTCCTGTGGTGGTCTGGTCTAGTAAAGAACTGTTAAGCATCAGACCTTTTTTTTTGTGGGTGGAAAATCATCAAATAACCCCCCCTGCTCTTGGGCAGAGCGAAGGGGAGTGTCAGACTTCTACTGACTAAAAACCAACCCACGTTCCTTCTTCGCCCTTGTGGGATTAAAACTCATGTTGGGTATTGATATTTCTAGAAGTCTTCTTAGTATTTGTGCCCCGTTTAAACAATAGGCTCGCCCCCTTTTACCTGAGACTCATTCGTAAATTAATGCTTAAATGTTATTTCTCTGTTAAAATTTCGAATCTCTCTTATTTAGGAGAGTGTTATTGGAAACAGGCATCAAATCATAACTAACGAAGAGGAAGTGGTTCTACTTTACATGTCTGCCGACCCCTTTGGAGGAAACAGGCGCGATGTTCCAACACTCGGAGTCATGTGTCCCCATGGATGTCGCAACGTCATCATCTAACAGTATAAAATAATATATATCTATATAAATAAAAAGAAAAGTCCTGACTGACTGTGCTTGGCCAGACTGGCAGCGCGGCGCGGGGAGCGGCGCGGGTGCGGCAACGCGCGCGATTTGCCTGTCCGCACTGGACCGCGATTTCGTTCCGAGCGTTGTCGCGTTCAACTGTTCGTCCAGTGTTTGTCAAAATATAATATGGATGACGAAGACTTGTTTTTATTGGAAAATTCTTACTTTAAATGGCAAATGCTAAAAGTGAAAAATGGAGTTAATAAAATTAATTTAACCAGAGAAAATGAAGGAGAATTTTACACACTGTATGAAAGATTGCGAGAGCAACCTCAAAAGTTTTTTGAATATACAAGAATGTCAATGGATACGTTTGACTACATATTACAAAATATAGAAAATTATATTATAAAAAAAAATAACAACTTACGCCGAAGCAAAAAAAAAGCAAAAATTTTTTTGGTAAGAATTTTAAAATTCGGTTATTTTAATTAATTGGATACTTCTATAAATAATTATAAATAATTGGATTAATTTCTTAAGCTTTAACTTATAAAAGTTAAAGCTAAATAAATAAATCCAATTTATCTGGTTATCTGGCGCAGACTAAAGTTTGAGATACGCCGCTCCCGCGCGGTTTATCGCTTGCCGCCCCGCGCAGTCACTGCGGCCACTTGTATGAACGAGCTATGGCACGAGTTGCCCGCGCGCTCCCCGCGGAAAATAGCCCGCGCCGCTTCCCGCGCCCGCGTGCCCACTACGGACACTCAAATGAAGTTCCATACGTTTAAGTTTGTCGCGCCGCGCCCGCCCCGCGCCCGCGTTTGCAGTCTGGCCAAGCACTCAGACTCATCAACGCCAAGCCTAAACCCTTGGACTTCTTTTATAATGTAGACAAGGAATAAGGAAGGATTTTCCGAAATTCAACCCCTAAGTGAGTTAAATAGGGGACGAAATTTTGTATGGAAAGTCATTTTTTTTCACGCGGGCGTAGCCGTTGGCAAAAGCTAGTAGGGCAATATACTTACCATGGTTATTGACCTACCAACCTAACACCATCTGTTTTACAAATAAATATTGTTTAGCAACAATTAGTCAAGAGTCTGTTATTTAAGTTTTATCTGTTTCATAGTCACTCTACGTCAAATGAAGTAGGTATAAACTAATGTAATTGTCAAATATTCATAGACATGGCTGAACTTTGATACGCGATTAGGTTTAGTTTACACTGGTGTTCAGTAATTTCACTTTAATTTGACTACTAGTCAGTTATAAATGTTTGACAGTAGTTACAGATACTCATTGCCCCTACTGTCTCTAACATCCAGTCTTACCAAGGCGTATCGTAGTATCTCATTAGCCAGTACTAACTTTTGGAGGTCAGATAGGCATTCGCTCCATGTAAAATAATATCCCAACATTTTGGGAAAACGCTAGGCAGATGATGATCTTCAACTTCTTTGTGTTGATGATTGCCTTTTTTAAAATCAAATTAGTTTCGACCAGAACTCTGCCACCTCGACGATGTTGGTGATTTCAAACAGGTCCCTCAAAACACAGGTGGAATCACACATAGAGCAAGACAGGAGAGATGATGGTGCCAGTCCTATACATATTGACTTCTTCATTATCTTTATCGATCACTAACTTTTGCCAGCGGCTTCGCCCGCGTGAAAATGACGATTTTCCATACAAACTTTCATCCCCTATTTAACTCCCTTAGGGGTTGAATTTCGAAAAACCCTTCCTTATTCCTTGTCTACATTATAAAGGGAACCTCTGTGCAAAATTTCAGCTTTCTAGGTCCAAGGGTTTGGGCTGGGCGTTGATGAGTCAGTTAGTCAGTCAGTCAGGACTTCTCTCTTTATTTATTAGAAGAAGAAGATAGTTTCAGGTCGTATGGTAAGGGGCGGGACTGAAAAAGTAATTTCTTACCCAACTGGAATGTTAATGGGCGATTAAAGCAGTTGATTATATAATAACACTAACGATGTTGTAAACCTGACTTTTATTGGTCTTGTCGTAGAGGATTAGTAACAGACATGGTATTTTTCGCTTAGATGCTAAAAGGCCTAATAAAACCTCTGATCAGTAAACAACACATAACATTACGTCTTCGATCCCCAAAAGGTTAGAAAGAGATGTAAGTATCTAAAAAGTATACCCACATTTCGCCAGTACTTCGGTCCGAACCGCTCGTGGTGCGAAACGACGAACGACCCTTTGTAATAGGGGGCGAGCCTATTACTTTCAAACGGGCACAAATCCAGACTCCGTGGTTGCTTCCTGATGGAAAATGAGGATATATAATGAGACTTTGCCAGGCCAGAACAGATTAGTAAATGAACTCGCAAATCTTGTGATTGGTTAACCCCCATTCGGGTTAGCCAACCAGTTTAAAAAATCGCGTTTGTTGTATGGCTCCTATTCTGTTATTCTTCGTCATTATTGCACGCAAAATAAAGAATCCTTACATAGTATAAAACAAAGTCGCTTTTTTGTCTGTTTGTTTGTTTGTATGCTTAAATCTTTAAAACTACGCAACGGATTTTGATGCGGTTTTTTTTAATAGATAGAGTGATTCAAGAGGAAGGTTTTAGTATATAATTTGAACGACATCCACGCGGGTGAAGCCGCGGGCATCAGCTAGTAAATATATATAAATTGCAATAATACTGCATACGGAAAATTGCGAGCTTAACACGGAATTGTGTTCTAGTCTTGTTTATCAAAACCGGAAATCGGTAAATGGGCTTTTGAATACCCGGGGGTGACTCTACCAATTTAAAGTGAGTTATTAAATGGGCTTGGTACTTATTATTATGTTCAAAGCACTTTGTTAGCCAATGCTGGGATATCCCGTGGGAATTTCGAAATCCTTATTTCTTATCTCGGAGTCTCCATATGTGCCCGGTTGATTCCGGCAATAGGCTCGCCCCTGTTCAAAATCGAAAACAATGGGAAACATGAGAATCAAACAAAACTGGCGAAATGTTTGTGTTTACGTATGAATAATAAATATTACAGATATTTCATAAGTTCAATAAAGGAAAGCCCTGTGCAAACTTTGGACATTGATGAGTCAGCTGGAGTTTTAATTTTATATATTAGGGTTAATGTTGATGGCTCTAGGAGTAGAGGAAGACCAAATAAAAGCTTTTTAACAAAAAATAAAACCGACTTCAAAAAGTCAAAAATAAATCAGTTTCTGAAGTCGGTGACTTTTGTTTGTTTGATTTCATTTTTTTGCCACCGACTTCAGAAACTGATTTATTTTTGACTTTTTTGAAGTCGGTTTTATTTTTTGTTAAAATGTTTTTATTTTTCACTTTTTAGTGGTTCACATGTTCATGGGTACAATGTGGACAATGTAGTATTTTTTTTGAGTTTTGTTGATTTTTCAAAAACCGCTTGTCCGATTTCGATAAATAATTATGGGACCATTTGGGAAGTATACCCTTTCCAACAAAAAAAGAATTTTTCAAATCGGTTAGCAAGTGACGGAGTTATGCCCGAACAAACATAAAAAAAAACAAACATCCGAATTGAGAACCTCCATCTTTTTTTAGAAGTCGGTTAAAAAACAAAGGATGAACTGTGTGAAGGATAATGTGGCTAGAAAGGAGGTTACTGCTAAGATGATCAGTAATAGAGAAGTATGGAAGAAGATGACATGCTGCGCCGAGTAAATAGGGAGACAGAAGAATGATGATGATATTTAGTAGTTACCTACTAATACTACTTACTTAACCAATGTACACTTGCCTTACCATTTACTGCTCAAGTGTACACTAGTGTGTACAATTTACTTATTCATGTACATAAATTATCGAGTAAGTTTCAGGTATCTACAATATTTATTTACGCAAGTGATTTGCAATGCGAGGTACTGATCACTATGAATACATAAATCAGAACCGAATACAGTGAAGCTGAAATTATTGGTCAAATAAAAAACTAGTGGCACTCGGAGACTGCCGCGGTAAATCTATTGCATAGCATTTTTTATCAACTTATGCAATAATAGATATAAATAATTAGGTATTAATAGTGTAATTACACACCAAAATAATTATTCATACAAAAAAAGAGAATGGGCGAAAATGTATGAAAGCTGGTACACCCCTCCAATAGCAATGAGATATACGTCGTTAGATAGCTCTTTTTAACTGAAACAATATTTACTATAACAGTTTTGTTGAGATGTTTGTCCGTTTTGAGTTATAGGCTTATAGCTCAAAAACAAAAGTAAAACAGGATACTCTATTAACGTTATAATATCTTAGTGTGTAAGCTAAAATTATATCAATGTCGTTGTATATAACGTAATTCGTAATTATCATAACAAAACATAACATCACGCCTGTAATTACCGAAGGGTTAGGCAGAGGTGTAGGTGCCTAATAGTAGGTACACCCACTTTTCGTCAGTTATGTTTAAGTTCCATGTAATAGGGGGCGAGCCTATTGCCATCAACCTGGCACAAATCCAGACACCATGGCTGCTAGTGCTGCTACCAAGAAATTCTTGAGGGAAACTCCAATAACACTTTGTCCGACCAGGGAGAACGTATGGAAGCTGTCACACCCCTCTAATAGCAATGTCATATACGTCGTTGGATAGGTCTTTTTAAATGGAACAATATTTACTTTGACAGTTTTGTCGAAATGTTTGTCCATTCTGAGTTATAGGTTAAAAACAAAAGTAAAAATTCATATTATTAATATTGTGATATCTTGGTGTGTAAGGGAAAATAACACTAACGTCGTTGTATAATAATATAATGAAATTCGCAAATAACATAACATACCATCACGCCGGTAGCCCCCGAAGGGTTAGGTAGAGGGGTATCTGATAGAATACCCAAGTTATGTTTAAGTTCCAAGTGTAGTGTTTAAGTGGCAAGCCTATTGTCATCAACTGTGTACAAATCGAGACTTCGTGGCTACTACTGAGAAATTCGTAAGGGAAAACCCAATAACACTTTGTCGGACCAGGGAGAATGTATGGAAGCTGGTACACCCGTCCAATAGCAATGTCATATACGTCGTTGGATAGGTATTTTTAAATGGAACAATATTTACTATGACAGCTTTGCCGAAATAGTTTGTCCATCCTGAGTTATATCTCAAAAACCAAAGTTAAAAAAAGTTTTTAGTATTCCGACACAAAGTACCCATCAAAGTAGTCATCTGTTTACGTACATTTTAATTGGTAATTTTTGAATGTCTCGTTGATCTAGTGGTTGCAAGCGCGACTGCTGAACATGAGGCCCTGCGTTCCATTCCCGGGTCGGGTAAATTGTTACCTATTGGATTTACTCTCAAGAATTTGTCAGTATCAGTCAAGGAATTTGTATTTATGCCTAGTTCATGGCAATAGGTTCACCCTCTATTACATGGGAAACATAACTGCCGAAAACATCGGTGTATTATTATAAGTTACACCTCAGTCTAACCCTTTAGGCATTACAGGCGTGATGGTATGTTATGTTATTTGCGAATTACATTATTATACAACGACGTTAGTGTTATTTTCCTTTATACACCAAGATATCACAATATTAATATCATCAATTTTTACTTTTGTTTTTAACCTATAACTCAGAATGGACAAACATTTCGACAAAACTGTCAAAGTAAATATTGTTCCATTTAAAAAGACCTATCCAACGACGTATATGACATTGCTATTGGAGGGGTGTAACAGCTTCCATACGTTCTCCCTGGTCGGACAAAGTGTTATTGGAGTTTCCCTCAAGAATTTCTTGGTAGCAGCACTAGCAGCCATGGTGTCTGGATTTGTGCCAGGTTGATGGCAATAGGCTCGCCCCCTATTACATGGAACTTAAACATAACTGACGAAAAGTGGGTGTACCTACTATTAGGCACCTACACCTCTGCCTAACCCTTCGGGAATTACAGGCGTGATGTTATGTTTTGTTATGATAATTACGAATTACGTTATATACAACGACATTGATATAATTTTAGCTTACACACTAAGATATTATAACGTTAATAGGTATCCATTTTTACTTTTGTTTTTGAGCTATAACTCAAAACGGACAAACATTTCAACAAAACTGTAATAGTAAATATTGTTTCAGTTAAAAAGAGCTATCCAACGACGTATAACTCATTGCTATTGGAGTGGTGTACCAATAAGCCCATTCACCTTTGAACAAAAATAACGATATTAAGGGCCAGTTTCACCGGTTACGGATAAAGTGTCAGATAGTTATCTGACAGTTATCTGACAGATAATGCTATCAAAAGTTGTAGTTTATCTGGCAGATAAGTTCCGGATAGGCTATCAGGGACTTATCAGCAAGTGGTGAAACCGGCCCTAAGAGTTTGATCTTCGAATTTCGCGCGATGTACATTATATAAATCAAAACTAACCTTCATAGACTAAGTAAGCTAGTAAGAAACTCTATGACAGAAAATTTGAAAGAAAAAGTATTGACAGCCTGACGTAAGTGTCATAACATTGAAAAATATGAAAATTATTTATTTTATTTTAGATATTTTATAAGAAAACGAATCGTTTTAGACCGATTCGCAGAATAGTAATGCAAAAACCAATAAAACTTATGATAGATGCGTACTAATAATAAAATCAATGTTTATAGAGTACTCACTCCTCACTAATTTTCTTTCACTATTTTTTCGTGACTTTCTTCAATAAGAAATGCACTTTGTTTATTCATATTTAAAACACTTTGTACACAAATTATACGAGTAAGAATATTTTAGAAGGAGAAAGCAGAGAGACAAACAATTATTTAATTTGACAACCTCAGTTGACAACCTTGTTATTTTCCGTAACCATAGCAACCTGGTTGAAATGTTGAATCTTAACTGAATATTTTTGTTAGGAAATCTCTGGATTCGCTCTCCACGCTCAACTCAACAAGGCCCGCGATAGAATCTATGCAATAGATTAAAAATATTTTCTTCTGATTTCCACATTTGTTAGTTGTTCCTTAAGAGTGCTAGAACATGATTTTATGCATTAGTAAATAAGTGAGGCAGCGGTGGAAATCTATACTCTTTTTTTTTGGCGGACGTCCCAAAATTGGTTTACATTTTCATCAGCGTCCATCAGCTCCTGTGATGTGCAAGCAACAGGACAGGCAGGATACTATATCAATTGTCCCATCTTTTGGCGTAAAAGCTTATTTGAATAAAAGATAACCAGTCCTTTTGTTCGCTAATTTGCTCACACGTTTTTCATGAATGCTTGCATCATGCAAGCATTCATGAAAAAAGCGTGTGAGCAAAAGCGTTTGTGCCGTGCATCGTTGAGTACGAAACACCCGTATATTGAAACTATTCATTCAATTTCCATTCCAATAAAACAGTGTTTATTGCAAATGAAAATAACACACTATTATCTATATTTTAAATAACTGTAGCATATCAACAAGTTATTATGCGTTTATATTTACAAATATCAGTCAAAGGTTGACCTATGCTTGTGCTGTTATACCTACTCGAAGTAAAGTCTATCAAGTTTTCTATCTGTTTGTCCTTTAAATATAAATAGCACATTGTACTTTTGTATTGTATGTAAGCTAAAACTGTGCTGGGAAAATTCCGATGTTTATTTCTATAAAAATATGTGAATGCTTATCGTGTGAAACTAGGTTTTGTGACAGTAGGGATTGATAAAGTTAGTGCACTTTTTTTTTCGTTAAGTCTACACTCGGCCCCTCGACTCCTAAAAAAAGATTTGTGCATTGGTGTCCACTCGACCCCTAAACATAGGTAGTCCACTTTCGACCTCCAGGGGTTGAGTTATGTGGGTTACCCGTCGGGGCTGCGGGTTGTTCGCAAGAGATACCGCGGCCTCGACATAAAGGGCTAAGAAGGAACATGGGTGGTTTTTAGTCAGTAGAAGTCTGACACTCCCTTTCGCTCTGTCCAAGAGCGGGAGGGGTTATTTGACGACCCACCCGCCAAAAAAAAAAGAGGAGTTTGAATTTTCATTTATACAATGTACTGGCATACCTCGTCCACTTTCGACCCCTAGTTTCTCCGAAACCGGTCTGAAAATCTTGTGTTCTGAGAAATACAATAAAATGTTTGTTCCGGCTGGTATTAGTAGATCTTTGAAAGTCGTTACGGGTAGTAAGACAGTAGACACTTGAAATTCTGTCAACCTGTTTTGCCAGGAAGTAACTCGATAGTAGTCAATTGCATCCAGTGGACTGGAAGCTGACAACATAGCTGGGATAAGGCTAGTTAGATGATGATTCGCACCCAGCATTCCCAAAAACTTTCATATAACCATTTCTATTAAAGCTAATAATTCTGTTGACAATGACGTGTATGTTTTCTTACGTATGCCACAACGTCACGAATCTAGGGTGATACTCATCCGGTATCATGGCCGTCTTACTAACACAAATCAGTGCCAAGAATCCGAATGGTCTCTCACACCTGTAATTTATGAAGGTAATCAATAGCTGCACATTGGTGGGAGGTGTAGCCGGGTAATGCGACGTCAATGATTCAGCCTAGCACACTTCAGTGACGGTAAACAATGATGCAGTTTCGCTTGTCTGACTGTTTGGCCTATGCCACAAATCTTTGAATCGGATTCCCTTCTCTGAGTTTTCGCAGTCGACCGCACTGCATATCTTTTTATTTATATAATCTTCATGTACAATTATAATGGTACATAGGCGGACTTAATACCACAAGGCATTCTCTACCAGTTATTTTTTTGGTTAAATAAGACAAATTTTGTGATAGGGTACAGAATATAAATTAAATCAATCTTTTTCACTGTACTCAGGTCTCAGTCTCTAAATGCTGAGGATCTGGATTTGTTGATGTCTTGCCTGGTTTATCCTTAACTAATTATGTCAGTTTTTTTTTTAATTTGGCGTATCTGCATGAATGATAGATGACCATTTTTGAACCTGTATAGCCAAAACTGCAAATAACTATTTCGCTCCTTCGGTTATTTAAGACATGCGCTCCTTGCCCATGCAATTTGCTCCAGATATTTAATAATATATTAATAAAATTATACGAGTACACACCCGCTATACCCTTTCACCCACGCAAGTGATGCAGTAAAAAATAACAACAGTGACCTTTTGCTGACCTAACCTTTGACACTTCGAAGATATGGATGTAGTGACGTCACAACGTGGTGTCTGTCTAGCCGGCTCGTAGCCAAAAATGCAGTCTTTTATTTACAGAGTGGATGAATTATTAAGAGATTTGGCGATTGTATTTTCTAGTGGTAGAAAAGAAATGGGTTTTTTGAGGCAGATTTGATTATGAGTTGTATGGATGCTGTCTTTTTGGTTTCTTTATAGAATACATGCAGCGACTGGGAGATGAGCATCAGCTTTTTATTAACTCTGCTGTACTTTGTTATCAAATCTTTGTTTATCGCTAGATATTTGCTGTGTTTGACTGCTGGTATCCTTATCTTCATCAATTTCATTGAATTTTGAAAGTAATCAAAAAAATTAAAAAATGCATGATTTGGTTTAGTAAAGGCGCTTTAGTAAGTTTTGGATACACTTCATTAGCACTTTTCTCGAGTAATAATAACGCAATTTATAGGAGCCATTCAATTACTTAAAATTACCTTACTGCCCAATTCAATGGGATTGCTTTAGTAACGCAGAGTAGTAATAAGTTGCCTCTAGGCAAACGTACATCATCGTCGATTACCCGCAATTATGTAATAGCGGTCAACCGCAAGCCTGCGGAACTGCGTGAAACCACATCTAAGCACAAGTACCCAACCCGTCCTTGGCCCTACTCCAAAAAAAATACCGTTAAAACGAAATAGAGGCATCCATTTATCCCGTCGAAGCTGCGGGATGTTCGAAAGAGATACCGCGGCTTCGACACAAAAGGGCTAAGAAGGAACATCGGTGGTTTTTAGTCAGTAGAAGTCTGACACTCCCTACCGCTCTGCCCAGAGCGGGAGAAGTCATTGATGATTTCTAACCTCCAAAAAATAGCTGCGTGTCTATCCCTTATTCATTCAATCATCAAAAAACCTCATTAGTAAACCAATTACGTGCGATGTCCATAACTCCTTACCTTCATGGTCCAAAGACACCGAACCATAAATAATTCAGCTCTACGATCACATTATCTATGATTGTACTGACATTTGAGCAGAGACAAGCACGTGTGGTTTCTATTTTGGTTGAAGCGTGTATCTTTGATGAGGGCTTAACGCTGGCTAGTATATTTTGGACCATGGCAGTAAATAGTGGTTTTGGTTTCAAAGGCGAAGACTTCGAATATTTTGTCAAAATAAGTATTTGCTGTAAATGCTATGATATAGCCAATTCTGTATAGAGGAGGCTTGCGTCCGGTCCCAGCATTGAAATTTTATATAAGTACTACAGTAAATTCAACTTTATTGTATTTTGGCGTCTCTCAAGATGGACAGATATTATGCTGGTCGATTTCTGAGTATGTTGATGAATACATTACGGTCTAGTTTTGGTGCCAGCAATTGTTTAGTTCGATTACGACAATGACGATGGCAATGGTACTTAATATTGAATAATAACTGTAATCAATAGTGGGTTTAGAAGCCTTTATGTTCTATTATATCAAATGGGGCCATCGGTTGATACTCTTATATAGATTTAACCGGATCTCGAATAGAGTTAGATCATAGTTACAAGTACCTACGAGTAACTGGATGAAATCGAAAGTTACGCCTATGGCAATGTTAGACAGTTCGACCAATAAATCATTTTGGCTGAAAGACACAGAATAAAATTGTCTCTCGTGACATATGAAATGAACATAAAAAAAAATCATTTTTTACCGACTCAGGCAAAGTTAAAAGGGAAGCTTATCATCGATCATCCATTGTCATCATTGTCCTGCCCTTTTTTTTTTTTTGGTGGGTGGAAAATCATCGAATGACCCCCCCCGCTCTTGGGCAGAGCGAAGGGGAGTGTCAGACTTCTACTGACTAAAAACCGAACCCATGTTCCTTCTTTGCCCTTGCGCCGAGGCCACGTAATCTAGTACAAAATACCGCGGCCCCGACGGGCGATCATTGTCCTGCCCTTATCCCATTCTATTTGGGGTTGGCACAACACGTTTTGTTCTTCCATTCTCCCCTATTAGACGTCACGGTGTACTCACCTACGGTGTGTTCTCTTTCATCCTTCATTATCATTATTTTAGCCAAAAGACGTCCACTGGCTGGACATAGGCTTCTCCCAAGTGTCGCCACGTTTACCAGTCTCGTGCGTCTCACATCCAGCGGATCCCCGCAACCTTCACCAGGTTCTTTTTTTAGTATTCTATCTAATTACCTACGGGCTGTATCAAACATGATAAAACAACTGCGGCCTGACCTCTACAATCACCTCCGATTACAAAATTATTACTTATATTATCTATCATACCTATACAGTAAAATAAAGTTCTAGAAATATAATAATTTTGAGATATAATAAGGCGGCGTAAGGCGGGGCCTCTGGCCCATCGCTGCCTTCTTGCTAAAGCAGCATAAGAGAGCAGCACGTGAATGAACTAGCTTAGTGAAGTCAGTGTTCAATGAGACTCAACTTGAAGTAGTGAAAAAAACACGCCATGTTCAGAAACATAAATTAATTTTATAGCCGAACAAAACACTTGTATATTCGTCACAGAAATGCTTGTCTTTTTCTGCCAAGTTTCGGATCTCTGTGGGAGCTTGCCAAATCACCTGCAGTGTCGGAGAATGTGGAAATATTTGGAGCCAACTCCACCGCTCTGTGTCTTGGATGTTACACATGGCTCTTATGAGAATAATCTTGTAAATGAATTTGGTTAGATAGGGTAATAATCTATAATCTAGTTCTGTCGCAATGATTTCAGTCATTTCTCAAATTGAGAACAGTAACTGGACACGCGTTCGAGATATTCGGTCCACAACCTCTAACGAAGAGAGGAGACTTTAGTGACAGTTGTGGCATATTCTGTTTATGCTACACCATTACAAACGCTCTAAAAATGTAGTCTAAAAGCGATTAGCGAACTATCAACACAGTTGTGACGTAAACAATCAGTTTGTTGACAAATGATAGGAATTCAAGGGTACCGGCCCGACTGAACTGCCGGTGATGTTAGCATTAGGCCGTTCGTCTTTATGAACACTGTTATGTGATGGTTTTAAAAATACTGTATGACCAGATTTAGTTTGCGGTTCAAGGTAGGGCTTTTTCAAGAAAAAATGCTGTATTAGGTATGACTCAAGAAACAATAACCATTTTCTCATGATTATAGACTTCAATTATTTAACATAAGTAGATCTTTAGATGGCTCAGGCGCAAACGTCTCATTCGCAAAATATTCAAGCTTATCACAATTGTCTTTGCTTTGAAGATACTTCTAGCAATTTTTAACAGCGTTTCAATATATTCGACTGTCATGTCACATAGTAAGAAATATAAGATTGTGCTGAGTGATGATTTTGAAAAACATTGAGTAACTTTAAGCTAAGTACCTTTTTGATTAGAAGGCAATAAATCAAAATCTTTTAAAAATCGTTAATCACAATGAAAATGAAAATTACTCACTACATGAGTCCATGATGTTTAAGAGTACGTCAGTTTTTCGCCAACGTGATAAGATAACTCCCAATTTGTCTGCATCTACAAAATGATGTTTTGATGGTGTATTAGACTGGAATGTTGTGCTGAATTAATTGTGTACTAGTGGTGGTAGTGGTTGGTGGTGTGTGGTGTAGTAGTCCTAGGATTGGGTAAGACGGCCTAGTCATAAGTGACGAGTTTGAACCCAAGACCTCTGATTTTTCTGATTCATGTGCGTATTGAAAAATTGCTTCGGTGAAGGAAAATATCATGAGTAAACCAGCATGCCTGAGTGATATTTCTCGACGGCATGTAAAACCAAGTTAGAGGTCCATGGGCGGTATAAAAGCTCTGAAACCAGGTTAAGCAACTAACAAATTGTTTTCTAAATGTTGAAATTTATCATCACTAACAGGAAAAGTCCCTTTAATGTAAAACAAACGTATTCTGTGAAAACCAGCTGCAGTAAATAATATGGCCCACACGTGTTTGTGTAAACTGTTATCGATATCGCTTTTAATTACAATTAAAACAACTAACTATGTGCGGTGCTGATTAATTTTGTGTGCTATATCGATGATACGGAGTTTTGATAGTGTTTATCAGGATTTTTAGGTACTTAGTAGAATACGTCAAAATTAAATATAAAAATAAAAGTGAATCATTTCCATCGATAATGATGGAAATGATTCACTTTTGCCTAGCATGCTTTCTTTCTGAAAATGCTAAGCGAATTTGAAAAATTGATAAAATAAGAAATGAATACACAAGAGGAAGAAGTTATGTTGTAATCGGTTGTCGTGCGTGATCTATGGGTATGTGATGCAGATGAATGAGAAAGACCAAAGAAACAGTGGGTGGACTGAATTAAGAATGATATGGCAAGAAAAGAGGTGTCTGCAGAGATGACGAGGAAAAGTATGTAAGAAGAAGACAGTCAAAACTTTCCTCACGATATTTTCCGCATTACATGCCTTTATTATTATAATAACTACTCAATTTTTAGCCACCGGTGCCACTTTAAGAGTTTCTCTTAAACATCGTTACTTATTCCATCACCCAATCAATATAAATCAAACAGTATTACCAACTTTTCCACCCAATAAAACATTTCATCACTTTGAAAACGTTACAACCAGTTATCATATTATGATTGATGATTGCCACATCTCATCCTACGTAACGAATCTTAATAAATAAATGCGAAAAATTTTGAGAATGGATAGATGAATGTTTGTTACTCTTTCACGCAAAAACTACTGAACGGATTTTTATGAAACTTACCACACAGATAGTTTATACCCTTTTTTTTTTTTGGTGGGTGGAAAATCATCGAATGACCCCCCCCCCCCCCCCCCCGCTCTTGGGCAGAGCGAAGGGGAGTGTCAGACTTCTACTGACTAAAAACCGAACCCATTGTTCCTTCTTTGCCCTTGCGCCGAGGCCACGTCATCTGGTACAAAAATCCGCGGCCCCGACGGGATAGTTTATACACCTCTTTTATCTATTCTGTGGTTTATACCCTGGATTAAAACATACCATACTTTTTATTCCGGTAGTAAGATCCTGTGGGACAAAGAACTCCATGCGGGCGAAGCTGTGGGCATAAGCTAGCCTATAAATATGAACACATGATATCAATGGGCAGTAGGAACAGTTAGTCATACATAAAACATTATCTTAATTAATTCACTTTAAATGGAAAACGTGTTTCATTTGAGCCCGATGTCACGGTCATGTTTACGTTCCGCGACTTTCGTTTGTGTTTGCTCTTAGAGCGGGGGCACACGAATTCACACGATGCGTTGCGGCGGCGGGCGGTGCGGCGCGATTTCGACGAATCGGCCTTCAATTTCACTGGTCGTGTGCCCGCCGATTGGTCGAAATCGCGCCGCACCGCCGCGCGCCGCCGCAACGCATTGTGTGCCCACGGCGTGGAGCACAATCACGGCCTTATTTCCTTTACTGTTTCATCATCTGCCTAGGCTTTCAAGTTGGGGTCGCGGTCGGCTTCCAGTCTAAACGAATGTAGCTGAATACCACTATTTTACATGGAGTGACTGTATATCTGACCTCTACAACGCGGTTAGTTTTGGGTAATTTGCGATACCCCTTGCTAAGACTGGTAGACCTATAACGACTGTCGAAGTACATCATCATCATCATCATCAGCCTATAATGTTCCCACTGCAGGGACTCAGGCCTCTCTCTCGGAGAGGGATGGGCTATCTACCACGCGGGCCCAGTGCGGATTGGTAGATGTCACATGTCTTTGAATTTTTGGTTCTAAGACATGCCGGTTTCCTTACGATGTTTTCCTTCACCGTTTTGAGAGCAGTGGTGATGAAATAAATTACACAAAGTAATGCGCCTAAACGAATGCGACTGGGTTCGAACCCAAGACTCACTGTTCGTGCTGTGTAAGTCGGGGCCGCTACCACTGAGCCACCACTGCTACCTGTCGAAGTACAAATAACAGCAATGACCAATTACTTATACCACGTGGCATATAAGTTGAACGTAGTCGTTTATTCGACGTCCCATACAAATCAAGCAGAGAACCTGCTCAGAACGACGCCATTTTGTGTCAAGTTATTTGCCTAGGAGTATAACGTGCTTTCCGGGGAGACACAGAGGGGCATTAAGTGGTCACTCATCCACGAACCAACATCGGCAAGACTTACCTAAAGAAGATCGACCGAAGCAGCTGATATTATTTATATATTACCACGAGCTTCCTCCTCAAAAACACACTTACTTGCACTTACTGCGCAAAAATGTGACAAATAAAGATTCTGATTCTCATTCTGACTGTATTGGTTAGGTAGGTAGGTAATAGGTGTAGGTAGGCAGGTGTTTTGGAATCGATAAGGTAGATAACGCGATCATGACATTTAGATTGCACCAAAACAAAGTAGTAACGTTTGTGAAACTGTGTGGGGCACATACTGGGTTAAAATTAACCAGAACATCAATTGCGTAATACGTTTTTTGTCAGATTTTAAAGGAATACGTAAATGATGGAATGAGAATTGTCTAATTGGCAATTTTAATAGCATTGGGATTGAGGAAGTGTAACGCAATTTAGCTGTTCTCTTTCGTTTTCCTGTTGCAAAGAAATAAATAAAAATGTCTTTCATTATTTTGATCGAGGATACGAGTAAGTTCTTTTGATTATTTTATTTTTTGTTAAAATTGCATTTCTGCGTCTTTTTGGTTGAACCGCGTATTATTGCGGAATTTTCGTAAGTTTTTTGTTATTTCAACGCTAATATAAATGCAACAATAACTTAACCTTATTAATTATTATAGACCCCTACCACAGTCTTAAAAGAATTGAAAACATAAAACAAGTAGATAAATAAACCTTCAAACAAATCTGACACCTATCAGACTACAACATGTCTTTTCAGATCCTCTTTATCAAAGAGTACATGCATGATGTATTATACCTACCTATGTATTATAGATTTATAGAGAAGAGTCCATTATGTATCTACCTATGTAACAAATTGGCACGTGTTATATGAATCATAATAACGATTTACTGTTCCCATTAATAATTAATACTTCCACACTTTTAGCTAAATAATTATATCATGTTCTTGTACCTAATTAATGAACTGTAGGATATAAAAAGATGGGTTGGTGAAAGTCTGGCTGATTTCCAAGTATAAAATATATGATGATGAGATGATGTTCATAATCCGTTTCCGTTTATTGTATGTCAAGTCAAAATCGAATTGAAATTGATTGAATTGATTGATTGATTTTTGATTGATTGATTGATTGATTGGAGTTGAATCGTCAGTGGGAATTTGACTAAGGGACATATAGGCTGACATTGCAAGACCACCTGTGGCATTTGACTTACTTATTTGCAGCCTTAGTTCGAAGAAGACCCTAGAAAGATGGAGAAGATTCCTAGGTGGAGGTGCACTTTAGTTAAGTATCCAGCAAGGGCTCTCCCTCCACCTTGATCAGTCTCATGCTTCGAGCTAAATTTAACTTAATGACTTTCCGATAGTTTTCGTAAGCAACAGATATCCATCTATTCAAATGGGGTATCCTCGATTCATCACAAACCAATTGTCAGTGTGGTGCTCCTCTGCAGGATATGCACCACCTTCTGTCCTGTCCATCCTGCACAACCACTCGCACCTTTCAGGATGTTAGAGGTCTGCAGGTGGCTACATACTGGTCTGGCACAGTTCGAGTTCGTCGATACGTAAATTAGAAGATTCGTCGGTAAAATAGCCGACATCTGTCAGCTAGACAGCCGACGACCGACTGATTGCGTAGCCGACACGTTTCGACTGAGTGTCGCTTTGTCATACATCCGACACGCATTAGTATAACCGTATTGAAAGCTGCAGGCTCTTCAGAATTTTGTCAATTTCATTCAATAACATCTTCCATTTCAAATTGGTTTTTGCCTTTGATAATTCTAATGTTAAGTATCCTACTAACGTACTTTTACTTCTAGGCAGACCATATTAGGAAATTTTCTGGAAATTGTCATTTGATAGTATAACACAATAAATAAATAAAGGTAATCCACGACTATTAGATAAGGAAAACTGGCTATCTCATGTTTTTTTTTAAATATTTTTATCTACCTGAAGATTTTGAAGCAATCGATAATTTTCTTGATAAAAAGATGAAAGTCAATGAAGTTTTTACGTCACATAAGAGATTTTTATATGCGGCCATTATTTTGAATAAAATGGCGTTACATAAGCTTCATACTAAAATCTTCCAACCCTTTCTTTTGGGTGTTAGGAAATCATCAAATAACTTCTTCCGCTCTGGGCAGAGCGATAGGGAGTGTCTGACTTCTACTGACTAAAAACCACCCCTGTTCCTTCTTAGCCTTTTGTGTCGAGGCCGCGGTATCTGTTTCGAACAAACCGTAGTAGCCCCGACGACGGGGTCTTCCAACCCCTTGAATACTCATCTAGACCCAGTATTTATGCTAAACGTGTCGTCTGCCCAGTGGCAGACGACACGTGTCGTCTGCCACTGCATTTAAGATATTTATATATATTAGATTTATTAGATTCGAAACTCTCATCACTGTGTACTCGTAGAATTAATTGTATTTTTAGGGTTCTGTACCGCAAAAGGAAAAACCGGAACCCTTATAGGATCTGTCTGTCAGTATCTAAACTAATCTAAAGGATCCTGTCTGTCGGTATATATAGGAGGTCTGTCTGTCTGTCGGACCATTTCCCCCCTCCTTATCTCTGAAACTACTGAGCCTAAAATTCTGAAAAAAATACAGAAATTAGTTCAACACTTTTATAATAGATTACAGGAAATCCTATAAGAAGTCTATGGTGCTAAAATAACATGGAAAATCTCTCAGTATCTACTACAATGGTACGGAAGTACGGAACCCTTCATGTGCAAGTCCTACTTGCACTTGGCCAGTTGTTTATGTATCTTGTCATAAAACTTTTAGTATTTTAGTTTCAAAAGAACCTATCAGTTTTGCATAACCGTGACCTATATTGTATGTATCTTTGTAATTCTGTGTATCCTTGTTGGAGATTTAAATACCTAAACTAATTTCCAAAGAGCCGATGTCGAAGCCGATGTCGAATGGCTATAGGCGCTGTGGGGACACCGCACCGATGCCATTGTTTACAAACAATACATCAACGGTATGTAGGTTAATTGCCGATGTGGGTCACATTCTATGCTGCCATACTCTACAATTTATTGAGGTAGTTTTTATGATGTGAATAATGAATAAGGGTTTTGGCACGGTTTGGTTTGTCCTTCCCGAAATAAGAGTTGAATGTGTCATCCGAATTTTCAGTTGTCACTATTGTATAGTTTTCACAATTTCTGGCGAACCCGCGTTCTTCCAGTTCTGACAGAATCTGTCCAGTTGGTCCCATCAACGCCTACGTGGCCTGCCGCGATCCCGCCTCAGTGGGCCAGGGCAGTTTTCTGCTACTTTGGCTCACAGTTTATCCGTAATGCGGCAGACTTACTTGTCTTGTCCAGCTCTGACCTAGGGAATAGCATGTTTTGGTAAATTTGACTAGTTAAGTTACAAAATAGGAAGGGTGTCACTGGTCAGCAGATGCTAAAAAACCCAAATAAAATGTATGTCTCGAAGAGCTGATACGCAGCTGATGTTTGTAATTAGTTTTCCATTGATGAATGTAAATGTTATAACTGCTGCACCGACTATTTTAGCTGCCTGTTTAATTTGCTAAAAAAACGTTAATTCATGGTTTTCCACAATACCTATTTGATAGTTGCACAAGGACCAGAAATGTCAGTTTGATTCTTTTTTTTTTAATTGTTTTATTTGATTAAAAACCACTAGCCTTGACTTTTGAACTTCAGGTAACTTCCATTATTATTACCAGACACTAAACTGTAAGTGGTTAAATATAATTAATCAGTCAATTCATTCACTAATGGTTTTATAAGTATTCAATCACCTTCGTATCAGACCTTCAAGACTTCAGCACCTATTTGCTCTTTTCTGCATTCATCTGCTGAAGTGCGGACACTCTTTATCCAATTTTTATCCTACTTGTGAAAATTCTCATGATTCAAACTTACAGAAGGACATCCCAAACTCGCATAAGTTTAAGAGTTTGGGTTATCCTTTCAACATCACTAGTATAATTAGCACATTCACAATTACATGCCCCTTTCTTTAAATAAGTAACTAAAATTTATTTCAAAATCACCAATCTAGAGAAAAACACCACATTAAACGTTCAAATAAACAGTTAGACTTAAATAGAACAGCAGCCGTGCTAATTGCCACAGTTATCTCAAGTTTTGTGAGTGTGACCCAGTTCGACGCGGGCGCACGTCCCAGGCACGAGGTGGCGAGGGCAATGCGCAGGAAAACGCCCTGTATCGTGTGTCTAGCTGTGTGTGTGATGTGTGTGTGTTTGGGTGTTTGTGTGACCTTGAGAGGTTTCCTCTATAGAGTGTTGGCTCCATGGGCATGCTTTGTTGTCTGATTAAGTACTTATTTAATTTTAAACTTGTTTGGTCAATGTTTGCCATGTCGAATGTGTGTGTATGACTACACTGTTGTGTGCTTATTAAGAGGAAATGCGAGTGCTGTCTCTTTCTACTATCGCTGTCTCTCTCCGTCCTCCTGCCCTCTAATTCGTGCGATAAGGACAACTATAGAAAAAAGTTAGAATTCGAGGTTTGGCTCTCGCCTATTTCCTCCTCCAATATTGAACCAATTTAAAAAATATTTTAGACAATGAATAAGGAGGTTATATACTACGCCGCTATGTTTTTTTTTTTTCGTTAATAGTTGTCAAATTTGTACACTAGGACTCTGTTAACAGCGATCTAAACAAGCAATTTTGAGCATTTTTTGAGGGTTCTATACTCCATTTATTATAACATTAGATAAAAGAGGCTCGCAGAAGCAGGAGTACGAAACCTTTTATTTTCAAGTAAAGTTCGAACAATTTTAATAATACATGTAAGTATGTGATTTTATGGTACCTAAGTAACAATGTATGGCATAGAATAATATCTATTCTACTCGTCACGAATGTCACGATGCTTGGATAGGTACAAAATCAAACTCAAACTCAAAGCATTAAAATTTATTTCAATAAACCATTACAGGCACTTTTGAATGTCAGAAAAACAACATAAAACAAAGCTACAGTCATAAGGCATTAAAACTTGTGAAAGTATTGTAGTTGCCCATTCCCTAGCATAGATCTCTATGGAGGAGAACGGCATGAAATTTTCCAAAGATAGAAGTGATACGATAGTGTGAGATGAGATTTATTGCTATTAAATAAGAGAAAAGTTTTACCACCTTATTGATATAATGGAGATGATAGATACTTCTTTTAAACCGCAACATTCTCGTATAACCTCATTCTTCAATTTATCACTCAGAGTTACACCACACACACATGCTTCGCAATGAACGCTTTTCCGCAGCATTAATCCTACTTTCATGCTTAGTTTGTCACACCCAACATTCACTGCCATACGTAAGTGTATAGCACCAGCACACCATTGTGAACAGCCATTCGAGCCTATTTTAACATCAACTGGTTGCACACTACCGCATGCATAGCACTATTTACTTTATTTCCCGCATTTACTCTCCTTTCCACATCTGCATCAATCTTTCTATCTCTTGTAAACATACTGCCCAAATATACAAACTCACTTACTTGTTCCACGCTCTTATCATTTATTTCCACATCACACACCAATACACCCTCTCCCTCCACCTTCCTCTCCCTTTTCTCTTAAATCCTTATTATTCATCATCCTCTGATGATGATGATGATGAACTTTCACCAACGTGAATGATAAATCTTTCTACAACATCATCCATGATACCATCAAGTTGGCAAAACCTTTCCTCTTCTTTAATTGTATGAGCAATGCAAGATTGCCATTTCTCCGCAGTTATATTTATTAGTGCTTCAGGGAGCAACTGCTTCACTTCTTGCAATTTAAAACTTTTGTTCTTTTGTGCTACATAGTACATACCCCTTCATTTGAGCCCATATTAATTCTATTGGGTTGAGCTCGCAGTGGTAAGGTGGTAGGCGTAATACTAATACATCTTTTTCTTTAGCCATCTCATCTACAGCAAACTTTTGGTACAAATGTTTTATTTGTTTCACTTTTTCTAATAAAGTCGCTCTAAGGTCTTTTTCCTCAAAAGGAATATTTTTATTTTTCAGCCACTCCTGAATATCTGCCTTACGTGTGGCTGTGGTTGGCACCTTCTCCACTTTCCTTGAATGATATGGCGCATTATCCATGACAATAACTGCACCACTCTCGATTTTTGATAATATTACTTTGAACCACTTTTCAAAATTGTGTGAATCCATTTCAGAATGGTAGTCTCTGTCACCCTTTTTGGCTTCAAATATCAATTCTCCATCCATTAAAAACCCCTCCGTTGATCCTGTGAAATGAAATAAAAGCAAATCAATAATTGTGTATCGGTGGCGTAGATTACTTGATCGCTGGAAATAGATTTTAACCAAACTTAAACATCTTTTTCCGAGGGGAGGCATTAAGACTTAACCAGTTTTCAGTGACCAAGAATGGAGTGGTTATTTTATTAATGATTTGGTAATGTGACAATTGTTGATAGATTAAGAATAAAAGAAAAGTTTTACCAATATGGCCAATGATAAGCCGTCTTCCATTTCCTGTTGGGTTCTTTAAACCAGTTGATAGTCCTGCCCGGTGTGCTTCCTTTGAAGATTTAATAGTAGTGTCTTGCCATACCTTGCTTTTTGTGTGTCCTGTATGTATAAATAAAGTAATAGATAAATACAATATTACATTGACTCATGTTGAACTAAATACTTCACTGTATTGTTATGCATAAAGAAGGTTTTACATAGCATATCAAGTAATGTAAAACCTCCTTCTTTCAGACTTCATAAATATTAGCAGCACTGTACCTTCATTTAGCCAAGTCTCGTCTAAATAATATATTTTTCTTCCTTCGTTCCTTAATCTCTTAATTTCATGGAGATATTTCACCCTCCATACTACGATCTCGTGTTTGTCGATTAGGGCACTTTTTCTACTTCTTTTAATATAAGTAAATTTTAGTTTATTCTTTATTAACTTGTATAAAGTGCTTCTTTTAAAATCGGGTAGAGACTCATCGCGATTAACGGCATCCAAAATCTTGTCCAATGTTGGTAGCTCATTATCAAAGAAAAATGAATGAATTTTCCTTCGTATTCCACTTAATGTCATATCGTCATAATCGTCAGATTTACAGTATTTCTGTTGGCAAGGTGGGGGTGATTTCAGGCGGTCTTCTTTATTGTACTCTTTGAGTATATTATAGACTGTTGCACGAGATATGCCTATAAAATGATCAATAATGTATGTTATTACCTCACAAAGCATGTTACTTTCAAATACATTTATTTTTTATAGTAATAATTGTATGATCCTTACCAGCAATTTCTGCAGTTTTGAGTATTGACTGCGTCTTATAAGCAGAAGTACCTTCGGGTTTGGACGCCATAACATCTTTATAGATATTTATTATTGTTGCTTTTTCTGCAGAACGAAGCGGTGTTTGTTTTGTTCTCTTTTTCTTTGGAGACAATATTTTAACATCGTGTTCAATGTTGGGGCCACGTTTTTTTCGCTGTTCCCCCTGATCAGCGTTACCAGCAGTCTCAGAGCGTACCTACATGTTGCGCTTGCAAGCCACTCGGGCCTGCACCGGGATCGTCCGTGTCCATAGCGTACAACACAAAACGTACCGCTTTGTACGAACAACACAAAACTAACACTAATAACGATAACAAAACAATAACAATAGAAAAACAGTAACAAATAACAACTAAACCACGAAAATCCAACAACAACAACGAGAAACGGCGTAGCATTCACAAGTATCCACAAGTGAATAGCAGTATGACATTGACAATTGACAACTGCACGATGGTATCATAAACCGACAAAATTAAAGAACACGCGCTTTCACAACTTTTGTAGAGAATAGGTAATATTTTAGATTTGGTTGAGTTATAGTGACAAAACGTTCCCGGGACCATCCATCCCTGCTTCTTTTAGATTTTAAACATTGACACGACATTATTTCATGTAAAAATTAAATAATATTAAATGAACGCCTTGTACTTTCGCAAGGTAAACAGGTTAAATAAGTACAATTAAGTGTGATAGCTGTTAATTAAATTGATTATATTTAACTCCACTTCAATCTTGACTGTAATAGTGTTTATTGTATTTTATTTACAAAGTGTGCACCTAAAAGAGCCTTTTTTAACTTCTGTCTAATGCTATAGTAAATGGAGTATAGTGCTTATAAAAATAATTTATCACCAAAAAGGAAAACATAGGGGCATAGAAATAGTTAATATTTATTATTCTGTAAAAAACCTTTGCTCTAGGGTCATTAACCAAAAAGAAAACAGGCGAGAGCGTTTGTATGGAGAAAAGACCACTCGCGTTTCCTCTTAACAAATAGCCTTCGAAAACAGTCGAAAAGCCAGATTTTTGGTGAAGTGTTTTTTTTAATTCTGTCTATTTTGGCAAGCGCGGCTGAGAGTTACGAGGATTCATTGGATACGGGAGGACCAGAACTTGATCGTTGTGATGCTTGGAGGACGGACAGTCCCTTCCACATACACGTCAATTGCAGACGAAGATTGAGGTGACTTTGCTGAGTTCAAATAAAAGCTATTGAGGACTTAGGCGAACTTTCACCACCAATGATAGCATACCCAAAATTTATTTAAAACATCGCACAGTGTTTTTTACACCCTAAAAATCGGACATGCCCTTTTTATTCCAATAATAGATGCTGTAACATGTTTGGAATGCGAGAGTAGAACACCCAGAGTTCAAATAAACTTAGAACCAAAGTTAGAGCCATTTTGTTTTTTTTAGGTATTTTGATAAATCTAGAAATATCTTGTCTCAGGAAAACTTTTTCTTATTTCTGTTACAATATTAAATTAACGACGTATTTTAAGCATTTTTTGATTATATTTACAAGACTTTAACTCCGCAAGGGAGCCCAGAAATAGGTTTTTTTTAAATTTAAGAATTTATTTTTTGTATGATAAACCTTAACGAATACGGATTTTATTTCTAGCTCATTACATTAACTAAGATACAATAAAACCCCAAAAAAATAACCGTGTCGATATCCAGTAGGATCTCGGAGAAACATACTTCTAAAGTTCTCATAGAATTTCTATGGTTTTAGGGTTGCCTCTCTGAGATGTAGGTAATTGAAAATAAACAGTGTAGGAATATTTTTAAAAAATCGGATTGCATAGGGGTTAATTTATTGATTGTTACGTTTTCTGCTATATATGGATCTACCTATTTATTATTTAACGACTTCAAAAAATGAGGAGGTTCTCAATTCGGAAGTTTATATAATTTTTGTTATGTGTTCGGTATTACCCGCGATTGCTTCAATCATACGTTTGTTTACATTTACACCCTTCCGTAAAATAACATTACGCCTGTAAAACTGAATCTAAATGAATTGCATTTGGTGAACTTAATTCTAAAGTCATAAAAGTAATTTTCTACTAGTCAAACTTTGATGATGCAAAGAAAAAGCTAAATTTAATCATTGACATTTTAGGTTAGTATTAAACCCATATTGCACGTACCTATTACAAGAATAGGTTATAAAAAACTTAAAAAAAAAAAAATTATTACTTCTATTTTATTTAACTTATATTAAAAGTGCAAAACGTTATTATTACGCATTACGATCACCTCTTCACAATTTGTATTTTTTTGGAAAATATTTTGTCATTTTGGATTTTTGTCAACCCTAGGTCGTCATTTTCAAAATCCGATAGCTTCGAGATCCTACTAGATATGGATTCGATATTTTGAATTTAAATGGATAAAGATATAATTAATAATTACATTAAGAAATAAAATCCGTATTCGATAAGATATAAAATTTAAAAATAAATTACGAAATGAAGCTATAAATTTAATAACTCCCAGTTGAATGCAGTTAAAATTACAAGTATTATCTTAAAATAAAGACAAAATGGTGTTTTATAATACTAAACATAAATATATTAGAATTATTCAATAGTTTTTTTTATATTAATATTTTTGTGGTTTTTCTGGTTTCCATAGAAAAATAATAAATTCGACTATAACTTTTGTTCTAAATAAAATTGAACTTTGGGTGTTCTACTCTCGCATTCCAAACATGTTACAGCATCTATTATTGGAATAAAAAGGGCATGTCCGATTTTTAGGGTGTAAAAAACACTGTGCATCGTTCTGTTTCTGCCAATCCTTATAGTGTGATATCAGATGTTAACTTACAAAATATTTATTTAAACTTCATGCACAAACGTGGAAAAAGTTTAAATTTAAACGTGATTTGGAGAATACTATGAAACTACTACAAAATGTTCATATTATATCACGATTTATGTCATGCATGTTTGACGACAGACAGTGAGTCAAATATCGAGTTAAGTATACGAAGAGGGCATCGAGTGCCTCTTGAATACAAAGTAGTGAAGAACCAATATCGGTACTTCAACGTTATATTAGAACTCGAGAGTTATTTAATGATGTCGAGGTGTTAGGACATTTCTATTACGTGTATTGTTATTAGATTAATATAAACAAACTTAATAACAATTTGACTCCCAGATTCCAGTAAATGCACCCTCGGTGGGTAAATCTTCCACTGACTACCTGTAATGAATTTTAGAGATCTACAAATGACAGCCTTCCGAGGCACGGAGTAAAGCCGGTATGTTATGGGTGAGTCACGCATCCTCGGACCAAACTAAGCAATCTTACAGCTTACTCTTTAGTCTTTACCAAACCATATTTACAATAATGAAAACAAGTCAAGGCATACTCATAACAGCTGTTTCAATCTAAAGGAAAATGCCATTACAACACATGTCCTTTTGAAGGCACATAACATAGTGCTACAAACACATATTGTGTACTAATGCTGTAAAAAATAATGAGAAATTGACTCTGTCTTTCCGTTACCTACCTTTTCATGCCTTTGTTTTTTTTTGTAGAAATTTTACAAAAAATCATCAAATGACTCCTCCCGCTCTGGGCAGAGCGGTAGGGAGTGTCAGACTTCTACTGACTTAAAATCACCCATGCTCCTTATTAGCCCTTTGTGTCGAGGCCGCGGTATCTCTTTCGATCATCCTGCAGCTCCGATGGGCCCTTTTCAAGTTTAGGAGTAGCTTGAGGTGCTGGCGTTTCTAAATTCCAGCAGGGTATTTTCCGAAATTCAAGCGATGCTGCGGGCGTAAGCTAGTTTTTCACTAAAGCATATTTACTTACAATTGTGCCATCAACTTACAACCAAGGTTATCCGGTTTTTGCTACCAAGCAATTGAAAAAGTTTTTATTCTCATTTTTCTTCGCGTACAATATATTCCCAGGGGCTGTGGGGCTGTGTGAAGGTCGGACCTTGACCTTATTGGTAGTGTCCTTGAAAAAGGTCAGATGCGTATTACTACGCAACCGGCGCGGTTTTTCGCGGAAAATGTATAGAGGAATGATTGGGGACCTGTGCACGATTTTCCTAGTTTTTTTTGGCATTTTTTGTCTTTTTTGGGGAGTGGGATATCATCAAATAACCCCTCCCGCTCTTGGGCAGAGCGAACGGGAGTGTCAGACTTTTACTGACCAAAAATCATTTCTGTGTTCCTTCTTGCCCCTTTATATCGAGGTCGCGGTTTCTCTTGTGAATTTGTGAAGAACCCGTAGCCCTGACGGCTAGTTTTTTTTTGCCTTCTGTAGCATTTATGTTTCCAATGCTGGAACATAGGTCTTCTTGCCTCTTTGAGGGGGAGTAAACCCTGCCCGTCGGGGCCGCAGATTTTTGTAGGTACTAGATGACGTGGCCTCGGCGCAAGGGCAAAGAAGGAACATGGGTTCGGTTTTTAGTCAGTAGAAGTCTGACACTCCCCTCCGCTCTGCTCAAGAGCGGGGGGGGGGGGTCATTTGATGATTTTCCACCCACCAAAAAAAAAAGGGGGGGGGTAAACCCTGATGACAAACAGTTGGGCCGAGTGCACATTGGTGGATTATCATCATCATTCTCATGCCCTTATCCGCAGCATGTCTTCTTCTTCCATAGTCCATATTTCTCTATTATTCCTCACCACCTTTTTTGCCATTTTTATCCTTTACACAGGTCATCCTTGGTGGGTATCGCAAGTTTTAAAATGTTGGATTCTAGTACGCAATGGTTTTCCCACGACATTTTTTAACGACTTTATAAAAGGAGGAGGTTCTCAATTCGAGTCTGTATGTTTCCGCCTTCGGAAGGTAATTTTTCTTCTGCTGTTAATATTTCATTTTTTTGTGTTTTTGAAGTCGGTTTTCTTTTACAAAGAAGTTTTTTTCTTTTGACGCTTTGAAAAAACTTGAACCCTATGTTTTTGTATCTAGCCTATGTTTAAGATAACCTTAGCTATAATTTAAAGCTCAATGACCAGCATTCTAGTAGCAATACACTCTCATTCTGATAAACTTTTATTAAAGGACAAAACAATAATGAGAACATTGACACTATCGTTACATTTGATAGCGATGCAAAAATACAAATAAATACAAAACAGGTTAGTTCAATAATGAACCAGTTAGATCGTGGATGTATCTCAATCGATTTTAGACTTTAAATTGATGCCATTACTTGCATTTTGATTAAAATTTGACTGTAGTGTGAGTTAATAACTGCCTCATTTGTCTAGTGGTCGTAAGCGCGACTGATGTGCCCTGGGTTCGATTCCCAGGTCGGGAAGTGTTGCAGGGTTTTTCTATTAGGAATTTTGCTATACAAAATGTAACTTAAATAGAAGAAAATAAATTAAATAAATACACAGGTAGTTTAAAATTACCTATGCATTAGTTCCAAAGATAAGACCGGATATTTAATTAAATTAACAGTATTTCAGTATAATAATAATGATGTTGTTGAATAAAATAATAACATATACCTACTTACCTAAAGAGCCAATTAAACTTGTTTTTGATAGCGGTTTTGTAATGTATTTATCGCGAATAAAAACTTCCTTCCTGATAACGTGACCGTAGCAACAATGAGTTTTGTAGTAGGTGGAATGTTTTTGTAAATGGCATATTTTTGTGGTGAGCTGTAGGTAATAATTAAAATGTTGACTTAGCATAGTTAGCATCTCAAGGACTGAATTACACAGGGTGGAAAGAGTGAACGGTGGCGTGTGTGGAAAGTGCCCATGGTATTCATTCCGCTTTTGTACGGTTACATTTATTTATGCTTAAAGGTAACATAACATAACATCACGCCTGTTATGTCAGGGCTATGCAGAAGTGTATCTCATAGTACACCCACATTTCACTATGTTAAGGCCCATATAATAGGGGGGAGCCTATGGTAACATAGGTCAAGGGCAGGAAGATGATGTATCGATATATTCAGCCTTCCTTCTGACATTCCCTCTATCTGTGCGAGAAAATTAGCCATAATATGTCACGTTGGCCCAGCGTGGTTACTTGGCAACCAACCTTTAAACATATTTTTGAAGACACTAACAGGAAGTGGTTTAGCAATATATTTTTAACAGCGACAAGACATCATTGTGTCGCAAACACGTATATGAATGGTGAAGCTGAAGAGGAATGATTCTCGCAGACAGCATGATACTAGTATCATACGCCAGTTAACTTATACCTGTGACATCATCCCACTGGAAAATACCACCAGGTTATGGCCCATGCTTGTGACAAAGACCGACAGACAAACAAAAGTTATCATTAACACTGAAATCGGAATATTTATTCTATTTCTTTGGAGTTCCCGATATTTCAGCGCTGTTGTAAGCACCATGATTAATTGATCATGGATAAACTGAAGTTATTGCGAAGTTATTGCGGGTGGGTGTTTGTTATGACCAGCCGAATCGGTCTTCCCCCTTGTTCGTTTTTTGCTCTCGATACCGCTACCGCTGCCATTCACAATTCTGGTCCCGACACAAAACTTATTCCGCCTTAATAACAAAAATAGTTAAACCTGGTTTAACTTAGGCTTGGTTTATCTCGCATGCCGTCACTTTCATTTGAATATTTTTGAAGTGAGACGGCACGGCGACGGTTTGCGCGAACTTTTTTCGGCACTTTTTCGGTTTCCGGTGTCTTCAATGTTAGTGACCACGTCAGTTTAAAAACAAAGGTTACTTTCGCATTCATACATGGCTCAATAGAAGTACCATCTGTTCCTTGCATAAACACCATAATATGGTGTTTTCATAAGTTCTCATATTATGAGAACTTATGTCATCTACTCCATGACACAACTTCGATGCAGTTTGATATAGGAGCACTGAATGTGTTTGCTTACACATTGGTAGAAGGTAATCGAATTCCATATCGATCGATTCAGGTTTCGCATTACTTGGGGGGGAAGGTATGATGAAGTGTCCATTGGGGGCTATTTACAGATTATCTGATCCTGGGTGATCTGATCATCTTTGAAACTAAACTCTAATAGTTTTAGTGGTTACAATCTATTTGAAATCATCAATCAATATCAAACAAGCCATAACAAAAACTTCTAACTAAAAGTGATCTTCAAGGAAGTGCTGATTACGGAGATTCTAACTTTGATAACTTTTTTTTCGGAAATGTGACTTTTAAAGATTATGTCTGAAACATTTGTTTGTATTAATACTAGCTATTATGATCTTCTTCTTCTTAGCGTGTTGATGACAATTCAAATTGAGTCGGCCCAAAATTTGGCGACGAGTTCGGCACTTTCAGTAGCCTCCATCAACTCCTGTAGTGTGCAAGCAGCAGGACAGGCTGGGCACGATATCAAGTGCCCCATAGTTTGTGGGGCAAGACCACATTTACACTCCAGGGCAGAGTCATCTATGAATCTCCACCTGAACAGGTTTTCTTTGCTTCGGCCTACCTGTGTCCGGAGTCTGTTTAGAGACTTCCAGGTCAGCCATGGCAACTCGTGTCCAGGTGGAAGATTTTCGGCAAGTGGCACAAATGGGTTGGGTAAGGAAACGCTATCTTGCCACAACTTAAGTCTTTCCTTAGAGCGTTCACCAGTGAGCGGGGGTACACACTTTAAAAAGCTGTTGCGGCTTTTCAGCCTTTGCGGTACTATGATGTTGTTCTTCGGGGAGGCTCCTTTCTTGGGGTGCAAGAAAGGAGCCTCCCCGAGTGACGTATCCACTGATCTACTATACGTCCGGCGCACCCTGGGCAGTCAGCGAATCCCCACACTGACTGGCTAATCCTTTCACCACGATGACAATTCCAAGCTATTATGATTAAGATGTGTTTTATGTGTGGTCGCTGTTTCGAAAATAAAATGGCGTAAGTTGGCAGTGGCAGGACACACTTCATACAAAACTGGTCTAATCCGTTCTTCTTGTTATCGTGTGGGCAGTAAGGTCTAAAGACCCCACTCACCCTAGTGTCAGAGTTTCTGAACCGCCGCAAGGGCCTCTGACATGGTTTGACGACCGCCATTTGGCGAATCAAATCAATCAAATCCGTTTGTTGCTAGGGATACTAACAACCAGTTCTTTTGCGTGAACCCTGTTTCCATATCTTGCTTGAACCCGAAAAAGAATTCAGGAAGATCGTAAAAAGATGTATGTGCTCTATTCTTTTATTTATGTTCGCTTCCTTTTTTATTTATAGTTCATAACCATAATAATTCTTAATAGCGTTCGTACGTGACGAGATCCTAACGGCTTCCATACTACGTTCTACTCGTTCCTACAAACGACCTTCAAACACTGGAGTACTCCATGAATGATGCGTCATGGTGGCAATTTGTTAATACCAGTACTTGTGTAGTTTTATTTATTATTTGGACTTCCTGTTTACTACTAGTTTAGGATTACATTGTCATAGGTTCGCACCCTTTTACATGGGACTTAACTGCCGACGTTGTACTAGTGGTCGCAAGCACGACTACTGAGCAAGAGGTCTTCCGTTCGATTCCCGGGTCGGACAAAGTGCTATTAAGTTTTGCCATCACGAATTTCACAGTAGCAGCCACGGTGTCTGGATTTGTGCCCGGATCGGATGATAGCAATAGACTCGCCCCCTTAGTTTAACATAACTGGCTAAAAGTTGATATTTTACTAGGTACATCTTTGCTTACCCTTCGGTGCAGGCATAATGGTAACGAAACTGGCGAAATGTGGGTGTTAGTAAACCTGTGCGTGATCCTATATTTGTTATCTACATACGTTATAACGTTACTGTTTCAATTATTAATTAAAACGTTGTTTGACGTGGTTGTACCCAAAATTAAGTCAA
Source organism: Diarsia mendica (assembly GCA_949316265.1). Classification (NCBI taxonomy): domain Eukaryota; kingdom Metazoa; phylum Arthropoda; class Insecta; order Lepidoptera; family Noctuidae; genus Diarsia; species Diarsia mendica. The sequence continues at coordinate 5,777,919 of OX438898.1, forward strand.
TAGCTGTGGGATTAACTTGGAGTACACACGGCTATACATCAAGCTATACATTTTCATTATAAGCTGGTCTCGCATTTTATATGATTTCCGTACAGTGCGAGATCAGCGTAAACTGGACATGTATAGCTTGATGTGTAGCCGTCTGTACGTTCGGTGTATTCGTACTCGGCTTTCAATTAAACCTTTGTTCATCGCTGATATCTGAATTACCGCCATATTTTATGTTATTATCAGATATCACTTTATCAGTTATCTGATAGAAGATTTTTGTGATTCCAGCGGTTACAGGAAAAGTCGAAATAAATGTTGTTTTTCTTTGCTGACGAGATTGTTTCACCACGTTTTCTCGTAAAATACTGGGAAGTGGTTAGATTTTGGGACTTGGCAATTTTGAAATAGTTCTGATTCTCTGCCTTGTGTGGATAAATGACGTTGGATTTTGATTTGATACACTTTTAATTATTTAGACTCATGATCTAACGAATATAATACTTACCTATGTTACGTCGGATTTGGCGCAGTGATAAGAGATTGTCCAAAAGCACAGTTATTTCATAATAGGTCTGTTTGGCAATGCTTTGATGGAGCATATTTTACCCACGACGGAACGGAGACGGTATATGCGTTTGGGGTGAGAGGTTGTTTGTGTGTTTGTTTGTTTGTTTGTGCAAATACATGTTGCCATTTTTCTCCAAAACTACTAGTCCGATTTTGATGCAGTTTTCAGTTATGGGTTCGGGTTTGATTGGTGCATGTTCTTAGATAGGTGTTACGGTGACAACTCACCAGGGGGCGCTGCAGCTAACATTTTTTGTGCAAATCAAAGTTGCCATTTTTCTCCAAAACTACAAGTCCGATTTTGATTTTGTTTTCAGTTATGGGTTTAAGTTTGATTGGTGCATGTTCTTAGATAAAAAAAAAGTAAAAAGTTTAAAACAAGTTTAAAATAAAAAGCAAAATTAAAAATTTTGAAAAAACCCACGACTGTTAAAAATTAATTGAAAAAAGGATAAAATAACATAAAACACCCACCTTAAAAAACCGAAGAATGTCCGTCGGGAGCTGAACATTGCTAAACTAGTTCATTTAATGGCAGCCCCCGAGCCCGACGGACGTTCTTGGGTTTTTTTAAGGTGGGTGTTTTATGTTATTTTATCCTTTTTTCAATTAATTTTTAACAGTCGTGGGTTTTTTCAAAAATTTTAATTTTGCTTTTGTTGTGTTAAGGTCTTCAAATTGTAAATTACATTTCTTAAATTCTGTCTAGTATACCAGTATACAAATCATTTTGGGTTGTTATCGGTACGTGGTTCATCATTCTCTTCCCCTTATCCCAATTCATTAGGGGTAGGCGCAGCATATTCCTTTATACTTCTCTTTTACTCGTCATCTCATAAGCCACCTCCTTTCTTGACATAATAATATCATCTTTATCGATTCATGGTACTTAGTTCAAGCAAATGTCGCGTTGCCTCTCAAAACCGTCACCACGCATAGATGGTCGCACTTTTCATCTCGTTGTAAGGCCGGGTATAATTTTAGAGGCGCTGCAGTGCATCGACCTCGCACCCAACACGTGGGCGTTACGTAAGCTTGCGCGGGCGCATATGTGGTACGTCACGGTCTTATGTCAGTGTGTGTAGTACCTACCTTCTGTAGAAAGGTGATGGCGTTTATGACATACTAGCTGAACCAATTTCGTCTGCGTCACCTAATATAGCTTATAACCTTCCTCGATAAATGGACTATCCAACACAAAAAGAATTTTTCACTTCCAACTCGTACTTCCTGAGATTAGCGCGTTCAACCAAACAAACAAACTCTTCGGTTTTATAATATTAGTATAGAAAAACCTGACGGTTGTAAAGATTTGCTCTTTAAACGGTGAAGGAAAATATGGCTTGGAAACGGCATGAGGGACATTCAGCGTCACCCACAGCCCGACTTCACCCTGGGTATAGAACTATAGATAGAACTCTCTTTGCTTGTGCTAAGCTCCACGCTCTTGTGCCAGTCTCATCATTGAATGTGGCGCACTGGAAATCATGTTATCTGCCCATCTCGCCTCTACTCGATAACTGAATCGAGTCAGATAACCGATTATCCATGTTCTTGATTTCTCCCCGATAAGCTCGTCTCCTATTACAAGGGAAACATATTTGCCGTGAGGGTTTACTAATTAGGTACACCTCTGCCCAAGGTTATTTAGGAACTAAACTTTTAATTTTGTACTGAGAAAGTATCAGAAGCATGCTTATTCGGCGAAACTACGTCGAAATACACTACTACAGCTCAATTATTGTACTCCAAATAGTTTAGTAAGAATCCAATAGCCATAAATCTCAAACATCCACACCAAAACGTGCAGAACATCATAATATTTTGATCATAAATAACAAAGATTGCGTTTAACACGATACGGATTGTGTCTGATACCGCCAAAGGGAATGGCGAATCGATAATTTCACGGTCATATACTTTTGTGGCCCTTCTCGTGTTATCAGTTTTCCCGGGAAACTTGCCCTTTTTTATCGTGCGTGCCTATAATAAAGTTTAGCTTAGGACTATTCGCAGATATTAGGGTCAGGGTCCTCCGGGATCCCGTCGGGGCCGCGGATTTTAGAACTAGATGACGTGGCCTCGGCGCAAGGGCAAAGAAGGAACATGGGTTCGGTTTTTAGTCAGTAGAAGTCTTGACACTCCCCTTCGCTCTGCCCAAGAGCGCGGGGGGGGGGGGGGGTCATTTGATGATTTTCCACCCACCAAAAAAAAAAAAGGCGACAGGAAAAAATACCGCAGGGACATCGGCAAAATGTGGTTTACAATTAAACAAATAACTATGGGCTGAATCTTAATTGCGGTAGCATAAGTACCAGTAGCCACTAGCCAGTAAGCGGCATCTTGCTGGGTACTTAGGTACCTGCTTATTTACAGCCTTTTTTATTCTTTTTTTTTTTGGTGGGTGGAAAATCATCGAATGACCCCCTCCGCTAACTTACCGTATTACCATCAATGTCTTACTAAGGAGGTTATTCCACCACTTATTTCCATTTATTTGCAACTAATTGGAATAAAACTGTTCAACATAGACGAGATCTCAGCAACTCCCTAATCATTTATTCTCCTGCTCTTATTCACATTTATTTGGGTTCATCTCCTTTACTTCTCTATAACCTACCTCCTTTCTAGCTATACCATCCTTGAAAGGATCTGACTAGCGCGATATCGAGTGATCATAAAATTAGATCCCTATACTAACGTATTCTCTCTCCTCTATTCCAGTGCCCCAAAGCGGCGGTGACCGTCGGTCGCTCACCATAAGATGCGTTCGCTGCTAGCGTACTACGCAGACGCTGTGATGTCGGCAGCTGCTCGCGGCGCCGGCTGCGCGCTTGACTGCAGCGGCCGGGGAGACTGCCTCAATGGCACGTGCTTGTGCGAGATCCGGTATGCCGGGGATGAGTGTGCTGGACCTAATATGCCTTATCATGCCTGTAAGTATTTGCTGCCAGCGTATTATTTATTTTATTAGTACCTACTGAAGGAGAACCTAACAGCTAACGTTCCTCGTGAAGAATTCGAGAATCTTCGTAGACTGCTCCCATTAGTGCTTCTTCGACGGCATCCCTCGAGGTCCTCTCATTGGCTGTCCGAAGATGATGAGCTAATTTTGAGTTATGCCGTAAATGTAGGTAGGTTCCCCAAAGAATGTAATGCCTACGGTTTGTTGATAGCAATCAGCACATCCTCAACATCATGCGGGAACAATCATAATTTATTAAAGTTTAGGGGAGTCTGGCAGGGGTTTGCAACTGTCAGAAGTGTCCGGCAATAGAGGATGAGATTTCTTAAGTTATCCCGAATTTAAGGTACTATTTTATACACCTTTACTACCTGTTATCTGTCAAAGTAACCACAGCCCAACTATATTCGTTGGTCATTCTTACCTGTATACACAGGCCAACTTTCAGCTTATATAAAATAAGGAAGGTTTGGCCGTCGTAGGTATGGGCTATCATTGTTTGTTTACGTGAAAAACAAAAAATATGCGTCTTCTATTTTTTGGAACTCTATCTGACGGACTAATAAATTACCCTATTACTTTGTTTGCCGAGAAACTAATAGTGTAAAAAAATGTTCTAGAAATTGTTTCCATGTATTTTCACTCGTATCAGTACAGTACACAATGAATTTTACTTTGTAAATATATCAAACAATACAAGCTCACAAACGCGTGGAATAATTTGTTTCGTGCGTATAATATTATTCATACAATTCGCCTTTCTATGTGTTTACGTATTTCAAATGACATTAATAATACCACAATATATTTTTTCCGCCGTAAATGCCGTAATAAAGTGGTGTGAGGTGATTGTGGTCAAAGAGCGACGCAAATTTAAATTATTTTCTAATAATTATAATGAAAGCCGTTTATTTGTGCGCTTAAATTAATTTACATTATTTTTAAATATTCCGTAAACAACGTAGAAAAGAAGATTCCTAGACAAAGGCCACCCTTGGTCCTCGGGGGAGGCCTTTGCCCCGGAGTGGGAAAGTTAAGACTAAAAAATGGTCGCGGAAGACCCGGAGTATTTTCTTTTGTCGATCGCATACGACATCGTCACATAACTAATTTACTACACCACTAATTGAGTAGCGTGAAACTTTCGATAATGTAAATTGTAGAACAACAATCTTTCCAAAACAAACTATACTCTAATGGAAAAAGGTTGATTTTACGAGGGATCACGCCATGACTGCGTCATGCCAACTTTCGTCATGGCAAACGAGACGTTTCACTGCCTAAGCCAGCATATAGATAGAGAAAAAAAAACTGCGACTTCTTTTATTACCTTTTATTACACAACACCCTATCTCCAGATCTTCTTTTCTCACATTTTAACTCCTTTTTTCTCTTTCCAGGCATAGGCGGTGTATTCCTCCTGGTAGCGTTCGTGTGCGCTGTCCAGCTCACGATATGCGTGGTGACAGAGTACCGGCGCCTCAAGGCTCCCACCTTCCTCCGAGCCTGCAAGGTCACCACCCAGAAGATGCTCTACTTGGTAGCCTTCCTGGCTTCCTTGATCCGGGGAGCCTACTTTGTCTCTCCGGTGAGTGTGAGTGATATGATAACTGAAACTTTGTTTTGGGTGAATTGGTGATGGTACAGTACAAAACTGTGAAAGATGGCGACTGAAAACGACCCCACACACTCTAGTGTCAGAGTTTCTACTTTTCTAGACCGCCTCAAGGGCCGGTGACATGGTTTATATAACACTGAACGACTGTTTCTTAAAAAAGGCATTCAAAATCTGCCTAGCCTTTTCCCGACGATGGGGTCGGCTTCCAGTCTAACCAAATGCAGCTGTATACTAGTATGCCACATGGAGCGACTGCCTATCTCACACAACTATCACAACTCAGTTAGGTTGGGTAATACGATACTCCTTGGTAATACTGGCTGTCAGATTTTCAGGCCACTGACTGACTGATAGCCGGAACCAACGGCCTACGTGCTTTCTGAGGCACGGAGGAAAGTCTGTATGTAATAGGTGGTCACTTTTTTTTTTTTTTTGGTGGTTCGAAAATCATCAAATGACCCCCCCCCGCTCTTGGGCAGAGCGAAGGGGGGTGTCAGACTTCTACTGACTAAAAACCAAACCCATGTTCCTTCTTCGCCCTTGTGTCGGAGCCGCGTTAACCTTTCGACAGTCCACAGCCCCGACGGGGATAGGTGGTCACTGGCTTAACAAAAACATCACGGTGCATTTATCTACCTGTGCTCTGCATTGTGATCGATGCACAAGTGTAACCGTTAATACGTGTGTATTAGAATTCTGTTTTCAAAACAAAAAAATCAATAACTGGTAAACACGAATAACCCAATTAATCGGTTTCACACCGATTCAGTTGTCAGATGGTTATCATACAAACATTAGACGCTTTTCTGTTTCTCACTGATAGTTTTCTGTTTACAGTCGGCGTTCCAGGAGGGATGGGCGACCAGCCTGTTGTCTGCTTACTACCCACTTCTGATGTCCGGATCATCTCTCATCGTCTGCTTTTGGGCGGAGGTAAGTCATTCATTCTGTTTAATTTACACTTATACGTCTATCAAGCAGTTTCTCGATGAAGTATTTTTTTTATAATATGGGAAAACGTTGGAGATAAAAAGCTGTTTCTATGGAGAGTTTATTGTTATTCGTGGTACAGCGCCATCTATTAGTAACGCTTTGAAGTATATATATCATGTGTATAGCGACATCTATGGAAATTATATTAAACTAATGTAGAATTTGACGTAAGGTTTAGTTATTTGCCGCTAGGTGGCGCTGTTGTACTGAAGCGCGTGCGCAGCTACGATGAGATTAGTATTGTTTTGCAATAGATGTCGCCTATAGTCTTGTTTAAATATTAAGGTTTTTTACGTTGCTATGATTTTGATATAGAAACAGCTTATGTTAGGAAATAATTCACATTAGACCAGAGGTGAGACTCCCGCTCCCCAAAACCGTCTGCATTAAGTCCATCTGCATAAAGTCACGTCATTCTCCCTATGGGGGTAGGCAGAAACAACAGAACCTTTGATATATAGCCTTTGAGGAAAGAGCTGCTTGAAACATTTAGTACATCTACTTTTATCAGATAATGACATCAAACCCCATAATGTATTTACTTGATTATGGTAACTATACGAGTAAACTTCACGTGTTTGCTTCAGACCAGTTACAGCTTGCAACAAAGTTATTACAAAAGTTGAAATCACTTATAGAATATACAGAGTGTATAATATAAATAAAAGTGATTTCAACTTTTTACTCGTTTGAATTCCAGAAAGTATGTTTGGGTTTTTGAATGCCCTCGCGCTGGCCTGTCTTGAGTGTGTGTGTGTCCTCCATCCAAGGGGCATAAAAAATGTTTTTGCAGAGTGACAGTGCACTAAGGGACCGCTGTGGGATACGAGCCTCGGTTTAGGCCTAGGGCGATACTTATTGGAATAAAGAGGCTACTAGGATCGAACACATTTATTAATAGCACAAATAATATATTTACACAACGACTTTTCTCCTTGACAGAACAGTTATATAGTGACAGATTCTAAACTCGAATCTATCGTTCACTGTCGTGTAGGTATACAACCTCCATCACGCACCCTTAATCTATAGCATGATGTATGCGCAAGATTACATTAAATACCTACCTAACATATTATTACCTACAAGTGCACGCACCCTTAAACTACTCAGTGTGCATACACAAGTATATTCAGCTGGAGCTATCGTTCACTGACATACAATCTATCTTTATTATATAAGTATGTTTTTAATACAGCTATATAACAAAAATACTAAACATGAACAAAATAAAAATTATCTATTACAAATCATAACAAATCAAAATAGAATCACATTAAAAACAATATTAGCTAAAATCATTACATCACACATCGCTCGCCCCCTTAATAGATAATTTTTCTAAAAATTGCTTTAGTTTAGGACCTGGTACAGATTTTGTTAACATATCTGCTACCATTTCTTGTGAAGGCATATATTTTACCTCAACCGCCTCATTGACTATAGCTTCGCGAACATAATGAAATCTAACATCAATATGTTTTGTTCAGTTATGGTTCATCTTATTTTTCGCTATTTTATGTGCTGATTGGTTGTCGTTGTAAATGACCACCGGTTTGACACAAGTCCCCTTTGTTAAACTTTTTAACAAATTTCTTAAATAAATAGCTTCTTTCGATGCTTGACTGAGGCCTACATATTCTGCCTCAGTGGAGGACAGCGCCACGCACCCTTGTTTACGACTTTCCCAAGACAAAATATTGTCTCCTAGTCTAAAAATTAAACCTGTACAGGATTTCCTATCATATGACCCACCCCAATCCGCATCCAAGTAGCCTCTTTATTCCAATATTATTTTGGAAATATATGTTTCCATAGTTTCGCAATTGTCTAGTCGGCATTGCCATAACTCTCGTTGCAATCTGATTCGTCTGCCCCAACCTTTGTCTTCGTAAGCCTCTCTGAGACTCATCCACACTTCACGTGCTGTCTTCGCACTATACACATGTGCGAAACATGCAGGCTCAAGTAGCAGACATAACGTTGTTCGTGCCTTCCTGTCAGTATCTTTCAATTCAGCTGTTATCTCCGTAGCTTCAATTACCTTGAACCAGTTTTTGGACTCTAAGTAATTCCTTACCACAAATTTCCAATTGGCGAAGTCCTCAGCTCCATTCAATTTTCTTATTCCACAAATTGAACCTGAATGATCTTCTGCCATGACGAGAATTTTGCCTTTTGAAATTTTACAACTGACACTTTTTACACTTTTTTGTGTTCTAGCTTCTATGCGTTTTTGGAGCCTGATCCTGGGCCCATAACCTATTGGAATAAAGAGGCTACTAGGATCGAACACATTTATTAATAGCACAAATAATATATTTACACAACGACTTTTCTCCTTGACAGAACAGTTATATAGTGACAGATTCTAAACTCGAATCTATCGTTCACTGTCGTGTAGGTATACAACCTCCATCAATACTGAGGACTTTGCTGCCTGCAAAGGGACAGGCTGGATCTGATTGAAAACAATATTTAGTTAGGGGCTGATTTAAAACTTCTGGGGAGGGGGGGGGGGAGGGAGTTGCCATGTAGCACATTGTGACAAGGGGACGCGGGTGGCCCGACGGCGGTACTCCGGTCGCTTCTCGGGTAGTGATGTCATAAAAAAACAATCGACGATCGTACCTTTTGATGCTGAAATAGAGAACTATGGTAGAAGACGACAATGCTACTCCGACCCTGCATAAATTAGGATCTTCTTATCGTGTGGGCAGTAAGGCCTAAGGACCACACACACCCGCCGTTTGGCGGTCGGGACCACCGGCTTACACGTTCCTTCCGAAGCACGGAATCGTCTTTTTATCAGACAATCAGATGATTGAAGCCTGCAATGTCCTAGCCAAACTGGGCACAACTTTACAAAGTATGCTTCCCGTGGGAATCGAACTCACAACCACTGGGTCAAGACTCACGAGGCCAACGCCTTAACCACTCGAACACGGAGGCAGTTAGGATAATGGCAGTAGAATGATGATGTTCCAGCCTGTATAAATCAAGTCACGTCTTCACATACGAAACAATTAAAACAGCTCAATTTGCGCACACGTGTCGATTACACACTCAACATCTTACTGTGATTACAGCGTTATCAAGACCATCTCAGATGATATCGTATGTTATTGTCACTGTTGTTGTACTAATTGTATGGTAAGATGTGGTTGCTGGACTGATTAAGTTGTTGTGTAGCCTGTAGCATTTAATTCAGTACATATCATAGCAAAGGAGTTTTGAAATCTAAATAACATACACAAACTCACGCCTTTTTCCCAAATGGGTAGGCAGAAATCACAGAACGCTAACCTGCTACGGCTACGAGCCTTACATTCTCCTTATGCCTCATCCACGCTCTTACATCTAGTCCTACACGCACGTCGGTTGTGATTACTACGCTCCTGACCATTCTAAAAGCATCACGAATAAAGTCGGTGTTGTGGAATAGGGGATCGGACAAAAAAAACTAATTAGTCCGCCAGATAGATTTCCAAAAAATATTGACCACATATTTTTTCTTTTTTCACGTAAACAAAAAATTAAGACGATAGAGTGCTTGGAAAACTCGTGTGACGTCATATGATAGTACATTATTTTTGTACATTCAAGTGACGTTTCAAGCCCCACTCCATGATCATTGACGCGCTATAGCTTCGTAAATTTTTATTGTTTTGATAAATCAAAAAACACGTATCCAATATTTTTCGATAATCTAACTGACGGACTAAACAGAATCATATTTTTTTGAGTCAGTCCGATCCCCTATTGTGGACTCAAACAAGAATAAAACAAACGGGGTGAGCTAAATAAAACCGTTTAAAAATTGTGAACTTTGAAACACTTGATGACTTGTTCTTATTTTGAAAAAGATCTGCCTCGTTGGTCTTCTGGTCGCAAGTGCTGGCTGACTGCTGAGCATGTCCATGGTCCTGAGTTATATTCTTAGTTCGGGCTGAGTGTTACTGTGGGTTTCATCAGGATCTTCTCATTAGAAGCTACGGACCCTTGATTTGTACCTGGTTGATGGCAATAGGCTCGGTCCCTATTCATCATCATCATCATCATCAGCCATTAGACGTCCACTGCTGGACAAAGGCCTCCCCCATAGAACGCCATCCCGCGGTCGCGGTCGCGGAACGCGGTCCCTATTACATGGTACTTAAATATAACTGGCGAAATATAGGTGTACTATTAGGTAAACTACTGCCTAACCCTCTGGCGATTATAGGCGTGATGTTATGTTATCAAAAATCCTTGTAGGTACTAAATATGTGTATGACCATTTGGCTATGTCAATGTTATGTTAAAATCCCCTGTAAACCATACTTACATTCTTCGGACTCAAGTTCTGCGAAACAAAGATTGTTTATTTTTTAACTCCACGTCTCTGTCGTGATTTCTGTAGTTATTTTTTGTTTATTTCTTTCTTGGAACTGTCTACTGATTTAATATGGTTTTGTTAGTACAAATAGTGTGTCATACTTGTATTTGTTTTCTTTTCTTACTGTTATCTTATCTCCTCGAACTCTTAGGAATCAAACATTTTGTGTTTACTAATTTCGTTAACACCTAAAAGGAGTTGTAATGTATACTTGTAATTTAGACTAGTTGAATACAAACAAGGCGCATAAACAAGATGGTGAGGTACCTATGCCTAATACAATGTACATATAGATCTAAAGATTTCCAACGTAGAGGCTATTATCGTTCAAACAAAAACTGACTATAATGACTTAATGAGCCAACGACCTGCCTATCTAAAGCAAATGCTATCCTTTTAAAAGTAATGAGATGTCTTTAGTTAGTCGTGACCTCCAAACTGAAGTCTAAATAGGCTTTTTAGATGATCATTATTGATTGATTTTGGTGATTATATTTTTAGCACTAATTTCATTTATAAACATCCTATGTGAGTGTGATATGATAATTATGCAAGTACCTAAATCTATACTTCTATACTATCTATATCTATACTAATATTATAAAGAGGTAAAGTTTGTGTATTTGTTAAATTGTAAGGGGTAATCTCGGGATCTACTGAACCGATTTTAAAAATTCTTTCACCAATAGAAATCCACATTATTGCTGAGTGTCATGTAGGCTACTTTTTATCCCTGTATTCCCACGGGAACGGGATCTACGCGGGTGAAACCGCGGGACGTCCGCTAGTAAGGGATAAAAACAAAGATTAAGCAGAACTTAAAAACAAGTTTTAGTTTAATACTCGTAGATTAAAGGAGGTGTCTCATGAGATGACAAAGTGTGTAAGAAGAAGAAGACATGCTACGCCAAAACAACTGATAAAGGGGTTTGAACTTTTTTGTATGGGAGCTTGGCATATCGACCGACCGCCATTTTGATTTTTTTTCGAAATCGCGGCCCACAATGAAAGTGGTATGTATGGATAGAGGACATATAGACGAACAAAAAATGTCTAGTAACACGGTACCGAGATATTTGAAGGTAAAGATGGTCATATGAGTACAATGACCACATAAAAATTAGACCATTTACGTGTCTATAGGCGTTTATTATTATTATTACTGGTTACTGAAAGAGAGTAGGTACATAACATACTACTAGGAGCACGAGAAAACTATTTTTGACATAACATAGCGTTTCATTGCGATGCGAAGCTATTTTATTGTGCGTATAATAATAATCAACCTGGGAACTAGTAAGTATACTTATTTGTCGATCTTTAACTTCAAATATCTCGGTAACGTGACACTTTAGGTAGGTACCGTGTTACTTGACATTTTTTGTTCGTCTATATGTCCTCTATCCATACATACCACTTTCATCGTGGGCCGCGATATCAAAAAAAAAAACAAAATGGCGGACAGGTTTATATGCCACATCGGTTCTATCCCCTTTGGTAAAGGACAAGAGTATTCACAGACCAACAGACAGGGTGAACGACATTGAGAGAATCGCTGGGAAGACCTGGTTGAGATTCGTGCAGATCAGGGACGAATGGATCAAAAAGGAGGAACCCCACAATCACCCGTTAGTGAAACAGGGCTACCTATCATGATGATGATCCTCGGTAAAGTTTAGCTCTACGCCAGGCATCATGTTAAAAGCTGACAGCCAATCAAATGACACTAAATATTTGCAGTCGGTACCTGTCAATGTCACTGGTATTATTAAGCGTTACGTGTAAGTTTATGCGAAATACACAGTTATGTACCATTTCTATAATATGATAATGTAAACATGATTAATTTTTATGTGAGAATTTATGAAGGTTAATGTCCTTTAAAAAGGTTCGTTTTTATGGCTTTGATATTGTCATGTGACGTGCTCTCTCGTGGGTCTCAGGTCTTCTCTCTGTGAGAGGGTGTAGGCCATTATCCACCATAAAGGTTTAGTATGGGTTGCTGGATAAATAAAGGCATTGTTGGTTATGTAAAGGACATAACCATTATGTTTTATTCAGTAATTTCGCGATACAAGGCAGAAAATTGATTTATGTCCTTCGTCTTGTAAACACAATCGGAATCGGCATCAGAAACCACCTTAAGCTGTTGCCTAGGCTGTCATTTGTACATCTTTGACAGTTACAGATTTACTGGTTCGACTGGGAACCGATCCCAAATAGTTGGGCCTCGCTTTTTTCCCAACTATTTGGGATGTTGTCTCGTAAATCATCCAATCGATTTCCTTAAAACATTTCCTTGAAATTAGACTTTGATTAAGTAACTTAACTTCGATAAGAAGGCGTAATAATATATTTTTGTTACTACGGGTTTTCTTGCGATGAAGAAATCTAATTTTCCCTCTATGTTTGTAGGTATTTCCTTATTTATTATCATTATATTATTCCATGTTCGCTCAGTAAGTTATTTACAGTACTTTAAAGAAAACATTAGAAACGTCTCATTCTGAGACAACATCTCATTGCTGAGTACCGATATTGTTTTAAGAGGGAACTGGGCCGCGATTCTTAATACAAATGTGTTCCCCTTTTTTACTCCGGAATAATGTCTCAATTCAAGCCCTGTCGCTCGGCCCAGAGCGGGAGGGGTTATTTGGTGATTTCCGAACCCCCCCCCCCCCCCCCCAAAGGTGACTCGTACTGATCGGTTTAATTGTACTTACATGTAAATACATAAACAATAAAGCAAGATTATTTACGAGCTACCAACAGACTATAGGTCCTTTATTATGTTGTACATAATAACAATCGCATTGAATCAACTGCCAGACATATAATACGTGTTTTGTTGCTAATGACATATTTAACATAATTAGCTTCGATCATCAATTCATCATTCATCATCATCACTAATTTGTTTATTTGTGATGCATTACTAAGGATTAAGTAGTCTCTTGTGTATGACTACAGCTTATGACTTGCAATCCAGTCTGGATATATATACAAGATGTAAAAGTACCTTTATAAAGCCGAAAGGCGATGATCATGTCGTTTCTTTGGTCTTCCTCTAGTCCTATAGCCATTGAAATTCCAAAATAAAAAATAAAAATAAATAAATAAAATAATAAATATAATACTTCTATATTAAATCAATCTATAGGAAAACCTACGGAGGTCAAGATTCGGATAATTAATATAATGACTCCCCGGAGTGTAAATGTGATTTTGTTTCACAAACGATGGGGCACTTAATATCGTGTCCTGCGTGTACTGTTGTTTGTTCACTACAGGAACTGGAATAACAACTGTTACAAAATCAAAATCAAAAGTCATTTATTCAAACTAGGCTGATAATCAGCACTTTACGAACGTCAGAAGTCGTTTAAGACGTCATGATAGGCCTACTGATGAACGCTACCAAAATCGTCAAACTATTAGCTTAGTTCTGTGTCGATATGTATATAAGATTGCCAACGACACGCATAGAAAAACGCATATATTATCATCGGGACGATTCTTGAGCGCTGACGCAAAAGTGAGTTAATGGGTCCCTTTGGTGGTATGAAGTGAGACGCGGGGCGGGGAAAGTGCAGTGATTGGCCCGTAGCGCATCGCGTCATAGCCGTCACTCGGGATTTGTTCTTTACTCCTGCTGCACTTACCTCACGACCAATAAATAATAAACGAGTGTGTGTTTTATCCTTACATAGTATAAAACAAAGTCGCGTCTGTTTGTTTGTTTGTTTGTCTGTATGCTTAAATCTTTAAAACTACGCAACGGATTTTGATGCGGTTTTTTTTAATAGATAGAGTGATTCAAGAGGAAGGTTTTAGTATATAATTTGAACGACATCCACGCGGGTGAAGCCGCGGGCATCAGCTAGTTTGTCATAAAGTGCACGATGCGCACAGCGATCCCCACTCTTCCGCCGAGCGCTCAATAACCGTGCCGGTATCTGTACCTGCTCCGTTCCGTCGTGGGTAAAAAGAGAAGTCTATAATGTTCTTAGTCCTGAAACACAGGCCACCCTAAATGTAAGAAATAGTGGGCTACCATTCATGTCAACAAATTTTTATTTCTAGGATATGCCGGTTTCCTCTCAATGCTTTCAGATTTTCACTACTAAATCAACGATAAAAGTAAATTCGATTTCCATAAAAACTGCGTAGTAACAACACCTATTAAAGTGAATTACATTGCGTGCGCGGTAAGGTGGCTGGTCTGCAAGTAACAGTTACACGTAAGTAAATTAAGGGAAATTAATAATAAATGTATCATTAAAACAAAAACGAGGGCAATGCAGTTAACATCGTTCCCTTCAATTATATTTGATCGTGATCTTTAAGCAGTACGTGAGTTCAAACATAATGTACCTTGCCGATTTCTGTATCGATTTTATAGAGAAAAATCGCGAATGGTGGTAAACGCTGGCTATTGTGGGAAACTATCTAATTCCAAGTAATTTGACGAGGCGCACCAACGGTACTAAAAACGAAGATGATTTATGATTATGAGGGAACACGACAGAAAAATAGGTATTTGAAGAGACTTGCCGTCGCGCTGCGTCTAGCCTAGGCAGGCTAGACGCAGCGCGTCCGCGTACAAGCACTCCACGGAGGCCCGTGGAGTGCTTGTATGGAGAATTCGCAGCTTAGCACGTTTCTCTCTTAAGGTGAATGGGAAACTCGGATACACGAAGATTTGAAGTGAATTCAGATGAAATTAACCTGATAATGATGAGGTAGGAGATCTTGAAAATATTGTGTTTACGATACCTATTGAAAGGAGTAAATAGCTAACAATAGCACGGCATGAGGTTCATAAGGTTCGAATTAAGTAATACGCAATATAGAATTTATAAGCCAACTCATTTATTAAACGGTTTTATTTAGCTCACCCCGTTTGTTTTATTTATTCTTGGGTCAAATTTAGTAATTCAAATTTCACCCTCTTCCTGTCAACCGATTAATCTGAAATTTTGTATACACTTTGGATTTTGGTGACAATACAATTATGTTTATTCATTATCATTATAAATTCAAGATGGCCGCCGCTACAAAATGGCGGATAATTTATGTTTTATTAATCCCATCAATATGGGTATCAAATAAAAGGGCTCAACAAGCAGAATACAATATACTATAAAAAATTGAAATCCAAGATGGCGGCCGCTACAAAAAACTAAAAACTAGAAAATAAAATTAGGTAAAAAAACTTTTTAAGTTAAACGGTTTTATGTTAAACATACATTGCAATGTTTAAGATAAATGTACTAAAAACCAAAAAATAATAAAATAGATACAGTCGTGGGAATTATAAACATATGCATAGACTAGACTAAAATAAAACCGTGGGGCACGTCAATTGTCTACAAATTATCGACTTAATGTGCCCCACGGTTTTATTTTAGTCTAGTCTATGCATATGTTTATAATTCCCACGACTGTATCTATTTTATTATTTTTTGGTTTTTAGTACATTTATCTTAAACATTGCAATGTATGTTTAACATAAAACCGTTTAACTTAAAAAGTTTTTTTACCTAATTTTATTAAGTAAGGAATTGATCAATGACAATTTAAATACAATAAGTTGTTATCATACTATTACCAAATAAAATTCTAATCGAAACAAATGACATACCTGGCTAAAGCGTTACTTTAATTTCGCATAATATAGCAGTGATAGTCCAGCAGTGTGACCGTCGGACTCCAAGTCATAGTCTCGTCATAGTCATCAAGTCTCGAGTTCGAACCCAAGACACGCACCTCCCCCATCGGGACTGCGGGTTGTTCGAAAGAGATACCGCGGCCTCGACACAAAGGGCTAAGAAGGAACATGGCTGGTTTTTAGTCCACCCTCGCCATACGGCTCGGGTGTTCAATCTGCCTCGACTGCAATGACAAACTTTCCGCACTTGTATCAAAATGTACTATTTTCCACCCGTGCGAAGCCGGGGCGGGGTCACTAGTAAATTATAAATCATAAAACTTTTTTATTCTGTTTAGGGTTCTTTACCTTTTAGGGTTTTTTACCTTTCAATAATATTTATCTGTTTTTGTCCTTTGGTAAAAGCCCTTACTACAACGGACTAATTTTGGTGAGACTCTAGGCACATTATTTTGTTTAATGTGTTCCCCGTTGTTCTCCAAATGACGAAGAAAAACATCTTGAGGAAAATGTCTAAAACCGAAAGTTCGAAGACATGATACATCCACCAAATTGGGCCTACGCGGAGCCCAATCTCACAGATACACATCAGATTTGGGAACGGCTGTTTATGCAACCGATGGGGAAGAAAGGATCTCGACTGGCGACCACGTAGCGGAAGGCACAGAGGCCTGCCACCAGGTGGACCGACGACATCGTGAGAGTCGCGGGCAACCGGTGCATGCAAACAGCAGGTTGCCGTTCGTTATGGGGGAGGCCTTAGTCCAGCAGTGGACGTCTTATGGCTGACATGCTACGTAAACAGTTCATATTCCATAGTTTTTACTCTTAGAAAAATACATAATACGCAGTTCTTGTACACCAGATTAGTTGTTGCTAATTCTTCAAGTAAATACAACCTTGTGAGAAGGTTACTATTGTTGACAAGCTTTTGTACCGCTATGTAAGTCGTCACTAGTCCTACACCGTGAATAATTTAGCTTGAATGTAGTTCAAGGGCCTCGTGTAGGAAGTTGGAGGTTAATTTAAGTATTTAGTAAGATTAGTTAGTACCGTTAGGAGCTTTTACGTGCATGCGTTTTAGAAAAAGGACAAGGAGCCTTTAGTTTTCTTATGAACTACCTCCTTATATTGGTGTTAACATCAAGTCATTAGTAAATGCAGCTAATCACCAGAATCCTAATTATCATTACTTGAAAACATTTAAGTTGCCTGTTTTTTAAAAAATAATACTCGATCAAGAGCCCTTTGTAAATAAGTGATGTTCGGGGCTCGTAGAACCTCCACAACCCAGTTTCTGAGTGATAGGATACTCCGTGGTGACGGTGAGACTGGCTATCAGATTTTCGGGCTTCTGACAGACGACTGTCAACGATTTACGATTGACGTTGATGTACTTTGTTCGAGTATAATTTGGCACAATCCTAGGTACCTATTACCTACCTATGATTAATGTTACTGGCACAAGTATTTGCGCGTTTACCTATTTAGGTTAGGTACTTTTTACTTACCTAAAGCATAATCCAATCTAATTCAACTACCTGATTATACGAGAGAATAAAGAATAATATCTCACCGCCGGACGACCCACTTCTTTTGTCAGTTCTTGGTCGCCATTCGGTGACAGCCTTATTTAGTCTTATTCTTCCTTTTCTTTTAGTTAATTTGATAGTCAGAAACGATGAAATTGCGCATTTATTCGAACATTGTCTCATCATCAGCCTATAATGTTCCCACTGCAGGGAATCAGGCCTCCTCTCTATGAGAGGGATGGGTTATAATCCACCACGTGGGCCCGTTTCAAGACATTTCAGTTTCCTCACGATGCTTTCCTTTACCGTTTTGAGAGCAGTGGTGATGAAATAAATTACACAAAGTAATGCGCCTGCCTGGGTTCGAACCCACGGCTTACTGTTCGTAAGTCGGGGCCGCCACCGCTGTTCTCGAACATCGTCTAGATATAAATATTAATGACTATTAACAGTTACATCTTGTACTGTACCCATGTAAGGAGTCCACGTGTTACATTAGAGACACAGATCACATAGTATGCAGGTCTGCAGATCATACAGATTTGATCTATTTATTAAAATCACACGTGATTTCATGGTAAATATACATTCTACTAGTAGCTTCTACAATAATGGAAAACCAAAGGTCCTTTTTTTTGGCGGTGCGGAAGGGAGTGTCTGAGTTCTACTGACTAAAAGCCACCCATGTTCCTTCTTAGCCCTTTGTATCCTGGCCCCCGGTATAATCCGCAGCCCCGACGACGAGGGACGTGACTCGACGGGGGACGCAGCCCCGACGGGGGACGCAGCCCCGACGGGGGACGCAGCCCCGACGGGGGACGCAGCCCCGACGGGGGACGCAGCCCCGACGGGGGACGCAGCCCCGACGGGGGACGCAGCCCCGACGGGGGACGTAGCCCCGACGGGAACCAAGAGTCCTTGAATTCTGTTTTAAAAATAAACGATACTTTATTATATTCCTTAAAGTGGTTTTGGACTAGCTTATTGGTCTAGTGGTCGCAAGAAGAACGATAAGGTTCGATTCCCAGGTCGGGAAAAGTGTTATTGAATTTTTCCAACAAGAATTGCTTAATAGAAGCCACGAAGTCTAATTTACGTCCAGTTAATGGCAATAGGCTCGCCCCCTATTACATGACACTATTAGGTCCATCTCTACAAGCCTTTGAGGATTACAGGCGTGATGTTATACTTTAATTAAATAATTCTGACAATCAGGGCTTTTCGTCATTACAACACGATACTGTCCCTCAAAACTTCCGCCCTTCACCACTTCCTTGTGTTCGAATTGGTTACTTTCTCAGTTTCGATTCTGTTTTTTAAAAGACCTTCCTCTTACGTCATACATACATATATAATCTCACACCTTTTTCCCATGGGGTAAGGCAGAAACCACAGAACGCTACCTGCTACGAGCCTTTCAGTTGGTCCAAAATTGTATCTGTGATGTTTAGAAGGTGGAAGGTACCTACACACAAAGGGTCACTACGTATTCAGTCGGTAATTTAAAAATATCACTAAGTAGTTCCATACGCTTTTATGGGAACCAAAAAGTAACTATAAAACAAATAAACTAAAATTATGTAGGGGGGCAGATCAAAAAGATGTACTAAATAATATGTGGTAACCATTTGCGCGTTGGAGTCCCGTCCACTCTGTATATTTAATTATTTATATCTAAATAATAATTTAAAAATAAAATAATTATAATATTTATAATATTTATGTATATTTAATTATTTATATAAAGCACCTTGAAAGATTTTAGATAAATCTTGATTATTCAGGTTTTCTAGGAGAGGTATTCCAATGACGTACATATTATATAGCTTTAGAACCTTTTTTTTTTGGCAGAGAGGTATCAGCAACCATGTACCTTCTAAGCCTTTATGGCGGTATCTCTTTACCTTAAAAACTCAATTTGTCTCGAAATACCAATTATAAGACCTATCAACCTGGTTATTTCAATTGCAGCTATTGAACAGGATCAGTGGTCATTTACTGGCTCCGATATAGGTAATTGGTATTTCCGTGGGCGAAGAATTACGAGTTGGTCAATTTACGTTTTAAGGCGACATTAGCTGCCCGCGACCTTGAGCGCGCGTTTAACTCATCGCCTAAACAAATAAGGTTGAAAATGGCGATGCGTTTGATGCTCGTGACTGCCAAAATGAACGATAGTTCGCAGATTAAATTTATTAAAAAAAAAATACGCTGTAATGTAAAAATATTTTTACATGTCTTTAGTTGGTTAAATTTCCTTTCTGATAGTAAAAAAAAAAATAACAGTTGTCACTCAAAATATTGAGCATTTCGAGACGAAAAAGTTTTTTCGTGTGATTTTTTTGTGATTTTGTGATTTTTTTTTTTCGAGGTTCTTGATTACTTTTAGAAAATATTTTTGCATAAGTCTTTTACTTATACATTTGACTATACACTGTATTTTTTTTGGAATTGTAAAGTAGCAATACGGCTAACTCTGCGACGAAAAACAGGTCGTTTTTACGGTGCCCCTTTAACTGCGCCTTAAGACAGATCCCGTAGGGGCTGCGGGTTGTTCAAAAGATATACCGCGGCCTCGGCACAAGGGCTAAGCACGAACATGGGTGGTTTTTAGTCAGTATTAATCTGACACTCCCTACCGCTCTGCCCAGAGGGGGAGGAGTCAGATGGTTTCCTAACCCAAAAAAAAAAAGAAAAAGACAGACATCCGGGGAGAACAAGTACCTTTTGGCTTCGAAAAGGGTATTTTTACCATTATCATTATCTAAATTAAAAATTATTGTAATAAACATATAAATGTTCAGAAATAAATTATTTTGATGAACATTTCATCAAGAACTAAGCGGTCACTCGGATTGACACGATTACCTTTTTACCATCTCTACAAAATGTAAAAATAAAAAATAAAAATATTATTACAAGTTAAATATTGTAGAAAGGTCAGGTTTTATATAAAACACGGAAGAAATCAGAATTATGCAATAGAGACGAATCTACATAAATAAAATATTCATACAAAATGACCCAGACGGTTTTTATCTTAGGCTATCACTATTTTAAAGCGTTGATTGAAACTATGTTAATATACCTGTCTTTACCTATGTTCTAGTAGATCTTAGAAGGTGAATTAAGGAAAAAAATCTAATCATGTAGGTAAAATTAAATGTCAAAAACTACGCATGATTTTCTATAAAAATTTATTTACTAATACTTTATGCACAATTAAAAATCACGTTATAAAGACGAAGTTATTGCCTTTGGGTACATTTTACAGGTGATTATAGTGTATTATTAAAGTTTTTGCAAATAAAACAGTACGCCTGCCTATTTATTAAGGGTAAACTTTGCAAAAATTGCTATCACTCTTGAAAAATACTGCCCTAATAATCCTAATAAGTCATGTAACCTTAGTACCATAAGCATCCGAGATGACAATAGCTAGCCATAGTCTAGGTATATCCGTTCAGCTTAATTAATCGCGCGCGGATCTAATGGCAAGCACGCCGGTCATTCTGCCAGTGTTGCAATACACCCTACACGGAATACGCGCCGCGCGCGATTTAAACTGCGTTCTTTTTTCGAACACCGAGTTGCTCAAAATCTTTTTTTTTTATAAATTGATAGTTTTATTATTGTGATTTATTTTGAGAAAGTTTTTGTTTTTTAATAGTGTTGTAAAAATCGTATTTTCGGATATCCTGCAAGGTGAGTGCAATGAACTCGCGTGCACTTCCTTTCTTGAAGGCAGTATTAATTGTGAAGACTTGTTTTTTATGTTCTTTCTTTTTTTTTCATTCGCCATGAACTGTCGTTGTTATAAAGTTCAAGTATGTTTGGGTTCAATTATATTATTGTACGCGAATTAACTCATTAAATCGTGATTGATATTATCTCTTGCGCGTGCCTATATATTAATGCTACACGATACACACACACAACATTTTCAAAATAAAAGCTCGTGAACACATTCACAAGAAGTTGGCAGATTCGTCTCAAAATTAAGTTGTTATAGTTTTCCTTGCCTATATTTCAAAACTTTATATATTTTATGTATGTATGTATTTATTCTTATAATTTAGGTATATATCTTTTCTATTATGTTTTTTTTTCTGTTTTGCACCTACTATGTATTGTCTCTGCATCACCCAAAGGTAGACTGGTACAAAATGCCCAAGGCATTAAGTCCGCCTTTGTACGATTTTGTTGTGCATAAAGTTTTAATAAAAATAAATAAATATTTTTATTTGATTTTTTTTTTGCGTTGGATTTTTTTTATCGTGTTTGTAGCAAAATATCAAACATTCTTTTCAGAAACAATTGTTACATAAAAATAAAAAAAACGTAGGCTCGTACTTACATAATATTATTTCAAGGGCCACGCTTCTTTGCAATATTATTGTGTGCTTTACTTGGTAAATAAAAAACTACTCAATTCACATTTTTGTCTGCGAAGAATTAATTCAGTATTTCTAATTATAAAGTTAAATTACTGTTAACTTAATTGAAATTCAGAGTCACTCATGTACTGTGTGGAATTTGAAATTAAATGGCGCCATTTCGTTACAGTATGCGTGTCAAATGTACGTAATGTATTTTTATAAAACATTTTCGTGGTCCAAGAAATCGTTTAGTCATTCTTTTCATTACTGAAAATGTAATGTTAACCGAATCATATAATGAAATCGACGCCTTTTTCAGTACTCATTTCATGCTGAATTTCAATTTCAATTGCCTAATTCCTTACGTAAACAAAAACCGGCCAAGAGCGTGTCGGGCCACGCTCAGTGTAGGGTTCCGTAGTAATAATTTTTTTTTGTTTGAAAAAAGATACGTTCAGGCTAATAAAATATGTAAACGAAGAGAAAAAAAAATGCTTGCTTAAACGATTATACTACAAACTTAGTCCAGAAATTATTTTGTACAACTTTTTGTCTTTTTTGTACAAAAACTGTTTCCATCCAAGTTCAAAATGATTTTCCTAGTAAGTCCTTATAAAGTTCTACTTTTCAGATTTTTTTTATTTTTCTAAACTTACGGTTCAAAAGTTAGACACATTGTTTTTTACTTTTGGGGCGAATATTTCCGAAATTATTGACATTATCAAAAAATGATTTCAGTAAACCCCTATTCATTTTTAAATACCTTTCCAACAATATATCACACGTTAGATTTGAAAAAAAAAATCACTTCCCACTTTACATATAGGGGGGCTACCCTAATAAAACATTTTTTTCCAATTTTTATTTTACCACTTTGTCGGCGTGATTGATACACATAATGGTACCAAATTTCAGCTTTCTAGTTAGAACTACACAATAATGTTGTGTACAGACACAATATGTGTAACGGTCACAGAGATTAAGCGAGGACGGACAGACGGACGGACGGACAGACAGACAGACATGGCGAAACTATAAGGGTTCCTAGTTGACTACGGAACCCTAAAAAGACGATAAGTAGACGTCTGCGTGGTACATACTTCATGACAAAAAGCTTCAAAATTTCGCTGAAGAAATAATTGTTCAACCATAACAAAAGTTTTACAATAGTGTTTTTTATGGCCTACTAGCCTGGTAGGTATGTCTGCTTATATTTAGTCTCTACTCCTTTACCCTCCTAGTTATATCAACCTCCAGTTAAACGCTAAATTCCAATAAATTAACTCCAATCTAATTAAATCATTCATCACCAAAAATACCTACGCAAATAAAAAAATAGTGAAGCAATGACAGCAACCTTCAACTTCGCTAGCATGAACTTGATACTGACAGACTGCGTTCCAACGAGTGTGTATATGCCATTTTTCGAAATATTATAATTATCTAATTATATAACATTAACTATCTGTTTGTTTTTACTCAATAAACAGGTCGTTTGTTTCACATTTGTATCGATTGTTATTGAACACGTCAGTCATGTGATCCGAAACTATTTGGCGGATATTTATATCTTAAGCCCTTTGATGTACATGTCAAATAGGCATTTGGTTCAGGAAAAACAAACATTTGCACAAAAAAAAATGACTTAATAAAAAAAAAACACAAGTGACCTTTGTTTTGGAATAAGGATTAAATAAGGATCAGAATAAAGTTCGCGGATATTTATACTTTGAACTATGCGCATCACTACTGCGGAACGATACACATTTTTTCAATAGGACGTTTGTTTTGTAATGACGAATCGCATTTTTTATTTAGTGTATGGGGCTTTCCTTTCGTGGGAATATCCACATGTTTTTAATCATATCTTGATTATATCCTGTTTAAAATATTTTGCAGTATAATACTTACTGCTATTGATTGTTAAACAGAACTTACTATTTACCCAGTTTGTCTGCGTATATCTTTCTTATCCCAATTTATTTAGGGTCTTCTTTCATACTTCTCTAAGAGCATTCAGAGAGTCTGAATGTTCTTAGCCAGTTAGCCACATCATATTTTACACAGTTCATTCATCGACTCTATGGGAGCGATTTCTTGCGATCCGCCTTTTCAACCTAATAGCGCCTCGGTTTATAAAGTTTATATTTACTGTCTTATTGTTTTGATTTTTGTTTGAGTACATTTATCTTTTTTCATATCGCTGGTTGGGGTTACTGGGTTGTGGAGGTCATATAGGCTGTCGCTCTATGTAAAATACTGGTATTCAGCTAAATCCGGTAAGACTGGATGTCGACTCCAACTAAGTTGAAAAGGCTAGGCAGATAATGATGTACTATCGCTCTGGTTGAAACGGCATAAGTTCGAAAAAACTTCCTACTAATACTCCCCTAAATCAAATTCCAAAGACCTCATCAATTAAAAATTTGGCGGCAAAATTAATTCACGTCTTAAACGTTTTATTATCTTCGAATCCTTGACTTGCCTTGAAGCTTGCACTTGACCGAGATTCTACGAAAATATTATAATTTCTAACGATTTTATTATGTATTATGACTTTATGAGCTTGATAAAGGTTGGCTGTTATGTCTTTTAATGTTGTCTAATGCATATCCGCTCTCGATATTGACATTTTTGTTGTGAGAATCATTAATTTGTTTAAGGTGAATGCCACAAGGCAGCCCGTAAAATTCGAATTTTCTTACGTTTTTGCAATTTGCAGGTTGTATGTTAAATAAAATAGAATTCGCGACCGAATAACAAACGAATTTCGCGGGCTACCTTGTCGCATTCAACTTAAACAGTATTTGTTCATGGAATAAGATGCACACCGGTTGCTTAGGTGGTACACCTCTGCATGACCCTTTAGGGAGTACAGGCGTGTTGCATGTTATGTATTGTGTGGAATAGGTTGCTTTCCTTTGGAAATGGTTGACCATGAATGATGTCATCTGCCCCTTTGTTTTTTTTTTTGGGGTTGGGAAATCATCAAATGATTGAATCCCTCTCTGGGCAGAGCGGTAGGAAGAACCAGACTTCTACTGACTAAAAACCACCCATGTTCCTTCTTAGCCCTTTATGTCGCGGCCGCAGTGTCTCTTTCGAACAACCGGCAGCCCCGACGGGCCATCTGTCTCACCTGAATGTAAACTTTAACGTTCTAGCTAATGGCATTTCCTCTCTGGGACAAACTCAAACTCTCGACTTATGCGCCTACCACACGCTCACACTTCCCCACAGTCTTGCCTGCGCGATTACACGATGCACACAGTACATCGCGCGTGTGGTTTGTAATGGTAATACAGTTTTACCAACCATACGCTCGATGTACTGTGAAGTGTGAACGAAAAGTGTGGTGAGGCTTGAGCGTGTAGTAGCCCTATAGAAAGAGAGCCACGATGTTTCACACGGGTCATAGTTGACCATGGCCAAGTAGACAGTACGGTGTGTGTATTTTAGAACTGTTTTTGGTATAATTTTTACGATAAAATCTTGCGTTGTATTTTGAAAGTAAATAAGTGTGGGGTCATCTAAGCAATTAATCTTGGAGATTTTCTTTGATGCCTAATATTTATTGAGAGAATATTATGAAATAATTAGTAGACAAGATTTTGGCTCATGGTAAACGCCGCCGGTTTAAGTAAATAATCTTACCTGCGTAGTTAATTCGTTTTTCGAGAACGGGTTTATTTGACTTGATCTATAGAAACATTAGAAGAAGACCTAGATTATTAGGCATTCGAAGAGTCCATCGTCATCATCAGTCTCCTGCACTTATCTATCTTAATTAATTCTGGATCGGCGCAGCATGTCTCCTTCTACCTCTTTATTACTATCACCTCATCAGACACTTTTCGTGTCATATCGTTCTTTACACAGTCCATCCATCGTTTCTTTGGTCTCCCTTTACCATTGATACAATTTTATATTTCTATGCCCTATACTCTTATACTCATCCAGATTAATAAATTTTCCTCATTCCTCCGCATCACACATGCTCATGAGCAGCGGTGGCCCAGTGGGAGCAGCGGTGGCCCAGTGGGAGCAGCGGTGGCCCAGTGGGAGCAGCGGTGGCCCAGTGGGAGCAGCGGTGGCCCAGTGGTATCGGCCCCGACTTACGAACAGTAGGTCGTGGGTTCGAACCCAGGCAGGCGCATTACTTTGTGTAATTTATTTCATCACCGCTGCTCTCAAAACGGTGAAGGAAAACATCGTGAGGAAACCGGCATGTCTTAGAACCAAAAAATTCGAAGACATGTGACATCTGTCAATTCGCACTGGGCCCGCGTGGTGGA
The DNA here is from genome assembly GCA_949316265.1 of Diarsia mendica. NCBI lineage: Eukaryota > Metazoa > Arthropoda > Insecta > Lepidoptera > Noctuidae > Diarsia > Diarsia mendica. The sequence continues at coordinate 5,804,308 of OX438898.1, forward strand.
TTATAGCCGATCCCTCTCCTAGAGAGGAGGCCTGAGTCCCTGCAGTGGGAACATTATAGGCTGATGATGATGATGATGACATGCTCATACCACGACTGCCGATTACCTATCGCGGCACTTTTCAGTCACCGGCGCGGCGCCATTTTCAGACTTCCTCTTATGTATTCAACCAAATTGTCTTTTATTAATACATTCTCAAACATAACAATGAATTTACTACCTGCCTTCACTTCCGAAATGTCAATAAAATGACGTACAGCATTCGTGTCGTCATCGATGAGAACCTGTGGTCCTTCGAGTAGCGGTCATCGACTGCTTTCATCAAGTCTTCCTGTCTAACCGGTCGACCTTACCCGTGTAATGCACCTTCTGTCAAAACCACTTTCTTGGAAAACTCCATAATAAAATAATAAGTACGCAAGTTGCTTTATAAGTCTCCTTTTTACGCCTTAACGGATTTGAGTGAAATTTAGCACATAGACTACGACCTGGGATATGCGAAAGGACGCCTTTAATTTTTGTTGCGGTAGTACAGTTGAACAAGCTAATAAGTATACAGGCAGAAATCTTTATAATTTTAGTATTTAAGTACACTGAAATTATTCATTGCAATTTTGTTTTATAAACTGTTTCGCATTAAGCGACACGAGATGAATGTATCTGTGTAATTTTAAAAGTAAATACAAGTTCGCTGGCTGTATACTTATTACTTTGTTCGACTGTACGTGGGCTATTTTCCGAATTATAGACCAGTGGTGTACCTAGGCCATCAGGATCAGACTGTTTAGAAACCCTAACATCATAAAGAGTACTTGGTTTTATGAGCAAGGCAAGCTTTTAGGCTTATATGAAAGTACCGCCTTATAACACACGGGCGTATACTTCATAACAACCTGAAATTCACTGACAGATAACTTACAGCCTAAAATGTCGATGATATTGATATAAATGACACAAGAACAGACTTTTCTGAACATTCATCCCTTGAAGGAGTTAAAGAACAATTTTCCAGAAGGCTAATCACATGGGAACGACTTGTTTTGTTATACGAAATGCGGAATGGAATGAGATCGAGTTTCTGCTCGATGGAGCAGAAACTTTAGATGAACTTGAATTGATTGATCGATAGAGGTAACAGTTATAAAAGGTTTTATGATAGAAAAACATATCAAATATAAGCATCAATGACTTAAGGTCATTTCTATTGTGTTATAGTACTAGTGTTAAAACAGGCATAGGAAATTCCAAAGTCATTTAGATCGACCGCCGTGTATCACAGAATTAGCAATATTGTAAAAGAGCTGTTTAACAATTTTGGTGGACAATCAAATATATTCCATGCCATGATATGTCTATCATTATTAAATATATTCTTATTCTATTATTACAAATATTTAACTGTGTAAACACGCTTATAATACCGTACTTATTTTCGTAAACGTTAAAAAATATTAGGTGCCTATGTACTGAGTGTACTAATAGTTATTTATGATACTAGTGCGGTAAGTTGGTTTTTACAAACGAGTAGACGAATGTAAGCCCGAGACGAAGTCGAGGGGTTACCATAGTCACGAGTTTGTAAAAACCAATTTCTGCACGTGTATCATACAACGTTTTTCAACACATTTGCGAGAAAACAGTACAATTATGTAATGTAACAAACTTTTTCAAACTATTTTTAATGGCAAATAAAAAATTTAAAAACGTACGTTTCTTTACGGTTCCTAAATATTTTTCATCTGGCGCGTCATTAAGAAATTTTTCTACGTTAGCTGCAGTGAATACTTTGATTTCTTGCTTGTATTGTATAGCCATCTGACTGTCGTTTCAAAAATACATGTAGTTGTATGTATTTTGTTAAATCTATGTCATTATTGGTTTTTAGAGTGGTTTTTAACATTGAATATATTGACCACATTGAGGACGGTTTATACTTCACACGTAATTCATTGAAGTAAGCCATCAACACATTTTCAGAGAATGATTGAGTATTTCTTCGAGTCTTCCATGCTATAAAATTATTGTAGTTAAATAGCGCTCTCGCGATTTTGGCGACAAGAGACTGTTTTCTGCAATTTAAAATATCAGGTGGAGTAGATTTCATATTAATATCGGATTCGCTTGAACTCATATTATTTTGTTTATAAATAACAGTCGGAAAGTCGCAACAACCTTTGACGTTTTAATATTAAAATGCCGCGCATTTGCAAATGGCGCCACATGCACGTGGTCAAAATTAGAACTACAACTTTCATCTCATTTACTCTTTAGTATTAAAGTGAGACAAACGTATTGAACAAAAGCTCTTCCAAGGAGGTTCGTTCAGTCAGCTTATTTATTCTAATAATGTGAAACTCCTTGGTGGAATTCTTGTATTACTTTTTATGGAAATTAAAAAAAAAACCTTAAAGAATACGAACGGTGCTATACAACGGGGTATGGACCGTGCGGTAAAATAGGTACTTAGGTGAGAGTAACTATTTTACCGCACGGTACTTAGGTGAGAGTACATATTTTACCGCACGTTCCGTTGTATAGTGCGTAATTTTTAACTTTCGAACAATGTATACAGGCTCCGTAAATGCATTTTTCGAGCAAATGTGTTGAAAAAATACTTTTTGTAATTGCGATTTTTTAACAAACAACAGCTGAATAGTCACGTTCCCACCAATTAACTACCTTATAGGTTGCTTATAATAATTTTCAATACACTTCCTCGAAAACTAGCTCTTATTGCACTACGATTAGGTTCGACATGCATCATATTTCGCACGCGTGCGGTAATAAGAATACAGCGTGCTGTAATATTATTACCGCACGCTGTAATCATAGAGCAGCGGTAATTCGATTAAAACTTATGAAATTAAAAAAAAAACACCACTGACTATTATAGAGCAGGCGTGTTTTTTTTTTAATCTCGCCATTTTGATCTGCGTCTTTACAGCGTAAATATTTTTTGAATATTTAAATTGTGTTTGTAAAAAGAATACTACTAATAAACGTAAATATTTTAAACAATTATTTACTTTTATGAACAAGTAAGCATTTTTTTGTGTTCTTAATTAAAAAATATTTAAATTTTATATTTTTCCTGTGAGGCTGTTTGGCGGCTTTATACCTTTGCTTCTTTTTCAACCTGGCGAAATCAAACCGCGGAAAAAAAGTAAATTAAATCATAGTCTCATCAAATTTGTTGACAAAAACACATAACGTTTTTAGTTAATTTCTTCGAAAGTGTATTGAAAAACGTCGTTTGATACACGTGGGAATTTGTTATTGCATTTCTCGACCCCATGAACACCCTCGCCATACGGCTCGGGTGTTCAATCTGCCTCGAATGCAATAACAAACTTTCCGCACTTGTATCAAAATGTACTATTAATTCATAAAAAAAAAATTAAGTCTCTTGAGTACGACTCGTTATCCTAAAGATTTTTGGTAATTTATTAAAACTATGTGATCTCATACATTTTTAGCGTTTTCGCAATGTTTTGTTCTTGGCATATTGGATGTTTTTGACCTCTGCTTCTTGGATTTAAATATTAGTACGTTATCAACTGCTGTGGGTAGATTAGGATCAATGGCAATGAATATTTTTACCTTTGTTTATTTATTACTAGCTTTTGCCCGCGACTTCGTTCGCGTGGAATAGTGACTTCCGGCAGATTTTTGGTTTTACCCACATACTTAGTTCCCTATCTCGCGAAAAAAAAAAAAAAAAATTATCCTATGTCCTTTCTCAAGTTCCAAACTATGTCTGTATCAAATTTCACACAAATCGGTTCAGTAGTTTAGGCGTGACCCAAAGACAGACAGACCGACAGAGTTACTTTCGCATTTATAATATTAGTTAGGATTTTGGTGATACAGTCGTCACTCTATTAATCAATCTTCTTCTCATATCATTCCTCACTCAATTCAGTTGTCTTCTTTGATCTTCCTCTCTTTCCGTCGTTATAATCAAGTAGCATGACAGTAGGGTGGGAGTAGGGATTTATTATGCTTGTAATCCCTCATCATCAGATGCAGATTTCCTCTATGACAATCGTAACCGTGTTCCCTGTTCCATTCTACTTGGGGTAGCACAACACGTTTTCGTCTCCCATTCTCCCCTGTCAGACTACTCAGCATTATTTACTTCTTTCTCTAGTCATCATCATCATCATTTCAGCCAAAAGACGTCCACTGCTGAACATAGGCCTCCCCCAGGCGTCGCCACATTGACCGGTCCCGTGCGTCTCTCATCCAGCGGTTTCCTGCAACCTTGACCAGGTCATCGGTCCACCTCTTCTTCTTCTCTAGTAACGTCGACAAAATACCTAAATATTTATATCAAGAAAAGCCAATCACTGTCCTTTAAATAGAACACGGAACAGTAAATGTACTCGAAGTCACAATAACTGTTACCTAATACATGTAACCTCGACGACCTTAGAATTTCGACGGCTTTGCCTTGGACGCTGTCGATCGATGTCTCGAGTTCAACCAGTATGTTAATCTCTTTTAGTACAATTTGGTCTATTAATGATGTATCTAAATGTGACTTATATAATTAAGTGTTTGCAAGGAAAGGATTTTGGCTATTTTTAGTAGAAGGTTCATGCATGAGGTGTAAGGAAACCCTGTGAGATTGGGTGTAAATTGAAGACATTTTTTTTTCTGGTTTCTTAATTAGAGTATTTCCTTTCAGACTCTGAGAAGAAAGATTAAAACAAGCTCAGAGGTAACAGTAAAGTCTCGTCATAATTCTTCTCAGGTCATATTAATAAGAGGATCATGCAGATTAGTATCTGAGATGGTCTTTTGGGGAAAAGTGATCATTTGATTCTAAACTTTCATGTTTCGTAAATGCCCCATTGATTGTGTGAACCGCCAGTCTGTGGAATTCACTGCCGGCTTTCCTGTTTCCCGATCAATATTAGCTGGATCCTTTCAAAGTTCTGGTGAATAGGTTTCTTCTAGGCAAGCATGCTCCACCCTAGGTCGCGTCCTCGCTTCGCATCACGCGAGTTGGGGTCAAACGCAAGACTGCAGTGTGGACGTCATAAACAAATAATGATCGAACATTTTTATGCCGAAGATGGTGCTGTCACGTTTTAAATGTTTGCTAGAATTTAGGGAAATGGTCGTAATTTGTGACAAATTCATGCATTTTAAAAATCAGTATTAATAAATTCATTAGAATTTTAAAATGCTTTCATGAATATTGTAAGTTATAATAAGTGAATATTCTTATTTCATTTGGTAATGCCATTACCAAATAAACGTATACCTTTACGTCCCTTTCGGATCGGACAGGTTTTTGTTAAACATATTGTCTTACTTGATAGTAACTAAGAGAAAAATAATTCAAATGATGATGACACAGACGTCAAGAAATTAAAAACTAACGGAATCAAATATGGAAATAAGCTATTCATTAATCATTTGTAGATGCTTGGCGTAATGCCATCTTATTGAGCCATAACTTGAGCCATTGTCAATGCCGACCTTGGAAGGGCTGTTGACATACCTATTGAACCTTTTAGTCTCGCTACCATCTTTGTTTGATAAACTTTTCTATTATTGTGTGCTGATTTGATGACAACGGACGTCTAGATGTGGAATATAGAACTTGGAAGCGTTTATTTTTATTTTTATTTAGTCCTTTGAGTCACAATGACCCCAGCCCTGTGCCTTTTTAGGGTTCCGTCCCCAAAGGGTAAAAACTGGACGGGATATAAACTTAATAAAAAAACGCAATAGTTTTTTTAATTTTTTATTTGGTATTTATTGATAGAAAAAAAACCTATATTTTCTGAATATTACTCATAAAATATATTTGGAGAGTTTATTGTAATGCGTTCTAAGCTACTTACTTTAAAATCTTCCTATCCTTGACCCATTTTACTTGGGGTCGCCGTTTCCTTCTGCGATTCTCCCCCTCAACCGTTTTCGCTATCATTCACTCCCTTTTTAACCGACTTACAAAAATGAGGGGGTTCTCTAATCGTGATTGTTTTTTTAAAATGTATTTTCACTGATATCTCTGCCGAATGTCGACCGATTTTAAAAACTCTCCTTTCTATCATATTTTCTACACTATCTTGTGGTCTTAGCAAATTTGATTCTAAATTGAATACCTAGTTTCTCATATTACGTCCGTAATTTGTGTTCTATAACTTCCATTGTTCAAAGCCGTTGTGTAACCTATACGAGATGAAATTCTACGCTATACATACATGGAATTATCTTATTTTTTGACTTGGAAAATTTAAACCGATTTGTCTCAACGACTCTCATGTCGACTTGCCCCCATATGTCAGTAGGACTCTGTTCCGATATAGGGTCAGTTGGGATACGCAGTGCCATCCTCCACTAGGTATACAATCGACGACGGCGTTTATCGGGGAGGATGGTACAATGTTCCTTGGCAGTTTTCGGTGGTGGTTTTGGTTGCAAAAACATGTTGAATTTATTATTGTTTTTCCCTTTTTCGCTGTATGCTAAGATAAATTGGGTATTATTCAAATCATAGTAATTAAGATTGACGAGTCAAGAGGGCACGAACTCCACGATTGCCTACTAACCTATGACTTGTGACTCCAAATAATATTGCGATATTTAACCATTGTTGATGTAGGCAATAACCTGCTAAATATTTGATTGTCAGTTTTATACTTGCTTTTATCGTTTCCAATAGGTATTTGGTAATATACTAAAAACGAAACGATGGATGGACTGTGTGACTGTGACGGATGACATGGCTAAAAAGGAGGTGACTGCTGAGATGACGAAAAATAGAGAAGAATGGAAGAAGACATGTTGCGCCGACTCCAAATGAATTGGGATATGGAGAATGATGATTTGGTATTATTCTAAACACTAGAAAACATTTTGAGGAAAGTTTTGGGTAAGAATGTAGGTATAAGAGTAGAGCTAGACCAAAGAATGATATATGAACTGGGCAAAGGATATGGCAAGAAAGGGGGTGTCTGTTGAGATGACGAGCAATAAAAAATATGGAAGAAGAAGACATGCTACGGCGACCCCAAATTAATTTAGATTAGGGCAAGAGAATGATACTAAACAATACAATAGAAAACCTTAAAAAAAACTAATATGCATGGCTGCTTATGCAACTCTGTTCTCAATCGGAGCTGAATTAGATTCAATAATTATTCTTTTACTTGGTTTAGGCGCAAAATGCCAATTGTACTCATTTCCCAAAAACCTAATCCACTGGTTCTCTGAATCTAGCCAGTCTTTTATCTTCTAGAGCCAAATCAATTTTAGAGCCAACAATAGCAATTATTGTTGGCTCTAAAATTAAATACGATGCATTCAAAATATTCGTGATATCTAATTAAACTTCCATCTACTCATCCCAGGGATTTTATTCTCCAAAAAATGATGCATTTAATGCACAAATCCTGACTTCCTCATTTCGCTATCTAAACTTCTCATCTGTCAATGCAATTTGTTTAGTTAGACCAACCAGTATGTCAGCTCACCTTTGTGCTTCGTTTGACAATGACCGTGACCGACTTTCAGACTTCTTAGTGCATACCTACTCGCAAATATCTTGTTCCTACGCGTACCTAGTTTTATGTTCTGACTTCCTGGTAACTATGGCCCTGGCATCTACGAGTATCTCTATGTTTTCGAAATATTTTGTTTTTTGGCAATTGAGTAGTTTATCGCTTAAAACTCCGCTTTTGACTGTTTATTTCTTTTTTGTATAAAATCCTCCTGGCCTTTTGAAATTGATTTATAATGACAAGACTGTGTAGTCTACAACTAAAAAGGGTAAAATAAAAATCTTGCAAAATAAAGAACTGCCTTTCAAAAAACACTGCAATTAAGTCAATAAACAAACTAAGTTACTGACTTCCGAAAGTAAAGTAGTTGTAGTGTTTTTTTGGAAGTCGGTTCTGTGTTTTTTTGTCTGCTAAAAATGTACTGCATTCCCCACTGTGTCTGCCATGCTTAGTGATAAGAGCGATAATTCCTAATGGTTATACCCGTAGTGAAGGTCAATAGTTAACCCTTTTATCTTCCACGATTTAGACTTTGACCCCGGTATCAATACATTGATATCTTCCCTTTCAATGTGAGACAAATGCTTGCACTGACTGGACGGTCCACTCAAATCTGTGGGGTGCTTTCTTGAAAAGACTATCTCAGACACTAATCTGCATAGTCTTCATGTGTGTATTATACCAAGATTATGTCTGTACCTTGAACATATTGTAAACCCAAACGATTTTAAAAGAGTGTCCATGAAGTTTCTTGCCATTCTTCTCATGAGACCAACGCTTTGGAATGGGCAACTTCAGTACACTCACGAGTTATTATGCCTTGTGACTGGGACTGTAGCTTAGTTTATTTAGCTTCATTAGTTTAGTAGTTTGCTGCCGCACTCGGAGAGCTTCAGTGGTTGCTTGGGACGTCGCTTGGTAAAGGTTTTTGTCAGTTTTGTCATACAAAAGTATGTCAAGCCTTTGCTGGGTGGCGGCTTGAGTAATCGTTGGATATCTCTGAGTGCCGCAGTTAGTTTAATTCGACTATTCAAAAGTGCCTGTAACGGCCTACTTGAAATAAATGCTTTGATTTTTGATTTTGATTTTAGAGACATTGGTATATCTACAGTCTTTCTAGTATTCTCTGATTTCCTAACTCTTTTCAAGACAGAAAAGTAGACTCAAGATCTTCATGTCTGATCATGGTATTTTTTTTTTAATTTCCGCCTATATTATGAAGGGGTATGAGAGTAGAGGAAGACCAAAAAAGAGTCTGATAAGATGTTTTAATAGAGAAGTATGGTAAAAGAAGACATGGTGTGCCGACCGTAAATGAAATGGGAAGGTGTGTCCAAAAATAAAACGCGGCATTTGAGCGCGGCTGCCGCGCGCGACAAGCAGCGCTAGCAAGAAAATTATTATTATGATGATTTCTGCTAAGTTTGCTGTAGTCTCAGACTATTTCTGTCGTTCGTAATATTTTTTTTCCTAAGCCTATATTCTACTGCCGGGCATTACTTGGACTGGCCTGTTGGTCTAGTGGTTAGTGACCCTAACTGCTATGCCGGAGGTCGTGGGTTCGATTCCCACCCAGGACAAATGTTTGTGTGATTAGCACGATCATTTGTTCTGTGTCTGGGTGTAATTTATCTATAATATGTATGTATTTAGAAATATATAAGTATGTTTATCAGTTGTCTAGTACCCATAACACAAGCTCTGCTTAGCTTGGGACTAGATGGCGTTGTGTGATAGTTGTGGAATATTATTATTATTATTATTACTACCTGTAATATAACTTGTATTAATACATAAAAATGCCGTTCTTCGCTCCCATTCAGTCTACGAACACGACTTTACCTCTTTACCGTTGCTATGCAGGTTTAATTTTTTTTTTGCGATAAGAGCATGGTTTGCAATAATATTGTTTTATTGATTGTACTGTGATTGGTCGTTCCGATGATTGATTGCGTGAGTTATTGGTTTTGGTTTAAGAAAATATTGTTCGTTTGGCGAAAATTGAAGTTAATTTTTTATTAATTAAAATGGTCGAAATTCTAAAATGAAATGTACGAAATTAATTAACGAGTTGCTTATTTGATTGTTTATCTGATTCCTCATGGAAGTTCTCCAGTCTCGCCTCTGTGACTTTTATCAAGTCTTAATATTTAATGGCCTTGGCCCAGTAGTTGGATGATACAGGCTAACAGTATCGGTATAATATTTTAATAATAAGCAAACTATTATGCCCGAAAACGACTGGCTTCCACTGAGTTGATTTATCTCCCTATTACCAATTCTGAGGACACCCACAAAGCCAGTACTTACTTCCGATTAATTATACCAAAGTAATTATCCAAATGCGTACGTACTAACTGGTTTTTCCCCTCCAGGCTTCGCCTTTGATAACTTTTTAAGGTACGGTAGGCTGCACATCATGGAAAAAAAAAACTAGCTTAATGGATGTAATGCCTGTAGCACACCTCCGCTGCGAAACTCAAAGGGCGAAACCGCAATAGTTTCGCTGTGACTTGTAAGTTCTTTGGCGGCGAAACAGGAGCGAAGTTCCCTGCTCTAACGTACAAAACTGACTATGATTTGGTTTTTTTTAAATTTATTTTTTATTTATTTAATATGGGCTTACTCTTGACCTCAATCTTGCCCAAAGGGCAGAGATGAGGTCGACGATGGAACGAGCTTACCCAGAAGAAGCCTATTTACTCGCGACTTAAATAGATTGGGGTTATATGAACTCGGGAAAACCGACGCAGGCAGGGTGTTCCACTCCTTGGCTGTACGAATAATGAAAGTCTTAGCAAAACGCTTCGTACGAATGTGTGGAACATCGACAAGGTATGGGTGATAACCTGCAGTACGCCTAGTCTCTCGATGGAAGAAGGGACACTTTCTAACACGATTTCGCTCATTTGCTCAGGAGCTGTCTACATCTCCGCCCGTTGACCGTAGTACTGTTGTACAGCGAACCGAGTTTCGCAATTGTTGTTTCGCAGCGAAGGTGTGCTACAGGCATTACATCCGAGCCGGGAGGCCCTCGTTCACACCGTCATTGCGACCAAAGTTCAAAATATTTCTCATGTTTTTTTTAAGGTTCTAACTTTACTTTAACTGTATCTGTGACCCGTTCACTATTCAAAGCATCCGTCAATCAGCACACCGTTTTGAGTGTGTTAGGGCGCGTACACATATAGGTCCGTTTTTACTGGATCCGTTTTAACGGATCAGAATTGGACCGGAGCGACATGATTACTGAATCCGGAATACTGTTTTGTGTGTGAACTCGCTCATGCAACTCCATACGCCATCAAATAACGGACCTGTAAAACGGATCGCTATGTGTACGAGCCCTTAGCCTTAGAGCCCACGACGGCCAGACCTTCGTTATTTTATAAAAGCTGAAAGTTGGTTTGTGCATGACCCCTATACAGGTAAGAACGACCACCGAATATAGAGTTTGAGCTGTGGTGCCTTTGCACAGTATGATAAATGCCTCGAAAATCGGACATCGCTTTTCTATTCTTCTAATCGATAGTATACACTGTTTTGAATGCTAGAGTAGAACTCCGGTAATCAAATTCAACTTAGAACCAGCGCTATAATTTATTTAAAATTAATTCTGGTTTTCCATAGAAATCAAAACAATTGTTATAACTTATTATGTATGTAACATTTTTGTGTTTTAATTATAGTATGCGATAAAGTCAAATATCTGCTATTTTTAGCAACAAAAAATATAAGATGTTATTTATAGCAAGTTACGTATTTTTTTCTGTAATTTTGAAATTATTTTTTTGCGCTTGTTCTAGAAGGTAGTAGCATTTTATTTTTACACACATTATTGTTTAGTGTTAGGTCAACCTGCCTGCAAAATATCCGATTGGAGGGGGTTGGAACCGTCAGAAGTGTCCGGCAATGGAGACGAGGTTTCTAAAGTTTAGCCGAAGACAATATCAAAAAATTGAGCTTTATACTTTAACGAAAATAAGGTACTATTTTATACACCTTTACTACCCGCTAACTGCCTAAGGCACCACAGCCCAAACTCTATATTCGGTGTTCGTTCTTACCTGTATAGGGGTCATGCACTGACCAACTTTTAGATTTTATAAAATAACGAAGGTCTGGCCGTCGTGGGCTCTAAGGCTTCTCTCTCTCTTTGTGTTATGTTGAGTTTTAATGTGAAACTCAGTTTTTATCCCCAAAAATAAGTCCTTTCTTAGCAATAATATTTGCTTGATGTAGAGAATACTTGGTTGAAGCCTTCGTGAAGGGTCCGCGTTACACGCTGTATGGTGGCCTCAAAATCGGGTACCATCTATCTGGCAGAAACTTGATGCTCCGAAATTTATTTGGCATAACACACTTGACATATTCTTCTTTAAAAGAATGTGTTTATGGCAAAACAATCTATATAAATAAAAAGAGAAGTCCTGACTGACTGACTGACTCATCAACGCCCAGCCCAAACCTTTGGACCTAGAAAGCTGAAATTTTGCACAGAGGTTCCCTTTATAATGTAGACAAGGAATAAGGAAGGATTTTTCGAAATTCAACCCCTAAGCTAGTTAAATAGGGGATGAAAGTTTGTTTGGAAAATCGTCATAGTCACGCGGGCGAAGCCGCTGGCAAAAGCTAGTTATTTAATAGAATTATCGTTTCGCAGAATGTTTAAATGGCCGAATTTTCAATGGCATACTTTTAAGATGGCAGAATTTTATTTGGTAGATTTTTATAAGGCATAATGCCAATTCTATTACAATATTTTAGAACTAATTTAAAATTAAAAGTCAATACCTTTTGCTACAAAAGTTAGTGATAGAAGCGAATCGCTGCAAAACCGACTCCACGTAGTCTCTTCTGCCCTACCCCGAGAGTGTAATCTAAGCCCGCGTAGGCGCGAAGGGACGAGGAGGCCCGCAAGCTGAGGAGCAGGTGGCTTAAACGCGCGCCAGCAAGCCGAAGCTGCGGCGGTGTGTGTTAAAACCATCTGTGACGAAAGCTTGCGTGGGACCGCCGCCGCGCCGGAGCACCGCAGCGCCGGAGCCGTGACAGAAGTCATGCCTGCTGCATGTTACACGTATGGTATGAAACGAAATACGTGCCAAAAGACGATTCTGATTATGAATTTTCTGCGAAATGATTGTTCTGGAAATGAAGTTTATGCTCAAAGATGATTCTGACTTACAAAATTATGCGTTTTGAATTTATGGTAAATGAGTGTACCTGTACGCCAAATGATTTTCTGCGAAATGAAGTTCCTGCCATCCACTGCTATGCAAAACAAAATTCGGAAATAAAAAAAAATCTACTAAAAAAGGTAAACCCCTCAAAATCTAAAGATTTTCCATACTATCCTTGGCAAGCTGAAGGTAAAAGTGACATGGCGGCCTACTGAACGATTAGTTAAAACTAACATCAATGTTATGCATATATTTGTTTATTTAGTTAAGGAATTAACGAGTTTTCTTGTTGTTTCCTTTTGTCGCGGTCAAGGTTCGAAACGATAACATAATTTTTACGTAATAAACACGGTTGGCGCAGTGGCTGAGAGATTGGACTGCTGCGCTGCGTGTCGCGGGTTAGATCGAAACAAAATATTTGTATGGCCTACATATATGTAGTTGTTTCAGGTCTGGGTGTGTTTGTGTATGTGAGTTTAAATGTTTGTAAACGCACCCACGATACAGGAGAAATTCCTAGTGTGGGGTAAAGTTATTAAAAAAAAAAACATAAACTCACGCTAATTCCGAGGAGGAAACCACAGAACGCCACCTACTACGAACACACGGATTGCGAGTACCACGCACCTGTCCTTTCTGAAGAATCTCACTCAATGTGTTTACCGATCTAAAATAATTTAAATGCCTGTTTATTTGTCTTACAATTTTCGTAGTTAATTGAGAAAAGAAAAAGAGCTGCTTCGTCTCCATATTTGGCGGAGCTAATAAGACTCCTAAAATTATATTAGTTTTTAGCAAATTCCTCGCAACGGACATTTTTTCCTCTCATGTATATCATAATACGTATCCAATGATCATCATCATCATCATCCTGACCTTATCCCATGTCAGTCGTCACGTTATCATTTATTCCTTTTTCCTTCATATCACTCCTCACACTCTCCATCCATCTTTTCTTAGGTGATACTCTCCCTCTCCATCCATCTACATTTATATTAATCACTTTTTCAGTACTTAACCAATGGTAATGAAAACAAGTTAACCATAGAAGCATGTAGTCCATCTCTTTTCATTGATTGTGTATTTGTTTTCCTCTTGTAAATTGTAATCTTCTGCGTTTAAAAGTTCCCGGTAAAAGCTAAGTATATTTCCATGTAAACAAAGAGATACTACGTCTTAGTATTGACCAAAATAGCCCCTATGTATCTTGTGGTCAGGGCCGTTGCTGATAACGGCCTATACGATGTTTATTCCGATTGGGTATGTTTTTTTATGGAAAGTTTACGTGCTTTCAAGTATATCGATTTAGAAAGTAATTTGAAAATATACAAAATTAAACAACAGACCATTTGGCTGCAAACTAGAGATATCAATGGATATTGGATATAAAAAAAACTGAAGTTTTTATCAATCTGCACAAAGATATGTTTTTGATGATTATAAAACTTCCCATTAGTGAAAGAATTTTTAAAATCGGTTCGGTAGATCCAGAAATTACCCCCAGTATATTTTAAAAACATCATCCTATAAGACCAAGGAGATGACTATATTCAGTGAAAATTATGATACGCGTGACTTCAAATTATTTATGAGGAGAACCTAGACAAAATTTATGGAGCTTCAACGTCCTTGCCTACTTAGACAAGATTTAAGGTATGACCTCCATTGTTGATTTTCAAAAAACATGAATCAAGTCGTATATAAATTTAATAAACGTTTGAGTTATTTTTTGAATGATCATTGAAGTCTTTTTTGTCGATATTTTCGTAGTAAACAAGAAATAGCTTTTTATATTTTTCGACCAAATGATGTCGTTGCGTAGGGATGTAAAAAATGTAAAAATGTTCTTTGAAAAAACAAGATGGTGGTGCTAGCCTCCTATGTCCGCTCAAAATACTCTTGTGCAGCTATTATCCTCAAGACAGGGAAAGAATTGGAGTAAGGATGAGGTTGGAAATAAGAAAGTGGCAGGTTTTTTTGGGGGGATGTGAAATCATCAAATAACCCCCTTTTTTTTTTTGGTGGGTGGAAAATCATCGAATGACCCCCCCCCCCCCGCTCTTGGGCAGAGCGAAGGGGAGTGTCAGACTTCTACTGACTAAAAACCGAACCCATGTTCCTTCTTTGCCCTTGCGCCGAGGCCACGTCATCTGGTACAAAAATCCGCGGCCCCGACGGGATCAAATAACCCCTCCCGCACGTGTCTGTTCGACTGACTAAAAACCTCCCAAGTTACACCCCTTCTTAGCCCTTGTGCCGAGGCCGCGGTGTCTCTTTCGAACAACCCTCAGCTTCGACGGTTCGATAACCAGGAGGCTAATGAGTTTTGGGTCACACTGGGCAGACAGCCAGACCACCACCATGTACACTGGCTAGTATTTATAATGAGCTTCTTGCCTAGTTTCTTAGACCAAGCACTTTCTATCTAAAGTAGACTAATCTATTTATTCTAGCTTTAGCATGATGACCTCAAACACTTCAGTAATTCATCATCTTGAAAGTGAACTAAGTGCAGCAAAAAGTCTTTAAAACCTAGATACATTGGACGTACAGTCGAACAAGCTAATAAGTATACAGCCAGCTAACTTGCATTTACTTTTAAGGTTATGCAAATACATTGAGAGACTAATGCCAAACGATACAGCGTTTGACACCAGTCACTTAATGCGAAACGCTTTATAAAACATAATTGTAATTAATATTTTCAGTGTACTAGAATTATAAAAATCTCTACCTGTAGGTATACTTATTAATTTGTTCGACTGTACAATTTGGTCTGTGATTTTTTATATATTGTGGTAAGTGACCGCCATTTTTTACTTCCTAAATCAACTGTACATGACAGTTTGGGTACATCTTCAGGCAAAATGGGTTTCTGGGGTTTGTTATCATGAGGTAAATACTTGCATGTGGTCTTGGATTTGATTTCCAGGTCAAGCAAAGTAATTGAGATTTTTCTCTCAGGAATTTCTTGGTAGCAATCGCGAAGTCTTAATTTCTGGTCGGTTGATGACAATTGGCATGCCCCCTATTACATGGGACTTAAACATAACTGGTTAAATGTGGGTGTATTAATAGGTACACCTCTGCCTAACCCTTCAGGGATTACAGGCGTGATTGCATGTTATATTATGTTTATAAAGTAAATACTTTTTAGTAATTGTTCTCTTAGTGCATGTTTACGTACAGGCGGGCGTCGCGCGGCACGTGCTGCGTTTTTAATTCAAACGCATGGCTATGTACGAGCGTCTCCGTAAACGACCCCTTAAGGCCGCCCGCGATACAGTTATGCGGTCCGGTCGCTAGCTGTTTGCCCTCGCGTGTACGCCACGCGACAGATTGTTCTAAACCTTACTACTCTAAAGATAAGCAAAGATCACATCGAGAGTCTTCCATAGTTTCTTTCGGGGTGTCCGACAACGGTAAAGCCAAAGAAGAACGAAGCTTTTTTTGATGCTGAAGCTGAAGACGGCAAAAGGGGACTCCTTTTGCCGTCTTCTAGACCAATTCGAGCACAATTCCGTACACTTTTTTGACACCTTTGTAAAAGAAACGTTATTTTACAACGGACATCCACTTTCCCGCTATTGTTATTGTTACATGATGCAGCCAACCAAAAAATGTAGAATAGGTCAGTGAATAACGACTTTACTAACATTATGTGGGTATTATCAACATGATGGCATGTGAATATCCTATGATGACTCATCTATAACTATAACTATCTATATATATAAAAGGAGAACTGACTGGGTGACATATCAACGTACAGCCGAAACTACTGGGGCTAGGAATGTGAAATTTTGCACACGGCTTCCTATTATAATGTAGGGGAGCACTAAGAAGGGGTTTTTGGAAATTTTACCTTTAAGGGGGTGAAAAGGGGGATGAAATTTTGTATGGAAAATCGACACTTTTGTAGTTGAACCGACATCCACGCGGGCGAAGCCGTGGGCAAAGTGATAGTACTTAATAAAACGACTGCTCTAGGCTGATGATGGTTAAAGGAAGCCGACCCTAACATGGTTGGAAAAGGCTAGGCTAGATGATGATATGCTATCACCTTAGTTGCGGGATCCAAGACAGTTAAATCGTTTCCCTGGGACTTCGTCGAGCTTCATTTTCTCGGCGCTTTTCTGGTGGTCGAAACTGTTGATTCTGGCGCACAGGAGTTACAGTGGTTTGGGAATAGTGTGGTGGACTTTTCCTATCCACTATGATTCGCTATTCAATCGTAGGAATTATAGTACAGAAGTGGTTACACGCATTGTCCATTGGACACAAAACAACGCATAGAAAGTCAATGTTATAATATTACTCGGTTTCAATACTGTTTATATTCTCCAGATCAGAGAACTATTTTGCAAACAATCTCACATTTGTTGAGTAATTTCCAGCGAAACAGGACTTTCCCAAGCGATTGATCGTGTGAAAAACAACTGAAATAATGAAAGACCCATCCTCAGCGTGTACTAGAGTCCAGAAAGGGTGTAGTCATATTTAAAGGTGAACAGACGAACGAACTGAACTGTACTATTAATATCATAAACGGGATATTTACCATGTTTGATTTACCATGTCAGTTTAAAAACTTGGACTGAACTGTCTCTATTAGACCAACATCGTAATCGCGAAGAAATAGTCTTGTTAGTAGTTTGAGTCTGCAGTTTTGAAGTTTTACATAAGTTTTTAAGCTGAAATACCATAACCTAACCATATTCTCACTGAAGAAGAAAGGGGAAGAGAAGAAGGAAGAAAAGTTATGTATGGGACAACTTATTTTTTTTTTCGCAGCACGATCCTTTTAGTTCAAACGCGGCCTTAAAACTTTCAGACTATAAAACATTAGTGTTCAATCACTTATTAAAGTTGTTTGTCTGTCCTATTAAGTTAAAATACAGCCGTTTGTATGCAAGTGCGGTATCCACACAGTATTTATGTTATTTTTAATTGCGTTTCATACAAATGGTTGATCGATTGTTCATAAATTGGCAGCCTTGCGAAGGCCTTCCTAGTGCAAAGTGTGTGACAGATGATTTGCCATTACATCATCAGGAAATCGTCAAATCATAAGTTTGACGTTTTCCTCAATTAATAGATATTAATGATACGCAGTGGTAAAGGACAACATCGTTAGGGCACGGCGCGAAATATGTGTAGAACCAAAAAAGGTTTTGCATTACTGGCTGCAGGGCTTACCTCTGAGCTAACTATTGCTTGCCTTACCTTTTGCGAGTGTTGTGGACCTGAAAAATAACACTTTTTGGATTCACACAGGGTGAACCATAAAAAAAGGAAACCACACTCATTTACAACTATTAAGATACAAAAGAAGGACATTTGCATTATGTCGAGGTTGCGGGACCCGTCGAAGCTGCGGGACCCGTCGGGGCTGCGGGTTGTTCGAAAGAGATGGGTACCGCGGCCTCGACACAAAGGTCTAAGAAGGAACATAGGTGGTTTTTAGTCAGTAGAAGTCTGACACTCCCTACCGCTCTGCCCAGAGCGGGGGGGTCATTTTATGATTTCCCAGGGTAGATGGCTCGCAGGTGACACATATACCATAGCCCATTCATCGCCTAATGAATTTTGGCACTCCGTATTCCAAGACAAAGTGACTTTAATTATTATTTATACTCTCAACACAATAGATGACCAGATCATGTTATTACTAGACACAATGGAACGTATTATTAATAAAAGTATCACAGTTTATAAACTCCTGTCATTCTCAGTAACGTTAATATCCCATCTTACTGACGGCTCATAATTAGAAGAAATTAAATAATTAAATTAATGCATTGTTTTTTGTTGAGTATTTATTTGTTAAATTATAGTTTAACTAGCTTTTGCCCACGGCACGCCCGCGTGGATGTCGGTTCAACTACAAAAGTGACGATTTTCCATACAAACTTTCATCCCCCTTTTCACCCCCTTATAGGTTAAATTTCCAAAAACCCCTTCTTAGTGCTCCCCTACATTATAATAGGAAGCCGTGTGCAAAATTTCACATTCCTAGCCCCAGTAGTTTCGGCTGTACGTTGATATGTCAGTCAGTCAGTTCTCCTTTTATATATAGGACCGTTCCCACGGAGTGGCTCGTAGAGGAGAGCAGTTTTTATCACGTTTAAAACAGAGTTTTGAGTCATTTTAATAAGATTTATTTTTACATGTCACTTCTTTTGTTATTGATGGGTAATTCTTGACAGCAAAACCTAACGCGAGGGCTTTCTAAAGTTTCTAAGGCACGGAGGAAATTAGATAATAATATGTAATGGATGCTGACATCCGCTGACGGACCTTGAGAAGTGCGGCCTGTTGCAATATCGTTATTATTTAGACGAGAGCTACAAGAGATAAAAGATTTACAGAAAAAAAATCCCATCATTCTTTCCCTTCAACATCACCATTCCCCACGTGGTTTATAAATGACATAATTATCTAACTGTTTACGTCTGTATGTTAAACAGTACCTGCCCCGCATACGTTCATTAATGTCCCCTTTTACATAATTAATCAAGGGAATCTGTATGCAAAGCGTGATATATATAGTCTTGGGCAGGGACCGAAAACCTTTATAAATTACGGTACAGGTATTGAAGAATTTTGGTTATTTTTCAAATTTAGGTTACCGCTATCTGGGTAACCAGACCGAACAAAAAAATGTAACCTCTATTCAGGTTACCGTTTTAATACCGGCTACCTAAAAATTACCATGATTACGAGAAAAAAGTTCGCGTTCGCCTAAGTTTGTGTGTCTGCCCGACTCTTTGTCACACACACAGGCGATGCGCGCCCTTTGAATATTGCCGACGGCACGTGTAAGATAGGGGTAATTTTTATTTCGGTAACCGGTATTAATATTGGTTAAGTATTCAATCTATATATATAAAAGAAAGTCGTGTTAGTTACACCATTTATAACTCAAGAACGGCTGGACGGATTTAGCTGAAAATTGGCAGGGAGGTAGCTAAGAACCAGGAATAGGACATAGGATACTTTTTTTTTTTTTTTACGGTAGTTGGTAGGTAGGTAGGGTAGTAGGTAGGTAGGGTAGTAGGTAGGTAGGGTAGTAGGTAGGTAGGGTAGTAGGTAGGGTAGTAGGCAGGGTAGTAGGCAGGGTAGTAGGTAGGGTAGTAGGTAGGGTAGTAGGTAGGGTAGTAGGTAGGGTAGTAGGTAGGGTAGTAGGTAGGGTAGTAGGTAGGGTAGTAGGTAGGGTAGTAGGTAGGGTAGTAAGTAGGGTAGTAGGTAGGGTAGTAGGTAGGGTAGTAGGTAGGGTAGTAGGTAGGGTAGTAGGTAGGGTAGTAGGTAGGGTAGTAGGTAGGGTAGTAGGTAGGGTAGTAGGTAGGGTAGTAGGTAGGGTAGTAGGTAGGGTAGTAGGTAGGGTAGTAGGTAGGGTAGTAGGTAGGGTAGTAGGTAGGGTAGTAGGTAGGGTAGTAGATAGGTAGGTAGGAAAACCGCATTGCAACGCATGCGCGGGTTCAGCTAGTTTAATAATAAAAGGTAACCTTTAAAATTACCTGTAAAAGAAAAAAAGGTTGTTACCGTAAAAATACCCGTATTGATCATACCGGTTTTGGTTTCGATTGATCGTACCCTGGTCTTGGGTCTTTACCGTGACTGATGGGTGATAGAAAGGCCATGCAGCTGAGTAACAATAAGGTCAGAGTAGGTGCGGAAAATGAAAAAGAACAAAATGTTGAGTATGAATGTAGATGGCTATAAGAGTAAATACCAAAGAAACGATGGATGGACTGTGTGAAGGATGATATGGCTAGAAAAGAGATGACTGCTGAGATGACGAGAAATAGAGAAGTATTTAAGAAGAAGACATGTCATATTGAGCTGACCCCAAATAAATTGGGATGGGGGCAGGAGAATGATGATGAGGTACGGAAAACACAACAACAGTTTTAAGAAGTCTAGTATCAGAGGCAGTAATTCTGGTGCCTTTTGCCAGAATAGGTGAATTCTGTTTTAGTATTGGCATGTAGTTAAGGAAAATAAAGTGTTTACGGTGCAAACGAATACTTTACGAAGCGAGCAATCAAGTATACTGAACATCAAACTAAGACACCCTACGCAAAAAATATTGCTGGCAAACGCAATATTAAAAAAACCGGCCAAGAGCGTGTCGGGCCACGCTCAGTGTAGGGTTCCGTAGTAATAATTCTTTTTTTGTTTGAAATACGGGCCAATGAAACTTGACCTCTGGATTGTATAGGCGCTCATACGATTCAGGGACCAAATTATATTGGTTAACTGCAGTTTCCATCTGTTGTTTCCATCCAAGTTCAAAATAATTTTCCTAGAAAGTCCTTATAAAGTTCTACTTTTCAGATTTTTTTCGTATTTTCTAAACTTATGGTTCAAAAGTTAGAGGGGGGGGGGACGCTTTATTTTTTACTTTTGGAGCGATTATTTCCGAAATTATTGACATTATCAAAAAATGATTTTAGTAAACCCCTATTCATTTTTAAATACCTTTCCAACAATATATCACACGTTAGGGTTAAAATTAAAAAAAAAAACACTTCCCACTTTACATATAGGGGGGCTACCCTAATAAAACATTTTTTTCCAATTTTTATTTTAGCACTTTGTCGGCGTGATTGATACACATATTGGTACCAAATTTCAGCTTTCTAGTGCTAACGGTCACAGAGATTAAGCGAGGACGGACAGACGGACAGACAGACAGACAGACAGACAGACATGGCGAAACTATAAGGGTTCCTAGTTGACTACGGAACCCTAAAAAAAAGCAAGTCTTACGATAGGATTCAATGTGACGAGGTATAACACACTCAGAACATTGTGCTTATGGATGCGATGAATAGTAGGTACGGGGGTCGTTGAGGTATAACGAAGACATAACATTACAACTTGTATTTAACAAAAAAAAACTAGTAAAACCACATAACCCTCCTTTTGGGCTTCGCCGCAGTCGGGTAAAAAGAAGTAGAAGCCGGGTATACGAGTACATTATACATGCCTGTGAAGTGCTTTTGACATTGCCTTTTACAAATACGAGATAGAACAGAACTGAGGCTTTTAGATAAATTCTATATGCGTCGCTTTCTTACTGCGATGTCCAATACGTTTGAGTACTTGATGTCATGTGGGTCCCGCCTGTTTGCTAACCTATTACATTAGTAACACATACCGACATCACGCCTTATGTCCCGAACGGTGAGACAGAGGTTATAGTCCACCGACATTTCTTATTCACACACTTCTTCTTTACGTGTCGATGAAAACCGTCAAATCGTGTTATACAGTATAGTGAACTCATCTAACTTCGTGTTATATAGTCTAGGCAACAAACGCCTTTTTGATGATTTTTTTTCAGCAGTCTCCGAAAATTATGATTGAGGTGTCATTCGATTCGGAATGGCATCCAGATGATTTTCGAAGAAAAATGAAGTTCCGCTTGCAAAAATTGCAAAAGTTATTAACAATTAACTAAAAAAATTAAAATGGGTTTAGTGTTTTGCAAATATCTCAAAACCTAATTAAAAATTTTCAAATTTGAAATAAGATTCAAAAAGGGGAGGAAATTTCCTAAAGAATGTTCTAACTTTCGGAATTGTAGGACCAATATTAATAACTTTCCGATCGGGTTGAAAATACGCCCGAAAACTGGTACTCCGTCTTGCGCAAGCTACGCTCCATTCGGACCTTTAATGAATAAATGTTATTTAAACTTATTAAATATGAAAATTAAAAATTGAAAAAATTCAGGCGCCTGCAGGATAGATCAATACACAATAATCTGTGATCTAAAAATTTTTATCGCGAATTTTCAATAAGTTATCCAATAATTAATTAACAATTTTTTGTAGCACGAACACTGACATTGCAAGTGCGATAATAATTACACTATTCATCTGAGATTTTTTTCCTTTCGTGGAGCTATTTTTCAAAGGTCTAAGAATAGGCTCTCGTTGGAAAAATTAAAAAAAATGTTAATTTTCGTTTTTTTATTAACAATTTACTGAAATGAAAAATTTCAAACCTTCATTAGACATTAAAAAATTCTTTTTTTTTTATTATATTATTAGTGAACCGTTTTTGTATAATCAGAAGCTACTTAAAAATGATTTTTTATATTTTTTATATCCTGTTTTTTAAAATATTTTTATAAACAAATGCGTTGTTTATGAGATAATTTAATGTTTTTTTAATATCGTAATCTTTGATAATAATCATGATTTTTAAAAAAAAAACCGTTTCTTAAAAAAAATGTTTATTTGCTTAAAAACGCATTTGTTGATTAACAATTATTTTCTCCCACTTCTAATTAATATTAAGGTATCATTATTTTTAAATCACCATTATTTGTTTTTTCTTTTCGATATATAATATTGTTTTATTAAAACCTTCATTGTTTATGTAATAAACAATTTGTTAAAAACAAATAAATTTTTACTTTATATTTTTTTTCTTGTTTAACTTATTGTCACAAAAACAGATATGATTTTGTTTTTTCAAATTAAAAAAAAAGTGGAAAAAAAAATTAAATGAAAAAAACAAAATCATATCTGTTTTTGTGACAATAAGTTAATATTGTCACAAAAACAGATTATGATTTTGTTTTTTTTTCAAATTAAAAAAAAAGTTGTAAAAAAAATTAAATGAAAAAAATAATGCAAGTCTCTACATCCAAGATGCGTTTCTCGCAAGCATCATTATTGTAACCCAGTTTATTTGTTTGTAATCAGCGATCAAATGTTAGCGATTTTGTCGTTATTAGTGTAGAGACTGCCGGCCCTGACCTAAAACACCGTCTGGGGTCTAAAAGGGCCACTTAAGCAGATCAAAATATGAATTTCAGAAAATTCGTAAAATGGAATCTTGCGTCCAAGTACTGCGTCTGACCATTTTAGCAATTCATTTTATGATTTGCTTCAGTGGCCATTTTATACCCCCTGGTCTATCATCTACTTTTCAACGGACTTGGAATTTTCCACCCCTCTTTCTTTCGATCTCCACAACTCACCCCTTTCTTTTATTGCCACTAGGTATTCCATCTACGAGACATTCGCTGGGAGAGACCCAGGTTCCTGTCGAAGTCATTCCTGGCGTTCGTGACCTTTAACTTTATCAGCTATTCGCTTCTGGCAGCTGAGGTGCTCACCACGAATGTCGCTGGCACATCTGCGAAGGAAAAGGTAAGGATATTTAAAATATTTTATTTTACATTTTACTGTTGACAATAGTTGCATTTCGAATACACTATTATTAACCCATTGACCGCCACGGTCAAGTAAGACGACAAGCCAAAAAGTACCTCAAGACTTAGGGCACTTTTTTGCTTGTTCGGCTTGTCCTCTAGGTATATATACGTGACTGTGGCGCTCAAAAGGTTAAGCTAGATCAACAAGGCTATAAAAGAGTCGTTTAAATCTTTTGAATCTATTATTCATCAATGTGATGGGTGCGCCAGATAGGGTTGTCAAAGGTTAAGGCGGGGTTGCGATTCTGTACACAAACAGTTAAATATCGCGTGGTAAATATCGCGTTTTCAGTATTAATGATGATTAAAGACATTTTAATACTGATTTCAAATTAATTCCTCACGAACATCGATTATAATAGTATGCAATACCTGCCTAGCCTTTTCTCAAGTACGTCTGGGTCGGCTTCCAATCTTACCGAATGCACCTGAATAGTGGATATTAGTGTTTTGTATTGAGTGATTGCCTAATATGACCCCCAGAACTAGCGTTGAAAATTTCGAAAGTTTCAATTTGTTTTTTACACGGTAAAATACAAATTCTCGTTTGTTTCCGTATTTTACGAAAGTTGCACTGAAAAATTCACAGTAGGTACCTACGAATCTTACGGAAAAATACGGGAATCTTTCGAATGTTGCATTGAAATTTTCACTTTTTCCGTATTTTACGAAAGTTGCAGTGAAAAATTCACAGTACGAATTATTGTACAGAACAAATTGCATTGCACAGTTAATTTAATTTAAATTTTTGATATGTATTTTGAGCCTACTAACATAGTTTAAGTTCTCTGTTACTACTACCACCTACCTACCACCCACCTACCTACCACCCACCTACCTACCACCCGCCTACCTACCACCCGCCTACCTACCACCCACCTACCTACTTACCACCCACCTACCTACCACCCACCTACCTACCACCCACCTACCTACCACCCACCTACCTACCACCCACCTACCTACCACCCACCCACCTACCTACCACCCACCTAACTACCACTCACCTACCTACCACCCACCTACTTTCTCACCGTTCAAATCTTCCCTGGACTGCTACTTATATTTTAAAACAAACATTACCCAAATCGGTCCAGCCGTTCTCGTGTTTTGGCGAGACTAACGAACAGCGATTCATCCGAATCTTTCCGTAATTTTCTGTTTTTTACCGTATTATTCGAAAAAAAAAACGTGAAATTTACACTGGCCAATGTTCTTGAAACTTACGAAACTTACATTGAAAAATACAACGGCAATTGCAAGAAACGGGAATCTTTCATTGCAATTTTCAACGCTACCCAGAACCCAGTTTGTAATACGATACCCCTTGTTACTACTACTCTCCGCGAGATTACCGGTAACATCAAGAGGTTGCTGGCTTTCCTCGGGGAGCTTCGGTGGATCGAATGAGATTCCCACCCGTACGCAAAACACACGCTCCGGGCGTGGAGTTGCGGACACTAGCCCGATGCATCTAGCTATCTATCTACCCCTTGTTATCTACCTATAACGGTTGACAACCCTAGCCAGATGCGACACTTCTGAAGGCTATTTTTAGGCACCATAATAACGTCATAATAAGTGTGCCGTTTCAATAACCCGTTAATATGGCAATATAAAGTTTAGTGCCTTCACGACTTCTAGAGGTCCTAGCACGAACGCGCGATGTAAACGGAACAAAAATACGTCGATTTTTGTATATAAAGTATAATTATTCTAGTGCATTTTAGTTAAATTGTTTAGTATTATCTATTGATATGAAAACATTTTTGAGGAAAATGTCTTAAGGAAAGTTTTGACTATGAATGTGGATAGGTATAAGAGAAGAGAAAAAATGAAGAAATAATGAATAGACTTTGTAAAGGATGATATGGCTAGAAAAGAGGTGTCTGCTTAGATGACGAGTAATAGAGAAGTATGAATAGTAATGAAAAGTCACAGATTGATTATAGGTGTCATTATGTGCCTAATTGCGGTGAAATTATAGCCACTTTATGAGCAAGTGTGTTGAAAAAGTATTCACATCAATTCCAGACTCCTGTAATAGTACATTTCGATACAAGTGCGGAAAGTTTGTTATTGCATTCGAGGCGGATTGAACACCCGAGCCGTGGTGAGGGTGTTCATGGGGTCGAGAAATGCACAAAAATTCTCACGTGTATCAAACGACGTTTTTCAATACACTTTCGAAGAAATTAACTAATAAAACAACATTTAAAACAATAAGTATTTTTGTCAACAATTTTTAGGAGTGTTATGATTTAATTTGCTTTTTTTCCGCGGTTTGATTTCGCTAGGTTGAAGAAGAAGCAAAGGTATGAAGTCGCTAAAGCAGCCTCACAGGAAAATTATAAAATTAAAATATTTTTTAATTAAGAACACAAATAGTTGGTACTTGTTAAAAAAAAAAAATTGCTTAAACTAATCTTGTTTAATTATGTATAGTATTCTTTTTACAAACACAATTTAATATTCAAAAATTATTTATGCTGTAAAGACGCAAATTAAAAAGACGTAATAAAAAAAAGCACCGCAGACTCTATAATAGTCGTTGGTGTTTTTTTTTTTTAATTTCCTATGTTTTAAACTTATAATCGATTTGGACTGGCCTTAGTATAAGGTATAGTTATCTGTGGTAATTTTCTTTATACCATACCTACTCTAAAAAGCTTATTTTATTCTCGCAAAACAGTGAATAAAAAGGCCTTTTAATCACTGTTTTGTTTTTATTCACTATTTTGGTGTTTGAATTTGGAACACAAAAATATATCCGGTCTCTATTTCAATGCTTACACAAACACCTTGCGCTAAGATTCGAAATTCTAAACTCTTTGGTGCAAATAAATTCTCGAGATTTGATTGGTCGATATTTGCGACAAGGAGTTTGGCATTACCTAGATTAAAAACTATTTTGTGTTCTTTGCTGCCTATAGAAAAAAAAAAGTGAATTGGCGCCATTTCAAATACTTACTGTGAATACTGAATAGGGGATCGGACAAAAAAAAACTAATTAGTCCGTCAGATAGATTTCCAAAAAATATTAACCACGTATTTTTTCTTTTTTCACGTAAACAAAAAATGAAGACGATACAGTGCTTCGAAAACTCGTGTGACGTCATATGATAGTACATTTTGTACCTTCAATTGACGTTTCAAGCCCCACTCCGTGATCTTTGACGCGCTTTATCTTCGTCAATTTTTATTGTTTTGATAAAACAAAAAACACGTAAGTATCCAATATTTTTCGATAATCTAACTGACGGACTATATAAACAGAATCATATTTTTTTGAGTCAGTCCGATCCCCTATTGTACGGACACAAAGTTTAGTGAATTATGTCTTTTCTCGTAGTCATGGTATAAAGTATAGTATGCAACTCCTGAATAAAGTACGAATTTATATCGAGGGCCATGAATCACTCGCGTCGTTCAGGATTCTAACAGTTGAATCACTCGCTGCGTTCGTGATTCAATCATTAGAATCCTTCACTTGCTCGTGACTCATCTATGGCCCTCGCTTTAAATCCGTCCTTTATTCATTAGTTGCATAATATACTATTTCATCCCTTCAATTCGAAAAGTGTCGTTTTGTTCCTCTATAAGTGCGAGCAAAGTAGCTCTTTTCTCCATTAGACTTTTTAGCGGGCAGTAATGAGATTTGAATTTAGAACATGAATCGTTCATTGAAATTGAACGCAAATTGTATTGTGTTGGCTGTACGGTGCGAGGAGACGCGGTAACTAAATTAAAAAAAAAAAACAAAAGCGCGCGATTTACTTCCCTGTTCTAATAATCGGTACGGACTTTATTGTATTTTGTGCAAAAAAAAATGAGCTCTACGTCGAGTTCTGAAAGTGATAGTGCATTAACTCCTGAAACAATAAAAATAGAAGCTAATAACGTCATACAAAACTTAATCCCTACGAAATCCCGGGAGAAATATTTAAAGGTACGACAATTTCTTAATATGGAGTAGAAGGTTGTTTAGTAACGTGTTGTCTTAATAAGGACGTAAAACTGGACACATATTCGTAATTAATATGTCTGATGGATTTAAACGTGTCGTCACTCTATTTTTATTAAGTAATAATATTACAATAAAATATGAGGCGCCTTTTATTTTCTCATAGAGGGTGATGAAAAGTCGAGTGTATCACTCGGGTGCAATAGTACATTTTGATACAAGTGCGGAAAGTTTGTTATTGCATTCGAGGCAGATTGAACACCCGAGCCGTATGGCGAGGGTGTTCATGGGGTCGAGAAATGCAATAACAAATTCCCACGTGTATCAAACGACGTTTTTCAATACACTTTCGAAGAAATTAACTAAAAACGTTATGTGTTTTTGTCAACAAATTTGATGAGACTATGATTTAATTTACTTTTTTTCCGCGGTTTGATTTCGCCAGGTTGAAAAAGAAGCAAAGGTATAAAGCCGCCAAACAGCCTCACAGGAAAAATATAAAATTTTAATATTTTTTAATTAAGAACACAAAAAAATGCTTACTTGTTCATAAAAGTAAATAATTGTTTAAAATATTTACGTTTATTAGTAGTATTCTTTTTACAAACACAATTTAAATATTCAAAAAATATTTACGCTGTAAAGACGCAGATCAAAATGGCGAGATTAAAAAAAAAACACGCCTGCTCTATAATAGTCAGTGGTGTTTTTTTTTTTAATTTCATAAGTTTTAATCGAATTACCGCTGCTCTATGATTACAGCGTGCGGTAATAATATTACAGCACGCTGTATTCTTATTACCGCACGCGTGCGAAATATGATGCATGTCGAACCTAATCGTAGTGCAATAAGAGCTAGTTTTCGAGGAAGTGTATTGAAAAATATATTTTGGGCTCGGGCGACGTACTTTGAATCCCTCGCTACGTTCAGGATTCTACTAAAGAATCCCTCACTACGTTCGGGATTCTACTCTAGAATCCCTCACTTCGCTCTGGATTCAAAAAAGCGCCCTCGCCGTAAAAATATTATTTTGCTCCCTTATGATACAATCTACTATTCCCGCACTTGATTGCGGAAAAATAAGATTACCGCACGCGTGCGAAATACGTCGCATGTCGAACCTAATGGTAGTGCACTAGGAGCCAGTTTTCGAGGAAGTGTATTGAAAATAGTTTGGGTTGAAGCGCAATGATGTGGGTTTTTTGATGGTTAGTATTAGGTTATCAGTACATTTTCTTAGTGGTTTAGTTCTATTATTAATATAACATTTTACATCAGTAACTGGGCAAATCTCAATTCTATATCTATATCAATTCTATAAATATCTATATAATAGTGGCTGAAGGCTGCCTGTTTTTGAAGTATAAATCGACGTATTTACCTACATTATGTTACACCGCGCGCTCGTGCTAGGGCCTTACTGCATAAAATTGTATCTAAAATTTCTAAATATATGATATATTTTTTTATTATAAAAACAGGTTCTAATGCTACCTATAATATGAACTTTTGAATGATAAAACATACACGTGATGCCTTAAACCTGTAATGTTGTTGTGTCACCTAGCAGGCTAGCAGTGTTGCCTAATAAGAGAACAGTTTTTATTTTATTTTATTTTTTAGCTTTGAAATAATTGTGACAGCGCGGTAAAATTCCACGCTACTACTACTTATTTTTTTTTGTGTACTTCGTAATAATTGGCGTATTGTTTTATTTAATATTTTAAGTTATTTTACTTGTAAGCTGTGAAGCTACCTTGCATAAATAAATAAATAAAATCGACATATTTACCTACATTACGTTACACCGCGCGCTCGTGCTAGGGCCTTACTGCATAAAATTGTATCTAAAATTTCTAAGTATATGATATATTTTTTTTATTATAAAAACAGGTTCTAATGCTACCTAAAATATGAACTTATGAATGATAAAACATACACGTGATGCCTAAAACCTGTTGTTGTGTCACCTAGACCCCTAGGGAGATGCGTTGACATTATTTTGTGTGTTGATGTACAGATGTATAACGATTTGTGTTTTTATTTACATAAGTACTAGCTGTTGCCAGCTGCTTCACCCGCTACAACTCGAAAATTATGCCTCGGGAAGATAAAATCGGGATATAACTATTCTTGTGTTAATCCAGGTTATAAACTATATCCAAATCCGTTCGGTAGTTATTGCGTGAAGAAGTAACAAACATACACACTCACAAACTTTCGCCTTTATAATATTAGTGTGATTAAGTACTAGCTAAGACAGAAAGCTGATGTAATAATACGCTACTTTTATTTTAGAAAAAAGATTAGGTGTCCGTAAATAATTGACATTGTGATAAAAATAAAATTCGATTAGAATAGAATAACATAAATATAGCATAATACATACAATTAAAGGGGTTTGGCTAAAGTTGGCGTCGTTTTGAAGTTGCGCGGCCAGTAATGAAACTTGGATATTTTGAAAGAACAGATTAAAGCGATCCAAAAATATTATGGATGCATTTCTCTAAATCTAATCGGAACGGAGATATTTGGTTTTGAATTGCTCATTAAAATCGAAGAAGTTATTACAGTCTATTGCACTGTTTAAGGTTCCAGTCGTATTTTTTTCAGAATTCAGACCACACGGTAGGCGCAGTGGCTCAAGCAGTTGACTGCTGCGCTACGTGTCGCGGGTTCGATTCCCACACAGGGCAAATATTTGTATGACTTGCAGATAGTTGTTTCGGGTCTGGGTATTTGTGTGTTTGAGTTTAAATGTTTGTGAATGCACCCACGATACAGCAGACTGAAGTTCCTAGTGCTGGCCAACGATGAAAAAATAATCAAAATAAATTAAATACGTACGTAGATTGCATGGCTCGATGTCTGTTATCTATGGGCAGATGCATTATAAAGACTTGGCATTGTGATCGTTTATCATACCTCTTTAGACTCTTATATGTTTAAGATTTGGATGTATAACACCATGGATGTAATTAACAGTGCATTTTGCATTTGTAGCCAGCGAAGTCTGAATCGTGTCGGCGGGACTCGTATTACACATTCATCTAGACGGACATTTACGTGTACATTCTCGTAGAAACTGCTACACAAGGGCTGGATGCAATATTGCTCTTGTATTATTTATTCCTTTTCCCAACTATGTTGGGGTCGGCTTCCAGTCTAACCGGAGGCAGCTGAATATCAGTATTTTACATGGAGCGACTGCCTATCTGACCTCCACGTCCCAGTTAATACTGGGTAAGACTGGTTGTCAGACAGAGTCAGGTCACTGACAACCAGTAACGACTGCAAAAGATCTATATATGGCAGCCGGGACCAACAGCTTAACGTGCTTTCCAAGGCACGGAAGAAACTCGGTATATAATACAGACCCACCTAGGCAAGCGTGGCCTAACCTAAAGATCGACCCAAGTAGCAGTTATTATTAAGCCAGCTCTAATATC
Organism: Diarsia mendica; assembly: GCA_949316265.1. Taxonomy (NCBI): domain Eukaryota; kingdom Metazoa; phylum Arthropoda; class Insecta; order Lepidoptera; family Noctuidae; genus Diarsia; species Diarsia mendica. Next base: position 5,835,661 of record OX438898.1, read on the forward strand.
AACCTTCTAAACACATAACTAAGATTTCTTTACGCAGAACAGTAATTGAAGAAGACATTTTTATAATATTCAAACTCAAATATCTCAGTTTAGAAATGACTTAGGACAAAAATAATTTAACATGTATGTGTATTTGACACAGCACAACAAAATAACATGAAAATTAAAAGTGGACGCTCAAAAAAAAAATGACGCCACTAGCCCATATAAAGTTAGCCAAACCCCTTTCAAATACAACCCAAAAAAAAAAATATGAATAAAAGAAATGATTTTGTTTCAGAGTTTCTACCAACACGTTTTCAACGGCTGCTACGCAGTGCTGCTGTTCATAGTCGTCACATTCTTCCTCATCTACGGCGTTGAAGTTTATTTCAAGGTAAGAATATCTTCTTCTTTTCTATTACGTTTTTTTTTCTGTTTTGCACCTACTATGTATTGTCTCTGCATCACCCTAAGGTACACTGGTAGAAAATGCCCAAGGCATTAAGTCCGCCTTTGTACGATTTTGTTGTGCATAAAGTTTTAATAAATAAATAAATATCAATTTTTTATCGGATTTTCGATCGGCTGAACCCGCGTGGTCTGGTATTCTTGGCACACGGCGTATTTTAAACGCGCAGACGACGTGCAAATTATGTATATCTGCTGCTGCTATAACAACAAATACTAAAACTAAATAAAATAAATATTATGGGGGGGGCTCCTATACAACAAACGCGATTTTTATAGATAATGGTACGGAACCCTTTGTGCGCGAGTCCGACTCGCACTTGCTTACTTTTTTGATCCCAATCAAGCTTTTTCTACATCAAACAAAACATGTTTTCAAGTTTCTTTAATAACATTAAAACGATATAATTATATGACAATAATGTATAATTTAAATACAAAGGTAAATCCGGTCGGTAGCGTTTCATGAGTGCCACGTTTTCTTAAGTGCAAAGTCGGTGCAAGCGTACCAGCGTACAATCAGTAGGTACCCAGTTTTACCTGACCCCTCTTCTCAGGCTACTTACCCTCTTCTTCTTAGTTCGAGGGGTCAAGTAATGGTGGGTACAGACTGTACAATAGACGCTCGCACCATTTATTAATAATTAAATTCATTTATTCAGGTAATTTTGCACCCGTTGCCATGTCAATCATAATACAAACATCAATAAAATATTAAAATTCAGAAATAATAATGATTATGAATATTATTTAATTATAAGAATTATAAAAACAATACAATTAAATACACAAACATACAATTAAAAGTCAAATTACTATTAAAAATTCAGATAAAATGAATACACACACAAACAATTAAATTAAAGTTATTCATTAATTAATATTATTATTATACATAAAATAAACACAATAACTAAAATTTCCTAACCGGCACTGGAACGGTAACATGCCTGCCACAACAATGGCGGATATAAGGGCAGTCCAGCCTGTTACCGATCATTGCCAGGATAGCATTGGGGCTGGCCCGCACCCTGCGCACCAGGGATGCGCACCGCTTACGCATCGTAGTGTGAAAACAATCAGTGCGCGCCATCGCGAACATCCCCGATGCGCTACGGGGCAACCCCAACACCGCCCGGAACGCATTGTTGTACTGGACTCGGAGGGCACTATAATGCCCCTGCACTATAGTCAACCCACAGGCTACACGCGTATAGAGATGTGCAGTACGCTCTAAAAAGCGTGATCTTCACACCTGCCGTACACTGCGAAAACCTGCGGGCTATCATGTTGGCTCGCATCGACAGTGCCCTCCGCTCTCGGTCCATGTCGACATGGTCTTTAAGGCCCTCGGTAAGTAGATGCCCTAAATATTTAAATTGCTCCACTCGTTCTATTGGAACACCGTTGAGTTCAATGTTCGGAATGTCCACAGGGCTCGACCCACCGATGGCCTGAAAAACCATGTATTGACTTTTCTTACCATTATATTATGTATATCAAACCATGACCATGCGCGTACTCCGTACACGTACTGAGTAACCTCCTTAGCCCACAGATCGACGCGCTCAGCAGCACCATGTCATCCGCATAACTCATATTGTTGACACATACTCCGTCAATATAGCATCCGACATGTTGACTACTGAGCGAGACGATCAGTTCGTTCATATACATATTGAACAATGTAGGTGAGGTCAGTCCGCCCTGTCTTACGCCACATTCATTTGTGTAAGGGTCTGACATCGCTCCCGCCCACCGGACACTGTTGACCTGGTGCCCGTACCAGTACTGGAGCATGCTGATGAGTTCCCACGGCAAACCCGTGCTCTTCAGCTTCCCCCAGAGGATGTCGTATGAGACGAGGTCAAAGGCCTTGGATAAATCGAGGAAGCACGCGTATACCGGGGTCTTTCTCTTCGTGTAATATTTAACGGTGTGCTTTAGACACAGTATTGCACTCTCTGTGGTCAGTTTCCGCCTTATTACAAAAGGTAGTTAAACCTGGTTTAACTTAGACTTGGTTTATCTCGCATGCTGTCACTTTCTTTTGAATATTATTGAAGTGAGACGTCATGCGAGATAAACCAAGTCTAAGTTAAACCAGGTTTAACTATGTTTTGTAATAAGGCGGTTTAGGTCGAAACCCAAACTGGTTATCATGAAGTGATACATGTTTATTTAACTGTGTGTTAAAAGCACACCGCCAAATACTTTCGCAACTACAGTTAATATAATAATAATAATATAATATAATATTCCACAACTATCACACAACGCCATCTAGTCCCAAGCTAAGCAGAGCTTGTGTTATGGGTACTAGACAACTGATAAACATACTTATATATTTCTAAATACATACATATTATAGATAAATTACACCCAGACACAGAACAAATGATCGTGCTCATCACACAAACATTTGTCCTGGGTGGGAATCGAACCCACGACCTCCGGCATAGCAGTTAGGGTCACTAACCACTAGACCAACAGGCCAGTTGCAAGCGATATAGGTCTGTAGTTGTTTGTATCGGACAATTCACCCGTTTTATTTTTCACTACCGGCACTACAACTGTCCTCATGAAGTCCGCAGGCAGGTAGGAGTGGCTCACACACAGCGAGAAGAACATTGCAAGAACTCTCGCCAAGTGCGGTCCAGCGTGCTGCAGGTGCTCAATGCTACATTTGCTCGTGACCACTACATCAAGTACTCCTGCATTGGTAGTGGAGTTCTTGTTTTGATCATGGTTGACTGACGATATGTTTAGATTTTTTATAATTCTGTTAAAAGCGCATGTCATCGTGAGGAAACCGGCATGTCCTAGAATCCAACATTCGAAGACTTGTGACATCTACCAATCCGCACCGGGCCCGCGTGGTAGATATAGCCCATTCCCTCTCAAAGAGAGGAGGCCTCTGTCCCACCATTGGGAACATTAATAGGCTGACGATGATGACTGCTTGGCAAAGGTCCTTCCAAACGTCTATCTTCTGCGATCTTTAGGCTTGCTCACCCATCAGGATCTGATCAGCACACCACCTTCGACAAGGTCCTCAGGTTTCTCCATCACGAATTTCTTAGTAGCAGCCACAAAGTCTGGAAATGTGCCCGGTTAATGGCCATAGACTCGCCCCTATTACATAGAACTTAAACTTAACTGGATGTTCTGATGTGTACACCTCTGCTCAAACCTTCAGAGATGGTGTGTGGGATGTTGTGTACGTTATTTAATATTAAATTACTCCGGAAGCGTCCTCAAGACATACAAAGAGCACTTCACTAACGCTTCTTCTAAACCACAATGATCTCTTTCAATCCTATGGCATTGAGTGATTTGTACCAACAAAAGGGCTTGAATAGAAAACGATACTATTATATTATGTCCGACCTCGAATGATACTTACTCTAAACATTCAAGGTATTATTGTATGTAGGATTGTAGGCATGGATGTTGCCATCACAGAGAATATTGGAGTCAGGGGTTATAAACCCAAGTTGTAAAATCGTACGGCAAATGTGATCAAGTATACCGCCACGTGGAAACTGCATTACGATATCAGAGTTAACCGCGGTTTAAAAATAATAGGTAGGGTCGTTATTGGTAATGGCATCCATTCTTAGGCCCAGATTCAGAGACCACACTTTGACTTTACTACACTTTTCTTTTGTAGGAAATTAGTTTAACACGAAGGACTACATTATTTAAACGCATAATAATGCAAAGTTTACTTTGAGGCCAAAGTCATGATTATCGAGTACTTCGCCTTTACTAAGTAAAGAACAGCTTGAAGTAGATCTTTCCATCAAAGTAAAGTCAAAGTGTGGTCTCTGAATCTGGGCCTTAGTGGTAACCGGGTATTGACATAGGAGCACAGAGTGTTTACGCAAACATAAGTTCAGTCTCTCTTTCATCACTCTAGCAGTTTAATGGGACAGGACTAGCGGCTCAACATTATCCTTACATAGTATAAAACAAAGTCGCTTTTTTTGTCTGTTTGTCTGTATGCTTAAATCTTTAAAACTACGCAACGGATTTTGATGCGGTTTTTATTAATAGATAGAGTGATTCAAGAGGATGGTTTTAGTATATAATTTGAACGACATCCACGCGGGTGAAGCCGCGGGCATCAGCTAGTAATATATATACAGAAATCCGAAAACAGTCGTCGAGTAGTATTATAAAGAGTACTATAGCGGCATCTATGACAAAATCGATGGACTAGCATCAAAATCCTGAATCGCGCAGTTAAAGTTATCCGCGACTTAAGCGTTTATAGAAGAACCCGGCATCAATAAGTCGGGCAGTAGCCTACCAGCCACAACACATGTCTGGTCGGAGGATACTCCCTTTTCTATGGAGGATCAAGAACTTTACACCCTGTTATTTTTACCCCTGTAACCCATAACCCACCAACACCAGTATGATCGGAACATCTTTCTTCTTCTTAGGACGATGAAGAACTTTCCCCTCAGTCCCTTATATGCTCTAATTCTTTGTCTCGGCGCTTCTCTGGTGGCCGCCACTGTTAATTCTGGCTTTCCAGCCACTGGCCACTGCCCTAGTTTGGGAATCGTCCATACTCCATACCCTCGGAAATCAGCATTGACCGCGCAAAATACTTCTTGTAATTACATTTGCCTCGTCCTTCTTCTTCTTCTTTTCGTTTCGATTTTAAACTTCCATGTTATACGGTTTGGGCCCAGTAGGTAGCCACGTTTATTCCAGCGGCAGAGGCGCTGTTCAGGTCGCCAAGGGTGCATGTATACGGACATCTGGGACACTCCAGCAGGTGAGGCATTGTTTGGTCCGGAGCGCCGCACTCGCACTCGGTGTTGGAGGAATCAATGATGCCCCACGTTGGAGGAACCAATGCGCCTCGTCCTGTTACCAGATTAGTCACCTCCGTAAAGCATACTGAGATTACGATGCATTGTCTGCCTAATTGTGTATCCTCATAAGGACCGTCTAGCAAGCTACCATGTTCTTTTCCTTAATATGTCACGATTCAGTTTTCCTCGCAAAATATGGTGTGAAAGGGTGAAACATTGCACATTTGCAGGAAACAGCCGTATTTTCCCTTGTGCACACTAGGGAAAACATACGTCCACGAACACGGACTTCCACCGTGTTGAGTTACTTTCTTCAACTTAAGTTTTCTTTATGGAAACTTCAAAGGGGTGATAATTGCTTTTGATATAAATAAATACTGATCCTGTTATGCTACATCATCGTATATTGGGCCGAGGTCTCTCCCCATGACTGCTAGTTTCTTTCTATCCAGGGTTAATGTGGGTAGTCTTTGGTTTAGTTCAACTCATCTCACCATCTTCTGGGAAGTCTGACGTAACGCCTTCTGGGTTGTGTCAAGGCTCCAAAAAGGTGCTATTTTGGGTCACAGCTCATTGGACAGGAGATATAAAAAAAAATGATCTCAAATTATTATTCGTCTGTTGTTATAACGGTGGCTTATGCAAGATCCTGCTTGACCAGTTAGTACACCAAACTTACAATAAAATTATTCTGATCTTAAATAATCAGTTAAGAATGTCAATGATGATTGTGTCACCAAACAAATGTTAACGGAAAATATGAGCAAAAACTCTGAAAAGGTTGTTCATCCCTGTTCTCGTCGTCTGCTCGTATCTGTGGCTATGTGGCTATAATGTCCTATTGTTTGCTCGTTGGCAGATTATGTGGTCGCGATCCTCAATGCTATGTTTGTCCCCACTATTGTACGTACCTTTTTAAATAGGGGTCTTCGAGCGGTAGGTAGTATGTAGGAAAGAATTCTGTGAAACGTTAGTTGAAAAGTGTCGTGCCGTGGGTAATCCCTCAAATGTAATACAAGAACCCGGATATAAAACAATTTCACTGACGGTCGAACACTTTTTAATCTTATTACTAAGGGTGAAATGTGACAGACACTGTCACTTTTGGCCTTGAAACTACGTCATCATCATCATTCTCTGCCCTTAACCCTGTTTATTTGGGGTCGGCGCAACTGTCTTATTCCTCCATACTTCAATTACTCGTCATCTCAACAGTCACCTCCTTTCTAGTCATATATCCTTCACATATAGTCCATCCATCGAAACTACACTTCTTATCGTGTAGGAAGTAAGGTCTAACGACCCAACACATCCTAGTGGCAGAGTTTCTAAACCGCCTCAATGGCCTCTGACATGGGTTGACGATCGCCATTTGTCGGCCGGGACCACCGGCTTATACGTGCCTTCCGAAGCACCGAATCATCTTTTTATCGGACAATCAGGTGATTCAAGCCTGCATTGTCCTATAGTCAAACTAGAAACGACTTTACAAAGTACGCTTCCTGTGGAATCGAACCCACAACCACCGGGTCACAAGTCAAACGCCTAAACCACTCGACCACGGAGGTAGTTAACTGATGCACGTTTATGTCATTTGACTGATGCACGTGTATACATGGGTGTTTCGTCGTTTCGCACCACGAGTGGTTCGGACTGCGGTGTAAAACGCCGAAGATCTCTTATGCTCCTACCACACGCTCACACTTCCCCATGGGTTTACTTGCGCAAACTGGCTTGAACGCGGAACACTGTGCGTGTGGTTGGTAATGGTAATACAGTTTTACCAACCATACGCGCGATGTACTATGAAGTGTGAACGAAGAGTGTGGTGAAGCTTGAGCGTGTCGTAGGCCCATTAGGAATAGGCTGTTGCGGACCGCGGTGTGAATCGACCATAGAAGAATTTGAATGGGTTTATATGTTAGACTATATTGTTTTCTCTTTAGTAAAGAAAAAAAATACCCATTTTGTCCGTGGCTAAAACTCTATTAACCGCGAAAAGTCAAAAATAGTGAAACCACATTCTTTTAGTCTATGGCCGATCGTCATTGTTACAGTAGTGGCGTCACTGGTCAAGAAAAAATGCATCGCTACGTCAAACTTAGTACATTTATTTTAGTTCCGTGTTTTCCCGCCTGCATAGATAACTTGGTAGGACTGTAGTCTGCGCGCGCATTAATTTTTCCCGCTATTGTGAAAAAAAAAAAACAGAACTTGTTTTAACTGTTGAAGTTGGTAGAACTGTAGATGCGCGCGTATTAATTTTTCCCGCTATTGTGGAAAAAAAACAGAACTTGTATCAACTGTTGAAGATGACTTTTTAGTATTATTTTCTTCACAAGTGTGTTGAAAAACGTCGTATGATACACGTGTATATTGATGATTACCGTCCTCGGCTTTCTTAAGACCCTCACCTGACGGCTCGGGTCTCAATGGCGCCTCTGCGGTAATCACCAACGTTATACACTTGTACCATAATGTACTATTATTTAGTACTTTACTGTACTTTAATCTAGGGTCTTAAAATCTTTTTTGGTGAGCATTAAAATTGTAGCCTTATAATTTTAGTCCTCCGTTTGTAGTTGGGTTTTAGTTTTTAGACTTGTTCAATTGACTGTACTTCACTCGTACTTGTGTCCATTAAAAAAAGAAAGGGGATCAGAACGGAATGATAAATAGGGGATCGGACATAAAAAAACGAATTAGTCCGTCAGATAGATTCCCAAAAATTATTGGACACGTATTTTTTCTTTTTTCACGTAAACAAAAAATGAAAACGATACAGTGCTTCGAAAACTCGTGTGACGTCATATGATAGTCCATTTTGTACCTACAATTGACGTTTCAAGCCCCACTCCATGATCTTTGACGCGTTTTATCTTCGTCATTTTTTATTGATTTGATAAAACAAAAAACACGTATTCAATATTTTTCGATAATCTAACTTACGGACTAAACAGAATCATATTATTTTGACCCAGGCCGATCCCCTATTACAGTGGATCAGAAAGGAATAAACAAAAGAAAAATATTGGCAGTGGATCGGTTTGGGGGATCAGATCGGAATAATTCTCAAAATTGAGGAGATTATCATAAAATACATAAATAATCATTTTAGATTACGGTACCTGGTAATTTTTTGATTACGGTAATTTTTTGGTTTTTAAATGTTTTACAGTATTTCAGAATAACGCTATTGGTTTAAGGAATAAGAAATTACGTAATAACCATTTGCGTTTGTGTGTGTAAGTGCTTGGCCAGACTGGCAGCGCGGTGCGGGGAGCGGCGCGGGTGCGGGAACGCGCGCGTTTGTGCTGTCCGCAGTGGACTGCGGCTTGGTTTCGAATGTTGTATTGTCCAGTGTTTGTCAAACTATAATATAGATGAAGAAGACATGTTTTTACTGGAAAATTCTTACTTTAAATGGCAAATGATAAAAGTGAAAAAATAAAATTAATTTAACCAGAGAAAATGAAGGAGAATTTTACACACTTTAAGAAAGATTGCGAGAGCAATTTTTTTTTATTTTTTTTGTATTGACGATATTCGACATCCACAGTGCAGGTCGTGCTTGAATAGCATGTAATAATTCTTCAGCATTTAATTGTGAAGACGCCATCACAACAACGCGCGCGATAGCTCGAATAGTTTGAGATACCCGCTCCCGCGCGGTTTATCGCTTGCCGCCCCGCGCACTCACTGCGGCCACTTGTATGAACGAGCACTATGTATGGCTCATTTTCTTTGCCTTAATAAAGATACATTTATGAGTAGATACGTTAATGCCCTTGTGCACAAAATTCGATTTTGTGCAGTCTATATCCTGCACAAATAAGCCCTTTCAGAGCATGAGAAGTGAAAAATATATTTTATTGTTATTGCCCACAGCTACGCGGCGAGTTCCTGAAGGAGACCAAAGTATGCACAATCATATCGCCCCGACCGGGGCCGTCCAGCGCAGACGATGGAGATGATGTACAGGATACCCTTGTCACTAAACAGGTATGTAGGTACACTTATCATCATCATCACATCAGCCCGGAATAACCCACTTCTGAGTATAGGCCTCCTCTTTTTTCCGCCACAGTTCCCGGTTCTCACCTTGTCCAGGTGTTTCGTGTTACTTTGTGGCTGGTATACTTAAATAATACTAGCCACAAAGCGACGTGGTAGACCTCGCAGGAGATGGCGGAACGAGCTGGATAGAACCAACGACGCTCGCTTAGTAGGCTATAATTAGATCTGCCAAGCCTTTCCCCAACTATGTTGGGGTCGGCTTCCCGTCTAACCGGTTGCAGATGAATTATTTTACAAGGACCGCCTATCTGATCTACTTTCTGCCTATTTTTAACCCCCGACGCAAAAACGACGGGGAGTTATAACTTTGACGTGTCTGTGTGTGTATCTATGTGTATATCTGTCTGTGGCATCGTAGCTCGCAAACGCATGATCCGATTTTGATTTAGTTTTTTTTTATTTGAAAGGTGAATTAGTCGAGAGTGTTCTTAGCTATGTTTGAAAAACATCGATCCAAGATGGCCGCCGCCACAAAATGGCGGATCACATATTTGTTCACAACTCCTATCAATATGGGTGTCAAATGAAAGGGCTTGATTAGTAGAATACTATACATTATAACAAATTTCAAATCCAAGATGGCCGCCACCACAAAATGGCGGATTACATATTATTATTTCACAACTCCATCAATATGGGTATCAAATGAAAGGGCTTGATTGGTAGAATACTATACAGACACAATAACAAATTTCAAATCCAAGATGGCCGCCATCACAAAATGGCGGATTATATATTTTTTTACAACTCCATCAATATGGGTATCAAATGAAAAGGCTTGATTGGTAGAATACTATAAGTACAGACACTATAACCAAATCCAAGATGTTCGCCATCACAAAATGACGAATTACGTTTGTTTCACAACTCCCTCAATATGGGTAGCAAAAAGATGAAAGGGATTGATTTGAATAATAATGTAAGTATTGAAAGGGAATGAGGAATATAAACTAATGAAATAAAAACAAAAAAGCTTGAAAATTGTTTTTTGACTTTTACTCCTTTTAAATCAAACTTGGTCAAACTTTGATTTAAAGGGAGTAAAAGTGGAGAACCAATGTTTTATCTTTATTGAGTCGGAGGTTTTTTAAATTTTTAATTTAATTACTTGTACTGACTAAAAACCACGCATATTCCTTCTTAGACCTTTGTGCCCGGGGCCGCGGTATTTCTTTCGAACAACCCGCAGCTCAAGCTCTCACCTACCCTTTTTTTTTTGGTGTGAGGAAAGTCATCGAATAACCCCCCCCCCCCCCGCTCTTGGGCAGAGCGAAGGGGAGTGTCAGACTTCTACTGACTAAAAACCAAACCCATGTTCCTTCTTCGCCCTTGTGTCGGAGCCGCGTTAACCTTTCGACGAACCACAGCCCCGACGGGCAGCTCTTACCCTTATGTAAAGCTTCTGCCCAGTAAATAGAACCAAAATGATGCTCAAAGTCTTACTCATTGATGTGCATCTGTCTTTACTTAAGTAAAAGGCTTTATATATTAACCATTGTATACTAAATGACTGAAAAGCTATTAATCAGTTACATAATAAATTATCTGTCTTACTTAATGTTTATATAATTATTTTACATATGCTTACATTAATAATAAGGGGATTACTAATGGCATATGTGAGTTATAATAGGCATTATATACATCTTCACAAAAAAACTTGTCAAGTCAGTATTTGTTTGAATATTATGAGAAGATCAATGAAAAGCTTCCGGCATGAATTTTCTAAATTATGGTAAAACATCACGCGTGTAAATAATCCTCGATGGGTTATGCAGAGCTGTAATACTGCGCCCATATTTCTCCAGTTATGTTTTTATTGGGGGCGAGCCTATTGCCATCAATCGGGCCACACAGGCTCTGAGGCTGCTACTGAGAAATTCTTGACAGGAAAACACATTGCCCAAACTGGGAATCAAAGGACCTCATGCTCAGCAGTCGCGCTTGCGTCCACTAGACCACCAAAAATGTACCTATATTATTGAAAAAAAAAAAACATAAACCATCCTAGTGGAGTGCCGTAAGATTTATACCTCGGAATCCTGGGCCGGTCAATAAATCTTCTTAAAAACTTTTGAACTGCATTGTTAAAAGACCAAATAAAAAAGTTAAAAAAAAAAATTTGCGCGCTCGTCATTTTTTTTTTTAATAACCACAGCAATGTACTGAAAAACTAGCTTGTGCCAGCGGCTTAACCCGCTACAACTCGAAAATTATCCCACGAGAAGATAAAATCGGGATAAAAACTATCCTTTGTGTTAATCCAGGTTATAAACTATCTGTATACTAAATTTTATCCAAATCCGTTCAGTAGTTTTTGTGTGAAAGAGTAACAAACATACACCCTCACAAACTTTAGTACTTTATAGTATTAGTGTGAAGTGTGATGTGATCAGGGCACGCCATGACAGTGGCGGTAAGTCCCCTCTTTGAGGAGTTGCTGGTAAGGCGCCGCGGCGCCCTCACCTTCCGTCTGACGCAGGTCCTCACCGGACACGTTGCTTCGGGAGGTACATGCACCGAATCAGGTGGGAGGAGACGGATCGACGGAGAGAGACAGCACTCGCATTTCCTCTTAAGTGCCATTATTAAGTTTTTTTTTTAAAAAAAAACGTTGTCCCACACTAGGAATTTCTCCTGTATCGTGGGTGCGTTCACAAACATTTAAACTCACACACACAAACACACCCAGACCCGAAACAACTATCTGTAGGCCATACAAATATTTGTTCCGTGCGGGGATCAAACCCGCGACACCCAGCGCAGCAGTCTAATCTCTCAGCCACTGCGCCAACCGTGCCGACTTGATATTGATCATCATCACATCATCAGCCTATTGCCTGACCATTACATAACATTATGTCTAGGTATTCCCCTATCTACATATTATCTTTATTCGTATAATTATCCTATAACATCACCCAGCAGTGATTTATTATTTTCGTACAATTCTAACAAGCATTGGATTATTTTTACTGCGTAAAACTGATATGTCATCGACTGTTCTAGGAAATAATACAGGAAAATGCTGGCTTTTTTTTCTTTTATAAAAAAAAAAACGTTGGCCCACACTATACTCCATTTACTATATGATTAGAATTTTAAGCCCGATTTTCCGTGCGGGGTCGAACCCGCGACTCGCAGCGCGGCAGTTTAATCGGTTAACCTCGGCGCCAGCCGTGCCGTCAACGTGTCTTTATGGCTAGACCAGTTGCCAGCGGCTTCGCCCGCTACAACTCGAAAATTATACCACGGAAAGACAAAATCGGGATAAAAATCTATCCTAAGTGTTAATCCAGGGTGTCAACTGTCAGCTAACTCCATACCAAATTTTATTAAAATCGCTTCAGCCGTTTAGACGTGAAGAAGTAACAAACATACACACTCACAAACTTACGCCTTTATAATATAAGTGTGATATCCCTGCCAGGGCTTAGGGACTAAAGAATATAGAAAGGCCCTCTCATATATAGAGTAGGCCAGTTCCAGCAGTACAAACACGATAGGCTGATTCTTCTTCGTATGGCTCGCACGACAGTTTTTAATATTTTGTTGCTCTAAAACTCCGCCCTATAAGGCGCAGTTAAAGGGGCACCGTAAAAACGACCTGTTTTTCGTCGCAGAGTTAGCCGTAATGCTACTTATTACAATTTAAAAAAAAATACAGTGTATAGTCAAATGTATAGGTAAAAGACTTATGCAAAAATATTTTCTAAAAGTAATCAAGAACCTCGAAAAAAAAAATCACAAAATCACAAAAAAAATCACACGAAAAAACTTTTTCGTCTCGAAATGCTCAATATTTTGAGTGACAACTGTTATTTTTTTTTTTACTATCAGAAAGGAAATTTAACCAACTAAAGACATGTAAAAATATTTTAACATGACAGCGTATTTTTTTTTTTAATAAATTAAATCTGCGAACTATCGTTCATTTTGGCAGTCACGAGCATCAAACGCATCGCCATTTTCAACCTTATTTATTTAGGCGATGAGTTAAACGCGCGCTCAAGGTCGCGGGCAGCTAATGTCGCCTTAAAAGCTGATTTTATACTTAGCATAAGCATAAATAGCCTATAATGTTCCCACTACTGGGACTCCAGGCCTCTCAGGGTTATAATCCACCTCACGGGCCCAGTGCTGGTTGGTAGATGTTACATGTTTTCGGTTTTTTACTTATTTTAAATTTTTTGCTTCACGTCTTCCTGCCGTTATCCCATGTCATTTGGGGTCTGCGCAACAGTTTTTTTTTCTACCATGCTGCCCTGTCAGTCATCACGTTATCATTTATTCCAACTTTTCGTTGGTCTTCCTCTCCCTCTCCATCCATCCACATTTATATTCATTACTTTTTTATTCACATGCGATTCATCCCTCCTCATCACATGCCCATACCACGACATTCGATTCCCTTTTAACTTTTCTGTAATTGGCGCAAATTTTAAACTTCCTCTAATGTAATCGTTCCTTACTTAATCCATTCTGGTCACACCACATCCACCTCAACATTCTCATTTCCATCTACAATTTTGTACTTATACCATTGTAATTTTCCACAGGGTATACAGACAGATCTGGCTGCAGACGGCACGGTGGACCCTCGCTCCGTGAACGTCTCCCAGCTGCATCAGTCCCGCTTCGGCCTCGTCAGCCAGGCCCTGATGCTCATCCTCATCGCCGGCTTCCTAGCTTCGGAGACACTCAGCGAGTTCTGGAAGACCAAGTGAGTAGACCATCATTGTCTGTGTCCCGAGGATTCCGCGAGTCTTTGGTAGGGGGCTAATTTTCACTGATATTGATCGCTGTGACCGAAAACGATCAGGAGGAGCATCTTTCAATTATCAATTTACAGATACGTTATAAAAAAAACATTAAAAATATAAAATTGTAGCCCACCGGTATCGGGAACAAGGTCCAAGCTACCTGCGGTCAGGGCTCCAGAGAAAGGAACCTCGTAACAATACGAGCCGTGTCCAGGAGTACCGCTTTCTGTATCAAAATCCTTCGATCCAGCTGCCTAACGAGTGCCTCCTTGTGTTGGTCGAAGCTCTTAGCAATTAAGCCATTGGCTGAAACGACTATCGGCACAATGATCGCCGAGTTCACACCACACATGTTGACAACCTCGCGAGCCACAGGATACTCGATTTGCTCATCTTTCTCGGCTTTCACGAGGTTCTCGGGAGGAGTATTATTTATCATCAGCGTATTGTTCCCACTGCAGGGACTCAGGCTTTCTCTCCGGGAGAGGGATGGGCTATAATCCACCACGTGTGCCCAGCGCGGGTTGGTAGATGTCACATGTCTTCAATTTTTGTGCTTCTAAGTTTTGGAATATTATTATTAGCACATAATTCTTCATAAGTGTTTTTGTAAAGGTCAATTCAAGTACACAATGCCAAGTGCACATACACATGGATCATTTTGAGCGCAGTAGTGGGTCTCAATTAGGGAAGCGTCCCATCAAACTACCACGCTTGTTTCGCGAACATTCTGTGTCATGCACGCCCACTGCCTGTTATGTGATATTTCTAGTTGTTCTTTTAAGTAGTTGCGTGTTTCGATCAGGTGTGGTAGGACTGTTTTGTCGTTCAATTTTTGATAAAACTTCTCTTGTTTATGTAAGTGTTTTGCCATTTTAATCGGTCAAGTAAGGTCTGGGTCCTCCTCTTGTGGGTTGATTGACTCGCGTATGACGAATTCCTCAGCTGATAGTAAGCGATGATGCAGTGGGCAGTTTAAAGTTACTTCTAGGCAAGTCTCCACCATCCTAGAAGTAACTTTAATAAACCTGAAATGAGAGAGTGCACCCGTATCTGCGAATATACTTCTAAATATATATAACTCAAAGGTGACTGACTGACATAGTGATCTTTCAACGCACAGCCCAAACCACTGGACAGATCGGGCTGAAATTTGGCATGCAGGTAGATGTTATGACGTAGGCATCCGCTAAGAAAGGATTTTTCGAAATTCAACCCCTAAGGGAGTTAAATAGGGGTGAAAGTTTGTATGGAAAAACGTCACTTTCACGCGGGCGAAACCGCTGGCAAAATCTAGTATACTATTATATAATTGACTTCGTGAAATTGTAACTGGCCGCTTTTTTGCAAATAAAATGGCGGGTGTCAGGCAGGCAAAATGATCCAATGCTCTTAAGCAACACCTATCTAATTCACCTCTTTTGTTGACAGAGTCCCAGTGGTATCCCGCAACTGGCACGACCTCGTGTTCCGTTTAGCGGAGATCGGGGTAGCGCTATGGTTCCCGTGTGTACTCTGGAACTCCATGGCTCCCGAGCGCCTGTGGTTGCTCAACCCGCGCCGCTTGCTGGCCAGACAGCTCGACGACGCGAAACTCGCAGACTTACTAGCGAACCATCATGACGCCAAGGTAAGAAAGAAAGGAAAAATATTTATTTGGCAAATCTTCATCTTATCGTGTGGGCAGTAAGGTCTAACGACCCCACCACTGGCAAATGCCACAAGTGCACACAACAATAAATTAAATAAACTAAAAACTAAACAGGTGGAAAGACTTAACCATGGCTCCCAAGCGCCTATGGTTGATAAAATTTGGAGAGAAAATTGAATAAGATATTCGATATTGTATATGCATAAACGAACAATTAATGTAGTGGTTTTGTGCGGTCGATTTTTGTTAGACCTGTTAAAATATTAATTAAACACGCAATTATTATTAATTATTATTGGTAAACTATTGTTATTCCAAAAAATAATTTAAATAAAATATTTTTATGTTAATAAGTTTTTAAACTGAAATGGTCACTAACAATTAAAATGGGAGCTTTTTTTTCTGTTAATCTAATTGGGAATACTTGCACATACTTATTATCGATAAAACAATACGATAAGAATCATTTTGTTTTATTGATGGTCAGTATTTTACCATTTATGTGACCTTAACAAAAACATCAGAAGGGGCTTTCTGCAATCTTTTAGCCAAAATTTCTATTGATAACCGTTACTTTAAACGTTATTTTCATAACGATATATTTTTAAAACGAAATTTTTAACGATTAAACAGTTATATCACTTGCGTCTCAAAAAGGTTATATTAATCTACAACAAAAATATTGTTGGCTGCTAAAAAGTAGGTATTCATAACAAGAAACAGAGAAAAGTAGGCAATACACAAACACATTTTATTGCTGACATGATAACTTGAGATAAACTACGAACTATATATCGGTCGGTCGTTGACATCAGCATGTCACAGGACAAATGAACAGTAGTGTATTTATAACACGTTATATTATAAGAAAATATAATTCACGAATAAAAACACCTTTGTCTGTTTAGTTGTAAGTAGAAAGAGATACAATGTTTTTTTTCTAAGAAATACTAGTGTAAAGTCGATTTAAAAATTGTTTAAGAGATTTTAGCATGTGATTGCTTCGTTGGTGCATTAGGTCCTGGGTTAGATTCGAATTCCAGGTCAAGCAAAGTGTTATTGGGTTTTCTCATCAGAAATTTCTCAGTTAGTAACAGCCACGAAGTCTGGTTTTGTGCCAGGTTGATGGAAATAAGCTCACCCCCAATTACATGGGGTGTCATGCTCCACAGCAGAACCACTTTGACTATAGTGTGTGAAAATTACATGATAAAATGTAGATAATGTCTATATTTTTGTAGCTTAATATCAATAATTGTATATTGTTAGTTTCTTGAAAAATATCGATTCAAAGTGGCCATGCTACAGAGCATACTCCCCAGCAGATCCACTTTAAAATAACAGTTATTTCACGCTGATAATACACAGGTGATAATATAAACAAAAATGTATATTTATTGTATACTAAGATAACATTTACAATTAATTTATAATTATTCATAAATGTTTAATATCGATACTTTTTAATGCTTGCACACAGAATTGAATACACTGCCATCTTGTATTTCTCTTAGAAAGCTTTTAAAAAAATATCTAAATATAATTTGTTTTAAACACTGTTTTAAGCTTTCACGGTTCATAACTATATTTAAAATGTCACTTACGGGATATCTTCCGTGATTTTCGTGACCCGCGATCATGGCGCTTGCAACAGCGTCGAAATATCGGGAACTCAAAATAAATAAAAATCACGGAAGATATCCCGTAAGTGACATTTTAAATATAATTTGTTTTATTTTTATGTTCCTAACATAAAAAAATATACATTTAATAACTAGTTTATACATGTGATTTTATGTTTATTATTTACTAGTAAATAAATATAAAAAAGTTGTATTTTAAAGTTTGAATACAGCGCCATCTTGTATTTGTCTTAGAGATAAATACGAGATGGCGCTGTATTCAATTCCGTGTGCAAGCATAATGAAGTATAGAAATTTACAATTTACGAATAATCATAAATTAATTGTAAATGTTATCTTAGTATACAATAAATATACATTTGTATATATTATCACCTGTGTACAATTAACGTGAAATAACTGTTATTTTAAAGTGGATCTGCTGGGGAGTATGCTCTGTAGCATGACCACTTTGAAACGATATTTTCCAAGAAACTAACAATATACAATTATTGATATTAAGCTACAAAAATATAGACATTATCTACATTTTATCGTGTAATTTTCACATACTCTAGTCAAAGTGGTTCTTCTGCGGAGCATGACACTACATGGGATTTAAATATAAGTAGCGAATTGTAGGTGTAGTATTGGATGCACCTCTGCCTAACCCTTCGGGGACTACAGGTTTGGTGTTATGTTATGTTTAGCATTTTAGTAGTATTTTGTGACACGTGTTTATGTCTTTGTATCGGAAAATTCGGTGTAAAACGAACTCCGTTGTCTATATTATTATCATTATGGTATCGGTAGATGTCTTCAAGCTTAATATGCTTACGCTTTTGTGTTATAATATCGAATTTATTAGTATTTTTTTAATATAAAAGAAATCCTATGTATTTGACCCCCCGTCTCTCGTTGATAGATATACACATAGATGTTATGAAAATTACAAAAACAATCCCTCAATACACTCTTTTATAGATTATATCTATGTCTATGTATTCTGAAGCCATATCCACTCAGTCAAATCGAGTTCATCCTAAATATATGTCGTCTCCAGCTTAAATTGCTTCATCAATGTTCCATTCACATTCTGGCACCGGTATACGCACATATTGGCCTTCAAAACTTCGTCAGTCACGCTTCTAAACCTCAATGGTTAATATTCCCAGACTCTTACCCAGTTCTACCGCCAATGTTGGATGAAGAAGGCTCAATTTGTTCTCAAAATAGTCTGGTATTGGCGCTGTGCAATAACGAAGATTATTCTCAAAGTCCTCCGACCACCTTTAGCTATAAAGGAGGATGGAGAGCCTATTCATGATGATACGGTCTTGGATTTGCAGAGTAAATCAAGGGTGAGTTGAGGTGTTATCGATGTTTAGGTTATTTGTTTGTGTCCTTATGATATTCAAACGTCATATACAGAGTTTTATTGAAAAAAATTGAACGAGGCTGCTCAGGATTCTTGTTATTTAAAATTATAGACTGAATTATTATTTAGAACTTCTATGACCTCATTAGTCACAATTTCGATACATATTCTGTTAGATTTTCACAATCATGTTCTATATCTTTCATTTCAAAATTCGACCTGCGTCGTTTCTCGTCTTAGTTACATAGATAAAGTGCACACAAAATAGAAGCTCAATTAAATGATCACAAATCCTCGATCCTTTTCAAACCTATTCAATACATTTAGTTGGATTCTTTTCAATCCTTTGACAAATGGAGACTCCCATTTGGGTAAGACCGAGTAAAGCTCTGGACAACACAATCCCCACCCGTTTTATGTATCAGATCACCTTTTCACACTAAGCAAACACAAATACGATCAATCAATTTCTCCTAACAGACAGAACAGAATGTGGAAACCGACTCGCTGGTGGACAGCGTGGGTTCAGCCCGCGACTGCTGGATCTGCTACGACAGCGCGCGCTCCGAGCCGCTCATCCGCCCGTGTCGCTGCACCGGTGACGTCTCCGCCGTACACCACGACTGCCTCAGCCGCTGGCTTGTTGAGGTAATTGTACATTGCTTTACAGTAAGATAAGTGATAAATCTCGCTTCTCTCGTTCTCGTTCGTAATGCAAATGCAATCGCATGAAATGTAACTCAACATTATAAGGGGAATTTGTTTCATGGTGTGTTACATTTCATGTTACGTTTCACTAATGTCCCCCCGTCACTAAAAGGAAGCTTATACACACGACGTGAGAAGTCTCAGAACCATGACTGGAATTTCAATAACATTCGTCATCGAAGGTCACCCCGTCGGGGCTGCGGGTTGTTCAAAAGAGATACCTTGGCCTCGACACAAAGGGCTAAGAAGAAAACATGGGTGGTTTTTAGTCGGTAGAAGTCTGACAGCTCTGCCCACAGCGGAAGTAGTCATTTGATGATTTCTCACCCAAAAAAAAGAAAGGTATAAGGTCACAAAGGGGTAAGGAGTGTTTTGTATCCGATCGTAGCGACCGCTATGACGACACACACACACAACATATCGACACAGTTTTATAGCAACAAAATAATTTATGATTACCTATTTTTAATGCAATACTTTATTATTTACAGAGTGCGACCAGTCCGGACGGTTTGAAGTGCAAAGTTTGCAACACGCCCTACATAGTGCAGGAGACTAACAGGTATGTGTCATGTTATCGATTAATCTAAACAGTAATATTTTAATTTCCTGCTGCGACTAGTTGTACGACTACGAGTTGTTGTTCGACTTGAACTAAACTCGTCAGAGCGATCATGCAGTCTAGCTTTTTTATTGGTCAGAGAATCAGCCTAAATACTCCCAGTTATATAAAACTAGCGGACGTCCCGCGGTTTCACCCGCGTAGATCCCGTTCCCGTGAGAATACAGGGATAAAAAGTAGCCTATGACACTCAGCAATAATGTGGCTTTCTATTGGTGAAAGAATTTTTAAAATCGGTTCAGTAGACCCCGATATTACCCCTTACAATTTAACAAACACACAAACTTTACTTCTTTATAATATTAGTATAGATAGTAGTATAGATGAACGAGCCGGAAGACGATGCGTTGCGCGGCCTCCCATTAGTTAGTTGGACCGATGACGTTCATGAATTGGACTCGAGCCGTACGGGGCCGGTCAATGTGGCAACATTTGGGGGAGCCTTTGTCCAGCAGTGGATGTCTTTTGGCTGAAATGATGATGATGACTTAAAATGACGATACTACGGTCAGGTTTTAAGCTGTTGGTCCCGGCTGTCACATATAGATCTTTGGCAGTCGTTACAGGTAGGTAGTCAGTGACCTGAAAGTCTGACAACCAGTCTTACCAAAGAGTATCGTATTACCCAGTATGAACTGGGTTGTGGAGGTCTGATAGGCAGTCGCTCCATGTAAAATACTGGTATTCAGCTGCATCCGGTCATAGTTGGGAAAAGACTAGGCAGATGATGACTACGGTCAGGTAGTAAGTCCACATTTCGTTTTCCAGGGTGGTATGGGAGCGCGGGTTCACAGTAGCGCACTGGGCGCGCACGGCGCTGGCCGTGGCGTGCATGTGCAGCGCGGGCGCGGCCGTCTGGATGTGCGTGCAGCTGGCCGCCTCGCCCGTCGCCAGGGTGCTGGCTGCCGGGGCTGCGCTGTTAGTGTGCTACGTCGCTATCAGGTGAGCGATCTTACGTTTTACTTG
This sequence comes from Diarsia mendica, assembly GCA_949316265.1. Taxonomy (NCBI): domain Eukaryota; kingdom Metazoa; phylum Arthropoda; class Insecta; order Lepidoptera; family Noctuidae; genus Diarsia; species Diarsia mendica. Next base: position 5,856,730 of record OX438898.1, read on the forward strand.
TATATATTTATTCACATTTATTTGAACATAATAAAAAGAAATAAACAAAAAGTTAAACTTTTTTTTAATTCAATAGTTTTACTTTTTATTTAATAGCGTTTTATAGAGCGTATTCTTACACAGCCAAATTATCTTATAGTCCTAATAAACTAATACAAAGATTTACACTTTTACAGGTTCCTCGGCATGAACACAGTCAGTGCGTACCAGAGAGCAAAGGTGTCATCACTACGCATTCTGACCGAGCCATTGACAGAAATAACCGGTCACACCGACCAGGGACAACTGTCAACCATCAGCAATACAGTTACCGTGGAGATAGCCTCCAAATGTGTCCTCGAACGAGCGCTCAAGGGCGAAGTGAACAAATAACTTTTAAAAACAACAATAAAAAAAAACTGTTAAAAATAACGATAAAAAATAACGGTTACTGTTGCAATAACGATAAAAATAACGGTTACAATAACGGTGATACGTCAGTACAAACGCAGTGAACAGTGATGTGATACAGTGAATGTTACGAACTTGTAATTTATTTTTTCTGGAACTTATCGTGAACTTTTTGAATACCAGTTACTGAAAATTCGTATATGACTTGAAAACAGTACCGAAGAAGTGTATGGAAATATGGGGTTAAAATTAATGATGTCCTCAAAACTAGTGGTATACTGTCAATAATTAGTCGATTCAGACTATTCGACTAACGAGTTTACTGAATTATCGACTAAATACTTGTCTGTATAAAATTATATTTTATTTTAATCTTCTTCAATAACTTGGAGTAAGATAATTAATTATTCCACACATTGAGTATTGCTTTACAATTTATTTTGTATTTAAATTTGACTTTTATTAGTCTAAAATTCGATGTAATTTTTTTTGTGTTTTTTCTCTTTATGCCAAATTCCTTATTTAATGTTAAAAAGAAAATTAGGGCAGTTGTTTAAAAATAAATGTACGTACAGTTAGTTCAGGCGTAATTTTATTCCAAAAAAGATATAATTATTAATTTTTAATAAGATTTTTCATGCACGGCACTTTCTTCTCTAAGCAGTTAAATAATGTTACCAAAACTAATTATTAATTATTGTGTGAAATTACTGTATTTTTTTTTTAGATATTTTTTGTTCAAATTATAGTTGTTTTATAGATCTCAGTGTGTCGTGCCCATAATATAACTTCAACAGTGCTGCAAGGATCTTTATCGGTTGCAAAACATTTAGAGGCGCTGGTTGTTGGTGAATATTTATGTAAAGATTGTATTGAAAAAACATATAATAACGGTGTAGTTCCAATTCTCGCCACGCACCGTGAGATCCTTGCTCAGCTATGAATACTTTCCATATCCATTCCCTTTTTATTTTTCAATACTATCATAATACGTATTTACAGTTAGTTTTATGAATAGTTAATTGTTGTGACGTTAGTCTCAACTACCGGTTATTTACTTTTTAGTGATGTATGTATAATACAATTACTAAAAAGTAAATAACCGGTACATACCGGTACATATATACATAAATCACTAAAAAGTTAATAACAGGTAGGGTCGTAAGGGTCGGGTGTAGTGTTATTATTATTTAATACCCATGTAACAAAATTTTCAACTTGAGCAAGCCATACCTTTTACTATAAGTACGCGCCGCGGTTTCATAGTTATAACGAGTATTGAGACTACCGGCCGCCCGTATGGTCTGCCGAACTTTTCAGCGCAGCATATTACCTGCCCTGTTGTACTTGAAAACTTACGACTCGACAGCGAACGGGACATCACAGAACACAATACGTCTACATCCCTATATTACGAGCAACTATTCACGAAACTAATTGTCATATTAAAATAACTATAATAATTGGAAGTAAATAGAAGAGGCTATGGCGAGGGCGGGCCGCTCGTTCCTACCCGCTGAGAGTTGTGATATTAAACAGCGGTGATCGCCTGATTTATACAGAGACCCTTAGAAATACATAAAAATATAAAATAAACATAAATTACCTTACCCCTTTTTGTTTTATTTTGATTGGCTTTTTCCTTTTTTTTATTCGAAATCTTTATTTAAGTTGCTTTTATGCTCCGTTTTCATGGTAGTAAAACAAAGAACTTTAGTTCTTATACAAACAGCATGTTTGTGTGTGCACACATTTTTCCACAACATAAAACATGTTCCTGCAACAAACTTGTGCAACTTTCATTGACCATAAAAACGGAGCTTTTGGTGGTTTAATTTGATTTTCTATTTATCTGGGTTACTTACAATATTTTAGTCCCATTAATAAGTAAGACAAGTTTTGTATACACATTTTTTTGCGTTAGAGCGCTTTAATGAATTTTTGGTTCTGTTTGATGTTAAAATACAAGTTTTTCTTACAAAATGGCAGCCCCGCTTAAAAATAGATCATAATAATTATAGATGTACGTGTGTGGTGATTGTGCCAAAGTAGGAGAAATGTTTGGTAGACGATAAATTACTTAATTCTACAGTTTAGACAGCGTAGCCAGTTTGAATGTTAAAGACACAAGCTTGAATAGATCTGCAAAGATTTACCAGAGAGCATAGACAGAGTGACAATCACAGATTTATAGGTATACCTATATAACGCAAGAGCACCTGCTTCGCGTGCTATTTGTACTTATCGATATTTTATACTTATCGACGTTACTGTCGCAGCATGCTAATTTGTTTAAAACAACAACGTTACACCGTTACAACCCTGTTCTTTCTGTTCTGTGGTTACAACTCTAGAACTTAATTCTAGACATTGAAATAACAAAACCGTAGTCTATTTTGTACAAGAACTTGTTTGTTTAGTAATGTAGTTTGCTTTTGACGTTATAGTAGGTAGTCAAAAAAATGCCGCTTGTTTCATAATACGGATCTTGGTACTTGGGTTTTATAAGTACATCTGTGGTGAAAAATTGAAAATCTATCAGCGGTAATATGTTTTATGTCGCAAGAGCCGAAAATGTACAATAGAACCACTATAAGTTTGCAGTTCAAGGTGGCGCTGCTTTTCAAGAAAATAGGTATGCATCGATATGTCAAATTTGGTACATTTATTTTAGTTCTGTTGTTTCCCGCCTGCACATATAGGTTTGTTGAAGTCTTGAAGTGAAATAAACTAGAAAAGTTTACTCCGTGTTGAAAGTCGTAGAAATAATAATCGCTTTCTATGTATTGCTTCTAGTCTATGCCCTCTGAGGTGTAATAAAAACTTTTTTGCTTCCTTTTTACAAAAATCGATGATTAAATTTTTGGTGCACTAAGACTTTTATTATGCAGGATAGAAGGGACACAGACGTACATACGGTTACCTACCATGTAGGTATACTCTGTAAATACCTACCTACATCAGATCTTTTTGAAAATATGATCTATGGAAAAATTAACCGAAAAAACCTTTTTAGCGCTGATGACCCTTGAACCCTGTATAAACTGACACGATATGGTCCACTTGGCAGTAGTAAGAACAAACATTGAAAGTTTACAGCATGTGCTAAATGGCACCCATCGTATAAGCTTTGTTCAGATTTTACTGGCCTGACCACGGGCTTAACACACATTAGACCGGTAAAAACAATGTAAGATGTATTTCTAGGTACCTACTTTATTGAGGTCGTGTTTGTGACGTTTTTTCATTGTAATCCTGAATCCTAACCAAAGCGATCGCATTCCAGTTTTCCAAACAAATGAACGCGATGACCGTTGGTCGCGCGATCGCTCACTTCGGTTAGGACACGGAGTAATGCTATTTCGGCTCTCTGACGCTTCTATTGCAACGCTTAGTAAAAGAAATGTAAATATTTAGACAAAAAATAACAAAATGACGTACTATTTTAAGTTATTTAATAACGGGGAGATTATTTTTATATTATAATTCGCCAAAAAAGTTCAAAATAGAATATTAAAAAAATGCTACATTCGTTTCTCCAGTAGATGACATGTCTTATTATAATAATTGTCATTTCAGAGTTTTACTTATTGCCAAACTGATAAAATTGTAGTTCAAATCTTGTAGTTAAAATTGGGTTGTCAAAAGATCTATATATCTAAAATTATGAGTATAGCGTTCTAGTTCTGGCTGTTAACATAATTTTCTTTCAAATAATTAATTTCAGAAATATTCAGTAAACAACTGATTCTTTTACGCAGCTTTCTTTTATCGAGTAGTAGAATAAATAACACAGACCCAAGGGCATGCCACAACCTAACCAGCAACGACGATCGTGTGCACGATCGCTATGATTAGGACACTGGGTCGGATCTTCAACATTTCTCAGACATCACTTAAATTTCCGTCAATTAGTAAATAAATAATAAATTTCGCGCCATTAAAATTATATTTTTTACTAATAAAATATCTATTTTGCTATTCTATTCTAATGTTAGAGGTAGATTGCTAGTTGTGTGTGATCTAAGTCTTGTTCAGTAGATTTACTATATAAGTAAAATACACAACCCTCCTATTGGAGCAGTCGGGTAAAATTAAAGTAATGTATGAATATAGGATGACAATAGACATACCCACTTGTAAAGAGTGTAAAAATACCCTAAATTAAGCCGAAAGACACTTGTACTCCTCATCATTGTGTTTTTTTTTTGTTTTGGACCATACCTGTCAACCTTCTGTTCAGTAACGGAGATATTGGTAATCAATTTTTTTTTTAAATACTGGTTGTTAAGTTTAAAACGAACCTAAATTAGGTACCTCCATGACCCGTTTACTGTTCAAAGAATTCATTAGTAAGTATACAATACTTTGAGCGTGTTACGTTGATTTGTACCGTAAAATGTGAATTACCACTATAGTCATTTCCCAGTAATAATGTTTGCTACTGAGTTTGATGCACATAATGCTTGGTTGGTGGCTTCCTGAAGGGTCCGTATAAACCTTGTAAAATTATGATAATGTAAAATGTAATACACATTTTTAATCGTTTTTACACAGGCCAAAGCTAGTTTGTAAACAAAACAAAACCATTTAATTTTATTTTAACATTTAATTATTTTTACTATATTTGAAGAATAGGAAATTAATCAATACTGTTATTTACCTATACTGTAAAGGGGATAGAACCGATGTGGCATATCAACCTGGCCAACGAAATGTTTTTTTTCGAAATCGCGGCCCTCAATGGAATTGGTATGTATGGAATTATGGATGGAGAACATATAGACGAACAAAAAATGTCCGGTAACATGGTACCCAAAGTGTCACGTTACCGAGATATTCGAAGGTAAAGATCGACGATTGAGTACAACGACAATCATTAAAAATAGACATATTATTATTACGTTTATAGGCGTTAAATTGTATCCAAATAATAGTTCCCAGGTTGATTATACACACGAGAAAATCGCTTTGCTTCGCAACGAAACGCTATGTTATGTCAAAGAATAGTTTTCTCGTACTCCTTGTAGTATGTAATGTGTGTACTCTCTTTCAATAAACTGTAATAATAATAATCAACGCCAATAGACACGTAAAGAGTCTATTTTTGATGTGGTGATTGTACTCACATGTCGATCTTTACCTTCAAATATCTCGATAACGTGACACTTTGGTGTACCATGTTTCATGACATTTTTTGTTCGTCTAAATGTCCTCTATCCATACATACCACTTTCATCGTGGGCTGCGATTTCGAATAAAAAACAAAATGGCGGTGGGTCGATATGGACGGTATGCTAGCTCCCATACAAAAAGTTCAAAACCCTTACAATGCCATATCATTATATGTCACTAGGTGCAGTTAAACCAAGAAGTACCTACATAATTTAAAATTGTTCGTGCTATGTCAACGTAGAAAATTCCAAATATTTTCACACTTTTTGTTTTGTGTGCGTTTATAAACTTGTAGATTGCGTCTTAACCAAAGCGATCGGTCGCACGAATGCGCGCTGTCATCACAGTATAATAATATTACCGTGCTGTCATTCATTTGTTAAACTTAACGGAAGGCGCCCTCTGTCTGTGCAAACATGCGTTTGGGTTTGAAGTAAATTCCGAACGCGATGGAAACCTGAGCGCAATGATCGCTTTGGTTAGAACGTGGAATTAGGTTTATCCTTGATATTTCATTCCCTCGTGTCTTAAAATCCGCTAACTCTGTCAAATAATATTAAAATAATTGTTATAAAGATTAATTATATTGATCTCTGCGATGCGATTCTTCTAAAAGTTAGTGATTAGATTTAAAGTTAGTTTCGGCGAATTTTGTAAATAATTTAAATTAAGATTCCAGCTATTTCCTGTATCTGGATGGTCGTGAAATAAATAAATCTAAATTAAATAAGATTTGTAAGTAGTACCTATGACTTTGTTTTATTTATTTCCCTAGTATCGAGTGCCGTGAAGTCTAACCGATAAACCGAATGCAGCTGAATACCAGTATTTTACATGGAGCGACTGTCTAAACTACTCTAAACTCTACTGACCTCCACAAAGTCCACAATCCAGTTAGTACTGGCGGGTTAGTACGGTTGTACCTACTTGGTTTGTGTCAGTGTTATATAATAAATAAATAATACGATACCCCCTAAGTTAGAGTGGTTGTTAGATGTTCGGTCCACTTGACATTCGGGGCTCGAGGCGGGGCAACTCGTTAAGTAATGTCGTCGCTTTGGAGGGTAATGGAGCTATTCCACAGAACAGTAATATACTTCTGAGTTATGGATGTTATGTTATGGAAGAATCGCCGGACTTAAGTGGCAATGGGCAGGGCACATTGCTCGCAGAACGGATGGCCGATGGGGCCGAAAATTTCTGGAATGGCGACCGCGAACCGGAAGACGTTGCGCTGGAAGGCCTCCCAGGCTCCCACTAGGTGGACCGATGACCTGGTCAAGGTTGCAGGAAACCGCTGGATGAGAGACGCACGGGACCGGTCAATGTGGCGACGCCTGGGGGAGGCCTATGTTCAGCAGTGGACGTCTTTTGGCTGAAATGATGATGATGATTATGGATGTTTAAAAAATAAAGGATGAGGGTAAAAACAGTTATTTTAACATAAATCAGTGTCATATTGTAGTAGAGGGTTCAAATTATAATAATAATATTCCACAACTATCACACAACGCCATCTAGTCCCAAGCTAAGCAGAGCTTGTGTTATGGGTACTAGACAACTGATAAACATACTTATATATTTCTAAATACATACATATTATAGATAAATTACACCCAGACACAGAACAAATGATCGTGCTCATCACACAAACATTTGTCCTGGGTGGGAATCGAACCCACGACCTCCGGCATAGCAGTTAGGGTCACTAACCACTAGACCAACAGGCCAGTCAATTTTTACCCTAGACTACTGTAACGTGTAAGGGCTAGGGCCCTAGGGCTGAAAAGTAGTACTTTCAACCCGCTCCGCAGGCATGTTATGACCTACTTTCAGAAGTTACATAATTTGAGTTCGTGGACTACCTACCTTAGAAGTGCCAGGGTAGCCCGCGAAATACAAAATTTTCTTAAGTTTTTGCACTTTGCAGCCCTGTATCAGGTTGTATGTTGATCTGAATATGAGTCGCGGCTGATGTGCTGTTAGCGCCTTAAGCTAATGATATTCTGATTCATTGTAAAATTAAACTGTTGATTATATCGTGTTGATATTTTTTTGTTGATGTTTTGGGTTTTTGATGTTTATGATCCCCTTGGGTGTAAAATTGCTAAGCCAAAACCTGTTGCGTCGCTTTCCAACTGGACATCCTCTGGAGTGAGTTCAGGTGACTCAACATGCAGCACGTAGCGTTGAAAAAAGCCGGAAAGATTCCCGTTTCTTTCCAATGCCGTTGTATTTTCAACAATAAAGTTACATTAACTTTCGAAAGATTCAAGAACATTGGCCAGTATACATGTATTTTTACAATAAAACGGAAAGATTTCCGTTTCATTCGTATTTTTCGGTTTTATTGGCTAATGTTCTTGACTCTTTGGAAAGTTACATTGATTAATACGGAGAAAAACCACAATCTGCTTTTTCAAAATGGTAACTTTCGGCTTTTTCAACGCTACAGCAGGAATATTAAATCTTCGTAATAAATATTAGCACACCAGTAGCAGTTTGACAATAGATTTTTCCTGTTTTCCATGGTATCTAATCGTTACGATGCATAATTATAAATATTGTTTGGTGTATTTTCCAAATTGCAGGCCCTAGCACGAGCGAGCGGTGTTAAAGTTACAAAAAATATTTTACTTTTTCTTTGTCTTTCAGAAACAATTGAATTCACTGACAGTTCCATAAGAATTCTCACTTGCAGTAATACAAAAATAAGTGATCATAAATGGTTTCATTTCTACGCAACCGGTAAGATGATTTATTTATCATATTTTATGTTTTATTGTTCACTATTTAAAGTGGTCATTATAGTCAAAGTTGTTCATTTACGTTCAGAAAGATGGCTGAATAGGTCATTCATTCAACATAAAGTTGGTACACACGGTGACACATCCAGTTATAAATACATAAAATCAAAATCAAATCAAAAGTGATTATTATTCAAACTAGGCTGATAAATCAGCACTTTTCGAACGTCAAAAATTTACAAAAGACAGTCCCCAAAACGCCCACTCTTCGACACTCCCTAGCGTTTTAGCTGGAAACAAGAAGTGACGGAATAAAATAAAAAGGGTTCTACAAAAATATGCAGTAACTACCGCATTCTCTATACACACGCTAGTAAAATTCTATTGCATATTCTTAACGAGAGATGAAAGTCCTATACCTATCCAGAGAGGTCGCTCCAGAACACGCTGGTTTTGTGAAGGGGAAGGGTACTCGTGAGCAGATTCTAAACGTGCGCCAGATTATTGAAAAGGCTAGGGAATTTAACAAGCCGACCGATATTTACTTTGTTGAATTTTCGAAGGCATTCGATTCGGTAAAATCGCCAGTACTTTGGGGAACTCTCCTGGCTATGGGAACACCCAAACACCTTGTCCATCTCCTTGGAATACGTTGTAAAGAGGGAATATCATGGGTAAGAGCAGACGACGTGTTATCGAGTAAATTTCATCCAAGTGCCGGGGTCCGTCAAGGCTGTATTTTATCATCACTTCTGTTTAACATCTACACGGAACTCATTATGAGAATAACACTCGAGAACTGGTCAGACGGAATCACTATTGCCACTAAAATGCGACTTGTCAGGGCACTAGTGTTCCCCATATTTCTTTATGGTACCGAAATGTGAAGTCAGAGAAAGAAAGAAAGGAAGAAAGAAAATGTATTTATTAGTCTCACACAGGACAACACAATTTGATAAAAAAAAAAACAATAACGCAGAAGATAGGCGCTATAGAAATGTGGTGTTGGAGGCGAATGCTTCGCAGAGCTTGGAGACAGTTCCGACCCAACGTCTCAATCCTCGAAGAACTGGATACCTATAAGGCGCGCGGTGGGTCACCATGCGCTGGACCGACCAAATCAAAACTGCACTAAATGGTCCACTCCACGAATACACGAGGCAAGCAAAAGTTGGAGAGAATTAATGACGTCGAATTGTAAAGCTTGCCACCAACCCTCTCGTGACGACCACGACCACTCTGCCAAGAGTGTGACGACAGAGAAGAAGGGAGACTTTCCTTACTTCGCTTTTTTTTTTAATAATAAAAGAATCTGAATTAATAAGTGAACTAACGATTCTTTTAACTTTATAGGCAATGGGCAAACACCCATATACATAGGAAACATACCCAAACAAGTAAGAGTCAAAATAACTCAATTGTATATACAATTCGAAACTTTTGATAATAATACAAAAATATTTTGCGAGTTGCTTAATAATACCTTTTTTGAAATGACTTCAATGTATCATGTCATTCGAACAGGCACCAATGGAACCTGTGAGTATTGTCTGCATTTATTTGATTTATGAATAACCCTCCTTTTCAGCTACAACGCAGTCGGGTAAAAATAAAGTTTCATATTTTGTATTTTAGTGGTAGTAGATTATAAAATTACGTCTTCGTTATTTCCGAGGCATGACCCCCGCCACCGAAAGCCGAGAAGCAAGTATTAAAAAACAAGTTGCTGGGTTCGATTCCCGATTTGAGCAAACTGTTATTAGGCTTCTACATGAGAAATTCCTTAGCGAAGTCTTGATATGTGCTGGTTGATGGCAATAGGCTCGCCCCCTATTACAAGGCACCTAAGCATACCTAACTAGTGAAATGTGGATGCATTGTTAGGTCACCTCTGCTTAACCCTTTGGGGATTATAGGCGTGATGCTATGTTCCAACTGGTCCAAGGACTTGAAAGCGGCACTGCTGGACACGGCTCGTAAGAGTGTCCTTTTCCTGGAGCCCTGACCTTGGACCCTGTTCTTGACACCGAGTGGAAAAAGGAATACTTATCTCAATTTTAATCATCTAAACGATATTTATATAAATGCACCAAAGTAGACACACAACGCAGTTAGATCCCTACAATCTTTGTTTCTTGAGAAAATAGTCGGTAGCTATTAGTCGCTTCTACACGTCGCTTGGGACATGTGCCACAAACTAATCAATCCATAAATAAAATCTAAACTTTTCGTTACAGTTAAGGGCAACGAAGAACCCGTCGTTCTTAAATATAATGAGACACGAAGAGTTTCGTTTACATGCGAAGAATACAAACCTATAACAAAAAGTAAGTTCAATAACCGACTTGAGAATAAAAGAAGGATAAATATTTGACTTTTCACAAAGCAAAACTCTTTCGAACGTTCACCTTCTGATTTGAGAATTTCAATAAATAATAAGTCTAAAAGTAAAGCAATTACTTAAGGTGTTTTCCGAGAAACACAAAATTATGATAATATAGAGTTCCACTTATTTCAAAGTTGAAACACTCAATGCAAAACCAGCAACAAACTGCGACAAGCAGGCCACAAACATTAGAAACAAAAGAATATGAAAATACTAATAGGTCTATACTAGGTCTTCTAACATAATGATTTCAGTTCAGCAAAGGCCGGCCTGCCGGGGGCTGCGGGTTGTTCGAAAGAGACACCACCCGGACACAAAAGGCTAAGAAAGAACATGGGTGGTTTTGAGTCAGTAGAAGTCTGTCTCCGGTCCGCTCAGAGCGGGATTTGATGATTTCCTAACCATCAAACAAAAAAAAAATTCTGTGGCCTTTCTGTGGTAACGTTACATGCTGGTGCCAAAATACGTTCCCATTTTTTAAATTTTTATTTACAGATCTGGTTATAAAAAAATTAAAAAAAAGCCTTTTTATTTCTCATCTCAGATACATTTTTACACTGAATTTACCACTAGTACTTATTGAGTTAATGTTAGTTATGTTAGTCTTTCTTCTTCTTCTTCTTCAGTCGGTCCCTCATTACTGAGGATCGTGTTCACTGGACCCCTTCAAGCGGGCAATCTGCCTCCATCTACTCCGGTCTGAAGTTGCCCTCACCACCTGCTGAAATTTGCTTGAGGAAATAGCCTCTTTTACTTGGTCGAACCATCGTGTTGGCGACCGGCCTCGCGCTCTCTTGCCTTCGGTATTACCAACAATGACCAGTTTTTCAAGGCTGCTATCTCCTCTTCGCATTATGTGGCCGAAATAGGACAAAATACGCTGTCAAACTGTAGACAATCGAGTCTTGATATCGAGTTGGGAAAGGACAGACACATTTGTGCGTTTGGCTGTCCATGGAAGTCTTTACCTTATCCTAGTTAGTAGTGATAGTTTTCGCAAGGGGTTGGAGATGTAGTCCCATTACAGGTAAAGGCCTCCTCCATCTTTTTCCACTTCTCTCGGTTCTTGGCAAGTTTTAGCCAGTTTGTCATCAGCCCATCTTTTCAAGGCTCGACCGACCTTCATCATCATTTCAGCCAGACGTCCACTGTCCAAAAGACGTCCACTGCTGGACATAGGCCTCCCCCAGGCGTCGCCACGTTGACCGGTCCCGTGCGTCTCTCATCCAGCGGGTTCCTGCAACCTTGACCAGGTCATCGGTCCACCTAGTGGGAGGCCTGCCAACGCAACGTCTTCCGGTTCGCGGTCGCCATTCGAGAACTTTTCAGCCCCATCGGCCATCCGTTCTGCGAGCAATGTGCCCTGCCCATTGCCACTTAAGTCTGGCGATTCTTCGGGCTACGTCGGTAACCTTGGTTCTCATGCGGATGTCCTTTCTGATTCGATCACGCAAGGAAACTCCGAGCATAGCCCTCTCCATTGCCCTTTGGGTGACTTTGAGCTTTCTGATAAGGCCCATTGTGAGCGACCACGTTTCGGTCCCGTATGTAATCACTGGCAACACACACTGGTCATAGACTTTCGTCTTGAGACACTGGGGTAAGTTGGACGTGAAGATACCGCGCAGCTTCCCGAACGCTGCCCAGCCGAGTCGGATTCGACGATTGACCTCTTTCTCGAAGTTAGATCTACCCAACTGGACCGTTTGTCCCAGGTAGACATAATCGTCAACAACTTCGAGCGTAGAGTCTCCGATCTTGATAGGAGTGGGTGTTACATGAACATTCGACATAACCTTGGTTTTGTCCATGTTCATTTTAAGGCCCACTCTTTCGGAAGCTCTACTGAGGTCATCGATCATTTTACTGAGGTCTTCCATGGTCTCAGCCATGACCACTATATCGTCGGCAAACCGAAGGTGAGTGATGTACTCGCCGTTGACATTGATGCCAAGTCCTTTCCAATCCAGAACCTTGAAGACATCCTCCAATGCAGCGGTGAACAGTTTCGGAGATATGGCGTCTCCCTGTCTCACACCGCGCTGCAGAAGGATAGGTTCCGTGGTCTGGTCCTGAAGTCGGACTGACATGGTGGCGTTTTTGTACAAACACTTCCACACCTCGATGTACCGGTAGTCGATTTGGCACCGTTGGAGAGACTGCAGTACAGCCCAAGTCTCGATCGAATCGAAGGCTTTCTCGTAGTCCACAAACGCTAAACAGAGAGGCAGGTTATACTCTTCGGTCTTCTGTATAACTTGCCGCAGCGTATGTATGTACGGTACTGAAGCCTTTTCGGAATCCGGCTTGTTCGGGAGGCTGGAAATCGTCGAACCTGCGTGCGAGACGATTCGTGATGACTCTTGAAAACAACTTGTAGACATGGCTTAGAAGTGAGATGGGCCTATAGTTCTTCAACCGGGCATTGTCACCCTTTTTGAAGAAGAGCACCACCACACCCCTGCACCAAGCCTGTGGCGTTTTCCCCTCGAGTATGACGGAATCAAACAACTTCTGAAGGGCCTTAAGGACCGGTTTGCCACCCGCCTTAAGCAGTTCGGCCGTAATTCCATCATCACCCGGCGCCTTGTTGTTTTTAAGCTGTTTCAGAGCCATCCTAATCTCGTACAGGCTGACATCCGGGATGTCTTCGGTGTAGTGTCGGGTCAGTCTAGCTCTGGGGTCTTTCGCTAGATTTTCGACGGGTTGACTAGTTGACGTGTACAGCTGCCCATAAACGTTCGTGGTGCGAATACCAACTTGCTATCATTTCTTCAAGCTCATCCGGTGTTTCAGTCAGTAGCACTATATTATCTGCAAACCTGAGATGGCTTAGACATCCTTTGCCTATTTTTATGCCTTTTCGAGTCCAGTCTAGTCTTTTAAATACGCTTTCCAGAACGGCAATAAAAAGTTTTGGGGAGATAGGGTCTCCTTGCCTGACGCCTCTTTCGATCTTGATAGGGTCACCTCTTGTTTCAAGCTTTATCTTGCTTGTGCTGTTGGCGTAGATATATTTCAGGATGTTTATATATTTGTAGTTGACCTTAGAGAGTTTCAGTGCTTCCCATATTGAGTTGTGACTGATAGTATCGAAGGCCTTGCTGTAATCAATTAATGCCAAATATAGGTTTTTGTTAAATTCAATGTATTTCTCCATAATTTGTTCTAATGTTTGTAGATGGTCTGTTGTACTGAAACCTGAACGGAAACCAGCCTGCTCTATAGGTTGTGAATCATCGATTTCAGGTGATATTCTGCTGAGGATAATAGATGCAAAGAGTTTGTATATGCTTGCCATTAAGCTGATCGGCCTGTAATTTCCTATGTCTGTAGGGCTTCCTTTTTTGTATATAAGTATTATCTCAGAAGTACACCATTGCTGAGGAACCGTTTCAGAATCCAGCACCATATTGAACAACTGGGTCAAATGGTAGAGTAGGACAGGTAAGACCTATTTTTATGGCTTCGTTCACTATTCCATCCGGCCCTGGACTCTTTTCAGACTTCAGCTTTCCTATGTGGTCATACACTTCCCTTTCTGTTATAGGCTCAATTGTTGTCCTGGTGTCACTATTGATTTGTATCTGTAGATCTATCTTGTCTGACTTTTTCCTGTATAGATCCTCGTAGAACTTTGTGGCATGGTTGATAACGTCTTTTCTTGTGTTTGTTGTTTTAGATTTGGATTCTAATTTTTGTATCCACGTTTTATGTAGTTTCAGATCTTTTAAGGCTCTTTTAGTACTTTTGTATTTTGTAAGGTTTCTTGTAATTATGTCTTGCCTATGTTTCTTATAATCATTCTTGATAGATTTGTTTGTGGTTTTAAACAGTTTGCTGAGCTCAATCTTCGTTGCTTTATCTTTAGGTTTTATATTTATTAGTTCTGTACGTTTCTTTATTAGGCGCTCTGTTTCTACACTAAATATTTGGTGGGGTTCTTTATGTTTGTTGTTCGTGTTTAAACTGCATAGCAATGCTTCTTCCAATAAATTGTAGTAGTTTTGTATGTCGGAAGTTTCTTTCTTATTGTTACCCATGTAAGATTTCAGGCTATCCACAAAGCTTTCGACTTCATAAGCAGTTTTTAAATTTTTATTTGCTGGTTTAAAGTTCTTCCTATTTTTATTCGGAAACTTCATACTAAGAGTTGCCCTTAAGAGTCTATGGTCAGTGGTAAATTTAATGTTGCTGAGAACTTCGATGTTGGATATGAGTTTTGGTTGGTTTGTTGTTATGAAGTCTATTTCATTCATTGTTTTCTGATCGGGAGTGATCCAAGTCCAGCGTCTGCTTTCCTTTTTCTTGAAGTATGTATTCATAACGGAGAGTTTGTTTTCTAAAGCGAAGTCAACAAGCAGTTCACCCCGGTCGTTTCGCTCGCCATAACCATATTTTCCCATTATTAAATCCTCGCCTTCTTTGGGGTGTCCAATTTTGGCATTAAAGTCGCCCATTAGTATAACTTTATCATCAGCTTGGGATAGTGCTGCTAAGATGTCATTATAGAATGCCTGGATATCTTCTTCGCTTGCTTTCTCTGTGGGTGCATAGACTTGGATTAGTGATATAAGCAGATCTTCCAGTTTCAGTTGTAGCAAAGCGACTCGTTCAGAGAGTCCTATGAAGTTCACTATGTTATTTTTGTATGTTTTCTTCAATAGAAAAACAACCCCGTGTTTTCCCTTGGTTTGTCCCATGTAGCAGTGTGTAGCAGTTAGTGCCCAAGAAGGGTAGTCGTGCCGACCCCTGTAATTATCGACCAATCGCCATCACCTCCATACTGTGTAAAGTAATGGAAAGGGTACTCAACGGTAAGCTGCTGGCGCACCTTGAAACGAACGACCTACTCAGCGACCGTCAGTATGGTTTCCGCCGGGGACGGTCAACTGGGGATCTTCTGGTGTTAGCTACGCACTGCTGGGTTGAGGCCATCGAGAAACACGGCGAGGCCCTTGCCGTGTCGCTGGACATCTCGAAGGCTTTCGACAGGGTTTGGCACGCAAGTTTGTTGAGCAAACTTCCGGCATACGGCATTCCCGCTGACTTTTGCTGCTGGATATCTGACTTCCTGAGTGGACGGTCGATCCGAGTGGTCATTGATGGCTGCTCCTCTGACCTTATGGCTATCGATGCCGGAGTTCCTCAGGGGTCTGTTCTCTCCGCGACACTTTTCCTGCTGCACATCAATGACCTCCTTGTTCCTGGTATTGTTGGGTACGCATCTGCGTGCTGCGTGCGACAGTGCTGTCATCTGACAGCACTGTCCTGGAGAGTTATACATCCAGCGCAAAAGCCATTGGTGATGAAGTACGTTCATTAAGAGAGGCCATGGTAGAGCGAACGAATTCAGCCTTAAGACTTGTCTCCGAGTGGGGTGACGAGAATCTGGTAGATTTCAACGCCACCAAAACGCAAGTGTGTCTGTTCACCGCCAAAAGGAGTCCGTTTAATCTGGCCCCTAGTTTCCGGAGTGCGACTGTACAAGTTACTGACAGTCTCGAGCTTCTTGGCACGAAGTTGAGCGCGAATCTGAACTTCGGCGCCTACATCGAGTCGAAAGCTCAAACTGCGGCGAAAAAGCTGGGCATCCTAAACAAGGTTAAGCGGTACTTCAAGCCTGGACAGCTTTCAGTATTATTAATAGCTCAAGTCCGGTCTGGCATTGAGTATTGCTGTCACCTTTGGGATGGCTCAGCCAAATACCAGCTTGCCACACTTGACTCTGTAGAGCGCAGAGTCAGGAGGCTAATTGGTGACGAAAAGCCTGTTATCAAGCTACATAGCCTGGCCCACCGTCGCAAAGTCGCATGTCTGTCGGTCTTCTACAGACTGTACTTCGGAGAGTGTGCGCAAGAGCTCCACGAGCTGATCCCACCATCTCCCTTCTTCCATCGGGAGACTAGACGTACTGCAGGGTATCACCGATACCTAGTCGACATTCCACACATTCGAACGAAGCGCTTTGCTGGGTCCTTTATTATGCGCACAGCCAAGGAGTGGAATTCCCTGCCTGCGCCGGTTTTTCCGAGTTCATATAACCCTAATCTGTTTAAGTCGCGAGTAAACAGGCTTCTACTGGGTAAGCTCGTTCCATCGTCGACATCATCTCTGCCCTTAGGGGAAGATTGAAGTCAAGAGCAAGCCCATTTATAATTTAAAAAAAGGCGTAACTCTAGATAGTTTCCATTGAGACGGATATTTACCAGTGCTTAGTGATAAATTAAATATATGACATAGAGGTTTGGCTATGGAAGCTTCAGACTGTTTAAGGATATTTGCTGGAATGTTATCCGGGCCTACAGAACTACTGAGTTTTAATTTACCGATACCACGTTCTACATCATTAATAGAAAATGGTGCTAAACTGATGGAGTTAGTTGCTGCAGGTATCAAGAGTACATATTTGTGGGACATTTAAATCAGGTGTTTCAGGTAAGAAAACACTGGCAAAGAAATCAGCAAAAGCATTAGACGCATCGATACCCGAGAGTGATTGACCCTGATAGTTGATTGTAGGTTCAAATCCTCCTTTGCATCGGTTGTTTTTAATTTTACGCTCTACTTGATGTAATTACGAATTGTATGCAATATTAACGCGGCGCTTAAGGTTTGATCTTAAATCAGAAAATGCCTTGTATTTCCTAAAACAAGAGGACTTTTTCCAAGCATGATGTAGTTTTGTTTTATATATAAAGTAAAACAAAAAAAACTTTAATAGTCATATTGGTACAGAACAAAGTCCCCAGGAAAATGCAATAAAAATATATTTTATGTCGAAATAATAAGTATAAAAAAGCAAAATTTGTAACAAGTCAATGAAGAATCGATACAGTTATTTAATTTTTAAACACTATTTATTTTATCCTTACAAAATGTGTCTGTGGAGTTAATAGCACAGATTACGTAATAGGCTTTCTTGATTAACAAAGCCCTGAGTTTATTTTTAAACATGTTCACCTTCTGGATATTCTTTAATTCTGCTGGCAATTTGTTAAACAGACAGATTGCACACGTGACGAGTGTTTGACAACATTGAGCCTGTAGAATAGTAGGAAGATCTTTTCTGCCATCTATTCTAATCTAATCTATTTTTCCTTTCATCATCTGTTTCAACAGCAATTTCTTGAATATTAATCGTTCAAGAAGTTCTACTTAACATGACATGTGGAAATTGCTTAAGATTATCTCATTTCAAGCGATGTTCGTAGTGATCGCTTCCTAAAATATTCCCCCCACAGTTCCCGATTACTTTTCACTATAACTATATACACATCTAATGCTACTATATTCAATACTTCTGCCAAAATATTTATGATTTTAAATAAATCATGATTACCTAATAAAAAATCTAATGAATAGAGTAAGATTAAAGTATTGCTAAATATAAATATCAACGTTGCTATGTAGAAGCGACGACATTTGTTAGTAGATGTACTCGAACCTGTATTACTAGCACGGAACAAAGAATATACAACTATAATGAAAATAATTAAGTTAACTGCCGGGGGGATAAAATTTATCAAATATACGTAAATAGAAAAGACTAGTATTACATATCTTTCTAAGTTATACACAACTAAAAGCTTCATAATACATATGATTGTAAAACATAGCATTAAAGGTACACCCCAAGCAAATAGACCAGTTTTAAGGTATTTCCTACGAATATCAAAATTAAAAACCTTAACAAAATCAACATAAAAAATATAGCACAACACAAATAACCAACACTTTACGGATAACATACATACCGTGAGTAAAATGACAAAAACAATCTCTAATTTTTCGGCCGTCTTTAATGTAACATAACAAACTGGAAGCAACAAGAAACGCATCGCATTTGCAAATATCACGTTAAGAAACACATAGTTTCTGAAATGACGAAATTTTTTGATAATCCACCATGATGCCACTCCGTATATGAACGCTGCTATACACGGGACAATCAATACATAAGTAGTAATTAAAATTGCATTTTGTATAGACCCGAAGAAAGTATTGTTGGGGCTTACATCATTGTTGGTGTTGTATGTACTCATCGCACTGACTAAGTGTGCACTGGTGTCGTTTACACTGGTTTAGTTTGCACGAGTGTCGTTTGTACTGGTATCGTTTGTAGTAGCGTCGTGAGCACTGATTTCGTTTGCACTGGTTTTGTTTGCACTAGCGTCGTGTGCACTGGTGTCGTTTGCACTGGTTTCGTTTGCACTAGCGCCGTGTGCACTGGTGTCGTTTGCACTGGTTTCGTTTGCACTAGTGTCGTTTGCTCTGGTTTCGTTCGCACTAGCGTCGTGTGCACTGGTGTCGTTTGCACTGGTATCGTTTGTAATAGTGTCGTTTGCACTGGTTTTGTTTGCACTAGCGTCGTGAGCACTGGTTTCGTTTGCACTGGTTTTGTTTGCTATAGCGTCCTTTACACTGGTGTCGTTTGCACTGGTTTCGTTAGTACTAGTGTCGTTTGCACTGGTTTCGTTTGCACTAGCATCATGTGCACTGGTGTCGTTTGCACTGGTTTCTTTGCACTAGCGTCGTGCTCGTGAGCACTGGTTTCGTTTGCACTGGTTTCGTTTGCACTATCGTCGTGTGCACTGGTGTCGTTTGCACTGGTTTCGTTTGCACTGGTTTCATTTGCATTAGCGTCGTGTGCACTGGTGTCGTTTGCACTGGTTTCGTTTGCACTAGTGTCGTTTGCACTGGTTTCGTTTGCACTAGCGTCGTGTGCACTGGTGTCGTTTGCACTGGTTTCGTTATATGTTATCAGTTTTAAAAACTCGCCAAAAACACTAGAAAAAAGTGTTTTTGGCGAGTTTTTAAAACTGATAGGTCCCGTTAGAACTGTATGCACTAAGGTCATATGCTCTGTTGCCGCATGCACTGGGGTCGGTTGAACTATTATTATTATATTATTACTTTTTAAGTCTTATTCGCTGTTATCGCGTACACTGATGATGTTGAACCTTGTGTAGGCGCGTAATAATGAGCATTAACTAACATTTTCTAATAATTAACACCAAAAGGTTCATAATCAATGTTTTAATTGATTGCCGATAGCACAATATTGATATAAAACTAAACTGGTCCAGTGCGAGTTGCATTCAGGGTTTCGTACCTTTAAAGATTTAACAAAATTGAATATTTTTTTTTGTTTTTGCTTGTATAGCCTCCATTGGTGGGCCAGTGAAGGTTGCGGGAATCCGCTAGATGTGAGACCAGTCAATGTGCTGACACTTGGAGGAGCCCTATGTTCAGCAGTGGACGTCTTTCGGCTGAAATGGTGATGATGTTGATTTTTTTTTTTTTGTGATTGCACAATTTAGTTTATTTGCTGATGTTAAAAAGTTAACAATAAAGTAAAGTAATACAAGCGCCGTTGTGTGTACGGTCCAATTCACACTTTAGGGTTTCCATTTTTTATCATTTTAGTACGGAACCCTGAAATAATCTAAAAGCCAGTTGTGTTAGTCACAAATTAATTATATTTTCTATTAGAATCAATTAATTATTTATTCAAAACTTTTGATAAGACTGTAAACTGACCATGATTCACACATAAACAACACAGTGTAGAATAGTTTATTAAAATTAATTAATTATATTTAATAATTTAATTCCAGAACTTTTCGGCCCCATCGGCCATCCGTTCTGCGAGCAATGTGCCCTGCCCCATGGCCCCTTAAGTCTGGCGATTCTTCGGGCTACGTCGGTAAGCTTGGTTCTCATGCGGATGTCCTCATTTCTGATTCGATCACGCAAGGAAACTCCGAGCACTCCCTCTCCATTGCCCTTTGGGTGAATTTGAGCTTTCTGATTAGGCCCATTGTGAGCCCACGTTTCGGTCCCGTATGTAATCACTGACAACACACTCTGGTTATAGACTTTCGTCTTGAGACACTGGGGTAAGTTGGACGAGAAGATACCGCGCAACTTCCCGAACGCTGCCCAGCCGAGTCGGATTCGACGATTGGTCTGAAGTGGCGACCGCGAACCGGAAGACGTTGCGTTGGAAGGCCTCCCACTAGGTGGACCGATGACCTGGTCAAGGTTGCAGGAACCCGCTGGATGAGAGACGCACGGGACCGGTCAATGTGGCGACACCTGGGGGAGGCCTATGTTCAGCAGTGGACGTCTTTTGGCTGAAATGATGATGATGATGATGAATAATTTAATTAATCATACAAACTACACGTGCAGTTAAAAAACAGCAGCAGTTGGTTTAGTGCGTGCAAGCGACTGCTGAATGTGTGGTTCCGGGTTCTACTTCCGAGTCGGGTAAAGTGTCACTGGATTTTTCATTATGAATCTCTTAGCGTCCCGTTGATATTGCAGCTAAAATTTCCAACCCTGACTGACTGTGAGAGCGAAATAAGAGCGAGCATCTTTGTTTGCGCACACACTTGTGCAGTATATTAATATCTCCGATGGCTTATAGATTCAAGATTTCTTTATTTGCATGAAATATGGTACAATAATATGGTCTTAAATATAAAAGGTTTCACATATTTCGCTTACTACCCTTTTCTTGACAACGTATCTTGTAAGACACATCATTAAAAAAAAAAATAGCTCTTTTATAATTTATGTAAAACGGAAAGTTTACTTATTTCTTTTTAAAGTATACGTTTCTGAAAGGACACATGTGACACAATGACAGTTTACGTCAACTGCTTTTTCAAAATTTATCAAAATGGTGAACGGTTGAGTGCAACTCCGCGGAAGAAGGTAAGAAATTATTAATTAAAAAAAAAATCTTTCAAAATTGCGTGAGAAATTGGTGTTATACTATTTCATATGTTTCGACTTTTGCTGGAAATAAATTAAGCAGGAGAAATAATTACGCTTGGCTTCGCAAACTAACAAATAAAGTGAATGTATCCTACAGGATACGTTGCTAGGTGTACTAAGATTCTTTGTACAAGTTTAGTGTATCCTAAAGGATACATTGCCAAGTGTGAGACATCATTTATATTATTTTTGTAACTGTGTGAGGGAAAGGAAATTATATGCTTGGCATAAGTGTGCGAGTGGAATATTTTTTTCAGGCAGAGATGTAACCATTTTTTTTCCAGAGCAAAAAGAATTTGTGCTCTAGCACCAAAACCACGTACAAGACGCTGTTACTCAGCCAGTCTTTGCTGCCTTCGCCTGTGCTGCCTTAACCTCAGCCGCATCCAGCTCGACTACCATTTACATTGGCGCAAAATGGCTCTCCTTCACAACTATCTTTGCCACCATCTCCATTAATTGCCTCTAACAGCCGACCAAGAAGACCCACAACATCCGGAAGGACTGCAAGATTAGTCAGAACCCGGCGTATTTTTCAGTGGGCTAAGAATAAATTCAATCATTTCGCCCAGATAGCCAAAACTCCTTACAAGTATTTTACAAACTTTTTTACAGACGACATTTTTGATTACATTACCGAGCAATCAAAACTAACCGACCGTGTATGCAACACAACACTGCACCCAAAAGCACAATGACTGACGTTGCTCATAAATCCGCTAAGCTTATGTGGGACAAGACTGGGCAAGTCTGCCGCATTCCAAATGAGCTGTGGGTCAAAATAGCCACAATCTGGAGCCCTGACAGTCAGAAGGAGTCACGGCAGACCTCATAGAAGATGGCGAGACGATCTGGACGACACCAACAATCACGGGATCCACATTAGTCTTAGATCGAAACAACTGAAGTCCTGGGGAGAGGCCTTTGCCCAGCAGTGGCATACAGGCTACCAGTATCAGTATCAAGTAGCACAGAGCTTCCTGAAAAAAGGCCGGGGAGATAAGGTCGACAACTGTGAAGTTTCAGGACCACACCTCCACCGGATGTAAGGTACGATCAGGTCGGCCATTTTTCAATGTTTGGTGTGAAAGGGCAATATAATAAGGTTTGTGTCAAGAGCTAAACTACGGTACGTGCCAAGTGTTCGTTACGCTTGTGTTTCAGGACTTTCAGGCCAGAAAGAAATTTTTTTTGTGAAATTCCACACTGATATGTAATTATTTTAGCTTATATGCACCTCAAATGTTTCGGTAACTTATTTTTTTTTTTTTGATTTAAATAATCTTTAAGTTAATTTTAGTTTTTAACTATAATTGTTACTATATGCAAATTTTATACATATATTGATTAAGATAATTTTGTGAATTTTATTCCCTCAAACCTGGCAACGTATCCTCAAAGATACTTACACATATGGTCAAAGTTCTCTACTAAGCTGGCAATGTATCCTCAAAGATACATATAGAATCTCATTATCTGGTCATGTGTGATTTTTTCATATATAACATGGTTCATAATTAACATCATATTTGAAAATTATTCGAAAATATTTATTTTATTTTTTTGCCAAGAATAGGGTTAATTCAGCATGCAAACTTAAAATTAAATTAAAACACCTAGGACTCGTAATTTAGGTATTACTTTGTTACTTAGAACATATTTTAAGAAAAAATATAATATCATTATTAACAATCATTGGGAATTTAAACGAAAAAAATCCTAAAATTGAAATACATATACAAATACATATACAAACATACATAAAGGGTGTAAAAGTACCCTGACGAATCCGGAAGGCACTTGTTTTCTCCGTCACAGCGATCTTTTTTTTTGTTTTAGACCATACCTGGGAAAACCCTAGTTACTGAGATATTGGGGGTCAAAGTTCCAAATTTTTTACAGCTCTTTTCAGTTTATAACTTTAATTAAATTACCTCAATAGCCCGTTTACTATTTAAAGTTGCAGCTGTTAGCATAATGTTTTAAGATTGCTACATTGAGTTTTACCCTAAAATGTGATTTGTCACGCCAAATAAAGAAAGCCGCTTCCCAGCAATAGAATCGATCGTTCTATTCTATTCTATTCAATAATTTTGGCGTAGGGGAGGGGTACTTAGTTTGATGTTCGATGAAACTTATATTGCAGTCGGGGGACCTGTAAAGAATTGATCCAGCGAACTGTCCCCCGACTGCAATAAAAGTTTTAGTTTTCAGTTTACATTTTGCGGGACCTTGTTCTCTGTCATCACTGAAATCGTTTGACTTGTTTTTAATTTTTTAGTTTAGTTTTTGACATGGCAGGCGTGTTTTTTAATTTTTTTGATTAGGTATTTGTTTTTATTTCACATCTTTTAGTGATATAGAGGTATTTTGACCTGGACACGTGATGGCTTCCGGCCACCGTAGACGCAGGCCTGTGGACGGTGAGTAATGGGCTAGCTCGCCGTCCGGCCGTCGTCATGACGGCAACAGACCGTGTCGACGGCGCGTTCGTATTCCACGCGCGCCTCAAAGAGATGTCAGCAAGAAGGGGCCCGCAAGGGCCGACGCCCGTCGGGGCTGCGGATTATCAAAAGAGATGACGTGGCCTCGGCACAAGGGCGAAGAAGGAACATGGGTTGGTTTTTAGTCAGTAGAAGTCTAACAGGGGGGGTAATTCAGTTAAATTGTATTATTGCTAGGAAAGTTTTGGGGTAGTTCTGATTTTTTCATTCCATATGTGTTTTGGGGTGCTAAATCTGAATCTGAGGTTTGCGGACAAAATTTCGTGACGCAACATTAAAAAAAACAGAAGAAACCGGTTTTTTTTTTGCTTTTTTCCGGTTCTTTGCTTAAAACTCGAAAACTGTTAACTTTTAGTAAATGGTCTGTTTACAGAAATTAAAGTACTTGAAATTCTCTACAAATACCAGTATTTAGTTTTTTTTTCAGACGAATCGTTCGGTTTCTAGTGCGAGTTGAAAATTGTAAATTTTTAGCAGTTTATGCAAAACCCACTTTTTACATTTCAATATTAATTTTTTATGGATGCTGTCATTTGATAAATGTCACCTGGTTTTCCACACAAGTAATTAAAAAGAAAAAAGGCAAAAATTATGCAAATTCAGTAGGTATCAAAAAAAGGTAGAACTCGTAACAAAATAAAACTTAAAATCTCGTTACTTATGATCATATATTATTATGATTATAAATTACAATATGCAAAATTTATATGAGCCGTTGTCTTTTGGAAGGCCCTGGCTGAGGTTCTTCGATAACGATGAGTCCTGATGGTTCTGCTTGTTCTGGAAAATAAAAGTTTAAAGTTAAGTCATTTATCAAGAAGAGATGAAGATTGCAAAATAGATTGTGAGATTAAACATACCTTCCGCATCGTACTGAG
The DNA here is from genome assembly GCA_949316265.1 of Diarsia mendica. Classification (NCBI taxonomy): domain Eukaryota; kingdom Metazoa; phylum Arthropoda; class Insecta; order Lepidoptera; family Noctuidae; genus Diarsia; species Diarsia mendica. Next base: position 5,881,598 of record OX438898.1, read on the forward strand.
GTTCTTCGATGGCATCGGGTCCTGGCTCAGGGTCTGATTGCTCCATCGTCAGGGTCGGGAGTCGTTCGCCTAGAAAGTAAAAAGAGGTGAGACACATATCATATTTATATCAAGGAGAGATGAATGACTACAAAATAACTTGTGAGATCCAACATACCTCTCTCTCTTTCATCAGTTTCTTCTACGTCTATGTCAGAGCTGTCTTCTGGGGGCTCAACATTGTTACACAGTCCTTCGCATGATGTGCATATTGGGGAACAATGGAGTCCCGCCTTCCTGCATCCACAATTGCGTTGACAGCCCTTTTTACATTTACATGAAATGTACCGGAGTATTGAGTTTGGTGCAGGGTCCAAAGTAGTTGGTACTGGCACAAGACCACTACTAGTTTTTTGCCATCCCCACTCACTTGGGTCTTTTAAAGCTTCAATTACCGATTGCAAATCTTTGTTCTTCTGCAGGACTTTTAGAAATTTCAGTTTCCCTTGATTAAACAATGCAGAAGTAGTATCACAACCACTCATCGCATGCAGGAATAATATATGATCCAATAGGATTTTATCAGCAGCTAGATGAGGGTTGTAGAGGCTTTGCGAAACCTTTCCTTTTCCTGGCTTCAAAAAAAATACATTTTTTATATCAGGGCTACAAAGGCCAATCAAAATGACCAGAAGGTCGATATCTTCCCCCACCACTGTCACATGTTCATTTGACGGGGCCATCTCAAGAGCTGTTGTGATAATTAGGATATCAGCATCTTCCACAGCTTGCTTTGAATGAATTTTAAAAATAAATAATTAATTAATAATAAATAAATAATTTTCTAAAAATTTACAATTTTCAACTCGCACTAGAAACCGAACGATTCGTCTGAAAAAAAAAACTAAATACTGGTATTTGTAGAGAATTTCAAGTACTTTAATTTCTGTACACAGACCATTTACCAAAAGTTAATAGTTTTCGAGTTTTAAGCAAAGAACCGGAAAAAAGCAAAAAAAAACCGGTTTCTTCTGGTTTTTTTAATGTTGCGTCACGAAATTTTGTCCGCAAACCTCAGATTCAGATTTAGCACCCCAAAACACATATGGAATGAAAAAATCAGAACTAACCCAAAACTTTCCTACTAGGATCACTTTACAGAACAAATTTCCTGAATTAGGGGGGTGTCATTTGATGATTTTCCACCCACCAAAAAAAAAAAGAAGGTATTTTGACCTTTAACCAATAGACCACGATATATTAGTTTATTTTTCATTTTTAGGAAAGTTATGTCATCATCATGGATCTAAGCGTAAATTAGGAAACCTCTTGTCTGTGTCTCGTGTCTTGACTATGCTTTTGTCGAATGTTACCGTTTGCAGCTTGTGCACTGTCACGGTTCAACATAATAGGAGTGGTAACGGGGAGCTAGTTGTTTTATTAATTGCTAACCAATGACAAATTTTTCCTGGATGGTAAATTTCGAAACAGAAAAAGATGAGCGTCTCAAGTGAAACTGAACGGAGAAGGGACAGGACGGACTACGGAACCCTAAAAATGATAATTTAGTTACGTAATACTAATATAATCTACATATTATTTTTATCCTTTTCAGAAAGTGGAGCTGGCGACCAAGGTGTTACACGTAGACCTTGACTTTCTTCTCCAGAAAAAGCATAGAGAGATAGAAATTAGGCCTCAATAAACATAAACTTATTATATCTGAAAATATGATATCATCAGCCTATAATGTTCCCACTGCAGGGACACAGGCCTCCTCTCTAGGAGAGGGATGGGTTGTAATCTACCACGCGGGCCCAGTGCGGATTGGTAGATGTCACATGTTTTTTAGTTTTTCGTTTTTTAAAAAACGTTGACCCACACTAGGAATTTCTCCTGTATCGTGGGTGCGTTCACAAACATATAAACTCACATACACAAACACACCCAGACCCGAAACAACTATCTGTAGGCCATACAAGTATTTGTTCCGTGCGGGGATCGAACCCGCGACACCCAGAGCAGCAGTCCAATCTCTCAGCCACTGCGCCAACCGTGCCGTCTTCGAATGTTTTGGTTCGAAGACATGCCGGTTTCCTCACGATCTTTTCCTTCCCCGTTTTAAGAGCAGTGGTAATGAAATAAATTAGACAAGGTAACGCGCCAGACTGGATTCGAACCCACGAATATTTTATTTAGTTTAAAAATCTTATAATAATTAGAAAAGCTTATCGCGAGATTAAGCATACAGGTGAATCTCGCTTCATGATTTTAATATTACTTATATTGTTTAATATTAACACAATAATGTGTTTTATAGAATTTAAGTTTATTTTCTTGCTTTTAAACATATTCTTTTATCTATTCATTTATGTTTTATTTTTTGCTGATTTCGTATTTTCCTACCTACAGTAATGTAGGCATGCATAAAAAGTAACAAGTCCGTCATCTTTGGGAGTCCGCCATATTGGATTTAGGGTGCTTTAATGTGTTAAGCTGTGTTGCTATGCATGCGTTTGCAATGATTATACTTCAATTATTTAATCATTTTACTTGACGGCGCGGTTGCTGCAATGCTTGAGGGATTGGACTGCTGTGCTGCGTGTCACGGGTTCGATCCCCGCACGGAACAAATATTTGTATGGCCTACAGATAGTCCGTCCGTCTGTCACCAGGCTGTATCTCAAGAACCGCGATTGCGAGACAGTTGAAATTTTCAGAAAAAGAAGGTATAATAAATTGTGTTTGTTAAATATTTTCGAAGTAACGTTACATAGAACAAACAAACGTTGGTGAAACAAAAGTTGATGTAAGGTGGTCGGTGTAAAGTAACATCGAACAAAAAAGGCGTAGACCAAACAAAACGTCGCAGTATGGAGGCTTAGGTGAATAGTGTTCGGTGAAACAATTTTCGAAGAATAGTGTTTCGAAGAAACGTAGGGGACCCATTTCTGTTGCCGCTAAAACAACAAATACTAAAAACAAAATAAAATAAATATTTAAGGGGGGCTCCCATACAACAAATATTATAGATAATGGTACGGAACCCTTCGCGCTCGAGTCCGACTTGCATTTGTCCGGTTTTTTTTAATATTATAGCACCAATAGTCACGGGGTCTTTTGTGACCGGTTGATTGCAATAGACGCGTCCTCTATTACCATACCTGGCGAAATGTGGGTGTACTGTACTATTAGGTACACCTCTGCTTAACCCCTCGGGGATTTCAGGCGTGATGTGTTGCAATAAAGAATTCGTTTATTTTTTGTCAATCATAATTGTTTTTCTCTAAAATCGGCCAGGTAAAGTGCTGGTTCGCTAATAAATTCAACAACACTTAAGTAAGCAAAGTGTGACAGAACAAAGAGGATGGGTACTACCTATCTTCTTTTTCTTACTGAAGAAGAAAAAGCCTATCCTTTTTCTTCGTCTTCGTCTGGGTAAGCTCGTTCCATCGTCGACCTCATCTCTGCCCTTAGGGCAAGATTGAGGTCAAGAGTAAGCCCATGTCAAATAAAAAAATGTATACTCTTTCACCTTCAGTCATTGCTTGAATTGAAATGATGATGAGGAGAAAATCCCCTTGTCAATCCTCACTGTCCAAGTGTCCACTCAGACTGCTACAAATTCCACCAGCAGGGCTATTGCGTATCTTTTAAATGTCCGTGGCTATCATATAGGTTTTGTACCAAACCATAATCAATTGACAGTTATTGGCGATTGTTATTGCGCAGGGATTGGCAATTAAAATCATTGGATAGATGTAAGTGGAAAGAAAGAAGGGAGGCCTTTGCCCTGCAGTGGGACATAAATGGCTAATAATAAATAAATAGCCCTGCAGGTCTAAGCTTATTTACTTCATCTACAATATAACCCACAATATCGATCGCATTGCTTGGGTGTTAGTAGGTGCATATAACGTAGGCATATGGGCTGGCACGCGAAGCCCCGGTGCATCGATTTTACCCATTTTTGGCGGCGAGCCAGCCCAGTACAGCTTCCTCAAGGTCATGAGAATAACTGTCTGTTTTTAGTGCCTAGTTTTAGGTTTTGGCTACGTTTGGGTGAAATTCACACGGGTGCAAAAAAGGTATGAAAACCTTCCTCTTGAATAACCCTATCTATTAAAAAAACGCGCATCAAAATCCGTTGCGTAGTTTTAGAGATTTAAGCATACATATGGACAGACAGTGGGAAGTGACTTTGTTTTATAGGTACTATGTAGTGATAGTGATGTTTTTGGTGTTCCACAAACGATGGTTATCATTTTAATATCTTGTCTTGCGTGTCCCGATGTCTGCGACTTTCAGGAACTAATGGATGCTTGGAATGCGCCAAACTGGAAGTCAGCTTCTGAACCTAAACTTAAAAAATAAAGGTGTCCTTTGAACACACTGTGGGAACGGAGCTGCATGCTATTGCTCGCACAATTTACCACGCAATAATTATTTATATTAATAAAAAGGATGTTTCAACGCTCAAAATTGACGGCAAGATAGAAAAAAGTTTTGGTTTTCTATTTTATTTTGTTCGACATTGCAATGATGCTGACATCTCTTTGAGGCGAACGTGGATCACGGACGCGCCGTCGACACGGCCTCTCGTCGTCATAAGACGGACGGACGGTAAATTTTGCTTGACGTTTGAGTGGATATAGAGAGGAGGCCTGAAGTCCAAGCAGTGAGAACATTATAGGCTGATTAAATATTAATTAATTCCGAAGTACAGTACTGCTTCATTTTCAAAACATCGCACAGCAAAGGTGTAACCTCCGTAGAGTTAGGCAGAAGTGTATCTGATAGTACACCCACCCGTTGTTCGAAAGAGAAACCGCGGCCTCGGCACAAAGTGCTGAGAAGGAAGGAACATGGGTGGTTTTCAGTCAGTAGAAGTCTGACACTGCCTACCGCTTTGCCCAGAGCGGGAGTAGTCATTTGATGATTTCCCACCCAAAAAATTAAAAAATTGTACACCCACATTTCGCTAACTCAAAACCTCAAAATTATAATGAATATACGTTTACAGGTGCATCTTTTAAAGGTCTAATTTAATTAAATAATTTGGATTTTACTTTGATTACCTAGGCACAATAATAATGTGTAAAAATGCAAGTTAGATGTGACTAGGCGTCTCGAATTCTCTGGAAGGTTGGCCTATTGCCAGGCCACAACAATTCAGATGATTGAATTTTTCTATCAACTTATGTAAAGTGCACTTTTTCACTTCTTGCGCCAGTGTATTTTCATAAGAGGATTTCTATGATGACTAAGCATAAAAGAACTGCATTCTACAACCGAAAATGTTAATCAATATGTGTGCCTAGTGCCTCCCTATGTGGTACTGCCATGAGTTGAAAGCCCTAATTAGTTTAATAAACAAGCTTTTAAAGTAAGCTTTAACCTGTGAAGAGGTCGCTGTATTATTTATTAGGTGTTGCCAGCGGCTTCGCCCACTACACCTCGAAAATTAAGGAAGATAAAATTGGGATAAAAACTATCCTATGTGTTAATCCAGGTTATAAACTATCTGTGTACCAAATTTTATCAAATTCCGTTCAGTAGTTTTTGCGTGAAAGAGTAACAAACATCCATCCATCCATACATACATAATGTCGACCGTAGGTTCAATTGAGGTAAGGGACAAAATACCCAAAATGAGTTAAGGTATACAGTTTTGTTCAGAATTTTTCGCTCTATCGAATGGTGTATATGAAAAAATTCTAGCTTAAGAAAAATGTCCCTTACCCTAATGATTTTTGGATCCAAATTTCGAATCAGCCCCATAATAAGATAAGATAAGATAAGATAAGATAAGATAAGATAAGATAACTTTATTTGCTCAAACATGTGTGTACATACAATTAAAAGAAGAAAAATGCATGCAAGGTGTTATAAGAAGTACATGGAGTTGTGCTAACATGTTTACCATATTTCCATGGTGTGCAAATATTAATACAAGTTTACAATCATTAATACGGACAAAGCTGACGTAAGTATATAAATTATAATTATTAAAATGATTGATGAAATTGTCAAACTCATACAAAAATTGTCAAAATATTCAATAATCAGTCATTGATAATCAGAAAAAAAGAAACAAAAACCAATTAATGTCAGCAGTAAGTCAAAAATAATTAAAATACAAAATAAATTAGATTAAAAATTATTAAATACAATCATCATTATCAGGAAAAATATTACATTTCAGATATATATAAAGCATGTCAATATCATATAGATTCACTTAAAAATTCATTCACATCATAATATGTAAAAAGATTTAAGTTTTCTCTTAAATGCTACTAAGCTTAGCTCTTTCCAGTTATTGGGGAGCTTATTGAAAATAATGGGAGCCATACAAAAAACACTCCTGCGCATAAGTGCAGTCCGAGCCGGATGTTGGCAGTTTACTGTTATCACGTCTATTTCTGGGAAACCGGTCTGCCATGCGGGGAAATAATTTCGGATTTGATTTAACAAATATCGCAATTTCGAAAATATAAATAGATGGTAAAGTCAAGATGTTGTGCCGTATGAAAAACGGCTTGCAGCTATCAGTCATTTTTAATTTAAATATTGATCTAAGGCACTTTTTTTGAGCTTTAAATGCGATATCCCTATCCGTAGATAGGCCCCAAAACATAATACCGTATCTGATAATGGACTCTGCTATGCCATAGTAGGCTGTTAAAAGGGCATCAGTCTTTAAGATCCGCTATAGTTTATATAATGCGAATGCACTGTTACTTAATCTTTTGCTAATAACCTCTATGTGAGCCTTCCAATTTAAATTACGGTCAATGGTTAATCCTAAAAACTTAGTGGAATCTACTGTATCAATTACATGATTATTATATTTAGTTTTAAAAACTGGAAGTTTTAACTGCCTCTGGCTAAAATGCATTACTACTGTTTTATTTAAGTTAATTTTAAGGTTATTATTTTCTAACCATAGAACTACTTTGTTTAATGTACAATTTATGTCAGATTCATAAATATGTTTATCGTCACAAGGAATGGTTATCGTACTGTCATCTGCAAAAAGTGTCATACTGTGTTCTATACATTTAGGAAAATCGTTGATGTAAACTGTAAATAGCGGTGGTCCTAATACGCTTCCTTGTGGAACACCATAATTGACTTTACGCTCCCCAGATGTAAATATTACTTCCCGCTTGGTGTTCGCATTAATCGTCGTTATTTCTGTAGTTTGCTTTCTTCCTTGTAAATAAGATTGTAAGAGTTTTTTAACATTTCCTCGTACTCCATACGATTCGAGCTTTTGCAATAAAATATTATGCTGAACATAATCGAAAGCCTGCGTCATGTCGCAGTAAATTGCACAGATCGGTGTATTATTATCAACATTTAACATAATTTTGTGTAGAAAATCGTATACCGCCATATTGATAGATTTATTTTTTCTAAACCCGTTCTGCTCCTTACAAAGTATATTATTTTAACTAAGTACGTGCTTAATTGTCGAGAAATATACTTTTCAAATATTTTTGAAAAAATGGATATAAGTGAAATTGGTCTGTAATTTTGCATCAGGTCTTTTTCTTGCTTTTTATGTAATGGCTTCACTACAGATTTCTTCAAAGCATCAGGAAACACCCCCTCACAAATACACAAGTTCATTATATGACACAGTGGGCCACATCCAATGTCAGCGACAGTTTTAATAATATTTGTACTAACCCCATCACATCCTACACTCTTCGTGTTTTTGAGGGCCAAAATTATATTGAAGATGTCTATCGGCAAGCTCGGAGCCATAAACATCGAATCCTTTCTGTTCAGGATATTACTAGAGACATTTACCCCTGCTGCGGCAATTGGTTTTATTTTGTCAATAAAAAAATCATTGAAAAGGTTTGTAATTTGTTTAGGGTCAGAGATAATTGTATTGTTGATACGGATTTTATTAATGTCATTCTTAGGAGTATTTAGTTTAGATTCATTAATAATTTGCCATGTCGTTTTGGATTTATTACTAGATGTTTGTATTTTATAAGAATTCTGTGCTTTTTTCGTCAAATAGATAACCCTATTAAATGTATTACAATAATTCTTAAATAGAGTTTTGTTTCGTTGCGTAGGTTTCAATCGATACTGCCATAGTAAATGGCGTTTCTTTGCGCTACATTTTTTAATACCGCGCGATACCCACTTTTGCTTCATTACTACTTTCATAGTTATTGGTATTTTAGGAAAGCATTGGTTATATAGAAACAAAAACAATTCTGTGAATGCATTGTAAGCTATATTCGGATTATTAGATTCATATACATCTGAAAATGTCAAACTACTCAAATATGATTTAAATTTATTAATATTGTCACTATTATAATCACGTTTACGTATACGCCATTGGTTTATAGAACATACAGTTTTAATAGGGCATTTGAGGAGTTGAACCGTATGGTCAGACAGAGCTAATTCTAGTACAGAAGCTTTAAAAGACTTGCTAAAATTATGCGCAAAGTTGTCAATGCATGACTTACTCCCAAGACGAGTTGGTTCATAAATAGCAAGTTTTAAGTTATAATTAATTAACAATGTCTCAAATTCAATTGATTGCCTATTTCGTTTTAATACGTCTATATTAAAATCACCTGCCAAAACAATATTTTTATAGGACTTAGTTACAAGCATACGTAACATTATATCTAATTTTTCAATACACTCATTAAAATTGCTTACATTAGGTACCCTGTATACACAAACAATCGCAGTCTTGTATGTCGTTAATTCGATGGCGCAGCATTCGAAAACACCATTTGTGGATAATTTTGCTATTTTATCCAGTTCCCTCCATTGATGTCCTTTCCTTACTAGTATACACGTTCCACCTCGTTTGCTTGCCTTGCGACTGAAACTGGCCGCCAAACAATAATCCTTTATGTTGAGGTGTTTTTCATAGCCCTCCATCATAAAATGCTCAGTAATGCATAAAATATCAACACATATATTCTTATCAAGTAGCTCATGTAGGCAAATTGTAAGATTGTCTGATTTTCCTAATAATCCAGCAATATTTTGGTGTAATATGTGGAGGTGCTTAGTCAAGAAAAAATTTTTCGTTTGGTTTGGCAGGTTTACTCGATTCACATAAATCAATTTCTGTTATGACAGCTTGTTCTGTTATACTTGTAATCAAATCTAATATGTCCTTGAAAATTCTAGATAGGCCTCGATTATTTAAAGATCCTGTGTATTTATTAAACATGCTGTAGTCGTATTCGAGATTCTGATTGCTGTCTAAGAGGAAGGCGTGACCATGTGTCAAAATATCCAGATACAGTAGGTTATTAAAAGTCTCTACTCGGCAATTAAAAAGACTTGTATCAAAGGGGCACTTAAACGTGGGCAAACAGATTATTATGTTTGTATGCTGCATGGCCTGCAATACGTCCTTTATATGAAAAATAATGTCGTAGTAGTTGTTGGTTGACTTAAAGTCTTCTTCACCTAGGAATAATATACAAAAGTCATCTAGAGTGAATTGTAGTAATTTCGTGTCAAGACCCTTAAGGCGACATTACCTGCCCGATACCTTGAGCGCGCGTTTAACTCATCGCCTAAACAAATAAGGTTGAAAATGGCGATGCGTTTGATTCTCGTGACTGCCAAAATGAACGATAGTTCGCAGATTTAATTTATTAAAAAAAAAATACGCTGTAATGTTAAAATATTTTTACATATATCTTTAGTTGGTTAAATTTCCTTTCTGATAGTAAAAAAAAATATAACAGTTGTCACTCAAAATATTGAGCATTTCGAGACGAAAAAGTTTTTCGTGTGATTTTTTTGTGATTTTGTGATTTTTTTTTTCGAGGTTCTTGATTACTTTTAGAAAATATTTTTGCATAAATCTTTTAGCTATACATTTGACTATACACTGTATTTTTTTTGGAATTGTAATAAGTAGCAATACGGCTAACTCTGCGACGAAAAACAGGTCGTTTTTACGGTGCCCCTTTAACTGCGCCTTAAGTAGCTGTTTAGTGCATCCGTACGGTGACAAATAATGGCACAGGTTGTAGCTGTTACCAAAGGTTTCCTCAGCTATGGACAAAACATTGTTCTTTGTATTGCTGCTTAAAATACACATCTTATGTTTGGCGGCTTTGCTATGTGTTAACAGTGTGTCTTTGCTACAGCCTACTTCCGAGTTCTGTTGACTCAGGATTTGAGGCACTTGCTGTTTTGGTGTATAATAACAATGTATCGAAAAACTATGCAATATAGGAACTTGAAATGATGTAATTATTGCCGCCAATTCACTTGAAATAAGGTAAGGGTCTTCCCAATCAACGAATTACCATTATAAATTGAATCCAACGCAGAGGTCAATTTAATGTAAGGGACGAGACTATAAGATACTTGATCAGTAAGGGACATTACTAACAAAATACGTTGTTGTAAGGGACATCTATTTTTTTAAATAGCTAATTTATTTAAATAAATGTTACACGTGTAGATAGAGCACTAAAATACAAGATTATGTGTGAAATCAGACCCGAAAAAGGTTAATATGAAAAAAAGTTATAGGCGATTTAGTCCGAAAATAAACTTTGTCGGCCTCTCCTGAAAAATCGTATTTTGTCCCTTACCTCAATTGAACCTACGGTCCACGTACTTACAAACTTTCGCGTTTATAATATTACCCAGTCTTACCAAAGGGTATCGTATAATTCGGGGGTCACGCGATGACCTCCGGCCACCGTAGACGCGGGCCTGTGGACGGTGAGTAACGGGCTAGCTCGCCGTCCGGCCGTCGTCATGACGGCAACAGACCGTGTCGGCGGCGCGTACGTGTTCCACGCGCGCCTCAAAGAGATGTCAGCAAGGAGGGGCCCGCAAGGGCCGACGCCCGGCTGTGGATATCGAAAGGTTACCGCGGCTCCAACACAAGGGCGAAGAAGAAGGAACATGGGTTTGGTTTTTAGTCAGTAGAATTCTGACACTCCCCTTCGCTCTGCCCAAGAGCTTATTCGAGAGATTATTCGATGGTTTTCCACCCACCAAAAAAAAAGGGTATCGTATAACCTAGTATTAACTACTTAGGATGTAGAGGTCAGATAGGCATTCGCTCCATGTAAAATACTGTTATTCAGCTGCCTACGGTTAGACTGGAAGCTGACCCCAACGTAGTTGGGAAAAAGGCTAAGCATATGACGATGAACTTAACTATACAATAAGACGAATCGTGAAGGTAAGTCAGCTGTTCCCTAGGTACATTTTGACAACTCATTGAATAGGGTATTTGACAAAAAAAAAATCTAATTAGTCCGTCAGATAGATTTCCAAAAAATATTGCTTTTCTTTTTTCACGTAAACAATAAATGAAGACGATACAGTGCTTCGAAAAGTCGCGCGACGTCACAGTTTGGTACATTAATTTTTGTCACCAGCCCACGTTTTATTTTTGTATTTTTTTTTTATGTGATAAAACATAAAACCACGTTATAGGTTACCAACCTAAACACTTTAATACTGTGTGACTACGGCTTTTCATTTTGTTCTATACTGAAAACCTTGTTTCATACTTTTTCAGCGTCGTTTTTTTTGTCGTAGTCGGGTTTTAGTTTTTTACTTTTTTTTATTTAATCAATTTTGGTGTTAATTTTTTTTTCCTCTTGTCTTTTTATCCGCTAGAGGGCGTCCCTTAAAATTTGAGCAATATTTTCGAAATGTACAAGTGAGGCCCTTTCAAATGATACCAAACACGGCGTATTTATCTCCATTTTTATTTTTTAAGCCTTACTTTTTATCCGCTAGAGGGCGCCGAATCGCTTTTTGTGACACGTCACGTAGCCTATGTTCAGCGGAAAATTAAGACGGTTCTAATGATACCTCAAATGTCGAGTTCCGATAAGTAGATTAGAAGCTATGAGGGAACAGATGAAGATACTCACATACATACATACAAACATACATACATACATAGCCAGTCAAAATCATAACCCTCCTTTGGCTTTGCCGTAGTCGGGTAAAAAAACACGTATCGTATCCAATATTTTTCGATCATGTGACGGACGGACTAAACAGAATCATATTTTCTTTAGTCAGTCAACTACCCTATTCTCCCTCATCTTGATTCATAACTTCATGACTGCTTCGTTGGTGTAAAGGTCTCGGATCGCGACTGCTCAGCTCGAGGTCCTGGGCTCGATTCCCGAGTCGGACAAATTGTAATTGGTTTTTCCATCAGGAAGGTTTTTCCGAGTTCATATAACCCTAATCTGTTTAAGTCGCGAGTAAACAGGCTTCTACTGGGTAAGCTCGTTCCATCGTCGACATCATCTCTGCCCTTAGAGCAAGATTGAAGTCAAGAGCAAGCCCATTCATAATAAAAATTAAAAAAAAAGAATTTCTCGGGTAGCAGCCTCGGAGTCTAGATTTGTGGTCATCATCATCAGCCTATGATGTTCCCACTGCAGGAACTCAGGCCTCCTTTCTAGGAGAAGGAATCCACCACGTGGGCCCAGTGCAGGCTGTTGGTGTCACATGTCTTCGCTTTTTTTTGGTGCTAAGGATTACCGATTTCCCGACCCCTATCACATGCGACTTAAAAATTACTGACGAAATGTGTTCAATGTCTCATGTCGACTTGGTGAAAAACCTCAATAATCAACTAGCCAGTTCTTCTTCTTCTTTTCGTGTCGATTATATACTTCCATGTTACACTGTTTGGGCCCAGTAGGTAGCCACGTTTATTGCAGCGGCAGAGGCGCTGTTCAGGTCGCCAAGGGTGCATGTATACGGACATCTGGGACACTCCAGCAGGTGAGGCGTTGTTTGGTCCGGAGCGCCGCACTCGCACTCGGTGTTGGAGGAACCAATGATGCCCCACTTTGCCAGATTATGTTTGCAGTGGCCCACTTGGGTTCGCAATCTATTTAGGGCTTTCCAGATAGGCCACTGCAGTTCACTGCCGGGACCCAGGTATTCTTGGGGCTTCAAGAAGTCGTGAGGTGGTGGGCATCTCTCTTGCCATAGCTTGCTGCGTACTTTAGGTGGCCTATCTTGAATTGCCTGGGTGCTCCGAAGGAAGCTTTTGCGGCTCTTTAGTCTGCTCGGGGTAGTAGTGTGGCCGTAGAGGGGATGTCGGGAATCGGATTCTTGGTACTTTTTTTCCAGCGCGCATGTGACATCCAGTTTAGCCAGTTTAATTACAAACGGTAAATAAACTTCGAACAGCACAGTGGACAGCTGGCTAACACTCGAAATTAACTCAGTTTCAAAAAGCTTCAAACTTTTCCTAACATTCTCGCTGGGATATACAGCTTTCATTTGTAACTTCGACCGGTTGTAGTTTGTTCGTATTCTCAGGGTGGCTTCAATAATGCAGGGGCTGTTGCTCCCGTAACGTATCTAGGTAATAGTCGCAAAGTACAGAGGAACTAGTGAAATAATGTACTTCAATAATTTTCGTTGTTTTCGTTTATGTGTTTAGAGCAGCGGTGGCCCAGTGGTGGTGGCCCCGACTGACGAACAGTAAGTCGTGGGTTTGAACCCAGGCAGGCGCATTACTTTGTGTAATTTATTTATACGCCACTGCTCTCAAACTGCTCTTTGTTGGGGTCTGCTTCCAGTCTAACAGGATGCAGCTAAAACCCAGTAATTTACATGGAGCGACATCCAGTTCATCATCATCATCATCATTTCAGCCGAAAGACGTCCACTGCTGGACATAGGTCTCCCCTAAGTGTCGCCACATTGACCGGTCCCGTGCGTCTCGCATCCAGTCATTATCCAGTTACTTAGTACTGAGTAATACGATTCCCTTTGGTAATACTAGGTTGTCAGACTCATTGTGACCTTATTTCTCATTACTATAAGGTTACAATTGTGTTTCTGCTGTCACAGCAAAAAAAAACTATGCCTGTATAATTATGCAGACAATTATGCGATCTATCGTACAGGCGTTAGATCGCATAACCGCTCTTTCATAATTCCAAAGGTGGGCGATCATTGCCGAGCCGCATACTTTTTCTAGGCCATCTGTACTGCTATGTGTATTGTGTGAATGATTTAGTAGCTCAATATACATATTGCCCGTACGTTAGGTCATGTCACGAAGCGCCTTAGGTTCCATGTAAATGTTTAAACATTTGTTGTGGTGTTTGTATTTGAAGTACTGTTACATTTTCTTATTGTTCATCACAGTACAATTTTTTAGCTAAACTGTTTAAAGTATTGTCGTAGTAAGCTATGCGGTAGCTTATTATCTTCGCAGCTTGTGTCCTTATACTTCTCCATTATTCGTCATCTCAGCAGTCACCTCCTTTCTATTTGTAGGCAGCAGGACCCTAAGTTTAATTGAATTGAAAGCTAAAGTGTAACATGCATAGTATTTAGTACCTTCCGAATCGTATAATTAAAAATATAGTACCTCAATGGCCACAGCGAAATCTTAAATTATTTCCCAGCAGGACCCTTCGAAGTTTGAAGGTCTTGAGGCCAATCTTATTTGATCCTGTTTAGCGGTATATTCGTACCGTTAGAAAGCGTTATTTAGCGAGAAAATCGCTTTTGAATTTTGACAAGTGTAGGTACTCTTTATTGCTTGTGAGTTATGAACTTGTGACTGTACTCAAAATATTCCGTACATAAAATATGTGCTTTGTACGACGTGGAGATGTGACCGACAAAAACATTAGGCAACTATACATAGTTTTTAAATAACAGAACAGTTACATTATCATACAATGCTGATAGTACTAGAATTAGAGCAACGATGGTCACCTTAATAGAATTAGGCCGTCTGAGTCACATGGAGCACCTCGGATGGACGCGTGTTTCGCGATCAAGTCAAAGGCCACGTCCTCGCTTGCCCATCGTTGTGACGGACCGCCCACGCTTTGTACTGTTTAGTCGGTTACCGCGTGAACGTGAATGAATTTTGTTATGGTGGTCAGTGATCATGAATTCATGCCATGCAAAACAAATGCCATGTTTAACATGTTTGCCATGTCGTAACATGGCATTTGTTTTTAATACGACCATTGATTGGGTTATTAACACCCATTATTACATACCGGGTTACCGGGTTTCCTCCGTACATTGGAAAGCAATAAACATAGGTAGTTGTAAAAAGGCTGGGTAGACGATGACCAAGGGTTATTGACGTGTGATCCCATCTTTGTGTTGTACAATGTCGTGCGTTATATGCTGACCCTGGATATCTCGTCTTAAAAGCATACTTCAGATCCGAGAAAGCCGAAATAATAAAAATCTGGACCGGGCAACTATGATAGCCATCAAAAGGATTAAGGACATTATATACCAAATACTCAATGGGTAGGTACCAGCAGTTTCGTTATTATGCACAATATGCTCTTCCGAAAGGGCAAAGCCGAATTTGATGTTTTGCAGCAGTTACTTAGTCAGCTAGTTCATACACTCCATTGATTTCAATGTGACTCTTTCAGAGGCGGCCCCGACTTACGAACAGTAAGTCGTGGGTTCGAACCCAGGCAGGCACATTACTTTTTGTAATTTATTTCATCACCACTGCTCTCAAAACGGTGAAGAAAAACACCGCGAGGAAACCGGCATGTCCATGGAACCAAAAAAATCGAAGACATGTGACATCTACCAACCCGCACTGGGCCCGCGTGGTGGATTATAGCCATATAGTATTAAACCACAATTATATAGTCTTTGATTATAGCCCATCCCTCTCCTAGAGAGGAGGCCTTAGTCCCTGCAGTGGGAATATTAATATTATTCACTGATGATGAATTATGCATTACAATGAACCTGGTATGAGGTATCCAGTTTATCCCAATCGATTCTGGGGTTTTTTGGACCATCTCCTTTATTTAGATGTCGATTTAGCAGTTAGTGAAAACGGGGATAAAGTTATGAAACTAAATAAGAACGCCCACAGGAGTAAGGCTGCCTTATAAATATGGAAGGTGTTCCTCAAGTGAAGAACAACATTCAAAACAAAGTCATAGGGCAGAAGGCCCTATATTATCAAATACTTTATTTATTTAAACTTCTTCTACAAGAGTAGTACATAACAGGACTTGATGCCGTATGACATTCTCTGCTCCTATTTAACCCAAAATATTAACTATTACGGTTGGAGCGACGAACCGTAAGACGCAGCGTTGGTATGCCTCCCACCAGGTGGACCGACGACATCGTGAGAGTCGCGGGCAACCGGTGGATGCAAATTCTATGGGGAGGCCTTTGTAGCCTTTATGAGCTCATACGCCTTATTATAGACACAATTAAAAAGCCATTGTTATAAATCTCCTGGAGATTTATTAGCGGACGGGAGGTTAAAGCAGTGGACGTCTTATGGCTGATGTCAAAGCATGTCAGAAGCCCTTTGAGGCGGTTTAGAAACTCTGACACTAGGATGTATGGGGTCATTAGACCTTACTGCCCACACGATAAGAAAACGTTTAATACTTCTGCATATAACTTTGCAGTGGCCTGAGCATCGTAGGAAAATGTACGACAGAATAGTATTTACATATTGATGAGTTGTCGTGGCTGTGAAGTTCATATTGGCTGATATCGTTTGACTGGCCTGTTGGTCTAGTGGTTAGTGACCCTAACTGCTATGCCGGAGGTCGTGGGTTCGATTCCCACCCAGGACAAATATTTGTGTGATGAGCACGATCATTTGTTCTGTGTCTGGGTGTAATTTATCTATAATATGTATGTATTTAGAAATATATAAGTATGTTTATCAGTTGTCTAGTACCCATAACACAAGCTCTTCTTAGCTTGGGACTAGATGGCGTTGTGTGATAGTTGTGGAATATTATTATTAACTAATATTGACAGGTTTTCAATTTTCAGCCAATCAATAGTTGTTTAATTGTTATTCTTATTTTATGTACGTGCTAGAATATTGTTTTTTTTAACATATTTAAGTATCACATTTTAGAAACCCGTTATGAAGAAGAATTGGGAAGAAACTTCTCCATAGATAACCAAACTTCAGAGGCTTTTTAGTCAAAATTAATAAATAAAATAAAAAAGCCTTATATTTCCAGTTTTACTTACTTAAGAATATTGTATCTACCTACACTTAATTAACAAAAGAATTAGAAAAATAAAATACTTAATCTTTTCTTAACTTATTATCTAATATACCTACCTAATTTTATCTAATTTAAAAATACATATTTTAAGTTGGTAGGCAGTTGCATTTTATTGCACTGGAACCCCCCTTAGGTAAAGGCCTCCTCCAAAGCTTGCCATTTTTCACGGTCTTGGGCTATTTGCTGCCATTGTGGGCCAGCATTTTTTTTAAGAGCTTATGGTACCTCAAACGCGAGTTTTATAATGCGTAAAAGTATATGATTCACTGCAGTAATCAACATCAGAAAAATATATGATATTCTTCAGGTTACATGCTAGTGCCATAGTGTTGTGAAAACATAATACAACTAACTTTGCTTGATAGAAAAAAATCGCGAAGATACCTCTAAAAATTTCTTTTAACGAGTAAAAACCATACTAAAATACATGTCATCGTTCTGATTTTTTTGGCAAATAATTCTACAAGCAACATACTAAAGTCATGGTGTTTTACTTTTTTAGTCCAATCAATAGATTTTTTGTAAATCACAAAATACCACTAATTTCGCACTATTCGGCCGCAGCTAAAGACGTAACAACCGCTTTGTAGTGCAAGCTGATTAGAACTTTATTCTAACAGCAATTCAAGCGAAGTTTGAACCACCACAAATAGGGTTGCTAATCTGAGGTAGCATACGCTCTTAATATATATCGCTCTGTATATCGTCAGTCAAAATTAATAAGGGGTGGGAAATCATCAAATGACTCCTCCGGGCCCGTTCTGGGCAGAGAGCGGTAGGAAGTGTCAGACTTCTATTGACTAAAAACCACCCATGTTCCTTCTTAGCCCTTTAGCCGAGACCGCGGTATCTCTTTCAAACAACCCGCAGCCCCAACGGGAACTTCTCCACTAGGTACTTTAGAAAATAAATCTTCTCATGTTTTTCAGGCAAAATTACTCTATCTGTCTGGACATTCTTGTCCTACCTTACTTATAAAGCTTGCATTCAAAATTAGCTATTTACTTTCTATACCTATGTATGTAGGATTGTAGGTATATAAAAATCCATGACCACACCTAACCGACCCTCAGTTGTGCAGCAAATGCAATTTATGTAGGTATGCAAACACCAGCTTATCTCATCACACTAATATTATAAAGGCGAAAGTTTGTGAGTTTTTTTTTTTTTTTTTTTAATTTTAAATGGGCTTACTCTTGACCTCAATCTTGCCCTTGAGGTCGACGATGGAACGAGCTTACCCAGAAGAAGCCTATTTACTCGCGACTTAAATAGATTGGGGTTATATGAACTCGGGAAAACCGACGCAGGCAGGGTGTTCCACTCTTTGGCTGTACGAATAAATAATGAAAGACTTAGCAAAACGCTTCATACGAATGTGTGGAACATCGATAAGGTATGGGTGATAACCCGCAGTACGTCTAGTCTCTCGATGGAAGAAGGGCGATGGTGGAATAAGCTCGTGGAGCTCTTGCGCACACTCTCCGAAGTACAGTCTGTAGAAGACCGACAAACATGCAACTTTGCGGCGGTGGGCTAGGCTATGTAGCTTGGCAACCAGCTTAGCGTCACCAATTAGCCTCCTGGCTCTACGCTCTACTGAGTCGAGTGTGGCAAGTTGGTTATGTTTGTTACTTCTTCACGCAAAAACTACATCGGATTTGGATAAAATTTGGTACACAGATAGACCAACATGGTGTTGATATTTTGGTTGTTTATTGTCGATGTTTTGAAACCCATCCGTTGACCTGATTAATTAACACATAGGATAGTTTTTATCCCGATTTTATCTTCCCGTGGGATAATTTTCGAGTTGTAGCGGGTGAAGCCGCTGGCAACAGTTAGTAATATATAAAGCATTAGGTAGTAACTATTGCTTATGTATATTTTAAAACCATAAAGAGTACCTAAGTAGAAAAAGAAATGATTACATAATACATATAAACTCCGCATTTTATACGGAATTACCTTGACATTGTACCGTGCACCTACAACGCAATAAAACGCTGAAATTCTATGACGCAAATTCATAGAACCCAATAGATAGAAAACCTTTCATTGCACCAAATCCTCAACACCACACTTCAATTTAAACTTAAAAGTAACAGTTTATAGTTCAAATTCCTTTGCCTAAACAGTTTCCCTGCCACCGATGGATGGATGTGACCTCATCGTACGAAAATAACCGAAGCTTCCCGAAATCGCGCGAACGGATATAAGATGGCGGAGTGTTTCCCGCGCATGCTCACCCCTCGTCTGATGTGACGTCAGTTAGAAATAGGGATGGGGTCGTCACAACATCCCTTGTGGGTTGTCGATATTTTTGAGGATCTGGGTTGTGTATTATGAAATCATAGTTATCGTTTTGGATGATTATTATTATACACGTGTTACGTAAAATAATATTATGAATAAGTAGTTTAATAAGATAAAAAATAAATATGCCCAAAACATTTTTTGAAATAAATAGTATAAGTACCTAATTTTTTTTTTAATTTTATTGAAAAATTGCATCAATTTTCCTATTTTTCTCTAAACATGTCTATCTTGCTCTTTTTATGCAGTTTTATAGTAGTTCAGGCACAATCAACCATCCTACAGGCTATAATCAGTGTACATTTTGCAGGTAGATATCATCTTTATTGAGCTCTTATCATCTAGCTAGGGGGAACTGCATGAAGATTTATTATTTTGATAGTCTGTGATGCAGGTGATTACTGGTATTGTTCAAACCTTGACATTGAGTGTACTACAGGGCTCTTATCTTTAATTTAATCCCCGACCGACGAGTAGTAAATCGTGGGTTCAAACCCAGGCAGGTGCATTACTTTGTGTAATTTATTTCATCACAACTGCTCTCAAAAACGGTTAAGGAAAATATCGTGAGGAAACTGGCAAGTCCTAGAACCAAAAATTCGAAGACATGTGACATCTACCAACCCGCAATGGGGCCGCGTGGTGGATTATAGTACATTCCCTCTCATAGAGGGGAGGGCTGCGTCCCAGTAGTGGGAACATTATAGGCTAATGATGATGAAAGTGTCAGTCAGCGACGGCCAGTGAATTTTAAGATTTTGTGTAGTATTTTAATTCACAGATAACGTGTAGTCTCAACCACTAGATGTACAATACAGAGATTGTGCATAAATGGGTCTATGGAGAGATTTTCGAAGATTCATCCTTTAATCGGCTTAAGGCAAGAGATGAAGAGTTTATCATTATTGTTTTATGGGAAACCCATCGTAGGCACAGGCCTTGTGAGAGATAACATAAAATCACACCAGTTTTCCGCAAAGAGTAAGGCAGAGATGAACCTTAATTTCACACACCCACTTTTCACCATTTATGTTCTATCAACCGGGCACAAATCCAGACTCCGTGACAACATCTTGTCAGATATAAAGTCACATAATATACCATAACTCATTATCTCCTATAATAGGCAATTAATTTTGAAGTACCTACGCATTATTATGACATGACGACGTCTTCGTAAACATTGTTATTAAGATAGTGAAGAGTTATGAGCGTAAAAATAACTTCCTATGACAAGGAGCTAGCTAATGTGTCCTTCAAATGAGTAGGTGTTATAAAAATACCGTGAAGAAATAAAAGGTAAATGATGTTTGTCCCTAATTAACTTCTCGTATGCCGTGTAATTAGACACAATTAAAAAGCCATTGTGTCTCGCGTAGATCTACGCTAGCATACGAAGGGTTAAAGTAAAAAAGTTAAAGTTTGATAGGGGTCCAATGGTAATCCCCGAAGTGTAATGCAAAGGTGTACCTAGTATATCTACATTTCAACAGTTATGTTTAAGTAAGTCCTACGTAATAATGGGCGAGACTATTGCTAGTTGCTACCAACCGAGCATAAATCCAGACTCCGTAGTTGCTTCTTCCCAATGAGAATTTTCTACTGGAAAGAAACAAAAACACTTTGCCCCTAGGAATCGGACTCAAGACCTCCTGCCTCCTGCTTAGCAGTCTGCATCAACGAGCTAATACTATGAACTAATAAATGGGCTACTTTTCATTCGTAATTGCGGAAAAAGTCACGAGCAAACAGTAAGTATTAAATAACATATTAAATAAGCTGATTATGACCAGTAACAAGAACTCTTGTTAAACGAGTAGGTACTGGCTATAATGGCAAGAAACCGATTAATTTTTATTACAATTTAATTAGCTAATTATAGCTGCGCTCCTTATACTGCTTGTTTTGCAAGTTGATAAGAAAAAAAAAAACTTGTATGTTTGTTGATGGCACGTCGTGTTTCAACTGTGTTATCGTTTGATTTAGCCTGTCGAGCTTTGATAAATGAGATGATATCATTGAGAAATGGTAAAATTTTTAATTTTATTTTACTATTTGTTTACATAGTAAAATAAAAGGAGAGCAGCGGTGGCCCAGTGGTGTCGGCCCCGACTTACGAACAGTAGGTCGTGGGTTCGAACCCAGGCAGGCGCATTACTTTGTGTAATTTATTTCATCACCGCTGCTCTCAAAACGGTGAAGGAAAACATCGTGAGGAAACCGGCATGTCTTAGAACCAAAAAATTCGAAGACATGTGACATCTGCCAATCCGCACTGGGCCCGCGTGGTGGATTATAGCCCATCCCTCTCCTAGAGAGGAGGCCTGAGTCCCTGCAGTGGGAACATTATAGGCTGATGATGATGATGATTTGTTTACACACAGTAGAGAGTAGACAAACACAGGACTTTTGTTTTTGGAGTTTGTGTTCAGACAGTTAATAGAAATAATGAATGAGGTAGCGAAGGTATTTAATTTTAAATCGACTTTGTATATCGTCTTATGTGTAGAATTTATAGTTTAAATAATATTATTAAAAAAAAAACAAAATTATGCTTACAAAATCCAACTGGAAATCACTCAACAGCATCTATTTTTAAAATATGTCAAAATTACATAAGACATCCTAAACGCAGACCTGGCCCTCTACTATGACGTCTTAAAACAGTCCTAACTTAATATTATTCCAGTGTGGAAGCGTGACAGAATTATACAGGGTGTCTAGCGCCAGTTAGGACTGTTTTAAGACGTCATAGTAGGGCCCCTGCACTTCACAAATTATCTAGTCTCCTGAGCTACATAATAGTAAAAAAATAAAAGGTAAGTCAGTGAGTCCCACGGGACGAGCTGTTATTAGTAATTAAGATATGGCGTCAGAGGTCACGGTATCAAAGGAACACTCAGTTTATTAATACAAGCTTCATAAGCATGGTATCATACACTAGTCATTCGCATTTTATAGATTTAAGTAGATTTCTAGAAGTAAAATTAGCATAAAATTATATTTAAAATTATACATATTTTTTATTTGGGAATATTGTGTTGGAAGCTACATCTCCTAACAAAATGGTTTACAGTTTGGCAGAAGTAACATTTAACTTTTTTGTAACGCTTAATGACACCACGAACAATAAACGATTTTTCTTTTTCATCGAATCCGATCAACTGTTATTATTTAGTAAACTCTCATAAGCACAAACCACAGGAGCGGACCTAATACCGTAGGCATTTTGTAGCAGTCAACCTTTGGGTGATGCATAGACTAACAGTGGTAGGAGTATATCTGAAAGTAATTTTCACGCTTTTCATACACGGTTATCAGTAAATTCCTGAAATAATTCCTAAAATCCTGAAATTTAAAGTTACAACTACGTAAATTAAAAATGTCGTCTGTTAATTTGGGCCTAATTCAGAGAGTTGTAACTGTAATTAACAGATTTTTTAATAAACTTAATTACTTTTTTAGTTTTTTCATGTGTAGTAATGCCACAAGCTTCGACACACTGTGGTTATTCTGTATTCAGAAGGAGTCGGTTAGTGAACCGTCAAGACTTTGGACATTTACAGGTGGTGTACTATTATATATATCGCAGAAGAAAAAGATTACTCCTTCGCCCGCACTTCTCTTCTATAAACACATACGTTACTATAATATTGATGAATTACGTCGCCAATATCAAAAACCCTTCTTAATTATGTTATTATTGTCATGCATAATTTTATTGAAGCAAAAGTTCCTTATCGCATGTTATCGTTCTGATTTGTGTACGGGCTATACCAAAAATAGTGTAAAAATGATAAACTACACCAAAAACCGACATCTTTTAGCAGTCGCTTCTCGATCACCTAGAAAAGTAAAACTTGTTTTAATCGATTCAGACCTCTCTTTCACACCTCCCTATTTTTTTATTACTCCTTTACATATAATCCATTTTTACACAACCGTAAAATCTGCTTTAAATATAAACAAAATTATTTGAAAAAAAATACGAAGCGATGTCCATTTTTTAAACATACTTATCGATATTCATCTAAAAAGGTGTCCCACCTCTAGTTCGCCGTCGATGTCGGCAGTCAGTAGAGCACGCCCGACGCATAAGTGCGCGCACCGCGAACCGATTTAAAAAGAATTTTCGAAAAAAAAGAAAAATCCAATTGCATTCAATTTATTCGATTCAGTTTAAAAATAGATGCTGTTGAGTGATTTCCAGTTGGATTTTGTAAGTTTAATTTTTTTTTTAATATAAATTCACGTAAGTAGGTGCTTTTAATTTAATTAGGATGTATGTTTACAATTTATTATTATTTCCGTTTATAGTTTTATTCAAAAATAAAGGACCCCACGGAAGAAAATTAGCCGGTAAAAGTGCAATTTTTCGACCAAAAAGCTTAATCAAAGATTTTAATACTACATTTTAATTAGATCTTCACAAAACGTAGATTCTATCAGGGTCAATTAAAATCCGAATACAAACAATTACCGTGAAAAAGCATGACCAAAAAGAACCTCAAGTGTTATGTAAACTTACTCAAGCAGGTACAAACGTAACCTCTTACGAAAAAACTTAGACGAAACCGAAAAAAAAAAAGAAAATCTGATTCTTTTTTTTCAAACCACACTTATAAATAAAAAGAAAAGGTAACATTCTATTCAGCCTGCAGAAAAGAGGTTGTAAATAAGTAGGCCTGAAGTCCACATGTTGGAAGGTGTATTTATTGATTGCGCGCGGCTGGCAGGGGGCAAGTGGGGGGGGGGAGGGGAGGGGGGTTACCGGGGATGCGCATAGGAGCCATGGGGAAGGTCAGGGGAGAAGGCCTCACGTGAATTATACACGTGGGCCGTGTTTAGTAGTTAAAAAGAACCTAGAAATATAGAGTAGCGATTCGGTTGAAGAATTTTACATCTGGAACATAACGTGTTCACATTATATAACAACACGCCTGTAATTCTCGAAGGGTTAGGCAGAGGTGTCCCTAATAATATAATAATATAATATAATATTCCACAACTATCACACAACGCCATCTAGTCCCAAGCTAAGCAGAGCTTGTGTTATGGGTAGTACTACCCTCTTGAGTGTCAAACCATCAAAATAAGTCGATTTCAAAAGTTGGCTAACTGTCAAGCCATCAAAATAAGTCGGGTGTTCCCGCGTTTTCTAAAAACCGTTATAAGACTGTCAAAACTATGCGTATCTAGCTCAAACTTGCCCAACGTGTAGTGGAAGAGACAAGGATGAAAATTGGTTACTCAGAATTAATAGTAATAATCCCCTGTCAAGGTCAAAACCAAACGCGCGCGCGTCTTTCTTATCGCTCTTTTTGGAGTGTTTACATTATGACTCATGTTTCATAAACATACTTATATATTTCTAAATACATACATATTATAGATAAATTACACCCAGACACAGAACAAATGATCGTGCTCACCACACAAACATATGTCCTGGGTGGGAATCGAACCCTCGACCTCCGGCATAGCAGTTAGGGTCACTAACCACTAGACCAACAGGCCAGTCAAAAATAATAATAGTAGGTACACACACATTTCGATTTCGACAGTTATGTTCAGCGTATTTAAACCGCGTTTATGAGTTGTCAATCGAATATATGAATGAGGAAAAATCTATAGCAGTTTTTCTGACCGAATCGAACTCATGGCCTCATGGTCAGCAGTCGCGCTTTCAACCACTATACCAACAAAGCAGTTTCAATCATCATCATCAGCCTATAATGTTCCCACTGCAGTGACTCAGGCCTCCTCTCTAGGAGAGGGATGGGCTATAATCCACCACGCGGGCCCAGTGCGGATTGGCAGATGTGAGATGTCACATGTCTTCGAATTTTTTGGTTCTAAGACATGCCGGTTTCCTCACGATGTTTGCCTTCACCGTTTTGAGAGCAGCGGTGATGAAATAAATTACACAAAGTAATGCGCCTGCCTGGGTTCGAACCCACGACCTACTGTTCGTAAGTCGGGGCAATACCACTGGGCCACCGCTGCTCTACACCACTGGGCCACCGCTGCTCCACACCACTGGGCCACCGCTGCTCTACACCACTGGGCCACCGCTGCTCTAGCAGTTTCAATACTAACCAGGATTAATAGTAAGAGTCTGTAAGTCTCTGTCCTTCTCTAAATCCCTCATTATCTTCATGGTAGTTATTTCAGTGGTTTAGTCGTAAAACTGTTAAGCAAAAAGTGATAACGGATAGTACGGAATTACGGATTAGTTAATGCTAACCTAAATAATCCGAATCTAAAATGAAAGAATTTCTTACAAAAAAAACGTTGCTGAAACGTTTGAAAGTACATACACACACATTATACCCTTCCGAAAATCAAGTTTTTATTGGGCATAACAACTTGTATCTATATGTATAACACCACGACTGTAACTCCCGAAGAGTTTGGCAGAAGCGCACCTTCCTAATAGTACCTATACAAACATTTCGCCAGTTATTTTTAAGTACCATGGGGAGAGCAGCGGTGGCCCAGTGGTGTCGTCCCCGACTTACGAACAGTAGGTCGTGGGTTCGAACCCAGGCAGGCGCATTACTTTGTGTAATTTATTTCATCACCGCTGCTCTCAAAACGGTGAAGGAAATCATCGTGAGGAAACCGGCATGTCTTAGAACCAAAAAATTCGAAGACATGTGACATCTGCCAATCCGCACTGGGCCCGCGTGGTAGATCATAGCCCATCCCTCTCCTAGAGAGGAGGCCTGAGTCCCTACAGTGGGAACATTATAGGCTGATGATGACCATGGGGGCCTATTGTCATCAAATTCAGTCTTCGTGGCTGCTACTTAGAAATTCATGACGAAAAAACCTAATTACACTTTGCCCGATCCGAGAATCTAACCCAGAACCTAATGCTCGGAAGCCGTGCTTTGCGACCACTAGACCTGCGAGGCAGAACCTGATTCAAGCACCTATAAATAAATAGAGCCTATGAGCCTATCACATACAATCAAGATAATACCAGTGTTCTATTTATACCCATACCCACATTGTACACCGACCTTGATGTTTGCAAATCTTTGTTCGCACCAATTGTAGTGGTCATCTGAATGCATTTCCTGATATATTACGGTAACCGCATGACGTTCAACTTCCTGAATGAAATACCTTTTCATTCATGTGTGTGGCTAAACGGCCTTTGCAATTTTGCTGGCTGATTTTTATATCATCGTTCATCATTTTATCCTTTTTTTTTGTGGATGCGAAGTCATCAAATGAGGGGTCATTTCTCCTTTGAGGAGTGGCTGGAGAGGCGCCACGGCGCCCTCACCTACCGTCTGACGCAGGTCCTCACCAGACACGGGTGTTTCGGGAGGTACCTGTACCGAATCAGGCGGGAGGAAACGCCCGGATGCTTCCACTGCGAGGATCGACCGGGCGACACGGTGGAGCACACTGTGGAGGCGTGCCCTGCTTGGGCAGAGCCCCGCCGTGTTCTCGTAGCGGCGATCGGCGGCGGCGACCTCTCGCGTCCGGCCCTGGTGCAAGCCATGGTCCGGGGCGAAGAGGAATGGGACGCCGTCGCCTCCTTCTGCGAAGCAGTGATGCTAGCGAAGGAGGTGGCGGAACGAGAGAGACCTCTCAATGTCCCAGCCGCCGCGGAAGGCGCTCCGGGCGACGGGGGTCACGCAATGACCTCCGGCCACCGTAGACGCGGGCCTGTGGACGGTGAGTAACGGCACGGGCTAGCTCGCCGTCCGGCCGTCGTCATGACGGCAACAGACCGTGTCGGCGGCGCGTACGTGTTCCACGCGCGCCTCAAAGAGATGTCAGCAATATGGAAGGTGCCCGCAAGGGCCGACGCCCGTCGGGGCTGTGGATTGTCGAAAGGTTAACGCGGCTCCGACAC
This sequence comes from Diarsia mendica, assembly GCA_949316265.1. Classification (NCBI taxonomy): domain Eukaryota; kingdom Metazoa; phylum Arthropoda; class Insecta; order Lepidoptera; family Noctuidae; genus Diarsia; species Diarsia mendica. The sequence goes on from OX438898.1 coordinate 5,908,844, forward strand.
AAGGGCGAAGAAGGAACATGGGTTTGGTTTTTAGTCCCACTCCCCTTCGCTCTGCCCAAGAGCGGGGGCGGGGTCATTTAATGGTTTTCCACCCACCAACAAAAAAAAAAAGGGGGTCATTTCTCCCGCTCTGGGCGGTGCCTACAACCTACAACCCACCAATGTTCCTTCTTAGTTGACACCTCTTTGAGGTACGCATGGACGGACGGACGTCGGACGGTGAGCTAACCTATAGCTGTCCACAAGGCCTTTGGCCAAAAAGCGGTGATAGCCTAGTCACTGCATGGCCTAGGCTATCACTGCTTTTTACTAGGCCCTAGTGGTATGATCTGAGTTTTGGGATTCATGGGATTAATTGGGATGCGTATTTTTTAATTATAAATATCACTGATCTAGTGAAGGAAAACATTGTGAGTAAATGAGCTGGAAATTCAAACCGGATGCAGCTGAATACGAAGCAGTATTTTAAATGTAGCGATTTTACTATTAACGGGAAACTACATTATCTCTGAGTATCATAGGCTACATTAACAGCGTTCCATGGATTAAATTTAGCGAAGCCGCGAACAAAAGCTAGTTCAGAATACGAGTATACCCGCGATGGCAACTATGTCGAACAATTGATTGGGTTTGTTAAAGTTAGGTAAAATAGCGAATGTCAACAGTAAAAAGTCGTTAAAAGTTTTTTCTCAAAAATGGTATGTAATGTTGCCATAACATCTCTAAAAAGTATCCAGAAAGTGAACTTTACCGGAGACTTATTCACAACTGTCCAGTAAGAAGCGAGATTTTAAATTTGGAATCTCCTACTGTCCAGTAAGTAAGTATGTAATTTACTTACTGGACACTAGGTCATCCTCTTTAGATCTGCTTAGAAAAAAAAACATAGTACCAGACACAGATTAGAGTTTAGCCATTATAACCTGGTTATAGAAGGGAGGTTCCAAATATATATCTATCTCTCTTTTTGGTATGACATTTATAGTGTGGGATTTTATGATTGTATTTAGTAATTTCAGTTTATTAAAAAGTTTTTTCTAAAGTTGTTTCCTAAACTGCCTCGTTGGTCTAGTGGTCGCAAGCTCGACTGCAGAGCGTGAGGTCCTGGGTTCGATTCCCGGGTCGGCCAAAAAGTGCTATTGTGTTTTTCACATATGAATGTAACCTTCAATATTAATTAAACGAATTTGTTGTTAAACTTTCTTTAATTTTTGAGAAAAGCATTATGCAAACCTCAACCAGTAAGAAAGCCATCCTGGTCTCGTATAAAACCAGACCTCACCTGCGGTTCGGTCCGGTTAACTCATACTTGGCCAGGAAGGCTTACTTACTGGATTCTGCAGTAATGTACTATTAATTGGTAGTAGAAGCGCTAAGCAGAGAAGAACTTAATAGTACACCTACATTCCGCCAGCCATGTTTCGCATGGAAAAACTCAATAAAAATTTGCTCTCCCGGGAATCGAACTCACGACATCATGTTCAACAGTCGCGCTTGCGACTACAACACCAACGAGGCAGTCCGTTTTATATCCTGGCACTAAACTCGAAAACGATTCAGCATAATAAAAACTAGTTTGACTTCAAATCGGGTTTGGGCGGTGTTGATAAATCTCAAACTGAGGTTATGTCGTAGGTTGTGGCTGCTGGTTGTTCGAAAGAGATACCGCGGCCTCGACACAAAGGGCTAAGAAGGAACATGGGTGGTTTTTAGTTAAAGTTTGACACTCTGCCCAAAGCGGGAAGAGTCATTATTTGATGATTTCTTAACCCCAAAAAAAAAACAAAGAAATAGTGTGTGTGTCATGTTTTAACATATCTAAATGCAAACAGTGCGACATTACAAGGACACGCTCCGTTGCGTGGTCAAGGCTCATGGCGTCCAGGTCGTAAACATCAGAGGAAACTATCAATAAAACCTGCAATAAGTGCCAGCAATCTGATCCCCTCAATCAAATGTTACTGCCTATGAAATATCGGACATCGTTAAATATGAACCAGTGAGTACAACCACACCCATTGTATGTGTGTGAGTGTGGGTGTATTACGTTTTTTACTTTTCTCTATTTTAATGAAAAGAGATTTAATACATGTAATACTTGAATGTCTTTGATATAATGTAACGTGTTTTGTGCTTTTTAGGTTTCCGTACCTCAAATGGAAAAAAACGGAACCTATATAGGATCACTCGTGTGTCTGTCTGTCTGTCCGACCATTCCCTTATCTCCGAAACTACTGAGCCTAAAATTTTGATCAAAATGCAGAAGTTAGTTTAACTAATATAGATTACAGGAAAACCTATAAGAAGTCTAAGTATGGTGCTAAAATAACATGGGAAATCTCTCAATATCTACTACTTACAATGGTACGGAACCTTTCATGTACAAGATCGACTTGTAGATTTCTTTCGCTTTCCCTAATTATGTTGGGGTCTGCTTCCAGTCACTTCAGATGCATGTAGTGCTACTCAGATACTACTGGGTAATACGATACCCCCTGGTAAGACTGCACATGGTAGTAAGATTATCGGCTACTACGACAGTTAAAGATCCACAAACAATACTGTGCATTCCGAGGTATGGGGGAAACTCGGGTAATGGATGATCAGATGGACCACACGTTTGGTTAAAGTAGATATTGAAATTTTGTACAGTGCAATCAAATTATCTTGGCAGGTCCGAACTTCGTGCAGGTTATTTTGTTACAACTAATGTTTAAAACTGTTTTGATATTTATTTTATTTGTATTTCTCACTGTTTAAATTAGATATTTTCTGATCGTATAGGTACGAGGTTTATCTGGCAATAACAGTTTTCTTCACAAGTTTACATGCGTAAAAGTTCGCAGAGCCTATGTTCAGACCTGGGCCTGCAGTCTCTACACTAATAACAGCGCTAAGAATGTCGTTAAGTCGAAAAATCGAAAACTTTCTTTAATCGATTTTCAACCATAAGCTGTTGAAATAAAGCTGAAAATCTGTTAAAGAAATTTGACATCGATACGACGTAGAGACATTCGTAGCGCTGTTATTAGTGTAGAGACTGCAGGCCCTGTCAAGATAATTTGATCGTACTGTATGGAGTAGGTTAGTTTTTTCGCGATTGCGATGTTGGAAAGTTGCATAATTTAATGGTGAAGAAGCATACCATTTACTTCACTTTCCGTTCCACGCTTTATATCTAAAAACACTAGCCTGATGCTATACTTTATAATTTATGACTAAAGATACAGTGCGATATCTAAATCCATCGCTTTTAACGATAAGCCCACCATTGTTAAGGCCGTGACAAAAATAAACTGTGTCCTGTTCCAACGTAAGCTTTTGTTTAACTTTAATCATTTTAATATAGTTACCTGAAATTGACGCGTTATAACTACCCGATGACGACTCCGCACACCCTAGTGTCAGAGTTTCTAAACCGCTTGAAGAGCCTCTGACATGGTTTGACGACCGCCATTTGGCAGCCGGGACCACCGGCTTATACGTGCCTTTCGAAGCCCACAATCATCTTTTTATCAGACAATCAGGTGATTCTAGCCTGCAATGTCCTAGCCAAATTGGAAACAACTTTTCAAAGCATGCTTCCCGTGGGACTAGAGCCCACGACCACGGTCACTAGGCAAGCGCCTAAACCACTCGACCACGGAGGCAGTTTTTATTATGTATGAGGATTTTTGATAATCTTTAACTTTATAAACCTACTAGCGAACATCACGCGGTTTCACCCGCGTTGTTCCCGTTCCCGTGGAAATACAAGGATAAAAAGTATTCTATCTTTTTCTTACCACTTATTAAATCAATACGCGGACATTACCAACTTATTATTTATTTACTACGATAAGCTTTAACAACAAACTATTGAATACCAGTACGTCTACTCCGAGATATCGGAATGATGGATAGGTCTATATACCTCGTAGTTATATACAAACAGTTTAAGATGGATCTGCCCCTAAGATTAATTTGATAGATTGTCGAAGTAAAGCGGAGGTCTAACTGCTCGTTTACGGAGACGCGTGATGTAGCGCGGCGCGTGCAGAAGGCTCGTCCCGTGCTTTTTTAATAATTTACTGAGAGACGGGTCCACTGCAACAAACGCTGCATTTTAAACTAACGAGCGAAAAATCGCTTCTCGTAAAATCAACGTTTGAAATCGTTAACTTTTTACCCGACTGCGGCGAAGCCCAAAAGGAGGGTTATTCATACATCGCCATGCGTTTGAATAAAAAACGCAGCACGCGTCGCGCGACGCCCCGCCTGTACGTAAACATGCACTTAGGCTTGGTGCCAACTGTGAACCTTTTTAACCGACTTCAAAAAAAGGAGGAGGTTATCAATTCGACTGTATTTTTTTTTTTTTTTTTTTTTATGTTTGTTAGCTCATAACTTGCGACTGGGTGAACTGATTTTCATGATTCTTTTTTCATTTGAAAGCTGGTGCTTCCCGTGTGGTCCCATTTTCACCATTTCAATATCTGCTGATGGGATCTTGTAGAAATCGAGGGAACTCTTCAATAAATAACAGCAGATTAACCGCGATTGTTGCTATAGCATACCTAAGCATTGTTTACGCCATCACACAACATAATATCACGCCTGTACTCACTACAAAGGTGATGAAGAACTTCGGAGATAGGCAACGGAACTCCTCAATTAATGATAGCAAATGGACTGGGATTGCTGAAATCTCATGACTGTCTATTGTTTACACCAGTTCATAACATAACATCACGCCGGTACGTTGTGAAGGGGTAAGCACATGTGAACCACTAAAAAGTGAAAAATAAAAACTTTTTTACAAAAAATAAAACCGACTTCGACAAAAATAAAACACAAAAAAGTGAAAAATAAAAAATCAGCTTCAGAAGTCGGTGGCAAAAACATGAAATCAAACAAACAAAAGTCACCGACTTCTGAAGCTGATTTTTTATTTTTCACTTTTTTGTGTTTTATTTTTGTCGAAGTCGGTTTTATTTTTCTTTAACATTTATTTCGTACAGTGTGCCCATGGCTAAATAATGATAGCCGCAGAGGGTCGATCTTCTATCAGCGTTTGCCAAGGTTGGTCTTTGGATGGATGTTCACTCGTTTGATATCAAGTTCCCTCCGTGCCTCGAAAAACTCGTGAAGCGGGTATTCAGCCCGAAAGTCTGATAGTTTGATCAGTCTTACCATGACTGGGTTGTGGTCAAAATGATGCTGGGTGCTTACAAGAAGCCCGTCATCTATTTAGGTAGTCGCTCCATGTGAAATACTAAAATTAAGCTGCATCCAGTAAAACTGGAAGCCGAATCCGTCATTGTTGGGAACAAGGCAGATGTTGTTAATAATAATAATAATACACTTCTGGACACATCTATTGGCCCACCTTCGAGTTTAGGTTTCGATGGCCCCTACCGAAATATGATTGCTAGATTGAACAAAAACTGTTGATGCAGTTTTAAACCTGATACATTTTACCATCTTTTTCGATCGTATTGTTTTAAATTTGAATTCAGAATACCATACGACATGGAGCTACGCCTAACAAGTCGGATATGCGCCTTGTTAAAGGCAATTGATTTTTGAATAAAAAAAATGTTTTATCAAATAAAGGTTTAATTTAATAACGCGTGTTGCCTCCATGGGCATCTACCACAGCTCTCATACGATCAGGCATAGAGTTTATCAACCGCTCTATGAAATTTTGAGGGATTATCTCCCATTCCTCTTCTATGGCAGTTTTCAAACTCCTGCATCGTCTGGGCAACTGGCTGACGAGCCCTAACACGTCTTTTTAGCTCGTCCCACATGTGCTCAATGGGGTTCATGTCTGGGCTTCTGGCTGGCCAGTCCATAACTGTGATGTTCACATCCCGAAGATATTCCCTGACGATGCCGGCCGCATGGGCTCTTGCATTATCATGCATAAAAAGGAAATTTGGGCCCACATAGTCCGCGTATGGTATCACGTGAGGTTCTAAGCACTCACGAATGTACCTTTCAGCATTTAATGTTGGCAGCCGTGGTCCTGTAACAACCTCAAGTTGAATTTTGCCGCTTGCGGATATACTGCCCCAGACAGTCCATGAGCCACCGCCATAAGCAACCCTCTCTTCAAAGCAGCATTGTGCGAAACGCTCACCCTTACGTCGGTAGACCTTCTTCCTTCCATCATTGCCATGTAACACTAGTCATGAGTCTAAAATTAGACTCATCAGAAAAGAGTACACGGCTCCAATCTTGCTGTGTCCAATTTAAATGACTGCGTGCGAAATGAAGGCGCGCTGTTCGGTGGGCTCGCGTTAGTTTGAGCCCATTAGCTGGCTTGTGTGGTACCATATCGCGTTCTTTTAACCTTCTCCGAACAGTTCGAGCGCTCACAGATACTCCGTGGAAGTCGCGAAGTTGGTTTTGTATCTCAATGGAGGTAAGGTGACGATTTCTCAAGCTGGTCGTCACGATGAATCGATCCTGCCTTTCAGTTGTGACCCGAGATCGTGGCCTTCCTTGGCGACGAATAAAGCCGCCAGTCTCTAGGTACCTCCGATAAACATTTCGGACCGCAGATCGACTTAAATTAAGTTGAGCACTCACGTTTCTTTGGCTGTGTCCGGCCTGAATAAGTGCCACAGCTTGGGCAGCGACTTCAGGTGAAGTATCCATAGATTATTGATAGAACCTCACCTTAATGTTAAGAATAAGTAATGTTTGTTGCAAAACCAAAGATATCAATCACTTTTTCAAGAATTAAATCCAAGTAAACCAATAAAACCAAGTTTTCATAATATTCGATTGTTTGATATCAACAAACAGGCTCCAAATTGTCTTTTGTTTCTTTAAATTCTGTGTTCGAAATTCAAAAAAAGACTATTGAATGAAATTGTGAATGTGCCAGGTTCAAAACTGCATAAACACTTTTTGCTCGACCTAATATAAAATTTTAGCTAGGACCAAACGAAACTGAAAATACAAGGTGGGCCAATAGATGTGTCCAGAAGTGTAGTTTATTGATCAATGATAGCTATGAAATTAGAATGAGTTTCAATGTGTGTAACGGACATGGAGCAAAATAATAACGGACGATATCATTAAAACTAATGTTGTATTTTAAAACTAATGTTGTATTTCATACGTAAGTTTCTACGTCTCTCTGTCACCTTTTCATAGCTAAATGGCTGAACAGATTTTGATGTAATGTGGTACACAGGTATATCATGACCTAGATTAGGACAAAGGGTTATCAGTGCTTCGAATTCCCCTCTTCAAAGAGGGGAATTATATATATATATTTGTATTTATTGTCAAAAACTACAACAAGACAATATGACTATAATACAACAAGATATACAAACTGTTTGTTCATTCATACGTCTTTTGTTATAGCCACGACCTTAAAGTAAACTTGTACTGAAGTATTTTCTTTTGTTTTTCACTTAATTTCCCACTAGTGTGAACGCAGTTCTAGATAAATAGCGCACGGCCGCTGACAGTACCTAAGTCAAGGTTCTAGCCTTGTAACAGGCTAAGTTCTAGATCAATGAGCAGGTCGTGACGAGCAGCGGTGGTCTAGTGGTGGTCGTGGGTTCGAACCCAGGCAGGCGCACTTTGCGTAATTTATTCCATCACCGCTACTCTGAAAACCGTGAAGGCCCGCGTGGTGGATTATAGCCCATCCCTCTTCTAGAAAGGAGGCCTGAGACCCTTTTTTTGGGTCGGGGAATCATCATATAACCCCTCCCGGTCTGGGCCGAGCGAAAGGGAGTGTACTAAAACCACTTTACTACTGACTAAAAACCACCCATGTTCCTCCTTAGCCCTTTGTGCCGAGGCCGCGGTATCTCTTTCGAACAACCCGCAGCCCCGAGGGGAGGGTTGAGTCCCTGCAGTGAGACTCTGGCCTCCTTTCTAGAAGATAACATTATAGGCTTATGAGCAGTTCAGATTACTTCAGATCAGCTATCCATTTGAAAACTATGGGTCCCGTTTTACATCATGTCTATATTACAGATTTAATTAATACACACACACAAACTAAAATAGAAAAAAATAATTAAAAACTAAATTATACACAATAAAAATACACAATACACAACTAAATATATGAACTAGATTTATACATTTAATTGAAGTAAACGTAACGTAAAAATTGGAACGATTTTTATTACCCGACTACGGCAAAGCCAAAGGAGGGTTATGATTTTGACTGGCTATGTATGTATGTATGTATGTTTGTATGTATGTATGTGTGTATCTTCATCTGTTCCCTCATAGCTTCTAATCTACTTTTCGGAACTCGACATATGAGGTATCGTTAGAACCGTCTTCATTTTCCACTGAACATAGGCTACGTGACGTGTCACAAAAAGTGATTTGGCGCCCTCTAGCGGTCAAAAAGTAAGGCTTAAAAAATAAAAATGGAGATAAACACGCCGTGTTTGGTATCATTTAATAATAATAATAATATTCCACAACTATCACACAACGCCATCTAGTCCCAAGCTAAGCAGAGTTTGTGTTATGGGTACTAGACAACTGATAAACATACTTATATATTTCTAAATACATACATATTATAGAGAAATTACACCCAGACACAGAACTAATGATCGTGCTCATCACACAAACATTTGTCCTGGGTGGGAATCGAACCCACGACCTCCGGCATAGCAGTTAGGGTCACTAACCACTAGACCAACAGGCCAGTCAAATCAAAGAAAAGCCGTAGTCACACGGTATTAAAGTGTTTAGGTTGGTACTATATGTTTATAATCTACCTTCAGATTTTTGATTTTCTCCGCCTCGGGGCGACAGGGGCGAAGGGGCGGAGGCAGAGGTCGAGCGCTGGGCTCGGCGTGAATAGTAGTTCGTATTGAGTCGCGCTGGGCGTCGAACGATTATATAGTAGCCATAGAATTACGGGTGAAAGCGCACGCGCATTGGTTAAATCGACTTGTGGAGTCATTTCGCGGCACCCAATTATACTAGTTAAGCAGTACGGTTAGCGACGCTGTGAATGTCGAACGGGTTATTGATAATATCATTGGTTTGCCTTGTCACGGGAGTGCTCTTGGGAAAGCACCGAGGCTTTTGTGGTTAGACTAATACGGAGTGAGTGTGGTGGCTCGCGTTAACGGCGTGGCTTGCAGCGACGTGGAAGAATCGTCCGGAACTACCAGCAAACCATCGCAAGGTCATATACACTCATTATACACATACACAGTTACACAACTTGCGAGGGGTCAAGGAAGTGAGACCGGCTCGAAGAAATGAGGTAAGGGTAGCTTTAAGTTCAGAAATTGTAATATTGTTCGGAGGCGCGTAGCGCGTCTATTTGATCCCGTTAGGACGGCGGCTGTTCTGAGACCTGTCTCCCATGGGCCCGAGATAAGGTTCGGCTGAGTCCTGGCGCGATCAAATTCTGGTAGCAGAGCGTGGTTATACCCACTTGTAAAAATTAGTAGGTACTTGGTACCAATTTACTTGTAAAAATTGTGTTCGTGTTTACAAATTCGACTTGTAGGTGGTGGTACATTGACCTACATACCAGTGTACGCCTCAAGTTGAGTTTGGCGTTATTAATAATAAGTACATGAAATGTGAATATTCGTTGATAAAATAATTTGTTATTTACGTTCGGTTACGCACAAATATAACCTCATCACAAATCGTGTTATGATTGTCAACATTTGAGACATAGAGGAATAACCTCTAGAGCACGTAGAGGAATAAGTTCAAGAGTTGGCATAGCGTCGTAGATTTATTCACTCAACGAATATATTATTATTGTTAGTTCCGGATACAATAATTGTTATTTTTTTTGGTTATTGTTATTTATTATTGCATAATCGCGTATTGAAGTTGGTACTATGGCTCCGTCAGTAACGAAAACTATCGCAGCCAGAATCGAAGCTGAATTGAGATGGTTTTCATCGGTTGTTACGTTGGTAGGTCGCACCGATCGTGAAGATGCGTTATTGTCACGCGCTCGGCAAGTTGACGAACGATATGACGCCGTGTTAAAGTGTCACGCTGAGTATTTAGCATGTCTCGAATCGACGGATCTGTCGTCGGTGGACAAGGATGCTCAGGTGGTACGGGGCAATGTGGACCAGTGTGGGGAAATGTCCATGAGCATAATCCAGGCGGCGGCCGACATTGAGCGATCGCGCATGGGTGACGTCAGGGAATCATGTCGGCCAGCAGGCGTAGGAATTCAGGCGCCGTTGCCACCAGTACATGTACCCGAGTTTAGCGGCGAGTATGCCGATTGGCCGCGATTCCGCGATATTTTTAATAGTGTCGTGCATTCGCGTACGGATCTCTCGCCCGCCTACAAGATGGCTCAATTAATGGGTAGGCTTAACGGTGAGCCGCACGACATCTTGACCCACCTGGAGATTACGGACGCCAGTTATGAGACGGCATGGGGCCTATTAATCGACCGATATGATAATCGGCGATTAATAGTTGATGGCCTCATCGATAAGATTTTTGAAATCCCGAAGGTGTCTAACGTGTACGAAATAAGGGCGAAAATCCTTAATCCGGTCACGGTTGCGGTGAACACGTTAGATCGACTTAAGTTGTCGTTAGGGGACAATAAATATATCATCGTCAATAGGGTTTTACGGAAGTTGCCGATCGACGTGGTGGCGCGCTTTGAGCAGTCACATGGTGGCGAATCGACGGACCACCTCCCAAGTTACGATGACTTGAGGGTGTTTTTAGAAGGCGAGTGCCGGCGGGCGGATTGCCAAGGGGCATCCACGTCGCACCCTCCTCCGTCAACCCGACGTACGAGCGGGCCCAAGCCGGTTGAGCCCCGTCGGGGGGGGAAGAAATACCACGCCCTCCAATCGGAAGTGTGCGCCTTCTGTCGGAAGGAAGGGCACGGTCTCGCCGCATGCGCGGACTTTAAGGCGCAGCGGGTGCATAGACGAAGAGGGGTGGTCAAGCAGCGCTATTTGTGCTTCCGCTGCTTGGGGACTCACTTTGTACGTGAGTGCCACAGGACCACTAACTGTGGAACCTGCGGAGGAGCCCATCACGAGTTGCTATGCCTGGCGGAGAGTAGGGAGGTGCACGGAGCCTCGCCGGGAGGTCACCCCCCCTCTCCTAAGCCAGATTCGGGTGGTCGGTCACCCCCCCCTAGGGGGGGTGGGTCGGCCAGGAATCAGCGGTCGCCGCCCCCTCGGGGGGGTGGGCCAAGGGCTGATCCAGAGCACAACCCGATACCGTCGTCTTCCCCGCGGGGGGGGGATAGGCACCGAGACTCGGGCAGGGGCCCGGAGGTAGTACAGACGGGTTACGCGGCGTACTCGAATGCGTTGGGGGGCATGTTGCCACCCCCGAGTAGTCGCTTCTCCCCGCCTCTCGCAGAACGCCCTCGGCTGACGGCGCGCCCGCCACCGTTCGGAAGGATGCCAGTAGGCTACTTCCGACCGGCACGGATGTCACCGATGGGTCGGGAGGGTTACTACCCGGGTTGGGACCCGTATACTGGGACAGTATTTACTCCCCCTCCGGCAGGGGAGGAGGGAGGTGCCTCCTATTAGCAACTAGCAGCCTGTTCGTCAGTGGTGCCCACCCCGACAGTAACGGTATTATTACCGACGGCTAGGATTACTGTCAGGGGTACTGACGGACAGCCGGTGCACGTGCGAGCACTGTTAGATTCAGGGGCACAAGGTTGTATTGTGTCCAGCTGTTTAGTGAAAAAGCTGGGCCTTACATTAGAGCCATCACGGGATGGCGCCGTAGGTATAGGTGGCAATCGGGTGCCTCACCTCAGGGGTCAGACGACATTCCTGTTCGAGATGGGTGACACGGCATCGGTCACGCGGGTGAATGCCACGGCGATCGTTTTGGACGAAGTGGTTGGGGTCCTCCCTCAGACTCGGTTACCGTCTGCGGTAAAAGGGTTGACCAATGGATTGGAGTTAGCCGATCCCCACTTCGCGATCCCCGGACGGGTGGACGTCTTGCTTGGGTCTGACGTCCTCGGGAAGCTGCTCCGAAGCGGCAAACGGGAGCTGCAACCAAACGGGGTTGTGGCCATGCGTACCGCAGGTGGTTACGCGTTATTGGGCCCAGTACGGGAACCACAGCACTCAACGGATTATAGCTCCATATATTATGGCAGCGTGTTATCCGACGTCCTGCAACGGTTCTGGGCAACGGAAGAGCCACCCACCGCTCTTAGAAATAACCCACGTGATGAGGAGTGCGAAACATTCTATCGATTTAACACGGTGCGCCTCCCATCGGGTAGATTTATGACAAGGTTGCCATTTCTGTCAACTCGACCTCCGCTGGGGAGCTCATGGAGTCTGGCAGAAAAGCGGTTAGTGGCAATGGAAAGGCGCATGAAGCGGGACTCCAACTTCCGACAGAAGTATGTGGAGTTCATGCGCGAATACCTGACGTTGGGTCACATGTCGGTGTCCAGGGTTGACTATCGTCATGAGGAGCATTATGTGTTGCCTCATCATGCTGTTTTGAAGACACCTGACTCAAAGATTAGGGTCGTGTTCGACGGGAGCGCGGAGACGTCTAGCGGGGTGTCCCTGAATCAATGTCTCCATGCTGGTCCTAAGCTGACCAGAGACATTGCAGACATTCTCACGGACTTCAGGAGACACCAGGTTGTCTTCGTTACGGACGTACGGATGATGTTTCGTCAAACTGAGATTCATCCAGACGACCGTCGGTTCCAGCTGATATTGTGGCGAGAGAGCCCAGAAGAACCGATGGTCACGTACGAGCTCAACACAAACACGTACGGATTAAAGCCCAGCCCATATGTAGCCATGCGTACGCTACGAGAACTGGCTGATCAAGAACGGCTCCGCTTTCCCCGCGCGGCTGCTGTCATTGATAGGGACGTCTATGTAGACGACATTTGTACGGGCTCAGACAGTATTGAGCAGGCGCTCATCTTAAGGGATGAATTGGTGGCGCTCATGGCCTCCGGTGGCTATGAACTCAGGAAATGGCTGTCGAACTGCCCAGAGGTACTGGCAGGACTGCCAACTGAGTATCAACAAGACCCGCATTTGTTTGAGGATTCGGAGAATCTTCATGCGTTGGCCATTTTAGGGGTCCAGTATCAACCGAGTCAGGATGCCTTCACATACAGTTGTGAGGCCGAGTTGCTGTCGAAGACCTGGACCAAGCGATCGGTCCTTTCGACTATCGCACGAACGTTCGATCCAACCGGTTGGATCGCGCCGGTCACGTTCATGGGAAAGTGCTTCATTCAGAAGCTTTGGTGGAGTTGTTGGTTAGGGACCGTCACACCAAGAATTCACACGCAGGCTGTAACACCCTTCTGGGCATTTTGCAGCGTGAATTTTGGATTTTATCGGCCCGCAGAATCATACGGAGCGTTGTGTTTCGTTGCTTGCCTTGTTACCGACTCAAGGCAGCCACAATGCAGCCACAAATGGGAGATCTCCCGGCCGACCGAGTCACGGAGGCTCGGCCATTTGCTGGCGTAGGGACAGATTTCGCGGGGCCCTTCATGGTCAAGACATCGCACCTTCGCAACGCGAAGTCGGTTAAGGCATATCTGTGTGTCTTCGTGTGTCTGGCGACCAAGGCCGTTCATTTGGAACTGGTGGCCGATCTCTCTACGGAGGCCTTTCTGGCGGCGTTAGATCGATTTGTTTCTAGAAGGGGAGTACCGTCACTGATTCGGTCGGACTGTGGTACCAACTTCAAGGGCGCCGACCGGTGCTTAAAGGAAATTGTATTGGTTTTAAGTCAGAATGAGCGAGAGATTGGCACGGGCCTCGCCAGTCGGGGCATTTCGTGGTATTTTAGTCCACCTGGATGCCCCCACTGGGGTGGAATTTTCGAGGCAGTAGTCAAGTCTTCCAAGACTCACTTGTATCGGGTCATCGGCTCAACGATTCTCACCTTTGAGGAGTTGTCAACGGTGTTTTGCAGAATTGAGGCGGTCTTAAACTCGCGACCTTTGTGCCCGTTGAGCGCTGACCCGAATGACCTTGAGGCCATGACCCCAGGTAATTTTTTGATTGGCCAACCACTTAACGCCTTGCCGGAATATCCGTATACTGATGTCAAGTTGTACCGGTTGTCACGGTATCAGATGTTACGGCAAATGAGCCAAAATTTTTGGAAGCGATGGTCGCTGGAGTATTTGCATATTCTACAGCAACGCGTTAAGTGGACGGACAGGACGACCCCACCCTGCGTTGGAGACCTCGTTCTGGTTAAGGATGCTAACCTATCACCGTTGTGTTGGCGACGGGGGCGCATTGTTAACCTGATTACGGGCAAGGATGGGTTTCCAAGGATCGCAGACGTCCAGGTGAGGGACTCGATCCTTAGACGGGCAGTTTCAACTTTATCTCGACTCCCGGGAGTTTGAGCGGACCGACAACGGGTCGGTCCGGGGGGGGTGATTGTTTATAATCTACCTTCAGATTTTTGATTTTCTCCGCCTCGGGGCGACAGGGGCGAAGGGGCGGAGGCAGAGGTCGAGCGCTGGGCTCGGCGTGAATAGTAGTTCGTATTGAGTCGCGCTGGGCGTCGAACGATTATATAGTAGCCATAGAATTACGGGTGAAAGCGCACGCGCATTGGTTAAATCGACTTGTGGAGTCATTTCGCGGCACCCAATTATACTAGTTAAGCAGTACGGTTAGCGACGCTGTGAATGTCGAACGGGTTATTGATAATATCATTGGTTTGCCTTGTCACGGGAGTGCTCTTGGGAAAGCACCGAGGCTTTTGTGGTTAGACTAATACGGAGTGAGTGTGGTGGCTCGCGTTAACGGCGTGGCTTGCAGCGACGTGGAAGAATCGTCCGGAACTACCAGCAAACCATCGCAAGGTCATATACACTCATTATACACATACACAGTTACACAACTTGCGAGGGGTCAAGGAAGTGAGACCGGCTCGAAGAAATGAGGTAAGGGTAGCTTTAAGTTCAGAAATTGTAATATTGTTCGGAGGCGCGTAGCGCGTCTATTTGATCCCGTTAGGACGGCGGCTGTTCTGAGACCTGTCTCCCATGGGCCCGAGATAAGGTTCGGGTTCGGTAAGGTTCGGGTTCGGGGTTCGGTTCGGTTCGGGGTAACGTGTGACTACGGCTTTTCTTTTTGTTCTATCCTGAAAATCTTGTTTCATACTTTTTCAGCGTCGTTTTTTTTTAGAAGTAACTTCTTGTATTTATAAATAAAGACGCTCTTTTACCGGGAGCATTCCACTGTGATGAACAATGCAAGATTCGATTTTGTATAGAAACAAGTAACTCTGAACTAAAACTCAAAGCATTTATTTCAATGAGACCATTAAATTACAGGCATTATTGAATGTTAGAAAAACAAAGAAAGCGAAGCTACAGTCACAGTCACAAGGTATAATGACTTGCAAAAGTACTGTAGTTGACCATTCCAAAGCGTAGATCTCTATGAAACACTTCAGAAAACCAAAATCGTAGGTTTGGATAGGAATAACATAAGTATTTAAATAGTAAGCGATCTCCTAAACATAATGTTGAAAATGAAAACCTACTTTCAAAATGGTATGAATTATTCATGTTTATTCTAATTTACTTTTTGATTAGGGCAAGTCAACAAAAACAGAGGTATTTTATACAGTTATACTATAAAAAACAAAGTAACTCCCAAATTAAATTATAAAGGGAAATAAGTGCGGGTGTGTCCCAAAACTTGAGCTGATGACGTAAGATGTGACATCATCCGTAAAGTTTCCACCATCGTGCCCTCCCCTTGTGAAGACGATGACCCGACAAACATTGTTAGTACACTATACATACTAGTAATAAACACGGAAGTGTCTGTTTATAGCTTCTTGACGCTTTAAGTATGGTGAGTTTGATTCCAGACATGCGCACTTTGTGTAATTTATTTCATCACCAATAAAATTGTCTTTTTTATATGATGTTCTTACTCCTGACCTGAATCTTGCCCTTAGGGCAGAGATGATAATAATAATAATAAATAATAATAAAATAGTTTATTGGTAAAACAAATTTAGGTCTAAACAAAATTTTATGATTGGATCCTCCTTTTAGGCAGATAGTGCCTGTATTAGGAGATTCCGCTCTTCCTTATCAAGACGTGAAATACAAATAGCAAAAATATAAATATAATATAATTATTATGCTAAAGCTTAATTACTAAAATTAAAATTAAAAACATGAAATAAACATTAACATCTTTTCTTAAAATCAAGATGAGGTCGATTATCATAAATTTTACACCTTGAAGTGAACCTGCTGGAACCTCTCAACAAACTAACAGACCATTCACATTACGACGTTACTTTTGCCTCACCCTGTATAAACAAACAAACAAATCATCTCCTTTTCCTCCCCAATGATTTACTGACCGATTATTTCGATAATTAACTAGAAACCTGACAAGCTTGAACTCCCTAAAGGTTAGTATACACCGTAGAAATATCAGTATCACCTCTGAGTTTGTTCCGTTGTCCTTTAGAAAAATCGATGCAATTTAATTTTGTATTTAGTTTCCGTCAAACATTTTCGAACCGACCTAGCTTGCGGTAGTTATATATAAAAGCACAGCGGAAAAGAGATGTCTCGAACAGTCATTTCGTAATAGTTTCTCCAAAGGTCGATGTGCAATATTTATCGCCGGGTACTGTATATATAATGTGCTTGCGGTACAGCCAGTGGATTTTCTCAGGGCCCATAAAGCCTTTATTTATTTATTTAAACCGATACTTGCTGCATTTTACAGTTTGCACCAAAGCGTGCAGCAAGCCAACAGAACACCAACTAGACAATTGTATGTTAAGCTAAATCCAGTTCCTGAGCAATCAGGGTGTTGAGCAGATTTATCATGGGTTCAAGCAGTTGGGGCGCGCACACTGGGAGCGCGAACCAGCCTCGCAAGGCACTATAACAAAAATTACGCCATACTACTAAGCCAGTGTAGTCATGGGGAGGAGCTTGTGGCTCATAACAAAAAAAAAACCCATTATTACATACCAAGTTTACCAAGTTTTTTTTTTACCAGCCCACTCCCTCCCATGGCAAAGAGGCCCGGTTCCCAGCAGTGGGAACATTATGGGCAGTGTATAGGAACCTTTGACACCAGCTACCACACAGTTAAACGTAATACCCTTTGAACTCCTTACGTTTCAGTGGTTCGGTGTAATAATGGTCTACATTAATAATGGCGATCGATATAATTGATTTGACAGTTGACCGCTTCGTTAGTCCAGAGTATAATGGTTACAACTGCTGAATTTGGAATTCTGAACTCGATTTCCGGGTTGGGAATTGAATTTTTCAAGTTTTCCACAATAAGATATCTCAGTAGCAGACTGGAATCTTGCCTTTCACAGAGTGCTGACCTACTTAAGGTGAATGCGACAAGTAATGTAGTAGTGCCGGAAATTTTGAATTTTCTTACGGTTTTTGAGAGAAAAATAGAAGTCGATGGTACTTTTTTATATATATTTTTGAATAAATGCATACACAACAAACGAGAACGCGTCAGTCAGTCTTATGCCTGCCTCGCGACTACTCAAAACCCTTCCTGATCGTTCAATTCACTCCCGAACTCAGGTTTAGTCATTCCGTAGACTGCTCGCAAGTAAGTGGGGTGACAGTGGCAAGGCCTAGCCAACGAGACAAAATTGTTTATGGTCATATTTAGTGAGTCACAAAGAGTGCAAGTGAATAGTTAGGTAGGTACATACTTTAAGTATCAACTGGTAAATGGATGGTACTACCACCGGCTATGGTGGTACCACCTTGTTCTTTGCGTGTCTGACTTTTGCATTTAGACATGGACATATTATATTTAGACTTTCAGAGGTTTCCGTTGAGCACATTTCTTTTTGCATTCTGACGTTTGCATGTCGTTTAATAAACAAAAGAATAAGACGTGGTATTTAGAATGCTTCTAATTTGTGCACTTTGCAGGTAATATCTTCTGAGACTACACTATACTTTAGGTCTCAAGTAGGTACACTTCTGCTTTAAAAAAAAAAATCAAAAAAAAAAAACAATGAATAATATAGATGTATATGTGGATAAATAGAGTTGCGGAAGTTGAAGGAAAACATCGTGAGGAAACCAACATACCTGAGAGACATTTCTCAAACACATGCAAAGCGAAGTCAGAGCGGCATAGAAACTGAAAACAGCTTAGGCCCAACCGCATGATAAAGAAGACGAAGAATAGAGTTGCACATATATAAACTCCTTTTCTGTAATACTTATTTCCAACAAGAAAGCGCGCGCAATAAAACCATTATATTGCACACAATATGCAGGCTGCCGGCATCGTACTGGTACCTACGCGGGAAAATTGCTAAAGTTTGCACCAGGCAAAGTGCAAAGTTTCCTAGATCTTATAAAGAAGAACTTTTGTTCTTAGCAGCAAAGTATCAACTTTGCAGGAGCCGCGTTTACAACTGAGATTATGTTTTTTCGTCTGTAAATGAAATTAAAACACAGATGGTTGCTTTTACACATCGATATAATTTACTTAATTGAAAAAGACGCACACGCCTGTCAGGGCTGGGTTGTTCGAAAAAGATGCTGATGGACACAAAGAGAAGGAACATGAGTGGTTTTTAGTCAGTAGAAGTCTGACGATGTTTTGCTTGAACTTCTGCAACTCTTTATACTTACATACGAGTAAGTAAAAAGGAACTTATACTTAACCAGTTATAGAAAAGTTGAAAAGAAATCGACTGTCTTGATATGGACATGTAATAACGAATCGAATATCACTAAAATAATGATCAATATATAAATGTTGATGAATGGAGAGGGAGAGACCAGGAAAACGATGGTTGGATTGAAAGAAAAAGGTGGACAGAGACAGAATGAAACAAAAATCGGGTTGCGCCGCCCTCAATTATTATATAATTATTATTATATTAATTATTATTATTATAATTATTGTATTTGTGTATGTGAGTTTAAATGTTTGTGAACGCACCCACGATACAGGAGAAATTCCTAGTGTGGGAACGTTTTTCATTAAAAAAAAAAAAAATGGGATAAGGCCAGAAATATCATGATTGATAGTAACTTTGACTTTTATTAAAAAGATAAAAATAATGTACTGAATACATTGTGTCCGTCGGTGTCGCTTCCGCCATATAAAATAAATACGCCTCAGAAAAAAGAATGGCCGCCGTAAAATTTAAGGATACTTATAAAGAATTCTTCGTTTCTAAATTCAGTTAGTGAAAGTGTCACTAGAAGAGAGTATAATTTGTGTTCGGGACAAAAAAAAACTAGTTTTAAAATCAACATAGTTGGGGGAGAAAACTAACAATGTCACCGTGTTTTATTTTTCACAACATGCAGCAACTCGTTTGCAAAAAACTAAAAGCATAATAAAAACTAGTTTCCTTTCAATTTTGCGATTTTATATAAATGGTGGTCGAAAGTCCGGAAAGGGGAGTTGCCTATTGAAATACGTTTAACTGTACACCTGGCATTGTTGGAACCGGTGGGTTTTCAATTCATATTAGACTAGCGACCCGCCCCGGCTTCGCACGGGTGCCATGCTGGTTTATATTATACATATAAACCTTCCTCTTGAATTATTCTATCTATTAAAAAAAACCGCATCAAAATCCATTGCGTAGTTTTAAAGATTTAAGCATACAAAGGGACATAGGGACAGAGAATGTGACTTTGTTTTATAATATGTAGTGATTAGCTCTTAATTCAAAAGTAGTAGGTTTCAAAATAGAACTTGGGGTATTTAATACAGACTGTTCTGAATCCCCATTCATCTCCTAGAGGGGCATCATGAGTCCCTGCAGTGGGAACATTATAGGCTCTTTTCTCGTCATGTGGTAGAAAGTGCTATTTCTGTGCTTGCTTGGTTTGGTGCTTCGGTAGAGTTGTTGCATTCGATTTCCAGATCAGGCAATGTATTAAAAAGTTTCCTATAAGGAATTTCTCAAATCTCAAAAAGAGCTCGTAGCTTTGTTAACTGCCACTCTGGTTGATATTTAATTTACGCCGCGCTTGCCTAGATTGGTCTGTGGATGGTTGACCATTCATTGTATACCGAGTTTGCTCCGTGCCTCGGATAGCACGTCGGATAAAACGTTGAGCCGGCTTAACGTTGGGAGCTAAAAGGTTAGCTGTTGGTCCCGGCTGCCATATAAAGATCTTTGGCAGTCTTGGCAGTCAGTGACCTAAAACAGTATGACCACCAGTTTTACCAAAGAGTATCATATTACCTACATAGTAGGTACTAACTAGGTTGTAGAGGTCAGATAGGTAGTCGCTCCATGTAAAATACTGGTATTCAGCTGCATCCGGTTAGACTGGAAGCCGACCCCAACATAGTTGTGAAAAGGCTAGGCAGATGATGATATCTTATTTAAGTTCAAATATAAAATCATTTTACGAGCACCAATAAGACGAAAAACTATATCTAGCAGTGGCAAACAGAAAATTAGAAAACTATTCCCCAATCAATCATTTGATAAAATCCTCCTTTTTCTTGCCCTCTTAAGACCCTCAGACACATGTCACTCCATGAGGACGTCCACGAATTAACAGGCAGCTGTCAAATACAATATACCGGTCAGTGGGGCAGCAGATCGATAGCTATACAAGACGGGTCTCTTCTAAAAGATTCACGAATAGGGTAGTTGACTGCTTAAAAAAAACATGATTCTGTTTAGTCCGTCATCGAAAAATATTAGATGTTTTTTTTTTTGTTTTATCAAAGTAATAAAAAAATGACGAAAATAAAACGTATCAAAGATCGTGAGTCGGGGCTGGTGACGTCACTTTCTGGCAAAAAATGCACCAAACTATGAAGTCGCGCAACTTTTCGAAGTACTGTATAGACTTCATTTTTTTTACGTGAAAAAAAAAACATTTTCAATATTTTTTGGACTAGGAACAATATTGATATGTGCTTTGTTTTGTTGACATTTTCTTTTGTTTCGTTCTTTTTTGTCTCTAGTTCGATATTATTTCAAATTATGTTGGCTCAAAACGACAGACTTTCTTTTGTTTTATTTTATCTCGTATTTTGTATTGGATATCATTTAGCTAATTAAAACGGAGAGGGCAGAAACATAGGTATTTGAAGAAACTATTATCGTCGCGCTACGTAAAGTGTGCCTACAAGTAAGTCTGCAGTTCATTCAGTTCAAATTTTGATTAGATCAACGTGTCGTATTCCCCTTTTTGCTCCCCTAAAACATAGCCAATTAAAATTTTAAGAAAGAGTATGTCTATTGTCTAGGTTCCTACCGTTAAGTTAAAAACTTTTCGAATTAGTCTGGTAGTCAACCAATTCAACAAAAAAAATAGAATTTGACTAAAAATGTGAGCAGCCTGAAACTATCATTGTCGAAAAAAGAACAATAGAGAGTCTGCGAGAACGAAAAGGTTCGGGGAATTAAAACAATAAAAAATGGAATCAAGTATGTTAATTTATAAAAATATTTAGTTTGGCTACGCTAGTATTATATTATCTGTGGTTTGGCAAATACTGACAAACAACATTTCACGTATCAACACTATTCAACAGTTCACGTAAAATAATCCAAATAGAAAATCGAAAAACGGATATCCGTTGCAATCGCTGCGATAGTGCTCAAGATTGAATCAAAACTTTTTTTTTTTTTTCAAATCGATCAACATACATATATTATATACCGTGAGGAAATCATGAGACCAATCCGTTTAGAGTTCGAGCATGATATTGGTCGAACATTTCAAATCAAATCATTTATTTTTGCTGAATACACTGTTACAATGGTGTTAAAAGATTTACATGTTTCAAGTGATTCTACCATAAGGCATGCAAAATTTATACAGTCATAGACAGAGTCATTACAGTCATTTATACAATGATCAATTAATAATAATATACATTGAAATAAATAAAATTAGATGAATTAGGCACGATATAATTATAATAAGCTAAGTCATATTGGAGATTAAATAATAAAAATATTTAGATTATTTCAATGTCATTCCTAGAGTTATTCAAGTATATTAACGGATTAGTTACTAGAAGATACATGCATAATTCATATAATAATTGATTTTACTTGATGTCACTGTGAGGTCTTTAGTTTGGCAAAATTATCATTGAGGAAGTCATTTAAATTATAGTAGCATTTAGTAACCAGCAATTTCTTTAAACTTTTCTTGAATAGGGCCGTATTCATTGCCCTTATTTCTTTAGGTAATTTATTGAAGATTACAGGAGCCATATGGAACACACTCTTGTACATTAAAGACGTACATGTTCGGGGTACATAAAGGCGAAGTGCGTCCCGTTGTTGCCTATTATTTATTTCAGATGCTAATTTAAATAGATTTTTATTGGTTTTCACAAATATTGAGACCTCATAAATATAAAGACTTGGGAGAGTCAGAATCTGATACTCCTGGAAAAACGGTTTACAGGTTTCAACCATTTGAAGTCCAAACATAGCCCTTAAGCACCGTTTTTGTGCTTTAAAAATTAAATCAATATCCGTCGAATTTCCCCAGAAAATTACACCATACCTCAGTACTGAAGCAACTAAACCATGATACGCCGCTAACAACGTATTTATATTTGAGACCTTTTTGAGTTCATGTAGGGCATAAACTGATTTATTTATTCTTTTGCACAATGTTTCAATGTGGGATTTCCAGTTTAACTTATTATCTAGAGTAAGACCAAGAAATTTTGTTAGTAGGACTTCAGCTACAGGTTCACCCTTATAGTAAATCTTAGGTGCATCTGCATTTATACGCTGACTAAAATGTATTATTTTTGTTTTCCCAATGTTTGCCTTCAGATTGTTACTGTCTAACCATTGAATGATTGCATTTAGGCTACTGTTTATTTCGTGCTCGTAAGATGTTCTGTCATTACACTTAATTGCAACGGTGCTGTCGTCAGCAAAGAGTGTCATTGGGTTTGAGTTCGCGTTCGGAAGGTCATTAATGTAAATAATGAAAAGTAGTGAGCTCAATACGCCTCCTTGTGGGACACCGTACTGAATTTTACGTCCCCCTGATAAATACGTCTCCTCCATCTTAGTTCTACTATTAATTCTATTAATTTGTGTATATTGAGTGCGGTTCTTGAGGTACGTTTCTATTAATTTTAAAACGTTGCCCCTTATGCCATATAACTCGAGCTTATAGAGTAAAACGTCATGCACCACGTGATCGAAAGCCTGTGTCATGTCCATGAAGATGCCGCAGATCGGTATTCGCTTGTCGACATTAGACATTATGATTTCCAGGAACTCATATATAGCAAGGTTGATACTTTTATCTTGTCTGAATCCTTTTTGTTCCTTAGCTAAAATGTTATGGGTTTCAAAGTATTTAATCAGCTCACTATAAATGTATTTTTCAAATATTTTTGATACGATTGAAAGTAAGGCAATAGGTCTATAGTTAACCATGCTTTCTTTACTCTCTTTTTTATGAATCGGTTTAATAATTGCTATTTTTAATTTTTCTGGGTATATACCCGTTTCAATAGAGAGGTTTAAAATGTAACTCAGAGGTTCCGAAATACATTCCGTTACCAGCTTGATGACTTTAGTACAGATACCGTCATATCCTACACTATTGGTGTTTTTTAGCCCTTTTATAATTTGTTTTATATCTTCTGGCAGACATGGCTTCATGAAGATTGAGTTTAGCCTAGATGTTAGGTATTGCTTATGCTGATCGATGTGCGTAGTATTAATGGGTGATATCTTATCTACAAAATAGTCATTAAATTCATTTGATATGTCATACGGATTTGTCACGATATTATTATTCGATTCAATATATTGGATAGATTCTAATGGTCTGTTTTGCTTTGCATTATTAATAATTTGCCATACAGCTTTTGGTTTATTACTAGAGTTTAAGATGTTGTAATTGTTTTGCGCTCGTTGGGTCAAAGATACAATCCTCTTCAGTCTTTTGGTGTATTGCTTCAATTTTGATTTATTGACCACACTTGGGGTTTTTCTATATTTCCACAGTAGTTGACGTTTCTTAGCGCTACAGGTCTTAATACCCCGTGATACCCACTTGGTTTTTTTGTGGAGGTGAATAGTTATAGTTTTGTGGGGAAAGCAAAGGTCATAAAACAACTGAAATGTATCAATGAAAGCATTATATGCTATGTTTGGATCACAAGTACTGTACATATCTGCAAATGACATTCGACCTATACAATATTTGAATTTGGCCTGATTTTCTACACAGAAATCCCGTCTCCTTATTTTCCAGTTCTTAATCATACATAAGTTTCTCACTTGACATTTTAACAATTGTGCGGTGTGGTCAGACAGTGCTAATTCAATTACTTCTGATTTACATGCTTTCCCAAAGTTATGGGCAAAATTGTCAATACATGTTTTACTTACATGTCTAGTAGGTTCTTTCAATTGTAGTTTTAAATTATGATTTAATAGTAAACATTCAAATTCGTTTGTCAACTTACTCTTAATTAGAATATTAATATTAAAATCCCCAGCTATAACAATCTTATGTTTGTGATAGTGTTTATAGAGTAGGGTTAGGATCTTGTTCAGTCTATCAAAAAATATATCAATATTACTAGCTAGGGGTACTCTATACACACAAACAATAACAATTTTGTAGTCCGTCAGCTCAATAGCACTACACTCGAACGCTGAGCAGACTGAACAACTCGTTAATGTTAATATTTCTTTGCAATTATGTCCCTTCTTGATGAGTATACAAGACCCGCCTCTTTTTGAATTAGTTCTAGAGTAGCATGATACCAAGTTATAGTTGGGAATTGAACAGATGTCCTCATATCCAGACATCATGAAGTGCTCGGTGAGACATATAACATCAACGTTAGTTTTTTTGTCCAGTAATTCTTGTAGAGCAACTGTTAATAACTGCGATTTTGTCCGTAGCCCAGCAATGTTTTGGTGAAGAATGTTTAGATATTTAGGGGCGAAAAAGAGATTCAGACTCTGGGACTTTTTCGCCTGACAGTTTTTCTTTTACACTCCTTGTATTTTCTTCCTTAATTGCCAACATCAAATCAAAGAGGTCACTAAATATAATCTTCATACCATGATTATTTAATGTTCCAGAGCGTGTATATAGGGTATGGTGGTAACTTAAACTCAAATTCGAGTCTAAATGATACACATGCTCATGGGTCATAATGTCCATATATAGCATACCATTGAATACTTCCAGTCTTGAGTTATATATATTGCAGTTATAGTAGTAGTCAGATTTGAATGTCGGTAATGTAATTATAATATTAGTATGATTCATGTCCTGTAGTATATATCTAATGTCAGTTATTAGGTCATAATAGTTATTTGTCTTCCTGAAGTCTTCTTCACCAACCATAATTATGCAAAAGTCATTCATTGTGAAGTTTGATAGTTTTGTTTGTATATCCTTTATGAGACATTTTATTCCAACATTTGGTGTAAGATAATGGCATATGTGGTAGTTTCCTAGGAAGTATTCTTCTGCTAAGGCTAATATGTTATTGCTTTTATTTGCACTAATAATGCAGAGTTTATTTTTAACTACGGTCTGCGAATAGGGCGTCCCATTAGATATATTATTCTGATAAGACTTGACAGGTGGCGCCATCTGTGCACTGGAATGCTGTACTGTATTGTTTTGTTGATCTCTTCCTACAACATTGCTTTTATTTATTAGGGTAGACTCCGTTTGGGTTTGCTTGTTACTACGAGGTTCTTTTGACTGCTGTGAAAATTTTCTAGGGGTTTTGAGTGGAGATTGGCTTGGACTAGATACTATTTGTTTATACATTGAATTTTTGCGGCTTAGCTTTTCGTTAGCCTTTTTTAGCGTCTCATTTTCTAGTAGCAATGTATCTATTTCGGTATTAGCACTCAATAGTTTTGTAGTCAGGCCATCAATTTGTTTTTGCAGTTCGGTTATGATATCAACATTTTCATCCTCCGATATATCAGGAACGCTATGCATAGTGCCATCTAGTGTGTGATTATTGACACTCTCATCTAGGTTTGTATCGGATTGCGCACGCGCACGTCTCATTGTGACATTTTCTGTCTGATCCATCACTTTATACAGTGTGCTATGTAGTGCAGATATAGTCCGATAGATGTCACTTTTCTCAGCTTTGGTGTTCTGACAAGTGTTTTGTTTATATTTGAAATAGGTGAAAATTAACGATTTTTATTTTGCACTTATATCGATTCAAGTCGTTATGTGTGATATGAAAGATTGTACCTGGTTTATTATAGTGTCGAAGGCTTCCTGATTCAGTCCAAGTCAAGTAATATGTTGTTGTCACTTATTTGTTTACGTTTTATGATCTGCAGGAGTTTTGCTTACTTCGTCACTTTGCACCGGAGTTTTTAGGAGATAACGATGTATAGCTTTGAGAAGCACTTAATACTTTAAATTATAGCACTTATAACGTTATTGTAACATTGTAATTATTTTTAAAGAAAATTTAAAATAGACTCGGTGTTAGTCGTTTGCGTTCCGTTTCACGCCAGTGGATAACGTGTTTATCAACCAGAAGAGGGTTCTTAGGCATACCCGGTTGCCCGTCGGGGCTGCGGTTTGTCCGAAAGAGATACCTACCGCAGCCTCGACACAAAGGGCTACGTAGGAACATGGGTGATTTTTAGTCAGTAGAAGTCTTACACCGCTCTGCCCAGAGCGGGAGGAGTCATTTGATGATTTCCCACACCTCCCAAAAAAAAGGTGGCAAAATGGGTGACATAACTGATGAAATATGAGTGTACCTGGTGTACCTGGTTATAGCCTGAACAGCAACGCGTGATCACCGTGAGAGCATAAAATGCACCATTGCAGTTTACGATGGCCCCTCTAATGCCTATAGCACACCTTTTTTTTTTTTGGTGGGTGGAAAATCATGAAATGACCCCCCCCCCCCCCCCCGTCAACGTCATCTAGTACTAAAATCCGCGGCGCCGGCGGGGCCTATAGCACACCTCCGCTGCGAAACTCAAAGGGCGAAACCGCAATAGTTTCGAAATAGGAGCGAAATTCCCTGCTCTAACGTACAAAAGTGACTATGATGTTGTCTCTTCCTAACACGATTTCGCTCATTTGCTCAGGCGCCGTCTACATCTCCGCCCGTTGACTCCGTACTGTTGTACAGCGAAACTCGCGCAGCGGTTTCGCAGTTGTTGTTTCGCAGCGGAGCGCGGAGGTGTGCTACAGGCATAAACCTTCCATGCACTGTGTTAAAGTACCTAGCGTTTAGTCCCACATGTAGCGACTAGGTCTAGTAATTAGACATTATACGAGTACGAGAGCCTGCATTTCTTTATCTTATGTTAATCTTTTTTTTAAACTGTCCGTGGATCTACCAGACTACCCAGACTCGGAACAATTAAATGTAGGCCATACAAATATTTGTTCCGTGCGGGGATCGAACCCGCGGCACGCAGCGCAGCAGTCCAATCGCTCAGCAACTGCATCAACCGTGCCGTTACTGTTTATTACGTTTTTTGGGTGATTGTTATTTTTTTATCAATTCGTGTTGTCCTGTGTGAGACCAATCAATACAATTTCTTTCTTTCATGTTAATTCGTGTATGTTGCGCTGAAATTTTTATTTTAGACTAGCTTTTGCCAGCGGCTTCGCCCGCGTGAAAATGTCGATTTTCCATACAAACTTTCATCCCCTAATTAACTCCCTTAGGGGTTGAATTTCGAAAAATCCTTTCTTATTCCTTGTCTCCATTATAAAGGGAACCTCTGTGCAAAATTTCAGCTTTCTAGGTCCAAAGGTTTGGGCTGCGCGTTGATGAGTCAGTCAGTCAGTCAGTCAGTCAGTCAGTCAGGACTTCTCTTTTTATATTTATATATATATATCTATAGATGATTTTCTATCAGGAATTTCTTTCTCAGGGTTACATACAAATATTGTTTGTGAAACAAGTATCACTACATATTATAAAACAAAGTCCTCCGCTGCGTCTGTCTGTCTATCTGTGCGCGTTAAACTCAAAAAGTTCTGCATCTATTTTCATGCTGTTTTCACCAATGGAATCTTCCTCGAGAAACACTCCATGTTTCTCGAGGAAGGTTTTAGTATATAATTTGACCGAGCTCCTCGCGGGCGAAGCCGCGGGCATCAGCTAGTTACTTTTAATTCAGAAACAGTATATAGGTAGTAATTTAAAGCACGAACTAAACCCGAGTTTATGCATTGTATTATTGTTGTGTGTAGGATGTTGATGCTATCTCCAATGAAACTACTTTAATCGATAAAAGCTTATTATGTGAGTGTAGAGCTTTTGTGGTCGAAGCTTTCGGTTAATGCTTTGTATTATGAATTTATGATATACTCACCATTGTGAGTTAATACTGTTGGGGGTGGTTGTGGTCTTCACCACCCATTGGTGTTATCGTGGTTTTGTTCAGCGTACAGTATTTCGGGGCCTGAAAAGGTTGTTTTAAGAGAATCATAATAATATGATAATTTATGAATCACGTTACAATTCGTTTGTTACCATTCGTTTGTTACCAATTCTTTTGTTACCAAATCCAAGTTCAGGTTTTATTTTTCTAATACTTTTTATAGTCTCCGTTTTAGGGTACTAATTCAACAGCAGGTGGTTTACTGTCAAATGATTTAATATGGCATTTTTTATTGAAGTTCGTATTTCCATTGCTCGACCTGGAATGGACAGAGTCTGACCACTCGGAAACCAAGCTTGCGACCAATAATAGGCCAACGAGAGAGTCTGTAAAAATATTCAAATATTATATTGTACGTTAATATCATTGGGAAATATGTTGGTCTTATCTCAGAGAGCGGTCTCATAATCATCTGGTTGCCTTCCAAAATCACAGACTTAGAAATAACTAACAAGAACAAAATTCAACTGTAACATCTCCCCCCGTATTTTTACAAAGAGATTCGCAAACCAAACTCACATTAGCCTAACATCTGCAGACCTTACTACTAAATCTATACAAATCGTTTCCTTTCACAGTTCACCCCTTTAAATCTGTCCCCCTTCTTCCAAACGGGTTTTAACGGAGGGTACATCCCTAGCGAGACCTTGACACACTTCGGTTCCGACTGCCTTTTATCAGATCAAACTGGATTTAACCGGTAAAATGGTGAAGCGAAAGAGCAGAAGTTTCACTTTGAAACACGCTTTTGTGTTTTTAGTTAGTCGGTAGACACGGTGGCAAATCAAAGCTACGCTTTTCTAGTATAGCATGGCCTCGCATTGTATAGATATCTCGTTCAGTGAGAGATCCTCATATACTGATCGTCGTGCGTAGAATCATGCTCTTCTTTTCTTTCTTTGTATTGGCACAAACTGTACTTATGAGCAATGAATTCATGCCAACGGACAACGATAGAGCACATGGAGTTGCTGCCTGTCTGACTTAATTCATCATCATCATCAACATCAGCCTACAATGTTCCCACGGCAGGGACTCAGGCCTCCTCTCTAGGAGAGGGATGGGATATAATCCGGGCGGGCCCAGTGCGGGTTGGTAGATGTCACATGTCTTCGATTTTTTTGGTTCCTCATCACGAAGTTTTCCTTAAACGTTTGGGGAGCTGTGCCGATGAAATAAATTACACAAAGTAATGCGCCTGCCTGGGTTTGAACCCAAGACTTAGTGTTCGTAAGTTGGGGCCGCAACCACCTAATAACTTAGTTGGTTTTTAGACTTTTTTGCCACTGACAACTTAATAGGAACGTGAAATGTACAAATATTAACAGCTTGGACCAACACCTTAACGTGCTTTCCGAAGCATGGAGGTAACTAGTTACTTAGCCTATGTCATCCCACAGCTGGGCAAAGACCCCCATGACTTCCAAATTTGGACCACTGGTCGTTGATTTTGTCCAGCTCGTCCCGCCATCTCCTGCGAGGTCTACCGCGGCACCTTCTGGCTGTGTTAGGGCTCCACTACGTGGTTATTTTGGCCCACAGCTCGTTGGGCATACGGCGGACATGGCCAGCCCCGTCCCACTTCAGCTTAGTGACTTTTGTAGTCCAGGCTGTTTCAGTCTTTTCGAGGAAACTAGTTAGGTACTTATTGACCCGCTGCGCGCTGGTGACCCGTAACACAGGTATTGTGTGCCGGAAATAGGCATACAATCCCTAGTAGCATTTTTTGTTGGCATTTAGTTGGGCCACATACAGAGGTATGTGGCCCAACTAAATGCCAACAAAAATGTATGTGGCCCAACTAAATGCCAACAAATGCCAACAAAAATGCTACTAGGGATACCTGTGTAAAAGTCTCTCACAAATGTTTAGATAAAATAATTACTGTCCACTGTAACGTTTGTGACGAGAAAATAGACATATATTATTATTATTTATTCTGCAGACACGTTCCAAATTATAATAGTAGTTTATGCGACTGTGCATAATGAAGGGCATTACAACACAAGTGTGGGTTTAAGAAACGAGCCGAAGGTGAGTTTCTTAATAGCATCACACGAGTGTTGTAATGCCTAATTATGTATAGTTGCATACACTAATTTATCTACCCGAATATCATAAGGGCTCTATGATGGGCTCAGGAACCATAGGGAAATGACCAGCATTGTTACCAGTGTAATGCAATTAAAAAAAAACAGGTTATTAGTTGCATTCGTCGCTGCAGTTACGATATCTGGCGGAGTGTTCATGTTAATTTCTGAGTCACTATCACTCATTTTCGACAGAAATAAAGAACTTATCAGAAAATTTGTCTACTCAATGAAAGGGAATAAAAAGCTAACGAAAAAATGACAGCTCGAAATGGCGGCGTTTCGGATATCTGTCATTTTTTTTAAATCATAGGCAAACGAACAAAGTCACTATTCTTGTGTCACTCGAGATCGAAATGTCGTGCGATTTATAATTAAAAAAATACTTAATTGGGGTTTCGTATCGATAGGTATCTGTTTTAATGTAGATACTAGAATAGCACACTCACTTGAATTTGACACCTGTTCCAAATTTAAACTCATAACCTACTGTTTTCAGTAGGTTATGAGCTCATTACAGTTCTGTTAATTTCTGCTGGTTGGTAATGCTGGTCATTGCCTATTGTTACAACAGCCCACTGACAGTCATCTGACAGCCATCTGACAGCCACCTGACAGCGAGCCTCGCCAACGATAGCCATGCCAACCCGAGCCAAGCCATAACTACCGGACGCCTCCGGTGGGGAT
The DNA here is from genome assembly GCA_949316265.1 of Diarsia mendica. Lineage (NCBI taxonomy): Eukaryota > Metazoa > Arthropoda > Insecta > Lepidoptera > Noctuidae > Diarsia > Diarsia mendica. The sequence continues at coordinate 5,940,028 of OX438898.1, forward strand.
AAAGCTTTATAATGCCCTGCAAGCTCATTTTAGCGATCTTGTCGCACTCGATTGTAGTAGTTGTAAGGGGAAGCTCTGCCCGAATAAAGTTATAAATCAGTTCCTGTTTATTTTTTACCACTGTCGTTACACTCAGAAGTGGGATCGAAAACAATAAACCTACGATTAAACGACGCTCTGATACATTTAAAAGTCAACGGTCACCAAGTACAAAGGACGAGGTCTGAAAATTCAAACGAAGAACGTTGATGCACACCGCCTACAAGGAAAATATTGAAGAGTCGCCCATCCCAGAATCACAAGGCACAAATTGAAAAAGCAGTCTACGATCTGGATGGAACACGAAGCGCCTGCCCTCAGTACCGCATCATTGATTCCATAATTTGACCCTGAAAACGAAGACTGCGGCCAGTAACCACCTGTGAGACACTTCGAGTTACAAGAAGTATCCATTTCTCTGCCAGTAACGCTGCTACGGTAAATGAAGGCTACCTCAAGGTCGTCAACAGCGAGCCCAAGGACATGGAAGGGACGAACCGTCCTACTTCACGCTGAGAGCTGCCAGGAACCATGCATAAATAACAAGGTCAGTTAACATGCCAGTTAACAGATATTTGCAAAATATTAGCCAAATGCCATTAGCCAAATATATTAGCCAAATGTGTTTTACAATGAAGTGCCCTATGTGTTGATAATAATTATGCCAATCGTAGACAAAATTAGGTAATTTGGTAGGCCCGATAAGTAAATCTAATCATAGCTAGTTAATCAGTATATTATCTCGGTACAAAAATGGTTTTACTAGTTGTGTATTAAGGAATTGAGAACTTAAGATGTACATATTTTATTTAGTTCAAGTGCGCATCAGATTATCCAACAACTCCAAAGTAAATCTTTAGATATAAATAGCTACAATAATTTCATCAAACTATTGTCAGTGGTTTATAGCATTCCTAGGCAATCTCTTGCTACCGTCAGTCGACATTCAAACAGGTATAAACTTATTGCATAAAGTTCTTGACAAATTGCAAACGAGGATCTTAAAATTAAATATGAGAAACCGTTAATTTTTACATATTTCATAGGTAAAATAAGCATGTGATGGCATTCAACCGGTTGAATTTAAGTTGATACATGTGTCTTAATTTCCCGTCTCGAGTAAGGTAAACGAAGTGCGTCAATTTATTCCATCTAGTTCTATGTAGTTATTTATGAGGCCAACAGGAGTAAAACGCGAGTTTTATAATGCGTAAAAGTATATGATTCACTGCAGTAAACAAAATCAGTGTTTTACTTTTTTTTAGTCCAATCAATAGTTTTGTTGTAAATCGCAAAATACCACTAATTTCGCACTATTCGGCCGCAGCGAAAGACGTAACAACCGCTTTGTAGTGCAAGCTGATTAGAACTTTATTTTAACAGTATTTCAATCAAAGTTTGAACCACCACAAATAGTGTTGCTAATTTGAGGTAGTATAGGCTCCTACGACAGTTCAATAGTAACTTTGCAATAATAGCTCGATTGTTTATCAAACTAACAAAAAATAATACGATGTGGGTATGACTTATGCGGCAAGTCACATAAATCTTGTTAAGGAAGCCGGAAGTAAAAAAAAAAAAAAAAAATGTGATTATTATAATAAACGATCCTAGTTTCCCAACAGAAATTCACACGTATGCAGCAAGGTATCTTTTATAAAAGCAGATTGACGGTAGTTTGCGCCCAGTCCTTTAGTTTAGTCGCGTTACTAGTCGGAAAGAGTGTTAATCATGATTTTGGGCTTTAATCCCTTGCAGTAATGAAGTTGTTGCGAAGATATTATCGTATAAATGTGTTATGTAAAAATGTCCATGTAATTTCGGACTGTACTGCAGTGCGCGATATAATGACTAAACGTGATCTTATGCTATGCATTGCTCGATATTACAAACAAAAGTTAAGCAAAATCCAGCAAGCCAAAACCGAAGCTAAAGTTAAATTCTATGCCTGCCTTTGCTTCAGCCTTATGTAAGTAGATCGTTTGATGAATGCCGTTTAATGTGTACCATTTAGAGGTTAACGATTAGTTCAGTACAGTGCAATGACAAGATGAAAAGCCAAAAAGTTGTATTGTTTTGCTATAGTGAATAATTGTAGTATAACTATAGTGAATAATTGTAGTATTGATAGTAGCCTGTAACGTAAACAAACCTTTACGGTACCCGATTAGTTGTGTCAAACTTCGCGCGATGGAAAATATTACAAAATGCATCATGACGATGTTGGCCAAGGCGTAAAGTGCGTAAAGAACGAAGTTCTGAACTTATAAATAAGAGCAACATTTCTGGTTTCCATATATAAATTACCCGATTTATACTTAAACATTATTATGTGACATCATGTTTACATTGCGCTTACGGGAAAGCGGTACGGTAGGAAGGAGGGCCAATGACATTCAATTTCTAAATCTACTGAACCAATGAAAATGGTAGGTAAATATCGATAGTTTGAGCCCTTCTGGCTAAACAAAAAAAGGAGTACTAGTGGGTACATATTGTTTATATTGATACATGCTTTCACTAAATTCGTTGTTTCTGAACCAACGCCTAATGTCAATAATTCTGTGGTGACAATTAGTTTAGATCGCAATTATTTATTCAGATCACATTGTTTCCGACCATGGCAAGGTCTTTACGAGTAGATATTTCAAGAAGTTTGTAACGGAACAGCAGTTTAAAAATACGTTAACTGTTAACAGCTATTGCGTGTCCTACCTAGGTTTGCTAAGAAGAATAATATTAATTAAGTCTATTTACAATCATTTTTGTTAATCTAACTTAGCGCTAATAAGTAATACATGTAGCAAGTTTAATTTTAATTTGAAAATGGTGATAAAACCGAGGTCTCGAAACTAGGCTACTCCTGTAGGTACCTTGGGGGCCAGAGTAGCATTATCTTAGCGTTGATGAGTTGAGCAATATCTAGTGTTGATGGGGTTAAATGGTGTTGTGTGTAAAAGTAATGAAGTTTTGCCATCGACACGCTAAGAAGCATGTGTGTTAGTACCAACATGTGTGTGTGCGTGTGTCATATTGGTATGGTTTATAGTTAACTTAAATTGTTTCTTCAGTTTCTTTATACGATAGGTTGGCAAACTTAGTTTTTTTAGTTATCTTTTCTTATATGAAAAGTGTTTCATGTTTTTAATGTCTCTGATTCTACGTTTAATGAGTAGGTCGAAGTGTGGGAGGCACTAATCGCACAATTCACGGAACTTAAGGAAGCAACTCAATATGGGGACAATAGGTTACCAAACATAATTTGGAGTTTTAATAATACTGTTAATAATACAACAGGGTACCTAAGCCTTACGATTTATCCTAGACCGGGTTTCTGAACCAGTGCAATTTAGAAGCGATAGAGTTATCTACTACTGGAATTTGAATAGCTGGAAAGAAAATGGGACGTAGCTTAGATACAAGGCGAAAAATAATAATAGCTGATAATAGTGTGATTTACAAATTACAAAAAACGGTGATTACGCACATTTACGCCAGGCGCTGAGTACTAGCGGCAACAAGGTCAATGCTAATAACATCACGCTTGTAATGCCCGAAGGGTTAGGTAGAGGTGTACCCATGAGTACACACACATAGTAATATACAGTAAAGTTTGAGTCCCATGCAATAGGGGGCGAGCCTGTTGCCAAGTTAATTCTTGTTTATTAAGGATTTATATTCTGGCCCACTTAAGTGATATTGAGGAGTTAGGTCATGATTGACATAAACTAAAAAGTACAAAAGGTCATAATATAATTATGATACAACGGGTTTACAGGCTTAGTATCCGTTGATTCCTTATGACTATATCGTAGCGATGCTTATAATAATATGTCTGATAGCACCAGTAGTGTAGATGAACAATAAATTGAGCACCGAAGATTTCATAAATCTTCTTGAGAGATCAAAGTTCATTGCCCCATTTTAACTTGGTTTTTTTGAGCTGACTTGTAATCGTTGTTTTTCTGGTTCCCATTGCGGGAGCAATTGTTTCAGGACGGCCGAATGTTACAACAGCCCACTGACAGTCATCTGACAGCCATCTGACAGCCACCTGACAGCGAGCCTCGCCAACGATAGCCATGCCAACCCGAGCCAAGCCATAACTACCGGACGCCTCCGGTGGGGATAAAGCTTTATAATGCCCTGCAAGCTCATTTTAGCGATCTTGTCGCACTCGATTGTAGTAGTTGTAAGGGGAAGCTCTGCCCGAATAAAGTTATAAATCAGTTCCTGTTTATTTTTTACCACTGTCGTTACACTATGGTTTTTGAACGCATTATAGAGGGTTTATGATATTTGTGTAGATAAATATAGTTACTTAAACTTCTGTACATTATAGTACAGTATGGTGTAGGAATTGCAATCAAAGTACGTAGGTAGATGTTATTGCTATTACCATTTTATTATGTGGGTAACGGTAATTTGAGGTAAAGCTGTTACTTGTTATATTTTGGTAGTGCTTTTTACTCGTAGGTACTCTCTCTTGGAGAATTATTCCCAATAGTCCCCTCTAGCCCTCTCCTCCGGGGTGACAGCTGGGAATTGTCTTCCCAGTTGTCACCGCGGTGACAATTTGTGAACTTATTAGGTAGGTACGTAATAGTTTTTGAGATTTTGTTAGGTAATAAAACGCAGGCAGGCACATTACTTTGTGTAATTTATTTCATCACCGCTGCTCTCAAAACGGTGAAGGAAAACATCGTGAGGAAACCAGAAAAAAATCGAAGACATGTGACATCTACCAATCCGCATTGGGCCCGCGTGGTAGATTAAGCCCATTCCCTCTCTAAGAGAAGAGGCATGTGTCCCAGCAGTGGGAACATAAATAGGCTGTTGATGATCACAAGAAATAATACAAATTAAAAGGGTCTTCCCTACTACGATGGTTCGTAGGAAACGAGGAATAAATTCTCTCGGCTGTTATAATTTTCCCACTGAAAAAATAAAAGGGGTAAAACTGTTTACTTCATATAAGTGTGTAGGTACTACGGATATACCACAGTCAACAAAGAGTCCACAGAGCAATAAAGACATTGGACAATCGTGAAATAGGATTGCTCTAAATAGTCTAAATCAATACCGTGATTGTAAAAGGGTAAAGGGGAATTACTTGAAACGTGCCCCGCGGGGGCAGCCAAGACCTATTTAATGTACACGTGCAAGAAGTTGTAAATGAATCCCAACAAATAAAGATAAAGTTGGTAATTAAATACCTAATTGATTGCTTCGTTAACGATTGGCACTGTAAATCTAGGTCTACTGGTAAAACAAAGTACCTAACATTTAATACAGTTTAAACGAGTATTTAACTACGACAAAAAAAAAAACGACGCTGAAAAAGTATGAAACAAGATTTACAGGATGCTGAAAGAAAAGCCGTCACACCTTATTAAGAGCTTATATGCTACCTCAAATTAGCAACTCTATTTGTGGAGGTTCAAACTTCGTTTGTAATACTGTTAGAATAAAGTTCTAATCAGCTTGCAGTACAAAGCGGTTGTTCTGTCTTTCGCTGCGGCCGAATAGTGCGAAATTAGTGGTATTTTGCGATTTACAAAAACTATTTTTATTGGACTAAAAAATTAAACACTATGATTTTAGTATGTTGCTTGTAAAATTATTTGGCAAAAAAATCAGAACGATGACATGTATTTTTTTAGTATGGTTTTTGTTTTTACTCGTTAAAAGAATTTTTTAGAGGTATCTTCGTGATTTTTTTCTATCGACCAAAGTTAGTTGTATTATGTTTTCACAACACTATGTCACTAGCATTATATCCTGAAGAATATCATATATTTTTCTGATTTTATTTACTGCAGTGAATCATATACTTTTACGCATTATAAAACTTGCGTTTGACGTCTGTTAGCCGCTTAAAGTGTTTAGGTTGGTACCTTATAACGTGTAACTGCGGCTATAAATAAATAGTAACAAACATCCATCTGATTCATCCATTCATCCTCACAAACTTTCACATTTATAAATATTAGTAGAATATGGTATTGCTGGCTAAAGGTCGCCATGTATTACAGTGATGTAAGGAAATTAAGGCGAGGTTGCAGTACTTTGTTTTTATGTAGGCACGACCTCGCCCCCCGCCCTGCCGCGCGAGTGATATAATGCCTAAATTTTGACTGTTTTTTGCTTCTTGGAGAAAAACTATAAAGATATTATACAATCTGTTTTCACCATTTACTTCAGAATAAAAAGTTCTATCTACTGATATAACTTTCATATAAATTCATGATGAAATGTCTTAGCAGGACACGTTTGAAATTGTGATTTAGAGTCATGTTTGATAAAAAAAGTATCGAGCCGATCATTCTAAATCGCGTTTCTATCTTTACGATTTACTAGAGAGTATGTTCAATTTTTATGTAATGATTTTTATTTATTAAAAAACTCGTATTTAGTTCGATTTTTATAGGTTCAAAAATCTTAAAATTACTGCAACCCCGCCTTGAACGGTTTAATTCAACAATTTGTCTATAAATGCCAATAAATATCCAGTCATTACCCACCATTAGCTGACCTCTCTTCTGACACCACTTACCGTCTTTATACGAGGGATCTGGTAATGCTGCATGCAGGGCACAGACTGTACCAAAGACATAATATCGATGCAAGTTGACAAGCAACGCTGCCTTGAATTGCATACTTCCACTTATACTATACAGGCGATTTAGTACTCTACACATACAGTCTCAGAGCCTTGATTGCCAAATTGGTACATTTGTCACGAAGGCTGTCGTCCAATTTCGTCGGGCTGTGTCTGTGACGTCAGAGATGGAAAGCACGCTCTAATGAAAGGCTGTATTTCAGCTTCCGACTCTGTCTGACTATATACATACATAGTAATTAATTCTAATAATATTCTTTCGCTTGTATGAGGAAAATCTCAACTCAACATTTTCCTAGTGAGGAAAAAATGAAAAGAATGTATAGCACTCGGCACGTAAGTTGAAACAAAATGGCGGTCGTCCGCCTAGGCAAAATGACAAAAATAGAGTGAGATTCGAACGAAAATGTGCAACTGAGCATTCAAGATCATAATTCAACTTACGGGATGCAATCTGTAATACATTATCGGGTCTCAGTCGACTTATTTTCATGATTGTAGCTTCGCGAACGACCGCCATTTTATTTCAACTTACGTGCCGAGTGCTGTAGCTGGCTATAAGATTAGAGGAAGACCAAAGAAACAATGGATAGACTGTGTGAAGGATGATATGCCAAGAAAGGTGGTGACTGCTGAGATGTCGAGTAATAGAGAAATACCTATGGATAAATTGGGATAAGGGCAGTAGAATAATAATGATACATAAGTACCATTTTGGGTTTTAACTCGTCAAGGGTCGACTGCAAGCCGACCACAACAAAGTCTGACTGCCTCCGTGGTCGAGTGGTTTAGGCGTTTGCCTTGTGACCCGGTGGTCGTGGGTTCGATTCCCACGGGAAGCATACTTTGTGAAGTTGTTTCCAGTGAGTTTGGTTAGGACATTGCAGGCTTGAATCACCTGATTGTCTGATAAAAAGATGGTTCCGTGCTTCGGAAGGCACGTATAAGCCGGTGGTCCCGGCCGCCAAATGGCGGTCGTCAAACCATGTCAGAGGCCCTTGCGGCGGTTTAGATACTCTGACACTAGGGTGTGTGGGGTCGTTAGACCTTATACTGCCCACAAGATAAGAAGAAGAAGACAACAAACTCGGGAAAATTCACAGGAAAATGGTAGGCAGATGACTTAGGGCGACCAATAAGATAAACTTGCTAGACTCCCGGAAGTCCCGTAAGAATAGCTTCCTTTTCTTTATCCCATAACCTGGTGTCGAGAGTTTTATGCCAGCCATGGGCCACTAACTTGGTTTTACATGCCGTCGAGAAATTTATGTCAAGCATGCTGGTTTCCTACGATATTTTCCTTTACCGAAGAAAATGATAATTATAATATAATATAAGTACATATAAAACTGAAAAATCAGAGGTGCGTGTTTTGGTATCGAACTCGAGACCTATGCCTTGGCAGTCCGACGGTCACATTTCTGCACTAGCACTGCTGATTAGTGAATTTATAACTTGATATTTTCCAATTTAGTTGTACTTTACGTATTCAAGTCAAATGAAACCGAAATTAATTACCTTTTTTTTTGTTTCAGATTACCGGGCTCCTTCGTGGATGAAATCTAATTTCAAAAATGTCTAAGTTAAAATAACACCATTTTTTTCTCGATCATCAACGGATTGAAAACGCGATGTTGTAATCATATTGACGGCAAAAAAACCTTCTCATATGCACAGCGAAACCAACAACGTGTTCAGAGATTCACTAAAATTGCGACAAAAACTGCTGCAAAGAACAACAACGTATTTTAAAGTAGTCGAATTCGTAAAAAAAGACGCAATCCGATACTTTACATACGATTACGAAATACATCAATTTTATTATGAACATATTCATAGGAAATCATTCTAATAATCTTGTTAAACTTAAACGTTAAAAAAGACAATAAAAATACATAAAAGTGAAGAAAGAAAACAATTATTAGTATTAAGCAGACGAAAGAATCGAATTGATACTAAAATCGACTAAAAAGTACCTAAATTAATCGTCTAAAAAAACATTGATAAAAAGAGCAAAGAGAGTTTGACAGTTAAAATGGCGGGAAAAGCTGAAGCAATTGGGCCACGAAATGGGCATGAGTTGGCGCCTTTGAACGCGCGCGCTGACGGGAGCGAGCGACCCCATGGGGTCACTATAGTGCTGCAGGGGTCCAGGGGATCCTTGCAACATGAAGCTCCAGATGATGATCGTGCAGCATGGTCAGGAAAGCTGCAGTTCTTCTTGTCTATCATCGGATACTCTGTGGGTCTTGGGAACATTTGGCGGTTCCCATATTTGTGCCAGCAGAATGGAGGAGGTGAGTTTTTTTTTCATTAATTTACTGTATTCAAACCATAAAACTTGATCTAGTTTATAGAGTATTGTGCCCGCAGTTGTTCTCACATGGATTTTATTATTTAATATGGATGTTCAATATTTTAAAGCAAAAGAAAGGTAAATATAGTGCCCTTCGTAACTGAATATTCAAGTCGTTTGGGATTTAACTGAAACTCTCGGGCCGAGTGCTTTCGACCTTTTTCAGGAAATATTGTAACGTTTAGTTGACACTTCCCGTGACCCAAAAGGGCTGGCTTTTGTGTTGGCCAAAGTATTACCGTACAGCGTGGCAATGCCGGCTGTCTTTTGGGAACATTACCGCGTGGAGAAGGAACTTTTTGATGTTGTTTTAGTTTATAGGTAAAATATAAACTAGTCTTATGGATCAGAAGGGTAATTAATTTTTTTAAAGAAACGACGAAGTAACCTCGAACTATTTATTTTTAAATAGCACATCACAAAACCAACACAGTTATGAAAACATTAAGAAACCGTCATAGCTATAACCACAGGTCCCAATAGACGTCTGTTGCAGTTGAGCGCCCGAGCAAAAGTGAGTGCGCTCTGAGCGTGCGCCGGTTGATATGCTCTGTCGCCCGTTCCATCTACCGCGTCGTCACGAACATGCGATATTTCTACCCTCCGGCTGAGGAATTATCTAACACGGCCGTTCCTGACAGCTGAACGACCTCGTCAGCTTGGCTCACTGGCACTGAATGCCGATCCTCGCTCGCTTCGTCCATCCTGCACAGATACGCTGTTCAGCGTCTGATCATCACTTGTTTGGACCTCATTGGTAGACTCGTCATCTAAAACATAACAAAACCAAAACTTGAATGAGGTATTCTGAAAGTTTGAACTTTTAACTGCCCATTGTAATGAAATTACTAGCAATCGCACCAAAATAGGCAGCAGTTTGTAAATTGTATCACCAATGAAAGAGTTCGCGACCTCAATCATTACCGAAACAACCACAACATCACCTGGTAACCATATAACGGGTTTCCAGATAGCCAAATATCGATGCCAAAATCAAACAAAATTGCCACAATGTCGGTGGCAAACAGATATAGCTGTTGATGAAAAAGCTCTTTTTAACAACACTCATCTCAACAGCGAATAACTTAAAGCGACTAGCTTCGCTTAGCATAGCCTAGACTACGCGTAATAGGTGTGAAACATACAAATATCCAAACCAACCACCCGGGGCGGGACTTGTCGGAAGATCGCCACCTCACGACTCGCTAGAGACCTTCGTGAGGCATAACTTTGCGTGTGTGAATTGGTTCACATACAAGTACGCTTCAAACCAATCCCATATACATCACCCATTAACATGATACCAGTCACCAGATGTAGAGGTGAGGTGCGGTTGCAGCCCGCCTTGCCATGTTTAGGGCAACTTGTATCTTCCATGATGCATCGGACCAACATTGGTCACCTCGACACGCAACATATCGAGCACCATCCGGCAGCATCGTTCACATCAGATCCATCTGTCACAACCTGACCATCATCATTTTTCTTGTGTCATCACTAGGTTCACTATCACCAGACTGGTCGTAATCATCTGCAAAGTAACAACAACACATACTGTACATTTGTTTTCTTGCGTCACTTATGTGTCTGAAGCCATAGAATAGTAAGCACTCGAACTGATGTTGTTAAGTACGCGATAGTGAGCGTGCACTCCCACCATCAGGTACCCAACAAACTAACAGGAAGGTTTTTTTAGGTAATTGAAATGTAAATTTAAAAGCCTCAGACTAAATAATATTTCAAAATCAGTGATCCTGAGCATTAAAAAGTAAATGGAACTAAATAGCATTCCAAGCAATGGAATTCCGGACTCCCATTGGGTGGAATACTAGCCAATAGATAGTAGTGAAGCAGTAATATACTTAACTAGAACAGAAGCCATGAACCGTACGTCCAGGCCAAACAGAAGTCATAAGCCAGAGGCTCAGACCAAACAGAAGCCATGAACCGGAGGTCCAGGCCAATCAGAAGTCATAAGCCAGAGGCTCAGACCAAACAGAAGCCATGAACCAGAGGTCCAGACCAAACAGAAGTCATAAGCCAGAGGCTCAGACCAAACAGAAGCCATGAACCGGAGGTCCAGGCCTATCAGAAGTCATAAGCCAGAGGCTCAGACCAAACAGAAGCCATGAACCGGAGGTCCAGGCCTATCAGAAGTCATAAGCCAGAGGCTTAGACCAAACAGAAGCCATGAGCCAGAGGTCCAGGCCAATCAGAAGTCATAAGCCAGAGGCTCAGACCAAACAGAAGCCATGAACCAGAGGTCCAGGCCAAACAGAAGTCATAAGCCAGAGGCTCAGACCAAACAGAAGCCATGAACCAGAGGTCCAGGCCTAACAGAAGCCATAAGCCAGAGGCTCAGACCAAACAGAAGCCATGAACTAGAGGTCCAGGCCAATCAGAAGTCATAAGCCAGAGGCTCAGACCAAACAGAAGCCATGAACCAGAGGTCCAGGCCAAACAGAAGTCATAAGCCAGAGGCTCAGACCAAACAGAAGCCATGAACCGGAGGTCCAGGCCAAACAGAAGCCATAAGCCAGAGGCTCAGACCAAACAGAAGCCATGAACCAGAGGTCCAGGCCTAACAGAAGTCATAAGCCAGAGGCTCAGACCAAACAGAAGCCATGAACCGGAGGTCCAGGCCAAACAGAAGCCATAAGCCAGAGGCTCAGACCAAACAGAAGCCATGAACCAGAGGTCCAGGCCAATCAGAAGTCATAAGCCAGAGGCTCAGACCAATCAGAAGCCATAAACCAGAGGTCCAGGCCAATCAGAAGTCATAAGCCAGAGGCTCAGACCAATCAGAAGCCATAAACCAGAGGTCCAGGCCAATCAGAAGTCATAAGCCAGAGGCTCAGACCAATCAGAAGTCATAAGCCAGAGGCTCAGACCAATCAGAAGCCATGAACCGGAGGTCCAGGCCAAACAGAAGCCAGTAGGGCGCGCTGGCACCGTGGAGTGCCACGCGCAACCGCGCCAGTGGGGCGCGCTGGCACCATGGAGTGCCACGCGCAACCGCGCCAGTGGGGGCGCTGGCACCGGGGCGCGCTGACACCGTGGAGTGCCACGCGCAAATGCGCCAGTGGGGCGCGCTGGCACCGTGGGGTGCCATGCGCAAATGCGCCAGTGGGGCGCGCTGGCACCATGGGGTGCCACGCTCAACCGCGCCAGTAGGGCGCGCTGGCACCGTGTAGTGCCACGCGCAACTGCGCCAGGAGGGCGCGTTGGCACCCTGGAGTGCCACGCGCAACCGCGCTGGCAAGGCGTGTTGGCACTGTGGAGTGCCTCACACAACTGCGCCAGCAGGGCGCGCTGGCACCTTGGAGTGCCACGCGCAACCGCGCCAGTAGGGCGCGCTGGCACCTTGGAGTGCCACGCGCAACCGCGCCAGTAGGGCGCGTTGGCACCTTGGAGGGCCACACGCAACCGCGCCAGTAGGGCGCGTTGGCACCTTAGAGTGCCACGCACCACTGCGCTAGTAGGGCACGCTGGCACCTTGGAGTGCCACGCACCACTGCGCTAGTAGGGCACGCTGGCACCTTGGAGTGCCACGCACCACTGCGCTAGTAGGGCGCGCTGGCACCTTGGAGTGCCACGCGCCACTGCGCTAGTAGGGCGCGCTGGCACCTTGGAGTGCCACGCACCACTGCGCTAGTAGGGCGCGCTGGCACCTTGGAGTGCCACGCACCACTGCGCTAGTAGGGCGCGCTGGCACCTTGGAGTGCCACGCACCACTGCGCTAGTAGGGCACGCTGGCACCTTGGAGTGCCACGCACCACTGCGCTAGTAGGGCGCGCTGGCACCTTGGAGTGCCACGCGCCACTGCGCTAGTAGGGCGCGCTGGCACCTTGGAGTGCCACGCACCACTGCGCTAGTAGGGCGCGATGGCACCCTGGAGTGCCACTCACAACCGCGCGGGTAAGGCGCGTTGGTAGTCTGGAGCGACGCGCTCAACAGCGCCAGTGGAGCACCCTGGCAACCTGCGGGCCACGTGCGCGCTCACGGCGTCACTGTAGCGCAGCCCTGGCAACCAATGCTGCGAGCCCAGGCAGCAGCGTTGCGTTGCGTAACACAGACCATACGTCCACGTGTAAGGATTATTCTGCAAACAAACAAATCTACAACAGAATTTTGTTCCACTCGGTCACTCCTGACCAAACTTTAGTTTTGTTGAGTTTGATTAAATCAAACGTGGTTACACTTGGGAAAAACATCAGTGAACTACCCTTGTCGCTCAAATCAACCTTGAAAACTGTATTACGACAAGAACTACCAGGTTTTCAGAAATCATCAAGTAAAACCTTTTAACGCCACTATCACTACGTTGCCCCACACTAGGAATTCCTCCTGTATCATGGGAGTGTACATAAACATTTAAACTCACATACACAAATACCAAGACGCGGAACAATTATCTGTTGGCCATACAAAAATTTGTACCGTGCGGGAATCAAACCCACGACAGTTCCTTGACGATATTCAACCGCAACAAGGACTTTCGGGCATAGCCTGCATACGTGGTAAATTTATTCGAATTCGTACTCATAACGTCATATTGCACAGTGGCCATATCAAGTTAACACGGACACAATGACCAAAATACAGGTTAAAAAAATAAGTCCACGTTCTGTTATTGGTCACCCAATCTTTAAACCACGTCTTAGCACCACCATGAAAACAACCACCAATGCGTCCGAGGCATTGTCGATTGCCCCAGTTCATTCCAGCACTTCATAAACACACACACACAACATAACATCACGCCTGCAATCCCCGAAGGGTTAGGCAGAGGTACTCAGTATACCCACATCTCGGCAGTTATGTTAAGTCCCATGTAATAAGGGCAAGCCTATTGCCACCAACCGGGCACAAATTCAGACAATAAAACTTTGTCCGATCCGAGAATCGAACCCAGAACCTTCACGTTCACGCGGTGTGCACTCGCGATCCGTAAACTGACCACAATATAATTAACACGTGGGTGTTAACCCGAAAGCGCATAAGAACACTGACACTTCGATTAATACGTGGTTAGAGGTTACTTTGAAACGAAACGTTTTACTGCAAAATAGATGGCAAACGGTCAAAGACGCGTGTAAGCGAATCCCACTTCTGATCTTATGGATCAGAAGGGTAATTAATTTTTTTAAAGAAACGACGAAGTAACCTCGAACTATTTATTTTTAAATAGCACATCACAAAACCAACACAGTTATGAAAACATTAAGAAACCGTCATAGCTATAACCACAGGTCCCAATAGACGTCTGTTGCAGTTGAGCGCCCGAGCAAAAGTGAGTGCGCTCTGAGCGTGCGCCGGTTGATATGCTCTGTCGCCCGTTCCATCTACCGCGTCGTCACGAACATGCGATATTTCTACCCTCCGGCTGAGGAATTATCTAACACTAGAGATATGGCACTGAATGTGGAATCTGCAGATTGTCCAGTTCGGCCGAACATAAGGTTGAAACATGCGCCGAAGCCAAAATTCGAATCAGTATTTTTTTGCATGATATCTCGGCGAGATGACACCTGCGAGATGATTTCGCAGGTCCATCTATAAGACTGCTTAACCGATCAATCCTGAGTGTCAGACCTTCAGCCAGAGCGTAAAAACTTATAGACTAAGCGACAGCACACTAAGACTACCCCCCAGAGGGTGCCTTATGAGGTACAGACCTCGGCTTAGGGCGTCACTGGAGAGGGCAGCAAAGGAACAGGCTGGACCTGACAGGTCGAATCAGTCAAACCTTCTTGGTAAAAACGAAGGAGATTTTTTACTGATTGTAAAAAGACATTTTGGCTTCCGTATTACCAGGCATAGCTACAATATTGTATTACCAGGAAAAGCTACAATATTATAGTAGAATTTACATTTCAACTGACCTTTATTTTCTAACCCTTTTTTTTGTACATTTTGCAAAATAATTTCCCGGCATTGAACTTGAATTTCCCGAAATGGCGTGTCTAATGTCAATAATTGTCGGTTCGCGTGATTTCGATTTTTAATCAGTTTGCTTAGAATTTAAATTTAAGTGCTCTGGTTTTTCCACAACTAACATTAGTAGGGTTTTACATTCGCAAAAATATAGTTTTAGTTCTAGAATAATTACGGCAGGAGAATGATGATGGGAAACACCTTGCATAAATATATCCATCGTTAAATTGGGTCGTGGAGGTCAGATAGGCAGTCGTGTCATGAGAAATACTGATATTCAGCTGCATACAGTTAGACTGCAAGTGGACCCCAACATAGCAGGGAAATGTTTCAATCATCAGCTCACTAGACACAGTACCCGGCTGGTTGGAGGATCCTCCCTATTCTATGAATAGACTAAGTGCATGTTTACGTACGCGCGGCGCGGCGGGCGGCGCGGCCGGCGACGCGTCGAGCGACGCGACGTGCGAATTTTGTGTTCACGGACAGGCGATGCGTGCAGCGGCAGATATCATTGTTCGCGCAAACACAAACGTATGGCAATGTACGACGGTGTTCATAGAGACGCGATGCGGTGGCCGCGGCGGCGGCCGCCGCGAATTTTCAAGGCAAAGTTCCGTCGCGGGCATCGCTTCATCGAGAATAAACCGCCGCGTGCATCGCCGCGTCCGTCGCCGCGGCCGCCGCCGCGTTCGCCGCCGCGGCCGCCGCCTCAAATTCAAGCAATCGCGTATAAATTCGCTTCTCCGTGAACGCACTCATACACCGCCATACGTTTGAATTTAGTGCGGATCGCGTCGCCGGCCGCGCCGCGCGCCGCGCCGCGCGTACGTAAACATGCACTAAGGGCTCGTTTACGGAGACGCGGGGCGTCGGGCGGCGCGTGCAGAAGGCTCGTCTCGTGCTTTTTTATTAATTTACTGAGAGACGGGTCCACCGCAACAAACGCTGCATTTTAAATTAAACTAAATAAAATAAAAAAATAAAAAGCCTTTTATTTCTTGCATTATAAATATACAGCTTAGTAATATCAAAAAGTTGTTTGGAAAAGAAAAATGAATATATGCTAGTTTTTTTACAATCTACACACACTGGCAAAATTAAAGGAACACAAAAATAAGTGCCTTTTTTAAAAAACTGGTGGTTATTTCGACACGTGGTGTCGCTATTTTAATGAGTAGGTAGCCTTTTTCAACTTAACATTATAGGCCCTTTTGACATTTTTTGACCTTCTAACAGAAATTGTACCCTCTTAAGTGTTTATTGACAATTGACGCTTCTCAGTGTTTTTGATAAGGAATTTCTTTTATGCAGTCAATGGTGACCCTAGCTCAGTTTGTTTGTTTTGCTTTGAGAGTTAACATTGTATTGCACACAGAATGAGTAATTTGCCAGCAAATGAAGACGCCAGGGCTGCAACAATGATAGAGGAAGGTCACACTTACCGTTCAGCCAGTCGAACGTTGGGTGTGGCAGTATCCGTGATCCACCGTACTGTGCAACGACTCAGAAATACAGGATCTTACGTGCGCAGGCAGAAATCGTGCAACCAGTGCCGTAGACGACCGTTTTATAAGGGTGCAAACTTTGAGAAATCGCTGTCAAACGGCTGTTCAGACCCGAAATGTCTTGGAACAAGTGCGTAACGTACGTGTTAGTGAACGAACAGTGAGAAGAAGACTGATTGAAGTTGGTTTGAGGTCATACGTGCCAGCAAAAACACCAACACTTGAAGTAAGCCATCGAGTAGCCAGATTAGCGTTCGCCCGTGAGCTGCATCAAAATTGGTCCAATGAGTGGAGTCGAGTTTTATTCTCTGATGAAAGCCGTTACTGCGTTAATTGCATTGATGGAAAGGAAAGGATGTGGAGATATCGAGGAGAACGTTACTTTTTTTTTTTTTTTTTTTTTTTCTTTTGTGTTCTGCATTATGGCAATCTGTTTAGAAAACAATAAGCCATTCTTCTGTTTGATTTCTCATCTGTCAATGTTTTATGTTTTTAAGAGTCCCTTTCTTTTTCCCAAAACTCTTTCTCTTTATGTGAATCTGCTGCTCAGACTGGGGATGTCACTTCGCTTCAAACGCATGTGATGCAGGCCGCCATCTCCACTTAGTGCCGCTGCGAGTTTATTCACGTGGCTTGATAGTCTTTTTTGGTATTTCATGCTGTAGAGACTTATTTCCTGCTTAATTGTTCTTATGTTGAGGTCCAGGTACATGTATCTATTACTGATACATTTTGGGATGTTGAACATAGTCCGTAGTACTTTGCTCTGGAACCTTTCAAGGATTTCTATGTTGCTGTTACTGGCTGCACCCCATAACTGGATACCGTATGTCCAAATTGGTTTAATGATAGCTTTGTACACCATCATCTTGCTATAGTTGTTCAACTGAGAATGGGGTCCGGTCAGCCAGTAGAGGCTGCGAAATTTGCTGTCTAGTTGCTTACGTTTGGACCAAATATGTTTTTGCCAAGTAAGTCTCCTGTCAAGGTGGATTCCCAGGTATTTGGCATGATCCTCCTGAGGGATGTCTTGGTTATTTAGTTTTACGGGTGGGCAAGTACCTTTCCTGAGAGTAAAGGTGACATGAGTGGATTTACTTTGGTTGGTTTTTATTCTCCATTGGTTAAGCCATTCTTCAATTTCATTCAGATGTGCTTGCAGTTGAAGTGAAGCAGTTTCTGGGTTAGTACTTGTCGACATCAAGGCAGTATCATCGGCGTAAGTTGCGGTCATTGTGTTTTCATTTGTTGGAAGATCTGCAGTATAGATGAGGTAAAGTATCGGCCCGAGTAGGCTGCCCTGTGGGACCCCTGAGTTAATTTCGTACAGTTCCGAGCACTCGTTCCTGAGTTTAACCTGAAAGGTTCTTTTGTTGAGGTATGATGTAAGAATATGCAGGAATGAATGAGGAAGCGACTTCTTTACTTTGTACCTGAGGCCATCGTGCCAGACCCTGTCAAATGCCTGGCTAATGTCTAAAAAGACGGCAGAGCAGTACTCACGGTTTTCCAGACACTTCCCGATGATGTCTACCGTGCGATGGACTTGTTCGATTGTACCATGTCTTTCCCTGAATCCGAATTGGTGGCTTGGGATCACTTTATTTAGGTGTTCTTTCATTCTGTTGAGCAGTATCTTTTCCAACAGTTTTCCGGTAACTGGCAGTAGACTTATAGGCCTATACGAGGATGTTTCCTGTTGTGGTTTCCCTGGTTTAGGTACCATCACTACTTGTGCAATCTTCCATTGCGCAGGAAAGTGCGATAGTCGTAGGCAGGCGTTAAAGATTCGTACCAGTGCCATTACTCCCTTGTGTGGTAGGTGTTTTAAGAGCGTTGCATCAATGAGGTCATATCCTGGTGCTTTGCCTTCTTGGAGTTGCCTTATTTCCCGTAGGATTTCCTTGGGGGTTGTGTTTCTCAAAGGCAAACACATTTGTGTAGCTGACTCTAAATACTCTGTTATTGCTTTCGTATGTTCCTTGCAGGAATCTGGTAGAGGTTGGAAAACACGACTAAGGTGTTCGGCGAAGGCTGTAGCCTTTTCCAGGTCGGATCTTGCCCAATTTCCATTATGGCTTCTTATAGGTGGTATTTGAGTTTTAGGCTTTTTGAGGTTTTTGGTGGCTTTCCATAGAGAGTAATTGGTGTCCAGAGTGGGAGACAGAGATGCCAAGTATGTTTGTAAATTATTGTTGATTAAGGTTTTGACTTCGTTTTTTAATTCCTCAGAGCAATTATTGAAGAGTTTTTTATCTCTCGGGTATCTAGTAGTATGCCATATTTTCCGAAGCCTTCGTCGTTCCAGTATTTTTTCTTTTATGTTTTTAGGATAAACATTATGCTTAGGTGGGATTCCTTTGGTCTCTGGTGTTGCTCTATTGGCAGCCCTATGTATGACGATGTTGAATTGCTCAACTTCATTCTCCAGGTCTTCCACATTTTTTATCCCCTTTGTCAAATTGATTTCTGTGTCTACAACACTCTGGTATATTTCCCAATTTGTTCTTTTTATATTATATATTCGTGGAGAGGGTTCAAGAAGCATGACCATGGTGTTGATATTCAGGATAACTGGGGTATGGTCTGAGCTTAAGTCGTCCGACGATTCCGTGCTGATGCAGTTATTGTCAACATTTTTAGTAATAAAAAAGTCTAATAAGTCTGGGATCTTGTTTTTGTCTGTTGGCCAGTAAGTTGGTTTGCTGCTCGTCGCAAGTTCTAGTCTCATTTTTTCCGTTACTCTTATTAGTTGCCGCCCCCTTGGACTAATCAGTCTAGAGCCCCAGTGTGTGTGTTTAGCGTTCCAGTCACCGCCACAGATGAATCTACTGCCCATTTTTAAGAAAAATGCTTCAAAATCTTTATCGGTTATTGTGTGTTTGGGTGGACAGTAGACGGCTGCGATAATTGTATCAATCTTGTTACTTATTACATTTATAGATGTTGCCTGGATTTTTTCAGTACAATACTCTTCCATGGGATAATTTATTTATTTATTTATTTATTTAAGGAAAAACAAACAGTAGCACAATAAAAATTAAACATAATATCTTAAAACTAACATTCTTAAACAACTATGCTACCCACTACGTTTTCCACGGATTACAAAAGAATTTTAAACTAGCTAGTAACAGAAGGTACAACACAAAGTACAAATATAAAACCTGTAACACAATATAATATATAATGCTTGATATTATTTTTTATGATGACTGCTGTGCCACCATGACTATTTCCCGATGGATGGTTAGTTGTGTATACAGTGTAGTTCTTAAATACTATATGAGTTTTAGCGGTGAACCTTGTCTCTGATATAAGAGCAATGTCGATCATTTCTGATTCTAGGTATATTTCAAGTTCTTGACGTCTTTCCGTCAAGCCGTTGGCGTTCCAAGTTATAACTCGGAGGTTGCGTGCAGTCATTTTTTTGTGAGGCTGGTGACTAGTTGAACAATACTGTTCATCATTTTCTCCATCATATTTTCCATCATCGCCATCATTGCCTGTTGCATTTTTTCAAACATATTTTCCAATAGTTGATTAATATTTGTGGATTCAGCGCTGCCCGTTGTCTGTGTTTGCGTTTGAATTTTTGATTTTATAGCTTCTGCATATGTTTTGTTTAGTTTGTGTCCGTTCGGTATTTCAGGGTTCTGTACACCATTTACATTTGTATAAGTAAGGTTTGGAGCTTGTTGTTTTTCTTTTGGCTTTAGTGTAGTTTTGAGAATTTTTTCCTTGTATTGCTTGTAAGTTTTACAGCCCTTATAACTGGCAGGATGCTTCTCCAAACAATTGGCACAGGTGGCATCGGTATCTGGTCTTTTAACGCATGTCTTAGTGGGGTGTTCATCACCACACTTAACGCACCTAAACGGTCTATGGCATTGGTTTTTCGTATGTCCAAATCTTTGACATCTCTTACACTGCAGGATATCTTGGCTCTTTTTCTTGTACGGTGCTTCTATTGTAACCTTCACATTGTTTATGTTCTTGACGTCAAAAACATCTTTGTTGTTGTGTTTTGGTTCAAGGTCCACGTAGAACATAGGCAAGGCAATTGCATTGATGGAAAGGAAAGGATGTGGAGATATCGAGGAGAACGTTACTTTCAAGCAAATTTTTCCGAAACAACGGCCTATGGTGGAGGGTCTGTAATGAAGTGGGCTGGTTTAAGTTTGACGGTACGCACCGCTCTAGTCATCATCGATGGCGGATCTCTGACTACACACAAATACATAACTGGAATCCTAGAACCCCATGTTATCCCTTTTGCTCCATTCATAGGCTCAAATTTTGTGTGTATGCACGATAACGCACGCCAACAGCCGTTTGAAACGATTTCTCAAAGTTTGCACCCTTATAAAACGGTCGTCTATGGCACTGGTTGCACGATTTCTGCCTTGCCCTCGCCTGCGCACGTAAGATCCTGTATTTCTGAATCGTTGCACAGTACGGTGGATCACGGATACTGCCACACCCAACTTTCGACTGGCTGAACGGTAAGTGTGACCTTCCTCTATCATTGTTGCAGCCCTGGTGTCTTCAGTTGCTGGCAAATCACTCATTTTGTATGCAACACAATGTTTACTCTCAAAGCAAAACAAACAAACTGAGCTAGGGCCACCATTGACCGCATAAAACAAATTCCTTATCAAAAACACTCAGAAGCGTCAATTGTCAATAAACACTTAAGAGGGTACAATTATTTCTGTAAGAAGGTTAAAAAATGTCAAAAGGGCCCTTACTGTTATGTTGAAAAAGGCTACTCATTAAAATAGCGACACCACGTGTCGAAATAACCACCAGTTTTTAAAAAAACTGAGCTAGGGCCACCAGTTTTTATAATTTTGCCGGTGTGTGTATATCTTAATACTATTGTTAAACTAATAAATTGCAAGAACCCCTCCTCAGGTGAAGGTGAAGGCCTCCTCTAAAGAAATCCATTTGTCTCTGTGTTGCGCTATTTGCGGCCAGCAGGGGCCAGCGATTTTGACTATTTCGTCTACCCATCTCGTATATGGTCTGCCTCTGAGGCGCTTACCCTGTGGGCCCTTCCATTTAGTTACCCTGCCGGTCCACCTCTCGTCTGTTAGCCTCGCAACGTGTCCTGCCCACTTCCACTTAAGTTTTTTAGCAAAGCTTAAAGCATCTTTGGCTTTGGTTATTTGTCTAATTTTAGTGTGTCGAATTTTTTGGAGCTTATTAATATTCAGCATGCTTCGTTCCATTGCGCGTTGGCAAGTAGTTATTTTGATTTTTACTTTCGTAGTATATTTCCAGGTCTGACACGCGTAGGTAAGGCATGGTAGGAGGCATGAAGTCCACACTTTTGTTTTGAGATTAATTGGCATGTTGCTTTTAAAAATTTATTTTAAGGACCAGTACTTATTCCGAGTATTTTGTGCTCTGCGTTCAACCTCTTGTTCATTTTGGTTATTGTCGAAGCCAATTTGTTTCCCAAGGTATATGTATTTGTCTGTATATTTCAAAATTTCATTGTCTATTGATATTTTGACATTTGTGCTGTTTCGCATTTTAAATTAACGAGCGAATAATCGCTTCTCGAAAAATCGTCGTTTGAAATCGTTAACTTTTTCATACATTGCCATGTGTTAGAATTAAAAACGCAGCACGCGTCGCGCGAAAACATGCACTAAGGTGAACTTTACCGCTTTCATACCTTTATGAACCTACCCAGACCTACTTGAAAATAATAGTTTCCGCTTGTTAAATACTAACTTTTTTACACACAAAGCGTCACTTTACACTTCAGCCACTGAACTAGTTCTAACCGTTTCAAACAGAAAGAAGTACAAAAGTGGTTCTTTATAGTTGGAGGAGGTCGCCTTTTTCATTCTTGGCATGATTAAATACTAAGGCTTGTTTACACCCCTTCGGGGCTGCGGGTTGTTCGAAAGAGATACCGCTTCCTCGACACATATGGCTAAGAAGGAACATGGGCGGTTTTTAGTCAGTACACTCCCTATCGCTGTACCCAGAGCGATTTAGAGCGAGAAAAAAAACACTTGTTTACATCAAACCTCAATTTATGCGTTTGCAGTTACCAAAGCTCCTTATTTAAAACATAGTTCAGTGTTTGTTTAGAAAGATGGATGGACTTTTAAAGGGACAAGACCGCCACACTCTTCCTAAAACATTGCAACTCTTAAAAGCCAGAATCTACAGTGGCTACTGCCAGAAAAGCGCCGAGACAATGAAGCTCGACGAAATCCCAGAGAAACAATAATTTAACCGTCTTGGATCCCGCGTTGAATTTAATCAGAAAATAATAGAGGAGGAGTAGGAAAAACATTATGTACGACGAGAATAGGTGTAATCCAGCTTTACAAAAACGTTTTTCGATCATTAAGCGACTGTCAACGAAAACGCGATTCAGAAGACAGTAATAAATCAATAAATCTAATCGCTTGAAATGCGGTGTTCGGCGGTGAGTAAGCCGCGTATTAATAGCTTTTAAAGCAGGCATTAAATCTAACCATTCTGCATTGTATAAGTATACGACTGAGATTAAGGCCGCTTTCACATTAGGGTGCTAACAGCGCGACAGTAGCACGGCAGAAGCACATTCCTTCATAAATATTATAAGAATAAATGTTCGTAGGCGCGCGACTGTCGCGCTGCTAAAGTCGCCTAATGCGGTAGACATAAGGTTCAATTAGACTAACAAGATTTCGAAATTCGGTATAACCCGCCAAAATTTAAAGTACACAAGTTTACACAACTTCTTAGCAAATCTTCAGGCAGTGTTATGGGCCTACTACGGTTTTAAAGTAGTGGCAGTACATTAAAGGCTGTCGTTTTGCATCCTCGTCCAATTAAAGAAGGTAACTATACTAATAATAAACGGAAATCAGTAAGTTTGTAAAAACGCAGCCGGTGTAATTCTTGCCCAATAGCGCTCCCGCCCACGTCAGACTTTTTGTCGGGTCGATTTAAATTTGTTCGTTATTTCTGACAACAAATTTAAATCGGTCACCTACAAAAAGTCTGACGTGCCCATATCAGCCTTATCCATGATTTTACACACACACACAAACAAATGCAAATGTTACCACGACATGGGAGGTACTGCGTTAACTGCGATTAATTTATTATTGACCGTAAGGGAATTTAAATTTATTATTATTTATGTCTTTTGTTACAATCTCCTGAACTTGACGAGGACACAAAACTGTACTTTGGTATACGTATAATCGTATTTGGTATCGTATATCTGCCTAGCTAGATTTTTCTCAACTATCTTGGAGTCGGCTTCCAATCTTACTAGATGCAGCTAAATACCTATTTTACATGGAGCGACTGCCTATCTGACCTCCACAACAGAGTCAGTACTGGGTACTACGATACCCTATAAATACATATAGTAATCATACAAATACAGAAAAACACAATTTCATCACATTTACGTTTACTATGGATTAAACAACGATAACTCAAAATACGACTCAATCATTTCGATTACTTTAACCCAATCACCTAATCACACATAAAGGCCGTATACCATAAACTTAACTTTTTAATATAGCTTAGCTAGCCAAGTACTAAACTTGAGTACTATAGTTCCTTCACAGTCTTTTAACCTCTGACAGCGGCAAGCTAACACTTACCTTATTATAACAATACTAAAGCTCATTGTGATTTGACAGAAGACTCATTACCTGGCTGTCACTGTCACTATAATGGTTCTTTTCTCGCTCCCTAGATTGTAAAGTGCTGCTGCATTTTGTGATTTCCTTGAGAAAAAAAATAAAAGACGTTTTGGTACGTATTTCAGCTTGTTAACCAGCCCAGAAAGGCCTTCTTTAGAGGCCCGTTGGGTCCAAAGAATATGGTTTAGGCGCAAAATGCCAAATTCTCAAAATGGCAACAGAGTCACAAAAGGAAAAGTTCTCAAAATGGATAATTCGAACAGAATAGGTTTAACCTCAATGGCAGCAATATCGTCTGCTCATTTGTTTTATTTGAGCCTACAGGTTTTTAATGGAATTTAATAATAGTCTTTGGCAATGAATAAGTCACCGAGTGACGACGAGTCATACGAGATATACAAGCACAAAATTATAAATAGCAACTTTTGGGAAAAATACCATCATTAATTTCCTAAAATAGAATTGGCACCTTTGTTAACCATTCTATTTCCGTCTAACCAACACAAAAGATTCTCTACATATAAAAGCCATTTCGCTTGGGTATTATATATTATTATATTATATTTATCCTCAAACCTCAACGCCCACACTTCCCTACCCTTGACTTTCGCACAGAAACGCCAATTTACCCAAATTACATACATACACACAGTCTAAGAGGAAAATTACCACATCAGTATAAAAAAACTGGCCAAGTGTAAGTTGGACTTACACATCAAGGGTTCCGTATCATGACTTCTTATAGGTTTTCCTGTAATCTATACGTATTGAACTAATTTCTGTATTTTTTTTCAGAATTTTAGGCTTAGTAGTTTTGGAGATAAGGGGGGGGGGGGAATGGTAGGACAGACAGACACACGAGTGATCGTATAAGGGTTCCGTTTTATCCTTTTGAGGTACGGAACCCTAATTACCACATCTTTATAAAAAACTGTTTTTCCGGAACAATTTGCGTGGTATCCAAAGGGAGATAAAAGGGGGTGCGACTCCTTTGGTACCTACCTATATACTCATATAAATATGGGTTTGTGTGTGTGTGTGTGCCTGTCTGGCCCTGCCACGTATCAAAATATAATTACGTGGTATCATGTAACATGGAGGAATGAAAAATGGAGTGCGAGTGTGGTGTGCTAAATTTTATGGGGATTAATTAAGGGTTTGGTTATATATAAAGCGAGTAATGCAAAAGTTATAGGAGTATGTTTTTAATGAGGTGAGAAATATCAGAACATTATATTGTATACACCATACAAGTAACATTCATAAATGAAATGTTTTCTTTGTGCGGTCTTATTGCTAGAGGCCATCTTTTCATGACCATCTTTGGTTGGATTTAAGAGGGAGAGACAATACCTTTTTTTTTTTTTGGGTCTGGTATATCATGAAGTGTCTCCTCCCGCTCTGGGCAGAGCGGTAGGGAGTGTCAGACTTCTACTGATTAAAAACCACCCATGTTCTTTGTTAGCCCTTTGTGTCGAGGCTGTGGTATCTCTTTCTTTCCGAACAACCCGCAGTCACGACGGAAGAGACAATACCCTTAATCACCAATTGCAAATTAAATTACGTAAACACTTAAAGAATATACAAATGTACTTATATACATTTAATTTAAAAATATTACTCCTTTCTATTTAGCTGTATTCAAAATTAGTCAATTCCAGAAAGACAACACACTAACAGCGCTTTAAGACTGGCTTAATAAATCAACAATATTCGACTCAGTATAACCAAAAGGGGAAAAACCTATTTAATAGTAGAATGAGAAAGAAAGAAAAAGTATTTATTGGTTTCACACCAGGACAAACCAAATTGACAAAAAATTAAAAGCTAACAAGGTAAACATAATTACGAGAAACACTTAAAATTAGGACATAATAATTTGAAAAAGTCCCGTGCGAAGCCAAAGGGCCAATAACTCAGCATTGTGCTGTAACATCTATGACAAATCACAAATGTCACAGCGCTGGTATTCTGATAGGGCCCATTGGTGACGCCACGTTTACAGAAAAAATCAAAAATAACTAAAATTAAAATAAAGTAAAAAAATAAAATAAAACATAAAACTAATAAAAACAATAAGGGAGTCTTACTAAATATTTATCTTAGATAATAGTGCCCGTCTATGATACGAGAGAAAATGGCAACACTGACAAGCGAATGAAAGGACGCCGCCGCACGCCGCAGGCGCACGGTAGAAATGGGTCGTCGACGTATTTAGCGTTAACGAAACTAGACCGTTTATTGTCGTTCGTCAACTAGTCGATTAACTAGTTGATTTCGTCGACTAGTTGACATGTTTAACTCTATAGACTGACGGTGTAAAGACGTTCGTCGCGACTAGTTAGTACACATTAGCATTCCATTTCTTCCTACTCCATGACTTACCTACATCCATATAACTATTAGCCAATAAATACAATTTTGCCTGCAGTCACGGGTCCCGGGAAACGCATTTTGCACCTACCAACTAAAATGTATAATTATGTCTAGTGGCGGCCCGGGAAAAGCTAGCCAGGTAAACAGGCAGGTGATATTGAATTCTGTATGCAAAGTAATAGAGTTGCTATGAAAACATCATGTACGTTAGTAAAAATCTGCATTTGTTTAGCAAAAGAGGTGATAGACACCACTATAATACGAGGAATAGGGACCAACTAGTTCAACCAGGTTTCAGGTTAGCTAAAGTAGACTCATCTTTCATGGGGTACTGTTTAAAATGTTACAATAAAATACCCCCTCACATTCTTCAACTGAGTGAGACGAAATTTAAAACTTGTGTAAAACGCACACTATGTAGGCAAGCATACTATAAGTTGGGGGATTACATTGATGATAAAAATGCTTGGCTCAATGCTGGTCCTGCTCCACAACCTTAGGGGCAAATACATCGATTATCATGTGAAGTTATTGTAGAGGCTGCAGAAGATTGTAAAAATATCTTTGCATTGTATAGATTCAATGTCTTAATATTGTATAATTGCATGGCACATGTGTGAGTACTAATAGTACATAGTACTCACACATCTCTAAAAAAAAAAGCCTCTTTTTACATTTTACATTTAGTTATATTTTAGTGACGATGCCCTGGTGGCTGGGAGAATGTCATGCTCACTCAAATGTCTCGCTGATGGTGGCGGGTGTGTCGGATCATTTGATTCCCTTCAAAATGGTTGAGTTAGATGGTGCTGATCCATGCGTCATGTTCGTGAACGGGCGCTGTCAGTGGAGACTGGTCATTTCTTAGCTGCCATGGTTTATATATTTTTCTTTGATTTGTTTTTTATATCTTTGTCGTTCATCAGTTATGCCCAACATAACTGGTCATCACACCAATAAATATATAATTTGAGTTTCTTGCCAGTTCTTCTCCAAAGAGATCTACGCTACGGAATGGGTAACTAACTAAAGTACTTTCACAAGCTTTAGAAAAGGCTACAAATATACAACAAAAATATACAAAAGTGTGATAACTTTAACATTTGCACTATGTACCACGTTTGTGCATGAAGTTTAAATAAATAAATAAATATAATATACCCTTCACTTAAATACACTAACTTAAAATTATACAGTAACAACACACATTCTACATTCGTAGCAAAGACCAAAGGTGAGCGTAGCACGTCTACGAGCTACGAGCTACGACGCAATTTCGTAGCAAAGCCGTAGCCATTTAAAATCGATATCTCAGTCGAGCCAGACAAGGCGGTACGGCTAAATATAGAATTTATTGTTTACGTTATTAGGTTGAATATAAATATCTGGCTTTATATCTATGGTACATTCATTTGTAAAAGGTTTTTAGAGGTAATGTATTTTGGATTATGGATTTTATATCTGTACTCACTGTTGCCAGCGGCTTCATCCACTACAACTCGAAAATTATCCCACGGAAAATCGGGATAAAAACTATCCTATGTGTTAATCTAGAGTTCAGCTATCTCCATACCACATTTTATTAAAATCACTCCAGCCGTTTAGACGTGAAGAAGTAACAAACATACACACTCACAAACTTTCGCCTTTATAATATTACTAGCTGACCCGCGCAACTTCGTCTGCGTCACATAAATATAGGTATAACCTTTCTCGATATATCGACTATCCGACATTAATTAAGCTAAATCGTAACAAACAAAAAATCTTATCTTTCCTCTTTATTACAATAGTTTAGATGGTTTAGATTAGCTTAGATTATATTAAAGTGTGAATTACTATAAAATCTATCTCTTACTGTTAAATATACTATAACACTCTGTACTTGTAAACATTATGATGCAGTAAATATTTTGAATTTGAATTTCCCGGAGGCCAGCCAGAATCCCCCGTACCTACATTGCGACGCAACCCGCGTAATTATTTTTCCGCGCGGGTATTTTTACATTGCGATATCTTCTAAGATATTTGTTTAAACTGTATAGAGTAAAGAGCACAAATATTTTATATTAAATTTCCGTTCTAACGAACACATTTATTTAGATATAGATTAATACCATATGGGTTAAATAAGCTTCGCAAAAAATAATTCTTTTTAACCTAACATTTTAATAATAAAAAATGGTTACAGTGAGTCAATCTTAAAAGATAGACAGATGCTGTCGCGGACTTTTTTTTAGAACTTTTAAAGACGAATAATTACTTCATACATGATATTCTCGTAACTTAAACCGTTTTAGCAGCGCACGCAACGGAAGCTCTCAGAAAGGAATTTTCTTTTCCCGTTTTTGCAACATTTCTCATTTATGCTCCGCTCCTATTGGTAGTAGCGTGATGTTATATAGCCTATAACCTTCCTCGATAAATGGACTATCCAACACAAAAAGAATTTATCAAATCCAACCAGTAGTTCCAGAGTTTATCGCGTTCAAACAAACAAACAAACAAACAAACAAACAAACAAACAAACTCTTCAGCTTTATAATATTAGTATAGATAGTGTGATAGTGTGATTACGCACGACGACCAGTTTATACGGAACTCTCTTTGTACAGGAAATGTTTACAGAGCGAGGCCATGATGTGTCACAGTGTATACTTAGTACAATCGAGTTGAGTTGAGTTGTTGTACAGTGAATTGAAGTTGTAACATTACAAACGTCAATTTTGGCGATAAGTTAATAATAATCAAATGAATAAATAATAAAAGTTATTAATAATCAAAAAATAAAATGTTTTTTGATTAAATGAAACAAGCAACGTCTGTATCTAATAGGGTAGTTGACTAACTAAAAAAAATATGATTCTGTTTAGTCCGTCAGTTAGATTATCGAAAAATATTGGATACGTGTTTTTTGTTTTATCAAATTAATAAAAATTGACGAAAGTAAAGCTTGTCAAAGATCATGGAGAGGGGGCTTTTGACGTCATAGTCTGGTAGAAATGGACCAAACTGTGACGTTATCATTTTTACTACATTTTTGGTACTGTATCGTCTTCATTTTTTGTGAAAAAAGAAAAATACGTGTTAATTTTTTTTTGGAAATCTATCTGACGGACTAATTAGATTTTTATTGTCAACTACCCTCAATGGTATTTTACTGATGTCAAAATTTAAGCTACTATCTATATATTTCTATATAAATAAAAAGAGAAGTCCTGACTGACTGACTGACTCATCAACGCCCAGCCCAAACCCTTGGACCTAGAAAGCTGAAATTTTGCAGAGAGGTTCCCTTTATAATAAAGACAAGGAATAAGGAGGGATTTTTCGAAATTCAACCCCTAAGGGAGTTAAATAGCTGATGAAAGTTTGTATGGAAAATCGTCATTTTCGCGCGCGCGGAACCGCTGGCAAAAGCTAGTCCATCTTATATATCTTATTACCTTATATAATATTATAAATGCGAAAGTAACTCTGTCTGTCTGTTACTCAATCACGCCTAAACTACTGAACCAATTTGCATGAAATTTGGTATGGAGATATTTTGATAAGTACCCGAGAAAGGACATAGGCTACTTTTTAATGAAAAAAATAAAAATAAACTTTATTCAAAGGGGTTGAAAGGGGGGTACGAAAATATTACTTTTGGTCGCGTTAACCGGCATCGGTAGCGATAACCGACATCCGCGCAGTTGAAACCGCGGGCATCAGCTAGTAATCTATAAAATCAAAATTAAGTAACTGTTGCTTTAGACAGTTCAACAGTTAAGTATGTAATGAGTGGTCACCCATTCACGAACAAACCTAGGCAAGTGCGGCTTTATCTGAAGATCAAGCCGAGCAGCTGTTATTATTTTGCCACGACCACCTCCAAATCCATACTTCCATACTTCCATACTAATATTATAAATGCGAAAAAGTAACTCTGTCTGTCTGTCTGTTACTCTTTCACGCCTAAACGGCTAAACGGATTTTCATGAAATTTGGTACAGACATAGTTTGGAACTTGAGAAAGGACATAGGATAGTATTTTTTTTTTTTTTTCGCGAGATAAACCAAAAATCTGCCGGAAGTCACTATTCCACGCGAACAAAGTCGCGGGCAAAAGCTAGTTATAAATATATATCTATGCGTTCTGAATTAGATATATGTTTCGCACATAATCAGAGGACAAAGTGCCTCCACTTTGTCTTAGTAATTAGCGAATGCAAATTGGGTGGGACTAAGTGCTGTCTGTCATAAGTTTACATGTTAAACTTTTGGGTATATTGTAATTATGTTAGACGGCGTTACACATGTCGTTCAAACTTGTTAATTAAATGGAAGGGGCTGGTCACAAAGATACCGCAGCCTCGACATAAAGGGCTAAAAAAGAACATGGGTGGTTTTTAGTCAGTAGAAGTCTGACACTCCTTTTCGCTCTGCCCAAGAGCGGGAGGGGTTATTTGATTATTTTCCACCCACACCAAAAAAAGTTGGTTTAACATATTTTTGTCTCTATATTGTTTATTTTACTAGTGAGAGTTTAATGAATGTGTGTCATACATATTTATTTATTTATTTAAACTTCATGTACAATAGTGGTACATAGGCGGACTTAATGCCACAAGGCATTCTCTACCAGTCAACCTTAGGGTCAAAAAGGACAGCACTGTGGTTGAGTACAAAAAAAATAAATAATAATAATTAAAACTATTTTGTTATATAAATTGATATACATAAATAGGTACATGCTAATACATATTATTATAGATACAGACAGAATATAATAAACTAATATATCACACACAGGTTTACATATCAGTGCATACTTAGATTATTCATTTGTTTATGTAGATTCCCTGAAAATTGGTCATAGCCACGTTTAGTCCACTCTCGACCCCTCGACCCCCAATAAATAATGTGTCCACTGGACCCCTAACTATAGTTCATACTCGACCCCTGGGGGTCAAAAGTGGATTTTATTTTCCAGCCAAGTTTGAGTTTGCGCTCGACCCCCAAAGTACAGTTACGATGATAAATCATCAGTATACCCTATAATTGCATACTATTTAGCTAAAATACCCTCAATATAATTTTTCAATACACTTTCCCGAAAACTGGTTCTTATCACACTACGATTAGGTTCAACATGCAATGTATCTCACACGCGTGGATTTTTAATATTTTTTTAATACAGTTGCTCAAAAAGTGGCGTATTGCAGGGACGTATAGCGTTCGGGAAGTGGGCTATTACGTACTCGTGCTTTTTCTTTACCATTTCCGAACTCGTGCGTTCTTTTTCCCAACTGTCAAAATAATGTTCATTAAAAAAAAAACAACCACAAAGTTTTTACTAAAAAAAAACCAACCACGAAGTTTTTACTAAAAAAAATCATAGAAGTTTGAATGAATTAATTAATGCCCGAACTATGAATGAATTACAACTAGATTTTACAGTATGTCCCTACTACCGATGTGTTTTTGCCCGTCCGAAAAGTGGAATTTTACATTGTTTAATACAGATCGTTATGTCATGACTACGTTTGGACGGGCCCGTATTTACGTTGACGGACTTAGAGAGTAGATCTCCTGTGACGATTATAACAAAATTCCTCCCTTTATATTCTGGAAACAGTGTTTATTAGGAATAACAGTAACTTATTTTCGCGTGATCAAAATCAGCTGTGTCTGCATGCAAGTAGGACTTCAACCATGCGCAAGTGTTTTCTGCATGGCTCCCATTATTTATAATAAGTTACCTAAAAGTTGGAGAGAGCTTAATAATGCTGTTTTAAGCTTTCACGGTTCATAACTATATTAAAAAAAAAATATCGGGAAATATCGGGAACTCAAAACATATGATAATCACGGAAGATATCCCGTAAGTGACATTTTAAATATAGCTTAATAATGTACAATTGAAAAACCAACTCAAATCATTTCTAACTGACAAAGCGAATACGAAAATGGTGGAAAGGTGGGGTCATCTGCTACTTACTCAGCCCTAATTTATTTGGCTCTAGCCCAAATTTTTTTTTTAATGCAAGTTGAAATTAGTATAGGAGAACGTAAAAAATCTTTCAACGGAAATTGGTTTGAATAAGATTTGCTGTTTACTTTTTGAGATGTGGGACTTGTTCATCAAACTGCGTTTTCAAAATTTATAAAGCCTATGTCACTACAATTCTGACGAATTCAACGACACCTCATATATTAAAAACCGTCTAGCCGTTTGGGGTGCAGGGCGTGCCAAAGAAATGGACACACACGCTCGAAAAACATTAACCTCCTTCTGACTAAGATTAAGAAAAAACAATTTCTGAATGTTGCCTTTAGTTTGTACCTCACTGTACCAAAATATTAATTTTAGGTACCTACTTACCGAACTAGGGGTTGAAAGTGGACGAGGTATGTTGTCCTTTGTATGAAAATTCAGACTCACCCCCTGGGGGTCGAGTGTGAACTACGTTTAGGGGTTGAGAGGAAACAAATAAACAAATCTTTTTTTAGGGGTCGAGGGGCCGAGAGTGGACTAAACGATAGCCACGAGGTCCGACCGCATAGTCCGACCACACAGACTACGTGATCTTTTTTCCAGTTGATTCAATTAATTCGAACCGTGCTTTTAAAATTTCTGATAGTTCGATCAATCGGACTACGTGAACTTTTTTCCAGTTGATTCGATTAATCGAACCACGTGTTTTTGAAATTCCTGATGGTCATAGCCGTAGTTGAATACAGTGATATAAAACAAAGACTGCAACGCACCGAGTCCCTGGCAAACAAGCGGCTTGATCAAACACCGTCCAGCGTTCATATTGAATCTGTGGGCAGCGCAAAAGCGGCTTAAATGTGGTTTGTGCTCAAAGAGTATGTACAAACATTGGTGTTTCAGCGTTAAACAGCTCATTATGTTCCCGCGTATTTTTGTTGTGGGGTTCGAGGGTTAGCGTAATAGTCGTACGTGTCCATTTTCATGGATCAGCAATTCAGCAACGATTGCTACCCACTTATCGAACGTGGATGCGATATCCCGACTGATATAGATGTACGGTAGGATAAGTATTAAGTATATAGCCAGCTCTCTTGCATAAATTTACTTCTAAGATTACAAAGATGAATTTAGAGACTGATGTCAAACGATATAGCGTTAGACATCAGTCGCTTAATGCTAAACGCGTTACAAAACAATATTGTCAGTCTACTAGAATTATAAAGATTTCCGCGTGTAAACTAAATAGGTTGTTCGATGAGTTTACAGTCGCAGCAAGCCTAATAGTATAAAACAGCAACCGACGTTACAGCTCAAGACCTTAATTCTAGACATCTAAAGAACTAATCCGTAGCCTATTTTGTATAGGTACCGTGATTTCTAAATCTGCCCCAGAAAACACTTGCACACACTTGCTGGCAGTCGTTACGGGTATTTGGAAGTCTGGTACCTAACTGGGCTAGGAAGATTATATAAAGTCCCATTAAAATAGGTGGATAACATTTTAGAAGACACGTAGGCGGGGAGAATCTCTTTGCAGGCAAGGCAAGTTAAGGAAATTGCAAGAAGAACAGAAAATGCCTGGAAGAGTTACTAGTCCATGAAGGAATATTTTAAGGGCACACTACCCATGGGTCTGAAGCGAAAGTTTATGGACTAACATCCAAAAGTCCAAACTCAAGGATTGCCAACGTGCTATGGCAGCGCAGTATCATAAGTGTAAAATTAACAGATCATGTTCGAAACACTACTCTGCGCTCCAAAACACAAATCGTTGACGTGGCTCAAAAGGCTGCTCAACTTAAATGGGACTGGGCAGGACATGTCTGTCGCATGCCGAATGAGCTGTGGGCCCGTAAAGCTCAGGATTGGTACCCTGAAACAGCGACACGGGGTCGTGGCAGACCACGTAGGAGATGGCGGGACGAACTGGATGTCTTCCTTGAGAATTGGAAAGAAGTTGCACAGAATCGCGACCGTTGGAAGGAATGGAGGGAGGCCTCTGCTCAGCAGTGGGGCAATATGGGCTAGCTATAATAATAATAATATAATAACATTTTAGAAATCAATCAGATTACTAAAAAAAGGACAATGGTTTAAAAATGAACCTACTGAACGCTGTGTTAAAATTTGTGCACCTATTTTAACGATGGTATTCAGTTGAAACTGGAAAACTGAACCCATCAGACTTTTTCGTTTTGCTAGTCGTATACAGGATGGAAAGGACATCGACGTATTAAAACAACAACCTGCATGGTCAAAATGTATGATACAGCTGTATTATTTCATAAGCAACGAAAAATGTCTATGTGGGATTGATTCATGTACTGTATATGTGGTAACCGTTTTAACGTCGGTGTCCCTTTTACCTTGTAACCTTTATCTATAGGCAGATAGGTCAATGCTAGAAAAAAGAAAAACAAAATGTGTAATTGGTTTATTTGGCACATGTCTTAAGTAATATACAACAAAAAAAAACACGAGATTATTAGAACAATAGAGATTTAAACAAGAAAGACCATACTATGTGCCTCACTGGAAATATGGCCGGAGAGCAACAAAACTCGTGTCCGATGCTGGTTTTCAACTGGACTCACAACTCAGACAACTACATTTAGAGCGTCGGCTATCTTGAACGATACGGTTTTCAATCATTCCATATCACTACGTAATTTAATAATTTCTTCAAAAAGTTTTGCATTATCTGGTATTTCTGGTTGGGCCGGTATACCGCTATCTTTCTTAACAATAACTTTATGAATCTCATCCACTTTCCTTTGGTACTGTTTCGTGCCATGTTTTTCATGCAATTGCTTCTTCTGTGACTGAGCGTTTTCAAAAATGGCTTCTATTAAACGACGCGGTAAACCATGATTATCAACTCTTGTGTGACGTTTTGTTATATAAAAGCTCCTTATAAAGTTGTCATCAAACCATCTTTTGTATAAACTCGTAGGAAGTGTTTTTGCAATGAAATTATTACAAGCGGTATCTTCAAATGTCTTTATTAATTGCACCTGTTTTTCCAATCTGTTTATGTTACCTATAATTTCTAAATTATTGACATCATTAACCGCAACGCCAACTAAGAGATTCATAAGAATGATTGAAACAAGTATAAGAAACGGCACAAATATTATGCGTATCGTAATAAGAGATGCTGATGCATGCTCAACGTTCTCCTTATTTATCACCTCATTATAACCAAGCTCTGATGACATCATGACCATCGTCGTCAGGAGAGAAGAGATCGGATCTTCGAATGGTGGTTGTGCATGGAAATGTATCATGAAGCTCACGCAGAACCCAACGATGAGGAAACCAAATGATAAAAGTATCTGAAAGGTAAAGAGAAAATTAAATGAATAATTATAAAAGTAAATCACGACTACCTAAATACATCGGTTAAACTAAACACTTTGGTTTATCCATTTACTATTTTGGGTCTTTTGTAAACATATGCATATTTTGTCTTTCGTCGCTGAATGTAAAATACTGGCATTCAGCTGCATCCGGTTAGACTGAAACCCGACCCCAACATAGTTGGGAAAAGGCTAGGTATATGATAATGATGATGCATATTTTGTCTATCTTATCAAAGCAAAACAGCAACAATTAAAATTAAAATAGCTCAACAAATATTTTTGGGAACGACTGATTTGGAAAGACAATGAAAGGATCATTTAATTGTGTTTTTATTTTGACAGGCACATTATTGTTAATAAAATGTCCCGGAGCCAGAATAATTCGAGATTTTTAAGTTATTAAACGATAAAAGACTTATTAAATCGATTAAGGCAAAATAACGTAGAATATAGAAAGTCACATACGAGTACCTTTATTTTTTGGCAACTCTAAAGAAAACGCCAACTACAACTTTAGTAATTTTTTATCTTTTGTTTAGAACGTTTGTGAATTAGATATTATATTATTTCAATTCGTTGCCAACGATTCATACAAAATAAGCTCACCTTAAATACTTTGGTTGCCACTCTTCCGTACATTAGAACATAATACCCATATCCCGGAAGTCTGGAGAGTAAGTACATCATTCTAACCCACGTGAGGAGTAATGTGATTGACCCAAAGAGCCGCACCCACTCTGGATTGGATTTTGAATCCCACGATACAACTTGAGGCAAGACAACCGCAAATATAGTGGACAAGCATTTCACAGACGTCTCTAACCATAAAATGTATCGCTTGGCTTTATTAATGATGATGAGCTCCTGTTGACAAATAGTGAAAATTTGTTTCACATCCTGTTAACAATAACACCAAGAAAATTAATTGCAATAAGAATTAATGATGTAACGATGATTACCTGTACAGTAAGTAAGAAGGCCGACAAATAAATGATATAAATCCAAACACTACTACGAAATACAATTGGCACAGGTTCAACTTTTCTATCTGTATACCAAAACAAAGATAAGGCAAACACATTGAGGGACAACACAAAGCACACGTGTAATGCCAATATAATGTAGAAAAACTGTAATAATGATTTCCACTGTAGATACAAAAAGCTTTCCACCAAAGGATGAAGGAGTAGCTTCTGCTGGTCATATCTGTTTCCGGTATCAAGCAGTGCCTGGATCACCTTCATTTTTTTCCGACCATATCTAGGAGCCAAAACTTGAAAGTTTACAAATATTCTATCGTAATCATCATTCTGAAGAATGCTTTTTATATTTGAGTCAAATACATCTTGCATGAACTCAGTGGGTTTTGACAAATTATTCATTAAGTTCTCTATGGGGACAAACTTTTTTCCATTAACTTTTTCACCACCAGATAAGTCAGCTCCGTTGCAGAGTAGTAATGCAATCATGTCTCTGTGTCCGTGACTACAAGCTTCATACAAAGGCGATCTACCCTCGGAATTGACAGTATGAAGAGTTTCCTCGTCTGCTTTTATTATTATTTCTGTTATCATAGTATTATTGTTTTATACTGCTAGGTTCAAATAGTACATTGTTCACCGAGAGAAGAAAGTGACCGATTACCGTCGAGGGTGTCGTTTAAAGCCCGAAGCCGTAGGCAAGGGCTTTAAAACACCCGAGATCAGGAATCGCACTTTCTCTCGAGTGATACATAGTGCTTTATACTACACCTACGAAGAAAATAAAAAACTAAATTGAAATTCTAATTCAAATTCAAAATGGCGCCAATGGCGTCTGCAATTGTCACATGTTCTTTTTTCAAATTGTAATCTGAGCGGGAGAGAAAAGTGTATGAAAATCCATTCTCTCCCGCTCAAATGCGTTTTCTCCCCGCATATTTGTTCGATATGCAATGACGTACTTTCTACCGTAAATTTGATAAAGTATCAAGGTACTTTCCAAGCAGGTGTAGTATAAAATCTATTTTGCCATTCTGGGTGAATTTTACCTCCCCTTTGGATAAGCAACCTCACACAATCGACATGGTTTTTGTGTATAGCGTAATATAATGGTGGACCAAAGTGATCAGACGAGTTGATATGTTTTTTTATTTCTTCATGATTATAAAAGTTTAGTAAATCTTCTAGTACTTCTGTGTTACCTAGTTTAGTGGCTAGATGGAACACAGTACTTTCATCGAATCCAAAACCAATCCTTGGTACCTGCAATTAAATACTAGTGTTACAAATCTCTTTAAGGTATGTAGGTTTTTTTTTTCATTTATTAAGGACAACCAACAACTAGCATACTTCAAAACTACTTGTTAAAGTACTCATATTATTTATACATTTTATAGTGTAGCCTTAAAATAATATGCTGCCATATTTGGTTTTCTCCAGTTTTCAGATGTAACAGTGCTATCAGTATCTTTCAGCGTTTCCACTCGCGATCCAGATTAAACTATACATATTCCTTTAGTCACATAAATACTTACGAAATATTTTAAGTTGGTGGCCCCAGCAGCGACAGCTATACGGACTCCCTGTGACCACTCTGATTGGACAGCCATACATAGCACAGTGTTTCCCGTCAGATCTGCCACGTCTATACCGGCCAAGTTCGAACCATCAACTTATTCTGTTATGGTTGGCTAACAACTAGAAAAATAATATTGACATGCATCTAAGTTTAGAAAAACACAATATTTCCTCAAGTATTAGTAGATAGCAGGTCATATTTGTGGCATGCCGAACGAGCTGTGGGCCCGTAAAGCACAGGATTGGTGCCCTGAAACAGTGACACGGGGTCACGGCAGACCACGAAGGAGGTGGCGGGACAAAATGGATGTCTTCCTTAAGTATTGGAGCCCCACCGGCCTTCAAACTACATAGACCATTGATGTAAATTAGGAAAAAGGTGGGCCCGAGAACGCTCCCCTGTGGTACTCCGAATGGAACATTCATGTCTCTACTTGTATTAAGACTAATTTTAACCTTTTGCGTTTGATGTGTTAAATGGCTTGTGATTAATTCCAAAGGTGTTCCTCTAATTTCTATGTATTCAAGCTTACGTACAAGAATGGGAACAGAGACTGTGTCAAAAGCCTTTTTTAGGTCGAAAAAGACTATCTCTAACTTCGATAGTAGTGTGTCCTTAAAATTTTATATGTTTAATACCTGCAACAGTTCCTCATTCTGTGTCTGTACACACACATGCATGGCACTAAGCCCCCAGCGGTTCCATACAGTGGCAGATGCACCACCCCGCAGCATTTGCTCCACGGCCGGCTCACTCTTTAGCTCCACAGCTGTGTGTAGAGGTGTGTGTAGACGATTCAAACTGTTATAGCATGTCTGGAACTTTCCTCCGGCTTTCAGTAGTAAGTCTACGGTTGCCATGAAACTGAAAATAAACGTGATAGCCATCATTTTTCAGCTTACTCCAGTTTATAGACATATGGCACATGCCTTTTTGGTTAAGTGACATACTTATTAACATCAATTTTGTGACCAGAATAATAAGCACAACCAGCAACGTCCAGTGGAGTCCTATGAAGATGGTCTTGCGCGCTCACGTCTGCGCCGGCGGCGAGCAGTAACTGCACGCAATGGTGGTGTGCGCGGGCGCTGGCTGCGTGCAGCGCGGTCCATTGATCCTCGAACACTGGCAACTGGCCGTACTGAAAAAAAAATAGGGCGAGATCAACATTTATTTTCGATTGTTGAATCAGACCGTACCACCACCACCCACTCACCCACTCTAGACAATAATCTTGGTATACTCATGTGATGACTATGAAGATTATTATCTGAGATGGTCCCACTATGTTCTGTGGATGGTCCTTTAAAGAAAGCACCAACAGGTTTGAGTGGACCCGTCCAGTCAGTGCAGTGCAAGCATTTGTCAGTTATCGTGGCACTGATAAGACTGGTTGTCAGATTTTTGGGCCACACATCTGTAACGACCGTCAAATATCTATATATGGCAGACGGGACCAACAGCTTAACGAACTTTTCGAGGCACGGACGAAACTTGTTATTCAATGTAATGGTTGGTTACACATCCACGGACCTACGAGTACCAAAGCAAACGCGGCTTAGCCTGAAGATTTGCTGTTGTATTTAGCCACAATCTCCTAGATCCATATAAAAAAAGTGCATTAAGCAGAAAATAGTTAAGAGTTCATCCTACCATTTCTTTAATACTGCCGTCACAGTTGTTCTCCATGCCCGGCAGAGTAGATTCTTTCCGGTGACATGGTACGTTTGTCAACCTATTCACCGGTAGACTATTCCTCGTCACTTCTTCTAAGGTTTCAGGTGACAAGGCGGCATGATCTGTCATACTTTTCCCAAGTGCTGAAAATAATACATAACCAATTTCAAACCAGATTTTTTAATAAACTTACTTTTGACCCCTTACATTTTTGCGGGCTGAAAACAGTACTCAAACTTGATTGAATGTAGTATAAACGGATTTATAGTTGTTGAAGTAACTTCCTACACGGTTTCGGCCCAGTATACTCTAGTTTCAGAGGCGTTATGCAGGTCCATAAGAGATCAGGTAAACGTA
Organism: Diarsia mendica; assembly: GCA_949316265.1. Classification (NCBI taxonomy): domain Eukaryota; kingdom Metazoa; phylum Arthropoda; class Insecta; order Lepidoptera; family Noctuidae; genus Diarsia; species Diarsia mendica. The sequence goes on from OX438898.1 coordinate 5,980,477, forward strand.
CACCTGAGATACTTCAGCAGGTGTGGCATTGTTTGATCTGGAGCGCCGCACTCGCACTCGGTGTTGGAGGAGGAATTTTGTCAAAATATGTTTGCAGCGGCCTATTAGGGTAATTTTTAAGTATAAGACAGCGTTCGTAACAACAATTAACCTTCGGGAAAATTCAGCAATACAGCAATCTGCTTCACGCTCCCAGCCCAGGCGGCTAGGTGGAGAGGTGTTCTGCCGTGCTGGTCGGACCTGGAGCTATCAGCACCCAAGCGGAGCAGCAGGTCTAAGGCGTCGTTGTCGAATATGGCAGCAATGTGGCACGCTGACGTATGGTTCAGATCGCATGTCGCGTTTGGGCTGGCACCCATTGCAATAATTCTAAAACAAAAGTTGTTTCAGAGTTTTAATACCGCCCGTGGGCCTCTGACTTGGCATTAGATGCCGTCGAGAAATATCCCTCACAGGCATGTGTTTTAAACAGTGTTTAAAACAGTTTAAAATAAAACATCGTTTTTTATTAGGTATTTGAAAACATTGTTTAAAAAACAAGGTTTAAAACAAATTATAATTGCAAAAATAAATGAATACTAGTTATTTTTTTCTTTCATAGTTAATCAACTATAAACAATTTTTATAAAATAATTAAAGTGGTTTTTTAACTTTTCATTTAAACATGTACAATTTTTAATATTTAAAATCCTTAATCAAGCAATAGAACATTTTTTTTTTATAAAACGACCACCTACAATCATAGTTGTTCGTAAATAAGCAGATTAGACAACATTTATTATTTTAAACTCTGTGACAAGTTTTGCAGCTTTCTTGTTCCCAAGTTTGTTTCGTACATCGGAATGAATAAATCCAAATGTTGAAAATAGTCTTTCAATTGGCCAGCACTTGAAGCAACTGCAGTGTGAAGCTGTGTCACTAAGTCTACAGTTTTACCCCTTATCTTAAAAGAAGTTTAGGTTATTTCCCTACTAAAAATGAACGTCGGAACATTCAGGATGTATAGAATAAAGATAATTTTTTGTCATGCAGTTTTTAAAATAGTATAAAAGTGAATTATATCAGGCTTAATCAATTAAAAATGGATGATAACTAATTTAAGAAAAAAAAACACCTGTTTAAACCTTCTTATCTGTTTTTTTAATAAAATAAACAGTTAAGAAGCCTGCTCTCAGGTATGTTGGTGTCCTCGCGATGTTTTCCGTACGCGTATGTGGTAACGCACATGAATTGGAAAAATCAGAGATGTCTTGGCATTGACTTATATATTACTGCGTAAGGACTGGGCGGACCGCATGATAAAATGACGCCTCGAATTTGGTCCCAAATAGGTCTTGACTAAACCGAAAATTAAAATTTAACATTGTTTTTTATTAACATTTTAATGAAAGCTTTATTTAATTTCTTTATACCTCGATAATACCACGCCACGCCGCTCATACAAGGTTACGTTTACGAGCAGCCTGATTAGTTCTTATAGATGACGTTAGTGTTTCTCTATAGGGGGAACGCATCGAGCAAAATGTTCGGAAGACCGTATCTTTAGTTTTTATATCAATGTGTCTTGGGTTTAATTCAAACTCGAGACCTATGACTTGACGGTCACACGGCACACCACTAGGTACAGTCAACAGCAAAAGTAGATGATCAAAATCAGAAATTCAATACTAATGAACGGAGTTCGCGTCAGAACTGTATGGCGTCGAAGTGATTCCAAAGTATGTGAATGTAAATTATGCCAAACATTTACTACTAGTACAACTGCCATAATATTCGTGATCTGCCATATATTAGTATTGAATTTCTGATTTTGATCATCTACTTTTGCTGTTGACTGTACTATCACTGCTTTTTTTTTAAACTAACATGGTCACTAAAAGTTTCCCGGTTTCAGTGTTAATGATTAAAAACTAAAATCCGACAACGAAAAAAAACGCAGACTAATAAAACCGCGGTCTTAAAAGTAGAAAACTAGGATTCTTCTCTAATATTCTCATCTATCAACGACTTATCCAATTAATTGATTATCGTCTAGTAAGTAGGTAAGTAGTTTATATATTTCATTTTAACGTATAATAAGGTCTTTATTTTATAGGACATCCGTATCGCGTGCCACTGATACCCGATTCTCCTTCATGGCGTTCTCATTTGTCCTCTCATTTATTCAAGTTCTTAACTTTGAAATCCAAAAATAAGAGCCTTTTTCATGTCTTGAATTGTCAAACAGAAGACGATTGTGTTTTTTTTTAATGAAAAGCGATACATGGTTCATTTGTTTTCGTTCGTAAGAAGAGATATTAGGGAAATGGCAATGACCGCTATTGACATCTTAACTGACTGCAACTATAGGTAGGTACATCTATACTTCTATACTAATACTATAAAGAAGTAAAGTTTGTGTGTTTGTTAAATTGTAAGGGGTAATCTCGGGATCTACTGAACCGATTTAAAAAAATTCTTTCACTGTTAGAAAGCCACATTATTGCTGAGTGTTATAGGCTACTTACTTTTTATCCCTGTATTCCCACGGGAACGGGATCTACGCGGGTGAAACCGCGGGACGTCCGCTAGTATTATATATTTCACAAAAACAATGGGCTCATCATTTACTGATCTACGTGCTTTAAAGTTTAGTGAATGTTGTGAACCAGCTAGCCTCACAAGTAGGACTCACCTCTTCATTTGTGTGATGTCACCGTCCGGAATCAATCCTATAAGTGGTGTGTTTAACTTCTCACTAGTGGTCACATTAAATAACGGATCAAAGCTCCTTCGGAAATCGTCATCTAAAATCAAACAACAGTCTAATGCGCCTACCACACGCTCACACTTCCCCACAGTATTGCCTGCGCGATTACACGATGCACACAGTACATCGCGCGTGTGGTTTGTAATGGTAATACAGTTTTACCAACCATACGCGCGATGTACTGTGAAGTGTGAGCGAAAAGTGTGGTGAAGCTTGAGCGTGTAGTAGGCCCATAAGTCAACGTCATGCCTTATAACTTACTAGCGACCCGCCCCTGCTTCGCACGGGTGGAATGTGCTACATACATTAAAGGTAAACCTTCATCTTGAATCACTCTATCTATTAAAAAAGCAAAATTTTTAATTTTGAAAAATGAACTAGTTTTGGAATGTTCAGCTCCCGACGGACATTCTTGGGTTTTTTTAAGGTGGGTGTTTTATGTTATTTTATCCTTTTTTCAATTAATTTTTAACAGTCGTGGGTTTTTTCAAAATTTTTAATTTTGCTTTTTATTTTAAACTTTTTACTTTTATTTTTATTTTTTTATCTAAGAACATGCACCAATCAAACCTTAACCCATATTGAAAACTGAATCAAAACCGGACTTGTATTTTTGGAGAAAAATGGCAACTTTGATTTGCACAAAAAATCTTTGCTGCAGCGCCCCCTGGTGAGTTGTCACCGTAACACTTATCTAAGAACATGCACCAATCAAACCCAAACCCATAACTGAAAACTGCATCAAAATCGGACTTGCAGTCTTGGAGAAAAATGGCAACATGTATTTGCAAAAACACACAAACAAACAAACAAACAACCTCTCACCCCAAACGCATATACCGTCTCCGTTCCGTCGTGGGAAAAAAACCCGCATCAAAATCCGTTGCGTAGTTTTAAAGATCTAAGAAAACTAAAAACAGTTGCAAAGGAGACTATATATATATACTAGTTTATTCAAAATATGTAAAATTTTACCAGTTAGCCTTAAACATAAATACTTATTATTAGTTAACAACCATGGCAGTCGGGATAGTAACTCACTAGTCTCTAATAAGTATACTACCAGGTCGATGACAGCAGGTAAATACGATGTACCCAGAGTTAGTAATTACTATGGTGACAGAACTTTAAAAAAACGCGTACCCTATTTATTGAATACTCTGCCTGCTGACATCAGACAAGAAGACAATAAAGTTAAATTCGCACGCAAATTAAAAACATATTTATTAGACAATATGTAACTTTGTAGGTATTAAGAATGTTTATTTTGTAGCTATAGATGTACCTTATTATTATTTAAGATTACTGTAAAGAGACTCATCGATCTCACAGTTAAACTGCGTAAGCAGTTTTGTGGGGCATTGTACTTAATTGTAAGATTTTTGAAGTTGAATAAATTCATTCTATCTATCTATCTATCTAAGCACACATAGGGACAGACAGCGGGAAGCGACTTTGTTTTATACTATGTAGTGGTAGTGATAGTGAAGAAGAAGATCGCTTGTTCTTGAGTGGTTTTCGAAGATTAGCATTCGATTCTACCAGTGCCTACCGACTGGTATTATGTGTTAATGTACTTTCCAAGGCACGTAGAAAACTCGGTAGTTATGTGATGAATGAACTCATCCTCTAATCGACCTTGGTAAGCGCTGCTTAACCTTGAAGATCGTGCGCCTGTTATATTAAGTAAAAACATAAAATTACATCACACCCTGTAATGCCGGAAGGGTTAGTGCATGTTTACGTACAGGCGGAGCGTCGCGCGGCGCGCTGCGTTTTTAATTCAAACACATGGTGATGTATGAAAAAGTTAACGATTTCAAACTTCGATTTTAAGAGAAGCGATTTTTCGCTCGTTAGTTTAAAATGCAGCGTTTGTTGCGGTGGACCCGTCTCTTAGTAAATTAATAAAAAAGCACGCCGCGCGACGCCCCGCGTCTCCGTAAACGAGCCCTTAGGCAGAGGCTTGTACCTACACATTAGTACACCAACATTTTGCCAGTTATGTTTAGTCCCATGCAATAGGGGGCGAGCATATTGCCATCGCGCACAAAAGCGGACTCCGTGTCTGCTACTAAGAAATTCCTGGTTGGAAAAACCCAATTGAACTTTGCTCGTCCTGGGAATTGAACCCAGGACCCTCACGCACACCAGCCGCACTAGCGACCACTAGTCCAAGGAGGTATTATTAAGTAAGAATTAAAATAAATACCTGAACTAAGAGATGGCTCGGAAGAATACGCCGCTTGTTCCATATTTCTTGACATATGAATCCGTGTGCAATGCACTAGAAACACACAGACACTGTTTCCAATAAACACTTAAGTTATATTAAGCAAAATAAATCATTTTCCTCCTATTTGTTGATATATATATATGTACACTGAACGATTCTTCCTTACTTAAACTAGGGAAAATACAATATGAATCTTTAAAATATGTAGTAAGAAGTTGGATGCCAACTCAGTACAAGGACATACTTGTATCACAAACCTGTATCACAGAAACCTGTATCAGCATGAATTCTAACAAATACTTAATTTGAACAGCAGACGATAAAATAACAAAAAAAATGTTATATAATTTACTATAAAATAAAAAATAATAAAAATAAAATAAAAATAAATATTTCAGACAAAGAGTCCATATGTAGAATGTTAGGCTTAACTTATTTGAATAAAACTTTGATTCTTCATTGAACTCGAAAAAAACAACCACTAAAATGTAGAAAAAAGTTCAAAAACGATGACTTTTGTTAATTAAAATTGACCTTTGCCACCGTTTTCCGAACACAAAGTTATTTATCTAAACACTTCCTCTAAAACTGGCTCTTATCGCACTACTATTTAGGTTCAGTATGCAAATGCAGTGTATTTCACACTTCTGTTTTTTATTGTTCATGTATTTCGCTTCGTGTTTTATTTCTACAGATAACTATACTTAACTTAAGTCCAATGATTCACATTCCTACTGTTACGTATTTTGTATTGATACGTCTGACTAATTTACCTATAGTGTGGGTAAGATTCTCTTATTCCTATTATGTATTACAAAGGGTGCTTCACGAAGCCGAAAGGCACCCTGTTCACCCTGTCACTGCGATCATTTTTGTAGACCATACCTGGGACACAGTATAAATATCATCTTGGGGAACCCCCTAGTTACGGAGATATTGCGGGTGAACGATCCAAATTTTTCACAGCTCTTTTTTTAATTTAATTTAATTTTTTTTCCTTAGCCTACACTGTCCCACTGCTGGGCAAAGGCCTCCCCCATGGCTTTTCAAGTTTTTTTTTTATATTTTGCCTTCTCCGTCCAATCCGTTGAGAATGAGTCCAGATCCTCACGCCAGCGTTTTTTGGGCCTGCATCGGTTACGTCGGCCGTCTTCAGGCACCCACTGTGTTACTATCTTCGCCCATCTGTCTAATTATATATTACTTTTAAAATTATAATTATTATTTTTAAATATTACTTTACTTGAATTACCTCCATGACCCGTTTACTATTCAAAGCATCCATGAGCACAATGTTTGAAGAGTGCTACCTACATTGAGTTTTTCCGTAAATGTGATTTTTCAGCCCAATAAAAAAAGTTTTCCCAGCAATATTTTTTTCGTAGGGGTACCTACTTTAGTTTGATGTACATAATGCTTGGTTGACGGCTTCCTGAAGGGTTCGTTTACACCCTATAAATACCTGAACAAAGAATATCCAAAAATCACGTTTGTCGGGGATGAAAAATAGTTTCAGTAAGAACTAGGTTTGATCCGGTATTTTAATGATGATATTATATTTAAGGCACATTTCTCGTTATTGTATTTGTAGGAAAACAAAATAGGAATAATTTAAGATTTTTTTTTTGTTACTAAAATTGAAAACAGAAATTAATAAATTAATATTTTAATAAAATCTAAAAAGGTTTATTTAGATTTGATTAATCACATACCACTATTTTTTTATTTCAAATATAATATAATAGTTCTTATCCACATGAAAAAAAACTGCGGGCACATGTCTTGTTAGACTCGTATTTCTTAAATAAACAATCTCCAGCATTAAATAGAACATTTCTCTGTCCACAGGAGCGTTCCTAATTCCTTTCCTCATCATGTTAGTACTGGAAGGTATACCTCTGTTCCTAATCGAGATGGCCATTGGTCAGAAGATGCGTCTCGGCTCTCTCGGGGTCTGGAACACCATCCATCCTTGGCTGGGCGGCATTGGGATCTCAAGCTGCATGGTGACCCTCTTTGTGGCGCTGTACTACAATGTCATCATCACTTGGGTGTTCTTCTATCTTTTTAATAGTATTCGGGTGAGTTTTGAACATTTTTTGTACTTTAATTTAAGACAGAGACTGAAAGGGTTACTCGTATAATGGTGGGTATTACTTCCCTTTGCCGGGGTTCCGGGTTAATGCCTGTAGCACACCTCCGCTGCGAAACAACAATTGCTAAACTGTTTCGCTGTACAACAGTACACGGGCGGAGATGTAGACGGCTCCTGAGCAAATGAGCGAAATCATGTTAGAAAGAGACAACATCATAGTCAGTTTTTTACGTTAGAGCAGGGAATTTCGCTCCTGTTTCGCCGCCAAAGAACTTACAACTCACAGCGAAACTATTGCGGTTTCGCCCTTTGAGTTTCGCAGCGGAGGTGTGCTACAGGCATGATGGCAACAGATACCGCGGCCCCGGACACAATGACATAAGAAAGAACATGGGTGGTTTTTAGTCAGTAGAAGTCTTACACTCTCTTTCGCTCCGCCCAGAGTGGGAGGAGTCATTTGATGAGTGCTCACCCTCCAAGAAAAAAGGGTACTTCCCTTAACGAAACTGAAAAACACATGTTCTTTCCGTCATTGCGATAATTTGTTTTGTTCTAGACCATACTTGGGACATACCTTCTAGTTATCACCATAACATTTAACATTAAAAACAAAGTTATTAGGGCTCCCTTTCAAGTAACGACGTCGCGTCGTGGAATTCTACGATGAGCATTTAAAAAAAAACACGACATCGTAACGTAATGTGCCAGGCACGATACACGGCACGATGCCATCGATACAGAGGGGTGGTGTTTTAGTTCATTCCGAAAAATGGACCTTTCTAGACGCATTCTGAAAAGAATATTTAAATGTTTTTGAAATTAGAACCCAAATAAATATTAATTTGTTCATTAAAGTAACAAGACAACTGCGCAGGATTGCATCGTGAGTTTCTAACGTCACGACGTCGTATCGTGAAACGACGCCGCATCGTTGTACGACGCGACGTCGTATCGTGTTTATGAGCCCTTATAACTTAACTTTATTTTAAAATACCTTGACGACCCCCGTATTATCTAATGTTTTGCGTGCTTTAAATTGAGTAGGTACAGTCGAACAAGCTAATAAACAGGTAGAGTTTTTTTTTATAATTCTAGTACACTGAAAATATTGATTGCAATTTTGTTTTATAAAGCGTTTCGCATTAAGCGACTGATGTCAAACGCTGTATCGTTTGGCATCAGTCTCTAAATGTATCTTTATAATCTTAAAAGTAAATGCAAGTTAGCTGGCTGTTTACTTAATAGCTTGTTCAACTGTACTACCGTAAAACGTGCCAGTCACCCCAAACAAAGTCGTTTCCCAGTAAGAATCATTGCGCAGAGTTACTTACTTTGATAAATATATTTTTTTGAAGAATTTTAAGGTGAACAGCTGCCGAGTTCCATTTTGCATAATGTATCAATTCTTTACATCAGCACCTCAATGAATTTACTCTGTCGCAGTCCACTACTAGAGAACACTCTCCCAAGCTGAGATATAACACCCTGTCTTTAGCAATAGGGTTATTGACTGACTAAATAAAATATGATTCTGTTTGGTCCGTCTGTCAGATTATCAAAAAATAATGGGTACGTGTTTTTTGTTTTATTAAATGACTAGCTTTTGCCAGCGGCTTCGCCCGCGTGAAAATGACGATTTTCCATACAAACTTTCATCCCCTATTTAACTCCCTTAAGGGTTGAATTTCGAAAAATCCTTCCTTAATCCTTGTCTACATTATAAAAGAAACCTCTGTGCAAAATTTCAGTCTTCTAGGTCCAAGGGTTTGGGCTGGGCGTTGATGAGTCAGTCAGTCAATCAGTCAGTCAGGACTTCTCTTTTTATTTATATAGATTTAAAATTGACGAAAATAAAACGTGTCAAAGATCGTGAACGGGGGCTGGTGACGTCACTTTCTGGTAAAAAAATGTACCAAACTGTGACGTCGCGCAACTTTTCGAAGCACTGTATCGTCTTTATTTATTGTTTACGTGAAAAAAGAAAAAATACGTGTCCAATATTTTTTGAAAATCTATCTGACGGACTAATTAGATTTTTTTATCAACTACCCTATTATCTAACCTTCTCTGTTCTGCCCACCAGCTCTCCGCGGATTCTCTACCCTGGGCCCACTGCCCCACCGACAATGGCACCCGCGAAGCTGAATGCAACAAGGCATCGTCCACGGTCTACTTCTGGTACCGAGAGGCATTGGACGTGTCTCCTAGTATTGATGAGCCTGGAGTGCCACGCTGGTGGATCGTGCTGTACCTGCTTCTTGCCTGGATTGTTGTCTTTTTTATCGTGATGAAGGGTATTCAGAGCAGCGGGAAGGTAGGTCCTTAGTCTTTTTTATCGTGTGTTTAGTACCTAAGACGCTTTGGTCAACTGGACACACTTGAACTGGACCCACTTGAACTGGACCCACGGGTTCAGTCAACAAAGTCAGATTTTAACTTGGTCGACGGGCCGCGGGTCCATGAACAAGCGGGTCCAGTTGCCCAAAGTGGTGTCAGAGTTTTAGGCCGCCTATGGGGCTCTGACTTGGGTTTACATCATCATTCTCCTGCCCTTATCCCAATTTATTTGGGGTCAGCGCAACATGTCTTCTTCTTCCATACTTCCCTATTTCTCGTCATCTCAGCTGTCACCTCCTTTCTAGCCATATCATCCTTCACACAGTCCATCCATGGGTTTACATCTCATCGAGAAATATCTCTCAGGCAGTGTTTAACGATGTGTGTTTACGATATTTTTTTCACCGAAATAAGTGATATTAGTTCCTTAGTTTTAGGATTTTTTTTCTTCAAAGCTAAAACAGAACTTAGAAAGACCAATTATGCTGCGAATAAACAACAGTTTACGAACATCTAATTACACAAGACAGTTGTTGATAGCGCGTGCTCTTAACCATTTCCTAGCGATTTAACTGGAGGGGGAAAAACATCTCAACAACAAAACAAACACCCAGCTTTACGAAATTAGGGAAAAGTTTACCCCCATGGCCTTTCAGTGGCTTCGTTTGCGACATCAGTTTTACGTAACAAAGCAAAAGAAAAACAAGATGTTTTGTCAACATATAAAGCCTGTTTTGTTGTCCAATTAAGGAAAACTTGAAGGATGGACATTGGTAACTTAATTGCTTCGTAACTTTTTTATTGGAGCCGAGAAAATAGATATTTGTGTGTATTAAAGGGAAAGCGCGCACGCACGCGTTGACTTTGTAGAGCGCAGAGCTAGGAGGCTAATTGGTTACCAAGCTACATAGCCTGGCCCTCCGCCGCAATGTTGCATGTCTGTCGGTCTTCTACAGACTGTACTTCAGAGAGTGCGCAGGAGTTCCACGGGCTGATTCCACCATCTCCCTACTTCCATCGGGAGACTAGATATACTGCAGGTTATCCACCCATACCTTGTCGATGTTCCACACATTCGAACGAAGCGAATCTTTTATTATGCGCACAGCCAAGGAGTGGAACTCCCTTGCCTGCGTCGGTTTTCCCGAGTTCATATAACCCCAATCTACATATTTATGTTGCGAGTAAATAGGCTTCTTCTGGGTAATTGATTGAGGTCAAGAGTAAGACCATTAAAAAACAAAGCGCTAGCAAAATTCTAATTTTCTCAGGTTTTTTTTTGGAAATTATCAGGTCAGTCAAGGCTGTATATTGATTAAAATATGATTCGCAGTCGTAATAGACATAGCTATTTCACATTCTAACTCCATTGAGTTGCTATTTCATGAAAATGTTTCTTCCAACACCAATTGGAGGAAACACTTTAGTATGCGCACCAGTGCACCACAAACGCTCTGAAATTGACGTTGCGACGCAAACAGCAGTGCCACACTTCGTTTTATTGGACACCGGTAATAACCCAGCATTGCTCACAGCACATTGAACCTCCAACCATTGTTCCAGGTGGTATACTTCACATCTCTGTTCCCGTACGTCGTGCTGACGATCTTCTTCGTCCGCGGCGTCACCTTGCCTGGCTCGGCTGACGGCATCATCCACATGTATAAACCTAAGGTAAGATAAAAACTGCTGAAAGTCCTCCTTTTTTGTATCTGGTCTTTGTTAAAACAACAAGTCATTCCTAGGTTACAAATACTTAGCCATTAGCTTAGCTATTCAGCAAGGTAGTAGCGTTATTGAAAGAATAAAAACCATAAGCAATTTGCCTTCGGCCATTTTCTTTTATTTTCAAAATAGTCGTAGTAATAGTAGAATCAGTATAAACCAGATTTGTATGAGACCAAATCTTCGCAAACGTCACGATTCCGGGATTTTTAGCCATCAAATATACAATATTCGCCATCAGTACAAAAACATTGATGTTTTATTAGCCATTCATAAGTTTTGTATTAAGTATTGTAAAAAGTAACTTGATTATCACTACCACTACATGTTATAAAATTGGGCTTCGCTGCAGTCGGGTAATAAAGTCCTCCACCGCATATGTCTGACTGTTCGTGATAAATTCAAAAAATGCTGCACAGATTGTCATGCTGTTTTCACCAATGAATAAAGTGGTTTTCGAGGCAGGAGTAGTATATATTTTCCACGCGGGCGAAGCCGTGGCCTTCAGCTAGTTATTATTATGAGCCTGATGTGTCCCACTCCAGGGCAAAGGTCTCCCCTTTTTCCATTTATCCCCGTCTTTGGCTGTTTGGGCCCAATCCTTTATGTAACTTGATTATTCACTCCAAAATGAAGTCGTTTCCTAGCAATTGATTTTGTGTAAAGTTACTTTGATATACAAAATAATTGGCTGATAGCTTCGTGATGAGGCCGTTAACACCTTGTATAATATCCAAAAACTATGCCAACTACTTTATAAGCATTACAAAACATGAATAAGTTACAAAATTATAAAGAAATATCACTTCCGTTTTTTCTAAATAACAATAAAATAACAATCTCGAGAAACAAAAGCAAGTTCTCCGAACCCTTAAAAAGTTTAATTATTCTCAAGAATTTCAACCGCCTTCGCTTGGTACGATTTACGTAAATCTTAATTAATTGTTTACGCTCTTCGTTGTTTACTATAATAACATAATCAAAATTACAATTTTGTAAGGATATTTTGGCATTTGAATTACGTAAATGATGTTGATAAACATTTACATTAAACTTTTGATTTCAAAATTAAATGAAAATGTTTATTAAGGCAGTACAAATACCAGTATCAAAGCCAAAAGCCACTTATTCTCTTCATTGCGATCATTTCACCTTCTAGACGGAAATATGGAGGTCAAAGTAACATTTTTTAAATATTATTTTTCAATCATCAACATCAACAGCCTATTAATGTTCCCACTGCTGGGAATACACGAATGTTTTGGTTCTAAGACATGCCGGGTTTCCTCACGATGTTTTCCTTCGCCGTTTTGAGACCAGCGGTGATGAAATAAATTACACACAAAGTAATGTGCCTGCCTGTGTTCGTAAGTCGGGGCCCCCACCACTGGGTCACCGCTGCTCTTATATCTATTTTAATTACCTCCATGACCCGTTTAAACTATCCAAAGCATCAATAAGCACTATGTTTTGAGTGTGCTACATTGAGTTTTACCATTTCAAAACAGAAATAAAAGTATATATAGTTCACAGCAATAATTGTTGCGCAGGGTTACTTAGTTTGGGCCTGTGGACGGTGAGTAATGGGCTAGCTCGCCGTCCGGACGTCGTCATGACGGCAACAGACCGTGTCGGCGGCGCGTTCGTGTTCCACGCGCGCCTCAAAGAGATGTCAGCAAGGAGGGGCCCGCAAGGGCCGACGCCCGTCGGGGCCGCGGATTTTTGTACTAGATGACGTGGCCTCGGCGCAAGGGCAAAGAAGGAACATGGGTTCAGTTTTTAGTCAGTAGAAGTCTGACATTCCCCTTCGCTCTGCCCAAGAGCGGGGGGGGGGGGGGTCATTCGATGATTTTCCACCCACCAAAAAAAAAAAAAAGGGTTACTTAGTTTGAGGAACATAATTTTCGATTAACGGCTTCATGAAGAGTTTATTATCTCCCTAAATTTCTTTTACATTTCTACCATGGTCAATGACACCTAGACTGGAAGCCCTCGAACGCATCAGTTTCGCCAAAACACCCCGAAAAAACAATTCTCTCCCAAAATTTCGCCTGACATGAAACCTGAAGAATATACAAGAAGACTTCTATCTTCAGAAGCTAAAAATAGTATCTCTTTTGATGTTTCGTTAAGCAAAGGGTCAGCAGGGGTACTAAAGTGTTTGTTTTCTTTTACGAGTCGCTTGGGGCGGTATGACCTTCGCCGCTAGAAATATGAGCACTAAAACTGAAATATACGACACATTAGAAGATGAAGTGACAAAAATTTAAAAGAGTATGCTGAAAATCGATTAACGAAAGGTATTTACAAGGCAGATGTGAGTGGCAACGCCGGGAGGGGACGAAAGACACACTGTTCTTATTGGTGCAGTTTTTCAGAAAGGACAGTTGCGTAGTACTCGTAACTGGCGTGCATGTATGACCAGATGTATGAATGTGGACGAGGCAAAAGGAGTATTAAGGATCATAGCAGGTGACGTTCTGTAATTTCTGCCTGAAAAGGGTGTGAGTTTATGTTTGTATGTACACTGAAAAAAAAGAATGATTGATTTTACTAAATTCCGCGTAAATTTTATCAAATCCGCGGGTTAATATAGGTCCTACACACGAAATTGTTGATTTTACCAAATAGAACTGGTTGATTATGTAACCCTTATGTTTAGTAAATTTACACATTTCATTTTGTTTATTCAACTAAAAAGTTCTGTATATTTCACATCGATTATTTTCGATATTTTACGATGAGATTTAGTAAATGTCACATAACGTGTTATGTAAATTATGTGAAATTAATTTTGCTACATTTACTCATTTCATTTTGTATATTCAACTAAAAAGTCCTGTATATTTCACTTCGATTATTTTCGATATTTTACGATGAGATTTAGTAAATGTCACTTAACGTGTTATGTAAAATATGTGAAATTAATTTTGCTACATTTACTCATTTCATTTTGTATATTCAACTAAAAAGTCCTGTATATTTCACTTCGATTATTTTCGATCTTTTACGATGAGATTTAATAAATGTCACTAAACGTGTTAAGTAAAATGTGTGAAATTAATGTTGCAACATTTACTAATTTCATTTTGTATATTCAACTAAAAAGTCCCGTATATTTCACGTCGATTACTTTTGATCTTTTACGATGAGATTTAATAAGTACCACTAAACGTGTTATGTAAACAATGTGAAATTGATTTCGCTACGTTTACTAATTTCATTTTGTATATTTAACTAATCCAGTCCTGTATATTTCACGATGAGATTTAATGAATGTCACTAAATGTGTTATGTATAGTATATGAAATTAATTTTGCTACATTTACTCATTTAATTTAGTATATTCAGCTAATCGAGTCCTGCATATTTCACGTATATTATTTTCGTCCATTTAACGATGTTGATTTAATATGTTTAACTAAAAGTGTTTGGTAAAACATGTGAAATTAATTTCATACAATTTACCAGATATCTTCTTGTTGGTTTAGTATATTTTACTTAAAATATGCAAAACTAATTTTGTGATATTTACTCGTATGATTTCGTATATTACATTAAATAAGTTTTGCATATTTTACGTAAGGTATTGAAATAAAATATGTAAAATTAGTATTGTAACATTTACTCATACCATTTCGTACATTTTACGAGAGCACATTTCGTATACTTTACTTCACTTTTAGTAGTAAAATATACAAAATGCGCTCTCCTAAAATGTACGAACAGGATGTAGGTATATTCTATTAAACATGTTTCGCCATTATGCATGAAAGCTGTAAATTATTGGTTGACTGAAAATCTCTCGTAGCGTAATACCTATACTGGGTGACTAGTGCGCATAACTTATAAGGATGTTCAGATCATCGAACTAATGGTCCGACTGAACGAACATCCTCAAAAATTATGCGCACTAATAAAGTCACCGTGTATACGTTGTCGCCAGAGACTTGTAGTCAGCTGCCTAATTTACAAATCAGTAAACTACCCATAAAAAGTAAACGAAAACAAAATCACCCGCCAGTGAGCGGTATCATACAGTACAAAATAAAAGAACATGTTTAGCAAAATTTACCAAAAAGTACTCCAATTATAACTGTTAAAAATACACATTTAAATGTTAAACAAATTAAATCTGAATTTTATGATAAAATGTTACAATAATTTTGTTCGGGTTATAACTAAAATAGTTAAAGAAAACAAAATATTAAATGAATAAAATTGAGTATATTATTATAATTGTTATCAAATTACTTTTACAATAAAACTTATACAATTCACTTACAGGCGAGGTAATAACTGAAATATCACATAAAATAATCAACTAGTGTGTCACAAAACATGTGGCACACAATAATCATAAAAGGCTTTCAGGTTCAAAATGAACACTTCCCATAGTGTACACCGGTTTCAAAAGGTAGGTACCTACAACTCCCGAAAAAACACTTTTCCCAAAATGTACCTTTTTCAAAATGTACACTCTTAGAACAGATAGGAATAACTGACTGAACAGATTTTAAAGTACCAGGATCACATAAATATGGAGGTTAACTTATTTTTATTTACTTATTGTTCTAAGAATGTACATTTTGGGTAAGATACATTTAGGGAAATGTACATTCCGGGAAAGGTGCATTTTAAGAAATGTACTTTTTTAGAAGTTTTCTTTTGAAACCGGTGTAAATTATGGGAAGTGTACATTTTGACCCTGGAGGAAAAAAGGAATCAATTTAAACAGATGTTTCATTGTTTACAGTGCTTTCAATAAGAGCCCATATTTGCAACAAGTCATACTGAATTGGGTATTTGACTTGAGAATGGATTCTACATTTTAAGGTTTAAAAGAGCAAAGGTATAGCAAAATAAACCTCTACGCGAAATTTTGGCTCAATTTGACAAATTTTACTATGATTTCTAAGATTTCAAATTTGGTAAAAAAAAAAATCTAATCGCAAAATAGTGTTGATTATTAGAATCCATACGTAATTACAAATAATGTTGTTATTGATTTTTTAAATGTTTACACATCAAACAAATCATCACTAAGCAAAAACATCACTTTCTTTTGCGGCCGCGCGGTATGAAATGTGAAGTCACATTTCACAATTTGCTTCCCTTTCTGCTCTATTATACCTTAAAAGTATCCATTCTCAAGTCAGATATCCAATTGTGTGATATTGTTACTGATTGAGAAAAAAATTAGCAACGCGTAACAAACAGTATTACTGGATGCGAATTTTTATTCTCGTCTAGTAACGTGTTAGTAAATGATTCATATTTATCTCTTGGAGCAGTTACCTAACACCGTTACTTAAAGAATATTTTTTCACGTTCAGATGACGAAGGAGAAGAATAAGTATGAACCATTTACTAACACGTGTTACTAGATGAGAATAAAAATTCGCATCGAGTCACACTGTTACTCGTTGCGAATTTTTTTCACAACCAGTCAGTGTGACACGATTCAGTGCGACTCGTTGCGAATAAAGGAAAAGAACAGCATTTACAATACAACATAACAAGGCTGTCATAGAAACCAGAGAGAGCAAAAGGAAAACGTACACAGACCATAATAATATCTGTCAACATCAATAGATTATAATTTTAATTAAAATTTGCTGTAGCCCAAAATAAGTTTTTTTCTTAATGTACATAATTATTTATATTTAAATGAACTTAAAACTAAGGTTGGGGTAACCTCTTACAAAAGGCCCGTCGTAAAGGATGTCCAGAAGGGATCATCTTCAATCATGTGACTCTAAGGGTAGTTAGATATGCTGACCCATTCTGCAATAAAAAGAAAGAATTATCCGCCCACAATGTCCAGCATACCAACGCCATACAAAACCTTAATATTATATGTACATATTTATATTTAAATGTACTTAAAACTAAGGTTGCGGTAACCTCTTACAAAAGGCTCGTCTTAAAGGATGTCCAGAAGGGATCATCTTCAATCATGTGACTCTAAGGGTAGTTTGATATGCTGACCCATTCTGCAATAAAAAGAAAGAATTATCCGCCCACAATGTCCAACATACCAACGCCATGCAAAACCTTAATATTATATTACTTAACATTATTGCTATGTTTACATCTAACGCAGTCACAATTCAGCTTTATACTATCAAAATATACTAAATAATTCTTACAGTCAAATCCTACTTATCATATTAACCACGCTCTGCAACTATGTTGGAAATGTCACGGGGTAGTATGATAATACTAATTACTCCACACTCCACCTCAAATTTATAATTTTAATTAAAATTTGCTTTAACCCAAAACTCGGTTCGATAATCTCTCTAGTTACATGTACTTAATTCTACAGTATGTATCTCCATTACACATTATATGCGAATAAGTTGGAGCTATGATAAGGTCCTCAGGTTTTAAAACTTTCCATGCGTCAACCTCGACTAAGTTGAGATCAAACGCTTGTAGGTGTTCATTAAATCCGTTACAGTTAATTTCTTTACACAGAAAATAAATATCTGTTCCTGAAGCCGATACAAAAATAAATTTTATTTCAAAAAACTGGTACCTGTCTTCGTTGGAAATAATTAAAATAGCATGTTGCATATATTTGATCCCATTGAAAGAAACCCAGTTAAATGTACCAGTTAATTCTACATCTCGAGGAATTAAAATATTTTTAATGTCATTAATATTAGAGGGAATAAAGTTTACCCGTGAACTTAGTTTTATTCTAGCTTCATCTCTTTTTACAGTATAAAGTCTATGAGCAAATGACAGTTGTTCCTTAATTAACAAAGTTAAGGCTAAATTTTTTCTGGAGGTTATTATTGAAGCAGTGTTTTTTAATTGTTTATGTTTGGCTTCAAACCTCATGCACCAAATTAATCGTAAGGGACCAACTTGTTTAATAATATCAGGGTAATGAACCATAAAATGGTGTTTAGGTTTTAAGGTGTCACGAAATAGCTTTACGTAACCCTCATGGTGTTCGGTGATTAAAGATTCAAGTAAAGCAATTGTACTGTAATCAAAATTCCTGCTAAAAAGTATGTCAATTATCTTAAGCAATGTAAGAAAAAATAACCATACTTTATCATCTTCTGGGATTAAATCTCCTACTAATAGAGAGAAAATGTGTACAAACAACATCATTTCAGAAGCTGACATATTAAATTTGTTCTTTAATAAATGCTCCCGTTTTACTTTTGTACATTTGTCATTTAACTCATTTCCTTTATAGTCAAATAGTCGTAGCCGGTCATTAAGAGTATCTAAATTAAAAAGTTTTATGGTTTCCGTATAATACAAAATAATATGAGCAAGGTCATAATGACAAACACCTTCAAATATGTCATGCATTATATCAACACATAAATTGTCCACCACGTGATAAGTATTAATGTTGTTAAATATACAAGATTCATTAATACCTGTCACTGATACATCATTAGTTTCAACATCACAGGAATAATTTTCTCGATTTCTTAGAAGGTTGTCATCTTGTTTACATTGTTTTTTCATTATAGTTTTATCGGCTTTACAAATTCGACAGTAATAGTTACTTGAAAATGATTTTGTGAATCCTAGTACAGTATTAAGGCCCAAATTATCACCGATGACCATTGCAAGTATAAAATATACCCTGAAGTTACCTTCCGATGTTACTATATCAATGCCATTTTCCTCTAAACACTTCATTTCTTCAATAAGGTCGTGAAAAGTAGCCGCGTTTCCGTAAGTTTTACTATACGACGACTTATGCAACATAGCAACAAATATATTTTCTAAAAGTGATAAGTATTCACTTCCCATAGTTGGAAATTGGAAATATGTGGCAGAAATAGAATGAACCCCAGCATGACTTCCCAATGGATTGTTACATTCAAAATCGTCATTGTACAAAAAGTACGGTACGCATATGTACCCTTCTTTTCCAGATATTTTATGTTTCCAAACCTTGCCTTGAGTATAATTTGATATTGAATTAGGTTCAGCACCGTTATATGTTTTTAAAACAGAAATAAAACCGGGTAATTCGAAAATTTTCTTAAACATTAATTTTAAAGGTACTCTAGCTCCATACTCGGAATTTGGTCTTATTGAAGAATTGGCAGTATTTGAAAATGTACCTTCAGCAATAACAAACTTTTTAGGAGGTATATAAATGCCAAGTTCAGAAAAATGATTCATTACTTGATACTCTGTGGATAAATTTTCAAAAGGTTCCGATATTGTTTTAATTATTTTTTTTAATTTTTCGACATTTGTTTCTGAAGCACTAGGTAAAAGATCAGTTAACATATTACTAATAACATCAGTTATATGCTCTGAAATATTATTAATTATTTCGTTGGCACATTTTCGATTAATGTTAGGATTACTGTATAAAGACAAAGCGAAAGTGGCTGTTGAGTTATTAAAAATTTCATCTTTCTGGGGAACATGGTTACTTTCAGGTTCAAAAACAAAAGGGTGTTCATCATTATCACTATTACAGTCCAAGTTGAAAATTATTTGTTGGCTACTTGATATACTCGGTTCTTGAATAATATTGTTGTTTCTACAGTTTGATAGGCATATTTCGGAAGGTAGATTCAGATTATGAGCATTGGTCAGATGACGACGAAACGAACGTATATTTGAAAATATTCTGGTACAATTAAACTGTCTACAGCAATAAGTGGAGTTAGGTCGCAAATCATGGCTAAATTTCAAGTGTAAGAAAAATGATTTATAGTCGTTTAACACAGCCGAACACATAAAACAAATAAACATGTTTAAATAAACTATAGGTTCGATGGAAACAAATTAGACTTTTTTTATCACCTAGTACCTACAAAATAAACTGTTTGGCACAAAGGTTTTAAGACAGATCCGCCATAAAACAAGCTACACTTGAAATTTTTTTATCAGATTTGCAATCAATTCCGTAAAAATATTTTTGTATAAAGGTCCACACGTTAACACACTCTGTCGGGTACTCTAAATTGAAAACATGGAAAATTTTAAAGCATACATCAACTGCTTTTAGTAGGGTGTCGATCTTATAAATGACTGATTCATAATGGACATAGTAATCGGTTATTTCTTCTATCGATGACCCTACCACGACTATCAGTGGTTGGCAAGTAAGTCCTTTGGCCAAGTGCTCATCCTGACGCAGCTTGATCTTTGTTACTATTTCGCTCTGATTCTGTAATAGAACAAATACAAGGTTGAACAAATACAAACATACAAGATGTTCTAGGTCATAAATAATCTACCACACTGAACCCATTGCCTGTAAACTAAATCACAAGTCTTCATTGGGTTGAGTTCTTAATACTTGCTGATTTCCTCACGATGTCTTCCTTCACCAAAGAGCAAGTCATAATAAGAAAAAAACGAATCGGCTACCACAGGTTAATACTTTGTATTATTTATTTTTGAATTTATTGCGCACTTTATTTACCTACCGCGACATGTAAAATGAAAGCCTTTTCTGATTCAGCAATGCTTGGTTTATAATATTTTTTCTTATTTTCTTCAGCTTTAACTGGAATTTTAATGGTGGGTGGCATCTTCGAACTCATCAGTTTTAGGTAAACATAATCTCTCACATCTGCAAGGAGATAAAAATTATTACAAAGCTAAGCCTGTAAAAATGAGGACTGTCTATTATCTTTATTTAACATAATGAAAATAAATTAGCATCTACTGACCTGGTGTGGTACTATCGTCGTTCAAAGTTTTCAGATTATCCACGCAACTTTTTATTTTACTGTAAATTGGCAATGCTTTTTCCATGAATATTGGCCACTTTTTGAACAATTCTAGGTCATGGTTTGGGTACATGAAATCAAAATCTAATTCAACCTAAAAAAATAAAATTGAATGATTACCTACGCATAATTTTTTGTCCTAAACATAAAACCTATACTGTTAAATGGCATAAATATCAATTGGCATAATATTTATTATTAAAAATTCTAAAAGCATAATCAAAAGGCCGAATTTTGTCAAGCATAAATTAATATTGAATGGCATATTTGCAAAAAACTTAAATATTTAAATAATATATTAAATAATAAATTATCAATAATAATATTATTAATAATAAATTATACGCACAAGTTTGTAGCCCAAGCTTGCTTTGATTGAAGGCCACTCATTAAATAAGTCCTGGATGGTTTTATCTTTTCCAGATAAATCTTCTTTTCGCAATGTCCTTGTTAGTTTCCACTTCTCCACAACATCTACCCAAGGCTCTTTATTAAATTTCAACCATAGCTTCATATTATTAAGATCTTCAAGTGATACATTTTGGGACTCTTAAACAAATAACATTCTATGTCCATTGAAATTGAACTCTTAAAACTGTGAATGTGAGACGTTAATATAAGAACTCACAAAGCAGATTGTTTAGTTGAGTTCCACCGTGGTCGCCCGCCAACCGATCGCAGAGCGCGCGGGCGCAACCCGCCGGTCCGAGCGATTCTACTGGTTGCCCGTTCGGAGCGGCATTTAGGCACATCACGTCCACTTCGCATTTGATCTTCTTGGTCCAGTTCAACGTCCATTTCGCATTTGGTCCATTTCGCAGATTGTCATTTCCCATTTGATAATATTTCACATAAATATGGGAAAAGGTAAATGTTTTTTTATTTTTTTCATATTCTACAAATGTCAGACTTTTATTTTTACTGCGACGTACTAAGAAGAAAAGCAAAAAATTTATTTTAATATAAAGTGATTGAAAATATAGAAGCTAGCCTTTTCTGCGAAATGGACCAACTGCGAAAGAGACGTGTTTTCGGAAAGTGGACCAAATGCAAAGTGGACTTAATGCGACTAAATGATTTTTCATACAAGCAAAATGATTTTCAAACCCGATAGTGCAAAGTTGAAATGTTGAATAATATACCTTCATGAGTTTCAGTTATGGTAATGGTGGATGTTTCGTGTTTCTTTATGAGTCCTGATTTTCTTAAAATCCTTCTTTGGTTATGGTACCGGTCTACCAATTTCCCTCTTGCTGGAATATATGATTTCCCATATTTTCTACTAGGAACATAATATGCATCCTGAAAAATTGATTGTAATGTAGTAAATTCCAATTAGATTTTTTTTCAGACATTACCCATTACTTGATATTGCCATCGACCAAAATTGCTGAGGTAGCAGAGCAATTTTAATAGGGTAGTTTTCAAAGAAGAACAGGCAAAAAAAACCCAGACCCGACAGAAAAGTGACATATCTCAGTTTTTTTGTTATTGTTTATATAATCATATTATATAGTTTTTATATTCGAAATCAATGGCTAAAACTAAAATATTGCCTTATGTTTTTGTTCAGGATTTACACTAAAAAAGTACAAAATGCCTACGTATCTACACAATTCGTAAATATATGTAACTAAATGACGTAGAAAAGTAAGTCGTTATGGGATGTATTAAAAAAAAAGAATAATGTTCGTATAGGAAGTTATTTGTGTGTATGTATAAAAACGGTCACGTACTGTATGCATACCTACTACGGCTCAGCTGGTTTCAATTAGTGGAATAATCCGATCTGAATCATCGAATATGACGATTTTAATTAATCCTAAGTTGAGGGCGAATCCAGAAGGGCATGCTCTGACCCCAGTACCAGAGGCAAAAAGGAACGAACGGGGTGGAATTTTTTAGTCAGTAAGAGTCTGACACGCCCTCTCGCTCCACCCAAGGGCGAGAGATGTCATTAGATGATTTTAAACCACCTTAAAAAAAAAAATCCTAAGTTGAATGTTGTACTCGGAGTTCAAAAATTATATAATACAGCTGTATCTCCAGGTCTCCTGGATACATCCCATAACTATTTATCGTCATTTAGTTACATACATTACGAATTTTGTAGATAAGTAGGCATTTTGTATTTTTTTAGTGTAAACCCTGAACAAAAACATAAGGCAATATTTTGGTGTTAGCCATTGATTTCGAATATAAAAACTATATAATATGATTATATAAATAATAACAAAAAAACTGAGATATGTCACTTTTCTGTCGGGTCTGGGTTTTTTTTATATGGGACGTGACCGTTCTTCTTTTTGGAAACCACTTTTATTTAAAGATTGGGAACCAATTAATAAAATAAACGGTTTGTAAAAATTTGGAAAATACCCTATTGCCAGTGTAAGCGCTCCTTACAACAATCTGGTTATTGATCTGGAACACTGAAGGAAAAACCGAAACATTTAAAAACATTATTTTAAATAACGTTTCCGAGCCCTGGCGACGAGTTGCAAATGGGAAGAGTGCGCAGAATCCGAGAAAAGTCAAGACTATACATGATATGCTATCTATACTATAAAACTACTGTTACTATATTACCATAACTCTACTATAGTAGTACCAATATACTATTATCTAATCTACCATACCAAAATATTTTTGCAATAAAAATATAACCTTCGACTCGAATGGGAAAAATTTAACAATTTGACTGGACATGTCCTCATAATTTTTTGCATCCATCGAACCCTTCCTTTTTATGAAGTATTCTATAATACATTTTGATAAATTGTTTCTTATAGTTGTATCATCAATCTTCTTGTTCATATACTGAAGGCATATTTGTCCAATACTAGTGGTCTTCAGAATTTCTTTTAAATTAAAAGACTAATGGGAGAAAAAAAATAGGACTTATACACAGAAATGGTAAAAATAGTCAGTGTAATTACAAAAAAAAATTAAACAATGCTGTAATTTTTTTGACAATATTGTTTTAAAGAGACATCACATTTAAACAGGCGTCTAAGTTAAAGTGTTTAAAAATCTTTTGTAATAACACTAATTAAAAAAAAAAATCAATAAAACTATCAATTGGAAAAATGTAGATATGAAATCAAAGTTAACTCCACTACAGACATGGAATCAAATTCGACTCACTGGGAAATAAAAATCACAATATATCATGGAACCATGTAGCCAGAACATGGTTCCATCATCAGACCCGAAACATCATCACAAAACACTCGATAAAACCAATCTAACGGGCCCTAACACAGTGAGTTTCCGGCTACCAGGGTTCAGATCCTGTGGCCACCTTCCGACTCCATTCATCATCAGACCCTGAACATCACTTTACTTCATCACAAAGTGCTCTTCAAAACCATTCTAAAGAGCCCAAACACAGTGAGTTTCTGGCTCCATCCATCATCAAATTCTGAACATCACTCATCACAAAGCTCTATTCAAAACCAATCTAACGAGTCTAAACCGCTGGGTTTCCGGCTATTATGGTACAGATCCTGTGACCACATTGATTTTTTAATTAAAAAATAAAGAATTAGTGAATTTCATGAGTTTTTTGTTGATTGACCTTAGTTCTTCCATATTTCCTGACATTCTTAATCCTATGACCAAACTAACTTACAAAATTGGTAGAAAAGAAATAGGTAACGAAAAAAAAACAAACACAAAAAGGCAATAACATTGACTCACTCCTGGAAAACTGGCCATAGCCATACAGCAGGGAAATTCTTCTAGCATTATGGTCATTTGTAGCAGGAACAACATAGGGCGGGCTTTTTAATAGATAACTTATTTAATTTTGTAGTAGGTATTTATGGTATCGGTTATTAACAAGGCAATTTCAAAATAAAGTGTAAAAAACTAACCTCTTCGTTCGAAGTAGCACAAGAACAGCCACTCACCGCAGAACTATAATCGCTGCCCACATGTATTGGAAATTATAGTCTATGATAGATTAAGTTGGCAACACTCTCTCTTCCTGTAAAGCCGCCATGTAGTGATGGCGTGCTGTAGTTTGTACTAATGAATATTAAATGGTCTGGCTTGATTCATGGTGCCGTTTTATTCCACTACTCAACGATAACGTGAGCAAGTTATCGTCTATAGGTTATGGGCCCAGAACCCAGAATCCAAAAGCACCAAGATTAGGATTGGAGTCAGTCAGATCGACAAAGGATAGTGTAGGAAGTAAAAGACAAAATGGCTACTAGTACGAATTTTTCCTATCCAAGATTAAATGATGGCTCAAGCTTTTCGAACTGGAAGTTTCGAGTTAAAACGCTATTAGAAGAACGAGGTCTAAAAGATGCCATAAATAAGGACAAACAGTTAGACGAAAAAGTGAAGAACGAACTTGATGCCAAAGCAAAAAGCGTCATTGTTCAATGTATATCCGACAAGTTTATAGACATAATTAAAAAATGTAATACAGCATTAGAAATGCTAACAAAACTAGAGGAAATATTTGAAAGGAAATCAGTTTTCAATCAGCTCCACTTAAGAAGAAAACTACTGTCATTGAAATGTGGAAACAATGAAAGATTGACTGATCACTTTATAAAATTCGAGAATGTAATTTCGGAACTGGAGTCGTCAGGAACAGAGATGAAAGAAAATGACAAGGTATGTCACCTATTGTTGACACTACCAGACCAATACAATACTGTCGTAACAACGTTAGAAACTATGGACAAAGATTTGACGATTGATTTCATAAAGTCAAGAATGTTAGATGCAGAATTAAAAATAAAAGGTGATCAAAGTAATTCGAGCAAGGAAGCCGATGCTCACAGCTTCCTCACATGTTTTAAATGCGGCAAGGAGGGCCACAAATCTTTTAAATGTAGAAGTGACCAAGCTAACAGAGGCAATAATAGAGGTCAAAGAAGAGGAAATTACAGAGGCAGAGGAAAACAACATAGAGGACAAGCTACCAGCTCAGCGAATACTGCAGAACAGCAGGAGAATAATGATAACACATCAGTAACATTCTTCGCACAAGCATTCTCTACAAAAACAAATGACATGAATAGAGAAATAGAATTTGTGATAGACTCAGGAGCGACCTACCACATGATTAACGAAAAATATGAGAAGCATATACAAAACATAAGTGAAATACCTGAGATTAAAATTCAAGTAGCAAATGGAAATATCCTATCAGCAACAAGGAAAGGAACAATAATAGGAATAAGTAAGGAAAATCTAAAAATAAACTTTGAATGTTTAATAGTTAAAAATTTGGCTCACAACCTGATATCAGTACTAAGATTAAATGAAAAAGGATTTAAAGTAACATTTGAACTAACAAGAACAGTGATTAGCAAAGAAAGTCACAATATAATATGTGAAAATAATGGAAGACTGTGTAAAATCAAACTTAACCTGAATTTAGACGCTATGTTGACAAACAAAACAGATGAAAATCTATGGCACCGTAGAATGGGTCATTTAAACTATGGAAGCATGAAGGTACTAGGATTACCGCTGTCAAATGAACGCTGCTCCATATGTATACAAGCCAAAGGTACGCGTCAACCATTCAGTCCAACTCCAAAGCCAAGAACAAAGCAAATAGGAGAACTGATCTATTGTGATCTCGGAGGACCTGTCTCACCCATAAGTAGAAGAGAAGAAAAATACTATTTAACAATAATTGATGACTACTCACACTTTATGGAAGTCTACCTATTAAAATCAAAAGATGAAGCAAAAGGCTATATAATTAACTACATAAGAAGAATGAAAAACAATGGTACAAATGTTAGAAGAATAAGAACTGACAGAGGTACTGAATTTGTAAACAAAGAATTAAAAGTATTTTATAATGAAAATGGTATAAAGCAAGAAACCACATGTGCCTATACACCCCAGCAAAACTCAATATGTGAAAGAATGAATCGAACATTAGCTGACAAAGTGAGAGCTATGTTATTGGAAACAAATTTACCAAAGAAATTATGGGGCGAAGCCATCAGATCTGCAGCATATGTTATAAATAGATCCCCAACGAAAGCATTATATGGTGATACACCAGCCAGCATATGGTATGGAGAGAACAAACTTGAAAAAATAAGAGTATTTGGCTCAAAAGCATGGAGTGTCATATTACCTAAGCCAAGCAAACTAGAACCTAGAGCAAAACCTATGATTATGATTGGATATTGTGGATCGGGATACAAGCTATGGAATCCGTTAACAGATGAAACAGAAGAATCTCGAGATGTAAGATTTGACGAATCAGATTATAAGTATGATGAAAGCCAATGGAATAAATTCATTACTTTTGAAAAAGAAGAAGAAACGAAAGAACCAGAAATAGAATATTTAGAGGAAGAAAAGGAAAATATTCCAGAACTATCAAATGAGAAAGACCTGAGTTTAGATCAAGGGCAAGAGCAGAACAATTCAGAGAAAAGAAAACAAAGACCTACTAAGACACCAATAAGATTCCAAGATTATGAAATGTCAAATATGGCTTACGCATTACTGCTAGAAGATCCTATAAACTATGATGAAGCCATAAAACATAAAGATTGGTCTGAAGCTATACAGAAAGAGCTAGACGCACACAAAAAATATGGAACATGGGAAATAAGTGAACTACCAAAGGAAAAGAAGGCAATAGACACAAAATGGGTATTCCGTACAAAAGTAGATAATACCAAGAAAGCTAGGATAGTAGCAAAAGGATTTCAAGAAGAAACTACTGAAAATATCTATGCACCAGTTGCTAGAATGACAACTGTGAGACTATTTCTAAACAAAGCAGTACAAGAAGATCTGCCTATAAAGCAAATGGATATACCAACAGCATTCCTGAATGGTGAACTAAAGTCTGACATATACATAAAGTATCCAGAAGGGTTAGCAAAAGAAAAAGGAAAAGTTTTAAAATTAAGGAAAGCGCTATACGGACTGAAAGAAGCTCCAAGATGTTGGAATGAAAAACTCAATGATTTTCTCATAAAGAAAGGATTTAATCGTTCACAAAGAGATTTCTGTCTATACACTGGAAATAATGTTTACATATTAATATTTGTTGATGATATTTTAGTTATTGGAGATGGACAGAAAATAATACAAAATTTGAAAGAAGAATTTAAAGCCAAAGATATGGGCAATATACATAAATTTCTAGGAATGGAAATTAGGAGATTTGACAATGGAATAGAAATAAATCAGACACAAATTATTGATAAGATTTTATTAAAATTTAATATGCAAGATTGCAAAGGCGTATGTACACCTATGGAAACGGGTTTACACATAGATCCAGACGAAGAAATCTTGACAAACATTCCATACAAAGAACTTGTAGGCTCACTGATGTATCTTGCTACAATTAGCAGACCTGACATATCATATTCAACAGGATTCTTGAGCAGATACATGAATCGATCAACACCAACACTCTGGAAAGCAGGAAAAAGAATTTTGAGATACCTGAAACAAACAAAGGAAAAAGGATTAATTTACAAAAAAGAAGAAAATAATAATAATTACTTACATGCATTTTCAGACGCAGACTGGGCAAGTGAGAATATTGATAGGAAAAGTGTAAGTGGAATCGCTATATTCCATCAGGGCAATTTGATCAGCTGGACTTCGAAGAAACAAACTTCAGTCGCATTGTCTACAGCAGAAGCTGAATATGTCGCTGCTGCATTAGCTGTAAGTGAAATAATTTTTATATTAGGAGTATTACAGGATTTAAAGTTTTGTGAAAATATAAATTCTACACTGTTTATTGATAACCAAAGCACTATTAAAATGATAGAAAGTTACGAAAATAGCAAAAGATGTAAACATATTGATATTAAGGTACATTTTATTAAAGATATTGTAAGCAAAGGTTTAATTATGTTAAAGTATGTGTCTACTAACCAAAACAAAGCTGATATATTTACCAAGGCACTGTCTAAGGATAAACACAAGTATTTTTGTAATTCTCTCGGTTTATTGTGTTAAATAATATAATTGTGTTGTGTAATATTATGTCAATTTATGTACTCTTATTAGTTAATAATTGATGTGGAACTCTGTGAAATGTTTACAAATTATAATGATAACCTACAAATTTTGAACTGTCATGTTGACATTTGTGAATTGTGTCAAACAAATGTCAAACTTGAATTGTCACTAGTGTCATGTGTCAATTTTAATGTTGCCAGTTTTGTAATGTTTTGTATGATGGTAACAAGTCCAAGTTTAGTAATTTTAGTTTTGTCTAATTTAAAAAGAAAATAAGAAACTTGAACTTGAGCCGGGGTATTGGAAATTATAGTCTATGATAGATTAAGTTGGCAACACTCTCTCTTCCTGTAAAGCCGCCATGTAGTGATGGCGTGCTGTAGTTTGTACTAATGAATATTAAATGGTCTGGCTTGATTCATGGTGCCGTTTTATTCCACTACTCAACGATAACGTGAGCAAGTTATCGTCTATAACATGCCCCATAGAATCCTTATCTGATTCTATTGATTCTGTGTCTAAAGAACATGTTTTCTGTAAAAATTAAGATAAGATAAGACTTTAAGCATAATATAAGTTCATTTGTACCTATGTTATTATTTTATTAATGTGAAAAACAATTTCAAGTTGACTCCAGCTAGATCAGTGCTCATACTATTAAGAGCATTTGATCTGAGATACATTAGTAACATTTCTACCAAAACTAAAAATCTTTAAAATAATAATCTTTACTAATATTATTAAGCTGAAGAGTTTGATTGCTTCTATGTTTGAACGCGCTAATCTCAGGAACTACTGGTTCGAATTGAAAAATTATTTTTGTGTTGGATAGTCCATTATTTGAGGAAGGCTTTAGGCTATATATCATCACGCTACATACAACCGCGGGACATTTTCAAATTAATGCGGGTGAAACCGCAGCAAAAAGCTAGTAATATATAATTATGTAGTTTATTTACTTCTTTTCTCTTATAGTACAAAAACAAAATAATATGAACAAATCAATGAGGTTTAAAACAAGCAAAGCCTGTGCTTGAGATTACCGAGCCTAAAGGCTCCTTTGCTACATTCTGGAAAGTAGGTACAATAATAGGTATATACTTCAAAATACTCACCAGGGATTTATTTTCATTTTTAAATTGAGCTAATCCAGCCTTGAATTTAATTCTATCCTTTATTCTTGATTTTGGAATCAGCTCATTTATATCAGAATCAGAAATATTTTCTATGCAAAATACATCCAAGTCATGTTCTAAAAAAAGAAGGAAACAATAATTTGGTAATTTCCCAGTTTGACATCAGCAAATTTTGTATTTGGTGGCAGGGCAGGGCCCTGTTTAATAAACGTTACAATCCTACAATTTTGTAAAATGTTGTTGAATAGTACTAGCTACAAGTACTGTTTATTAAACACAACAAATAGTGAGAATTTTGCACATAAAAATTCGCAATTCACCTTTGGATCAGTACCTCCGGAGTTACCCACCGCTATTAACAGATATTCGCTAACTAGGGTGTCATATTAAAGGCTCAAGGTCAAGGACTATTTAACGAGCTATGTTTGGAGTTATTGCGCGTTCATTTCAGAATTATGGAGATCTACAGTACAGGTTTAGGCCCGAGTCACACCGGAATGGCAGCGGCCGGCAGCGACGCGGCGACCACTTTCAGTGTGAAATAATTTTAAACTTTAACTACATACCTACTTACTTAGAAGACCAGTATCGCTTGAAAAGCTTGAAAAGGTAGCGCGGCCGCCCGCGGCCTCGCATCGCCGTTTGCAGCCGCGCGCCTCTTGGCGTTTCCACCCGCGGCTGCCAGCGGCGACGCGAGGCCGCTCGCGGGGCCGCGCGCTCCTAACTAGTCATGAAGATACCAGGCGCGCGGGGTCTGGAGGAAGCGCGAAGCCGCCAGCGTCGCCGCTGGCGGCCGCTGCCATTCCAGTGTGACTCGGGCCTTACCAACTTAGAATAGCAAACAAGCTTGCAGTGGCAAGGCAAGGCACATAGGAGAACTGGCAGCCGCCGGCGCCGTTGGATGGCGACCATGTAGGTACTTTACGACAAGACTGACCTGACGAAGGTACCTATTCTATCATTCTAAGTTGATAATAAGTAGGAACTTAGAACTTACCTTGAAATACAGCTTGTGTTTCTTTCGAGACTCCCCAGGAATCGAGAAGTGCTATGGCGAAGTTCGAGTCTAATGTAAATCCTAACGTATTTTCTGACGTCGAGTCCATTTTCACTCACTATGAACATTGATTGAACGACTATTACTCTAGCGTACTTAACTGAATGATTTAATAAATATATCGTAAAATAAATCGTTGCGACTTTTAAAGTGCAAAATAAAATCGCAAACGACAATAATTCCTGCGCGCACTACGATTTATTATCGATCCGATATCGTCAAAGAACCCAAGTCGACTGACCGCTGCGCTTGCGATTTTTTCCGCATTGCGCGAAGCCAGTAGAGCTTCATAGGCTATAGGGTACAAAACGGAGAGATGTTAATCTGGCAACTCTAAGTCGTATCGAGTCGAGAACGGAACGCGAATAGTTGGAAGAATAGGTATGACGTCACGTCAAATGACATTAAAGTTTAGTAAAATCTCAAAGATGTTTCGTAAAATCAACATTTTAATTAGTAACATGTAGGTAGGTATATTGGTATGGTATAGATCAAAACAAAGAGTAAAATCGTTACTTTTTTAATATTTAATCTTACCTACTAGGTATATTATAATTATGCGAAAGTTTGTGAAGATGTTTAGATGTTTGTGACTCAATCACACATAAACGGCTTAACGGATTGTGATGAAAGGGGTTTGGCTAAAGTTGGCGTCGTTTTGAAGTTGCGCGGCCAGTAATGAAACTTGGATATTTTGAAAGAATAGATTAAAGCGATCCAAAAATATTATGGATGCATTTCTCTAAATCTAATCGGAACGGAGATATTTGGTTTTGAATTGCTCATTAAAATCGAAGAAGTTATTACAGTCTATTGCACTGTTTAAGGTTCCAGTCGTATTTTTTTCAGAATTCAGACCACACGGTAGGCGCAGTGGCTCAAGCAGTTGACTGCTGCGCTACGTGTCGCGGGTTCGATTCCCACACAGGGCAAATATTTGTATGACTTGCAGATAGTTGTTTCGGGTCTGGGTATTTGTGTGTTTGAGTTTAAATGTTTGTGAATGCACCCACGATACAGCAGACTGAAGTTCCTAGTGCTGGCCAACGATGAAAAAATAATCAAAATAAATTAAATACGTACGTAGATTGCATGGCTCGATGTCTGTTATCTATGGGCTGATGCATTATAAAGACTTGGCATTGTGATCGTTTGTGTATTGTGACAGACCCAGCATACCTCTTTAGACTCTTATATGTTTAAGATTTGGATGTATAACACCATGGATGTAATTAACAGTGCATTTTGCATTTGTAGCCAGCGAAGTCTGAATCGTGTCGGCGGGACATTCTCGTAGAAACTGCTACACAAGGGCTGGATGCAATATTGCTCTTGTATTATTTATTCCTTTTCCCAACTATGTTGGGGTCGGCTTCCAGTCTAACCGGAGGCAGCTGAATATCAGTATTTTACATGGAGCGACTGCCTTTTCCCAACTATGTTGGGGTCGGCTTCCAGTCTAACCGGAGGCAGCTGAATATCAGTATTTTACATGGAGCGACTGCCTATCTGACCTCCACGTCCCAGTTAATACTGGGTAATACGATACCCTTTGGTAAGACTGGTTGTCAGACAGAGTCAGGTCACTGACAACCAGTAACGACTGCAAAAGATCTATATATGGCAGCCGGGACCAACGGCTTAACGTGCTTTCCAAGGCACGGAGGAAACTCGGTATATAATCCACACCCACCCATCCACAGACCCACCTAGGCAAGCGTGGCCTAACCTAAAGATCGACTCAAGTAGCAGTTATTATTAAGCCAGCTCTAATATCAACCTTCTAAACACATAACTAAGATTTCTTTACGCAGAACAGTTATTGAAGAAGACATTTTTATAATATTCAAACTCAAATATCTCAGTTTAGAAATGACTTAGGACAAAAATAATTTAACATGTATGTGTATTTGACACAGCACAACAAAATAACATGAAAATTAAAAGTGGCCGCTCAAAAAAAAAATGACGCCACTAGCCCATACAAAGTTAGCCAAACCCCTTTCGCACACATATAGAATATGATCTGGATTAACAGGATAGGTACTTTTTATCTCGGAAAAATTAATGGTTCCCGTGGGAACCACAACAAAATCCTAATAGTGAAGAGATTTAGTTGAAATTTGGTATAGGGATATCTTTCATACCGAATTAACGTTTTAGGTAAATCCAGGAATTTATGTGCAAATAACTAACCCCACGCGTACGAAGTCGCGGACGCCCGCTAGTAATATAATAAATGCGAAAGTCCGTTTGTTTGTACGCCTTAATTCACATCTTATCTACCTACTAAACCGATCATGATTCATAACTTTATAAGTATTTAGATCAATTTTCGTGTCTCTTCTTTTTTACCCGATTACGGCGAAGCAAAAAACGAAAATATATATGATTTTGACCGGTATGTATGTATGTATGTGTTCCCTTATAACTTCTAAGCTACTTGTAATAATTTGACAATAATAGTCTTCTAGTTAAAGGATACTAGCGGCCGCCCGCGACTTCGTACGCGTGGGGTTAGTTATTTGCATATATTCCAGGATTTACAACCCCAAAAGTATGTTCATTATTATTATTATGTTCCCTCATAACTTCTTAACTACTTATGATAATTTTATAAATGAAGTATCGTTAGAAGCGTCTGGTTTTAGGATATGTGAAGACACATTTAACTGAAAGGGGATTGTCCAATAATGGCTTGGCGTGAACAGAAGTCTTAGAAAAATCCAATTGTATCAAAAAATATCCTTTTATAAAACATGAATATTTGTGATTTTTAGTTGTATCTATTCGAACTGATAAAAATAATAATTTAATAAAAAACTTTTTCAAAAAAAAATTAAACCGACTTCTAAAAAAACACAAAAAAGTATAAAATAACTTTTCTTTCGGAAGTCGGTGACTTTTCTTCTTATTTCCTTTGCTTTATTGTCACCGACTTCCGAAAGAAAAGTTATTTTATACTTTTTTGTGTTTTTTTAGAAGTCGGTTTAATTTTTTTTTGAAAAAGTTTTTTATTTTACCCTTTTTAGTGAGTACAGTCGTGATATTATGTTGTGTAATGGCGTAAAAAAGCATAGATATGCGATAGCAGCAATCCCGGTTAATCTGCTGTTATTATTTGAAGAGTTCCTTCGATTTCTCCAAGATCCCATCATCAGACATTGACATGGTGATAATGGGACCACAAGGGAAGCACCAGCTTTCGAATAAAAAACGAATCATCAAAATCGGTTTACCCAGTCGAAAGTTATGAGGTAACAAACATAAAAGTTAATTACATCATCCACATAGCAGTAATCAAAAAAATGCTCACAAAATAAAAAGTACTGAACCAAATTGGATGAAATTTTTATGGGACCAATTGGAAGGTGTACTCTTTCAATCAAAAGAAGAATTTTCAAAATCGGTCCAGGCGTCTTTGAGAAATCGGGGAACATACATAAAAAAAAAAAAAAGATTACGACGAGTTGAGAACCTCCTCCTTTTTTTGAAGTCGGTTAAAAAGTATTTTAACAACTTAATATAATTTTTCCGGTTGCCATAAATCTCTTCTATTAGTAAGTTGCAATTTATTATACTTTTAATCGATTTACATCAATCAAAGTATTTAATGAAAGCACTAACATCACCAATTACATTATACAGAAAATCAGTGCCTATATTAAAGTAAGTATGTACATAATTATAATATTACATTATTTGTACCATAATATAATAATTACTGCATCAATTTCGAATGTAATCGATTTATTAGTATAGATCGATTTTCATGGCAACACTGATTAATATGTCATTTTGACAAATGTTTATCGTGTTGCGTCTTGAGTTTGTTGTGAATATCTTAATTTGTTTTTATCTCGACTCATGCTTATTATAATGGACACCGATAACTCTACTTACAACGACCTAGCATTCCTACCGGTACTGATCGAAGCCCAAATGTTGACCTCGGAACAAACACGGCCGAATCCACGCATCCCATAATTGGATATAATACCAATGGAAGGAACGTCTGACGCTTCGGATTGAGATGCATTAATTGTGGTACCGACGTTATTCAAAGGAGAAGGCATACCCTCCACCTTGCAGAGGTTATGTCGGTAATACGACAGTGGATCGCGCCCCAACCGGTAAGTGTTCAATTCGCCATTTGCTATTACTTTATTTACTAACACATGAGCGATAACTTGTGTCCGTTCCATTGGTAAGTGTATGGATGCACCTTGAATGTCTGTGAAGAATTTCGCCTGCAGTTGGCTTTTATAAGGTGAATATAAGTTTTTTTTCTTTGCTCACAGGTGACTGATAGCACTGTTGTATGCCATTCTTGCTGGACCCGAGCCTTAAATGCTTCAACAGTTACTACTGACGAACCTAGTACTAGTGGTGGTCACCATCGTCGTGTCTGTGTCAGCTGTGGTTGTTCTTTGTTGAGAACAAGATCTCACAGGCTACGTACTGACACAGAACGAGAGGCACGTATACGGAATACAATAATGGAGACAATTATGCCACAACAAGTAAGTATCCTTTTATCTTCTTTTATATTCTATTCTATTAGCTTTTTATATGATTAAGAAGCCAACCTGCATAACCAGTTTTTGATTAAATATAAAAACAATATAGGTGACATACATACCATGCACGGTTCTACAAAACCCAGTGCAATGAGCCTGTTAGTGTTCAGTCATCGGTTAGAATTGTTACAGAGTCGAATTTTCACTTTCGCAACATTGTCTATTTTACTTTGAATCTTTTATCTTATGTAGCCAAATGCATTCTTACTTTAAAGATTATATATTAAGCTAAAAATATGTTAAATAAAAATAAACTATTATTCCAGTTGCACGGATCAGATGAAATCTGCCACCCCTGCTGGCAGCGAAGTGACAGACTGTCAACTGGAACTCTTGAGCTACCTCGCCAAGGGTCGACGGACAGTGGGTTGCTGTGCCCATGTCATGACCATTATTTGGTTTATGAGTTGGGCAAGGTATCAAGAGAACCTTAATCCACATGCCCAGTTTTTAGATAATGTTTTATTAACATACGAATCAGAATAATAAAAATATGTTTAAAAATAAAAGATTATATTATTTCTAAACTTCCCTAGAAACATCCTTTAAAAAACAGCTAAGTATTAGATCTAACTGCATACAAATCTTTATTGTTTTTTTAATTTCGTAGTTTCTGTACTCAAATTTCAGTTGACCTTAAAGAGTATTTTGATCACAGTATGAAATAGGATCATTTGGCAATAAATAATATTTAGGGTTGATTTATTGTTTTTCTGTTCAAAATGTATGGGAAAAGTTTTTGGCGATTGCTGTCATTTCTAGTACATACCTTAAATGGTCCCATAGTCTTTAGATCCCCACATGAAATAGGACCGATTGCCATTTTTTTTGTACATTACATTTTTTTTTTTTTTGCTGACTGTTACCTTTTTCCGAAATCTGTGAAAGCAGTTCAGAATCTCTTAAAAAGTTATGGATGGTCTCATAGGAACAATTTCCTGTAACTATACTTAACGGTTAAGGTTATAGTATGAATGAATTATGTTATCAAAGCAAAGGACCATTAGATTGAATTTCCTTTAAAGCGCTATTTTTAAAAGTTATGTAAACATTTAGTATTAAATCTAGATCTCCCAAAAGTACCATTAAAAACTACTGTACGATATAGACAAGTATTGTAGGCATTTCAAGGGCAGAGCTCCATAATTTGGGCATTATTTAAGTAAGAATGTTTGTAGCTACAGTCCAGAAACAAAAAAATCAAAGCAAGCGCCTAGTCAATATTCAATAGCAATGTCACGTAGAAACGCTTTATGAAAAAAACATCAGTGAAAAGTTACGATTTACAATGAAAATATAACTTTTGAACCAGCGCATTATATAACATTCAATCTAGATATTTTAGAAGTACCTTTAAAGAGCTATTAAAAGACATACATCTCCATTCTGGGCACCACTGGGGCAGGAATGGGCATGGTTCATTATCTCATTAAATGCTGTTGTATTCTGTATATTTGTAGTATTTGCCGAATACAACTTTGATTTGTACAAATGAGTGTATATGCACACACTTATATTCGGCAAATACGAAAACATATTGCATTTAATGACATAATTTTGCTTTCATAACATAGTTCATAGTGAACAAATTGCCGTTAGTTGTCGGAACACGCTAAAATTATATATAATATAGAAGCTAAAACCCATGGAAACCCGTTATGTGCCTAGAATAGCGAGTCATGTCACGGGCTAATGTTTAACCTTAAACAAAAGTTCTTTGTAAATTTTATTGACAAGCTTGTGTAAAATGTACACACTTATTTATTTCTAATCTCATAATTTGTTTCAAGTAAAATCAATCTTCCACTTTTTTAGT
This sequence comes from Diarsia mendica, assembly GCA_949316265.1. Taxonomy (NCBI): domain Eukaryota; kingdom Metazoa; phylum Arthropoda; class Insecta; order Lepidoptera; family Noctuidae; genus Diarsia; species Diarsia mendica. The sequence continues at coordinate 6,017,934 of OX438898.1, forward strand.
TTTTACGAACAACTTTAGTATTTGTAGATTAGCAAGCGTCACCTGTCGGGAAGAACTGACTTCGAAACTCGTTCTGTTGTTTAAATAAAAGTTCTTTGTTGATTTTATTTACAAGCTTGCGTAAAATTATCATATTGCTAATGTCAATTATATGAAATGTATAATCTCATAATTTGTGTCAAGTAAAATCAATTTCTTAATTTGTTAGATTTTACGAACAACTCTAGTAGAGTAGCAAGCCACACCTATCGGATATCTGGAGAACCGTGTTGCTAGATTCGTACTGTTGTTTAAACAAAAGTTCTTTGTTAATTTTATTGACAAGCTTGTGTAAAATGTACATATTTGTAATGTCAATTATATTAAATATACCTCATAATTTGTGTCAAGTAAAATAAATTTTCCACTTTGTTAGGTTATACGAACAACTTTAGTAGATTATCGAGCGTCACCTGTTGGACATTTGGAAAACTGTTTTGCTAAACTCGCACTGTTGTTTAAACAAAAGTTCTTTTTTGAATTTATTTACAAGCTTGCGTAAAATTAACATATTGCTAATGTCTATTATATGAAATGTATCTCATAATTTGTGTCAAGTAAAATCAATCTCCTAATTTGTTAGATTTTACGAACAACTTTAGTAGAGTAGCAAGCGACACCTATCGGATATCTGGAGAACTGTTTTGCTAAACTCGTACTGTCGTTTAAACAAAAGTTCTTTGTTGATTTTATTTACAAGCTTGCGTAAAATTAACATATTTCTAATGTCAACTATATTAAATGTATCTCATAATTTGTGTCAAGTAAAATCAATCTTCCAATTTGTTAGTTTTTACGAACAACTTTAGTAGATTAGCAAGCGTCACCTATCGGACATTTGGAAAACTGTTTTGCTAAACTCGCGCTGTTGTTTAAACAAAAGTTCTTTGTTGACTTTATTTACAAGCTTGCGTAAAAGTAACATATTTCTAATGTCAACTATATTAAATGTATCTCATAATTTGTGTCAAGTAAAATCAATCTTCCAATTTGTTAGTTTTTACGAACAACTTTAGTAGAGTAGCAAGCGACACCTATCGGATATCTGGAGAACTGTGTTGCGAAACTCGTACTGTTGTTTAAACAAAACTTCTTTGTTGATTTTATTGACAAGCTTGTGTAAAATGTACATATTTCTAGTGTTAATTATATTAAACGTATCTCATGATTTGTGTCAAGTAAAATCAACTTTCTTATTTGTTAGTGTTACGAACAAATTTAGTAGTGTCACCTGTTGGAAATTTAGAGAACTCTTACGAAAGTATTTTACAAACTATCTTTAGTGTATTCAAATATTTGTTCGATAAATTTTACTATACTTAAAATAGTTTTAGTCAATCTGTTTTGTTATGTAAAATCAACAAAGTGGATTTTGTTAAATTCACTCTTGTTATAGTAAAATTAACTATGAAAAGGGTTGACTATGGCAGTTCATTACTCAACCTACGCTACTTTAGTACATTCAACAATTCTTTTTTTTCAGTGTATTTGACGACACCGTTGGCGCAATAGCTAAGAGATTGGCGGCTGCGCACGGAGCGTAGCCGCCAATCTCTTATCGTCCTGGGTTCAATCTTCGCATGGAACAAATATTTGTATGACCCTATTTTTGTATGTGAGATTCATGCGAGATTATATGTTGGTAAGCCCACCCACGATGCAGGAGTAATTTCTAGCGTGGGGCAACGATTTGTTTGCACTCTGCAGTAGCTTCTCTCTAAATCAGTTCTTGTAACATGAAGGAAACAGGACACGCAGGACATGATTTATTATGTGTGTTTGTGGAATAAGTAAGAGCATTTTATCACAACAAGGAGTCATGTAGACGTATGAATTTTGAACGAATAAAGAAACAAATATCATTAAAAGTTATTCTGTATATCATTAAAAGTTAGTCTGTCGATATTCTGTATATGTGTATGTTTGTTTACTGTTATATATTTGGATACTAGTATTTATTTTATATGTGTATATATTGGTATGTATGTTTATGCTTTTGTTCATAATAATTTTAATTAAAATATTGTTAGTCTTGTCTACACACTGTGTCTACATTTCTTATCCAACTATCCTCTCGCAGGTCTGCTGGAAGAAATTTCTTTTGAAATAAGCAGTACCTTTGTGCTCTCCTATTTGTTATGTTTTTATCCTTTTTTGTATTTTGTGTGTGCATAAATAAATAAATAAAAAATAATAAATAATAAATAATAAATAATAAATAATAAATAATAAATAATAAATAATAAATAATAAATAATAAATAATAAATAATAAATAATAAATAATAAATAATAAATAATAAATAATAAATAATAAATAATAAATAATAAATAATAAATAATAAATAATAAATAATAAATAATAAATATTATAACCGGTGAAGACCTCGTATATTCATCATCATCTTCCTACCCTTACACCATTCTATTTGGGGTCGACCCAACACGTTTTCTCCTTCCATTCTTCCCTGTTGGACGTCAAAATCGTTCTAAAAACCTAGAATAATATGGAAGGCTCTTTCGCTACAAAACTTTCCGGCGCCGTGGAATATTTGCATAGTGTTCACGCATTATTAACACATTTGTTCATTCACATAATTAATGAGGACTAGGAGTACTGTCAAGGCGCTTTACAAGGTTAAACATTGCTACGTGGTTCGTACTTATTATTGCTACGTTTTGAATATAATTCCATGGTTTTCTAAGTTTCAGTGTTTAATTTAAATAAGTAAGTCTTGTTAGGTACCTAAGAAAGTCATAAAATATAAATTCAAATTCAAATTCAAATTTATTTATTGTTTGTCACAGGTGAAATATTAGGTCTTATGATTACAATATATTGGATCGCTGCAACATACCTATAAGGTGTACAATTTTTGATGCTGGTTCCACATTTATAACATTCACTACATTTTACTGAATTTCAAAACAATTATTCGCTCTAAATCAGCGTCCATCATTCATCATGCATTAATATAGTTACAAGTTCACGTAGTCAGATAAACAAATTAAATTATCCAATTGATTTCATGATAATTACATGATACATTGATGTCATTAAAATTAAATTATTCGTGTCATTCAAATTAAATTATTGATTTATGTCATACAAATTAAATTACCCATTCAGTCATTGTCTAAAGGTCAATCAAAGTCATCAATATTTTTGTCATTAAAAAAGTCATTAATTGAATAATAAGCCTTACATATTAAAAATTCCTTTAGACTTTTTTTAAAACTATCTAAGGTTAAAGTACCTTTTACATTTTTTGGAAGTTTGTTATAAATTTTCACATCTATCCCAAATATACTCATTTTAAACTTAACTGTCCTACACTTAATTCCACATAATTCATGTTTATACCGTGCACTTCTCAATGTGTCATATTTACTTAAATCGCGTTTTATCATTACTGCTGCTTCATAAATGTATAGTGATGGAAGCGTTAAAATGTGTAGTCTTGGAAACTCTGTTCTACATGAATCGGTTTGTTTAAGCCCACATATACTCCTAATACACTTTTTCTGGGCCTTAAAAGCATATTCCCTGTTGGTTGAATTGCCCCAAAAAAGAATACCATATTTGATTGTAGACCCTACGTATGCATGGTAAGCGCTAAGTAATGCTCTCTCGTTAACAATTTTTCTTAGCATGTAAAGGGCATATGAAAATTGGTTTAATTTTTTACAAACATGATCAACCTGAAGTTTCCAATTTAGCCTAGAGTCAATATAAATACCAAGAAACTTAGTGTTGTTAACTTCTTTTAATTGTTCGCCTTTGTAATGTATTTTTAGATTTTTCCCCGTGTTAGTATTTTTATTTGTGAAAGTCATATAATTCGTTTTGTCAATATTTATTTTTAGATTATTTACTTTTAACCATTTTATGATATCTTCAAGTGATTCGTTAATGTCGTTTTCATAATTGTCTTTATCTTTGTTCGTAAAAATAGCTGTACTATCGTCTGCAAATAGTATCATTTCCTGTTTTATAATTTTCGGTAGATCGTTTATGTAGATGATAAACAAGAGAGGTCCAAGAATACTTCCCTGTGGCACTCCATACATAATAGTTCTTGGGTCTGACGTATATGTTTGTTCTAACTTTTTGTCATTTATTATTTTTGTTATCTGTGTTACTTGTGATCTGTCAGATAAATATGATTTAATAAGATTTAGTGCATTTCCTCTTACCCCATACTTTTCTAGTTTGTTCAAGAGTATTTGATGATCTACATGATCAAAGGCTTTAGACATATCCATAAAAATGGCAGTTAAATGTTGCTTGTTATCTAGCCCTGTCATGACATTTTTAAGAAAATTTAATAGAGCACTGCTAGTGGATCTGTCTTTTCGAAACCCGAATTGTTCGTCTGCAAATATGTTGTTAGCTTCAAAGTAGTTATATAAGTTATTATAGATTACTCTTTCAAATATTTTTGCAAAGACTGGGATTAGAGCGATTGGTCTGTAATTTTTCATTTCTTCTTTGTCGTCTTTTTTAAATATGGGATTTATGACCGTTAATTTCAGTTTCGAAGGAAACACTCCGTGTTCCAGGCACAAATTAATAATGTGACTAAGTACTGGAGAAATGAGATGCGATACACTTTTAACTATTTTTGTATTAATGTTATCGTACCCCGTACTATTAGTATTTTTTAACATTTTTATTATTTGGTCTACGTCAAAAGGGGTTGTCGGTTTCATAAAAATAGAATTGGAGTTATTATATGTCAGGGTTTTAAGAGGTATACCATTGTCTTTCAGTGTCATTTTTATATCGTCAATAAAAAAGTTGTTAAATGTCTGAGCTATTTCAATCGGGTTTGTAACTATTCTATCATTTAGTTTTATTTGATTTATTTCCTCCTTAGGTGTTACTGTCTTGTTATTGTTGATGATTTTCCACATAGCTTTACCTTTGTTTGTCGCTGAATGAATGTAGTAATTGTTTTGTGCTTTTTGCGTTTTTTTTATTATTGTTCGTAGTCTTTTTGTATATTCTTTATAGTGTATTTTGTCTTTCGAATTTGAAGTTAACCTATACTTCCATAGCAATTGACGTTTTCTTTTTGAGCATAGCCTAATTCCTTTGCTGAGCCATTTTGGCTTTTTAGAAATTGGTATTTTTACTCGTATTGTCGGAAAACACAAATCATAGAATAGTTTAAATAGATCGTAAAAGGAATTGTAAGCAATTTCTGGGTCATTACTTGAGTAACATTCTGTAAAACTAAGACTCTTAATGCATTTAATAAATGTTTGAGTGTTTTCTTCACAATAATCTCTTTTATATTTATACCAGTAGTCAATGCTATAACTTTTCTTTACAGGGCATCTTAACAATTGTGCTGTATGATCTGACAAGGAAAGTTCTAGAACGGTAGATTTGGCGCCTCTAATGTTATGCGCTATGTTGTCAATGCATGTCTTGCTACTTAACCTAGTCGGTTGATGAATAGTTAATTTTAAATTAAAACTCGCTAATAGTTGCTCGAATTGTTGGGATACTTTATTAGTTTTTGCCCTGTCTATATTAAAATCACCGCACACTATAACTTTTTTGTTAGAATAACCTACTTTCGTTAGTAATTCTGCTAGTCTAGTAAAAAATAAGTCAATTTGGTCTAGTCTACTTTTAGGAGGTCGATAAACGCATAAAATTATAATTTTATGGTCAATGAGTTCGATGCCACTACATTCAAAAATATTATTGACGCTAAGGCTTTTGGCTTCTGTCACAATTTTAAATTTATGCCTAGATTTTAATAAAATACACGATCCCCCATGTCTATTGCTGCGTGAAAAATTATCCCCTAATGTGTAATTGGGCAGTTTGAGTAGTTTCGTGTCTTCAATAGTCATGTTGTGTTCCGTTATGCATATAATGTCAATTGGATTTTTATCATTCTTATCTCCCAATGAGTGTAAGTGTGCAGTAAGCTCATCTAATTTCGTTATAAGGCCGTTAATGTTTTGATGAAGAATGTTTAAGTTTTTAAACACGAAAAAAACTATTACTGGTTGAACAGTGTTCTTTTCCTAGGTCATTGATTTCTGTCTGAATGCACTTGTCAGCAAAAGTAGGAATAAAATTGGTACGAGTAGCGTCAAACTGTCTCCTAACATATCTATCATAATTTTGTTTATATACCTTGCTCAAGATTTCTTTTAATATTATTTGTGATGTATGCAATGATAAAAAGCGATATTTTGGTACGTAAGATGAGAAGTTCATGTCCACGTATGTTGAATGTATGTAGTGAGAACAGATAAATTTAATTTCATAATTCAACTTCCTTTCGTTTAAATAATTATTAAACAGAACTTCAGATATCATAACATTCGTATTTCTGGTATTATTCAAAAAGTTACTTAAACAGAGTTGAGTTTCTTCCGGATTTCTGTCATTAGTACCTCCTAAAACAATTACAAAGTCGTTTTTATCTAATTTGCTTATTTCAACTTTTTCTGTTACTAAAATTTCCTTTAGGGATGCCCCTGACTTCCAGAAACACTTGACTTGATAATCATTGCCGATAAGTCTTTGCAGGTTTTTTTGAACATATCGTCCCTGCTGATCCGCAATTATGATTACGTTTTTCTTTTTCTTTTCTTGTTTAGTTTGACATTGGATGGCAATATTACAAGACGTATCGTTCGACTCATCCGGGATCTGCTTAGGCTCTGATGGGTTGATGTTGTTTACAGACCCTGATACCCTGTTCTTTAGTGAAGGTTTTGCCAATATGTCCTGCGTCTCGCTATGGTGATGTATTGTAGTAGTTGTAGTCTGGTCTAAGCCTAATTTATTTCCTGTTTCATCTTGAATAAAACTTGCAAATATTATTTTCTCTTCCTTAGCAGTATCGTTGTTTGTATTCTGTACAGTTGTCACTGATTGCTGCATATTTGTCGTAGGCGTACCTTTATTGGTTTGGTTGGTTTTCCGTTTTCGCCCCGAACGAGGAGTCAATTTATTTGTTTCGGTAGCATTTATTTCCTTGTAGGCATTTATTATTTTTATGTATTTTTGCACGTCCGTTTTTAACCTGAAGTTTTCTGAATTTAAATTTTCTATCTCCTGATGCGCACTTTGTAAATCAGTGGACATCTGTTTAAGTTTCTCCTGTAGATCAATTATTGTTTGGCTGGCATTCAATGAGGTATTTGGTAGACTCATCATGGTCGCATCAAAAAGGGCGGAACTATCTGCAGTTAAGTCACGTAATGAACTGCTTCTGAATAATTGTCGGTTGCGGTAGGTTACGTTTTCATCCATATTATTTATTGCAGTAAAGTTCCCGAACATTTAAAATTTTCCACCAAGTTATATTTTATTTTTAACTATGGTATCACTATTCGTAAGTATTATGCCCTCTGGTGGCTAGTAGTGGCCCTAATTGGTTCGTCTATTCGCCACTTGGCGCGTAATTAGCGCTAGTTGCCATACAATGATCCAAGTCCAAAGTCCAAAATTTGATATGTTTTTGATAAACGGTTTTTACTTTTGTTGTTTTTTAATGGATTTGTTAAAATCTATTAAAACTGCACTAGTTGTCATTGTTTATCGATAATATTTAGCGTTTAGATGTTGTCATACTATTTTGAACACAGATTTATTGTTTACGTAGTCCGTTTAGCACTGAGATAACTAAGTCTTTAAGTCTTAGTATTTTTTGTAGCACTTGTCGTAAGTCGTCACAAACACTGTCACGTGAGTATGGTAGTCGTTGCACTAGATCGTACTCGTATTTACACTTTTTAATCAGTACTTTAATTATAATTTATATTTAAATACGCGGCTCATGTAAACATTGCTGGGGTTGCCAGCACCGTTCTTCTAGGCTAGCATAAAATCCTAACATAAAGTAAGTTTGTTTGCTAACTTTCACGCCTAAATCACTGAACCAATCAACCCGCTATTTTGCATTACCTTGTCAGCTGTACAAAAACCCTACCTTATCCCGTAAAAGTAACAGTTTTTCGAATCACGGTTCAATCCTACTTATAATATTATAAACGTGAAAGTTTGTAAGTATGTGTGTTTGTTACTCTTTCACGCAAAAACTACTGAACGGCTTTGGATAAAATTTACTACACAGATAGTTTATAACCTGGATTAACACATAGGATGGTTCTTATTCCGATTATATCTTCACGTGGGATCATTTTCGAGTTGGAGCGGGCGAAGCCGCTGGCAACACCTTGTACATAATATGAAGCTTTAGAAGTGTATTAAGAGTTTTTTTAAAACTACACAAATATATATCATAACATCAAGCCTTGTAATCACCGAAGGATTAGACAAAGGTGTACCTAATACTACAACCACAATTCCACAGTTATGTTTAAGTACCAAATACGGAGGCGAACCTAGTGCCACCAACCGGACACAATCCAGACTCTCATGACTGCCTAATCCTGAATCCTACTTGCGAACTTCCTTAACCCAAACTCGATATCTTTCACTTGCAGCTCGAAAAACTCCTCGACCCGACAGTCTGGCTGGATGCAGCGACCCAAGTCTTCTATTCCTTCGGCCTCGCCTTCGGCTCACTGATCGCGTTCGGTTCCTACAACCCTCCGAACAACAACTGCGTGAGGGATGTGCTACTGGTGTCCGTCTGTAACGCTCTGACGGCTATCTACGCGTCTGTGGTCATCTTTAGCATCCTGGGCTTTAAGGCCTTTACTATGGTGGAGACCTGTATGACTAAGTAAGTACCTATTGTGTTTTATTTTGTTAGGAAGGGATCCTGGCTAAATAGTAACACGACATGTATAACATTTGTATATTTTTAAGCAACTTTTGCCCCTAATAAATACCTTACAGTCTACCATATCTTGATACAGCCGCTTGGGTCAATCTTCGGGTTAAGCCACGACATCCTAGAATGGTCCGCAGATTAATGGCCACCCATAACGTACCAGGTTCCCTCCGTGCCTCGGATAACACGTTAAGCCGTTGGTCTCGTTGTCATTATTTTGTAGTAGTTGTTATAGCTCCCGCAACGTAACTTGGCAAGGTTTCGAAATTCGAATTCAAAGTTCGCGCATCGTACACTTTGTGCCACAAAAAGTGGTCACTTTTATTGTGACAAAATTTATTTTTAATAATGAAGTTAAAGAAAGGTGAAGACTTTGTGAAATTTATTGCGTGTTATAAATAAAAATATGCATTTAAAAGTAAAACAAAAAAAACTAAATTTTAAACAAAAACAACATTTTAAACAATAACAAAAACATCAAAAACTAAATTTAAAACAACAACACTCGTAACAAAAACTAAATTTAAAACACAACGACAACTCAAATTCGTAATAAAAAGAAATAACAAAAACAACACAACTTTCGTGCACCGCAAGTGTAATCGGGAGCGAACGGAACTTATGCATTTGAATGCACCAATCACACGCGCGGATGACGCTACCTCGCCCCGCTTGACCGCCAAAGAGACCTAAAAATGACTTCTGCGCATCTAACGACTCTTGCCAAGTTACGTTGCGGGAGCTATACCTACACGTAGTCACTGTCCCGAAAGCCACACAACCAGCAGCCAAACAACAGTTTTACTAAGGGGGCATCTTAGGGGGATGTTGCCTGCCGGGATTCTGAGGTGTTGCTTAGTACCAACTTGTTTGTGGAGGTCAGATAGGCAGTAGTGCCTTATAAAATACTGGTATTCAGCTGCATCCTGTTAGACTGGAAGACAACTCCAACACAGTTGGGAAAAGGCTAGGCAGATGATGAGTTAAGTTTTCTTGGTGGCCCGAGAATATGCACACAGTTTACTTGGTGGATATTCTTCACGGGTCTCTAATCTGCAGACTCCAGCACACCAAACTTTTCGAAATTGACAAATTTTCCCAATAAACCTTGTAGCTAATACTTTAGCGATAAAGTCGAAAATCTTAGACCCTAAAAATTCGAAAACAAGTAACATCTACCGACCCGCACTAGGCACGCATGGTGGATTGTAGCCCATCCCTCTCCTAGAGAGGAGGCCTGAGTCCCTGAGGCTGATGATGATGATGATGATATAATTATGTAGTAGCTTGATGTGCTTGACGTCTGCACAAATAAATTATCTTTCCTTTCACAAAATATCTTGTCCTCCATTTCAACATTCTTTTTCATCGTTTCCAGGGAGATCAAGATCCTAGCCGCTCTGAACGAATCCGGCTTCAACCCGAACTCGACCCACGACTACTACCGCGATCATTTCGACTCTATCAACGAGAGTATCGTGGCCAAGTACAACCTCACTGGGTGTCTGATGAGCCGACAGCTTGAAGAGGTAAGGATAGACCTGTTGGTTTCTGATAGCCTGGTAGATGGGCCGGGCTAGTGCAGTGATTTGTTTTGTTAATTAAAATATTTTGAGGAGACCAAAGGAACCTTCTATTACTATTAGTCACCTCATCATCAAGGTGACTATAGTAATAGAGAGGTATGAAAGAAGAAAACATGTTGCGCCACTCCAAATAAATTGGGATAAGGCAGATGAATGATGGTGCTGATAAATACTGAGTAGTCTTAGGCCGCAAACTCGGGGCGTGCAGCGTGCAGCGGGGAGTTGAATGGAATTTCAATCAACTCCCCGCTGCACGCTCTAAAAAACGCTTTTCCGAAATGCGGCCTTAAAAAAATAAATTGTGTTTTATTTCAGGCAAAATACCCTTAATGAGAGAATAATACAAATACAAATAGCACAGATATCATTAAAAACATCATCAAAAAACCCACATAAATTAAAAATCCATAAAATGTCAATCTATAATTCTATAATTCTATAGTAATAATTAATAATCTATACTAATATTATAAAGCTGAAGAGTTTGTTTGTTTGTTTGTTTGTTTGTTTGTTTGAACGCGGTAAACTCAGGAACTACTGGTTGGAATTGAAAAATTCTTTTTGTGTTGGATAATCCATTTATCGAGGAAGGCTATAGGCTATATAACATCACGCTACGGCTAATAGGAGCGGAGCATAAATGAAAACTGTTACAAAAACGGGAAAAGGTATTTCCTTTTTGAGAGCTTCCGCTGCGTGCGCTGCGAAAACGGTTTAAGTTACGCAAATATCAAGTACTAGCTGACCCACGCAACTTCGTCTGCGTCACATAAATATAGCTTTTATCCTTTCTCGATAAATCGACTATCCAACAGAAATTAAGCTAAATCGTAACAAACAAAAAATCTTATCTTTCCTCTTTATAATATTAGTTTAGATGGTTTAGATTAGCTTAGATTATATTAAAGTGAGAATTACTAATAGGTATCTCTTACTGTTAAACAGACGATAACACCCTGTACTTGTAAACATTATGATGCAGTAAATATTTTGAATTTGAATTTCCCGTAGGCCAGCCAGATCCCCCTACCTACATTGCGACGCGCGAATTATTTTGCCGCGCGGATATTTTTACATTGCGATATCTTCTAAGATATTTATTTAAACTGTATAGAGTAAAGGGCACAAATATTCTATATTAAATTTCCGTTCCAACAAACACATTTATTTAGATATAGATTAATACCATATGGGTTAAATAAGCTTCGCAAAAAATAATTCATTTTAACCTAACATTTTAATAGTAAAAAAGGGTTACAGTGAGACAATCTTAAAAGATAGACATATGCTGTCGCGGACTTTTTTTTAGAACTTTTAAGGAGAAACAATTCCTTCATACATGATATTTACGTAACTTTAACCGTTTTCGCAGCGCACGCAGCGGAAGCTCTCAAAAAGGAAATACCTTTTCCCGTTCTTGTAACATTTTTCATTTATGCTCCGCTCCTATTAGCCATAGCGTGATGTTATATAGCCTAAAGCCTTCCTCGATAAATGGACTATCTAACACAAAAATAATTTTTCAATTCCAACCAGTAGTTTCTGAGTTTACCGCGTTCAAACAAACAAACAAACAAACAAACAATCAAACAAACAAACAAACAAACAAACTCTTCAGCTTTATAATATTAGTATAGATGAAAGAATTGTTCCTCTTTAAAAGTTCTAAAAAAAAGTCCGCGACAGCATATATCTATCTTTTAAGATTGACTCACTGTAACCTTTTTTTACTGTTAAACTGTTAGGTTAAAAATAACTATTTTTTGCGAAGCTTATTTAACCCATATGGTATTAATCTATATCTAAATAAACGTGTTTGTTAGAACGGAAATTTAATATAGAATATTTGTGCCCTTAACTCTATACAGTTTAAACAAATATCTTAGAAGATATCGCAATGTAAAAATATCCGCGCGGCAAAATAATTTGCGCGTCGCAATGTAGGTACGGGGGATTCTGGCTGGCCTCCGGGAAATTTAAATTCAAAATAATTATATTGTTTTACAAGTACAGAGTGTTATAGTATACCTATTTAACAGTAAGAGATACCTATAATAATTCACACTTTAATATAATCTAAGCTAATCTAAACCATCTAAACTATTTTATTATAGAGGAAAGATAAGATTTTTTATTTGTTACGATTTGGCTTAATTTATGTCGGATAAGCGATATATCGAGAAAGGTTATAGCTATATTTATGTGACGCAGACGAAGTTGCGCGGGTCAGCTAGTAATACATAAAAATCTAAATAACATTACAAAATTATCATCAAAATATCAATAAAATGATGAGCCTTAATGTAAGCTTCTCATGCGCGAAGTTTTACGATTCAATTCCGCTTATGTATTGCAAAATATGTTAAGTAATTAAAAAGTAGTTAAGTATTGTTGGACATCGCTGGCAAATTCTGAGTATGTATACTGGAGTAGAGAAACTCCAAAATGACAGACTGTATAAAGGACGATATGCCTAGAAAGTAAGTGACGAGCATCAGAGAATATGGAAGACGATAATACTGCGTCAGTAAATCAAGTAAAGTAAGAAAACCCAGCCATCAGGACATCTAGAATTCAAAACTTTATGATTAATCGTTAACTTCCTTGTTTTTTTTTGTCTCTAGGCCGCCGAAGGAACCGGCCTAGCCTTCATCGTGTTCACCCAAGCGATCCTCAAGCTGACTCCCGCCCCGTTCTGGTCGATCATATTCTTCCTGATGCTGCTGTCTCTGGGGCTGGGCAGTCAGATTGGAATCATGGAAGGAATGCTCTGCACCATGTTCGACATCGAGTTCTTTAAACGGCTCAGTAAGCCTGTTATTACTGGTAAGTGGGCTGAGATAATGGTATACCTACTTTATAAGGAGAATGGAGAATTTCAGAAGACATTTCGCCCGTTTCTCTTTTGCGCGTATTAGACTCGACTAAATGAAAAAAAAAACATTTATAAAATAACTTTAGTTTCGGAAGTCGGTGACTTTGTTTGTTTCATTGTTTTTTTTGCCACCGACTTTCGAAAGTAAATTTGGTAGTATGAAGATCAAATAGGCAGTAGCTCCACTTTAATACACTCCACTTAAATACTGGAACCCAACCCCAACCTTTTCGATCTGGAATGGAATGAAGTCCACCGCCCTGGGGAGAGCGGAGGGGTCTGTCAGACTCGTACTGACTAAAACCACACTGGTGTTATCGTACGTTTTTGTCGGGGGCAGCGGGATCTAATGCGGCTTTTGCTGCCCCAGACTAGTGCTTGACCTGCAGGGCTCGACAGCAGGCAGGCAGGCGGGCAGGGGATGACGAATTACTAGTGTTGCACATACAGGGTGTAAGGTTAAAAGAGGGACATATTGAAGGAGGGTATTCAGTATTCGATTCTCATCCCAAAAATGTAACAAAACTATGACCTTAATTTGTGACGTAATCGTCCCATGGCATGGCCCCCGCACGCTCTCCAGATCTCAATTTATTAGACGCTTCTTTTTCGCCATTGTCCTACGCCAGTTTCAAAATCCGCGCACATTTTCTGTGATAAACGCAAGGGTGGCGAGACTTTTCCGAAATATTTGGTATGGTTCTGTCTGTTATTTATCAGTGTTTCTTTTTTAACCGACTTCTAAAAAAAGAAGGAGGTTCTCAATTCGGATGTTTATATTTTTTTTTTATGTTTGTTCGGGCATAACTCCGTCACTTGCTAACCGATTTGTAGTTTTTTTTTTATCGAAATCGGACAAGCAGTTTTTGAAAAATCAATAAAACTCAAAAAAAAAACTACATTGTCCACATTATGAACATGAACATGTGAACCACTAAAAATTGAAAAATAAAAACTTTTTAACAAAAAATAAAACCGACTTCAAAAATAAAAACTTTTTGACTTTTTTGTGTTTTGTTTTTTGAAGTCGGTTTTATTTTTTGTTACTGTTTATATTTTTATTAGTATCATGCCCTATTGCGGGTTTGTATGTCCCTTGTTTAAAATTACATACTGTAAACTGTTCCTTCCGCAGGTTGCGTATGCGCCTTCTGTTTCTTCGTGGGTCTGATCTTCACAACGGGAGCTGGCGAGTACTGGCTCAAGATGTTCGACTCGTTCGCTGGCACCATCGGACTCGTGGTCGTCGCTTTGCTCGAGATGGTTTCTGTCGTTTACATTTATGGACATGAGAGGTAAATAGACTTCGTAATTATAAGAAAAGCGGCTGTAAGAAAGAAAAAAAGAAAGACGGTAGAAAGAAAGAAAAATATATATATTTGTCGCAGATATACAACGTGCATATGAAATGCAAAAAAAAATGACAATAAACTTAAAAATCGGAAAAAACAAATGATGCTGTGACAGCACAGCGCTGGTTTTCAGTGGTCATCCGTGAAAAAGAATACGAACGCCAAGACAGCACATTTTTTTTTCGTTTCATATGTCATAGACCACAACGTCAACGACCTTTTTTATTTATGGTCCTTTGTGACGCTATAACATTCTTACACGAATATTATTTCAGAATTTCATATACTATATTCCATTTGGTTCGACAACATTGATCCAATGACTTTAAAAAGATATTCCCTAAAATATGCCTAAAAATAGTTCGTCCTTCGACCCGGATACCAATCTAACCCTCTCTTCCAGATTCACCAACGACATATACGAGATGACGGGCTACCGGCCGGGCATCTACTGGCAGGTCACCTGGCGCTACGTTGGACCCTTCATCGTGACCTGCATCCTGTTGTCTTCGCTGATCTTCATGGTCATCAACCCCCCAACCTACGGCGCTTGGAATGCTGATGAGGTGAGTTCGGTTTCTTTTTATTGTATAACTAGCTTTTGCCTGCGGCTTTGAAAATGATGATTTTCCATATATACTTTCATTCCCTATTTAACTCCCTTAGGGGTTGAATTTTGAAAAATCCTTCCTTATTCCTCGTCTACATTATAAAGGGAACCTCTGTGCAAAATTTCAGCTTTCTAGGTCCAAGGGTATGGACTGGGCGTTGATGAGTCAGTGAGTCAGTCAGTCAGGACTTCTCTTTTTATTTATATAGATAGATGGGCCTGCTCTTACCCAATACTAACTGGGTTTTGGAGGTCAGATATGCAGTCACTCCATGTTTTTTCTACTCCTTCGCTATTCTTTTCGGATTAATTTCGTTGCGGGACCCAATAGAGTTAGATCGTTTCTCTAGGACTTCGTCGAGACTCATTGTCTTGCCGCTTTTTTGGTGGTCACCACTGTGTAATCTGGCTTTCAGAAATTACAGTGGTTTGGGAATAGTGTGACGAGCTTGTCCCAATAAAAAATAAAGTTGGTATTTTCATGTAAAAATTATTTAATATTTGAATTTATTTGCTCTACATTTTAGATTCAAATAATAAAAAATATAAATAGATCCCAACTCACTAATTGTCCCCTTAGTTGGAGGGAAATCTACTAAGTGAGGAACCTTAGGTCACCTTTTGTAGTCTACGACATCCCAGGACTGTATCAGGGAAAACCAAATCGTGGGGCAAGGAATACCAAAATCTTGTTTAATTAAAAAACAAAAAGATATTGCAGTATTTATTAATAAGATCTATAGAGAAACAAAAAAAAACGAATCGCAATGGACGAGTGGAAAAATGAATGGCAACGGACTAGTGGCAAAATGACCCTCAACAAAATTTTAACTTGAAGTTTTAACGGGTAGATTGATAATGTACTTGTCCAATTTGAAAACCTGCCCGTAAAACTTCAAGTTAAAAATTTTGTTGCGATTTGTTTTACCACTTGTCCGTTGCCATTCGCTTTTCCACTTGTCGGTTGAAGTTTCGCTTCTACTATGGTTTTTTTCGCAGGTTTACTGCAAATTATGATTCAGTTAGGTTAG
The DNA here is from genome assembly GCA_949316265.1 of Diarsia mendica. Lineage (NCBI taxonomy): Eukaryota > Metazoa > Arthropoda > Insecta > Lepidoptera > Noctuidae > Diarsia > Diarsia mendica. Next base: position 6,034,203 of record OX438898.1, read on the forward strand.
GTACAGTCGAAAAAGCTAATAAGTATACTGCTAGAGATTTTTATTGTTCTAGTACACTGAACATATTTATTGCAATTTTGTTTTTAAAGCGTTTCGCATTAAGCGACTGATTTCAAACGCTGTGTCATTTCACATCAGTCTGTAAATGTAGGTATCTATATAATCTTAAGGCTGAGTTGCACCAAAAAAGTCGTTAAAGTTAAAGTTTTTGTCAAATTTGACAGTACTATATGGGGTATCTAATAGAAAAATTATTACAAATTTTTTTTTGCAAACATTCAAACAAAGTAAGTACCTATTATATTTATTGCTTTGTCTACCTATAGCACGTACCTATTATTTTTTGGTTGAAGAATTACATAAGATGAATATCCTTGCAATGCAATCGTATAGTCAGCCACCAAGCTACGTTTTTAGAGACTCGAAATCTTGGCAAGAAACATTCGTCGTTCCATGTGGAAAAACGATCGGCTCTAGGTAATCACACTTTTCTTTTCATCGCTTTCGTCATCAGAACTGGTTTCTGCGAGTATTTCTTGGAGCAGGGACATGATGTCTAAAGGTTATATTCAACGCGTTTGACAATAAAATTGACAGACAATTTAACATAAACTATAACACTAACCAGCGGAAAGTGAGTGGTTGCAGTTACCGTTAAAGTTATGACGTCATTTAACTATTTGTCAAATCGCGCAACTCATTGTTGGCATAACCGATACAAAACTGAAGTTTTGATGTTTGTTTGACGTGCCATTTGACACAAACTTTAACTTTAACTACTTTTTTGATGCAACTCAGCCTAAAAGTAAATGCAAGTTAGCTGATTGTATACTTGTTAGTTTGTTCGACTGTACATTTTAATAGCCGCGTACTGACTGAGCACGCTAAAAAATCTAAATAATTTCTACATCTTCTTATCATACTTCTGCATGAAGAGGTCCCAGAAGGCCATCCTCTCCCTGAAGGCATGGTCCTTCATGGTCATGTTGACATTGATGTCCAGGTATGGTCGGGAGTTCCCGGTGACAGGCTCCCAGATTACTGGGAGGAGGGTTGTGTTCTGGGGCGTCGGGTTTCTGGGAAGGAATTGTTTTTTTCACAAATCTTGTGACACTTACCCTTGACATACACATAACAGCCTGTAATCCCGAAGGTTAAGCAGAGGTGTACCGTTTAGGAATATATATTTTTTAAATTTAGGACAAGCACACCACACTATTCCCCAACCACTGTGACTCCTGAAAGCCGGAATCATCTGTGGCAACCACCAGAAAAGCGCCGAGACAAAGAAGCTCGACGAAGTCCCAGAGAAACGATTTAACAAAGGGACGTATACAACTGGGATAAGTACCTATTAGTACACCCACTTTCTTCCAACGAGGTACTCTTACTTGAGGGGGTATGAAATACAAGGTAGAAGGGATACCCATCCTAAAACGTTCACCGTTTATTTAGTACATTTTGAACCCAAACACATTTCGTAGGATGTGTACGGTTATAAAGGGAACGATGATGAAATTGTAAACTCAAAAACTCACCCAAATTTAACAAAGTTACCCCACATGGTGGTCATTCTGTCCCTCATCATCCTCTGCTCAGAGGTCAGCTGAGCCGTGGTTTCAAACAAATACTTCAGCTCCTCTCTATGCTTCGCACCGGCTCCCGTCACATTCTGATCAGAACTACCACCAATATATGAGAACATATACTTATATGCCGTCCCCCCCTGCTCCATGTACTTAGAAACAGACTTCTCCACAGCATAATTCACTTTAAAGTCAGAAGAATAATCACTCAACTCCAACATAGATTCGACACCAATATTTTTACTACCCAAGTAAAAGGTCTTTACTATATCACTCAATCTATCCACCTCGCAATTCCTTAAATTGAAATTGCTCTTCAAATTCCTGTAGAATATGTCATCCAGTTTCTGGTAGAAGTCTTTTTGTTGGTTCACGTATGTACCAAAATCCTCTTTACTGTTGTAACCAATCATGATTTTTACTTTTTCGATTCTATCTGGGTTGCTTAAATGGTTGATGCATTTGGTTACAAAGTGTTGGACCCCTCTGAAGCGCACTTCTTTGCAAGGCGTGAGCCTCATGGAGAGGTTTCTCGCTGCTACCATCACTGAAATAGGGTTCTGTTTAGTCAGATGCTTTAATGCTTCGCTAGTCGTTGTTGCATTATATCCTAGGAAAGCAGAAAGTTTTACAGCAGCTTCATAATTTCGATTCCCATAGAAACCAGGCGTATAAAGAGAACCGCTTTGGATAATGGCTTTATCGAATAAATTCTCATATCTTGAATAAAGATGTAGATCTACTGAGCCACCGCCATAACTTTTACCAGCAATGGTAACTTTATTCGGATCTCCACCAAAAGCCTTTATATTCTTCTTGATCCACCTCAACGCTGATATTTGATCCTTAAGGCCTTGGTTTCCCGGTACGGACTCATCGTTCAAGCACAGAAAGCCGTAAGGGCCAAGTCTGTAATTGACGGTGATGACAATAATATCCTGTTTGACCAAATATTGGCCACCGTAGTCATGGGCACTACCGAATAGGAAGCCTCCTCCGTGAAACCAGACCAATATTGCGACCCTGTGGTGTACGGTGGCCGTATGCGGCACGTATATGTTGAGGGTAAGACATTGGAGGGTTCCGCCACGTCTGGAGATAACTTGAGGGCATATTATGGAGGAGTCGTTAGCAATAAACGGTTTTCGGAAATATGGATGTGGTAAGTTGCTCTGAAATAGATAAAAATATACTTAGATGTTAGCGTGGGTCCTGCGATTTCAGCACGTAACTATTATTTTATTGAAGACACTACCTGAGCGCCGCAGCCTTCGTCCGCGTGAAATTATTATAAAAGTACTAGGTAGGTACTAAAGTTTTTAAAGTAATGTAATTCAATCATAATTCGAAAGACACGTAGCTCCATCTATTATCATAAGAACTTTATTTCATCGGGAACAGTTAACGTTATGTATTTCAGGTTAATCAATTCAGTAGCTTAGACGAGAAAAGATAACAAATAATCAAACTTACTTTCGTATTTATAATATTAGTTATGATAGTAAATGCGGTGAGCCTACAGACTTGAACTACAGTCCTCTTACAGTTATTTTACCTTTGGTGTCAGCAACACAAGAGAAAACAAGCCTTATAACAGAAATCGCATCTGCATCACCCTAAGGTAGACTGGTAGAAAATGCCCAAGGCATTAAGTCCGCCTTTGTACGTTTTGTTGTGCATAAAGTTTTAATAAATAAATAAATCGCAAAGATCACTGTTATAATGGCAAAAATGTTAGTGAAATAAACCCAACAGCATCCATATAGGAACAAGAATAAAGATGTGATTTTAACGGACAGCGGTGGAAAGTCAGACAATTGTTTTAAAAGCACTGTACTGTTATATCTCAATTCAGTCTTGCGTTTCTATGGACCTCATAGAAACGCAAGACTGAATTGAGATATTGAAGGGGATATTAACATTTAAATAGAAAAACCAACAAAATGTTACTTACTCCAAAAGGATTATTATCATTCACTTGTGCGTACGGAACACCAAAAAACGTATTAAACCCATTATTTTTGAAGCCTACTATATTTCCCTTCTTTGTCGTGACTGTGACCTGTTCTATTACGGCTCTCGTGCTCACGAGAATTAGTAACAATGTTATTATTAAAATATGGAACATATTGCACTGGAGTTTTGATCAATATTGAAATAAGATGGGAGAGCTAAGACTTATTTATAATGTTGAGTGTTCTTGTGCAGTGAATCAGGGTTCCGCGTTTATTGTTGTAGATCTCCCCGATTGCCGATGCATTTGTAATTTTCATTGGATGTTTCAGACAACGGGTTTTTACAGTGCGTTTTAAAATTAGACATTTTTGTGTTTTGGAGAGTCTACCAGTTTGATCCTGATATTGCGATCCATACGCTGATATGGAGGGAAGTGCAAATAATGTTTTTCCTACTTCTCTGCTATTATTTTCTGATTAATTTCGTTGCGGGATCCAAGACAGTTAAATTGCTTCTCTGGGACTTCCTCGAGATTGTCTCGGCATCGCTTTTCTGATGGTTGCCATTGTTGATTCTGGTTTTCAACAGTTGTTTTCCATATATTATTTGGATCGTGAAGATATTGTACTTTTGTATGAAACGGGCGGTTTTTGTTACCAAAGTCTTGATCCTATCCTAGACCCTCTGGACATGTCTAATAAAAATAGCTACTTTAAAATAATTCTAATCAAATGGTGTATCGTCAGTAGGAGTTTAAGAAGGAAAAAAAAACTACGGAACCAAAAGTAACCTTTCTAGTCCATGTTTTCATTAATGAACCATCACACATAGCGATACCTACTTATAATTAGATAACAAGACTTGAATAGTGTAACAACGCTTTGTGGAAAAATAAATACAATGATACCTTAAAATATTTATAATAAGTATCTATACAATAGTATATAGGGTGTAAACGTACCTTTCATGAAGTGGTCAACCAAGTACCCTCAACGAAGCATTTTTTTTATTTTAGACCATAACTAGGAACCACCTAGTTACGGAGATATTGGGATTGGGGGTCCAAAATACCAAACTTTTCTCAGTTGTTTTTTTAAAGGTAGTCAGAAGGGTCACACAAAAACCTAACAACTTAATAAGCTTTCTAATGACTTTTACTTACGATGTACGAAATGTGTAGACAAATAAAACCAGAAACCACCTAATAAGATTCTGAGGAAATGTGAATTACCATTTTAATCGTTTTAACCGGTCAAAAGTAGTTTTGACTGATAAACTTTTTTGGCTGTAACATATACATTCAATACTGAATAGTTGTTACGATAGTGTCAATGAGTGAGTTCTTATTACTTTTACTATAATAATAATAATATTCATTGTACACGTAAAAAATCATAATATAGACGTACACTCTTGGATACGGTATTTTTGTTTGATTTGTGTAACAATGTTTATGACTATACAGACATTAGAAATAAAATAAGTTACATAGTTCCGAGAACTACAGTGTGTCGCGGGGTGCGCACACGTCCGCCGTTTGCCGTTAGCTCGAGTCATAATAATGCGGGTTTGCGGGCACCTCTGCGGCGACTTACTGGCAACTATAACAAACTTTTCCATGATGTTGACATGTTTGTTCTCTCTGCTGGTAAATTTAAAAACATTATTTTAAAAACATTAATCGGTTAGCACTAGTTAGGCTCGCATACCTTGATCTAAAGAAATGTATTAAGTAGAATATGTTTCAAGTTAGGTACTTTATAATGTATATTTTTGAATAACAAAAAATTCAAACATTCACAACGCTTAGCTCTAATAGTACATTATGGTATAAGTGTGTAACGTTGGTGATTACCGCCGAGGCGGCATTGAGACCCGAGCCGTCAGGTGAGGGTCTTAAGAAAGCCGAGGACGGTAATCATCAATACACACGTGTATCATACGACGTTTTTCAACACACTTGCGAATAAAAAAAACGTGTGGCACTCGGAAACTGCCACGGTAAAGCTATTGCATAGCATTTTTTATCAATTATTTAATTTGACAACCTCAGTTGACAACCTTGTTATTTTCCGTAACCATAGCAACCTGGTTGAAATATTTTCGCTATGGAATTTCTGGATTCGCTCTCCACGCTCAAGACCCGCGATAGAAGCTATGCAATAGCTTAATAATACAAGAAAAAACATTTTATTTAGTAGATAAAAAGTTTATTTATAGAAACAATTAGTAAATGTGCAGTTAGTAAAATTATAATTAATTGTTTTTCATGGCGTAGCGGTCTCTTCAGATAGATTACTGGCCATGGTTCTTTAAGTCTTTTACAGTTATATTTGTTAATTCTTGTATCCTACATGCACCAGTTACACCAAATATTAAAGCAACCTGAAAAAAAGGAAAAAATAATTATTATAATAATAATAATATTCCACAACTATCACACAACGCCATCTAGTCCCAAGCTAAGCAGAGCTTGTGTTATGGGTACTAGACAACTGATAAACATACTTATATATTTCTAAATACATACATATTATAGATAAATTACACCCAGACACAGAACAAATGATCGTGCTCATCACACAACCATTTGTCCTGGGTGGGAATCGAACCCACGACCTCCGGCATAGCAGTTAGGGTCACTAACCACTAGACCAACAGGTCAGTCAAAATTAGTTATTAAGTTTAACACACAACACGCTGAAGCTGAAGTCACGTAGATAGATATTTAAAATTAGTTTAACTAACCTTAGTAACCAGATATTGGTTATCTGGAGCATCTTTTATAAATTTTTCAACATCGTTAGACGATAAAACCTTTGATTTCTTGCTTCTAAATCCATCTGACAGTCTTTTTAGATAAGCTGACAAATTAGAGTATGTTTTTAAGTCCACTCCATTCTTCGTTCGGACTGTACTTTTTAACATTGAGTATATACACCACAAAGAGCTAGGTTTGTACTTAGAAGATAATTCTTTAAAGTACGCCAAGAACACATTTTCAGAAAAAAACTGCGATTTCTTGGTGTTTTGCCACTGCTTGAAATTTTGGTACGCTAATAGATATTTCTCCTTGGAGTTTTCGGGTAGCAAATTTTCCATAACGCTAAGGGCTTCAAATCTTACATCGGGCGGTGTACAACATGAATCATTTTCTTCAAAACTAGACATTTTAACTAATAAAATAACTATAATAACAGTGAAAACGAGTTGTGTATTTTTTTCGCAGTAGCGGGAAAATATTATGTTTTTTTTATAAGCGATCAGCCATAGACTAAAAGAGGTTTTTTTTTTGCTTGTCGTGGATAGTGTTTGGAGCCACGTACAAAATGGGGAATTCAAATTTTTATTTATCACAGAGAAAACAAAAATTATATTTGAGTGAAAGTTTTATTTATTAAAAACGTACTAAGTTTAAATTATCTATTTAAATACAAAGTTTCATGAAATGAGCAAGCACTAGGTACATTAATGAATTTTTACTATTGCACACGATCTTTTTTGTATCGAAACTTTTTTAAGAACATAGCAACTCAACCAATTAAATTTAAAAAAAAAACCTATAACTCACTAGTGAATAATAGTAATGAAAAATTCACAGTTTGATTATAGGTGTCATTATGTGCCTAATTGTGGTGAAATTTTAGCCACTTTATGAGCAAGTGTGTTGAAAAATATTATTATGAGGAGGAAACTTGTAATGTTTTATATTTATATCTATAAGTAGTTAGTTTAACTTTATAAAAAATTTTGATTTTAGATTGTAGTTAGATCATATCTTTGTATGATTTGTAAAGCTTGTATTTTTTTATTATGTATTCTGTGGAAAATGTTGTTGGTAACAAATTTGCTCATCCTTATATTATTGTTATTTTATATTTTTGTAATGTGTCACTGTTTGTTTTCCCCAATAAATAAAATAAAAATAAAAAAATAAAAATATAGGTAGGTATATGACGGAATTGTTCCTCTTCAAAAGTTATATGACTATTTTATAGGTGTCACTATAATATTTTGTATGTTTTTGCTAGTTAGCAATTTTTTTGTGACAGTAGTTGCGTTGTTAAAACTGTCGTGAGACTTTTGCAACCTGGTTTTTTCTAAATAACTTGTATACGAACTACAGGAAACGACTGTTAATATAACCGTACATAAAGAGTAAAGGGTAAATAAAACAATTTAAAAGTAAGTAACACTTTTAGTACAAAAAAACAGCATTATATTTAGGCCACAAATTGATCCTCCGATCTGCTCAGTCTTTTCACATAAATTATCTTTAACCATATTTCTTTATCTTTCTTCTCCCTAATTCAAAAGAATATGATGTTTAAGATGGTCGTGCCAGAAAAGTTCCCAGAAGGCCATTCTGTGTCTGTAAGCGCGTTCTTTCATTTGCATATCCACATTTATATCCATATACGGCCTCGTGGGACCATCGACCTGGGTCCACTTCACTGGCAGCAGGACTGTTTCCTCAGGCGTTGGATCTCTGAAAATAAAAATGAATTCTTTAGAATTTGACTTTGTGAGTGTTAGGATGAAATTTTCTTGGTCTGATTTACTATGAAACGAATTATCCGCTATTTCAGGTATCTGTCTAAGATATATATCTAAAACTGAACCGAACAAACAAATGCGGTGGTGTGGGTTCTGAAAAGTTGTGTGGTAAACGGTCGGTAAACCACGATCCGGGCGTTTTTCTAAAATAGCGTCATTTTTTAACTACTAAACAAAGACAATAACAGCATAATTATATTCATTATTGAGCGGGTACTGTAATTGTGTCTGTAATGTCAATTTCCTGAATTTCGACGAGGTTGCAAAACTACAGCTTTAATAAAGACGGCACGGTTGGCGCAGTGGCTAAGCGATTGGACTGCTGCGCTACGTGTCGCGGGTTCGATCCCCGCACGGAACAAATATTTGTATGACCTCCAGATAGTTGTTTCGGGTCTGGGTATTTGTGTATGTGAGTTTATATGTTTGTGAACGCACCCACGATACAGGAGAAATTCCTAGTGTGGGGCAACGTTTTTATAAAAAAAAAAAAAAACTTACACCCACATCTCGACAGTCATAATTATTTAACAAGTACCTAATATGTGGCGAGCCTATTACCATTAAAAAAGTATGATAATTATATACAACATACCCGAATTTAACAAAATTGGCCCACATCGTTGTCATTCTATCCCTCATCATCAATTGCTCTGGAGTTGTCAATGGTTTCGCCCAAACCCAGTCGAAAAGATACTTCAGCTCCTCCGTATGCGTTGCCCCTGCCCCTGTGACATTCTGGTAGTCACTACCACCAATATAAGAGAACATATACTTATAAACTTGAGCGTCTTGTTCCATATATCTGTTCACCGACCATTCAACACCATAATTTATGGCAAAATCTGATAAAAAGTTACTCAGCTCCAATTGTACCTCAGGGCCAATTTTCTTTCCTCCCAAATAGAAATTCTGTACTATAGCACTTAGCTTTTCGAGCTCATCTTTTGATAAAGAGAATGTATTCTTAAGTTGTTGGAGAAACGGATTGCCAGATTCATTGTAAAATGACAGTGGCTTGTTCACGAATTCATACAACATCTCTTGGCTGGTGTAACCGATCATTATTTTTGTGTGCCTCACTCTTTCGTTACTTCTCAAGTGGAAGGGGTCTTCAGTCACAAAGTTCGTAACGCCTTTAAACTTCTCTTCCTTACAAAGTGTTAGAATCATCTTCAAGTCCCTGACTGCTGTGTTTACGTCGATAGGATTTGAGTTAGCCAGAAACTTCAGAGCTTCTGCCGTCGTACTAGCCTGACTTCCTAAATGTTTTGCAAGTTTCAGTGCAGCTAAATGATCTGGGTCCACGAAAATTCCTTCTGTAACGTATATAGAACCACTTTGGATGATAACTTTGTTGAATAAGTGTTCGTATGGGGAATACAGATGTAAGTCTACACCACCTCCACCGTAGCTTTCACCAGCAATAGTGACATCGTTAGCATCACCTCCAAAGTTAGATATATGTCTTTTAATCCACCTCAAAGCTTCAATCTGGTCCTTCATCCCTTGATTGCCTGGTACACTAGCATCGTTCAAGCACAAGAATCCATAAGGCCCTTGTCTGTAGTTTACTGTAATGACAACAATTTTCTTTTGGACCAAATATTTGCCATCATATTCACCAGCGCTGCCAAAGGCGAACCCTCCTCCATGGAACCAGACCAATATGGGCAGTGGTTTGGTGCTGGCCTTATGTGGCACATATATGTTGAGGCGAAGACACTGTTTTATTCCTTTGTCGTTGAAATATACTTGAGGGCATAATATTGAAGAGTCGTTGGCGATGAATGGCGAGTCGAATTTAGGATAGTGCAGAGTGGCCTGTAACAAATATTACACAGATCTTTATTTTAAAGTTTCAATACAAGGTGTAAAACCACGCAACACAAAACAGACAACAAAGAGTTCCGTACATTCATTCAAAGGTTAAAGCGAAAAGTTATAAAGAATAAAAATTCTTAGTTCGCAACTGGTTCCGAACGTAGTTGCGAAATAAAACAGGGGGGAATATTAAACTACTGTGTTATTTTTTCTATTCACTAAAAATCTATCCAACAGTTTAATATTTTTAGCACAAAGTTATTCATTGTTATGATTTAGTTCTACGTAACTAAATCATAACTATGAATAACGTATTGTCCTTAACTGAATCATTTTTAGTTGTAATTACCGTTTTTAGCTTTTACAACAGATTTAGACATAGTGATTTTTTTTTTAATTTTTGAAGATTGTTTAATTTATTTATTGTGAGTTGTCATCTGCCTTGATTTATTTAAAATCTAAAAACATTTGTACGCTCTCTGGTTTAACATAGCGCACTCATTATTTACCTACTGATACCACTATTATTGTAACTACCTATGTCACAGCTATGTTAAACAGTATATTTATATAGTTCACTATGTTTAACAATAGATGTCGATACACGTCACATGCACGCTATACGATTTACATATTTTTTATCATCAACAGGAAAATTAAAACAATTAAATAATAATGTATGGTGTTTCAATATAATTGTTGTGTATGTAAATAGTTTAAACTTAATGTCCTCCTTATCTACATTGGGTAACCATTTTATAAGTAAAACTAATTGGTTCAGTGAGCGTAAAGGAAAAATAGTTATTTATTTCTATGTATACGTATTAACTAACCTTGTAATAGGGGATCGGACAAAAAAAAACTAATTAGTCCGTCAGATAGATTTCCAAAAATTATTGGACACGTATTTTTTCTTTTATCACGTAAACTTAAAATGAAGACGATACAGTGCTTCGAAAACACGTGTGACGTCATATGATAGTACATTTTGACGACACAAGTGACGTTTCAAGCCCCACTCCAAGATCTTTGACGCGTTTTATCTTCGTCATTTTTTATTGATTTGATAAAACAAAAAACACGTATTCAATATTTTTCGATAATCTAACTTACGGACTAAACAGAATCATATTATTTTGACCCAGTCCGATCCCCTATTGATTCTGCTATCTGCCCTAAGGTTCAATGTCGTTTGTAGGTCATATACCGATGAGATCTACATAACATCACGCCTGTAATTCCCAAAGGGTTAGGCAGAGGAGTACATAATAGTCACCCACATCAGTTATGTTTAAGTCCCATGTTATCTATAGGGGCGAGCCTATTGCCATCAACCGTGACTGCTACTGGGAAATTTCTAAGGGAAATACCTAATTATACTTTAGTCGCGCTTGTGAACACTAGGCCAACGAGACAGTAATGTAAATACGATTTTAAAATTTAAAATACTCGTTTCACACATAGCATTTTCATAATTTTAAAAATGTATTTATATTTATGTATAGTTGATACTGATTGTGCTAGTTGCGAACAATTTTTACCAAAACTTATAGTACTATTATTTCCGATTAAAAAAACGACGTACAGTGGAATCTCGATTATCCGAACCTCGAAAATCCGGGTACACGACTATTCGTACTTACTCATTGTTCACGGCTCTTATTACCGCTTTTTTTATATCTTTTTGTCTAATAGACGTAGGTACCTTATGTGAATCACTATCTATGATAAGAAGTTATTACTTTTTATTCACATTTTCGATTATCCGGAAAACCCCTGGTTTTAATTTATTGATCCAGATAATCGATATTCTACTGTATTTACCACCGTTACCCACTTATCATAGCACACTCTACTAAGAAGTACCTAACATTTAATAATAACAATCCATTTATTTTAAAGTAACAAAAACTCATAGAAAAATAAATTCCTTTAAACTAAATATATACTAATAACTCCACCACTTACCCCAAAAGGATTATCCTCATTAACCAAAGCGTACGGCACTCCTAAAAACGTGTTATATCCTTCACGTTTTTGTCCCACTATCACACCTTTCCTAGTAGCTACCATAACATTGTCAGCCCAACAGTGGGCTGCACACAAAACCAACAACAATATCAAGTTGACCATTCTAGCAAGAATGTAAACACAAACTGAATTTGTACGCGAAGACTGGGGCGTATATAAATACTAGTACAGTCGAACAAGCTAATAAGTATACAGGGTAGAGATCTTTATAATTCTATAAAACTGAAAATATTGATTGTAATTTTGTTTTATCAAGTGTTTCGGATTAAGCCAATGATGTCAAACGCCATATTAATAATAATAATAATAATTTTTTATTTCATAGAAAGGAGATTGTAGTACAAGAGGCATAGACAAAGTTATACATATAAGTTTGTACCAAGTCAAACACAATCGAGTGGGTGAAGTTCTGCTATTCCTAGCTAGGTTATAGAATAACCTGTATTAAGGAATAACAGTCCCTGTCCCTTACAAAGAATTTCAATAAACTAGTACATTTTTTGTTTATTATTTATTATACTTACTACTACAATAATGTTTATAATTGAAAACGTTCTTGTGTGTGTGTGTGTATGTTTGTGAGAGCGTGTGTGTGTGTGTGTGTGAGTGATTGTATGTGTGTTTGGTGTTTGTTGTATGTGTGAGTGTAAAAGTGAGTGTGTGATGGAGTGAAGGTGAGAATGTGTGTTTAATTGATTGAAGTCGAATGAGGTAAAATTTGATCACTGTCACTGTAGTTTAATTAGATAAGTTTCTGTTTCATCATAGTTTTTATTTTGAAGAAATGAACGTAGGATCTTTTTACACTTAAAGTTAGATAAACCGTAGATCAAGCAGATTTTGTTAAATTTATTGTACAGACTCGGGCCAAGCCAGTAGCAAAATCTACTTGCAAATGATGTGCGAACTTGTGGAGGAGTGCAAACTAAGTCTTTCCTACGTTTTGTTATAATTTTATAAGGGGTTATACGGTGCTGTAGGAGAACTGTTTGAAGGATAAAATGTTGTCGGACGTTAAGAACATTACAACTACTATACAAAAGATCAGTAGGGAACATGAAAGGTCTTGAAGTAGCTACTTTCAGTACTGCTCTGTGTGCGATCTCCAGTGGTTTTAGTATAGTTTTTGCAGCACCACCCCAGCATGTGATACAGTATGTAACAATGGATAAACACAGGGAAAAATAAACTACTCGTATAATCGTTGGGTTCGCGATACTTCGGAGGGTTTTAAATATATAAATTAACTTGCGGACTCTACACGTAAGTTGATTAATTTGAGTTTTAAAATTAAGATTTTTGTCTAAATAAACTCCTAAGTATTTTACATGATCGACTACATTTAGGGATGGGCAGAGACAGGAAGCATTACCTTGTAGACATCTGTAGTTGTGGGCTTTAATAGATACAGGAAATCTTGGTTGAGTGGCGGGACTTATTGAGTAGGTAATAAAGTTAGTTTTGGAGGTGTTGAGTGTAAGTGAATGAGAATAGAGCCAATTTAAAGTCTTGTTGAAACCAGACTGTGCAATGTGCTCAAGTTCCGACCAGGAGTCAGCAACAAAGGTTATAGCAGTGTCATCTGCAAATGTTACTATCTTAGCATTTGTAATGTTTAGGTTGCATAGGTCATTTATAAAAACTAGAAAAACTGTCGGACCCAAAATGCTTCCTTGGGGTACTCCGTAATAGATGGGAAGCTCTTCGCTTTTATGGGTGTCTATAGTAACCATTTGAACGCGATTTGAAAGATAGTTTCGGAAAAGATCCAACTGCAAGCCCCTGACGCCAAGCCTTTCCAGCTTTAGTAGGAGCATAGAAATTGGGACGGTGTCAAAGGCTTTCGCGAGATCTATAAACATAGTTAATACCCTTTTATTGTTGTCTAGATTATGCACTATATTGTTAAGCAAATCCTGCACTGCGTCTGTAGTGGACTTACCTTTGCGAAAGCCAAATTGCCGCGAAGATATTAGATGATGATGTTCAAGATAATTAACCAGTCTTTTATTGATGAGGCGTTCGAGTACCTTTGACATGGCACTCAAAACAGCTATTGGGCGATAATTACTGGGCACCTTCCCATCTCCGCCCTTAAAAACTGGGTGAATTATAGCCCTTTTAAGGGATGTAGGAAATATACCAGAATCAAAGCACAGATTGAAAATATGACTAAGGATAGGTGCCAGGGTATTTGCGTATTTTTTAAGAAGAAACGGGGTAATGCCATCCCAACCAGACGCAGCATTGGACCGCAACGAATTAATGACAGTGACAATTTCGTCAGGATCTATGGAGTTTAGGACGAAAGAAGAAGCCATTGAGGGATTGTGTACATCTTGTGGAAGATCCAATGGTTGATTTCCTCTGTCTTTTAAAATGTCATTGGCAAGCTTTTCACCGATATTCACAAAATACGAATTAACACTATTACAAGATTGTGTAGGTGAGAGTGACAATGAGAGTAATTGTGTTGCTGTGTGTTTTGTTTTTGTAGTGTTGGTTACACGTTTGATGGTATCCCATAAGATTTTTGGGTTATTACCTGCCTTAGCTAATTCTGCAGTGTCAGTACTGAAAATATTGATTGTAATTTTGTTTTATCAAGTGTTTCGGATTAAGCCAATGATGTCAAACGCCATATTGTTTGACATCAGTCTCTAACTGTATCTGTACCAGCTTAAAAGTAAATACAAGTTAGCTGGCTGTATACTTATTAGCTTGTTCGACTGTACAGTAAATACCGATGACTAGGGTTCCTTGAATGTCAATGAGAATCGGGTTTTTTACTACTTGAACTAGATTTTCCCCGCGACCGTTGTCTTGTCGATGTGTAATGAATATAAAAATATGACTTCCCTATTTCAATAGAATTTCGTGGAAATTTCAAGGGTTTATCCGTGCAACATCGCTGGAATATCAGGAAATGAAATCTAATTGTAGGTTAACATTGTAAATATTCCCGTTTTCAGTGTAATGATAATGTTAGTGACCATGTTAAACCTAATCTTTTTATAAAATAAATGTAGCCTAAGTTACGCACGCTTAACAACAGCTACAAGCCCCGTCAAAATCGGTGCAGCCTGTTCTGAGATTAGACGGAACCAACAGACAAAAAATTGTTACAGGTACCGTAAAGTGTATACTTTCATATGCATTCAGTAACGAGCTGTTTAAATGAACGATGAAAATATTCTTTTAGTGGGAGTTCATAATTATGTAGGCACTAAATAAGTAACCATTTGTGCGTCGGCGTTCCTTTCATTTTGTATATTGTTACTCTTCTTCTGATCGTGACTGTACATAGTTACATTTGTACGTACCATCTGTAGGTATAACGTCATGGTTTTTTTTATTTTTACCTATTCTCGGCATATGTATATTTGGTGGTTTTCCAGTAACAATCATCATTAATCACGGGTTTATTGTTCAAGAATAAGTATAATATTTCTACTTATTTGGTAATTAGAATAGAAACGTGCCCGTGTACATTTTAGGCTAGGCTTTAGTGCATGTTTACGTACAGACACAGTTGCACGTTTACGACGCCCCGCGTCTCCGTAAACGAGCCCTTAGAGAAATTACAGAGCGAGGCCTTGCCAATACACTTAAATATTACAATAAGATTTAAATATTCTATCTTTTAGACGGAACCATTCGTTCATTATGTCACTATTTACCTCAACGAGAAACATCTATGAGTCAGTGGCATGTTTGTTTCTTCGAAAACATGCATATACAAACAATCGTAACTGCGTGCTACATAAATGTTGTCAACATACCTAATCAGTATATTTTTCCTCTTCTTTTTCTTGTGATTAGTGCGTTATCAGGCGCTAGTTGCCACCCATGGTGGGCCTCTGTCTTGGTTAAATACATGCCGCACAGTGGTCTGAGAATCTACCTCCATACACATAGAAACTTAAACACAGAAATTTAAAATCAAGTTATGTCTCTAGGATACCTTTCTTTAGGTGATATTGAGTCTTTGGTCAACTGGACCCGCTTGCAACTGGACCCGCAATAAAACTATAAATTGATTTGATATCTTGATTTTAATAATTGTAAATGTAACTATAAAATGCTGTATGTTTGATTACTCACTACATTCTGTCAGCGCGTCTAGTACATAATGTGTAAAATGAAAATGTAAAGGGATCCTGGTGTTCTGAAACACAGGCCATGAGCCTAGCTTAGGCACCAGTCTCCCACAATATATAATACCTGAATTGTGTATCTTGTCGAATCTGACCATTGACCATTGTAAACTAATTTATGTATATTGTGGTGAGAAAATAAAACTTTATTATTATTATTATAAAAAAAAACAATTTAAAATGTGATTTGTTCGACTGAACTCGTGGGTCTAGTTTGAGTGGGTTCAGTTGACCAAAGACTCAATAACGTATCTTCTCAATATTATTTATCATCACGCCTGTAATCCCCAAAGAAGGCAGAGGTGTACTCATTAGTGTACCCACATTTCACCAGCTAAATTTTCTTGACATTACTAATTATATAAACACCTGAATCAACAGTAACAGAAACATTTTCTTTAGGTAAACACTTACACTGATTGTTTTTAATTGTTGTAGATTGTATTGTAAATAAATAAACGATAAGCAGTAAGGTTTTGTTTGAATATTCTATAGTAAATATAAACTACATTAATGTTTTATTATGTGTAGGTATACTGTATACTATAAAGCAGAGTTGTTTGTGTGTCTGGTTCTGAGACCGCGTTTTTCTTTCTTTCAACGTTTTTTTACGGTTTTTGTAAATCAGAGTCAGGTTGTAAATCGATTTAAAAATAATTTCTATAATATACTGGCGATCCGACCCGGCTTAGCAAGGAAGCACTTATTCTACACATAAACTTTCCTCTTGAATCACTCTATCTATTAAAAAAAACCCGCATCCAAATCCGTTGCGTAGTTTTAAAGATCTAAGCATACATAGGGAGGGACAGACAGCGGGAAGCAACTTTGTTTTATACTATGTAGTGATGATGTTGATTGATGCTTCTTACATCTTAGATTCAAACCCCATGGACACTTTTAAATCAAACACAAGAAAAAACAAAAAAATAATCGAAGTAAGGATGAGGTACTAGTTGTAGGAAAATAACTGATAAAAAGATAGAAATAATTTATAATTTTCATTGTGAATATCAATAAATAATAAAGACAAAGAAACTATATAATTTCTTATTTATTGACATTATAAAACAGCATTATAGGCTACTAGCTTTTGCCAGCGGCTTCGCCCGCGTGAATATGACGATTTTCCATACAAACTTTCATCCCCTATTTAACTACCTTATGGGTTGAATTTCGAAAAATCCTTCCATATTCCTTGTCTAGATTATAAAGGGAACGTCTGTGCAAAATTTCAGCTTTCTAGGTCCAAGGGCGTTAATGAGTCAGTCAGTCAGTCAGGACTTCTCTTTTTATTTATATAGATTTTATTTTATAATCAAACATGCATTTTTAATTGGTCTCTGTAAAACGGTCATGGTAATTTAGGAACGGCAGGACACGGTGGGGTATTTTTAACAGGAGGAGGTCCTCAATTCGACTGTATGGTGTTTTTTTTTTGCATAAGTTTCCTTATAACTCTATAATTTATTTGAAAATATCTTTTTTTATATAAAAGTACAACTACAAATCTACAACTAAAAAAAACAGTCATCCGCGCACCGCTGTCAAGGTCGGTTGTGTATTGTCCGTGCGACGCGGTAAGTGCGTCGACGCACTTTGTAATAATGTCTCAAGTGTTAAAATGTAACGTTTGCAATATCGTCATCGACGAACTATTAGCCTATGTGCAAAACAAAATCTCTGTGATCGATGAAGAAACGCTAAAGAGAATCTGTGTGTCCGCGTTCACAAGCAGTGAAATCAGTAATTCAAAATCGTTGCTATTTGAATCGCTGCCAACGGATCAACGTAAAATCACAAGAAAAAGGAAAGGGAAGGAAGAAAGAGACCTCGACGACATCGTCAGTGTGTTCAAAAGTACAGATCCTGATGTGATTCCTGTATTTGTGGCGAAGGTTCTAGAAAAATTACCCCCAATTTTATTCGATCATCTTGACTGTACTAAACTATTAAAAGATATAACGAAGTTAAACTCAGAAATTGAAAATATCACCAATACGTATGCTACCGTAAAACAGCTTGAGGATCTAAGAGCAGATATACGTGAATTAAAGTACGCATCGCTACCTCCACCAACGTATCCGTCGGGGTATGTGAACATGAGAAGGGGTGCGTGGAATCTGGAGAGTGGACCTATAGGGATGGCTTTGAGCCACAACTATACATCGGACGAACAGGATGGGCAGCAGTCGCATAACAGTAAGCAGAAAAACTCCCCCGCATCGATGTCGTCCCCAGATAATAATTGTCAAGCTGGTATGGCGTGTACGCCGCTACCTCGAGTCATGCGGAAAGATGAGTCACCTAGTGTGCCGGTCGCTGCGGCGGAGTCGGCGGCGCAGGCGGTCAGCTGTGTTGGAGGCATGGAGGGGCGGGAAGGGCCGTTATCTAAGATTGCTAGCCCGAGTACATCCAAACACACCAAGCGTCAAGACCCCAAACCCAATGTGAATATGGTTGATCATGTGACGAGTCAACTACCTGAGTTGGTCACAAAAACAAATGGCGAAAAGCAAGATACTCCTTGGCAAACTGTAACTCGGAAAAGAAAACAAAAGTACAGGTATTTGGGCGAAAGAGGAAAAGCTGTGGCACCTATATTATCTTCGTTTAAAGCTGCCAATAAGAAAATACCAATTTTCATAACAAATGTGCATATTGATACGTTGGAATCAGATATCGTAGACCATATAAAAATGCAAACGCAGGAGAGGGTATTACTTGAAAAGATCAATACGAAAAAAGTGTTAGATCATAAAGCGTATAAATTCTTTGTGTCGGAGTCTAAAGTGGATATGTTTTTAGACGAGACAACATGGCCTGAGGGTATTATCTTTAGGCGTTTCGTTCACTATAAGTATCGAAAGGTGGACGGAGGGTCCGCTGCAATCGGCCCAGTGTTGTCTAACGATGGATAGTATGACCTATAAGTTTGCTAGCTATAATTGTAAGAACGTAAAGAGCGCCGTCAACGATGTTCAACGCTTATGTAATGAGTGTGTGTTGATAGCACTTCAGGAAACTTGGCTGCTTCCAGAAGAGTTGGCATATCTGAGTTGCATTGATAGCCGATTTGGTTCCTGTGGGACGTCGGCTGTCGACACGACGGCGGGCCTACTGCGCGGCAGGCCTCACGGTGGGACTGCGCTGCTGTGGAATACGAGTGTGTTTCCTAGTGTTACAGTGATAGACTGCGATAACCCGCGTGTGTGTGCCATTCGTGTGAATGCGGCGGATGGCCCATTGATAGTGGTGTGTGTCTATATGCCGACTAACAAATCAGATAACCTGCCGATGTTTACTGACTGCATAGGAACTGTAAGTGCTATTAGTTATGATTATGAAAACGAACCTATTTTTGTTTTAGGGGATTTTAATGCTCATCCTGGAGAATTATTTTTTAATGAATTGAATATTTTATGTGATGAATTTAATTGGGTAATTTTAGATGTAAACATGTTAGGATTGACATCGGAAACATTTACCTACATAGATCAAGCCTGTGGGTCTAAGCGCTGGCTGGATCATTGTGTTATGTCGCAATCAGCTGCTGTGTCTGTGTGCAATGTGTATGTTGAGTATGGCGTGCTGTGGTCCGATCATTTTCCCGTGATATGTGAATGTAAACTAGAACGTTTGACTCCTCTTAGAATCACATCGAGTGTTACTGACAATCGGGTCACGTGGGGAGAACGTACCGCAGCCGACATCACACAATACCGAACTGAATGTCATAAACGTCTAAGACTTATTGACTTTCCGACTGACTTTCAAATGTGTAGTGATCTGTATTGTGATGATCCTAATCACAGCGCAGTTATTGACAGAATGTACTCAGACATCGTGCTTGCGTTATCACAGGCTGCGGTGGGGGAGCGGGGGGGCAAGCGTATGCAGAGTAAACGTCCACCTAAAACTGTTGTTGGATGGAGTAAAATTGTGAGCGACAGTCACGGGGCGGCCAGGGCGAGTTTTCGGGAATGGGTTTTGTGCGGTAGTCCTACCTCTGGTCCTATGTTCACAAAAATGTGCGAAACCAGAAAAATATTTAAGTCACGGTTAAAATGGTGTCAGAACCATCAGAACCAGCTACAAATGGATGTTCTGGCAGCCAAGCACAGCACGAAAGACTTTAAGGGGTTCTGGAAAAGTACCAATCGTTTGAGGATGCGCCCTGGTCTTCCCGTGAGTGTTGACGGGACGAGCGATTTGAAGGGTATAGCCGATAAATTTAAAAATAACTTTATTGTAAGGTCACCGCTGGGACCGTCCTCATCACGGAGGCGGGGGGGTGTGAGTGGGGAATGTGTTAGTACCAGGATCTCTGCCAGGGATGTGTCAATGGCAGTAAAATCGATTTCCCATGGGAAATCGCCTGGTCATGACGGATTGGGTGTGGAACATGTTCAACATGCTGGGCCTCATATGTATAGGGTGTTGGCTATGTTCTACAACTTTTGTGTTTCTCACTCATACCTGCCGGCTGATATGTTGAGGACGATCGTAGTGCCGGTAGTAAAAAATAAGGCAGGGGATTTATCGGATATATCAAATTATAGACCTATTTCCCTAGCAACAATAGTTGCAAAAGTGTTTGACAGCATTCTTAATACACAATTAAACAAATACATACAGTTGCACGATAATCAGTTCGGGTTTCGGCCGGGACTGTCTACTGAAGCTGCAATATTGTGTCTTAAGAGTGCTGTTAAATACTATACCGACAGAAACACATCTGTGTACGCGTGCTTCCTCGATCTTTCCAAAGCCTTTGACCTGGTCCATTATGATATCTTGTGGAATAAGATGAGATCATCCCAGATACCGTGTGGACTTATTAACATCTTTAAGTATTGGTACGGGAACCAGGTGAACAACGTGAAGTGGGCGGGCACGTTGTCGGACTCATATAGGTTGGAATGCGGGGTGAGGCAGGGGGGGTTGAGCTCCCCCTCCATTTTTAACCTCTATGTAAATGGACTGATCGAGGCGCTCAGTGGGCAACATATCGGTTGTCACATTGATGGCGTCTGTTTTAATAACATCAGCTACGCGGACGATATGGTGCTGCTGAGCGCCTCGGTCTGTGGACTTAGGAGACTGATGACTATATGTGAGGAATATGCAGCTGTTCACGGGTTGCGCTATAATACGGTTAAGAGTCAGTGCATGGTTTTTCAGGGTGGGTCTAGGAAAGTGCGAGAAATGCCACCCGTAAAGCTTAATGGTGCACCGTTGGAGAGGGTGGATATTTTTAAGTACTTAGGACATTTCGTGACTCCTACCCTGAAAGATGATGCGGACATTGAGCGGGAGCGGAGGGCGCTGGCGGTCAGAGCGAACATGGTTATCCGCAGGTTTGCACGGTGCTCTAGTGATGTTAAGATAACCCTTTTTAGAGCCTACTGCACTACAATGTACACGTGCAGCTTGTGGACTGACTATACGCAAAAGTCATACAGCGCCCTTCGTGTCCAGTTCAACAACGCGTTCAGGATAATGTTGGCGCTCCCCCGCTATTGCAGTGCATCGACTATGTTTGCAGAAGCGCGAGTGGATTGTTTCCACGCCATTATGCGCAAGAGAAGCACGTCGCTGGTGCGGCGAGTGAGGGGGAGCGCTAACAACTTGCTGGCCGCGCTCGCGGGACGACTTGATTGCGCCATCATCTCCCACTGTTGTAGGCGACATGTGGCAGGCTGATGCGACGGAATTTTAATGTATAAATTGTTAATTTGGATTTATTTATGTTTTGTGTGCTTTTATTGTGACTAATAATTATTATAATTTAATTTAATTGACCTCTCTAGTCCCGAGCGTACCGAAAATGGGGCGGTGGGTGCAGGCTGACTTGAGCCTTATTATTACAACATAAGGTTTAAGCTAGCTTGTAACCGCCGCGCGCCGTGCTAAATAAAATTGTTATTTAATTTAATGTTGTGTATGTAATGTGACTGTGTGAATGTAATATTATTTCTATTATGAGTCAGTGATACTTGAATTAAATGATTTTATTATTATTTTATTATTTTTTAAAAAGGCTGAAACAAAAACTTTTTGCAGAAAAACGAATCAACTTCCGAAAACGTCTAGAATAACTTTACTTTCCGTAGTTGGTAAAAAAAGTCAATGAAACTAACTATAAAGTCACCGACTTCCTAAAGTAAATATATGAGTTAGTTTTTTTTTGGAAGTCGGTTCTTTTGCAAAAAGTATTTTTTATAAAAAATATGACATCCAATGCAAATAAAATTAGGTAGGTACGTTAAGAGAACAAAATTAAAACATTTTTAATATTAATTTATTTCTCTTACAGGGTCGCGTTATCAAGACGCAATACCCAACCTGGGTCCTGGTGATCGCTGTGCTGATGATAATGGCTGGAGTACTCCCGATCCCTGCAGTACTGCTCCTGCGCCGGTTCCAGTGCCTCGCCTTTGACGTGGACATCCACCAGGGATCCATCAGGAGGATCGAGACCACTGTATCCACTAAGGAGATGATGAGTGACCAGGATGTAAGTGGAATTCATTTTTGGCGGTAACTTAGCACTTCACACAGCCCTTTAGTGTGCGAATGAGATGATGATACAGAACGTCTAGTTCCGTCTCTTTCTCACGCTGAAGTATGATTAAAACAAATTCTGGTCTGGGTAGATAATGCATATGATTTTTTTGGTTCTGGTTTGGGTAGATTATTTGGGTTAGGGGTTCATAGAGACATTCATGATTAATTTAATGGGAGGATTGGTAATTAAGAATCTAGGCAAATATATATATATTTTTTTCATTTTAATTTTCCTTTAAGATTTTTAATTTCCATTAAAAATAATGAAACCTTTAAAACTAATATTATGAAGTGAGTTTAAAATGAAGACCATCGTATATTTGACCGGATTCTTAATACCTTTTTCTACTTCAATGATGAAAACTGTGCATAAAAATCTACGCTGGAATCTAAAGCCAATGTTATCGAAAAAGGATTGCTTTAGTGAGACCTATTTGCTGCAGCGTTTATGGTGTAAAGGTAAAGGTTGGAACCTTACCTACCACAAAATAAATAATTATACTGATGAGATGAACATGTACCTTTCGGCTTCGCTAAGGGTCTTTTTTACATTAATTAATATCTTACTTGAAATTTGATATCAAGAGCGAGCGAAGCGAGCTCGAATTTTTAACCTTAGGTTTTATGCACGGTCGTCATGTTTTCTATAACTAAGGTGAATTGGCTAGAACATTGCTCGTATAATTTTCAATTTTGCTGTCATTCAAGTTACTTTTTAATCCATGATTAAACATAGCAATTAATTAATTAAAATGTGGGATAACTTTAATAATTATGGCTAATTTTCATACAAGCTTGGTGACATCCAATCATTTGCTCGCATGTAAATAATAGTCCAAAAAGATGTATTAATGTGGCAATATCTTACATCTTTTTAATATTGTATTGGCATAGTCTGGAATTTTCCCACCTTTACCGTGTTATCTTTTCGTTTACAATATCATATTAACCCTTCCTCTTACTTCATTAAAATTATCTTTATGATTTTGAAAGTCATATCATTCAGTACAAGGTAATTTATACTTAATTACTTAATTTGTTATAAATTCTTGCATAATGTACCACTTGGCGGCTTTTACTTCATAAAATAAATCCTTTTCCTTACATTGATCCTTTATTGGTCAGCAATCGTTAATTAAAACAATAGTGGTCCTTAGACCCTCTTGTCCTATCCCCGATCTAATCCTGACTATGCCATACTATCAATACAATCAATGGCAAAAATATGTTCGTAAAAATTTAAGCAATTTTAGCTAAGTACCTCATATTAGCGAGGGTGGCAATAGCGTAAGGCCCTACTCGTATAAGCGTGTATCGGTTGCGTCTCATATAGCAGCACGGGATCGTATTTATTTTTTTCTATAGCCCAAATAATTATGCTAGAGCAAGGAGTCTTTGGTCAACTGGACCCACTTGAATTGAGTCCACTCGATCTGGACCCACTCGAACTGTACCCTTGCGGGTGCAGTTCTTTTATTTTTCAACCAAATCACATTTTAACTTGGGCGAGTTAACCAAAGACTGCAAGAACTAAAACGTGCTGCCGATTGCATCGTCAACGCTCTCATGTGCAATATCACTCTCACTCGATGGATAGTTGAAAATTAAGATTCTGGGCTACAAAAAAAGTATAGGAGCATGTATCGAACGAGAATTGCAGACCATAGCACATCTACATCTAGTCAGTGACCTGAAAGTCTGATAAACCAGTCTTACCAAATGGTTATCGTATTACCTAGGTTGCGGAGCTCAGATTGGCAAACGCTCCATGTAAAATACGTCCATTTATACGACAAATTAATATTTTTTCTTACTTTCTTTTCTTTCTACTCCTTACTGTTAAATGAAGCGCAACTCGATATATCGATAATCGGATTTAAATGAAACTGACCTACATATATTTGCCCTTGCTGACCATCGTAACACAATCGTGCTAATGTACATACATTCATGTGTGACGTGTCGCGCGTGTAAGGTGCTGTCTCCGGAGAACGCCCCCCCTGCGCCCGCGCAACTGGTGGCTGAGGCGGCCGGCACCCGGTTCACTATCGGAGACTTTGATGTAAGATCATTGTGGCTTGACAGGCTCTGACACTGGACTGGTCTACACGTAGGAGGTTAAATTATTCAAGAGGGCTTAAAAATGGCAAATAAATAGCCCAGTTTTGAAGTAGGCTGGGTTAGTTTTCAATGACCGCCATGGGAAGCAATTAGCACACAGATTAATTTGGCGGTGCACTCACTCACACAAGTGGAGTAAATTAATTCCCACTAGGCAAAGAAACAGGTTTATTTTAGACCTTTTCAAATAATATGTATAGTAGCTATTTTCATATTTTTAACGACATTATGCATCAGGGATTCAGTATATTATGAATATTGTTTCACTCCCTAGACATGAGGCGTTCACACAACCGGTTCAAAAGAATGTTCAAAAGTCGATCTGTTAGATCTGTCCGTTGATTTTGACCGCCTAACTGACCACACATAGTGGAGGTTTCCTTACAATACCTAGATGCCTGGTTTTGAGAGTATTTTTGATTTAAAATAATAAGTGTAGACAAAAAAAAAAAGAAATTTTGACGCAGCAGCATACGACGCACCGGATTCCATAATTATTATAACCATGAACATTGTCTTTTGACTGATCATTGAAAACTAACCCTGTGTTTATGAACGTTTTAAATATAATTATTCTCATTGGTAAAAGAGTATTTCCGAAGATTACCCCCTCCATCCGTACTTACAAATTCGACCTCTTTATAATATTAACATACATAAATAATTAACTATTATTCAACAGCCAGTCTTTGAGCCTACTAAACATTTATTTCTGTTTCATTTGGTTTGGGATTTCAGTTCGTTTTCTTTCTATTTTTTGAAGTGTAAGTATTTTAAGGTATATTCTTTTATTTTACTAAAAATCATTTTCAATTTTTTTTTTTAATAAAATGCTTGTTTATAAAAAGTACGTAAATAAAAAATAAATGACCTTAAAAATATCTCATCTTGTAAAAGACAGTTCCATTTTTTTGTGTGCTTTTTTAGAGTATTTATGTTTGAGAATATTCTGAAGATGAATAATTATCTACGTTCTCTTAGAATTTATTGATAAAAGAGGATTGCCAAGAAATCCACCTTAGTCTACTCCATTAGAATAATGACCTGCGTTTTAATCGATTTCAGGCCCCTTATTCACAAACACTTCGATTTGGATAGTCGTATGTCTATCTCGCTCACTTTCTTAATACCAAAAAAAGATCGACGACTTGTCGAATCGAAGCTTTTGTGAATACAGAGGCAGATCATCTTTTTTTTTTGTATAGGCCAAATTTATTTAGTCTAGTATTCTTCAGAGATAGTTCATATTCAATTAACCTCATTACGCAGTACTAAGTTGATGTGTATGTAAATATATTCAATCCAACTCTAGAGCGTGGACAGCAGTGACGAGAGGCCCAACAAACGCCTGCCTGAGGTGATCGCTCGCGGCCGCCCCAAGAAATAAATGTTCGTGCCTTTTCTAACTCGCATCAGCTTTAATTCGATCTATCGTCAGATTAATTTGATAAAACTGTTTCCGAGATTGTATTTCTGCCAAATTATTTATATTAATTTATATCCAAGTATTTTTTTCAATGCATAAGTGCAAGAAACAATTATTTAGATATAAGTACAGCGTGTATCAAAAAGTTGTGTTCAATAAAGAGACAGGGCATTCGGGATTTGTGGTACAGACAGACCAAAAAAACTACCCAGTATTTTTCTATAGATCATATTAAAGTTGGGTAGATAAATCTGACATCTACATTTGACGATAGATTTGCCTGGTGAATTGGTTCTCCGCTTCGCATGATGTTTGGTTCTTCAACTCTTTTATTTCAACAGCTTTTCAGCAAATATTTTATTGTTTTTGAATTATGCATCTCTTACTACGTAATAAACTACAGTTTCATTAAAATATAATTTCAAATTTTTTATTTTCAGTTTTAGGTATGGCAATAATATTTATTTTCGTATTTATTCTTCCGAGCCGTTCATTAAAGCATGTATTTTTAATTTCATTTTACTTTCAGAGCACGCAACGAAGTTTGTTTTAAACTGTATAGTTATGTATTTGTCGATCGCATCATGTATTTATAGTACACATTACCGTATTTCACAAAAGCACATTTTCATTATTTTAAATACCACAAATACACCAGTTTTCATCGAAATACTATATTAGAAGCACTTTTGTAAAATTATATTCATTAGAATTTTCAACCCATACTTATTACTTACTTTCCATGAAACAATATGAAAATAACTCACTTTTCTTAAATATTTACAGTCCTCGGACTCAGACGACAACATACGTACGACCGGCCGCTTCGACGACTCAAGCAGTAGTGACGAGGAAATTCTAAATACAAATTGCACAAAAGCAACCGTTCGTAGACTAGCGATGAAGCCCATTGGTCGAAAGCCGACCGCTTTCAAAATGGATGTTGTCGACGAATGACCGTTATTTTTGAAATATTCTTTTTTTTTCCTACTAGATAATTTGAAACCGCCAAAGTTCGTGTTGATCGTATTGCAGTAATAATATAAGTGTTGGGCGGTTAATTATATGTATTAAATCTAAAGTAAATATATTTAAAAAATGCGTCATTGCCCAGACAATATCAATATAATTATATTACCAGTATAATTTCATATATTATTATGTATAATTATCATAAAAATACAGTCTGGTCAATGTTCATCATTCATTTAGGTATAAGGCAGGGCCGGCAAAAGTTGTTACGACATTACAAACAGAAATTATGTAAAACAACCTATACTTTAACGAAAATGGATATTTTCAAATTATTTTCTGAATACTCGATAAATCACTGATGTCAAATTGTAACTTACGTACTATTTTTATAAAATAATATAAAATAAGACTCGATTGACCCATCCATAACTGTAAGAATACTAACTCAAATAGTAGTACAAATTACTAAGTATTATGGTACTTGACTATGAATTACCAGTTTACTTAGGAATAAAAATTATTATGATTGTTAGTAAAGGCAGTATCATCATTACCCTTCGATACATATTTATCCTATATCACCCCGGCCCTGTATACTTGTATAATAATTGTTGACGATATTTATCAAATTGTTAAAATTTCATGCACACAGACTTTTTAATAAAATTATGTCATCTTGCGGTCTTCGTGTAGCCTTTAATATAGATCAAACTAGGTTTAAAAATCGTCACTTATTTCAGCAAGATCGAGATTATGGTTCAACTTAAATATGGAGTGAAGCTATAAACTCAGTTAAATTCTACAATTATTTCAAAAATTATTTAACATAGAGTATCAATGTAAAATATAATAAACGTCACAATATACAAGGTGTAAAAGAACCCTTTACAAAGCCGTAAGCAAAGTATTTTGTACATCAAATTAAGTAATTGTAAATTCGAACAGCAACAACTTGATTTAAAAAATACTTGTGAAAATGTTAGACCTTGGGGTCTAAGTTATGTATGGTTCGAACAAAAAAAGGATTGCAATGGCGGGGAGAACAAATGCCTTCCGGCTTTGAGGTATTTTATGCCCATTATTACATTCACGATGAACGATATTATAATAATATGTATAATTAAGTATATATTTCAAGAAAACAGTTATAAAACTGTCAATCTATCAATCAAACTTTAACAAAGATTGATAATAATATTGAATTCATTGCAAAATAATGGAATAGAGATACAAAAAACATTGAAAGAGCTTCGAATTAAAAAGACCAGTGAAATAGGCATAACAGCAGTATTTTTGGAAGAGAATTAAGGTAAGGAAAAATTAGATAAAATATTTGGATGTGTTCGTAAGTAGGATGGCTTTAAGTATTGGCAAGTTTATCAAAATTAAACTGGATTATTAAGATATTGGTAGGTAAGGATTAAACGAAGATGTTGAGGAAGTGAAACTTGGCTGGAGATCATGGATGAATCAGGAATTGGGATGATATCAGTAAAAAATGTCTTAGACAAAGATAATTGCATTTTTGGCAATGAGTTTTACGAAACAAAAGCTTGGGTCCAAGAACAACGAAATCTGATACTAGTTTCAAACAAATTTGGGTTTTAAATTGTAACAAACACTAACCAAAATAGTGCCCTTTTTTAATGCAATTTATCCGGACAAACCACCACCCTTTCCCCAACCACTGCAACTCTTATGCGCCAGAATCAACTTTGGTTGCCACCAGAAAACTGCCGAGGCGATGAAAATCGACGAATCTCGAAAAAAATATTCAAATACAGCTATAAAATTAAGGAAATGAGCTGTTGTTGTCGGTGTACCAAGTTGCCCCCGGGCTTCATACCCATATCATATAATTTCGTAAAACTAATTGAAACAAAATATCTCCTTAAAATTGTGACCTAAAATTTGTGACTCGCCCCTCTTATTCATTCATGATCAGAATGATTTGATGAACCACTGTTAATCTCGATCTAGTGTCCATGCACTATAAAACGTAGATTCAATCTATGACATAATACGAAAATGTTGATAATTCATTATTAATTTGTAGACGGTGCGTTCCATCAAGTGTGTGAGCTACTGCGTGTACTGACTGAATTCATGCACTTAAATATTTATCTTGTTTTAAAATTAAAAATACCAATAATCAATTAATTGGTCCTCTAGACTCTAATCTTGTACAAATCAAACAGTGACCAATCACATGTTTTAATTTGTTTGTCTATCAATGTTTCTGTATATTTTAATACTGTACCGGCAAAATAATATACCAATACTTTGGTAATTCTACCAAGAATTTGGTAATTCTACTAAGGTATTGGTTAATCTACCAAGATTTTGGTAAATCTACCAAGACTTTGGTAAATCTACCAAGACATGGGTAAATCTACCAAGACATTGGTAAGTCTACGAAGACATTGGTAAATCTACCAAGACATTGGTAAATCCACATTAATTTTCAGTCAGTACTCCCACAGTTGCTACTATTTAATTCAATAAAATCATAAATCATGAATGTTATATTCGATACCTACTGAAAGTACCTATAATAGCCACCAAAAATCTTGAAAATAGGACAAAAAATGTCACACGGTGTATGAAGCGCGGGCCGCGTTTCTAAATAGAAATCATTCAGACGGGAGATCTGCAGGGCTTTTGCGTATCTTTTTTAATGTCAGTGGCTATCATAGTGTTCATCGATTAACTGTCAAATGGTTATGGTTTGGTACAAAAACTAACCATTTGACATTTAATTGATGGACACTATCATAGCCAAAGACATTTTAAAAGATACGCAATAGCCCTGCTGGGATGCTCAAGTAACAATCGTTTTCTGCAACAATTTTCAGCGTAATGACATAAGCCATCGTAAACCAAATATCAATCCAGTACATCATATGAGGTACAATTCGCGCCAATAATAATTGGCGCCTTTTTTTTCAAGATTTTTGCTGGCTGTTGTAAGTACTAGAACACCGATGAAAGAAAGAAAGAAAGAAATAACATTTAATTGGTACAGACGTACCTACAGTACGATGCTAGTCACAGTTATACCCGTAGTACTTATGATATTAGTTTCACGCGTACGACGCACAGCTGTTGAGCTCTGTGTTATTTGGGCCAGACTGGCCATTAGGCATATTTGTAAGTATTTTAAGCTGGTTGTCGGGTGTTTATAATCATACATGTTAAAAGATGAATCTTTTTTGCTGTGAATCTCTGTGAATTATAAAAGAAGCAGCCATTTTGGATCCTTAAGAGTTTTTGACAGCGTTAGCCATTTTGGTACGGTCTACCAATTGCAAGATTTAGTCGCTGTGTTAAACATTTTTTGTCATGTTTTTTTTTTAAGTAGCAGCCATATTTATTTTAAAGATTATATTGTAAGCCAGTTTGATAGGCATAGGTAATTTGTTTTACTAAAATATTTATCGTGAGTACAATTCTTCTTAATTCCTGTCTGTTCTGATAATTATATTTTTTTTGTTTATTTTCCCGGCCAATCAGCGGACTAGTCGATATCTGAATAATATTGTATTGTTAGTATAATAAGACCAGTCTGTCCCAAATTGTATGTAAGGTTCGCTGTAAAAAATTAAGCAAAATTATATTAGACGCAAAATTTTATTATCTTTCTCAAAGAAAGCTACAGACAGGTTGAAAAAAAAAGCTTTTTATTGTAATTATTAAGAATTTTTGAAGTTTTCAATTCGTATTTCAAGTTTAACTAAAGAAAATCGTTAAGTGTGTTGTAATTTTTTTATGTCTCATGTTTGACGGATAGCGAGGAAATATTTTAAATTAAATAATTCGACAATTCAAGACAAGATAATTCAGTTTAAATACAGGTTATAAAAAACCGGCTAACGTATTTGTAAAAATCGTAAATACAATTTCTAAAATGCATCACGCATCACTAATAATAGTTAAAAATATTTAATTCTGAATAGATACTAATTATTTCGATGAACTACTGAAAATGTAATAAAATATTGATAGAATATCACTTTTTGTAGTTTTCAGGGTTTTTCATATGCGCTGTTATGTTATTGTGACATTTAAAAAGACCGTTTAAAATTCATTTATTATAAATTATGTCATTCTATGGCAGTCCACTGCTGGACATAGCTCAGAACCAAATTCTACCACAGCACCTGGTTCTTTGCCTTCCGCAACCCAATCTGCCCCAACCACTTTTTCAAGGTCATAAGTTTCCGAGTTGGC
Source organism: Diarsia mendica (assembly GCA_949316265.1). Classification (NCBI taxonomy): domain Eukaryota; kingdom Metazoa; phylum Arthropoda; class Insecta; order Lepidoptera; family Noctuidae; genus Diarsia; species Diarsia mendica. The sequence continues at coordinate 6,065,636 of OX438898.1, forward strand.
AGGCTGCTAAATACCAGTAGTGACCGACTGCTTATCTGACCTCCACCTGAACTTGCCTAGGTTTGTCTGTGAATCGGTGACCACGCATGAAACACTGAGTTTCCTCCGTGCCTCAGAAAACACGTTAAGCCGTTGATTCCAGCTGTCATCTGTATATATTTGACAGTCGTTACAGATTGTCAGTGGCTGAAAGTCTGACAACCAGTCTTACTATCATATTACCCAGTTCTGACTGGGTTGTGGCAGTTGCTCGATGTAAAAAACTTGTACTGGTACCCCAACATTCTTGAGAAGGCTAGATAGATGATGATTGACCTCCTGATCATTGATCATCCTTATAAATCGCCGGGATCCGTGTTACATCAAATCGGATCCCGGGATCGGTGGAGACAATCCCCTTATTAGTACACAAAAAACAGCGCATTTAACGAAGCCCAGTAGTGTTAACGATAGAAAAACGATGAATGCTCAAGCGAGCTGCGTTTCAGTAGATACCGGGACGACATCCCTCTAGTTGTAGACAAGAAATGATATTAGCGGTTAAGAATGATTGTAAGAACATTTTCAAACGCAAGAATAAAGTATTGCTGTCAGATTGTGTGTTTTATTTATATTTCCTAGCTGAATATATTTTGTGAGGAATGATTTAGGAAGTAATAAAAAGGGTCAGTGATTCCGTGAAGGTTGAAAGAGAAACATGATGTCCGTGATTACTAACGTGGCGTTAGTAATCACTACAATATGTGGTAAATAATTAGGACTCAATCTCTAATTAGTACTTAAAAACCAAAATTAGTACCATATTAGTCCGGAGGTTGTCACGCTCTATTCACCAGGACCACCAAGTTTCAGGCGCTTGTCGCTTTCCTCAAACCGTCATAAGAAATAAGTACCCTCCAAGATATAATTAGTTCCCAAAATGCAAAATGAGTTACTCCTGTAGTTTGCGAGATATACCATACCATTGCTCGGCTTGTGGTCGACACGGTGTTAAATTTTTAATTTCAAGATTGCCCTATTAAAAACTACATGACATCTTCCCTTTATAAAAAATACACTACTCCTAAAGATCTTATACGATCGCAATTTGTCCATACATCTTCAGCCATAAGACGTCCCCTGCTGGACAAAGGCGGCCGAACGGCAACCTGCTGTTGGCATCCACCGGTTGCCCGCAACTCTCACGATGTCGTCGGTCCACCTGGTGGGAAGGCCTCCCACCGACGCTACGTCTTCCAGTTCGTGGTCGCCACTAAAGAACCTTTCTTCCCCATCGGTTGTCGGTTCTTCGACCGATATGGCCTGTCCATTGCCACTTCAACTTGTATATTCTGAGAGCTATGTTGGTGGAATTTCCTCTTTTCTTATTTGGTCGCCCAAAGAAACTCCGAGCATAGCTCTCTCCATGGCTCGTTGCATCACTCTGAGTTTCTCTAAGAGGGTAACTGAAAAGTTGTGTGGGAATGTGTGATGCGGAGGAATGATATGTTTTTAAAGTTTTAATGTGGAGGGGTATAAGAGTAGAGGTAGACCAAAGAAACGATGGATGGACTGTGTGAAGGATGATATGTCAAGAATGGTATGGTATGGATGATATGATGTCTCATGAGATAACGAGCAACAGAGAAGTCTGGAAGACATACTGCGCCAATCCCAAATGAATTGGGATAGGAGCCAGAGACATGATTATTCATTACAGTTGCTATAGAAGCATTTACATACGTCATAGCGTGACCACAAAATGATTAATTATAATATTATTATCCTTCAAACGGAACGAGCATAGCATTTAATTGACTTTCTTCCTCAAATATTTTCCCGACTCTTTCTAATAATCAACTCAATTAATACAAGTTTAATAAAATTTATTGAGATCCATGCTAGGATACATACAGCAACATCGCACTCCAGCCCGCAATAAAGATGCACACGTAGAGAGTGTTATTTATTATTTACCAACTTGTTACTCAAACCTCAAACCAAATGATTCGCCCCTGCTGTTCAACAGGATAAATCAAAGCAAAAAATAAAAATTACCTCACCATGAACTGTTTAACATTAGTTTTCGTATTTTCGTTGTCAAATACACTGGTACGACCAAATTATATTATTTTATCATTTGGAATGTTTTACAAATATAGTCGTTTATTTCAGTGAGAAGTAATAGATTCTTCGATATTTTATTGTGAAAAAATAACGTGTTCTTTTGTAATTTTATTTGGAACTATGAATTCTATCGTTTGTTCCGTAATTTTAATTTATTTGTGTTCAGGAAATGAAGCCCAGTTTGAATTTGGTGAGTCGTTTAATTTATTATTATTTGTATTAATATTTATCTATTTTACACCAAAAGGTTTTGGGTATCTTGGTAAAAAGTGCAAGTAATTAAATATTGTACAGTTACGTAATTCCATAGGCATATTGTTCCCATGTATTTATTTATGTATGACCGTAATAATATAGGAACCTCTAATTTATTAACCGACTTCTAATAAAGGAGGATCTAATAATGTATCTGGTAAGCGTTCTCTTTAACCGATTAAAAAAAGGAGGAGGTTCTAGGACAGCCCCAGATTGTTTGTTTTCTTGTTTTTGCCACTGACTTCCAAAGTAAAGTTATTTTAGACTTATTAGTGCTTTTTTGGAAGTCGATTTTTATTTAGCAAAATGTATTTTATTTTATCCTTTTTAATGACATTTCTATGGGACCAATAGGAAAGCATATCATCATCATCATCATTTCAGCCAAAAGACGTCCACTGCTGGACATAGGCCTCCCCCAGGCGTCGCCACATTGACCGGTCCCGTGCGTCTCTCATCCAGCGGGTTCCTGCAACCTTGACCAGGTCATCGGTCCACCTAGTGGGAGGCCTTCCAACGCAACGTCTTCCGGTTCGCGGTCGCCATTCGAGAACTTTTCGGCCCCATCGGCCATCCGTTCTGCGAGCAATGTGCCCTGCCCATTGCCACTTAAGTCTGGCGATTCTTCGGGCTACGTCGGTAACCTTGGTTCTCATGCGGATGTCCTCATTTCTGATTCGATCACGCAAGGAAAGGAAGGATTCGATCACGCAAGGAAGGAAAGCATATAATCAATACATATTATAAAAAAAGTCCTCTGTCGCGTCTGTCTGTCTGTCTGTTCGCGATACTACTGCACCAATTGTCATGCGGTTTCCACCAAAAGATAGAGTGATTTTCAAGGAAGGTTTTAGTATATAACTTGACCGAGATCCACGCGGGAGAAACCACGGGCATCAGCTAGTTTCATATAAAAATAAATTTTCGGATCGGTGCAATCCCTATGTCGTAATTGGAAATTGAGAAACAAGATTAGTAAAGTCTCACAAAATACCAGGAGCGCAAAAAATAGGTAAAATCGAAAGATATCAACTCGGGCACACGCGCGAGTTTCCCACTCGCCAGCTGATGAACGAGCCGTTCACTGATTCCCAGCCATCCTATATATTTGCTATTTCGATTTGCCATATTTCATTGGCTACCGAAAGTCAAACAAAATAGACTACAGGATAATTTGAATTAAATGACAAATTTCCTGTTTTCAAACTGTTATTTTGGATTATAATATTTATTAATTATCCATAACAAATAATGTTATCTTCATGGCTTGAATTTCATCAAAGTACCTAGGTGTGTATCATGATGCCTGTAATCCGAAGAGTTAGGCAGAGGTATACTTACTAGTACAGACGACACAAAAAAAAAACAACTATTATTATTGTCCTTATCTTTCGAATGCCTTCGATCTGGTGTCCTATGCTGTGTTACGGTGGAAGCTGCGTATGATGGTACAACACATCCGGGTTGAGACCATAGTATTGTATATTGGTACAGCCATCAGATAAATATGGTGGAATGGGCAGGCTCGCTATCCAATCCGTACGGGCTGGAGTGAGGAGTCAGACAAGGAGGTCTGACTTCACCGAAGCTCTTTTGTTTGAACTTGGATCAGATAATTTGTGAACTCAGCAGTACTATGGCAGGCTGTCCCATGGCAAAAAAGAACGAGTGTCTGTTGTACAAGGATGGCACTAAAGAAAGACCACTGCGAAGTATCGCCTGTCATGCTCGATGGGACGGAGTTAGGATGGGTCAAAACTTTTAAATATCTGGGACATTGGGTCACTGCAACGTACAGTCTGCACAGCTAATAAGTATACATCACGCACACTAGCTAATGAGTTTACACTTTACATGTGTGAAATAGTTATGCCACACAAACACTGAGTAAAGCAAGCGAGCTCTGTCTTTATTAATGTGCGTGCGGCACATCAATAATACCATATACCAATATATAGTAATCATTCATTTGTCACTGAATCAGATATAATATTTCGCAAATGCAACTGTAGCAATCTTGGCTCAATAGTTAACGCCTTTGGTTAACGAACGAGGAGTCGTAAGATCAAACCACGGGTGCTGCTTTTCTTTTTGTAATCATTATTTTGTTAAAACATTATATTATTTAGAGTAGAATCTTTAACGATTCAATCCCGTTCATGGATGAGTTATGAAGTTTGCAACGTTTGAGAACAACGACACTCTCAGTCCATTTTATTTCGGCTGCTTATAAACTAACTACCGACAATTTAAAAATAAAATTGTTTTCAAACACCTTCATTTATAAAAAAATTGCGGTCTTAGTGGTCAATCTACGATTATTTGCATTACGTAATATAATGATAACACAGAAATTACTCTAGATATATTCGTTTGTAATTTATTTCTGTGGATCCAAACATGCATCATTAAACAACGTTAAAAAGGCAGAAATCGTTCTTTTGCATGAGCAAACCTTATTTATTAGTGAAATTGCAAGGCGCTTAATGATATCGGTAAGTAACAGATACTATTTTACTATTTTACTTTTATGTTTACGTAGGAATTAATAAAATTAACGTAACTTTAGTGCATTAACATTGTTATAATAGCCCATTTATGTTTGCTAATGTATATTTAAACCATATCTAAAAGTATTTTAACTTGTAGTGTATCTATGCATATGATTATTGAAAATAAATAATATTAAGGTGAATGGGCTTATTGGTACACCCCTCCAATAGCAATGAGATATACGTCGTTGGATAGCTCTTTTTAATTGAAACAATATTTACTATTACAGTTTTGTTGAAATGTTTGTCCGTTTTGAGTTATAGCTCAAAAACAAAAGTAAAAATGGATACCTATTAACGTTATAATATCTTAGTGTGTAAGCTAAAATTATATCAATGTCGTTGTATTTAACGTAATTCGTAATTATCACAACAAAACACAACATCACGCCTGTAAATCCCGAAGGGTTAGGCAGAGGTGTAGGTGCCTAACAGTAGGTACACCCACTTTTCGTCAGTTATGTTTAAGTCCTATGTAAAAGGGGGCGAGCCTATTGCCATCAACCTGGCACAAATCCAGACACCATGGCTGCTACCAAGAAATTCTTGAGGGAAACTCCAATAACACTTTGTCCGATCAGGGAGAATGTATGGGAGCTGTTACACCCCTCCAATAGCAATGTCATATACGTCGTTGGATAGGTCTTTTTAAATGGAACAATATTTACTTTGACAGTTTTGTCGAAATGTTTGTCCATTCTGAGTTATAGGTTAAAAACAAAAGTAAAAATTGATGATATTAATATTGTGATATCTTGGTGTATAAAGGAAAATAACACTAACGTCGTTATATAATAACATATATTAATATAGTATAATAATGTAATTCGCAAATAACATAACACCATCACGCCTGTAATGCCTAAAGGGTTAGACTGAGGTGTAACTTATAATAATACACCGATGTTTTCGGCAGTTAAATGTTTCCCATGTAATAGAGGGTGAACCTATTGCCATGAACTAGGCATAAATACAAATTCCTTGACTGATACTGACAAAGTCTTGAGAGCAAATCCAATAGGTAACAATTTACCCCACCCGGGAATCGAACGCAGGGCCTCATGTTCAGCAGTCGCGTTTGCAACCACTAGATCAACGAGACATTCAAAACGTAAACAGATGAGTACTTTGTGTCGGAATCGGAATACTAAAAACTTTTTTTAACTTTGGTTTTTGAGATATAACTCAGGATGGACCAACTATTTCGGCAAAGCTGTCATAGTAAATATTGTTCCATTTAAAAATACCTATCAAACGACGTATATGACATTGCTATTGGAGGGGTGTACCAGCTTCCATACATTCTCCCTGGTCGGACAAAGTGTTATTGGAGTTTCCCTCAAGAATTTCTTGGTAGAAGCCATGGTGTCTGGATTTGTGCCAGGTTGATGGCAATAGGCTCGCCCCCTATTACATGGGACTTAAACATAACTGACGAAAAGTCGGTGTACCTACTATTAGGCACCTACACCTCTGCCTAACCCTTCGGGAATTACAGGCGTGATGTTAGGTTTTGTTGTGATAATTACGAATTACGTTATATACAACGACATTGATGTAATTTTAGCTTACACACTAAGCCATCCATCCATCCATCCGTCCATTTTTACTTTTGTTTTTGAGCTATAACTCAAAACGGACAAACATCTCAACAAAACTGTAATAGTAAATATTGTTTCAGTTAAAAAGAGCTATCCAACGACGTATATCTCATTGTTATTGGAGGGGTGTACCAGCTTTCATACATTTTCGCCCATTCTCTTTTGGTGTATATAGAAGTGTGTATGTATTATAGTTTATATACGGTATATATAGTTACATATAAACCAAATTAATATTATTTTTATCATTTAATAGATAGGTATACATTAAGTTAACTAAAGTGCATTAACCTGATTGTTCTAATAGCCCATTTTGTTTGCTAATAGAGGTATATATAGTTTAAGGTATTTATTAGGTATATATTTAAAAGTATTTTATATAATTATTGTATATAAATAACATTAATTATTTATACCTATATGAAAGCATAATTTTATTTTTTAAGTATACCTACTTAATTTACTATAAAATAACTATTATCATAAGTATTTTAGTAGAAGCAGGTATTTTAAATACTGTTTTGTTTTATATTCACAGAGAAGAACCGAGCAATTATGGGTCCACCGATATGCGGATTCTGGAGACGTGGAAAATCTTCGACGTGGGCCAAAATCAAAAGCGAATTCATCAGCTCGACACCATGACATCGTGGCAAAGCACAAAGCTAGTTCATTCAGATTGCCAACACGCGTCACAGCTACAGCACACAATGTGTGCTTACAAACGGTGAGAAATCACCTGCGTTCTGCTGGTTCACGCTGCAGCAAGCCAGTGTGGAAGATTTTACTGTCCACTGCGCATCGACGACGCCGACTACAGTTCGCTAGGTCATAATTATTTTAATTTTGATTGGAAGAACAATGTGGTGATTTGTAGCGACGAAAAAACTTTTAAGTTGAATAAGGATGGGCGTGAAATATTAAGGAGAAAAGGTGGTCAAAGATAATTATAATGAATGTAACAACTAAATTAGTAGAATTTATTTTAAATATTAAACGATTGTGTGTGATTATATACATAATGTTCATGTTTGTGTGAACAAATGTAAAACTTAGCATTATTTTTATTTGTTAAACAACTTGCTGTATTCCTCTGTTTTAAACAACAATTCGTATTGTTAAAGTCTGGTGAAGTGATGTTATTGTTATGCAGATAGAAGTTGCCATAATTTCTTACTATCTAACATGTTGATTCACTTCCCAGCTAATTTTACTTTCGATTCAATTTAGATACCACCCTACTTCAATAAATTATTTACGTCCATCCTTAAGCAACAAATAAATTGTCTAACTAATAAATAAAAATAAAACAAATTATTTTATTGTTTTTATTTAATTACCTTTCTACTTTTTTGTTTAAGTGATTTTATTGGTCACAAACTTAATTTTATAAAACAAAAAGTAAAAAAAGGTAAAAAACAGTAAAACTGAATTCCTCAGTGGGGATCGAACTCACGACACCGAGCGTAGACTAATAACTATGTCAAGCGCTTACACCACTCTGCCACGGATGTTCTACTAGACATATCTAAAATATTGGGTCATATTCCTTCACTGTGAGCCCGTTTCTTGAATTTTTACCCGTGTATGTTTAATAGGAATACCCACACAATATTAATAAAAGTTACCGATGAGTGCGTGATGTAAAGTCGGCCTGCGGTAGGCCAGTTTTGACTTATACGCACATAACGCACACTATTAGAAACATATTTCACTCGTTTTACTTAGTGTGTGTGCGTATAACTATGACTTCACTCACACATTGCAAAATGTATACTTATTAACTGGTTCAACTGTACAAGGATTATGTTGACATGGACAGGGAGCGTAGGACGCAGTCAGTCATGAGCAATATGTTAATCCGTATAGGTTTGCTAAGTGCTCGAGGGGTTTAAAAACTACTCTGTTTAGAGCAAACTGGCAATCTTATTACACCAGCAGTCTAGAAGCTCATTTAACGATCAGTTTCTACCATCTGTTGTGTCAGTTCTATTGTGTTAACAAACCAGAACAATCGACCCGTCTAAGAAGATGTAGAAGAAGATAAAACAAACGTCCTGTCTAAACAGCACAAAGTCACATTCGCACTTGACACCACTGAGCATGCGGGGAACAGGGGGCTGACTTTCAAACGTGTTTTATTGGTCTCATAGAAATAAAACATTTGAAAAACCAAAGGTTAGGAATGGGTTTTAGATACTTTTTGTAAATACCTACTTTTTTTGTTTCAGAGCAAATTGAATTCACCGTCAGTTCCGAAAAGAAATTCACTTGCGTTTCTCCAAAAAATTATGATCATAAATGGTATCATTACTACCTAAACAGTAAGGTTTACCTACTATATGTTTTATTTTTCACTTTTTTTTTTAATAACTAGATTGCTCGTTTAACGTACCATGTGACGAGATCCTCACATGATTTTATGTTTGGTTAACCAAACAAGATTATTTCAAACGTATAAATGAATCTGAATTAACAAGTATACTAACGATTCTTTTAACTTTACAGGCTATTTGGAAAATCAACTAACATACATGGGCAATATACCAACATTAACAGACGTCAAAACCACTCAATTTATTATAAAATTCGAAACTTTTGATAATAATACATACTTTTATTGCGAGTTCTTCAGTGATCAAGGACTCGTAAACATGGCAAAATATCACTTAACACAAATAGGGCCCAAAGAAACCAGTGAGTATTGTCTGCATTCATTTATCTAATTCTATATTCTATATACATATAATAAAACAGTAAAAAAACTGTGTCTGTACATTGAATATATTAAAAAAAAAAAAATTGAGGAGGGTTTAGAAACAGTAATAGAGCACGAATCCAAAAAAAAAATCTGTCTGTTTGTCTGTATGTCTGTTTGTCTGTTTGTTTGTACACGCTAATCTTCGGAACTACTCGACGGATTTGAATGATTTTTTTTGTTGTTGTATAGTTATTAAGTCTGGGCAACATATAGGCTATAATTTATCTTGGAAACTTGAACACCTGATGCAGAACTGCAACCGACCAGCTTAACTATAAGAGATACAAAAATGGTACCATAGCAAAAATTGTTCTACGTGATGAGCATTTTCTGCTCAGAGAATAAATTTGAAGATCTGGAACACCTGATGTGGAACTCCACGAGCCCAGCTACACTATAACATTTATAGGAATGACGTCTTAGCAAGAATTGTACAGCCTGATGAGCACTTTCTGTTGTCGTATAAAATTTGAAGATCTGGAACAGCTGATGTGGAAGTCCAAGAGCCCAGCTACACTATAACATATATAGGAATGACGTCTTAGCAAGAGTTGTTCAGCCTGATAAGCACTCTCTGTTGTCGTATATTTGAAGATCTGGAACAGCTGCTGTGGAAATCAAAGCTATCACTAATTTCACTGTCACTCAATCAACGAGACAGTCACTCATCAAAATTTCCACGTGAACGAAGTCGCGGGCATCAGCTAGTAAAAAATAAGAATTCAAATAAATCTCGATGTTTTGTCTCGTCGAAAAACTTAGCTTAAAAATATGAAAGGTGTACATAAAATTCAATACGAATTAATGATTGTCTCAATTTAATCATTTAGACAACTTTTATTCGCAACGCAGTTAGATCAATATAATACTGACAATCTGTTGTACGTTGTTTTTAAACGAGAAAGTAGTCGAAAGCTATAGCCGCTTATAAACGTCGCGCGTCGGGACATGTACCACAAACTAATGATGGATCTATAATTATAATTCTAAACTTTTCTGGTTACAGTTAATATAGACAGTGAAGAAACTGCAGTTCTTAAATATAATGAGACAAACAAAGTTTCGTTTACATGTCAAGAATACAAAAATCAAACAAAAAGTAAGTTCATTTGACTTTTCTTAAAGCAAAACTTTCCGTTTTTATGGTGGGTTCCTGAAATCAGAAAGTGAATGTTAGGGTAGGTACCAAAACTGCCCGTCGGGGCTGTGGATTGTCGAAAGGTTAACGCGGCTCCGACACAAGGGCGAAGAAGGAACATGGGTTTGGTTTTTAGTCAGTAGAAGTCTGACACTCCCCTTCGCTCTGCCCAAGAGCGGGGGGGGTTATTAGATGATTTTCCACACACCAAAAAAAAAAAAAGCGTACCAAAACTCTCCCTAACATTCACTTTGTGATTTGACAATTTGAATAAAGAATTAAAGTCAAACTCTACTTAAAGTAGCCAGAAAAATGCAAAATTAAAACTTAAGTGGAGTTAAACTTGTTTAAAACTTGAGACACTCAATGCAGAAATCAGCACCACTCGTCTGTAATTTAGCACTATCTCACGATCTAACGTCCCATTGGTTGTAGTATGACATCACGTATCGAACGCGCGGCCGATTGGCGCTACGTTCACCGCTTCTCCCCGCGGCGGACTGCTCCACATGACTGCGCGTGGCGATGTTGTGTGAGATTCGCCTAAACTTACTATTAATAATTAATTCACAGAGCTTGATATAGGCGCAATCAATACGACTTCTAACACGATAGAAATATATGACTCTTTATGGACAATCAAAGAAAGCAAGTACAATGGAACAATTCTGTGTTGTATGTATTATGAGGTGACCACAATGAAAGATGAAAAGTGGCTTCACCGACATGTAGCCAAGAAAACATTATTAATTTACGGTGACACTGAAACAGATGGAAAGCACAGTTCGGCAGATAAAGGTGAGATTTATTTTCCATGCTAATATTATGAAGAGTAAATAAATACAGGTATAATTTGGCATGAATATACAAATGAGTTACACCGACAAAGTTTTTGTTTTTGACACGAACCCCCTTTTGTGAGATGTCGTTGGGTAGCCCTTTACAAAACATTGCGAGTTTGTTAAAACACTTTTTCGACTAAGTTATTCGTTTTTCGAAATTATTGTTAGACTCAAGTGTAACTAAACGGGTTGTGTTTGGGCATGTGAAAAAATTCGTGGTAGTAGTATATTATATAACGAAATTAAAGGGAAAACTATCACAGCTAAGTAGGCTTTACAAGTACGAATAAAAGTCAACCAACAAAATGTACGTGTGTAAAATATTTTCCTAAAAATAATGTATGGAGCACAGGTCTTAAAACTGCAAATGCAAGTTTGTTTTATTTTACAATAAAAATCATCATTCGGAGACAGGTAGGCAGGAAGGTTAATCAGTTTAGTAAGTTCTTCTATTTTGATGGGCAACAACGAAACCCTACAGTGGGCGTGGTCCAACGACCGAGATACACTTGTCCGGTTTTTAATAAATAGGAACTCTAAAGTTATACATGTTTTTTTTATAAAGCCTTCATCGAAAAGTAAAATTACTCGTATTTATTGTGCGAAATAAGCATACACCATATTTATTTTCACTAATAGTCCTATATATGAGTACCATTGTCTTTGATTCTAGATGAAAATACCAGTGAAAATGATTCAGGTGAAGATTCTGCAACTCCAGGTATTGGTTTAAAAAGCAAGCATGGTGGTGAAACTCCTAAGCCAGATACTGACCCAACCAAGCAAGGTGGTCATAAAGCTAAGGCAAAAGCTGATTCAAACAAGCAAGGTGGTCATAAAGCTAAGGCAAAAGCTGATTCAAACAAGCAAGGTGGTCATAAAGCTACAGCAAAAGCTGATTCAAACAAGCAAGGTGGTCATAAAGCTAAAGCAAAAGCTGATTCAAACAAGCAAGGTGGTCATACAGACGAACCAAAAGCTGAAGCAAACAAGCAAGGTGGTCATACAGCCGAACCAAAAGCTGATTCAAACAAGCAAGGTAGTGGTACAGCCAAGCTAGATACTGATTCAAGCAAGAAAAGTGGTGATACAGCCAAGCCAGATACTGATCCTAGCAAGCAAGGTGGTCATATAGCCAAGCCAGATGTTGATCCAAGCAAGCAAGGTGGTCATACAGCCAAGCCAAAAGCTGATTCAAGCAAGCAAGATACTCATTTAGGCAAACAAGCTTCTGGTCCAAGTAACCAAGTTCCTGAGCCAAGCAACCAAGCTTCTGGTTCAATTAACCATACCACTATAATATACATAGTATCAGCTGTGGCAGTAGTATTTGTATTGCTACTTGTTTCCGTTATTTATATAAAACGTTGCCGTAAAAAACCGGTAAGTAAAATGATGTGTCAGTATTGTTTCTTACCTAAGAGAATAAATGGTACATAAGGGAAAGCACCAGGCTAGCCCGCGAAACTCAAAACTTGAATCATATTTTCTTCAACATACAACCTGACACCGATCTGCATACCATAGGGGATCGTCCAAAAAAAAACTAATTAGTCCGTCAGATAGATTTCCAAAAAATATTGACCACATGTCATATTTTTTCTTTTTTCACGTAAACAAAAAATTAAGACGATACAGTGCTGCGAAAACTCGTGTGACGTCATATGCTAGTACATTTTGTACCTTCAAGTGACGTTTCAAGCCCCACTCCATGATCTTTGACGCACTTTATCTTCGTCAATTTTTGTCGATTTGATAAAACAAAAAAAAAGTATCCAATATTTTTCGATAATCTAACTGACGGACTAAACAGAATCATATATTTTTGAGTCAGTCCGATCCCCTAAATTGAATTTCGCGTGCTTCCCTTAAAGTAAATCCGAAAATTGAAACTCTCGATTCAAACATAAATATAGCATTTGAGTACCTACACTACCTACTCAGTTCTAGGACTTTACGCATTGGCGAAACCAATTTTTTTTTTTTAAACTTTGCCCCACACTAGAATTTTTTCCTGTATCGTGGGTGCGTTCACAAACATTTAAACTCACATAAACAAATACACAGACCCGGAACAACTATCTGTAGGTCATACAAATATTTGTTCCGTGCGGGGATCGAACCCGCGACACGCAGCGCAGCAGTCCATTGCTTGAGCCTCTGCGCCAACCGTGCCGTCAAACGCTTACCTGAAATCGAACCCAGGACCTCATTCTCAGTGATAACACTTGCGATCAGTAGATCGAAGAGACAGTTGACCTAATCTATGGTTTCTTCTCTATGAATCTTTTCAGAATGAGGAGTTGAAGACCAAGGTGTTATACGCAGACCTTGAATTTCTTCGTCGAAATGGATCAAAAAGCTTTCCAAGAGCAAAGCCAGAAGAAGAGTCTCCTTACGCACAAATTATCGGAGAATTAAGACCTCGGTGAACATAATTATTTAAATTTTAATTTGTTACTTTTCTTAAAATTTGATACATATTAAACCAGGACATAATAATAATTATTTTCGTACGATATTACATCATTCCGAATCCTTATATCTATGGCAATTTAAAAAAAAACTCTTAAAATAACCAGTAAAACCAGTAAAACTCTTAAAATAACAATAAAGTTATGTTTTAAAACTATATTCTTAGTGTTGTTCCTATACTATAATTTTTTAACTTTTTAGTTTTTTTTTGGCATTTTTTTATCATAAACTATTAATTTTAGAGAAACTGAAACAATTTATAGTCGCAATAGACTTCATGGAATATTGGCCAAATTTTAGGTAAAATTCAGCTGTGTGCAACGTCCCTCTAGTTGTAGACTTAATATTAGCGGTTAAGAATGATTGTAAGAACATTTTCAAACGCAAGAATAAAATATTGCTGTCAGATTGTGATTTATTTATATTTCCTAGCTGATAAATTTTGTGAGTACCTAATAATATTTATGTAGGAAAAACCGGCCAAGAGCGTGTCGGGCCACGCTCAATGTAGGGTCCGTAGTTTCCCGTCCGTCACAATAAGTGTTCCCACTTATGAGTTTAAAGGTGGGTATCCATTATATTTTTTTTATATATATTTTTAATTTTCTTTTTTTTCACTTTCAAAATGATTTTCCTAGAAAGTCCTTATAAAGTTCTACTTTTCAGATTTTTTTCATATTTTCTAAACTTATGGTTCAAAATATTTACCAACGGCGCCTGCATCAGAGCCGCGCGTGGCAAGAAACGCCTGTAGTAGTTTATCATGCCCAGGAACCTACGGAGGCCCTGAACAGTTTTAGGCAGGGGGAATTCCTGCGGAGAAGCAATTCTCTCTGCTGGCGGACCTATACCTTCCCTAGATACACGATACCCCAGAAAGATAACCTCTTTAGCTCCCAAAACGCATTTTGCTGGATTCACTACAACGCCGTAGTCAGCCAGTTTTTGAAAAAGAATGCGCAAATGATGTGCATGTTCTTCTTTGCTGTGGGAGAAAATGAGGATATCGTCTAGGAAAACAGAAGTAAGGAAAACAGAAGTCAAAATCCCTTAAAAGTTCGTCCATGAATCTCTGGAACGTTTGCCCCGCATTGCGCAATCCGAAAGTCATAAACGGAAATTTGTATAAGCCGAAAAGCGTTATGATCGCGGTCTTGCATATGTCCTCATCGTGAACAGGTATCTGCTGGTAAGCTTTAACCAAGTCGATGGTACTAAATATAGTGGTGGTTTTTTTTTTTTTAACTGCGATATTATGCCCGAAATCTCCAATGTGACGCAACGGGTACCGATCAGGTATGGTGCGTGAATTTAAAGCGCGGTAGTCGCCGCACGGACGCCAAGAAAGATCTTTCTTTGGTACAAGCTGCAAAGGCGAGGCCCAAGGACTCTTGGACGGTCGCGCCGCGCGTGGTACCGTTTTTAAGCATCTCATCGAATTCCCGCTTAGCAACTGCTAGTTTTTGAGGCGCAAGACGACGAGGGCGACATGACACAGGTGGACCTTCAGTTTTAATGAAGTGAACGGTCGTGTGTTTAATGTTCCTGTGAAGTCCTGGAGGCCTAGTAATAGCGGGAAATTCGGCGATCGTCTTTGAGTTTGACGCCGGCGAGGGAACGTAAGCTTGTGTCGTAAAAATTGGGAAGGTTTTCTATCTCCAAGCTCTTCCTCAGTGAGCAGTTGTCTTACCCTTTCCTCTTCAGACCGTGATAACCGGCCTGTCAGTTCCTTTTTAAGGTGTTCATATTTACCAGAGGTTGGAGGACTGGTAACTATATCCTCGATATCAGCCATAATTTTGAAATCTAACTGGCTAATCACGTGATCAAACTTGGTTTGGTCGCTTGTAATGCCAGCAATACGAAACTGCGTTTCGACGTGCGCGAACCATATTTCAGGTCGTTGCTGCCAGAAAGGAGGTAATTTTGGCGATACTTTGCATACTTGATTCCCTGAGTCATCCATTTTAGGCTCCTGTTTAGGTTCACCTTGGGGAAATTTCTGGGCTTGCATCTCAGTGCGAAGTTGGGCATTCTCCTTTATAGTTGCCTGCAACTGTGAAGACAATGATTCAAGCTCACGTCTGAGAGCTTCCAGCTTCGCGGCGGATTCATCTGTATCAGGCATGGCGAGAACTGGTTGTAAGTTGTTAAAGCGTGTGCGTGAAAAACAAAAAGTAAGTAGTGTACCTAAATGCGGTGAGTAGTTTTATACTAGTTGTTAGGTAGAATAACAGCAATCGCTGGTTAATAAACCCTAAGAGCAAACGGCATGTTCCTAGATGAGAGAGAAAACAATACACATTCAAATAAACGAAAGCCTTAAAATTAAAAATTAAAGTGTCAGGTTTGCTTATGGCTAAAATTCAAACAAATATGATTAATAATTGTGCATTCCGTGCAACACAATGCAAAAAGAATATTAAGTTTTAATTATGAACGATGATTCAGTTTAGCATATACACACAAACAAGTTAGGCCAGCAAAATGATATAAAATAACCAGTTTAGTACACACACACCACAAAAAGTTAGTACAGCAAAAACATCTCCTTAAAACTAAAAGATACCATAACCAATTTAATAATAATGTCTCTTAATCGTTAAAAATCAGTCCGTTTTATACACGTGAAAAAGAAAACACGATGCAGTCTACCGAAAACCCGATTAAATAAAAAAAAAAATCAAACACACATCCTGTCGTCGTGCGAAACATGCGATGAATGTTAAAGTAGTGGAGCAGCAATGAACATCAAACCGAGTCAGCAATGAATGTCGGAATGTACTAGCCAGTCATGAACTTCAAACTTGCAGTGGCAATGTACTTCGAACTCGCAGCGATGCGTCTGCACACCAATCGATCAATCAGATCGAAGAATTCAAATGTGAAAAATTGCTTCGACGCTTGCGAACTTTGACCTTGAAAGAATCTCTTGAAATAACCCTCGATGATTGTGATAAGAATCTGTCACTGGTCTTCTGAGCTTGTAAAAATAGATGTAGGTACCTCATTTATAATTAATACACTCCGTTAGAATACTGCACAGTTTATAATTCACAGGCACAGGTTGTTGTTGGTAATTAGTTACAGGTACACAATTTACAGTAGCTAGACATTCATAATTAAATACGATAATATAACAGAGCTCATCAACAGAAACGTTCTCTCTCTACAAGCATGGCGGCAGTGTTGCCATCTCGAGTGGGTGCGTTCGGAAATCGAACGCCGCCACAGTATATTATGTGAGAACTATTTAGCAAGACGTGCAAGTTAAGAGCGTCCAGTGAAAAAAGATGTAATAAACCATGGCAACTAAGAGATGGCCAGTCTCCACTGACAGCGCCCGTTCACGAACATGACGCATGGTTCAGCACCATTCAACTCAACCATTTTGGTGGTAAATAAATGATCCGACACACCCGCCACCATCAGCGAGACATTTGAGTGAGCATGACATTCTCTCAGCCACCAGGGCAACGTCACTAAAATATAACTAAATGTAATAATAAAAGAGATACAAGTTCCTTTAAAAATCTAAAACCCGACTACGAATAAAATATTGGTTTTTGCTCGCCAAGACCTTTCATTTGATACCAAACATGTTATGATTATCTCAATTTAATATTTTTGAGGTAAGTTTTTGACATTTAAATTCCGTCATAAAAAGAATTTATAAAATTTATATAGCCTATGTCACCCGGGCTATTTTTACGAATCTATTGACACCTCATTTATTAAAATCCGTTCAGTGTTTTAGGCGCTACGGTGGAACATACATACATACATACATATATACATACATACATACATAGACTGCCAAAATCATTACCCTTCCTTTTGGCTTCGCCGTAGTCGGGTAAAAAGTGGCTTTATAGTACACTAGCTTTTGCCCGCGACTTCGTTCGCGTGGAATAGTGACTTCCGGCAGATTTTTGGTTATCTAGCGAAAAAAAAAAAAACTATCCTATGTCCTTTCTCAAGTTTCAAACTATGTCTGTACCAAATTTCACACAAATCGGTTCAGTAGTTTAGGCGTGAAGCAAAGACAGACAGAGTTACTTTCGCATTTATAATATTAGTTAGGAAGTTAGGATTACTTTCGCATTTATAATATTAGTTAGGATTAGGATAGTACTCGCACATGTGCCATTTACTCCGTGGCTGCTACTGAGAAACTCCAAATAACAACTTGTCCGACCTGGGAATCGACCAAGACCTCAAGCACAGCAGTCGCGCGTGCGGCCACTACACCAACGCAGCACTCAACTGAATTCAACAGGATAAATCGACGCATTAAATCAAAACGACCTCACTTTGAACAGTTTACCTCGTAATACTAAGTATAAACGGGATATTTACCATGTTTGCGTATTAGTTTACATTAGTTTTCGTGTTTTCATTGTCAAAGACACTGGTTACGACGAAATTAAATTATAATTTGGAATACTTTTCAAATTATGATCGTTAATTTAAGTGTCGAGTCTATTACTCGACACTTAAAATAACTACGTTTTTATATTATATTGCAGTGTAATGTTTTAGAATGAACTTTTTGAAACGTTAAACTAACTCTTGGATATTTTATTGTGAAGAAGTGACGTGTTCTTTTGTACCTACGTTATTTATTTATTGTAACAATGAATGTCATTGTTTGTTTTGTGATTTTAATTTATTTGTGTTCGGGAAATGAAGCCGGCCACTGGAGTGAGTCGCACAGTAAGTTGTTTCTAATTAAATAAATATTCAAATATCAAAATCAGTATCTTGGTATTAAAAGTGCAACTTTTTCTCATGTATTTACATTCCATGATTAGGGGAGACTGGGTACACTTGATACCTCTGAGACACATCTATCTATCTATTATTATCTATATAAATAAAAAGAGAAGTCCTGAATGACTGACTGACTGACTGACTCATCAACGCCCAGCCCAAACCCTTGGACCTAGAAAGCTGAAATTTTGCACAGAGGTTCCCTTTATAATATAGACAAGGAATAAGGAAGGATTTTTCGAAATTCAACCCCTAAGGGAGTTAAATAGGGGATGAAAGTTTGTATGGAAAATCGAAATTTTCACGCGGGCGAAGCCGCTGGCAAAAGCTAGTGGTACATATTTATTTTATAAACCAACCACGCTTGCTAGACTATTCAAAACTAGCAACCCTGTTTGTCTATGGTATAGTATAGATATGGTTTAGATATTATATAGTCTAGCAAGCGTGGTTGGTTTATAAAATAAATGTACCATGTGTCCCAGAGGTATCAAGTGTACCCAGTCTCCCCTACTGTACCGTTTCACCTGATTATTAGATTTTTTTCATTTGGTACAGATAGTCCGCGCATATTATTATAGGTGCTTGGCTTGAGAAATTGTTGTTGTTATTTGTTGTAAAGGATCATCATTTGTCATGAATATAATTCAACAATTATATTCATGACAAATGATACTATTAACTTCCTTACAATGTCTAATTAATCAAGGCAAGAGTTTGTTAGTTTTATAAAAACTATTTCTTAGTTGCGGAAATCACTTACATTTACACATTACACAAATCACTTAATCACTGACATCTGGAATTCAAGTTTTTTTTACTTGGAAGTCGAATTTTCCTTTGCAAAAACACCCTGTGTTTCGAGGGCTACGTCAAATTAACACTTTAATTACGACATGTGGATAATAGGTACTATAATAAATACAGTTTGTCAAGTTCTCAACTTCAACTTCAAATTGTCAATTCGTCACCCCAAAACCGACTCTACAGGATAATTTGAATTAATGTCAAATTTCCTTGTTTAAAACTAATAGGTATTATGAATTATATTTATGAATACATATTTACAAAAAAATATTTTAATGCATATTTACATAATATAATTTCCAGGACTTGAATTCCACCGAAGTAATAGGGATGTTAACTAAAAAAAATCTAATTACCTAGTCCGTCAGATAGATTTCCAAAAAATATTGGACATATATTTTTTTCTTTTTTCACGTAAACAAACAATGAAGACGATACAGTGCTTTGAAAACTCGTGTGACGTCATATTCTAAGACATTAGTATGACATTTCTTAGCGAGCCGTGACGTCACAAGTTCACAACCTCCCACTCAAATCTTCGAAAGACGCGTTTTATCTTCGTCAATTTTTATTGATTTGATAAAACAAAAAATACGTATCCAATATTTTTCGACAATCTAATAGACGGACTAATTTGAATCATATTTTTAGTAGTCAGTAAACATCCCTATTAGGTGTGTAACATCACGTATGCAATCCCCGTAGATTTAGGCAGAGGTGTCCACCCACCAGTTATGCCTATTGTCATCAGCCGAATTCAGAATCCGTGGTTGCTACTGAAAAAACACTTTGTTTATCTTGATAATCGAACTAAGGAGCAGAACCATAGAGCTGATAGAGCAGAACAGTAGTCGCGCTTGCGACCACTAGACCTACGAGCCACACTAAGTGTGTGCCATTTTTTTAATGAAACTAGAAATTACTTGATTAACACCTGACTTTTTTTTTTTTTAAACTTTACCCCACACTAGGAGTTTCACCTGTATCGTGGGTGCGTTCACAAACATTTAAACTCACATACACATGATATACACAAATACCCAGACCCGGAACAACTATCTGTAGGTCTTACAAATATTTGTTCCGTGCGGGGATCAAACCCGCGACACGCAGTGCGGCAGTCCATTGCTTGAGCCACTGCGCTAACCATGCCGTCAAATTACATTAAAAATATTGTTTACATTAAAGCTTCGGCGCTGAATGTATGCATCAATTTCGATCTCATGTAAGTAGTGTAGGAGCGTGATGGCCCAGTGGTAACAGTCCCAAACCTACCGAGTTGCAGGTCGTAGGTGCAAACCCAGGCAGGTGCCTCATTTTATGTATAACTGCTCTCAAAGTCAAATCGGTGATCAAAAACATCAACAAGGAAACCGGCATGTCCTAGAACCAAAAAATCGAAGACATGTGACATCTACCAACCCGCACTGGGCCCGCGAGGAGCCCATGTCTTCTCATAGAGAGGAGGCCAGCTGATGCCTGTGGCTTCGCCCGCGTGGATGTCGGTCAAATTATTTCCTTAAACCTTCCTCGAGAACCACTCCACTCTATTGGTGAAAACAGCATGAAAATGGGTGCAGTAATTTTTGAGTTTATCGCAAACAGACAGACAGACTGACGTGGCGGAGGACTTTGTTTTATAATATGTAGTGATAGTGCTGCTGCGCGGTTAAACAACCAAACATTGATTAAATAAGTAGCAATTGTTCACAGAATCTCATCATAAGAAACACCACGGAGAAGATTCAAAAGGCAAGTCATATTTTATAGTTACTGTCAAAATATAACATAACCCCCAAAGTGAAACGTATCTCTAAGTAGAGTCACGAACACTAATATGTTTACTAAGACGTAGGTATGTAAAGACTTTGACACTAGTGAAGGTTTCATAAGTCAAATCTTTACTAAGGCACGGCTTAAGTAATCATTAAATATCTCTGAGTACCTACGGCAATTTACATGTAAATACAAATTTGTAAAAAAAAAATTGTAGCCTATATTTTGGCCCACAGCTGGGCAAAGGCCTCCCCCATAGTCTTCCACTCTTCTCTCCGTGCGGCTTTCTCCGGCCATCTTGTAGAAAATTTGTAGGCTCTAAGTCGTCACGCCAGCTATTTCTAGGGAAAACAATATGGGGGAGAGCGGGTCACCCTACTTCATGCCTTTATTTAATTTTATTTTAAAGTTTTGACCAGGAAATTTGAGTTTAATATTTGTTGTGCTATTGTTCTAAATTACTTTGAGGATATTTATGTAGGTTGGGTCTAATTTTTGATTGTGTAAAGAAGAAAATATGGTTGCATGTTTTACACTGTCAAGTGCCTGTGTATAGTCCACGAAGGCCAAATACAAAGGTTTTATAAATTCGATGTGCTTTTCCATGATTTGATTTACAGCATGAAGGTGATCTGTAGTGGAGTAACTTGGGCGGAAACCAGCTTGTTCGGGTGGTTGGTGGGAATCTAATTTTGCATCGATGCGATTATGGATGACTTTGATGAATGCCTTGTAGAGATGTGACACTAAACTTATTGGCCTGTAATTGTTGACATCGCTTTTATCCCCCTTCTTAAGAATGGCACCTGCAATAGAAGGTTGTCGACAATCGAAAATCTTCTTAAAGTCATATGATGAAAAGAAATCCCACAAGCTACTCAAAATGAGCAGGGGAAATATAAGACTAGTAGTAGGGATCGCATCAGGCCACTGTGGACTCAATAGACACCTGACGATTATGAAAGTAAAGGAAGATCCCATATGCCCAGCATGTGGAGAAGCAGAAGAAACAAGTTTCCACCTTGTGACAGAATGCACAATGTATACTACTCAGGTGGGAAATCCTAGGAACAGATGAGATTAATGAAGAGAAGCTTGCAGAAATCTCTACCGAACAATTGGTGAGCAAGGCAACAGGAAGATTCACGAATCGTGATGCCGACCACCAGTAACCCATGAAGGGGATCCATCAAAATGGGGAACTGGGCGAAATAATCCACTACGAAAGGACTGATCGCCCGTCTGGTGTCTGCCGGCGTCCCCGAAGATAAATAGAAATCCCCCTTCTTATGAAGTAGGATGATGTTTGACTGCCTTCCAGTATGAAGAATGGAGTTAAACATGTTGGTGATATGAGGGAGAAGTGTGGGAGAAGCAAGTTTAATTTGTAAATAACCTTTAAATATTTTTTTGTTTTAGAAATACTTATACCCATTGACAATACAGTAAGGAATCAGAAATTCACTTGCGATTCTAAACAACAACATGATCATCAATGGTATCATTATCATGTCTACTCAAACGGTAAGATTTATTTATATTATTTTGAAGTGTACAGCTTTGTAAATAACAGTTATTAATTTACGATTTACGTACATTAAAGGCAAGGGTTATAGGGGATGACAGTTTGTATGAAAATTTTCCGAAAAACGCGGGTGAAACCATACAGGTTTGAATAGAAAACATGCATGGAGATTATTTAATAAAAGTTATAATCTGCAAAACTAGAAACATTTTGACCTTTGACCTGGGGAGATATTGGGATATTTCCATAACTAGGGTTCCCAGGTATGGTCTAGAACAAAAAGATGATCGCAGTGGCGGGAAAATCAAGTGCGTTTTGGCTTCGTTAAGGTACCTTTACACAATTGCTCATTTAAGAGATTAGATTTACCAAACCTACTTTACCCAACATAACATTTCTATCAACTTTACAAATCTGAATTATCAAGTAAACTAACGATTAATTCTTTTAACTTAACAGGCAAAAGGGAAGAACCAATATCCATACCCGAACAAAGAAAAGTCAAAACCACTACATTAAAAATAAGATTCGAAAGTTTTGATAATAATACTGAAATACATTGCCTTATCAACAATTACGTAGAAACTATACACTGGCCTGATAATTTTTTTAAAAAGCATGACACTAGATCCTCGTCATACCGGATAATACGAATAGGGATCAGTGAAAACCGTGAGTATTGTTTGCATTCAATTTTGTTATATTTGTATTTAGTATTTGTACATAGTTAATATTAACAGTAGTGTAACCCTGTCCTCTGTCGTGGAATACCCAGAAGCGTAGAGTTAGCTATAAAGCCAGGTGTTTCTTTGATAGAGTACAATCGCCGCGCCGCGACGCCGCGCGCCGCCGCGCCGATAGTATAATTAGAACCCTACACAATCCTTTATATGCCTCTTGAGCGAAAAAGTAGTGGATAGGTAATAGTCGCTTCTACGTCGTTGGGACAGGTGTCATCAAACTAATGAATCTATATTTATTTAACCCCAATATTTTCTGGTTACAGTAAAGGACAGCGAAGAACCCGTCGTTCTTAAATACAATGAGACACAAAAAGCTTCGTTTGAATGTCAAGAATACATCGAAAAACAAAGTAAGTCCTTTTACCGACTTCAAAAAATAAAGAGGATAAATGTTTAACTTCTCTCTTTTCAAAAAGCGAAATTGTTTCTAACGTTCACTTTCTGATTTGAGAATGAAGAATTAGTCAGACTCTACTTAGGTGATGTATCCAGAGAAATGCGACATTAAAACTTAAGTAAGCGTTAATCTTGTTCCAAACTTGAAACACGCAATGCAGAAAGCAGCAACAAACTGCAACAAGCAGGCTATACCTTTATATGCCACAAACATAGGAAACAACTGACTACAAAATAACTATAACAGGATTTCTTCTAACATAAAGAATGCAGTGAGACATTACACGAGATTAGGTTAATTAGGTAATAAATAACACACACTGGTCCCGTTCTAGCTCACAGTCAGGATGCCTGTGGACTGTCTGTGGTAACGTGGGAGGCTGGTGCATTGGTTATGAGACATCATCATCATCTGCCTAGCCTTTTCCCAAGTATATTGGGGTCGGCTTCCAGTCTAACCGGATGCAGCTGAATACCAGTATTTTACATGGAGCGACTACCTATCGGACCTCCACAACCCAGTTAATACTGGCTAATACGATACCCTTTGGTAAGACTGGTTGTCAGACTTTCAGGTCACTGACTACCTGTAACGACTGCCAAAAATCTATACATGGCAGTCGGAACTAACAGCTTAACGTGCTTTCCGAGACATCTCGCCCCTTAAAAATACGGGGCACGCCCATGTCCCAATGGTTGTATGTACAATAATTGTACATGTAGAACGCGCGGCCAAGCGCCGCTCACCGCCTCACCGCGCGGCGCACTGCTCATACATTTGCTTCACCGTGCGCCTAGCCGCGCAGCGTCGATGTCGTGTGAGAATTGCCAAAACTTACTTATTAATCTATTCACAGATCTTGTTGTAGGCGAAATAAATACGACTTCTAACATGTTAATAACATATAATCGGACTTATCTGGACACATTATTCAACAAATCGGAAAATGGAACTGTTCTTTGTTGTATTTATTATGAGGTGATCAAAGAACCAACTGATAGTTGGATCACCCGACGTGTAGCCAAGAAAACTTTATTAATTTACGATGATGCTGATGATGATGATGTAGCTGATCGACAGAACAGTTTGGAAGAAAAAGGTGAGGTTTTTAGCATAGCAAAGAATTGCTGTGCTAATATTACAAAGAGTAAATGTTTATGGGTTAGAGGCATTAGGCAAGCCCTTGTCTGTAAAATGCATCATTATGGCCTAGAAAACGCTGGTGTGACGACTAATGTTTATGGAGGAAACTACTCGGAGAGAAGAGTTGACGGTTATGAGGGGAGGCCTTTGTCCAGCCGTGGGACAATATAGGCTTACGAAAAAATGTCCATAAGTTTGGATGTAAGACGTAATCTTTGAAGTTACTCATCTAATTTCCTTTCACTGGAAAGTACACTATTGCCGAGTGCCACAGAATATGTTATTTACGAAGGCGAAATCTGCGGGTAGAAGCAAGTTTTAGATATTGTGCGAATTGTTAGTCCAGGGAGAAAGCTAAAGTCATAAATAAATCGACAATGAAATAACTCTGACCTTGTGGTATAATTAAAGGAGAATAATTACACAATAATTCATCTAGCGCGGATAGTGCGCTAGATGAAACTCTTGAGCAGCAAGATACAATATATTATAATTAATGTTTCGTAATATGCGTTAAGATTGACTTCAGTCAACGTAACTTTAAATAAAATTATCTCTTCTACGAGCTCTTCTTCTCTCTCTTGAGAGACGTGGTAGCTCAACGCATAGCTTACTTTACTCCAAACTGAAAGGGAGTGTTAAATTAACATATTTTAGTTCCAGATTTAGATTCCAGTAGCAATTCAGCTGACGATGATAGATCTCCAAATGCTAATTCAGGCAAGCAAGATGCTACAGACAAGCCAGATACTGATACAGTTAAGCAAGATTCTGATAAAGGCAAGGCAGATACTGATACACCTAAGCAAGATTCTGATACAAGCAAGCAAAACACTGATACCGCAAAGCAAGATTCTGATACAGGGAAACAAAATGCTGATGCAGGCAAGCAAAATGCTGATTCAAGCAAGCAAGACGCGGATACAGGCAACCAAACCGCTATTATATACATAGTATCAGCTGTGGCAGTTGTATTCATATTTTTAGTCGTTTGCATCATTTATTTAAAACGTTGCCGTAAAAAACCGGTAAGTAAAATGGTGTGTCAGTATTGCATCATCGTACCTAAGAACTTTTGTAGAGGAACTAGCTTGAATGCGTGGAGTACTGAACGTACCACGTAACTGTACGTTAAAATGGTTTTAAAAGTTCGGATTACTCAAACAATTAGTATTTGAGTACCTACTTTTTCTAGAACTTTATACTGTTAACGTACCCAATCGTCATCCAAGCATTATAACTTCAAACTAAGTAACCCTACGTAAAGCCTGCTAATGGATGCTTTGAATAGTAAACGAGCTATGGAGGCAATTAACGAAAACAAAACGGTAAAACGGTGAAGGAAGACATCATGAGGAAACCGGCATGTCTTAGAACCAAAAAATTCGAAGACATGTGACATCTACCAATCCGCACTGGGCCCGCGTGGTAGATTATAGCCCATTCCCTCTCAAAGAGAGGCCAGTGTCCCAGCAGTGGGAACATTAATAGGCTGCTGATGATGATTACATTCTTCTTCCTGTCGATTCGACAACTCTATAATTTGTCCGCCCAGTACGTAGCAACCAGGACAGCTCTTTCGTTTGCCTCGTTTAGGTCTTTGAACGTGCAATAGGTTGGGCACGACGATTACATTAAAAACTGATGTTTAAAAAAGATTGTGAGACATTCGAAACTTTGACCTCCAATATCCCCGTAACTAGAAGGTTCCAATATCGCAATGATGGGGAGAACAATAGTATCTTTCGGCTTCGTTAAGGATACCTTAACTACTACTACTACTTCTTACTCCCTTTACTTATACAAAATTATACTTAACACAAACCTTTTTGAACAAATCAGTTTGTTACTCGTATATGTATTTTTAATACAATAATTTAAAATTTAGTTAAGATTTACGTCACACGTTTATTTTAAGACCTCCTTTTTATATTATCGTTCTTATTAGTAGGTATCTATTTCCATACATTTGGTTGAATTAGGGGTGGTCACCATCTCACCTGTCACCTGACGTTAAGCAATATAATAACTAAAGAGAGGGTATCGCCTGTGAAAATAAAGATGACAAAACAGAGAGATTACAATTCATATAAAATATCTGTAATTGCACACAAAATCGATGTTTTCTTAGACGACAACTTGTGGCCATCTGGAATAACTTTCAGACGATTTATGAATCATGTTGATAAGCCAACTGGTTTTCGAGCGAATGATGTAAACAAATATGCATAACATGGATACGCAGCTAAGTTGTAAATTCATCAGTTATAATTGCAAGTCTGTTACTCGTTCGATGGACTATGTGCGATCTTTATGTAAACAAGCCGATATCGTCGCTTTGCAAGAAACTTGGTTGTTTCCACATGACTTAGCTGTCCTTGGGAACATTGGCAACGAGTTTGGTTTTACGGGCAAGTCTGCTATTGACACGTCTGCTGACGTAATACGAGGCAGACCTTACGGCGGCGTAGCATTACTGTGGCGGAAGAATGCCTTCGATTCTGTGACAGTGCTAGAAACGAATAGTGTACGGTTATCGGCAATAAAAGTGAGTGTTAAAAATCGGTCATTTTTAGTGTTCTCAGTATATATGCCTGTGGATTTAATGGACAATCTAATACAATTTACTGAATGTCTTAATGAGATGAGTTCTATCATAGAAAATACACAAGTGGCGTCAGTGTATATGTTGGGTGACTATAACGCGCATCCAGGTGAGAGGTTCGGCAGAGAACTTGATCGATTCTGTTCTGAGCAATTATGGTCATGTATAGACGTAGAGAAGTTAGGTAGTGCCTTCACTTTTATAAGCGATGCTCACGGAACCACTCGTTGGCTTGATCATTGCTTAGTGACTGAGGCCGCCAGGCAGTCGGTTGTGGACGTGAGGGTACACTATGACTCATCTTGGTCTGACCACCTGGCGTTAGAGATTAATTGCAGCCTAAATGTTTTAAGACCCCAATATATTCTTAATAATATAAGTTGTAATAAAGTTGTTTGGGGTAATAGGGATATCAAACAAATTGAGCACTATCACAAGTTGTGTAATGTCAAACTCAGGGACTTGGATTTTCCTTCAGAACTAAGTCACTGTTGTGATGGCATGTGTAACATGATTGAGCATAAGTCAGTGATTGACAAAATGTACAGTAATATTATTCATATATTAAGTGAAGCGGCCGTGGACAGCTTTGATAGTAAACTTCGTTCTCACAAAAAGTGTGTTGTGGGCTGGAACAGACATGTTTATCCAGCACATAGGGAAGCGCGTTTGCAGTTTCAGTTGTGGTTGTCTATGGGGCGGCCACGTAGTGGACCCGTGTACGATAAAATGACAGAGACTCGACGTACTTTTAAATCGAAGCTTAAATGGTGTCAGAATAACGCGGAGCAGGTAAAGATGGATGTTCTGGCTACACAGCACACAAAGAAGAATTTTAAAAGCTTTTGGAAGGAGACTGGCAAGCTTAATCCACGACCGTACATCCCACTCAGCGTCGACGGCTTCGGTGAGTCTCTTGACATTGCTAATATGTTTGTCAGTAAATTTAAAGTTGTGCCGTCTGACATTCCGCCTGTGTTGCCGCGGGTGCTCAAAGCTGATGCTCGGAAGTCAAATATTTCACCATCTGTTGGTTTTTCTCCTAAGGAAGTAGCCTCCACTATCAATAAGATGACCAGGGGTAAGTCCCCGGGACATGACGGAATTAGCGTTGAGCACCTGAAGCACGCTGGTGTACATTTACCTAGAGTGCTATCAATGTTTTTTACGTTTTGTATGAGACACACGTACATACCGGACGAGTGCACTAAAGCTATTGTTGTGCCAGTAATCAAAAATAAAACTGGTGACCCTTCGGATGGCTCCAACTACAGACCCATCTCGCTTGCCACCACAGTGGCAAAGGTACTGGACAGTATGCTAGATCAACAACTTTGTAAACACCTGAATATTAATGATCGACAGTTCGGTTTCAAAGCCGGACTGTCCACGGAAACAGCAATATTAAGTCTTAAACATACTGTCCGGTACTATACGGACAGGAAGACTCCAGTTTATGGTTGCTTCCTTGACCTATCAAAAGCATTCGATTTGGTGTCTTATGAACATCTCTGGGAGAAGTTGAGGTCCACCTCACTCCCCGTTGAGATCATTAATGTTTTTGATTACTGGTATAGCAATCAAGTGAATGTTGTAAGGTGGGCGAATGTTTTGTCCGATGAGTACAGGTTGGAGTGTGGGGTGAGACAGGGTGGGTTGACATCCCCTCGGCTCTTCAACCTGTATATCAATGAGCTGATTGAGCGTCTCAGTAGCACTGCAGTCGGCTGTACTATTGACGGCACTTGTATTAATAATCTAAGCTACGCTGACGATATGGTGCTGCTGAGTCCTTCAATCAGCGGGTTGCGTAAACTCATTTTGATATGTGAGGAGTACGCCGTGGCCCATGGGCTGAGGTACAATGCGAAGAAAAGTGAGTTACTAGTGTTTCAACCACGGAATCTTAAAGTCGACACTGTCCCAACTGTTACTTTAGATAGTGTACCACTTAGTAGAGTAAAGCAAGTAAAGTACCTGGGCCACTGGGTCACGGAGGACCTCGGCGATGACGTGGACGTTGAGAGGGAACGTAGGGCGTTGGCTGTCCGTGGGAACATGCTGGCTCGCAGGTTTAAACGGTGCACGAGTGAGGTGAAATGCACTATGTTCCGTGCATATTGCCTATCGTTCTACTCGTGCACCCTGTGGCTCAGCTGTACTCAGCGGGCACTTAATGCCCTACGAGTCCAGTATAATAATGTTTTTAGGATGTTGTTGGGGCTTCCGAGATACTGTAGTGCATCGGGCATGTTTTGTGAAGCCCGAATTGATGGCTTTCATGCCATCATGAGAAAGAGGGCAGCCTCACTGCTGCACCGTATACGGGGAAGCTCCAACAACATTCTGAAAGTGATAGCGGACAGGCTCGATGGTCCGTTTTTGAGACACTGGATCGCACTCCACGTATCAGTGTGATTGAGTAATTAGTTGTAAATATGTATTTAATTTGTGTGGTTTACTAACATAGTTCTTAAGTTGTTACTAACATATTATATGGATCTGTGTCTATTACCTGTGTGATGATTATGGTCTGAAATAAAGTTATTATTATATTATTATTATTAATATTGTGGTCGAAGGTGGAGCATTCAGGTATTAAAAAAAGTTATTTTCACACAACATGACGCCCGTTATTCCTGAAGGTTTAGGCAGAGGTGTCTATTGCTCAATCCATTAACTGAGCCATTTGTCATAAACCGGACACAAATCTAGACTCCGAGCTCGTACAATATCCTCGATGTCAAATATCCTTGAACGAATACTGAATATATCTGACCAGTTTTATCGACAAAAACAACAATTTGGTGAGTAACCAATATGGTTTCAGAAATGGGGTTAGTACCGAGGAAGCAATCATGGATTTGTCTAGTCACGTGGCTTCAACGCTTGATAGAAAACATAAGTGCCTGGGAATTTTCCTAGATCTGTCTAAGGCATTTGACACCGTTTCTGCCCAAGCCTTATTTAGTAAAATGGAAGGCGTCGGAATTCGGAATACGTGGATACCTTCTGAAGATATTTGCAGATTATCTCAGCGATCGTACCCCAATAGTGAAAATCGGCCCAAACGAAAGTGATGAGCTTCCAATCACATACGGTGTTCCGCAAGGTAGCATTCTGGGGCCTACTCTCTTTCTCATTTATATTAATCAACTCTGCAAACTGCCTCTTGAAAATTGTAATATATTTACGAACCCGGATGTCACTGCCCTTGTTGTAGATGGTGATGACTGCCACCAGAAATACCAAAACGACGAGGCTGCGCTGTCCGCCGTTCATCGTCATCAGCCTATAATGTTCCCACTGCAGGGACTCAGGACTCAGGCCTCCTCTCTAGGAGAGGGATGGGCTATAATCCACCACGCGAGCCCAGTGCGGATTGGCAGATATTACATGTCTTCGATTTTTTTGGTTCTAAGACATGCCGGTTTCCTCACGATGTTTTCCTTCACCGTTTTGTTCTGTCCACCGTTATGAAATGTTAAGCCGACAACCTTTATTGCATATTATTCAATACTTTATTGCATTCCACATGCAGTTATACTTAGGTGGATAAACTTAAAATTAGGTCACATGGGCACAGCAAAATAAGAGAGTTAGGTATTCCTAACTCACTAATTTCACATATACC
This sequence comes from Diarsia mendica, assembly GCA_949316265.1. Taxonomy (NCBI): domain Eukaryota; kingdom Metazoa; phylum Arthropoda; class Insecta; order Lepidoptera; family Noctuidae; genus Diarsia; species Diarsia mendica. The sequence continues at coordinate 6,096,769 of OX438898.1, forward strand.
GATTAGTGATCGGTATAATGTTCAATTTTCCTTACGGTCGAATCTATGTCCCCCAAACTTCTTCACCTTAAAAGCGCATGCTTGCGGTTCTATGATGCAGTGTAACTGTCTCTTCCTAGCCAAATCCACTTGTGTACGTATCTAGGAGTACTCATCGATCAGCATCTCAACTGGCACTCCCATATAACCCGCACGTCTCGCATACGTAAGCTACCTAATATATATTTTTTCAAGAAGTAACGAAACTCTTTATAATATTATATGATTTTTTAATTTTTTCAGAAAGTGGAGCTGGAGAACAATGTGTTATACGCAGACCTTGAATTTCTTGGTCGAAATGAATCAGAAAGCTTGCCAAAAGTGAAACCAGAAGAAGAATCTCCTTATGCACAAATTATCGGAGAATTAAGACCTCAGTGAACATAAACTTTAACCTTTTGACCGCCACAGACGACAAGATAAAAAGTATCTTAAGTCGACAGACTTAAGGTGCTTTTTTGCTTGTTCGGCTTGTCGTCTATACGTGACTATGGCGCTCAAAAGGTTAATTTTTATTTGTCTTAAAATATGATATAAATCAAAATGTATGGAACAGCTGTTTTATTGTCGTGTGGTTGGTGATTTACTTTTTTTGTTGTGGATGGGATATTATCAGATGAACCGACACCCAGGCCCAAATCCAGACTTCGCGGCTGAGACACATCTATTTCACATACTGGAATAAAACTTACAACATAAACTAGGTACTGCTTTAAAACGCTATGGTAGATCATCAGATTATCCTACACAACACAAAACAGCACATTTAACAAACCCTAGTAGTGTTAACGATAGAAAAACGATGAATGCTCAAGCGAGCTGCGTTTCAGTAGATACCGGGACGAACGTCCCTCTAGTTGTAGACAAGAAATGATATTAGCGGTTAAGAATGATTGTAAGAACATTTTCAAACGCAAGAATAAAGTATTGCTGTCAGATTGTGTGTTTTATTTCATTTTTCTAGCTGGATATATTTTGTGTGGAATTATGTACATGTTTGTAGGAAAAATGGTAAATAATCGATCGTTAACGGTTGGCAGGAAAGATTGATGTACGTTACTACGAACAACACCAATCGCTTCAATATTTGGTAAATAATTAATTAGTACTCAATTGGTACTAATTATACATTGGAAAACAAAAATTGGTACCTAATTAGTTTTCGGGAATCGAATGTGATGATGAGTATGGTGATGAATAGAGAATGGTGTGGAAGAAGAAGACATACTGCGCCGACCCCAAATAATTTGGGTTAAGGGCAAGAGATAAAAGATAATTACTATAAAAACCACGAAATAGGGAAGTTTGGAAGAAGAAGACACGTTGCGCCGACCCCAAATAAATTGGGATAAGGGTCCTGCCCTTATCCCAATTTATTTGGGAATGATGATGATGACTATAAAATTCATACTGTAATCTGTTAATGAACTACTGAATAAAGTAGTTGTATGCATACTTTTGTTGTCATTCTGCAAATACTAGATCCCCGTTTGAATACAGAGAGCAACATCACTCTCCAGCCTGCAATAAATATGCACACGTACAATAGTACATTGTTACCTTAGGGGTGAAAGGAACTTATTTAGTCCCCGAGACGGGGTTTGGCGCCTGAGCGCAGCGAGGGCGCTAATAGTTCGAGGGACTAAATAAGTCTTTAACCCGAGGTAAACACTGTGCTTTTCATTACGAATACAAGGAAAGTTGATGGGAATAGGCTTGCCCCCAATTACCTAAATCGGTAAATAGACTTTGCTTTTAATTACATCGGTTGATGGCAATAGGCTTGCTCCTAATTAGATTAGTTGATGGCAATAGGCTTGATCCTAATTAGATTAGTTGATGGCAATAGGCTTGATCCTAATTACATCAGTTGATGGCAATAGGCTTGCTCCTAATTACATTGGTTGATGGCAATAGGCTTGCTCCTAATTACCCAAATCGGTGGATGACAATAGGCTTGCACTTAATTACATCGGTTGATGGCAATAGGCTTGCTCCTAATTAGATTGGTTGATGGCAATAGGCTTGCCCCCAATTACATCAGTTGATGGCAATAGGCTAGCTCCTAATTACATCGGTCGATGGCAATAGGCTTGCTCCTAATTACATCGGTTGATGGCAATAGGCTTGCCCCCAATTACATCAGTTGATGGCAATAGGCTTGCTGCTAATTACATTGTTTGATGGCAGTAGGCTTGGTCCCAATTACATCAGTTGATGGCAATAGGCTTGCTCCTAATTACATTTGTTGATGGTAATAGGCTTGCTCCTAATCACATCGGTTGGTGGCAATAAAAGGCTTGCTCCTAATTACATTGGTTGATGGCAATAGGTTTGCTCCCAATTACAACAAATAATTTGACAGCTGTCAGTAGAAAGCGATTCTCCCTAGGGCTGAAAAGTAGTACTTTCAACCCGCTCCGCAGGCATGTTCTGACCTACTTTCAGAGTATGAGTAATGAAAAGTTTTATTAATTATATCTATAAATAAAAAGAGAAATCCTGACTGACTTACTGACTCATCAACGCCCAGCCCAAACCCTTGGACCTAGAAAACTGAAATTTTGCACAGAGGTTCCCTTTATAATGTAGACAGGGAAATAAGGAAGGATTTTTCGAAATTCAACCCCTAAGTGCATGTTTACGTACGCGCGGCGCGGCGCGCGGCGCGGCCGGCGACGCGTCGAGCGACGCGTCGAGCGAATTTTGTGTTCACGGACAGGCGATGCGTGCAGCGGCAGATATCATCGTTCGCGCAAACACAAACGTATGGCAATGTACGACGGTGTACATAGAGACGCGGCGCGGCGGCCGCCGCGAATTTTCAAGGCCAAGTTCCGTCGCGGGCATCGCTTCATCGAGAATAAACCGCCGCGTGCATCGCCGCGTCCGTCGCCGCGGCCGCCGCCGCGTTCGCCGCCGCGGCCGCCGCCTCAAATTCAAGCAATCGCGTATAAATTCGCTTCTCCGTGAACGCACTCATACACCGCCATACGTTTGAATTTAGTGCGGATCGCGTCGCCGGCCGCGCCGCGCGCCGCGCCGCGCGTACGTAAACATGCACTAAGCGAGTTAAATAGGGGAAGAAAGTTTGTATGCAAAAACGTCATTTTCACGCGGGCGAAGCCGCTGGCAATAGCTAGTCAACTATATTAGCAACTTTGAATACAAATACATAATTATATACCCAACACGTGATTCACCCCTGCTGTTCAACAGGATAAATAAATACACTAAATCAAAACGACCTCACCATGAACAGTTTAACATTAGGTACTTTCCGTGTTTGCGTTGTCAAATGCACTGGTTACAAAGGAATAAAATTAAATTATTATTTGCAAAACTTTACATATTATATCGTCGTTTATTTAAGTGTGGCCTATTAAATACGATATTATTTTGGTATAATGTTTCAGTTACCACCAGAATGAACTTTTTAAAGCGTTAAACTAACTACGATATTTTATTGTGAAAAAGTGGCGTTCTTGTGTGTACTTAAGTATTTATATTTGGAACAATGAATTATATCGTTTGTTCCATAATTTTAATTTATTTATGTTCGGGAAATGAAGCCAAATTTGAACTTGGTGAGTCGCATAGTTACTTATTGTTATAAATATTTATATATTTTACACCAAAATGTTTTGGGTATATTGGTAAAAAAAATGCTTTTTAAACGTTATCCAATACTAGTAGTAATTTATCCTGTAACGTTGGTGCGTTTACAATTTAAACTCACAAACACAATCAGCCAGACACGAAACAGTTACCTTCAGGATAATGCCGTGCAGGAATCGAACCCTGTACAAGCAGGCCGTCAAATGATATTATAATTATGTATTTAATGTATTGTCCGACATATTATATAGTTCTTTTCCCTTCTCTACATTCCCTCCAACCTTTCTTTCATGAGATTCATTAAATGAAACCACTTAGAAATTAAACGTCGAATAATGCCAAAACGCAGTTCGTCATGTTCGCTACTTTAAGGGTGAGGCCAAACGAGCGTAATTTTGTGAGTCGTGAGTTGCAGAATTTCGGTCGCTTTCATAGAAAAAGTCTTTCGCGACGTAAAACAAATGAATCTGCACTAGTGATTTGCCTGGTGGCAATATTGCCACTGCCGGTAAAATATCAAAATTGCCAGCAGCATTGTAAATATTGCCAAAGTTGCCGGTCAATGTAGATTAGGGCGTATAAATGCTAATTATAAGTGTATTAGAAAGAAAAGAAAGAAAGAAAGCGACTCACAAAATTGCGCTCGTTTGGCCTCAACCTAAATTCTCAATTAAAAAATGGTTGTTTACAATAAAATGACGTTTCATAATCTCTGAGTCATGGAGTCGTGTTCTATAAACAAAGCATACTGCAGGATAAATTGGGATTAATTGACCAAATTGCTTTATGAATAAGAACTTATCGTTTACAGGACTGCATCATTGGGGCGCGGCACGTGATTTAAAAGGCAAGTTACATTCATTAACTTCACACCAGTAATCCTCAAAGAGAAAAGCACAGGTGTATCCTGTATTCCACTGCGAGGATCGACCGGAGGACACGGTGGAGCACACTGTGGAGGTGTGCCCCGCTTGGGCAGAGCCCCGCCGTGTTCTCGTAGCGGCGATCGGCGGCGGCGACCTCTCGCGTCCGGCCCTGGTGCAAGCCATGGTCCGGGGCGAGGAGGAATGAGACGCCGTCGCCTCCTTCTGCGAAGCAGTGATGCTAGCGAAGGAGGTGGCGGAACGTGAGAGGGAAAGAACCTCTCGTCCCAGCCGCCGCGGGAGACGCTCCGGGCGTCGGGGGCCCCCATGATGGCTTCCGGCCACCGTAGACGCGGGCCTGTGGACGGTGAGTAATGGGCTAGCTCGCCGTGATATGAATTTTATTTTAATCTACCAAAGGTAGGCTTAAGTACCAAAGAATAGGTCATGTTAAGCGGGCTTACCTGATAGTTTTAGATACTTGATTAAAAATACCTATTATATTTTTACGATTCAGAAAACATAATATTCTTCAACGGTTCAGTAAGGAATCAGAAATTTAATTGCATTTCTGAACAACAGCGTGATCATCAATTGTACCATGTCTACCCAAACGGTAAGTTTTATTTGTAATTGTAATATTTTTTACTTTTTAAAGTGATCCATCAAGTAAAAGTGGTTCATTTACGATGTACTTGCTTCCATGTTCAAAGCGATAGTTAAACAGTGTGCTTACTCTCGAATATAATTCCGATAGATCGACATTGGAATTGTCAGTCAAACGTCAGGCATTGGCTGAACTCACTGAGTCTAGCCAATCCCTGACGTTTAACTCAACCAACTGACGTTTGACCAATGTCGATCTATCGGAATTATATTCCAGAGTAAGCACCCAGGTCTGTATTTAATATAAAGTAAAGTACCTTTTGAAGTAAAGTACCTTATTACTTTACCAAACATAATATTATTTTAACAAATAAATGAATCTGAATTAACAAGTAAACTAACGATTCTTTTAACTTAACAGGCAATTTGCAAGAACCAATATACATAGGCGACATACCCAAACAAAGCGATGTCATAAAAACTGAATTCAATATGTTATTGGAAACTTTTGATAATAATACAGAAATCCATTGCGATAGCGGCGGGAACGGACTATATAATCTCTGGCATAAAGTTTGTAAAGCTTTAACCTATATGACCGAAACATTCTCATCAAAATGGGATTCAAAAACATCAGAATCACCTGATTCCAGAAAATTTGAAACACAAATAGGTTCCAGTGAAACCGGTGAGTATCGTCTGCATTAATTTATCTAATAAGTACATCCAATAGCTATAGTGACCCGCCCTGGCTTCGCACGGGTGCAATGTAGATACTAATGCGGGGCAGTATGGAGTGATTTATAATATTATGATTAGTCAGGATACATGATATCTGTAAATACAATATTTACAGCTGTATTTCATTAGAATGAGACCGCTGCCAACCGGGACGGACACACAGCCCACCAGCCTCTGCCCCCGCTTTATAAATCTCTGATAATTATTATCTTCTAAGATAATAATTTTAATTATAAATGCTGTAATGGGCAAGTTTGATCTAAAAAATGCACGACGTATATAATATATTTAATTGGGGAGTAATATTGTATTATCTAAAATGAGTGCCTATAAAATTTGAGAGTTGCCCTCGATTTCTCTGGGGTCCCATCATCAGATCCTTACTTGGTAACAATGGGACCACCTTGGGAGTATACTGTTTTTTGAATTTTGAAAATCGTTCCAAAATTTGACGAAGATATCGGAGGACATACATAAAAAAAAAAAAACTGGCCAAGTGCAACTCGGACTGGCACATGAAGGGTTCCGTACCCTGACTTCTTATAGGTTTTTCTAAAATCTATACGTGTTGAACTAATTACTGTATTTTTTTTCAGAATTTTAGGCTCAGTAGTTTCGGAGATAAGGGGGGGGGGATGGTCGGACAGACAGACAGACACACGAGTGATCCTATACGGGTTCCGTTTTTTTTATTTTGAGGTACGGAACCCTAAAAACATACATAGGTACACACGAATAGAGAACCTCCTTATTTTTGGAAGTCGGTTAAAAAATAGAACCAAGCTATTTAAAACAATACCCACTACTAAAGATTACCCAATTTCTTTTGTAATAATTATGTAAAAGATAAAAATGGTTGTTGTGGGTTATCGTAAGTTGTAGTTGTCTGGATATTTGTGTAGGTACCTATGTGAGTTTAAATGTTTGTATAACCCGGTTCATTAAAGAAAGGAATCTAAAATGGCGGTTTTTATCATGTCCTCTCGCTCGCACACTATAGTGAGCGAGCGAGAGGACATGCCATGTGTTGCCATTTTAGATTCCTTTCTTTAATGAACCGGGTTATAAACGCACCCACGATACAGGAGAAATTCTTAGTGTGGGATAATGTTTTTTAAAAAGAAGAAGAAGAAGTTGTGGGTTAAAAGTCGAAAGCTATAGTCGCCTCTAAGTCGCTTGTCTGGAACAACAAATCTAATGGATCTGTATTTATTTAACCTAAACTTTTCCGATTACAGTTAAGGACAGCAAAGAACTTGACTTTCTTAAATATAATGAAATACAACAAGTTTCGTTTACATGTATACAAGACTTTGAAAGAAAAAGTAAGTAAAGTAACCCGACTTTAAAAGAAGAAGGAGGATAAATATTTGACTTTTCTCAAAGCAAAACTCTTTTTAACGTTCACTTTCTGATTTGAGAATTGTAAAGGCGACGAGATTGCCCGCGAAATTTGAATTTTCTTACGTTTTTTCAATTCCAAAAACTAATTGCAAAAAACGTAAGAAAATTCGAATTCACGGTCACCGCCAACGCCTGACCGCGAGGTGTCGATGTCGTGTGAGAATCGCCTTCACTTACTTAGGTACCTTTGTATTCACAGATCTTGTTATAGGCGTAATAAATATGATTTCTAACATGATAGAAACGCATAAGAATACTTCTATGGACAGAATGTTTACCAAATCGCAAAATGGAACAGTTCTATGTTGTATTTATTATGACGTGAGCAGAACACGAACTGTAAGTTGGATCACCCGACGTGTAGTCAATAAAACATTATTGGTTTACGATGAGACTGGTCCTGTTACTGATCAAAAGGGCAGTTCGGAAGACGAAGGTGAGGTTTCTTTTTCATACTAATATTAAAAGAGTAAATGTTTATGGGTCAACCCCCAATCCCTCTTTAAAGAAGCGGAATTGCGCGGACCACATCCGCGTCCGTAGAAAGCATCTAGACCGATGGGCCAGTCGTCAAGCCGTAGATGCCAGAAAAAGAGTGTCGGCTCCGAGAGAGGCCAAGAAAACGCTGGTGTGAAGACTAAGAGCCATTTGTGGAGTAAACTACTCGGAGAGAAGAGTTGAAGCCTAATTGGGGAGGCCTTAACGCAGTAGAGGCTTACGAAAATAAATGTTATTAAGTTTAGATGTAGGAACTAGGAAGTAATCTCTGAAGTTACTCATCTGATTTTCTTTCACTGGAAACTACATTATTGCATATTTACGAAGTTGATGTCCCAGGAAATTTTGTATAAGGAGAAAACTAAAGTCAAAAACAGATTCTTGCCCTAGTAGAGTAAATTCGTTATATACTTATTTACAGCACAATCTAATAGTTTTAATTAATAAGAACCCTAAAACAATTACTTTTATAAAGCCTCCATCGAAAAAGTAAAATTACTTGTATATTTGAGTACTAACTACTACACTAATATTTGAGTACCATATTCTTTTTCCTGCTCACGATCTCAAGTCATCGCGCTTCACCTAGCGCACTATCCCTCTTAGAAATAGAGAAGCCATATTCAATACAGTATAACTTCAGCAATTACTTTTGCGAGTTCGAGTTATCCATTCCGACCAAAGCTTTTATTTTATTAAACACCTAAAGTTGATAATGTTAGGGAATGTACCCTCCCATTGACAACTTTAAGTGTTTAATAAAATTACTCAAAAAATATTTTTTCTATTAATAAAAAAAAAAATATCTCTCTCCACCGAAAACTTTTCCCTCTCGATTTACGTCGTAACTATCATACTCGTAGAAACTAAGTATTTAATAACATATAATGTGCTTTATTTCAATTTTTAATACCAGTATAAATTCAGGTGACGATTCTAGTGATGATTCAAGCAGACAAGACGGTGATTTAGACAGGCAGGGTCTTGTTACAAGCATGCCAGACGCTGATTTAGGCGAGAAAGGTGGTAATACAGTCAAACCAAAAGCTGACACAAGCAAGCAAGATGCTGATCCTAACAAGCAAGATGCTAATTCAAATAAGCAGGATACTAATTTAGGCAACCAAGCTTCTCGTCCAAGTAACCAAGTTCCTGAGTCAAGCAACCAAGCTTCTGGTCTAAGTAACCATACCACTATAATATACATAGTATCAGCTGTGGCAGTAGTATTCGTATTGCTACTTGTTTCCGTCATTTATATAAAACGGTGCCGTAAAAAACCGGTAAGTAAAATGGTCGTCCAATAGGTAAAAGACGCAGTTACGAAATATTATTATGTATATCTATGTTTTTTTTTATATTTTCAGAAAGTGCAGGTGGATACCAAGGTGTTATACGCAGACCTTGAATTTCTTCGTCGAAATGAACCAGAAAGTTTACCAAGAACAGGGCCAGTAGAAGAGTCTCCTTATGCACAAATTATCGGCGAAATAAGGCCTCAATGAACATAATTAATTGAATGTTTTACTTATCTTCAAATATTATACCTATAAAATAATAGTATACTGTTGGGTGGGGGGACATCGATCCACAAATGTTCAGTATGTATCATATCTGGGGTTCGGACACACATAGAAAGGAGATGGTCCAAAATGTATGGACCAAAAACATAGACACAATTTTATTAAGCTATTGCGTAGCTTCTATCGCGGGCCTTGAGCGTGGAGAGCGAATCCAGAAATTCCGTAACGAAAATTTTCAGGCAGGTTGCTATGGTTACGGAAAATAACAAGGTTGTCAACTGAGGTTGTCAAATTAAATAATTGATAAAAAATGTTATGCAATAGCTTTACCGCGGCAGTCTCCGAGTGCCACATTCTCTTTTCAGACTAAATGGGTATCAGTAGTTTTATTATAATGCACAATTATTTACCCCACCGAAAGTGCAATGCCGAAATCGATGGGGTATATGAGCTAAAGGCTGACAAAGTATCATGAAATAAAAAAAACTAACATGGTGTTCTTTACCAGTTTATACAATATCAAAAATATATTTACAATAATAATGAAACAGTTACTTTAGTATTTTATGTGTACCTTTCAACCATTATATCTATTACTCCAATCACTTTAAATAGTATTTTTTTAAAGAGTAACTATGTAGTTTCTTGTCAGTTCTCGACGTATTATAATTTACTAGCTTTTGCCCGCGACTTCGATCGCGTGGAATAGTGACTTCCGGCAGATTTTTGGATTATCTCGCGAAAAAAAAAAAAAAACTATCCTATGTCCTTTCTCAAGTTCCAAACTATGTCTGTACCAAATTTCATCAAAATCCGTTCAGCCGTTTAGGCGTGAAAGAGTAACAGACAGACAGAGTTACTTTCGCATTTATAATATTAGTATGGTTAAGAGCCCTATGTAGAATAAAATATTTAGATTAAAAAAAATACGAAAAAAAAAAAAAAAACAATATGAATGATACGTGGTGATTACGACTGAGTGTTGACGATAATTTTGTCATTGATCTCATTTTTTCATCACTTCAAATCTGACAAGTCAACGTTAGAAAAACTGTATTTTTTGTTCGTGTTGAAACTAGGATTAATGAATGACTGTACTTTTGTCAATTAATATAATATTTTTTTAGTTTTGCCAATTATATACATGACTCACATTGTCAATTCCTTAGACGCATCATTTATGCTTCACTTTAATGTTAATTGTAGAACTTAAGGAGAGCCCTAGGGGTCTAAAATGGTCGCTTTAACAGAAACATCTGCAGAATTCGTAAAATGGTCACAAAGTGACAATTCATTGTAGTAACTGCGTCTGTGACCATTTTATGAACATTAACGCAATTCACATTATTATCCTATTATGATTCTGCTAAAGCAGCCATTTTAGGCCACTTGTTTGTAAATATTTGTGAAAATGATATTAAAAACTAGATCGTAGCGTGCGTGTTGTTAATTTAAAATGGGACAACCCCGTCACACTATTCCTTATCAACTGCAACTCCTGTGCGCCAGAATCAACAGTGGCGACCACCAGAAAAGCGCCGAGACAATGAAGCCCGACGAAGTCTCAGAGAAATAAGTTAACTGTCTAGCATCCCGCAACGAAATTAATCAGTAGGTACATAATATTGGGCCATAATTAGTGACAGTTCCGTTTATGACCCGGACTCCGCCAAACCGGAGTCGAATGGAGGGAAAAAAGTAAGTGCGTAAAGCGGAGAGATATGCAAAGTGGCACGCCAACCCATGTCTTGATGACAATTTTCTTGTTTGATGGTTTTCTTTTTCTTCGGTTAACTGGCACCGAGGGAACTACTCTCGAGTCCGTCAACGAAGATACGAGCTTGTTGAAAATACTAACTAACTTCGAAATGCACCTTACATATTCTTATCATTACACTTATTATATTCGGATTCATTCTAACAACTTTCTTTCATGAGTTTTGAAAATACTCCCAGAGGAATTATTTTTAAGTTCGGGCACCTTTAACTAAATCTAAATTTAATGTTCGTAAGTGATACAGATGACTAAACGCCTTCGGCCGAAACTACAGGTTTCATGCTTAGAGAGTAGACCTTCAGGGCTAAGGAAGGGAAGGTTTTGTTTCGGTTTCGGCTGAAAATCCTGTCTCCATCAGACAATAATAAGTTATTTAATATAGTTATTTATTTTATTTATATATATATATATATTACTCATATATATATATGCATATATAATTATATATGTTGTTGTTAAGTTTAGTACAGTTTAATTAAAAATCTATATATACATTCAGTAAAAAGCTGTTATTTAATACAGTAACTACGTATTATATTAATAGTGCATTAAACAGGATAAACTGACTTAATAGGTATAATATTTATATGAGCTCATTATTAACAGTTTTACCACAGCACTAACCACCGTGGTTTTAGTTTCAAAAGTACACAAACATATATAAGACGAAATTAAATTTATACTTATTTAAATACTAAAATTCATCCTGTATTTGAGTGTGGTCTTAAAAATAAGTATTTTTTAGGTACATAGGTACCATAGCTATACATTGTGGGAATTAAAAGGAACTTTTCAAATAAGTAACAAATTAAATCTTTTGTTTTGTTGTGTTTATTATGACGATCTCATAATGTAATAATTTAATTCTAACAATGAATTCAAGTGTTTGTGTCGTGACTGTATTACTTTTGTGTTTGGAAAATGTATCCGCTATAATATGTAGTAAGTTGTATACTGTTTTTATTTATTTAAAAAATACAAAAATTATGTTGTTGTGCTGCCGTCTGTACAATATGTAAGTACGTAATAAGAAAGTGGCTAATAAAATATTATCCATGTTATTCAGAATTTGGCGAGTGAGACCTGGTTAAGACTTTTCAGAGGGCGATATTTACGTATCGAGTCTTACTTACATACACATACATATAAATTCACACCCTTTTCCCATCGGTGTAGAACACGTCAGCACAGAACGCCACCTACTATATACGATCCTTATTAAATAGGTACTCCTTTTGCCTCGTCCACATTCATATCTGGTCATATACGCACGCCGGTTGCGAGTACTACTCACCTGTCCTTTCTGAAGGACATCACCAATAAGTTCAGTGTATGTCTTACTAGGGCGTCCCCTCCCGGCGTAAATACCTTTCGTTAATCGACTTTCACTCATCCTCTCTACTTGACCAAACCACTTAAGCATACTATTTCAATTTTAATCACTACATCTTCTTTTAAACCGCAACGTTCTCGTATAACCTCATTCCTTAGTTTATTATTCCACGTTACACCACACATGCTTTGCAAGGAACGCATTTTCACAGGATTAATCCTACTTTCATGCCTCGTTTGCCACACCCAACATTCACATAGGTCTTAGCTAGGTTTTGTTTTACTTATTAATCATATACTTTACTTGTTAAATATCGCCTACGCATTAAGTGTTAATCTATGATATCTTCATTTGTTTGAATTTTGTCAAAGTAGATGTGATAATAAAGATATTTAGGTAATCAATTTATTTACAGGCCGCCGCTATTCTAAACCTCACGTATCCGTTCAAGGGAGTATAGCTACCACAGGTAATTTATCTACATATACAGAGTGAAAACAAACGTTTCACGAAGCCGTCAACCAAGCAATATGTACATCAAACTAAATACCCCTACGAAAAATTATTGCTGGGAAATTACTTTTTTTTTTGGCATGTTTTTTAATGGAGCGACTAAGTAAAATTAATTAGTTTTAAAAATGTTAGTTTGGGTACCATTTATAATGGGTTGGCACTTTGGCAGCTAATAAGGAGTATCATAATAAGTAAAAGTTAGCAAACGAACGAATACTTGAATATAGCTTTAAAAAAAAACACGAAACACGCAATCTGTGTCTATAAAATTCGAGGGTTGCCCTCGATTTGTCAGGGATCCCATCAGGTCCTGACTTGGTGACAATGGGATCACCTTCGGAGTATACCCTCTCAAACACAAATAGAATTTCGGACATACATAAAAAAATACACACAAATAGAGAACCTCCTCCTTTTTAGAAGTCGGTTAAAAAGGGTGATAAAGGTATCAAATGGGTGTCACGTGAATATCACGGGGTCACACAGGGGTGGTAAAGGGGATAGAACCAATGTGGCATATCAACCTGTCCGCCATTTTGTTTTTTTTTTCGAAATCGCGGCCCACGATGAAAGTGGTATGTATGGATAGAGGACATATAGACGAACAAAAAATGTCCAGTAAAACGGCACCCAAAGCGTTACGTTACCGAGATATTTGAAGTTAAAGATCGACAAATGAGTACAACGACAATCATTAAATATTAAAAAAAATAGCCTTTTACATGTATAGGCGTTAAATTATGTCCAAATAATAGTTCCCAGGTTGATTATTATTATACGAACAATAAAATCGCTTCGCATCGCAATGAAACGCTATGATAAGTCAAAAAATAGTAATAGTATATTTCATTATAAGTGCGGAAAGCCTGTCATTGCAACGAGTTCCGGCAAATGTCTAGCCGAGCCGAGGCACAGCCGACGGCGAGGGTTGACAGTCGGAACAAGTTGCAATGACGGTTCCGCACGTGTACTGAACAACTATTTTTAATACAGTTGCGAAAAAATGAAGCAATTTAATAAAATAATAAAACCGTAATTAAACTCGCAAAGAACATTTTTGGAAAATGGCGCCAACCGTAAAAGAATTTAAGCAGAGATTTTTTTTGTTTTCTTCACCCATTCTGGGTAGGCAAAGGTAACTATGCCCATACAGCCAAGTCTTCAGTAGTTTGTTTTATTGATATGAAATGAAAATGAAATTTAATGAGATGAAATGGAATGAAACCTTTAACTCATTGAATCAAATAATTAAATCTGATATTGAAACAAATTAGTAGCTTCTTTAGAAATATTTGCATGAATCATAAAAACTTCTATGATTTTTTTTAGTAAAAACTTCGTGGTTGGTTTTTTTTAATGGACATTATTTTGACAGTTGGGAAAGAGAACGCACGAGTTCGGGAAAGGTAAAGAAAAAGCACGAGTACGTAATAGCCCACATCCCGAACGCTATACGTCCCTGCAATACGCCACTTTTTGAGCAACTGTATTAAAAAAGTTTTCTCGTGCTCCTAGTAGTATGTAATGTACCTACTCTCTTTCAATAACCAGAGTAATAATAATAATAAACGCCTATAGACACGTAATAGGTCTAATTTTTATGTGGTCATTGTACTCATATATAATATAATATAATATATATATATGTCCATCTTTATCTTCAAATATCTCGGTAATGTGACACTTTAGGTACCGTGTTACTGGACATTTTTTGTTTGTGTGTAAGTCCTCTATCTATACATACTACTTTCGTCGTGGGCCGCGATTTCGAAAAAAAATCAAAATGGCGGTGGGTCGATATGCCAGCTCCCATACAAAAAAGTTCAAACCCCATATGCCGAGGACGCTCCGTTTTCGAGATATTTAATTTTTTTTGGTACAAAACTTTTGTAAGCCCATAACTCGGAACCGGTGCATAGTAGGAACATGCTTCTCACAACCTAAATGGTGTCTATGTATGGCCAAGGTTAACCCGATAGGTAATGCAATAAGGGTGCTAATTAAACCGGCTTCTTTTTAATAGCATTATTTGCATCTAAAAATCTAACTTGCCTTCTAAATTACTAAGTCAGCCACCATTAACGAGCATCTAAATAATACTATCTTAGCCACAAGTTATCTTTTTTAAAGCCACTCTAAATACAACTCAGCATCGTGATTATTTTTTAGCATCTAAATTTGTAACATGAATTCAAACAGTAAACTTCTAAAATA
Source organism: Diarsia mendica (assembly GCA_949316265.1). Classification (NCBI taxonomy): domain Eukaryota; kingdom Metazoa; phylum Arthropoda; class Insecta; order Lepidoptera; family Noctuidae; genus Diarsia; species Diarsia mendica. The sequence continues at coordinate 6,111,898 of OX438898.1, forward strand.
TTAATATATGGCATCAAAAAAATATTCAAGTAGCTTCTAATTTACTATCTCAGTACGTTTAAATTATAACTCATGCCACATTAACTGAGCATCAAAATTTAATTAAAATTGTCATCAAATATTATATTATAGCCACTATTATTATGTATAAACTCCTGTCGTGTCATCGAAAGGCTTAAATATTGAAGTTCAGAGTACTTATTGACCTAAATATTGAAGTTCAGAGTATCGAATGTCCTAAAGATCGATTTTATTTACATGTTGTGCTACAAAAGTTATCGACAGAATCGCTTCAGAACTTCATTTTTATCGGAAAACTGGACAATAAACTGTGAAAACATTTCTGCAAGCAACTCGAAAGTAGCGCTCGCCGGCCGCTGCCGCGGCACCGCTCGCTTCGCTCACTCGGCTCGCGCGCGTTTGGTCACAGTTTTAACCTAACCTAACCTATTTCCCTCAGTTTACAATAACGAATCATACAGTCTGCCTGTGACTAGTCAATTAGACAATGGTAAAAACATTTCTGTAACTAATAGGTATTTTTAACGTAAATATAATAATCTAAAGCTTATCAAAAGTTTACATTTCATATATAATATACGTTGGCGCTCTCTGATTGGTGCAAATGGTCGGTCGCTGTCGTCTCGCGCGCTCGCGCCAAATCTTTCTGTTGCTATTTTCACGATAAAAGAATGTGATGTATTATTTTACATGCGAAGTTATAATAAATGATGTTGACTACGGTCGCTTCATTTATATTTTTTTGAGGGCCTTGTGTTGAAGCTGTAAAATGTAAAATGGTGGTGAGATATAAATTCCGTGGCTGAGTTAGTAAATTAGGTGCCTATGTATAAATTACAAGGACAAGTTAGTATAAATGTTGATCGTCACTTGATGCTTTCTATAGAATATTTAGTGGGCGTTGTAAAGAAGACGAATTAGTATATTAGAGGCTATATAATTTTCCCGTGGCTTAGTTATAAAATTAGAAGTATGATCCTGTGGCCAATTAAAAAAACTGTGGCTCGATTAATTATATCTCATGCAATAAAACTGAAAAATAAAAAAAAGTAAAATAAATTGATTTAAAATTAATTTAATTCTTACCGAATTTAATTTAAGTTATCAAAACAAAAGAAGATGTAGTGACAAAAATTTAACAGAGTATGATAAGGTGGTTTGGTCTTAAGGAGAGGATGAGCGAAAGTCGATTAACGAAATGTATTTACAAGGCAGATATGAGTGGCAAAGCTAGTAGGGGACGCTCTAGAAAGACATGTACACTGTTATTACTGGTGCCGTTCTTCAGTAAGGACAGGTGCATAGTACTCGTAAAAGGCGTGCGTGTATGACGAATGTATGAATGTGGACGAGGCAAAAGGCGTATAAGGATCGTAGCAGGTGGCGTTCTGTGGTTTCTGCTTACACTAATGGGAAAAGAGTGTGATTTAATGTACCTATGTATGTGCTGAGCCGGCTTTTGACTATGGGATATAAAAATATATTACATCTTGAGATATAATATTTTATTGCTAGTCATACATTTTGTACGTGACCGTTCACACTGTGCTATAATATATGACGACAGATGAGACCTGTCTTCGTTGATTTGTTGCTCGAGCATGATGGAATGTGGAGTCCAACATGAAATAACACACAGGCACTGTTCGGTACACTAAACTTAACTGTCCAAAACACTTTACAATTAAAAATAACGGAAGGATTGAAGATCTATTTCAGATTTAAATGAAATAAAATGGAATGTAATGAGGTTAGCCAAGTCAACCGTTCGTCACCATGATTTCAATTTGAATGTGTCAACTGCACAAGTCTACCGCCTTTTTATTAACATCAAAAATGACAAACGATAACTTTATCCGACTAAACACACTCAAGCATTGCCAGACCAAAAATTAAATTAATTGAACTAAATCAAAATTATGATAAACGCTTGACATTCCATTACGCGATCTGCGACATATATATCTTACAGCATGAACGTGGTGATGTAATATTTACATTACATCCCATAGTCAAAAGCCGGCTTTATCAAAACAGCGAAATTTGAAATCTATATAGGCGACGTTGCCAACTTCCAGAATTTATCCTTTTTCTATCCGTCTGTTTAGTAAATGTGAATTAATGATGATGATGATGATGATCTCCATCCTCCATATCGGTTTGAATTTTAGCAACAAATCAACTTTTTACAGATTCTTATTGGTCCTCTAATACTGAACCACCTGCTCCAGTGAATAAACCTTCCACGGGTAAGCATTATCTTTTGACTACCATCGCGTATCTTGATTCAGTCTATCAAAACTTTAAATCAATTAAGATCTTTGATCTAGTGGTCGCAATTGTGACTATTGGGCATGGGGTCCTGGGTTCGATTCCCGGGTCTGACAAAGTGTTATTAAGTTTTGCCATCAGAAATTTCTCAGTAGCTGCCTATGGGACTTAAAAACTAGGCAGCAATGATTAGGCAGAAGTCTACTTGATAGTATAGTCGACCAAGAAATTGGTTTACCACTTTTGATGACATCTCCCAGTAACATAATTATTCGCTAAGGATGACAGATTGACAGATTCTGACGTGAAAATAGCACTTGATGTTTTGTACGTGCAAATTATATTCAACCTTAGAGTGGTAAACCAATTTCTTGGTCGACTATACAGTCACGTCTCATTTACCATGTGTGTAAGAAGTATTTTTATTATTTTTAATACCCTATTTTACATTTATACGTGGTAAACGGTGAATTAAACCTAGTTTTCACGATAAAACGATAAGTGGAAAGTTGTAATAGCTCCGTGACCTCTTACATGTACCTATGAAATGCTCCCAGCTTGGCAGGTATATAAAATAATCACAATGACAGACAACTTCTCGCTTCTTTATGTAGTTTTTTACACCAGTTATTTTATTTTTATTTTCAGAGAAACCTGGATTCAAAAACTATACCGAAGGGGCTGCGGTAACTATAGATTGTGAATCTACAGAACATTATCATCAGTGGTTTCAAGGCTATCAAAATAGTAATGTTATTTTAATTTTTTTTATTTACTACATCCTTACATAGTATAAAACAAAGTCGCGTCTGTTTGTTTGTTTGTTTGTTTGTCTGTATGCTTAAATCTTTAAAACTACGCAACGGATTTTGATGCGGTTTTTTTTAATAGATAGAGTGATTCAAGAGGAAGGTTTTAGTGTATAATTTGAACGACATCCACGCGGGTGAAGCCGCGGGCATCAGCTAGTAACTTATAAATAACGAAACGGCGACAAAGTGCCAGCTAGTTATGAACATTTAGCGTGCATTTCTTAGTGGACGCAATTTTTTTTTTAGGTATCAAGCATAACTTAACATAACATAACTTTTTTTATTTTTGGTTCTACGACAAAAAGTTACTGAACAAAAGTTGTAGATAATCTTATTGGCAACCAAAATTGGGCACTCATTTTTGTTGTGAGACCTATGGTTCGTCAAATAAATCAAAAAAACCATTTGAACCACCCCTTTTTCCAAGATTGCGGCCGTGGGAAAAGGGTTGCAATCCCACAAACTTGGATTTTACTTTAAACTGACTCCCACAAGACATCTAAAAAAAAATTGCGTCCTCTAAGAAATGCACGCTAAATTTAACATTTCAATGGACCTTTTTATTATTATTTGCAGTCGTTACAGGTAGTCAGTGACCTGTAAGTCTGACAACCAGTCTTACCAAAGGGTATCGTATTACGCAGTATTAACTGGGTTGTGGAGGTCAGATAGGCAGTCGCTCCATGTAAAATACTGGTACTCAGCTGCTTAAGGTTAGACTGGAAGCCAACCCCAACATAGTTGGGAAAAGACTAGGCAGATGATTATTATTATTATAATGTACGATATCTATTCAATAGTCACTATGCAATAAGTAAACATGTTTGTGCTAGCAAACTAAATGAATGTATGATGTAATTGTACGCACCATATTGACACAGTATTTGATTAAAAATAAACTTTAAACTCACGCCTTTTTCCCGCTCGATAGGCAGAAGCCACATGTTCAGCCTTACATGGTCAAAAATTAAATAATTCAGTGACCGTTTAAAAGGCAGCGGTACCAAGCAGGGCCTTTTAAAATCCGATGACGATTGTCACGCACTGAATCTTACCTACATGGTATAACCGTGTGTTCGTCGATGTGCCTATCACTTTGTATAATATCTGCCTCCTGGGCAAAAGCGCGAGTTTTTACATATTTTTTCATTTAACTATATTTTACTTATTTATTTTTACCCGACTGCGGCGAAGCCCAAAAGGAGGGTTATGTGTTTGACGTGTATGTATGTCCGTTTCTTTGTTCCCTCATAACTCATAAACGGATGAACCGATTTGAATGAAATATACGTAGTAAGATTCGTCTTGATGGCGCGAGTGTTATAGGCTACATTAAAATTAAAAAAAAAAACAAAGAAAAATTGCGGATTTTGGGGGTCAAATCGCGGAGTTCAAAAAATTTTTTTTTTCTAATTTTGTCGAGTAGGGTATCAAAATAAAGGGTTTTAAAAGGAGATTACAAAAATATATAACACTTATATGGTTAAAAGAAATTCAAAGTGACAAATCCTATAAACAAGCACAAAAGTTAAATCATCTGCGAAGAATTTTACGCGACCAACGAAATAACTGGAAATAAAAAAAGTAGTTAAAAAACTAAAAAACCCGACTGAAAAAACTGAAAATCAAAAAACAAGCCCATTTTAAATTAAACAAAACTTGGAAGCAGGCGGGGTTCATTTGAATATTAAATTATGAAAAGAAAAAATGAAAATAGAATGGACCCCGCCTGCTTCCAAGTTTTGTTTAATTTAAAATGGGCTTGTTTTTTGATTTTCAGTTTTTTCAGTCGGGTTTTTTAGTTTTTTTTTACTCAATGTTTTTAATTTTTATTTATTTATTTAACAATTTATGTACACACTAAATACAGAAAAGAAGAAAGGAACAGAAAATAGTACAAAGGTAATGCTTATTTCTAAAGAAATCTCTTCCAGCATACCTGCGAAAGGAGAATCTAAAAAAAGAGATGTAGACATAGTGTGTAAAAGAAGAAGAGAAAATGGAATACGTAAAACATCAGAAATAATTAAAAATAATATACCATTAAGAATAAACTAACGTACTTCTAAATACAAAGACAAAACATATAACAATACTGAAAGGCGCAGACTTTTTCAGCAGAGTGATGCGCCCAACTTGCAGTGGACTGTAGCTGATAGGGTTGTAGTCTCAGGATGCTCAGGAACTTCAGGTAGATTAAATAAAAGACGATTTCTTCAGAGAAACAAGATGCTGCGATGTGGAGTGTAGTGCGTGTGTAGTGTAGAGGTGACGGGTGATCTTTCTTCTTAAATGAGTTGTCTTCAAGCAGCGGTCGAGCGAATAGTGAATCAGAATTTTTGGGCGGGCCCTATTTATAGCTTTTACATCTTAGCGCTAGGTGCGCCCGTGAGTAAATGTGGCAACTTATGACTGGCCAATGAGAGGCGACTATTTATGATGTATATGTGTGAGTGAGCTGTAAACGCATGTCTGTATATGTGTGTAAGCAACTGTTATTTATTGTACATAAGACACAAATTGAAATAAAGAGTTACATACTTGGAAATAGTAAAATCTAGTACATATTAGGTTAAAGTTGGACATACAATGCAAAAACTTTATATATCTAGGTTACATGTATAGATTATCTATGTTTTAGTTGTACATAGCAAGTTAAACAATGAAATCTTATGTGTTAGGCACTAAAAGGCACTAAACAGTAAACAAAAGGTACACAAAAGTGGTTCTTTACGTTAATACATAAGGAAAAAGGCTCACAAATGCCTTATAAGTGAATAAAACTATTCTAACAAGGACTAATAACAAAAATAACATGTTATCATGGCTATATTTTACATGTATCTAGCCTTATATCTAAGCTGTTATTTACAATCTCCCCCTCGTGCGCGAGCACCGTATAATAAGGTTTTAGTCCGCTGTAGGGATTAAGATGAGGCGAGAGGCTGGGCGACGAAGTAATCCAGCAGCTGTTCGTATCTCAGTTACTCGTACTCGTCCATCTGGGCCTGGGTAGACTTTCATGATCTCACCTCGAGGCCACACTCCTCTGGGCATTGTGCCATCACATATTATGACGATGTCGCCAACCTCTAAGTTTTTATGTTGAGGGTTGGTGCTAGATCGGGGCATCAAGAGGGGCCTGTATTCTGCCGACCATCTTGCCCAAAAGGCGTCAGCTAATGCTTGACTAGCTTTCCAGGAGTGTGAAGTCAGCTGTGCGTCTTTAAACGAACCAAAGGGTGACATCCCACTTGAGCGCCCTATAAGGAAGTGATTAGGGGTCAACGCTTCTTCATCCAAGTTGGGATTCACTGGGGTCAATGGCCTCGAATTTACCACGTGCTCAGCTTCTAATAATAACGTGTGTAATATATCGTCAGGAGGAAACCTTTCTTTCAGAGTGACTCGTAATGCTGTTTTCACCGATCTGACCATTCTTTCCCAGGCGCCGCCCATGTTTGGGGCACCAGGTGGTATCTTCTTCCAGGTGATCAGCTTTTCAGACGCGAAAGCTCTCAAGTCTTGGTCATTGCCTTGCATGGCTTCAGATATTTCCTTTTCAGCGCCAACGAAGTTGGTTCCGTTGTCGCTATATATTACAGTCGGCGTGCCGCGGCGAGCTATCATTCTGCGCAGGCTCATGATCATAGAGGAGGCCGAGAGGGATGTGGCCACCTCTAGGTGCACTGCTCGAGTGGTGAGGCAGGTGTATAAGGCGCACCACCTTTTTTCTAGCCTTCGCCCGACTTTGACATGCATGGGCCCAAAATAATCCACCGCTGTAGCTGTGAAGGGCGGTTGGTTTTGGGCCAGCCTTTCAGCTGGTAAGTCGCCTAAGGGAATTTTTGAGGGGATTCCCCTATAGGTCCGACACCATTGGCATTTGTTGCAAATATAGCGTATAACGCCGCGCAGTCCTATTATGTGGTAGCGTTGTCTCAGCTCATTCATAACGGTTTGGTGGTTGCCGTGGTTGAAAGTTGAGTGCGTGTGATGCACCAACAGCTGAGTAAAGCCTTCTTTGGCATGTAGGACTGGCAGGTTTTGCTTTTCTTTTATTCTGCTGTCTAGACACAGGATACCGTTGCGGTCGATCTTCACGGAGAGTTTGTAGAACGGGGACTTCTTCGGTGGTCGCCGTCCAGCCTCAATCGTCGTGATGTCTTCGCCGAACGAGTTATATTGGCTCCTTCTTACTAGCAGCAGTTCAGCTAGTTTTATATGGCTTGGTGCCAGTTCTTTACTTGTGATTCTTTTGAGCATTTTGGCTTTAAATACCTCGGCGGCGAGCAGAACGGTGGCAGCAACACGTATTAGTCGAGTGTATTTCGAAAAACGTTCTACCATTGGTAAATAATCGCTAACGTCATGCCTAATAATCACATGGACTTGTTTAAGAACTCTTTCCTCCCCTGAAGGGGGTGGCGGCGCCGCGGCTCGCTTTTCCTGCGGCCATAATGCGGTGTCGCCACTTATGAACTCGGGTCCATAAAACCATCTATGGTTAGAGTCAAAATCGACAGGAATGCCCTTAGTCGCGTCGTCCGCGACGTTTTCAGCACTGGGTACCCATCGCCAGTTAGCTGGAGTAGTTAGGCTTTCGATTTCAGCCAGTCTATGAGCTACAAACGACTTGAATGTGCGCGGGTCTGATTTAATCCAAGCTAGTACGGTTCTAGAGTCAGACCAATAAAAGCAGTTTAATGTTTTATAATCGGACTCGCGCTTGACCGATTCAGCTAATCGACTGCCTAACACTGCAGCCTGAAGCTCTAAACGGGGTATAGAAATAGGTTTCAGTGGGGCCACTTTGGCTTTACCTGCTATCAGTCGTGATGTTTTAGTACCGTCCGAGTTTGTACTAACGAAATAAATCGCGGCTGAATACACTTTTTCACTAGCGTCACAGAAAACGTGTAACTCCCCTTCGTTAGGGTGTGTAGCAGGTACGTATCTATCTATTTCTAATGCTTTTAATAGCTGCAAGTTCTTTATAAACGATAACCACGTCACGTGATGCTCGGTTGTGATGGGATCGTCCCAATCTATACCACTGCGCCATACTTCTTGTATGAGACATTTGCCTATCATCGTAATTGGCGAAACTAAACCTAGGGGGTCGAATACCGACATGACCGCGCTAGTTACCTGTCGCTTGGTAGGCAGAGTGTCGCCTTGTATGACGCTGGCGGGCGTACTTCTTAAATTGACGTTAAAACCTAACGTATCGCGTGCGTGATTCCAGATCAAACCTAATGTTCGCTCCGTATCGCTTTTTCCCAGCGTAGTCGAATCGCTACTGCGCGTATCTGTGACGTCACTTATAACAGCCGGCACGTTCGATGCCCATCCGCGTAATTCGAAAGATGCGTTTAAGTGGACCTTATACATAGCGTCTATCACTCGCTTCGCCTCGCTTTCGTTATCGAACGCGCCTAGGTAGTCGTCCATATAAAAATTACGCACCGTGGCTCTCGCGACTTCGGGATATTGTTGACCGTGATCGTCTGCGTTTTTATTTTTTACGTAAATAGCGGTACACGGTGAGGATGCCGCCCCGAATATCAATGACGTCATTCGGTACTCCTGCGGTGGTCCTACCCTATCTTCAGCCCTCCATAAAAATCGCAAACTATCGCGGTCCTGCATAGCGATTTTGACCTGCAAAAACATCTCTTTTATGTCTGCTACTACTGCAATTTTACCCTCCCTAAATCTGACTAACACACCGAATAGCGATTGGAGTAGGTCAGGGCCTGCTAATAACGCGTCATTTAGACTTTTTCCCCCATACTTAGCTGCTGCATCGAACACTAAACGTACTTTACCCTTCTGCGGATGCACTACTGAAAAGTGCGGTAAGTACCAGCTGCGTGGCGATGCAGCTGGGGTGTCTACTTTTTCGGCGTAGCCCGCTTCCAACAAGTTATTAACCTGCTTGCTATATTCGGTTTTTAAGTTTGGGTTTTTATCTAGTTTATTTTCTAGATTATACAGGCGACTGAGAGCTTGTTTTTTATTATTTGGCATTACCTCATCGTCTGTACGCCACAGTAATCCCGTTTCGAACCTATTACAGCTGACTTTTTTACAAGTTCCTTCTAAGACCGCTAGGGCGCGCTGCTCGGGGTCAGACGTTGGCCGTCGTGGCTCTATTCCTAGCGAGTCTAAACTGAAAAAATTCCTAATAAGTTCTAACGCGGGGTCATCTGTTGTAGTGGGCCGTACGTGGTTAACCAGCGCTACGGTACTACGTGGACGTGCGTCTTGCCCGTGCAGCACCCAACCTAACTTGGTCAACGATGCTACGGGCTGGGTTTTGTGGCCGACACGAAGTTGTCTGGACGTGATTAAGTGCCAGTTGTCCTGGCCTATTAAAATAGTCGGTTTTCCCAACTCGTAGTACAGCTCATCTTCAAGCTCCGCTAGGTGGCTACACTGTCGCACTACGTCCCTGCTTACCTCCTGTGGAGATAGATTTAAATTTTCTATGGTGTTTGCACTCATAGTTTCTAAGTTTCGATTACATAAACCGCGGATCGATAAATTGACGTGACATGACTCTGCATCGTCTATACGATTACCTCCCACCCCCTCTAGAGACAATAGTTGGCTTCGACCCCTAGGTATAACGCTGTCGGCCACGCCTCGTTCAACAAGCGTCATGGTTGAACCTTCATCAAGTAAGGCGTAGGTGGCCGTAGAACCTATTGGGCCGCTTAATTCGACCGGGACTATTTTTAGGTAGGTATTAGAGGTTTGTATATGATTTATCGAGCTTACATTACCGCGGGTAGGCAGAGTTGTATTGCCACTGCCGTGCAACATTTTATTATGCGATGCTTCGCACCCGTTTATTCCGCATGCTACGTATTTACACCTAAATGTACGTATGTGTGAGTTACCTAAACATCTAAAACACAGCTTTTCACGTTTGGCCGCGTCCCATCGTTCTTTAATAGTTAATTTTACGAAGTCAGCACACTCCGCGGCGGCGTGATTGCCAGCACAGAATGCGCATTTTTTAATTTTGTTGACTTCTGCTGACGACTCGCTATTCGGTCGTGATGGGCGTGGCTTTTGCGACTTCGGCGCCGGTTTTTTAGAGTTGGATTTATTAACAGTGGCGACCGTTTTACTTCGTGATTTTTCCTCGATTCCTGACTCATCCGATGAGGAATCGGAGTCATCGTTTCGACGTGACTGTGGATGTTCGCGAGCCGTGTTCACCGTGCGCGGCCTGTTACCGCGGTTTTTCCGTTCGTCTCGCGCCGCGTCATAAGCGAACATAGCGCCGCACTGGTCGGCCATGATGTTCAGGAATCGAGATAATAACTCTAACTCCGGCGCCCCGGAGCGCTCTGCTCGGAACTCGTACCATTTGTACTTTAAAATTATGCTGAGTTTTTCTACAACTCGACTTACTAACTCAGGTGAATATAAATACTGCGGTTGATTGAGTGCTTTTATCGCCGCAACTGTATTAGCGATTTTGTTCGCGAAACTACTAATATTGCGCCCGTCTTCGCCCATGCGGGGCATGCGTTTTATACTTTCGAGTTCTGACAAGACGAGTAACTCTGGTCGGCCGTAACGTCTCTCTAACGTGTCCATGACTTCATATGGATCCGACACCGTGAATAATAACGCCCTAACAGTTTCGCGGGCTGCACCTTTTAGTGCTTTTCTTAAGCGGGCTACGTTTTGTACGTCAGAAAACATGCCTACTGTGTCATTAAAGACTGATCTGAAAGCCATCCACTCGGCAATCGCCCCGTCAAAATGGGGTAGTTCGTGGATAAACTTGGGTGCCGCGGAGTCTGATTTATTGGAATTTACCGCCTGCATTATCGCGTTGGCCAGCATCGCCATGTCGCTGCTACTGTTAGACATGTCGTTTCCAACGCGTGGTTCGTTCCTACAATTAGCGGGTGATCGCGGGGCCTGTCCCGGGACTTGGGTATTATCTACGATAGCCGGCCTTTCTGCTAAACATTGCTCCGAAATCCAGCTTTTAACACGCGACTCTTCTAACCTAGGCGGGCGCTCCGCGTCGTTAGAACTTTCCAGTTCGATCCTGGCTATTTCTAGACGACTCCTAGCAACTGCGGATACCGCCTGAGCTCGTGCTAACTCGGAATTATGTAATTCTAGCTCAGCTTGTAATATAGATAATCTACTACACGCCCTTTCCGTCGTGGGGACATTAACTACAGTGCCCGGCGCACTCCTAACTAAAGTATTATTTAAATCGACTTGCGCGGACCTACTTTCGACTATTTGCTCGTTAATACTGACTGACCTGACTGACTGGCAGACTGGCCTGTTGGTCTAGTGGTTAGTGACCCTAACTGCTATGCCGGAGGTCGTGGGTTCGATTCCCACCCAGGACAAATGTTTGTGTGATGAGCACGATCATTTGTTCTGTGTCTGGGTGTAATTTATCTATAATATACGTATGTATTTAGAAATATATAAGTATGTTTATCAGTTGTCTAGTACCCATAACACAAGCTCTGCTTAGCTTGGGACTAGATGGCGTTGTGTGATAGTTGTGGAATATTATTATATTATTATTATTATTATTATTAATACGTGACGTGCTGCTGTCACCGCTCGTGTCCTCTATGCTGGTGCCTTTACTCCACGTATTTGTTTCGGTCGACGTTGTCTGACCGGACACCGGCGTGGCGTCTGTGAGAGGCGTAGATTTGCCTGAACGCAATACACGTGCGTCATTCATCATCGCGCAAGAGGGTCCCTAATCCTACCAATTACTTAGAATTTAACACTTTTTAAACACCTTTTATCACTTTATCACTTTCACTTATTGTTCTTATCGATGTGACGCCTACTTTGCCTAGCTGCCTGTCGGACTACTAACGTAGGGGATGCCGAACAGGAATAGGAACGTGAAGGAAAGGAGGGTTGGGAACCTCCCAGCAGAGGGCGAAGGTTGCTCACGGGCGCATCAAGATATGGGGGGAATTACCACACCTGTCGTTGCATGCCAACCTGTGGCCCCAGAGCGAACCAACACCGTACCGGCGGGGTCTGACTGAAACACCTGGGATGGTGCGTGGAGTTGCCAGTTCGTCCACATGTGCCTCCGTACGATATAGGCCGTTTAACACCGCTAGGTGGCCACGTACGAGTGATAATTTTTGCTTCCAAGTAATTAGCAGCGGTTAGGCAAGTACCGACTGCTAACACTCGCGCGTACTTGTTTCTTTCTTGAAAGATTCGTGCGAAGAACTTGATTATTTTCTTTCTTGAACGACGAAATCTTGAGTTTTCTTTCTTGAAAGCTTGATACAGAGATCCCGACGAGAATGGACCATTGAAAGGCGCAGACTTTTTCAGCAGAGTGATGCGCCCAACTTGCAGTGGACTGTAGCTGATAGGGTTGTAGTCTCAGGATGCTCAGGAACTTCAGGTAGATTAAATAAAAGACGATTTCTTCAGAGAAACAAGATGCTGCGATGTGGAGTGTAGTGCGTGTGTAGTGTAGAGGTGACGGGTGATCTTTCTTCTTAAATGAGTTGTCTTCAAGCAGCGGTCGAGCGAATAGTGAATCAGAATTTTTGGGCGGGCCCTATTTATAGCTTTTACATCTTAGCGCTAGGTGCGCCCGTGAGCAAATGTGGCAACTTATGACTGGCCAATGAGAGGCGACTATTTATGATGTATATGTGTGAGTGAGCTGTAAACGCATGTCTGTATATGTGTGTAAGCAACTGTTATTTATTGTACATAAGACACAAATTGAAATAAAGAGTTACATACTTGGAAATAGTAAAATCTAGTACATATTAGGTTAAAGTTGGACATACAATGCAAAAACTTTATATATCTAGGTTACATGTATAGATTATCTATGTTTTAGTTGTACATAGCAAGTTAAACAATGAAATCTTATGTGTTAGGCACTAAAAGGCACTAAACAGTAAACAAAAGGTACACAAAAGTGGTTCTTTACGTTAATACATAAGGAAAAAGGCTCACAAATGCCTTATAAGTGAATAAAACTATTCTAACAAGGACTAATAACAAAAATAACATGTTATCATGGCTATATTTTACATGTATCTAGCCTTATATCTAAGCTGTTATTTACAAATACTATAAATACATTAAGATAACTAATAATAAATAGTTATGCAACTATGACGAAATGGAAAGATAATGTTCTTTTACTCTTCCTTTGAAGATTGCAACAGTTTGGCAGTCCCTAATGTCAGGCGGAAGTGAATTCCACAGCCGCACGGCGTGTACAGTGAAGGAATAAGAGTAGAAGTCGGTAGAGTGTGGAGGGGATTTAAGGAGGTTCCTAAGATGCGACCTGCAAGGCGCATCAGAAGGACGGGAGTAGGAAAAACGTTCACTCAAATACGATGGCGTTTTAGGGTTGTGAAGGATATTAAATAGCAAACACAATATCCGAGAGTTCCTGCGAAGTCGAATTGGGAGCCACTTTAGTATTTTGCGAAAGTTAGAAACATGATCATACTTTTTAAGGTTAAAGACAAAACGAATACAAATATTTTGCAAGCGCCCTAGTTTATTTAAAAGCTCCTCGGTGGCATCCAAATAACAGGCATCGGCGTAGTCTATGATGGGTTGAATGAGAGTTTGCGCAAGGGAGATTTTGGTGTTCAAGGAAAGGAAGCTCTGGAGGCATTTCAATGAGTGGAACGTGTAGTGCACTTTGCGACTAACTTCAGCAACATGGGCAGTCCAAGATAAGTAGGAATCCATTGTCACCCCCAGGTTTTTAGCCTTAATTGCGTAATCAATCTGAACTCCATTCAGCCTGAGTGGAGACAGCGACGCAACATCGAGCCTATTCCGCATATACCTGCCGCCGATGATCAAGGCCTGAGATTTCCTAGGATTTATTTGCAGTCCAAAGGACCGCGACCACTCGCTAATCAAATCCAGATCCTTGTTCATGACTGACACGGCGGCTTCCGCATCCTCCCTTAAGAAATGATGGTAAAGCTGCAAGTCGTCGGCAACATTTTACATGAATTTTGCTAATTATCTTTGTGTTGTGTCTGTGACACCAAGATACAGGCTGTGCCTAGTTTGAGACCCGCTGTTAAAACTGTCAAACCTGTCAATTTTCCTTAAAACTGTCAGTTACCTAATAAATGAATGTGTATAATCTTACTTCAGGTACAAGTAAAAAACAAGTAGCAATCGGAAAAATACCACTACAGAGGGATGTGAAAACTACTCGTTTCTTTATAACATTGGAGAAATTTGATGAGAACACTGTTATATATTGTGAGAACGAGAATAAGTTCCCGGATGAAGACGATAGAAGGGCTCATGACGCTGCAAAAAAACCTCTAGTGTATCTTGAAAGGTTTTTGAATACAGTTTTTGAAACAAAGTATTTCAAGACTAGAATACATCTAGTTGAAGATGAAGCACGTGAGTATTTAGTGCTTATACTTACTTACATAACATTACGCCAGTTATCACCGAAAAATTAAGCAGAGGTGTACAGAAGTCCCGTCGGGGCTGTGGGTTATCGAAAGGTTAACGCGGCTCCGACACAAGGGCGAAGAAGGAACATGGGTTTGGTTTTTAGTCAGTAGAAGTCTGACACTCCCCTTCGCTCTGTCCAAGAGCGGGGGGGTTATTTGATGATTTTCCACCCACCAAAAAAAAAAAAAAATGGTGTACAGCAGTCACTAGCACCAAAATGTATGTAAATGTTGCAGTCAAAACTCTAAAACTCTTAACCAGTCAAAAGTACTATTGACTAGCAAAATCAGTCAAAAGTACTTTTAACTGAACAGGTTGGTCAAAAGTGGTTATGACTGAAAATGATTGGTTATTAGTACTTTTGACTGCTGCGGTTAAAAGTACTTTTGACTGACGCTCTTCGTTAAAAGTAGTTTTAACTGCAATAAAGCATCAGTCAAAAGCACTATTAACTCGTTAGATGTGAATAAAAAAGGGTGTTATTTAACTGGTTTGCATAAAAATATATTTTATTCGTATTTTGGTCAGCGTAAAAATATTATCTGTCAGCAGAAATAGCTACTTGGTCAGCAACTTATGGCCAGGAAACATTTCAAAATCAATAAGCAATTTATGTCACTCTGGATGGCTGTAACTATTTTTGTACAGCATATTAATTATATAAGCTGCAATGAGCTGCTCCTGTTTAATAAAATTTTAGTAAGCACTCAGAGGGTAAGCAAAAAAAATCATTTTCAGCAGCATATAACTACCTGAATGCTGTAATATTGAGACCAATTTCGATGAAGCTGGTCACTGTTCTAACCTAACCTAACCGCCTACTTTTAACGCACATTGCCGATTTTTGCAATCCAATTAGTTATTTTGCTAACTATGTTTTAAATATACATTATAAGTAATATAAAAATTTATAGGTATGTGCGTTTGTCGTTATTTTTATCGACCACCTTAACTTTTTAAGAGTTTTGACTGATACAACCAGTCAAAACCACTTTTGACGGAATCACTTAGTCAAAAGTACTTTTAACCAACTCCATTGGGCAAAAGTACTTTTAACTGTTATTTTAGTCAAAAGTATTATTGACTAAAGCTTAAGGTCAAAACTACTTTTTACTGATTTTGCTAGTCAATAGTACTTTTGACTGGTTAAGAGTTTTGACTGCAACATATACACTTATCAACGTTTAGAAGCAATTTTCGCCTAAGTACTATATTCATTTCATTTTTCATAATAACGTAACGAAACTAATATTATGGAACCACTACCAGTTGCAATCGTTATTTCACGAGTAATTCCTGTTTGAACTTTGCCAAATGTACATTTATCGCTCGTGAGTGTACCTAAAAGTACACCTACATTTCGCCAGATATGTTTATAGGTGGCATGTATATCTCATCGATTGTTTTTGTCCTGTGGGAAACCAATACATCATTTTTCTTTCTTTCTTTCTTTCATCGCAAGTAATTCATTAGGGTAAAACTTAATAACAATTTGCCCGACCTGGCAATCGAACGCAAGAAGGATTTTACGTTCAGCAGTCGCGTTAGCTAACAATAATACTTTTTTGAATTATTTCAAACCAATTAATTTTATGATTTCAGCGCCTAAAATCGAAGAACCTACAATATTGCAATATTCAGAGAAAAAAGAAACTTTGTTTAACTGTAAAGAATATGCCGAAAAAAAAAACTGTAAGTTCAAAAAAGTTGCATTGTACATGATGAAACAGTTTTACAAATACCTAACAGCGTCCTATTGGGAATGTCATTGAAGTTCCAAACCAAGCCATACAACACGATTTAAACTATTAATGATTTTCTGACCTCTTTCGGTGAGGGCGTTCAATCTCAGCGAAAATAAACCGGAGATATTATAGTGCACAAGTATGTGTGCAGGTACAGAGTCACTCTCTATTAGGTTCTCTCTATTGGGTTACTCTCATAGTCCGATGGGTTAGTATTTGACACGTCCGGAGGGAACTCTGAAAATTCTTATTATTTTTTACAGATACCTTCGTGGGCGTAATAAATAAAGCTTCTAACATTATTCAAACATTCAAAACAATTTCGTCTCACCAAACATTCAATAAAACGGACAATGGGACAGTTCTATGTTGCGTTTACTACAATGTGACCGAAACAGTAGGGGAAAAGTGGATCACCCGACATGTGGCCAAGAAAACTTTATTAGTTTACGATGAGACTGTTCAGGGTCTGGATCATCTGGAAGGTAAAATGGTCTTTTTTGTTTTAATATGTCATCATTACTTTACATGGAGCGATTGCCTATGTGATTGTGACCTTCAATACCCAGGTAGTTAAGATTCTGACCCTTTGTGACAAAATACTAAAAACTGACAATTGGCTAATCTGTATTCTTACGATTCTCACGTTCATCGCCCAAACCTTTTTACCCAATGGTGCCTGAGAAAATTGGGTAGTTTAAAAGCGCGTTGGGTTGACGATATTGTCAAGATCACGGGCGGGGAAACAGATCAATTTCTCTCTTTCCCGTTCTGTGCGGCAGTCTTAGTTTTATGCCGAGCATAGAACGCGCGTGTAGTATTAATGTACACGAAGAAGAAATTGATGTTTAATTCATACATTTATTAGATAAAAAAAAAACTAAGTAACTTAAAAATTACTGAATTTCGGTACAACATTTGGTGGCTTCATACTCGTATGTCGCGTTTTAACCATAGAAATGATTTTAAACTTCTAAAGCGTCCTGAAATGAATACGACGAGTTACCAGTAACCGTATGTCTAAAATCCGTATACTAATGCTCGTTTTCTGTCCAATTAAAATGATTTTACGTTATAAATACTTACATGCCACCTTAAAGATAGCTCTGAAACGAAAACAGTTGCCAGCTACGCCGTAGCACGGCACGCGAGCTACGCTGTAGCTGGACACGAGCTACGAGCTACGCCGTAGTGGACGCGAGATACGCCTTACCTGGACGTGAGCTATGCCATAGCTGGACGCGTGCTACGCCGTAGCAGAACGCGAGCTACGCCGTAGCTAGACGCGAGCTACGCCGTAGCAAGACGCGAGCTACGCCGTAGCAAGACGCGAGCTACGCCGTAGCAAGACGCGAGCTACGCCGTAGCAAGACGCGAGCTACGCCATAGCTGGACGCGACCTACGCCGTAGCTAGACGCGAGCTACGCCGTAGCAAGACGCGAGCTACGCCGTAGCAAGACGCGAGCTACGCCGTAGCTGGACGCGAGATACGCCGTAGCTGGACGCGAGATACGCCGTAGCTGGACGTGAGCTATGCCATAGCTAGACGCGAGCTACGCCATAGCTGAACGCGAGCTACGCCGTAGCTAGACGCGACCTACGCCGTAGCTAGACGCGAGCTACGCCGTAGCTGGATGCGTAGACTGCCTTACTAACAATGGGTTGCTACACTTTTTTGACTCGACCGCTTTATACACAGGTCGGGCGACCAGACCAAATGTTTATTTTTGACTGTGAAGAGTCAGGCCGACTCCATCATGTTGCGTGTACTTTATCATCATCCACAACCTGAATTCACCTACAGCTGGGTATAGGTCTCTCCCACTTTTCTTGTGCCAATATCCACGGTAGGCCTATTTCCAGCAGTGGACATCTTTCGGCTGAATTGATGATAATGAAGCTGTTAAAAATTCTTACGTATACCTTACCGTCTGGGGAGATGGCTTGGTTATGTGAAGAAAAACCGCACCGTGAGCGAACTGTCGTCTTAACGGATAAGCCGCGAGAACTGCTACCCATGACGTTCCCGACTTACGCATCACGCAGGAAACTCAGAGCATAACTCTCTGCATTGCCGTTTGAGACTTGTAAGCCTTCTTAGGAGGCTCATTGTGAGTGACCCAAGTATACTTAGCACACCTAAAAAACTATCTAATATCTGCTGTTTTTTGTTTCCAGACATGGCCAGTACTGGTACTCAGATAGGTAACCACACCACAACAATATACATAACAACAGCAGTAGCTGGAGTATTTATACTGCTGGTCACTATCGTCGTTTGTAAAAAACGGTGCCGTAAAAAACCGATGTCGGTAAGTGTCATTTATACAGTACACACGTAGGTTTTCCTTGCTTTGGATATCCTGAATACTAGATACAGAGAAAACCTCTTGTATTAATGCTGTATTTTTCTATTAAGAGTGAACAGGTGCTGCGATTCTCTACACAAATGTAGGTATTCCCCCTTTTAGCAATCTTTTTTTTTCAGCAACTATTATGTAATAAAAAAATTTGACCGTCAAAAACTTACAAAAAATGGCTCAGTATAACGGTCGTGATTAGAGCATACAAAATCGAAAGCCTTTTTACACAAAAGTATTTCATAGTCTTACCTACACATTTTTTTTGCAAAAAAAAGTCAGTTTTCGAGGAAAAAAATTGTATTAAGTACATTTTTTATTGTGAAATAGGTAATCGGTCGCATGGTGACCTCTCATGCCCTGTTCCTTCTAAAATGGTTTTAAATGTTTACCAACAACTTAAAACCTTTCTTACTTCGACATTCCTGTTACTCATAACTCATAAAGCAGCACTTGTCTTATCGCACTAAAAACCACTCGTAAACTCTCTATTGTTTGTTATTGCTTTTCAGGACTCTAAGGTGTTGTACGTAGACCTGGACTTGCTTCGTAACGTCCAACCAGACAGGAGTTCAAGACCTAACCCAGAAGAGGAATCTCCTTACGCACAAATTGTCGGAGTACTGAAGCCTGATCAATGAATAAGACTAATTAACCTTTAAGCATAGAATAATCAATTATTAGCCTACTATATGTAAATTACTAACTAGCGTAGCGTGGTGGGGGCCGGGAGGCCTGAGCCCCCGGCGGCATATATCAGGGGGCGACAGAGTACGGAGCCATGCAGCGTCAGATCATGTTTATCAAATCAGTTAATGACGATTGTCATCGGGGCTATGTTGTAACAAATAAGGACAACCAAGCGGTGGCGTATTCTCCTTACTATAAGTCACCGCCCTGGGGCGACTTTTCGAACTAGCCTTACGTATATTTCGGTCTGACGCACGCCACGCGCCACTCCGAAAATCTAAAAACGAGCAATATATTCAGTACCTATACACTTAATGTATGACACAATGTTTTGAGAAGAAATAAAATGTTTCATATACTTTTTTTGTTTATTCTTTTATCCTTCGCTACAATTTTCTAGCTCGCTTCGCTCGTTTTCGTCGAGTTTTCATAAGTGTCCAATCTTTCAATGTGTTAGTAGTAAGCAATATATATTTATTTTTAATGATAAAAATAAATGTTTCATCAGTTACCTGAAGCTTATTTAAATATATCCAAAATTACTATTATTTCAATTTATTATATTCTTGTCTTCCAATTATCAGCAAACAGCCAGGATTGGGCGCGTTGAACACCCTCCGCATCAGCAGGAGAGGCTTATTGGGCTATCATCATTATCAGCCTATATGTTCCCACTGCAGGGACTCAGGCCTCCTCTCTAGGAGAGGGATGAGCTATAATCTACCACGCGGGCCCAGTGCGCGGCTATAGCGAAAGAAAATAGGACATTCATTAATTTATGCTATTTATTAATGATAAAAAATGGGAGTACTTAAATGAGAGAGTGATATACAAGTTTTTGTCTTACATTCTTCTCTGTGGAGACAGGGGGCTCTAACATGGGCCAAGGGCAAGAAGACTATTATAATCTTTATAGGGATGAGAAGATGATGCCTCATTGGTCTGGTTGCTAGCGCGACTGCTGAGCATATGTCCTATGTTTTTTTTAAATTATTTTAAATGGGCTTGCTCTTGACTTCAATCTTGCCCTAAGGGCAGAGATGATGTCGACGATGGAACGAGCTTACCCAGAAGAACCCTGTTTACTCGTGACTTAAATAGATTAGGGTTATATGAACTCGGAAAAACCGACGCAGGCAGGGAATTCCACTCCTTGGCTGTGCGCATAATAAAGGACTTAGCAAAGCGCTTCGTTCGAATGTGTGGAACGTCGACTAGGTATCGGTGATAACCTGCAGTACGTCTAGTCTCCCGATGGAAGAAGGGAGATGGTGGAATCAGCTCGTGTAGCTCCTGCGCACACTCTCCGAAGTACAGTCTGTAGAAGACCGACAGACATGCGACTTTGCGACGGTGGGCCAGGCTATGTAGCTTGACAACCAGCTTATCGTCAGCAATTAGCCTCCTGGCTCTGCGCTCTACAGAGTCAAGTGTGGCAAGTTGGTATTTATGTTCAGTGTTATTAGATTTTTCCTTCAGGAATTTATCAGTAGCAGTCATAGATTTGTGCCCTATGGTGGCAACAGGCTCGCCCCCTATTACATGGAACTCGAAACATGACTGGCGTAATGTAGGTATACTATTACGTAGGTAGGTTGGGGAGGTCTCCAACCTTCCGTGATATTGTTAAGATGACGATATTTTTAAAGAACCTTACCAATAAGACTTTACCATTTCTTGCAACGCCATGGTAACAGCGGCGGCCCCCTGCAGGTGCACTCGGAGCTACGAGTATTATCGTGGGTGTAGGTACACCGTGATAAGTGTGACGTCACACGGCAAGGGCTGCGGTGGAGGCTTGGGGTCTATAACTGGGTCTCCTACTACGTGCCTTGGACTGAGGACAACGTGTGGCCTTGAGGAGAAAAGGTCTTAAAAAACTGGAGATGTGAGAAATAAAACTGGAAAGTGCCTTTAATAGTTTAATATCTGCCCTTTAACGTATTCCAATCTAACATGGGGAAAGGTCTTTAAGACGGATCATTCCCACTAGTTCTACTGCACAGTTCTACGATAGAACTAGTGGGAACTTTTTTAAATATTTTTCCCACTAGTTCTACGATTCAAGGTGGTACGAAATGACCTTTATAATCATTATAGTCAGCCGAAAACTATCAAGAAATACTCCTTAGATTCCTCGCTGCAGACCACGGCACAAGTAACTTCAAGTTCAGAAAAAGGTTTCTGAAAAATAGCAGTCATGTTTTTTTTTTTTAAACGTTGCCGCACTCTAAGGCCCAGATTCACAATCGTGACTTTACAGCAAAGGAGTCTTCACGCTGTGCGGGACTCGGGGGGCTCCTATGTCTGTCTGCAGGGTTTAAAGGAACTAACCGAACCCCGGGGTGCCCCTGCCGTCGACCGTCAGCCCCTCCGGCCGTGATGGCAACTGAGTTTGGCAACCAGTTGCTTAAAAATATTGGATATTCTTTTTACTCAAGCAGTTGCCAAAGACGAATGTCGATTCTTGATACGCACCTAGTTGCCAACTAAGATTTTCTCAAAAGGTGTGGTTACTTAAGAAGAATTACCACTCTCAGTTCGTAACTAACATCAGTTGTGGAAATCAAAATAAGGACTAAGGTCTGTATTATATTAAATTAGGATGTTTTCAATCAGATGCATATAAAATTTGGTTTCTATTGAATTTGTTTGATTAAATTTCTTAAGAGTTGCGTCATCGAAAGGGAACAAGGGTAGGTACATTATGTTTCAAATAATAATATCGTGAAAACAACATAATATGCCTTTATTCCATGTAATTACCTAACTACAGCTTAAAGTTACTGAAAATTAACAACTAGGTTCCCCATTTGCAACAAAATTGAAATTATAAGTACACTTCTAATTTAGTAGGTAGTTAATATGTCTTTAGAATGGGATAACAAATGGACTGATAATTTCGAGACAGTGTCCGACACTAATTTTGTTTTCATTTAAAGTTTTTATCGCTAACCCAATTTCCTCATCGATCTCCTCGTACTCCTTCTTTTTTTTAGGTGTAATTTTTTTTTTAAATCATAGTATGTCGCTTCAGATTCTAAAACATCGAGTAGATGTGCCAACGTTGGATTTTTCTTACCAATAAAACTGTTGATCTTTCTATGCCATCCCTCTATATTGTTATTAGTTCTAAATTTTTCAGTTTCACAACAACAAGATTCAGCAAAAAAATCTTTATTAACCCACTGCTTTTGGAAATATTTATTAAACATATTGATTTCCTCACCAACAGGTCTTTTTGCCATTACATAATCATATCCTTCTCTTAAGTATTTTTTTGGTAACCGTGCAATTCCAATACATCTCGCCACATGCCTTTTTTTTACTCTAGTTTTTATTTGTAAGGCCTTCGCCTTTTTCCATAACGCATGGTTGAAGTGATAGTAACATCCCTTAAAAAGTATACCAGGAAATATGTCTTTAAATGCATTAATTGCTGCAATTTCGAAATCCAATGTAATTTTTTTTGGACTCCAGGTAGGAATTTGAGATTTAATTATACTGAACAAAATTTTATATGTGTTATTTCTTTTATCGGGAAGAAGTGCGAAAAATAATGGAGTTATGATATTGTTAATTTCATCATAGCCATGAATGGTATACAACTGTTTAAAGGCTTTTGGGCAACTTCTGAAAGTGCCATCAGCAAAGAAATGATTGAAATTACTCATTTTTGTTGTCACATCACGAATACAAAATACAATGATTCTAAAATCTCCATCTTCATATTCACAAAGATAAAAATGTTGGTACTTCATGGGTATTTCAACGTCCGTAGCATTTGAGAAACGCATTTTTGTGGTACCAACTACTTTGTTTCGCCCATTGTAAAGGTCACTTTTCACACTGCTGAACTTTGGTATATCGCCGACGAAATTATATCCATCGTTTTTTAAATCACGAACCATATTGTCGTATTGTTTGGGGATTGATTCAAAATTGCAACTACTCACTCTCTTGAGATCATCCAATTTTTTCAAAAATGTGGTTTTCGCAAAATTACGTCTGCAATCGGTTTCGTGTGCTCTTTGCATTATTATCTCATTACGAGTATTTAAAGTAATATTACCTTTGCATCCTTTTGTAAGGCTACATTTCCAAAATGAGTTTTTATTTACATATATTTTTTTACGGCTGTAACGCCTACCATCGTACAACGCAGAAACACCTCCTCTTCTTGAACTAATGAATTCAATGTTAGATGTATTTGGGTATACATTTAAAGTAGACATGTTGATGTCTCCGGAACAGACTATTATACTGGTCTTAAATCGTACACATACTCGTGCAGTAAATACAGTAATCTAATGTGTATTACACATATATTGCAATTAATCGATAACCTCAAGAGGCAAATAAAATGATAGATGTCAACTACGTCAGTAACAAAAGAAAATTTATTCTGAACATCTGAAAAAAGTTTGAATTCTTAAGTCTGAAAAAAGTTTGAATTCTTAGCAGATTTGGTTGAGTAACAAGAAAGTTTTTACTCCTTCGGCAACTGGTTGCGAAACTGCAAAGGTAAAATATTATAGGTGCGTATCAAGAATCGACATTCGTCTTTGGCAACTGCTTGAGTAAAAAGAATATCCAATATTTTTAAGCAACTGGTTGCCAAACTCAGTTGCCATCACGGCCGGAGGGCCGTCAGCAGGCCCACGTTCTTCCTTCACTATCGCGTAAAGTAAGAACTAGTTGAGCCTAGGCGAAACTAGTTTATCCTAAAAGCGGGTTTGGCCGGTAACATACAGGGTGGTCCCGACAATACGATAATAAATGAAACCACTGGCAGTACTAGTTCATAGGAACATTTAAATTTTTTGGAAAAAATAGTTTTTTTTTTTGCCAAAGACATTTAGGTGCAAAAAAGTGCTTTGTTTTTGCTTTGTACTTTGGTGCCGACGATACGACAACGATATCGGTGTTATGATTTATTTGATAGTTTAAAAATGTTCCTATGAACTAGAACTACCAGTGGTTTCATTTATTGTCATATTGTCGGCAACACCCTGTATAGGTACCTACACACTTAGCAAAATTCAAAAGCTATTTTTTTTGGGAAATTATGGTTCTTACTTTGAGATGAAGCCAAGATCATGGGGCCCATTTCGTAAAAATACTCATAAAATAAAATTACAAATAAAGCACTGAAATTCAATTTATTCTAGACCAAATAAAATTCGTTTATAGTTACAACTGTTACCAGGTTTTAATTTGTTTTTATTACAAGTCGATTAGCCTAAATATATTTTTGTAATAATTTAGATTTTTAACATTTTACAATAATGTAACTGGAAAATGAAAAATTTCATTATAGGTAGGTAAGTACCTACATAACGTTATATTACATACAAAATAAGTTTTTTTAATACTTGAGAGTACCTACATAAACAATTTGCGAGATAAATATATGTCAGGTAAAATACAAATACTAATACAAGAGTTTACCTTAGTCTCCATTTTTATAAAATTCATTGATGTAATATTTGTATTCTGTTAATAAATAAGTATGCAATTCTTTAAAAAAAAAATAACAATTTGGAAAGTGCTCTGACACTATTGAAAAGTCCGACGATTTAAAAAGTGTTATATTTCATTTTTGACATTTCATTGAGAAAAATATTGCACTAAAATTCCTTAAATCTAATATTTCGATACTTAGTACCTAGCTTAATTGTTATTTTATTTTAGTCATTTTTTTATAAAATCTATGCCCCCTATCTAAGTTTTCATTCCAATGACATGATATTTATGATATAACTTCATTAAGTACATAAAAAATAATTCAAATTGGGGCAGAAGCCTAGTCTAGTTGTACTAGAGATTTTAATTTGATAGTCAAGGAATAAGAATATTGTCTAAAATAATTAATATTGTAATTTAGTTAATTTAGTATAAATTATGTTCAATCAAAGAATAAAGTCTGGTATAGCTTTTCTTGCACAAAAAATGCATATAATAATTATATTTTAATTTGGACTCTGTTAAGAGGGCCGACGGACATTCTATAAAATTGTATTTAAACTTAATACAAAGCGCTTTGACACGAATGAAGTTCGTGTATTTTAAAATTAAAATAAATTTAAAACTAATGAGATTTCTCTTATAATACATAAGGTTGTAATAAGTACAATAAATTATCCTATTAATATAATCACTATTTCGGCTGTTTCTATCAAAGGGACACAACATTTTGTAATACTACCGGAATTATCTGTACTGTTGCGATAGTTCTATACTGGAATTACAGTCCGATCACATTCATTTAACCTCTGAGAACAGTAACTACACTTTGACAGGCTAATCAGTAGGACCAACCCGACGGTAAATGTAAAGTGAGAGATAATACAGGGTGGAAGGGATATTAATGCACACACAACCCCCTCCCCCCTCCCCATAGAAATTTATCATCGAAATTCTTTAGAAAAAAATCAAATTAGGACTACCGATGAAAAATTTATATGTGCATTCGTGTTGTTTGTGATAGGACTGTAAAAGTTAGCATTAGCCATAGTCAACAATACTGACATTTATTATTTATTTAATTAATTAAATAATTTGTTAACAGTTTTTTTACATTAATTTGCTTAAGTAAGTACAATAGTTTGGTGTTAAATTAATTCTAAATCTTCTCTACGAATGTTAGGAATAATCCACTTTCTTTTTCAATCAACTAATTTTTATAAATGATAAATCAAAATTTTACTAAACTCACTAAAATTAAATAACATCCAATGAATCGATGAGCCAGTGAAACACTCTTTGGATATCTTGAGATCTTTTTCGGCAATTTCTTTTTAATACAACTATCTTTTGCGTTTATTTAAGCCATTATCTGACTTTTGAAATAAATATCGAGTAGGAACGGTACCAGTTGTGTCACCATAGTAATTATCGGCAAAGATATTAATTGTAAGATAGGTAATTATAGATGGCGTCAATTTTTTGTTTATATATTTGGACAAGCCCGTGACACTATTCCCAAATCACTGTAACTCCTGAAAGCCAGAATCAACAAGTAGCGACCACTTAAAAAAGACAATAAGGTCGCCAAATATATTTCCGATAGTCGTGAATTTAGAATATTATTCTAATTAGATATTCAAAGAGCGTTCCTACGTTATTTGCCAAATTCTCTTTCGCAAGCTGTCAAAATTAGGCATTTTTAAAACATTTGACCTTATAATTGTAGTGATAATTTTCATAACAAGTAAATTTATATTAAAAGCAAGCTAATAAGCCAAAATAGAGAGAGGGAGAGAGCAGTAAATCTATAAATCTTATATTTTAGTAAAATTTTATACATAATACAATTTTGAAATATGTTATCCAATGCTTGTAAGTATACAGTTTTTATATTACAAGATTGCCAATGAAAATCCGTAATTCTAGCGTCGCTAACATTTCAATAATGATATTATGAATCGTTTAGAAAAGCACAAACAGCTACGATTTCTAGTTAAAACGATTACCAAAAAACTACACAAGCGCCATTAAATTACGCGCCAAAATTTTGACAGCTCGCTTCCAACTTCCATTGTCTGTGACAACACAACCAACCTTCACGGTTGATAGCAAAAAGGGCATAGACTAAAAACGTACCGTTACATGGCTTCGCTTTTATTATTTTTCTGGGTCAGCTTGCTAAGCGTACTTAGTTGTGGGAAAGCCGTTTTGTTTTGAACTGGATTGAGTTTCGAAGTCATAAATATGAAAGGTTCGTATAAAGAAGGGCGGTCCATGGCGGAGACTTCAAAATGGCGGATTTTTTCCCGCGCGCACCAGTTTGAGGCTTTGGAGCACGTGTTTTCTAAGCTGTTGACGTCATCAGGCCCTGTGCGGTTGCCAACGACTAGCATTACTACCTGAAAAAAAGAAAGAAGTTTGTTACAGAGATATATTGCTCCAGAGATTGCTTTGCCGGTTGATGCTGCGAAAAGATAATCTTAAGGAAGACCACACATTTCAAAGTGTGATTTATTGATTTGAGTTAAAAAACGCAAATACAATACTTTGCTCTGCAATAAAAGCGTTGAAGACTGACACCGCGACGACTTAATCTCTGTAATTGTATGTTATTTCCGACTGGCCCAAGATGAATTTGGTTATAGTAAGTGTGGTAAGGCTACAAACTCGTGGCTACTACCAGCCCTTCGGAAAAATCTTTAGTTTAAGCCGCACTTGCAACTTGTCCTCATTTTCATTTGTCAGTCTTTGACAGTCGTAACAGGTAGTCAGTGGCCCGAAAATCTGACAACTTAGTCTTACCAAGGGGTATCATATTACCCAGTACTAACTGGGCTGTAAAGGTTAGCAGCTGCATCCGGCTAGACTGGAAGCTGACCCCAACATAGTTGGACAAGGCTAGGCAGATGATGAAGTGTGGACAGCTACAGTAACCAGCGAAGAATGGTGCTAGCATGTAATCTATTATATGACCGTAGCGTGGAACGCGCTACCCCTTGGGATTAAAAAAGTCGAAAGTAAAATGGCTTTCAAAAGAGCAGTTCGGAAGTACTATTTAAAATCGGACTAAATTGCTCATAATCAAATCTCTGGTCAGTGTTTATTATAAGGTTTCTCGTGTTTTAGACTGTTTTGTATGTATTATAATATTGTTAGGGTTTGTGAATTTAGAATTTGCTAATTGATTATTTTAGTTTATATTCATATTTATAAAGCTTTTATTTTAATATTTACACTGGCAACTTTATCTTTTTATGTGAGTTGTGGTCGCTCTGTGGTCGGCTGGAAAAAAAAGTGGGCTGAACGGAACGTTTTGGCGGGTTGCTTACTTGACTCTCTGGGGTTTTCAGGACTCGACACTGTTGTTGAATAAAATAAGTACTTTGTATTAACTATTGATTTGTATGAACCGTTCTAGAAATATAAGACTGTTCGAAATATACATCATTGCATCGTTATTTGACTACACACCGTTTCCGTAAGGCTTCCCCACAATATATATTAGTTTATTATATCTATAATAATATGTATTAGTATGTACCTATTTATGTATATCAATTTATATTACATAACGGTTTTCTCCTTATTATTATTTTTTGTACTCTACCACAGTGCTGTCTTATTTGACCCTAAGGTTGACTGGTAGAGAATGCCTTGTGGCATTAAGTCCGCCTATGTACCACTCTTGTGCATGAAGTTTAAATAAATAAATAAATATTAGCCAATCAGCTGATTGGTTTCGAGTTGGCCGTCTGGGCTCCACTGGGCGCGCAAATCACATCACACTAATCACACTAATATTATAAAGGCAAAGTTTGTGTGTGAGTGAGTATGTTTGCTATTTCTTCACGCAAAAACTACTGAACGGATTTGAATAAAATTTGGTACACAGATAGTTTTTAACCTAGATTAACACATAGGATAGGATTTTTATCCCGATTTTATCTTCCCGTGGGATAATTTTCGAGTTGTAGCAGGTGAACCCGCTGGCAACAGCTAGTAGGTAGATACATTAAGGCGTTACGTACCTATTACTATTAGGTAGTCTACCTTTGGCCTACTTGTAAAATGTTTGTTTAGTTGTATTGTAGGTAATATTTAGCGGTAAATGTGTCCTTATTATTGATTTAAAAGTATGAAATTGTATATGGGAGTTACTATCTGCCAACAAACTGCTTTATAGTTTGGCAGAAGTAATTTTTTTTTCAACACTTGCTCATAAAGTGGCTATAATATCACCGCAATTAGGCACATAATGACACCTTTAATCAAACTGTAACTTTTTCATTGCTATTATTCACTAGTGAGTTATAGGGCTTTTTTTAATTTTATTGGTTGAGTTGCTACGTTCATAAAAAAGTTTCGATACAAAAAAGATCGTGTTCAATAGTAAAAATAAATTAATGTACTTACCGCCTTATTCATAAAAATAGTTAAGAGTGGTTTAACTTAAGCTTGGTTTATCTCGCATGCCGTCACTTTCATTTGAATATTATTGAAGTGAGACGGCATGCGAGATAAACCAAGCTTAAGTTAAACAACTCTTAACTATTTTTATGAATAAGGCGGTTAGTGCTTGCTCATTTCATGCTTTGAATTTAAATAGATAATTTCAACTTGTACGTTTTTATTAAATGAAACTTTCACTCAAATAATATAACTTTTATTTTCTCTGTAATAAAGAAAACTTTTTCCTCATTTTATACGTGGCTAAAACTCTATCGCGCTCATTCATCTTCTATACATATACATCTATACATAATATAATAAAACAGAAAAAAAACTGTGTCTGTACATTGAATATATTAAAAAAATAATAATTGAGGAGGGTTTAGAAACAGTAATAGAGCACGAATCCAAAAAAAAAAATCTGTCTGTTTGTCTGTATGTATGTCTGTTTGTTTGTACACGCTAATCTTCGGAACTACTCGACGGATTTGAATGATTTTTTTGTTGTTGTATAGTTATTAAGTCTGGGCAACATATAGGCTATAATTTATCTTGGAAACTTGAACACCTGATGCAGAACTGCAACAGACCAGCTTAACTATAAGAGATACAAAAATGGTACCATAGCAAAAATTGTTCTACGTGATGAGCATTTTCTGCTCAGAGAATAAATTTGAAGATCTGGAACACCTGATGTGGAACTCCACGAGCCCAGCTACACTATAACATATATAGGAATGACGTCTTAGCAAGAATTGTTCAGCCTGATGAGCACTTTCTGTTGTCATATAAAATTTGAAGATCTGGAACAGCTGATGTGGAAGTCCAAGAGCCCAGCTACACTATAACATATATAGGAATGAGGTCTTAGCAAGAATTGTTCAGCCTGATGAGCACTTTCTGTTGTCGTATAAAATTTTAACATCTGGAACAGCTGATGTGGAAGTCCAAGAGCCCAGCTACACTATAACATATATAGGAATGACGTCTTAGCAAGAGTTGTTCAGCCTGATAAGCACTCTCTGTTGTCGTATATTTGAAGATCTGGAACAGCTGCTGTGGAAATCAAAGCTATCACTAATTTCACTGTCACTCAATCAACGAGACAGTCACTCATCAAAATTTCCACGTGAACGAAGTCGCGGGCATCAGCTTGTTTAGTCTATGGCCGCTCGGTATTGTTACAGTATGACCATTTTAAGTGTGAATTTCATGGTGGCGCCACTGGTCAAGAAAAAATGCATCGCTACGTCAAACTTAGTACATTTATTTTAGTTCCGTGTTTTCCCGCATGCACAGATAAGTTGGTCGAACTGCAGATGCGCGCGCATAGGAAAACCGATTATTTTTTTCCCGCTATAGTAAAAAAAAAATCAGAACTCGTTTTAACTGTTGAAGATGACTTTTTATTAGTATTATTTTCTTCACAAGTATTGATTATTACCGTCCTCGGCTTTCTTAAGACCCTCACCTGACGGATCGGGTCTCAATGGCGCCGCAGCGGTAATCACCAACGTTACACACTTGTACCATAATGTACTATTGTAATTCTTAGGACGTCACCACGAATAAACGCTTTTGAACGCTAAATTAAACACCGCCGCGCCGTTTCGAATAAAAGAAACCTTGACCACAATGAAAGTCTCATTCCCATTCCTTCAACTAAGTTATTCCTCTAATGAAATATTTCGCGTGTTTCACTAGCATTTGTCGTCATTTAGCGTGTTGAGCTCATGGTCACGGCCACATGGGATGTCTCATGTGACATTGTAGCTGTCTGGCCAGCAAAATTATGTTAAGTATGTTTAATAGGTACTATGTATGTTTAGTAGCCGCATCATGTAAAATAGGTACTGGTATTCAACCGCATCACCCCGAACCGAACTGGAAGACGAACTCAAATTAAAAATACTATACGCATAATGATGATGACATAATAGCGAAAATGTAGGTTGTTTAGGCACTATATCTGCCTACTTAGCTTAACTCTATAGTTTAGCCCAATCTAGGTAATTTTTATAAGTGCCTATTATAACCCGAATCTGCTTTCAACAAAATTTTTGGTGAAAGCAGATTCCTGCAATCCCTTCTAAACATCTAAGTTTGACCCGATTTCGAGAATTGACAGTTTTAAGAGGAAATGCGAGTGCTGTCTTTTTCCACTATCGCTGTCTCTCTCCGTCCTCCTGCCCTCAAATTCGTGCGATAAGGACAACTCTAGAAAAAAGTTAGAATTCGAGGTTTGGCTCTCGCCTATTTCCTCCTCCAATATTGAACCAATTTATAAGATATTTTAGACAATGAATAAGGAGGTTATATACTACGCCGCTATGTTTTTCTTTTTTCGTTAATAGTTGTCAAATTTGTACACTAGGACTCTGTTAACAGCGATCTAAACAAGCAATTTTACGCATTTTTTGAGGGTTCTAGTGCTTATAAAAATAATTTATCACCAAAAAGGAAAACATAGGGGCATAGAAATAGTTAATATTTATTATTCTGTAAAAAAACATTGCTCTAGGGTCATTAACCAAAAAGAAAACAGGCGAGAGCGTTTGTATGGAGAAAAGACCACTCGCGTTTCCTCTTAATACCTACTTCTTCTTTGCGTTTCGATGACAATGAAAATTGAGTCGGCCCAAAATTCGGCGTCGAGTTTGGCACTTTCAGTAGCCTCCATCAGCTCCTGTGATGTGCAAATAACAGAACAGGCAAGACACGATAATACTCTAATACTTTATTATCAGTATCTGGGCGACGCGACGGGGCGGGGCTCTGTTCGGGTGAAAATAGCGAAAACAATTTTTCCCAGATGTGAAACCTAGCCAGTTCGGTTTTTTGCCACCGTAAATACTTAATATATGGTTGGAGGTAGCGCGAGAAAACTGTTCTAGAAGGCATTGGGGGGCCTTCTCGCAGCAGTGGGACAGTACAAGCTAACCACCACAATCGACCTATAGGTAATGTTTCAACTCCACCAATGCTCTAATCAGGCAGGGCGTCTGGACTAGGACATACTGGTTTCTCACGATATTTTCCTCTACCATTTTCAGAGCCCGTGTCTGCCTGTAAACACACTACAACTTTTAAGTAACTGCCGTTACCTCATAGTGGCTCTTTATTTCTAACTAGCTTTTGCCAGTGGCTTTGCCCGCGTGAATATGACGATTTTCCATACAAACTTTCATCCCCTATTTAACTCCCTTAGGGGTTCAATTTCGAAAAATCCTTCCTTATTGCTTGTCTACATTATAAAGGGAACCTCTGTGCAAAATTTCAGCTTTCTAGGTCCAAGGGTTTGGGCTGGGCTTTGATGAGTCAGTCAGTCAGTCAGGACTTCTCTCTTTATTTATTTAGAAGATAGGTATAGATATAGAAATATTTCATGACCGACCCATAGTCACACTAAACTACCACACCAGTGTGACTATGGTTAATTATATTTATCCGTAGTCACACTGGTGTGACTACGGCTGATCCGTAGTTACACTAGTATGACTATGGATAATTTAACCTGATCCGTAGTCACACCAGTATCGTAGCTTTTGGTCACGTCACTCATACATGCAACGCATGTACTCCATGACGCGCGCTCGCTTCGCTCGCATATTAAATAACACTAATATCTTCTGTCCCCGAAGTGCCGGGCCTCCGCCGGCCTCCTTCGTCAGCCTACGGCCCGGTGCCCATGCCGCCCATAAAGGATACTGTCGCGAGACGGTGATTCATCCACTTAGCGGACGACTAGCAACAGCCTATAATTTTGGTTATTCATCCGGGTGTAACTACGGATCAGGTTAAATTATCCGTAGTCACACCAGTGTGACCACGGATCAACCGTAGTCACACCAGTGTGACTACGGATCAGGTTAAATTATCCGTAGTCACACAAAATTAACCATAGTCACACTGGTGTGGTAGTTTAGTGTGACTATGGGTCGATCACTAAATATTTACTGAAAATTTCATCAGCCATTTAATAGATTAAAATAAAAGATAATCGCTTTTCCTAGTACCTAACCTATTAAAAATTCGTGTTAGTTTTATCAAAACTACGTCGTTTTTTTATCGACGGAGACATTGCAATATAGATGTTTCATCCGCAATACCACGAAATAACTTATTTTTAAACGTCAGGGAGCGCGTAACGCATTTTTTGGAAAATTTGGACCCCCCTGCCCCCATGTAACACGCCGTAACGTTTTTCTGTGTCCCCCTCCCACCTCATAAAACGTTACGTAATCTCTAAGTAACCATTTTTACCTAAAATTAGAAATGTTGAGAAAAAAAACGTTTAAAAAAATGCTTGAGACAATCTCTCCCTTCTGAAAAGTTAAAAAAAATGTTACGTAAAGTGTAGTTCAAGGACCCCCACTGCCCCTGTAACGCCTCGTAACGTTTTACAAGACCTTCCCCGAAATTCGTTACATTACTTGAACCAAGAAGGGCTGTGTGATATTTTATAACACTGGATTTCTCAGAACTCTATAGACAGACGCGGTCGCAAAATGCGGGAGCGAAGGCTCAGCTTCGCTCCCGCATTTTGCGACCGCGTCTATCACGAGTTTTCTAAAGCGTCATATTATGTAAAGGCTAGCCTTTTGCCATAATGCTGAGGTCAGCTTCCTAGTCTTACCGGATGCAGCTGATTACTAGTATTTTGCAAGGAGCGACTGCCCATCTGACCTCCACATGTAAGTTCCACAACCCAGTTAGTAATACTTAAGTGGTAAGACTGAGAATTAGACAAAGAAGTAAGAACAAAAAAATAATCAATAACATACCTCTTTTTTATCCTTATTCCTATCAATATCCTTCTTCAAATACATCAGCACGTCCAGTGACTCAGGTCTGGTGGTATCGTAGACCATGACGAACCCCTCAGCAAAGCCGAGGTAGTGGCGTTGAAGTACCTGATTGGCTGTCAGCTGCATCGTTGGAGATTGGGGCGGACCTGTGAATGAGGAGGTAAGATAGATTGAGGCCAAAATGTTGTCCTGATGGACGAGAAAAAAAGTTGCTTCACTGGTGCATTGAACGCGGGCCAGTAACAATATTATCCTGAAAGTACTAGCGTTGTGTCCTTACTCCCCTGTTCTGAGGCATTTTGCGGATAGGGTGGTCAACTAGATAGCTGATCTCTTACTTGATCACTCTCTGAACAACCTGCCTTGGACAGATCATTCATTACATGTTACCATTGTTGATCGTGTGTTTTCGTTGTGTATTACTAACATTACCGATACCGGATACCGGATATTCGGCAAGCTACTAGGCCGGAGCGCCGGGTATCCGGCTGCCGGATATTCGGCCCTTTATTGCGTTGACGCGCTCAGTTTGATTTGAATATTGGCGCGGTGAACGAGATCGGAAATATTCAGGCGCATTCGGGTCGCACGTAAGCGGAGATCGGGTCGACTCGGGGGCGTTCGAGAGTTATCGCGCGTGTCAGTTTATGTTTGTTTCTCAGTTCGTTTGTTGTTTATTTCATTGTTTATCACTTGTCGTCGTGATTTTATGTTTGAATTCTGATAGATTAACAAGAAATGCCATCATCAAAAACACGATCGCCAATATGGCAATATTTTGATTTAGGTAAATGGCAATATATTTTTTTAAATTTTACTATCCGGTATCCGGCCGGATACTGTATTACTATCCGGTATCCGGCCGGATAGTGAAAACAAGGCCGGATAGGCCGGATACCGGATAGTTACCGGATATCCGTTTCATCTCTAGTTATAATTTATTGTATTTTTCTTTTTTACTTACAAAATAACAGATTGTATTGTTGTCCGAAACTTAATAAATAATATAATAAATCCTCGCTTGGCCTATTAATTTATAATTTCTTTGTAGTGAGTTCAGCATGATGTAGGTAGAGTATAATATGTGGTAACTGTTTGCACATTGGTGTCCCTTCCTCCCTGTATATTTCTAGAGGACCAAGAGAAACCTTAAATATTGAAATGATAGGGATATTAACATATTTATGATCAGTTTATCTTTTATCTAGAACAGTTTCAGTCAGACTAGGTCAATATTTACATGAAGAGACTGCCTTCTGACATCATGGTTTATGATCTTAAACTTACAGCAGTCCACTACTGGACATAGACCTCCTAAATCGCTCACCGATCGACTCGCTTCTCAAAAACTTTCATCCAGGTGCTACCAGCCACCCTGTGAAGATGCAAGCCCGAGAGCTTTCCACCTTACACTTGCGAATTTGCAGTTTCTACTCAAGAACAGGTCTACTCCCGCAGACTAATATGATCACTCAATTCAGCTTACTTATTCTGTGAGCTATATCAACAACTCTGGTTCTCTATTGAATCTCTTAGATTCACCAAGTTTCACATTTCTTATAACTAGGTGCAATTTTTGCTGTGCTTGTTAAGGCTATTGTGCAATGTTAATTTTGAATAGCAATTTATATAACTTAAAATTTATATCTGGCTTAAGTGAACTCTGAAAGTGAGTTGAATACAACATCCTTTCATTCAATAGTTAACCAATTAATAGTCTCCCATTTTATTTACAATTCAATTCAGGAACATTGAGTTATTATAATAAAGGAGTAAAAGTATGGAATTTTTAGTTTAACAGTTGCATTATAAACAAAACTGAAATGAGGTAATCAATCTATTTAGGTAATAGCAAAGTGACCTTGGTAATAATTCATGATTTACTAGCAAGGTCACTTGGCTATTACCTAAATAGCAATATGACTACTATTGCAAACAAAAAACTGGCAAAAAGTGGAACACAAAGTAACTTAAGGAGTAAAAATTGTGTCATGTGCAGAAAAATGCTTCCCTTTAATTTATGTACACAATGTTTAAAAAAGAGCACAATCCGGCCAATCTTACGCACAGACAAGCATTTAGAAAATAAAAAGTATAACGCCAATTTTCCAAGCGGTGCCAGCCAGCCTTGTACAAGCACTGAAGCAAAAACAAATCAAACTAGACTAAACCTTTGAACTCGCCTGTAAGCGGGGGCTCCAGTCCCGCCGTATCATAGAAACAAACTCTCTCTTTTGTCCCCCTATCCGTCTCTATATTAGCCACATAGATATCTTCAATTGTAGGGTAAAAACATGACTTTAAATTCACATTTCCGTATATAAGTTGTTCTAATACTGCAGTTTTGCCTACCCCTTTCATTCCACAGATGACGACTTTGCTTGTTTTCCCCATTTTCTTTGGAATTTACTATGTTTTAGCGTGGATTTCACTTTCGAAACATTGCGAAGGATTTTGATGCAATGTTATTTTTTATGAGTAAACTATAGGTTATTATGAAAGAAAACAAATTAACTTGCACTGTTTAAGTACTTGAACTAGAATAAATTATTAAATTGGTTGCTAACTCATTTAGAGTATGTTAATTTTCTATTTATGTGTAATTTCGTAAACTCTACTTTCACGACTACTGCTTTGTTGACAATATTCATGTCATTGTCAATGTCATTAAATCCCATCCATCTCACATTACGCTGTTTCATTCTACGCAGAAGATTACGCGGAAAAATGTATTATTTTTAAATACTTATTCATATAACTACAACAAATCAAACCGTATAATGAAAAATATGAAAAATGAAATTCCTGAAAATTTGCTTCCTGCTGCTTCCCAATTTGAAAAAAAAATTAATTTGTTTACAACGCGACAAGGCTTACATCCTTTCCACTTTCCTTACCTCGCTAGAATATTTAAGTTCTGTGTTCCTTACGTCCTTTGTTTTGACGTTTCAATCAATTCGACATTTGACAGCATGGCGGCCACGGCTTCAGATTCGGAGATCACAAAAAGTGATAAATATTCAATTTTATTACCCACCTATAATGAAAGAGAGAATTTACCCATTATAATATGGCTAATAGTCAAGTTTCTGGATAACAGGTAAGGTTCCTACTCCCTTATTTCCCCGCTTTATTTGAAAACAAAGGACGGTGTTTTTTACACGTAAATTTACCTAAATTCTCGTTTATCTTTCCAGCGGATACGATTATGAGGTGATTATAATTGATGATGGAAGTCCTGATGGTACTCAGGACATTGCCAAACAACTGCAGAAGTTGTACGGATCGAATAAGATATTGCTTCGCCCTAGAGACAAGAAACTGGGCTTAGGGACCGCGTATGTTCATGGTATCAAACATGCGACCGGTAACTTTATCATTATAATGGATGCGGATCTAAGCCACCATGTAAGTAACTTAACAATTAATTTTAATAGCATCGAACATGCAATTTTTTTTATTTATGTCATCATTGATCATTGTCAGGAGAGCATGGAAGTACAGAATGTGTGAACCCAAAATAACAAGCGACAAGGCCAGGAAGACATTGCAACAAAATAGGACAAATATAAAAGGATTTAAGAAAATTATTAATCACTACATAGTATATAACACTCTTTTTTTGGGGTAGTCGTGTAACAACAAAGTCGCTTTCACTGTCCCTATGTCCCTTTGTATGCTTAAATCTTTAAAACGCAACGGATTTTGATGCGGTTTTTTTTATTAGATAGAGTGATTCAAGAGGAAGGTTTTAATACCATTTTTACACCCGTGCGAAGCCGGGGCGGGTCCCTAGTAATTAATAATTATTAATTTTCCAAAAAAAACCCCACAATGTCATCATCATCCACAGCCTGAATTCACCCATTGCTGGGTATAGGCCTCTCTTTGCTTTTGCCAAGCTCTTGTGTCAGCCCCATCCAAGATATCCTGCAATAGCAACAATGTTGTCTGCCAAACTCCACAATATAATATTACTTGACTATTCAAACATTATTTTTCATAATTACAGCCAAAATTCATCCCTAACTTCATAGAACTACAACGGGAACATGACTATGATGTGGTATCAGGTACTCGCTACCAGGACGGAGGTGGTGTGTACGGATGGGATTTCAAGCGGAAGCTGATATCACGCGGAGCTAACTTTGTCACGCAGATGTTGCTGAGACCTGGGGCTTCAGACCTTACTGGGTCTTTTAGGTAGGATGATTTGAGTTTAGTTAGCTTATGATATTATCTATTTGCAGGCTCTCTCTGAAAAGAAAAGCAGCTACATTTTTGTCTTCTTAGTTCTTCATTGTGTCTTATCATTAAATTAGTTTCCACCCAGAAGTCAGCCGCATTCACCGCCTTTGTAGTAACATCGGACAGGTCTGTTAAAGAGCTGGTCATTCGGACCATTCTGCCATATTCCAGATTTTCATGTAGAATTTTTTTTTTTTTTAAAAGACTATACCTAGGTTTTACAAAATTATCTTTATGATTATCTAAGAAATCATTAGCCTCTGAAGTTCTCATTAAAAAGGTCTTTTTATGTTTATATTTCAGGTTATACAAAAAAGATGTGCTACAGAAGTTGATAGACAGCTGTGTCTCCAAAGGTTATGTCTTCCAAATGGAAATGATTATTAGGTAAAACCTTTTGTTTTAACGATCACAGGGGTCGAAACTAGTCAGTAAAATCAGTAAAAGTCAGTTTTTTTTAGCATGGTCAGTAAAAGTCAGTTTTTTGAGAAAATGGTCAGTTTTATCAGTTTTTTGAGATCAACACATATATTGCTCCATAATTTTGCCTGCTGTGTCGTTCCTTTTTACGCCTACCTTCTTCATTCTAGATTTTGCTTAAGAAATATATATCTTATAGTATACCTACTAGCAGCCAAACCCGGCGTTGCTCGGGTTTCACCTTTCAAGTCCATTCATTTCATCAGTTGCAACACTTTTTCACATTTTCGCCACCCACAACCGCGACCAAACTTCCTTACTTTCACCAGGAGACCAAAGGGGAGATGATTGGAGTTGGTGGTCATAGAGAAAACCCTGTCTTCCCGTCCTAACATTAGCATTTTAAATATACATTTAGATTGTGTCAACAAAAAACAAATTTCTAGTCATTTCTAATTTTCTTAGCCGGGCCCAGTGATGGTTTGAGGGCAACTAACAGCTGATGCTCTATTATGATGTCTTGTGGCAACTTAATATTGTAGCATCATTATTTCGAGGAAAAAGTCCAATCCTACTTTTTTTTCTCGAAATAAATACATATTTTATTATTGTATGTTTAACTTTGCATATTTGTTACAGCTTCAGCTTTTTAACCTGCATTGTATGTGATTTAATTTGACTGCTGTGTGATTTGTTTGTGGCTACTAACCAACTAACTAATATGGGGAAATGTAAATTTAATGAGGACTGACTTAATAAAAAAGATAAAAATGGACACTTTATATCTGAATGGGGAAAAAGGAATGGTGAAAATGAGGTTTTTCAGTGTGCATGAATTTTTTTTCAATTCCACATGAAACTTTTATTTTAAGTTAGTTCAGATGGTCAGTAAAAGTCAGTTTTTTTAGATTTCTGGTCAGTAAAATCAGTATTTTTGAACACTGAACCTGTTTCGACCCCTGCGATCATCATCATCTGCTTAGCGTTTTCCCTACAATATTTTGTTTGTCTTCCAGTCTAACCGAATGCAGCTGCCTATTTGAGCTCCAGAACCCAGTTAGTACTGGGTATAATATGTGAAAACAGTAGACTGCATCACAGCATAATAAAAGCGCACTGATAGATTTGCAACTATACATGCTAGATGCTTTTACAAACCAGTGAGAAAAGAAAATGGTCACATAAAAAAATCACTTCTCTCTCTTTCTGTCATATTATTCTCATGTGCAAAGAAATTACTAATTATTTTAACTTTTTCTTTCTAGGGCAAGACAATTGGAGTACACTATCGGAGAAGTGCCAATCACATTCGTGGATCGCGTGTATGGGGAGTCGAAGCTAGGAGGCTCTGAAATCATACAGTTTGCCAAGGCATTACTGTACTTATTTGCTACCACCTAAGATCCCATTTTCTATGTCTACATTCCATAAAAATTAAGCCAGGCTTGACAGACAAGAATGAGTTTGTGTTTATAAAAGTTGCATACAAAGGAGAATGCTCAACCACAACAAATAGTGATATTTATATTACCAAGCCATTACGTTCTTAGCATCATTTGTATTGTGGTATTTGCCAAACCATTTGAAAAATGGGTCCGACTTTTTGGCATTATCCTTTACAGCTTGTAGTCAAAGTCCGAAGCTACTTCCATATTTTCGACATAATTTATGGTTAGATAATTGTCTTAAGTTGTGGATTTTTTACTTTTTAGTGCTTTGATTGGTTGGTCGCTGCGTGCTTTCGTGCTCGCTGTGTTAGTTGTTGCGGGCATTCGGTGGCGTGTGGTTTGGCGTGGTGGCTTTCGGAATGACGTATTGCACTCGTAGTTTCATTCGTTTTTTTTTTCTGACATTCAAAAGCGCCTGTAATGGCTTAATAATTGAAATAAAATGGTTTGAGTTCAATATTAAGACAGGCAAAATTGATTCTGAGAAGTAAAACTCAACCTGCCTTATTACAAAACGTAGTTAAACCTAGTTTAACCTAGACTTGGTTTATCTCGCATGCTGTCATTTTCTTTTGAATATTATTGAAGTGAGACGTCATGCGGGATAAACCAAGTCTAAGTTAAACCAGGTTTAACTACTTTTTGTAATAAGGCCGAAATGTTTCTCTTTGTAAATATATTTATCAATATGATGAGCAGTACAATGTTAATTTATTTTAAAAATGTAGTCCACAACTTAATTTGTTAGTATATAAGCCTTATAAACGATAGTAAGATCAGCATTAATATGCCAAATAAATAAATTACTTTAAAAAAACTTTTTTATGTGGAAAGTTAAGAAAATTACATGTTTTTCAATGGTAAATGTTTCAAGCTTATGATAATAATATTATTAAGTAATAAACTGATCTTACTGGTGTTAATTTAGGTGGAGAAGATTATAAATACATATAATTTTACAAATAAATTGATATTTTTTAATTTTTTACTGGTTTTTATTGAAGAAAAACCTATCTTTATTAGGTATATTTATTTAACAGTTTATGTACACACTAAATACAGAAAAGAAGCAAGGAACAGAAAAATAAGTACAAATGTCTACTACTGGCACAGGCTAGACGGCAGAAATACGTTAATTTAAAAAAAAAGTGACCTAAACTTGCGAAATAAAACAATAAATTGTATGTCTTCACGTGTCTGCAGAATATTATGTCGCATAAAACAATTTTTTATAACAAACAATTTTATGTACTCAGCTGAAATAAAATTCCGCAGTAAGTACCTACCTAATAGTTTTCTTCAGTAAAATTATTTAATTAATTAAGTACACAGGAATTTGGAAAATATTTGAAGAAAACTTTTAAAAAGCGTACAACTTTACAGCTGGATAAGAAGAGCTTTTGGTCAGTGGGACGTCTTACTCTTACTGTCTCTACTTACTATCTATACTTCTATACTTACTAATATTATAAAGAGGTAAAGTTTGTGTATTTGTTAAATTGTAAGGGGTAATCTCGGAATCTACTGAACCGATTTTAAAAATTCTTTCACCAATAGAAAGTCACATTATTGCCGAGTGTCATAGGCTACTTTTTATCCCTGTATTCCCACGGGAACGGGATCTACGCGGGTGAAACCGCGGGACGTCCGCTAGTTTAATATAAGTAAGTAATAATTTGGTTTTTTTTTTACGTTAAAATTAGCTCATTCTTGTATAGAATAGGCTGATGTAATGTAACAATCGAAAATACTTTGTCTGTTGTTTGTCTTAATAAAAGCGTAGATGTTGTCGTTAGTACACAATAAACCAAACCTAGCAAAAACTAAAATTGATACATCATTCACTCACGTTTAACTTTTTTTTCCCACAGAATAACGATTATTATTTCGTCACGTTTCTCGAACCTTCGATAGCTCAGTTGGTAGAGCGGTGGACTGTGGCTGGTATAAAATTGTCATCCATAGGTCGCTGGTTCAAATCCGGCTCGAAGGAATTCTTTTTGGATTTTTATGACGATCTGTGTAATGATTCGATACGATAAAAATATAGCTAAGTGATGTGTAGTTGACAGTTATATTATTATCATAGTGATGAATGTGTGTTTATTTTATTCAAGTGGCTATCAGTCATTCAAAAAAGTCTGAAGATTTTATGAAGGTAGATATCAAAAAATTGGATTCGCGACCGTAACAAATGTGACTTTACTGAGTAATAATGATTAACACCAATACAACCCTCTTTTTTTTTTTGGTGGGTGGAAAATCATCGAATGACCCCCCCCCCCCCCGCTCTTGGGCAGAGCGAAGGGGAGTGTCAGACTTCTACTGACTAAAAACCGAACCCATGTTCCTTCTTTGCCCTTGCGCCGAGGCCACGTAATCTAGTACAAAATACCGCGGCCCCGACGGGCAAAAAAAAAAAAAATGTGGAACGCTTCACGATTTTGCGTGTCATCCTTGCGCAGGGGCCATGCTAATCTTCTCTGTATCGTTCCAATTTTAGTATAATTATGTACTGCCGAAGCAAGTACCTAGGTACACCATCATGGTACACCAATACAACCCTCTCAGTTCATAAAAGTTCCCCTTGAGTGACTATTTGATGAAAAAGGCATTCAAGAAAGTTATAATTTATTATGAACTGCGAGGTTTTTAGTCATTATTACTCAGTAAAGTCATAAATATTAGTTACGATCGCTAATCCTATTTTATTTAACCATACAACCTAACAACCTTACACTCATCGACAACTTGCAAAAAACGTAAAAAGAATTTCGCAGGCTTCCCTGAAGGATTTACCTTTTTTTTTTTTGGTGGGTGGAAAATCATCGAATAACACCCCCCCCCCCCTCCCCCGCTCTTGGGCAGAGCGAAGGAGAGTGTCAGACTTCTACTGACTAAAAACCAAACCAATATTCCTTCTTCGCCCTTGTGTCGGAGCCGCGTTATCCTTTCGATAAGTAACTTATTTTAGGTGAAACTTTCTGGGGCTCTACTATGATGTCTTAAAACAGTCCTAACTTATTCTTAATCCAGTGTGGAAAAGAGATGGCGTAAGACACCCTGTATAGTTCTGTCACGCTTCCACACGTTGGAATAGGAATAAGTTAGGACTGTTTTAAGACGGTATAGTAGGGTGGTTAAAATGGTCACTTTCGTCATCATCATCAGCCTATAATGTTCCCACTGCAGGGACTCAGGCCTCCTCTCTAGGAGAGGGATGGGCTATAATCTACCACGCGGGCCCAGTGCGGATTGGTAGATGTCACATGTCTTCGAATTTTTTGGTTCTAAGACATGCCGGTTTCCTCACGATGTTTTCTTTCACCGTTTTGAGAGCAGTGGTGATGAAATAAATTACACAAAGTAACTCGCCTGACGGGGTTCGAACCCACGACTCCCTGTTCGTAAGTCGGGGCCGCCACCACTGGCCACCGCTGCTCTCAATGGCCACTTTAGCAGATCACAATATGAATTGCGTTAAAAAGCGTAAAATGGACCTTTCTTTCTTTCTTAACTGAAAAAATCGAAATTCGCGGGCTACCTTGGAACATCAACCAGATGAAAAACGAATAAATTATGAAGCCGGAATATTGATATCTACCTCATCCATAGATAACAGAAACAACAGACCTCATCTCATAAAATGAAAGCAGTGTCGACTGTTGAAGGAATCAACAAC
The DNA here is from genome assembly GCA_949316265.1 of Diarsia mendica. NCBI lineage: Eukaryota > Metazoa > Arthropoda > Insecta > Lepidoptera > Noctuidae > Diarsia > Diarsia mendica. The sequence continues at coordinate 6,155,821 of OX438898.1, forward strand.
TAAAACAAAATCATTGGTTAAGGGTGCAAGCCAAAATCTTCGTATTTAATATTACAAAAAAAAAACTGTTTTGTCATTGGTTCAATGATGAATCACAACTTTGACGTTTTCATTCAGCAGATTGTTTTTTGTGACTGCAATTGCATTGTTTATATATTGAATTATTAAGTTGTTTTCGCGAAACGGATGTAGGATATCCCCAAAAAATGTCGTTCGGTAGTTTTGAGAACGTTGGGTCATTTTTACGGGATTGCAATGGCTCGACTTTGCGATTCGACCAAGCTTGTTTACAAATTATTACGGACACACCAGTGAGTTTTTGGACACAATACGAAGAATGCGAGGGATGTATTCTTCTGGAGAAGGCGAAAATACCGGAGACTCGTGCCCTGATCTTGGATACAGGGAGCCCTATAAATTATGCGGTGCGAAATAGCTCTGGACTAGTTTGCAGTGGTGAGTACAAATCATTAATTTGTGTAACCATGACACATTCATTGCTAAAATATTATTGTTCCGCCACCTTTTGTCTTTGTTCGATAGTAAACAATACGCTTGACGATATTTTAAAATTAGAACGATGCGTTCTGAGAATAGAAAAGGTTGGTCCTTTACAATGTAAAACATGAAGCTAAAAAGGTTTTTGTTCATTTACCTAGAGTATTGGAGTTGATAGGTACTAATTATTATTAGAATGAGTCACACACAGCTGCCCATTTCTGTTACATAGTGAAAGTTTCAGTAAAAGTAGCATTTCATAACTGCTTTTGTTGTATTCAAAGATTTCTTGGTCCAATAGACATGAGTTTTGTTAAGGTTGTTTGGGTTGTATGTACATTTAGGTACCTATTGGCATAATGAGTAATTATCTTTGCCATTCCAATAATATCTCAATGGCTTTTGAACAAGTTTATTTTATTGCATCTGTTTGCATTTAAATCTATTGCCAAAGGAAATAGGTATTCGAGTTTATAATAAAGTATATAACATGTTTTTTTAAATTAATGTACCTGTAATAAAATATTCAGTTATAGATCCAATCCGCTGAACCAATTTTCTTAAAATGTTGGGTAGATTGTAATTTTTTTTTTTAATGTTGATTGATGTCAATATTGATGCATGCAGAGGGAGAGGAAGGCCAAAAAGTGGATGGATTGTGTGAGGACTAATATGATGAAAGAGAAAGGAATAAATGACACCGTAACAACTGACAGGGGAAATGGAACATTAATATGGGTAGGATGATGATGATGCTAATCAATGCTTGCACAAATATAAAAAAGTAGCTGATGCCCGCGGCTTCGCCCGTGTGGATACTGTAAAAAGAACTTTTTGAGTTTTTGAAGCGTACACAAACCCACATAACATTTTTATATAAGGTGCAGCGGGGCAATCTCGACTGGTTAAACCTAAACCACAACTTTGAAGGTTTAAAAATATTAGATGATATAGTTTTATTAAAAATGTAATGTATTGACGCTCCAGAGTCATTATCTGTGTACTATTTTTACAAACTCATATTGAAAAATATTCAATAGATAGGTTTAAAAATGTGTTTTTGTCAAAAAAGGCAAAAATAGTTGTATTTCCCCCTCCATGGGGCAATTTCAACTATTATTAATTATAATTCTAGAGCTCTTAGCTTGATGTTAGTCAGTTGCTGAGTTTTTTTATAGGGATGGTAATCTAAATTGAATCTTGTCATTTATGCAGCTAGGCTTATTTTTGAATAAAAACACGTTAAAGGTTTAGGCGGGGTAATTTCGACTGCTCGCCATAGTTAATAGTGATGGGAACGTAATAAAAAATAAGTCGATAGATACACCAATAAATAATTTTGGTCTGCTATCTACTAAAGGTGCTATATCTACTCACTAATCATAAATCAAAACTTCATTTTAAGAAAGGAATATGTATTTAAAATAGAACCAGAGCACCCCTCGTCCTAAATCTACAATCGGTCATATAAACGTTACGCAATTTTATAATTTAGGACCAAGATTCATCTGTCTTTTTTAGTTTTAAAACAGCAATTAGTAATCTAACAAATATAAAAATTAACAAAAGTCATCATAAAAAGTAGGTAATCAACTTAAAACTAATATTTGAATTCTTAAAAAGTACTGGTCGAATTGACAGGCACCTACTAATTATGTATTCAATTACAATAAATAAATAAAGTAGTAAGAAATTGAAAAATCCCTCGAAATGCATCGATTTGAATCGTGTTGCGATCCTGCGAATAGAAAGATTACATTAATATAGCTCAAGTTAAATATATGTAAAGTATTTACATCGAAAAAACATATCGAAACATGCACAACACTAGTGTTTGTTCATCTGGTGTTGCAATTTCTGTTAGAGGTTGCAAACCTTTATGTTTAGAATAAACTAGATCTTGTCTACTGCTTTAAGTGTCCTAGCAACCGTTGTAACATGAGTCTGAAAAATATAGTTTTCTGTTGCACTACAAATAAGTATTTTACTCCTGCAATCGTATCCCATTCTCTAATATGGTAGCAGAGCGTGAGGAAGCAGAACGCGTATGATATAATTAATTACATTATCACGTAATAATTACGAAATCGCGAAAATGAGTAACCAATCCATCGCAATTGAAAAACTCTCCGGAGTAAATAATTACACCTCCTGGAAATTTCAAATGAAGATGTTGCTTATTCATGAAGACTTGTTTGAATGTGTCAACGAGGGCGATAAGAAAAATAAACCAGAATGCGAAGACAAGAAGAAACAGGAAAAAGCGCTAGCACGAATCTGCCTCAGTGTTCAGCCATCTGTTTACTCCGTTGTCAGGAATTGCAATACTGCGTTTGACGCCTGGAAGAAAATACAGAATTCGTTCGAGGACAAAGGTCTGTGCAGAAGATTAGGTCTCCTCAGAATGCTATTTAGCTTAAAATTAGAGCAGTTTGAGAGTATGGAGTTGTATGTTACAAAAATTCTAGATACAGCCCAACAACTGCAAGACATAAATGCTTCTCTGGAAGACGAGTTCGTTGCTATAATAATGCTCAGTGGGCTCCCCAAGCAGTTTGACCCACTCATTATGACGTTAGAGCATAGTAGCCTTTCTCTCTCAAGTGAACTGGTGAAAACTAAACTACTCCAGGAGGCTCAGAGACGAGGTGATGCAGAAGGTACGGAACAGAATGCCCTAACGACTTCGACTTCGATCTCGAAGCGTCCCAAGTGCTTTCGATGCAAAAAATTAGGTCATTACGCTAGAGATTGCAGACAGAAAGCTACGCTTACGGATAAGCCATCTAGTTCCAGTTGTCAAGAGGAAAAGGTTCAGAAAACTCCTGGTAGGACGACTATGTTGTCGGCTCTGACGGTAAAGCTGGATCGAGATGTGTGGTACGTCGACAGTGGTGCAACTTGCCACATGACCAATAGTAGAGACATTTTGCATGATTTTGTGTGTGATACGCCGAAAGAAATAAGCGTTGCGAACGGTGAAAAACTTTTTACAATGGGTCGTGGTAATGTGAAACTCTTTTTACAAAACCAATGGGTGACTGTCAGTAATGTAGTTTTTATACCGAACTTGTCATGTAATCTGTTATCTGTCAGTACTTTGACACAAAAATGTTTTGAAGTAAAATTTATATCGAATTTTTGTAAAATTTACGAAAACGGAAAGGTAGTAGCTGTAGCAAAACGGGATGCATGCGGTATTTATAAATTAGAAACTGGGGATGTGTCTATAAATTCCGTTTCGCGTGAACACAGTATGCCAGTAAGTGTCTCCTTGAGTACCCAGGTAGAGGTTCAATCTCAGGGTTTATGGCATCGTCGGCTTGGACATCTGAATAGTCGCAGCATGAACCTACTCAAAAGTGGTATGGCGACTGGTATCGACTATGATGTATCCACATACGAGCAATGTATCGCCTGTATTGAAGGTAAGGTTACTAATTTACCTTTCCCTAAGAAATCTTTTTCACGTGCAAGTGAGGTGTTAGGACTGGTTCACACGGACGTGTGCGGCCCTATGCCAGTGAAATCTATAGGCGGTGCGAGATATTTGCTAACATTTATTGACGATTTTTCTAGGAAGACATTTTGTTATTCAATAGAATCGAAAGACAAAGTTTTTGACTGTTTTTTGATTTTCAAAGCTCTTGTAGAGAAAGAGACTAATAAAAAGATCAAAATCCTTAGAAGCGACAATGGTGGCGAGTACATCAATACGAGATTTAAGCAGTATTTGAGTAAGTGTGGAATCCGGCATCATACTACAGTTCCTCACTGTCCACAGCAAAATGCAGTTGCCGAACGCGCGAACCGAACGATTATGGAGGCGGTGCGCTGTATGCTTCTGGAAGCAGGTTTGGATCAACGTTTTTGGGCTGAGGCTGCGAACACTGCGGTGTACATTAAAAATCGCTCACCTACAAAGGCAGTTAGAGGTGCAACTCCAGAAGAAATTTACACTGGACGTAAGGTAAACTTAGATAACTTACGTGTGTTTGGTTGTTTAGCATATGCTGTACAAAATAATCGTAATAAACTGGATCGCAAATCTAAACCTTACATATTCGCGGGATATTGTGAGAACACAAAAGGATACAGGCTCTTGGATGTTAAGAGCTATAAGTTAACAATAGCGAGAAATGTTAAGTTCATTGAGAATCAATTCCTCAAACATCTGAACTTCACTAAAGTAGAATCAGATGTGGTTATAGAACTTAAGACTCCTTGTGTATCCGAGAATAGAACAGAGTCAGAACAAACTGCTGTGACTACTGATGATGCTAATGATAGCGAAGCTTCGACCAGTAGCTTGGTCACAGATCATCACTCGGATGCTACTTATGTTCCAGATGTTTCATTTGAGACAGATGACTCGAGAGCAGAATACGTGGAAGCTGATGAGAACTCCTTCCTGTGTGTTTTTTTGACGGGGGAAGCGTGTGGCAGTGATGATCCAAGAACAGTTGAAGAAGCGTTGAATAGTCCTGAAGCCAGGCAGTGGCGAGCTGCTATGAAAGACGAGTATCAGTCCTTTTTGGACAATAAGTGCTTTACCTTAACCGATTTGCCGAAAGGTGCAAAGCCAATAAAGACCAAATGGATATTTAAGAAGAAAAGAGGGCTTAACGGTGAACTATTACAATACAAAGCACGTCTAGTGGCAAAAGGATTTACACAAAAATATGGAGTGGATTATTTTGAAACTTTTTCACCTGTAGTGAGATACGAAACCATAAGAATGTTATTAGCTTTGGCTGTGGAGTACGACATGGAGATTGACCACATGGACGTAAAAACAGCCTTTCTAAACGGCGATTTAAAAGAAACCATTTTCATGGAAATACCAGAAGGTTTTGAAAAAGGTAAAGGCCATAATAAGGTGTATCGACTACGCAAAGCTGTGTATGGTCTAAAACAAGCGCCTAAATCATGGAATGAAAAGATCAATCATATTCTTGTCAACAAACTCAACTTTAAGAGATTGGTCTCTGAACCATGTGTATACATAAACCGAAATGGCGACAAGTTTGTGATTATCGCATTGTATGTTGATGATTTACTAATTTTTAGCAATTGTAATGCGGAAAAAACTAAAACTAAATCATTGCTGATGAAAGAATTCGTGATGAAAGATCTTGGTCCTGTAGAAAGAGTTCTAGGATTAAGAATCAGGAAAGAGAATGGCAAAATCACTCTAGATCAAAGTGCCTATATTAAAAAGATATTAGAGAAATACAAAATGCAAGACTGCAAATCTGTTGAAACTCCAATGCAGTGCCAAAAATTGAGCAAAGCTGAAGAAAAGGATAACAGTTTGGAGTATCGAGAATTGATCGGATGTCTCATGTATGTAGCGGTCTGTTCGCGCCCTGATATATGTCACGCTGTGAGCGTATTAAGCCAATTCAATAACTGTTTTTCCGATGTCCACTGGAAAGCAGCTAAACGTGTGTTGCGTTATCTTAAAGGTACAATAGATTACTGCATTACCTATATGAAAACTGGTTTATCTGTGACGGGTTTTGCTGATGCAGACTGGGCTTCTAATGAAATTGATAGACGTTCTTATACGGGATATGTTTTCAAAATTGGGAATTCTATTACTTGTTGGGAAAGTAGGAAACAGCGTACCGTTGCGTTATCGAGTACTGAGGCGGAGTACATGTCGCTCTCCGATGCTTGTAAACAAGCACTGTTTATAAAAACTTTCTTGCACGAATGTATAGGTAGTAACATTGAAATAACTATTTTCAATGATAATCAGTCGGCCTTGAAATTGACTGAAAGTAGTATGTTTCATGGTAGGTCAAAACATATAGACATACGTCATCATTTCGTCCGGGAGGCGGTCAGCAATGGTGCAGTAAGAATAAATTACATGCCAACGTCCAAAATGACGGCGGATGTCTTAACGAAACCTTTGTCGGTAGAGAAACATAAGTATTTTGTTAACGAGTTAGGTTTGGCTACTGATGTGTGTTTACAAGATAAGTTTAAGGGGCGGTGTTAGAGGTTGCAAACCTTTATGTTTAGAATAAACTAGATCTTGTCTACTGCTTTAAGTGTCCTAGCAACCGTTGTAACATGAGTCTGAAAAATATAGTTTTCTGTTGCACTACAAATAAGTATTTTACTTCTGCAATCGTATCCCATTCTCTAATAATTTCAACTACAAAAAAGTTAAAATTAGCCGCCATTACAATCCAGGTGGGGTTATTCAAACTCACACCAAAATGCTGTTAAAACGCAAGTTACGACAGAAAAAAATAGCTAAAAACATGAAATAGGCTCACCTTAAAAAAAAATGAATGAATGAATTTATGGCGACTAGCGACATCTATCGCAACACCTGCGTACTAACAAACGATCGACAGAAGTTCCTACATCGCGCTATCAACATTATCCGCGACATAAGCCTATATAGGAGTTCCCGACTTACAACTGTCGGGCAGTTAGCCCGCCGGACACAACACCCGTCCGGTCGGAGGATCCTCCCTTTTCAACGGGGGATGTGGAACTTTACACCCTGTTCCTCATACCCCCCCCAAACTGGTGACCCCGAGCATGAACGTCAGCGCAGCCTTCGTGCAAGCATTTCATACGTCTTCATCACTTCCACTTCGCCTTCGAGCAGCGAGTCATACCGTCAGCCAGCATCCACGGCTTCATGGGGTATCCTGACCACCAGCATGCAGCGGAAGCGCATTCCTGGTCATCACCCCCAGCCTCATCAGCGACCTTGGCACAGCACACTGCACTTCGGCCGGTCAGCAAGCAGAGACGCCCTTCTCTCCTGGTCGACGCAGCAGCCAGCCACTACGCAGCACTGCACACTCCGACTCACTGGAGCATACGCAGCATCACCCCGACTCACTGGGGCATCACCGCAGACAGTTACGACTCACCGTGAACTATGCGGCATCCGGTTCCGACTCACTGGAACCTTCCACTGGCAGACAAGCGCCAAGACTTAACCTGCTTTCGACCTCCGGTCTCGCAGGGGAGTGATGTAGTGACTAGCGACATCTATCGCAACACCTGCGTACTAACAACGATTGACAGAAATCCTACATCGCGCTATCAACTTTATCCGCGACATAAGCCTATATAGGAGTTCCCGACTTACATATGTCGGGCAGTTAGCCCGCCGGACACAACACCCGTCCGGTCGGAGGATCCTCCCTTTTCTATGGGGGATGAGGAACTTTACACCCTGTTTCTCACACCCCCAAAAATTAATGTCTTACCTTTGAAAATCTTCGAAAAACACGTTAATTACCACTGTGAGACACTAATTTGCACGTGCAAACAAGAAAAAGAGATGAAAACAAAATGGCCGTGTAGATCAAACAGTATTGGGTCTAGCAGTGCCATAAATGTAGAAATTATGAAATTGCTTTTGAGCTATCCGGTCATAGATGGCACTTATTCAAATAAAAGTAAAAAGTAGAAGTTATTAACATTAGTTGAAATTTCCCGCTGTCGAGATTGCCCCGCTGCACCTTATATAGAATAGATATAAAACAATCAACAAGATTGAAAATAAACAGGAAAAACTGTAATTCAGAAGGTTAGGTTACAGTCATGCCGTTTTCACCAATGGATAGAGTGGTTCTCGAGGAAGGTTTTAGTATATGCTAATATTATAAAGAGGTAAAGTTTGTGTTTGTATATTTGTTAAATTGTAAGGGGTAATCTCGGGATCTACTGAACCGATTTTAAAAATTCTTTCACCAATAGAAAGCCACATTATTGCTGAGTGTCATAGGCTATATAAAAAAACCGAAAAATAAAAAGGCTTTTACGTGGTAGTCCGTTTTGCAAAGTGAATCGGAGAAAAAAGCAAAGCAGCGGCGGGCGCGGGATGGTTTCGGGTTTAATTCGGTTCGCGTTCGTGCCCGCTTCGGGAGAAAGGGGCGTGGCCTTTTACATCTGATCTGAGAGGTAGGTACCCGCGCGGCTCAGTCGCGTGGTCGGCTCCTTACGACGCAGCGGACGTCCCCGAAATTGAATTTTTCGAAACGTAATTAGCTTACTTTCGACTAATTATGCCCAACGAAGTGGGCACGGGTCAGCTAGTGTATTATAATTTGCTGCGGGCATCAGCTAGTTAACATAATAATTGCAGAGCTTGACTTCATGTCAACAACCTAATAAGCAAAGTCAAGATACTTGCTTTGCTTATCATTATCATTCAGCTTTCACAAGGTTATTTTCATGTAGACCATTGTCAACAATAATCTGTTGTAGCCCTAATTAAGAACTTTTCATTGATATCTGTTTTCCTTCTATTCTTTATTTATGTACAAGTTTACCTGCTATAGCAATTCTGCATCTAGAAATGAAGACTAAAATTTGGTCCGATATTGATTGAAACCATTTTTACCCAACTGCAGCGATGCTCAAAAGGAGGGTTATTAAACTTTTTGTTTTGTTTAGAAAATGCTTCCTAGTCACCCAACTTGCTAAGTGTCTACGACAGAAAATTACCATTTAAAAAGAAGAATAGATTAGGTAGTCGTTTTTTTGGTTAGTAGTGGTACTACTAGTGTAGTCATTTAATCTAATCAAACAATGCATAATCAATTTTGAACCTTATCTTTTCATTGCCAAGTGCATTTTACAACATCATTCATACAGTCAGTGCCCAGCATTACCTGACCTCTCTTCTTACACCACTTCCCCTCTTCTTATTTATATGAGGGTTCAGGTTATGCTGGCCTTTGCCTGTATATATAAGGAAGCTAGGTAATCCAATAATGTACAAACATAACCCTATTATCTAGGTTCAATCACGTGATTCATACTCCTTGCTATGTATGTAAATATGTAGAGGTTTGTTATGCACTATGAAGGTTTTAGTCAAAGACTGATTGCCGAGTAAAACCTTGCATTTTAATTTAAGTTTAAAGGTTAGGTTGTTGTTCCCGTTGGGGCTATGGATTGTCGAAAGATGCAGCGGCCTCGGCACAAGGGCGAAGAAGGAACATGGTTGGTTTTTAGTCAGTAGAAGTCTGACACTCCCTTGCGCTCTGCCCAATAGCGGGGGGTTATTTGAGGACTTTCCAGTTTCCACCCACCAAAAAAAAAATAGACTGACCTAAGCAACCATCTTTTTGAACGTGATAGATGGTATATTATATCGTAATTGAAAAACTATTACTTTAAGAGCCCAATGCTACCTCAAATTAGCAACTCTATTTGTGGTGGTTCAAACTTCGTTTGAAATACTGTTAGAATAAAGTTTGATGATTTTGCACACACCAAAAAAAAAAAAGGCTTACATGTGTACCAATATGCTAGAGGGCACGGTTGGGACTATGGCGAAGGCGAAATTCTTAAGTTTTTGCAATTTGCAGGCCAGTGATAGGTGGTATGTTGATGAACATTTGATTCGCGGCTGTAAGACGTATATAGTTACAGAATTATAATCATCAAAACCATTAATACAACCCTCTTTTATCTATTCTGTGAATACAACCCTCCGAGCTCATAAAGGTTTAAAAATGACTTTTTACAAGGTCAAAGCCATTCCGGAACCGGATTATATATCATTCTAATATTTCAGCTCGATCGGTGCAGAACTTGAGTTTTTGAAGTGTACACAAACCAACATAACATTTTTATATATATAGATGAATGAAGTACACCTCTGCCTAACCCTAGGGATTACAAGCATTATGTATTTTTTTTTTTTTGTGATGGCCTTACTCTTGACCTCAATCCTGCCCTAAGGGCAGAGATGGGGTCGACGATGGAACAAGCTTACCCAGAAGAAGCCTATCTATTTACTCGCGACTTAAATAGATTGGGGTTATATGAACTCTGGAAAACCGACACAGGCAGGGAGTTATGTTATTAGTATGAATGGTATTCATTATTATCTTTCATTTGTAATTGAGCTCATGGCTAGTATGACTAACAGAATGCCAATCAACTATAATATAAGTCCAGTATTTATTGAAATACCTAAAATATTAGCCGTTTTGCAGTGTAGCTGGTTGTATTAGGCCATTTGTTTGCCGAGAGAACTTGTTATGCTGATTTTGTGCTAAATGAGCATGTTTCTTACTTATATTTTTAGCTTTTTGCCCTTAGCTTGGGTTACATGGATTTTTCTAAATAATAAAAATAAAACCCGTTTTCCGTTGTCACGACATAGCATGAAAACGGCTGGACAGATTTAGCTGAAAATTGGTAGGGAGGTAGCTAAGAACCAGGAGAAGGTTCTTTGATATTTTTTTTTTTAGGTAGGGTAGCAGGTAGGTAGGTAGGGTAGTAGATAGGTAGGTAGGATAAAACGCATTGCAACGCATGCGCGGGTCAGCTAGTTATTTTGATAAATATCATGTGAGATTATGGGGAAAGGGGTCAAATTAAATCTCACGACATGTCATCTAGGGGGGAGGAGTCGCCCGTCGGGGCTGCGGGTTGTTCGAAAGAGATACCGTGGCCTGGACACAAAGGGCTAAGAAGGAACATGGGTGGTTTTTAGTCAGTAGAAGCCTGACACTCCCTTCCGCTCTGCCCAGAGCGAAAGGAGTCATTTGATGATTTCCCTACCCCCTCAGAAAAAAAGGGGGAAAAATCACCAAAATTCGGTATGTAAAGTATTTTTTAGGTATTTTTTTTTTATTTTTATTTCGTAAAACATTTAATTTTAAGCCACTAATTTGAAGCATTTTGTTTTCCCATTAACAGTTATTTTTTTATTAATTTTTAAAGTAATATTCGTGATGACGTCATTTCGTATCCTGAATAGCTTTATGTCTTTGCCACGTTTTCAGTACATACAAAAAACACATAATTATAACTTCAAACTTGACATTGCCAACAGTTAACACTTGACAGATACCTTACCTTAACTACGATTTTTTATTTTGTTGTGAAATGTTAATGATGTGATCGTGGGTGTGATTTCCTACGATTTTTAGCTTTAATTTCCATCCATTAGCCGTGCTGCGTATCCGTGCAATGAATCGGTCATCGATAACTACTGCTAAATGCTTCGTACCGTCATGTAGAAACAATACAACAAATAGCCGATACAAATTGTTTGTAAATGTGAAAGAAACGCTAAAAAAAGAAGTGGTGCGAGGAGGTAAATATGGAATACATGCCTGGACGTCGTCTTTTTTGTTGCGAAGATCATTTGAACGTAAATATTACAAAAAAAGTACCTATGTAATAACGAAGGCGAAAAGTAGGTAATAGAATCCTGAGATAGAATCCTACTAAAAATTCAGAGAACATGTCGGGTGGTCAGGGCTCTCGAAATGAAAATTAAATCTCGTGAACTACTTTTATATTAGAACAATTTCAGCTTTCAATTTACTGAAGTAAATAGCCATGTTTAACATTCAATCTTTTTGCAGTTGGAAGATCTAGAAAACTACCAATATTACAAATTAATGAAAGGAAGACCTGTACCTACTCATTCAGTAGTCAGCCACAAACATGTTGGATACCTAGATGTGGTTTAATAAATTTACAAAGTGAATTAATAAAGACTGATTAAATAACATTATCGTTTTATTTGTAATAAGCACTAAACAGTAAATACTGTTGAATTTACAAGAAACGAGCAGTTATTAGACCTGTACAAATTACAATACCTTATTATTTGTATATAAACATTTTCCAAAATATCAACGCTTTATCAATCAGGTCCCTATTGTATTGATGATGGTTCACTGCTCCTTTTTTCCAACCAAAATAAAAACACCAGTGTATGTTTGCATCCACCGGCAGAAGCAGCACAGCCATCACAAGTTGCTTGCAATATGACTTCATCCTTTTCGTTGAGAGTTACATTTACCATGTACTGCTTATTTGACACGGTGTTCTGGAACTACTTTGGCCCTCACGATGCACTTGACTTGGTCTCTTTTGACTTCAACATAGCCAACAGCAGAGTCCACATAGGAAGCGCGAGACGACCTGGATTACCAAAAATATATTAGTTAAGTAGTAAAATTACTAATGTAAATGGGTGCAAGGTATTTATAAATATAGGTAGGTACAGCAGTAGTTACATTGTTACTTACATTAGAGCTTTAGTTCCTCGGATTTCAGCGATGTTATATTTCTCATCATTTTTCATGAACTCCAGGATAATGTTCGCTTTGTAATGTTTGGTAATGTTTTTCGCAAATTGATTCATATTTAACTAATCCAAACAATAGGCAGGCAGTTCCGTAAAGCGTGCAATGGTCGATCAATGGTGCAGCAGTAAGTATCAAAGTCCAACGGGAAAGCAAGGTCTGTCGTGTACAAAGAATAAACGTAGAGAAAGAGAAATTAAGGCAGCGCGCGATCCGTCCTTAGCTAGCATCTAGTATTGACACTGACAATGACAGACTGACAAGTCTGACAACAACAGTTTTTTTAAAGTTTATCTTGAAAAGCACGAAGGAAGTAGTCTATTCAGGAAACTTTATGACGTCATTTAGAGGTCAAATGAAAGTCAAATCGTTACAAGTATTATTGTGAAAATAAACACAATCTTGTGATATAGAGAGCTAAAAGTAGAAAAATAAGACATAAGACCTCAAAATCTCCAAATGGTTTTGGAATCAGCGTAGGTTAATTTTTACTTTACATACCGAATTGCCTCACGCAGTTACTGGACGCCCACTAATAGGATACTTCTATTTTAGAAAAATTATTAAGTAGGGTTCTGGGTAAATTATAAACAAAATCCTATTGTAATAATCAAGTTCAATATAATTTTTATAATAATTTAACACGGACGAAGGTCACAGTTAGTATTCAATCCATGAATCTCCTTTACATTATACAACGAGCAAGATTAGACGGTTTTATTTTTGTTAGGAATGTACCTAGTCAGGAAATGTTTCACTAGAAAGATAGACAATATAAAATTATCATGAATAATTAAATATTTCTGGGATGGTAAGTGCAGTCGCCAGCAAATCAAGCTAGGTACCCAAAACAGAAAAAAATCTCAAATCAATCTTGAACCTAATGTTATAGCGATAAAGTTGAAAATCTATTAAATTAATTTGACAGATGGTGGTAGTTTGATGTGCTAGCGTCTGTACTGTACCTAACATAACACTGACAATCATATTTTGTTAAGTATCCAATTTCGCGGCATTATAATTATCATTTCTATATTACATAGATAGAGCAGTACGAGTCGTTATTGAATAATCAACTTTGTGAGAAGTAGCGTAAAGATCAAAAACCTAACGGGCCTCATCCTCGGGAGGTTTAATTCCTTTTTGCACTATAATGTCACCATAGCAATGTTTATTATAATAATAATAATAATAATAATTTATTTGCAATAAAAAGGTGTACATTTGAACAACATTAGGTTACAAACAAACTGATGGAAACATTAAACATTATATGTTTGGAGACTCTAGCACCCTTGCTAAGTTGACACGACAACTTGTATTAAAGGTGCTAGGCCCAGCCCTTTCATGGGGCCTTGTAAAGGTTTGCCTAATATACGAGAACTTGTTTTCATTTTTGCAGCAGGTAGATGGACAACAAATATATCATTTAGTAAAACAAGGAAACAAAGATTAAATAAAAACTGAAAGATGTAGAGTGTTGGGGTGTGTGTGAGTGGGTGTTTGTGTGAGGGGTGTGTGAGTGGGTGTGTGTGTGAGTGTGAGGGGTGTGTGAGTGGGTGTGTGTGTGTGTGTGTGTGTAGGTTTGTATGTGTTTATGTGTGTTAGTGCACTGCGTAGATTTTACCTAGTTGATTAAGTCGACAATAAGAGCTCTGTGTTATTATAGTTGAGAGTCTGAAGCCAAGTAGACAGTTTCTTTTTAAGGGATACATTTGGAAGTGAGTAGAAGTTTAATATTTTATTGATTTTATTGTACAGATGGGGGCCTTGAAAACAGGGAAACCTTCTTGTAAAAGAGTAATGAGAACGGTAGGGTTGGCCTATTTTGTCTTTGCGTCTTGTGGTGATTACCTCGTAGGGAGTTATATGGTGTTGAAGTTGTACAGTGTTAAGCACAAACAATTGCCTGACTGTGAGGACTTTACATTTCTTATATAATTCCTCAGTTGGAAAAAGGATAGGTCGAAAGGTACTGACTTTTAGCACGGCTCTCTGAGCTCTTTCCAGCTTTAAGAGTAGGGTTTTGGGAGCACCACCCCAGGCGCATACACAATAATTTAGGAGAGACTGACAGAGAGCGAAATAAGTACATCTCATAATTTGAGGTTCTGCAACGTGGCGAAGTGTTTTAGCGACAAAAATGAGTTTTCTGACTCTTTTTGTTAGAGTCTCTATATGAGCTGCAAAACTCAGACAGTTATCAACTGTCACTCCGAGATATTTTATAGTCCTACATCGCTCTAGTTTAGGGCAGGTACAAGCCAACATTTCCGGCAGTAAACACGAGTGTGCTGTTAAAGTATGCGTGTCAGAAGGTTGTGTGAAGTTTCGCATGGAGAATGTAAGGATTTTGGTTTTGTCAGTGTTTAGAGTGAGGGCGTGTGTCTTAAGCCACTGCAGAACAGTATTGAGTCCTTTTTGTGCCGAGTTGAAGGTGTCTTTCCAAGAATCACCGGAAAAAGTAAGGACGGTGTCGTCGGCGAACGCTATTATATTTCCGTCTTCCAGTTTTATGTTACAGAGCTGGTTAACGTAAATTAGGAATAAAGTTGGCCCAAGCACACTGCCTTGGGGCACACCAAAAGTGACAGGCGCATCTTTACTGTAGTGCTCTTGTATTTTTACGCACTGAGTTCGGTTTTGAAGATAATCGTTCATAAGTTCAAGAGGTTTACCCCGGATCCCCAGTTCTTCTAGCTTTAAGAGCAAGTTCGGAATCGAAACAGTGTCGAATGCCTTTTTCAGGTCCAAAAATATTGACAATACCTTTTTCTTCTTGTCAATATTTTTGACGACACAATCGACTAGTTCCGTGACGGCATTGCTGGTTGATTTGCCACGCCTAAATCCGAATTGATTGGGAGAGAAAAGTTTTTTATCTTCCAGATACTTCACTAGCCTTTTATTCACAATACGTTCGAGAATTTTGGAGATGGATGACAGGACTGCAATAGGGCGGTAATTATTTACACAATGTGTGTCCCCAGTTTTATGTATTGGGTGGATGATGGCTTTCTTGAAGTGCCGTGGGAAGGTGCCAGTATTAAGGGAGATATTAAAAATGTGTGTAAGAAGAGGAACAAGTATTTGTGTGTAGCGCTTTAGAAAGTTAGTCGAAATGTTATCCCAACCAGTGGCAGAATCTGTTTTGAGCGATTTGATTATTTCATCCACCTCAACCTCATCGGTGCTCAACATGACGAATGATTGTAAGGTCGAAGGTGCGGAGGTCACTTCTGTAGTCAATTTTTCACTACCGGGGGGAGATGAAAAGTTTAGAGCAAGATTCCGACCCACACTAGCAAAGAATTCATTAACTCTATCTACCGAGAGTTGGGGTGAGGAAGAATGAGCTAGCAAGTCAATATTGGGTGTATTAGGTTTTTCAGTATAAGTTACTCTCTTTATAATTTTCCAAATTTTCTTACTATCATTAGCGGCCTCTCTCAGTTCTGTCCTGTCATAGTCGCTTTTTAACTTTTTTAATATTTTAGAGCAAAAATTTCTATACCTTTTATAGGTAATAGATAAAACGCTGTTGTTTGGAGTTTGTTTAAGTTTATAGTGCATGGCGTCTCTATTACGTACACAGCGTAGCATACCGGTGGTCATCCACGGTTTGATCAACCGTTGATTGCTTGGGAGTTTGATAATAGATGTGTGGTTATCTATGAGTCTAATAAGGGTAGTAATTAAGTGGTCTGTGGCTTCATTAGCATCAGTAAGCTGGTAAATCGGTTGGAAATCTGTAGTGTTCATAGCGTGGTCTAGAGTGCTAAAGTTTGTCTTCGAGGCGGTGAGTGGACGTGGTTTGACGCGGTTTTTTAGCTTGAGACACAGGAGTACAGGGTCGTGGTCAGTGACAGAAGAGTGCAGGACTATGGTGACAGCTGAGAGGTTGGTTTTGAGCATGACGTGATCAAGACAGGCTGTTTCTCGAGTCGCCAGAGTGTGAGCTGGTAACATGCCATGAGAGGCTATGAGATCTAGATAGTCTGAGGTTTGGCTAGAAGGTGGAGAACAGGCAATGTCAATGTTAAGGTCCCCTACAATAACTATGGTTTTAAAAGAAGTTAGATCCGCTAAGAGGGAGTCTAGGGATTGAAGGAATTTACTTATATCTCTGATGGAAGGAGAACGGTAAATGCAGACTATTGCCTTGTCTGTGCCAATTTTTAGTATTAGACAACTGGCGTCCTGTAAAACGGGTTCTTCGACTGTGTAGCTTTTTATGTTTTTAACATAAAGCACCACACCATCATTTTGGTTGAGGAGATTTTTAGTATAGTAATGAGAGTAATGATCAATCGAAGGAATAAGACCACTATAACGATTAAGCCAGCACTCTGTCAGAACGAGTATTTCACAGTCAACATTTGCTCTACAAAGAAGTGCTAGGAATGAGTTAATGTTTGCGTGAATAGAGCGAATGTTCTGAGTAATTATTTTTAGTTGTTGAGACGGGTTTGAGACATAATTTGAGCATTCTTCGGCCACACAGCTTATCGTAGCAGAGACGGAGAGATGGTCAATATTGTTTATAATATCGTTTACTTTATCCACCATTATAGTGATATTGTTTGATTCTTCTATTTTGGCGGATCATTATGAAAGTAAACACTATGGTCTCTGCTAAGACATATGTATGACGAAGTGCGTGGGACTCGCTTGATAAATTGATAATTGTAATTGACAGGCAATTATTAGTATGAATGAAAATTGAGTTGTGATTGTATGTATGGTGAGTCTGACTGACAGGTGTGTGAGTATAGGTGCTTGTAGCTTGTAGTGTAGCGTGAGTAAAATGTTTTATTGTAATCTGAGTAGTGTAGTATACAGTTTTTGTAATGATAATATGCAAATAGAGCATGCAAGTGCGGATTAAATATGAGCTTACTAATAGCACCCAAGAAGAATCTAGTCATTCTTGTCTTAGTTTTTCTATTTGGGCTTCGTTTTTAATAAGCATCGCTGATTGGCCTTCTATTTTCCGTATGAGGACTTTTCCGTGAGCAATCCAGCAGAACTTGTATTGTTTTTCCTTGCACAGCTCACGTGCTAAATAGAAGAGCTTTCTAGTGCTGCTAGTCAAGTCTTCCCCTATGTAGACGGCGTTGGCGGTGCCGCTGATACCAAAGTGAGTGGAGTTGAGTTTTTGAGATGGATTCGAGTTGTTGTGACGTTTGACAGAGTTAAGTATATCTTGTTTGGTTGCGATAGTGTTGAGTTCCATAATGACCGGTCTGTTTGTTCCTTGCTTCCCGGGGACGCGGTATATATGGCGTATGTCACTTGACTGGAACCCATGGTTTAACCCACTTGCTAGGTTGTGCATCATCTGAATTAATTCAGCTGTTGACTCTTTTTCTTGACAAGGCAGGTTACGAATCTCTAAATTATTTTTCTTGATGTTGAGTTGCAAGTCCTCCAGTTTTCCTTCGAGTGATGATATGTGCAAACAGTTATCTTTGCATTGTTGTTCTAGGTATGTTATCTTGTTTTTCATATCTTCATACTGATGGGAGATGAATTGCAGAGATTTTTCAAGATCATTTGTGGTATTTTGTATTAGCAACAATGAGTTCTCCATTTTTTTAAGTTTTTTGTCTTGTTCTGTATTCCAAGAACATAACATTTGCTTGATTTCATTCTTAAAAGCAAGAAAGTCATCCTTGGTAATAGATACATCATCGTGCTTGCGTTTGGGCCTAGAGGTCACGAATGCGGGCTGCGCTGGCGTTTCGGGCTTCGACAGGTCAGAGTCGGAGGCAGCTTTGTTTGGTGATGGCATCGTTTTCCTTCCGTTTATGTATCCGCAATAAGTGTGTGAGCAAATGTCTGCTAGTAAGTCTTTGGTAGGCGCTCTAGCAGCTTCGCTATGTGACGTGTGATGGGCGTGTCAATACCGGCAAATGAGGAGGGGGCTTACCGGGCGATTGCCGACGGCGCGTCACCGCTTCGTTTCTTATGCGCTCCTGGTACTTGCGCTGATTTTCGTTCACTATTTTTTAACTTATTTAAATGATTTATTTAAAAGTTTGTAAAATTATTGGAACAGAAAACACGTCTACTCGCTTTCGCGGTCCGAGGGGAAGGGGGAATTATTATTCAAATGTCATTTGAAAATCCTCTTCACAATCCTCACAAAAGCTCCTTTCTTTTCTGCCCTCATCATCATCAGCCTATAATGTTCCCACTGCAGGGACTCAGTCAGGCCCTCTCTTCCTCTCTCTAGGAGAGGGATGGGCTAAAAATCCACCACGCGGGCCCAGTGCGGATTGGTAGATGTCACATGTCTTCAATTTTTTTTGGTTCTAAGACATGCCGGTTTCCTTCACCGTTTTGAGAGCAGTGGTGCCACCACTGCCCCTTTTCTGCCCTACAACATTCGAAATTCAAATTACTTTTTCTTTTTTCGCAGGCCTCTACCAGTTCGGAGAATATGGCCAGTATACCATCAACACCACCGACGCGAGAAAAGGACTATGTCCTCCACGGATGACAGCGGAACCGGACGCGGCCTACCTGCCCATATTGACGGCGGTAGTCATCTTGTTGTCTATGGCAACTCTGTGGTATATCGTCAAGGGTATCGGGAAGAGGGTGGTCGCAGGACGGGTGTATGCTAGATATTTTGCTAGGTTAGTATTTAAAAAATGATTTAAATACACATTTCTCTCTCTTTCTCTTTTTTTTTAAAAAACGTTGCCCCACAGTAGGAATTTCTCCTGTATCGTGGGTGCGTTCACAAACATAGAAAGTCACATACACAAATACCCAGACCCGAAACAACTATCTGCAGGCCATACAAATATTTGATCCGTGCGGGGATCGAACCCGCGACACGCAGCGCAGCAGTCCAATCGCTTAGCCACTGCGCCAACCGTGCCGTCATTTATAATTTCGATACGTAGTAAGGAGATATGCAGCCAATACGTCCAGTATCGTTGCAGACTTTATATTTCATAACTGCTGCTGAGTCTGTTTTTAAAGAAAGAAATATAATTTAGTTTCAACTATTCTCTAAAATAAAGATTTCGGCAAAATCTTTGCCATTTTTTTTTAATGATGAACTTGAAAAATACTGACTGTAAAGTCAGTGTATAGCTGGACGACCAGAGGGCAAAAAAAAACAAAATAAGCGGGAAACTGACAATGCGATCATGACTTATTTTTTCTTTAGTTAATATTTTAGGTTCTTATTTTTACTTTCCTCGTATTCGTAATGAAAAGCACAGTGTTTACCACGGGTAAATTAATTATTTAGTCCCTCGAACTATTACTCTCCTCGTCACTCCTGTAGCCGATACGATTTTTTTTAAACTTTTTGGTAGAAGGCGAATGTATGTTTCATTATCTTTAAACGATTACAGAGAAGACAATGAGCTGGGTTCCGAGACCCGTGTTCTGACGACCGAGGCCAGCATCCCGCGATCCCCGACCAGGTCCCGACTGCGCTCACTTGACATCTTCAGAGGATTCGCCATTGCTCTTATGGTGAGTTAGCGGAAAATAGTTTGCAATCTTTTGATTTACCGGCGATAATTTTTGATGAGATATTTTTAAGGAACTGTAAAACTAGGTTTTTATATTTAAAATATCAACGAGTGACCCTGGAAATCTGCTGGGAAAAGGCCTTCCTTCCCTCTTTCCACTTGACGATTTAGTGTGATTGCAGATCAATCCTTTGAGAAAGAGTCCAGCTCATTCCGCCATTCCTACTGGGTCTGCCACGTTGTCGTTTCCTGCTTTTTGGTATCCATTAAGTAGTCATTTTTGGTGCACCATTCCTCCTCCGATATGTGGCGGATGTGACCTTCCCAGTTCTATTTTAACCTAGCAGCTGTAAAGCCAGTCACTTGGGTTTTGGAGCGAAATACGGTGTTGTATATATGTCATCTATACTTCTATACTAATATTATAAAGAGGTAAAGTTTGTGTGTTTGTATATTTGTTAAATTGTAAGGGGTAATCTCGGGATCTACTGAACCAATTTTAAAAATTCTTTCACCAATAGAAAGCCACATTATTGCTGAGTGTCATAGGGTATATAAAACACCGAAAAATAAAAAGGCTTTTACGTAGTAGTCCGTTTTGCAAAGTGAATCGGAGAAAAATCCAAAGCCGCAGAGGGCGCGGGATGGTTTCGGGTTTAATTCGGTTCGCGTTCGTGCTCGCTTCGGGAGAAAGGGGCGTGGCCTTTTACATCTGATCTGAGAGGTAGGTACCCGCGCGGCTCAGTCGCGTGGTCGGCTCCTTACGCAGCGGACGTCCCCGAAATTGAATTTTTCGAAACGTAAGCACACTTTCGACTAATTAGGCCCAACGAAGTGGGCACGGGTCAGCTAGTTATATTATATTCAGCTGCACCCGGTTGGACTGGAAGCCGACCCCAACCAACATAGTTGGGAATAGACTGACAGATGATGATCACTATCGCTACATAGTATAAAACAAAGTCGCTTCCCGCTGTCTGTCCCTATGTATGCTTAGATCTTTAAAACTACGCAACGGGTTTTAGATAGATAGAGTGATTCAAGATGAAGGTTTATGGGTAGAATTATGCTTCCGTGCGAAGCCGGGTCGGGTCGCTAGTGTCATTATATAATAAACAATAAAATATATGAATTTTATAAAATCGAAAGTCCTTTGTCAAAATTGTAATAATTTTCTTATACAGTAACAATATGAAACTACCAAAAAGTAATAATGTAAACATAAAAAGTATAATTAAATTATTGAACACACATTGTCCTTAAAATGTTTTGTTATTTCTCTTCTTTGTCCTCTAGTTTTGATAAGCTAAATAATAGAAACTGATAAGGGTATATTCTACCTCCATCAGTATAACTATCATAAAGAATTATTCGGTAAGCGTTTTAACAATGAATTGGGTTTGTTTTAGAGATTTCTCTCTTTGTATTTCAAACTATTCATTCATACAGTTCTATATTCTGTTAATAATCACCGGGAATTGACACAGACAGCCTCATTGGTCTAGTGGTAGCAAGCGCTACTACTGAGCATGAGGTTGTAGGTTCGATTCCCAAGTCGGGACTCGGCCAAAGTGGTATTTGGTGTTTCCATCACGAAATTCAAAGCAGCAGACGAGGAGTCTGGAACTGTGCCCGGTCGATAGCAATACGCTTGCCTTTATATGGGACTCTATTAGGTGTACCTAATAGTCTTAGTGGTGGCTAGGGAATGCAATCTCGAGACGAGATCGCTAAGTCGAGATCTCGAGGGATCAGAAATTCAATCTCGGCGAGATCTCGGCATTTTCGAGATCTCGAATGGATTTCAAATAGTATTTTTTTAATTAGATGACTGAAACATGATTGAAACTGCTTAGTAGTTGTGATTACGATGCGAGTAAAATACAACATGAATTTTGAAAAAATAACTTTATTTTTAACCGACTTCTCAAAACGGAGGAGGTTCTCAATTCGATTGGTATTTTTTTTTTTACTTATGTCAGGTACCTATGTTAACGAACACAAAATTTCAGACCCGTAAAATCTCTTTTATAGAAAGTACTTATTTTATGTTGAAAAGATAGGAATAATGAAAAACAAAAAAAAACTATTTCCAAAATCAATCCTAAACTAAGAGTAATTTTGGAAATAGCTTCTGTTATAAATAGCTGATTGTACCTAAAACAGCGTAAGCGAATGCAATCCGACACGGCATCGCGGGGAAACCCCCAATTTGGTGGGGAATCCCCTGGTTTGCGGGGAATCCCCCGATTTGCGGGGAATTGAAGGTTAGCGCGTGGAGAGCCCGGGGAATAACATAAATCGGTGAATTTCGGGGAATACCGACTCGCTCACGCGCAGAGAACACGCGACAGGCTTCGCGACTACTGCCACTCGATCCCGTCAATCTCGGCCGAGATCTCGACATTTTATGCTTCGAGATTGATCTCGAAAAATGAGGCGAGATCTCGGGTTTTCGGGATCTCGCGAGATCGAGATTGCATTCCCTAGTGGTGGCAAAAGTGTTACTCTATTTCACCCTTCGGGTATTACAAGCATGATGTTATATAAGGTCCCATTAAAATAGGTGGACTAGAGCTATGCTAAGATTTACTTAAATAATAGATTTTAATTAGTTTTAGATAGTTATTGCTATTTGTTAAAATTTGTAAAACCAACCAGGGCGGCATAATCGCATGTGCGACAAAGCCTTTTTTATTGAAATAAAAAATAAATAGGTGGACAAAATTTCAGAAATCATTCAGACCACCAAAACAAGGACGATGGTAAAAAAAATAATAAGAAAAACGCTTTTAAGTACCTATTCATAAAGTATGAGTTTGTTAGAGAGTGCCGGCAATTTATTATTTAATTAAAGTCAAGAAAAAAAATCACTTTATTTAATTTAATTTTGTTGCTGTGTTAAAATTTGTCCACCTATTTTAATGGGACCTTATATAAGTATGTTTGTTTTTCTTCTCAGATCTTCGTAAACGCGGGCGGCGGCGGCTACGGCATGTTCTCTCACAGCGTTTGGAACGGCCTCACGGTAGCAGATGTGGTATTCCCTTGGTTCGCCTTCGCCATGGGAGAGGCCCTGGTCCTCTCGCTCAACGCTCGGCTGAGGACCTCACTGCCCAGGGTACAGGCGCTGCAGCAGGTGAGATGTTTGTCCACCATCTATACTTTGCGACACGAGAAGCTGTAATTTTTGTAAACAAAGATCTTGTACTAAGTTACGTACAACTCGATCAACAACAAACGATTCCGAAAGACGAAGAAGCCTTGCCGCAGAAATTATTAGTTGACCGCGAACGAGCCTTCCTTCCCTGTACCGTTCTAAAACCCTCATCATTTTCAACTTTAGACGGCGCCTTTTCAGGCACGAGATTTTTACTGGAAGCGTCATAAGGGCTTGCGGTGACGCTGGTGTAATCCTTTTGTAGGGCTCTGGTCGCGCAGCTCGTAGGATCTGCCGCGGGAATTCAGCAGATTTGATGTTATGTTATCGATTTCGCATTCGTAGCTAGGACTCTAGGTTACTATTTGATGAACCGGAGAAATACCTGAATTTCCTTGGTTATAAACTGTTGTATGTCATAACGTCAAGCAAGACAATTTCTCCGTGCACTCCATAATATTATTCTACCTTTTCAGGTGGCTACCCGGTCCCTAATGCTATCCCTGATCGGCATAGTCCTGAGCTCATCAAATGTCACATGGATGGACGTGCGTCTCCCAGGGGTCTTACAACGACTGGCTGCCATGTACTTCATTGTGGGGGCTTTGGAGTGCGTCTTTATGAGGACCAGCCAGGATATCACACCAGGTAGGGCTGGGTACATCATTCAACCGGAAAAAATTAGTCATGGAGCGTTTGGTTATTCAGGGTAGAGTTAGAGGCACGAGACCATGTGGTTGATCACCAACCCGATAGATAGACTCCATTTGTTGCTCGAAATAATAGATCGTCAACCTTTTTTAACTTTTACACCAAGTTCAAACTTTGCTAGTTTTGTTTTTAAGTATAATTTGATTTATCTCGAGTTTCAACAATGAAAACTTGCGCAGCCTGCAACGTGCAGTTCAATGACGGAGTCCAATGTGGGAGCTGCAAGAAGCATCTGGATTTCGGATGTGCTAATATATCCGAAGCCGGATGGAGAAAGCTCGGCGCCAGCAGAATGGCGCAATGGAAGTGCCCCACCTGTCGAACGTCATCACCAGCTCTGGTTGCTCCTGAACCAGCCTCCCTCGAAACCATATTGAGTGAAATTCGGGATATGAAGCGCCAGTTGCTCAATTTGCCGACCCTGGTTGATGATATTCGCGTAATCAAGGACGAGTTAGCCGAGCTAAAAATTACTTGTGAAGGCACCAGCAGTAGGCTCGATGAATTTGACATTAGAATAGCGGAGGTTGAAGCAAAAGCATCGGAACTTGACAAACTTCAGGAAACAGTAAGTTGTTTGCAGACTGATTTAGAGAAATCCAGGTTCGAACTCGCAAAGTATGAACAGCGATCCCGATTGAACAACGTTGAAATCAAAGGAGTTCCTGTCAGAAAAGATGAAAATCTTTTTTAGGGTTCCGTACCTCAAAAGGAAAAAACGGAACCCTTATAGGATCACTTTGTTGTCCGTCTGTCTGTCTGTCAAGACCTTTTTTCTCAGGAACGCGTGGAGGTATCAAGCTGAAATTCATATCAAATACTCAAGTCTATGGTCTCTTGGAGCTGTGAAAAAATCAAACTTCTAAGTCAACGCGATCAAAAGATACTCCCGTTTATGCCGCAAATTTTCGACACTCGCAAGGGAATCAAAACCTACAGGGTACTTCCCGTGAACTCAGAATCTTGAAATTTGGTACGAAGCAACGTCTTATAGCATAGATAAAGGAATAATTACGAAAACCATAAATTTTTAGTTACATCAAGATACTCCCGTTTATGCCGCAAATTTTCGACACTCGCAAGGGAATCAAAACCTACAGGGTACTTCCCGTGAACTCAGAATCTTGAAATTTGGTACGAAGCAACGTCTTATAGCATAGATAAAGGAATAATTACGAAAACCATAAATTTTTAGTTACATCACATAATATATTTTTTTTACGGAACCCTCGGTGCGCGAGTCCGACTCGCACTTGTTCGATTATTGAAGCGATTGGCCGGAAGGTCAACTACAACTGCCCTAAATCACAGGTGAATTATATCTCAAGGGTGCCTATTTTTAATTCCAACGATAAACTAATCATTGTGAGTTTTTTGAACCGATATGTTAAAGAAGATTTTATCGCAGCTGCACGTGCCGTTAAAGACCTATCCACATCCCACATCGGGTTTCAGAGCACATCTCAGCGTATATATGTCAATGATCACCTGAGTGTTGAGTATAAGAAGCTATTAAGTAAAGTTAAGACCATTGCCAAGGAGAAATATTATGAATTCGTTTGGGTAAAGCATGGGAAAATCCATATATTGAAAAATGCTAATTGTAAAGTAGCTATTATACGTAAAGAATCCGATTTAAACAAGATTGTGTAAAGTGCTTCCTACTTATATTAAGTAATTTTTTAATCTCAGTTATATTTAATTCCTGTATTACATTTCAATTGCTTATATTTTTTGTGATTTTAAGTATCGCACTACTTGCTTACAAAAGGTTTACCACCTCTGACGCACCTACGATTTCGACACTCGTCTCTTATCGCGCTGTTTACTTCAAAGCCCAAATAAATTCCAATATGTTTGACCCGCTCTCGCTTGTACGCACCATGCATTATTGCTTGCTCTTTCGCACCGCTGTTTGCTACGTACTGTCGTATGACTTATGTTCACGCGCAAGTTTTTTCAAAGCTTACCTTCCTTGCATAATTATATTTTTATTGTACCTTATTATACATTATAATTCTAACTATTATTGTTTAACGAATGCTGTTATTGTAATAATCGTGTATCATATCGATTTATATTCAATGATTGATTACATCTTCAATGGCTAATAACATTAATAACTTAAACATATATTATCAGAACGTTCGAGGTCTTAGAACTAAAACTCATTCTTTTTATCGTCAAATGTCACTAAATTCCTATGATGTCATAGTACTTACCGAGACTTGGTTATTGGATGGCGTTTTAAGTTCTGAGTTCTTTGATGATCGGTACATTGTTTGGCGCCGCGACCGAGACTATGTTTTGACCGGGCAATCGCGGGGTGGGGGGGTACTCATTGCTACTCGTAGAGAATTATCTGTTATTTGCCAACCTAATTTTCACTCTACAGCGGAGGACCTCTGGATATCCATACACCTAAAAAATCGTATCACGAAGAAAAATATAACCTTGCATATCTGTGATATTTACTTATGCCAACAAAACTTAGGCCGTTCTTTTTCCTCACAACTTTCTAATTTTCTAGCTAAACTAAACCAAACAGTTATTAATAATATTTCTGATACCTTTCTCGTAGTAGGAGACTTTAATATGAGCGGTATTAGCTGGGTTCCATCTGATAACCTATGGTTTGTTCCATTGAACCCTAACAGTAACGACGAAGTTTTGCTTTGTGATGAATTATGCACTCTCGATCTTGGTCAGTATAACATGGTAACTAATAGATATGGTAGAATCCTAGACCTAGTCCTTTCCAATGAAAAAGTGAGTGTGACCGAATGTTCCAGCCCATTAGTGCCTATTGACGCCTATCACCCTGCTTTGTTGATTAATTTGGACCTATCTGTAACACCTCTGCTTGAATGTGCGCCTCGTACTCAATTCTTGTACGATAAAGGTGACTATGATTCTATCAGCAGAGACATTCGTAATACTGACTGGGAAACTGAGTTCTCCGCGCGGACAATTGACGACGCAGTCAACTTCTTTAATCAGTTTATTGTTGATTTACAAATAAAATATATTCCACAAAAACTGTCTCGGAATAAAAAGTATCCAACGTGGTATAGTCCGTCACTTATTAGAACAATTAAAGAAAAATATAAATACTTAAAAAGATTTAAAACCTATGGCAACTTATCTGATGAATCAACATTCAAGCTTCTTCGTGAAAGGGTGAAATCTATGGAATCCCAATGCTACCGTAACTATTTGGATCTTACTGAAAGTTCAATTAAAAACAACCCAAAATACTTTTGGACTTTTGTAAAAAAACGTCATAACTCAAACGCAGTCCCAAGCACATTGAACTATAACAGCGATACCTTGCGGACGGGGGAATCTATTTGTCAGGCTTTTTCGGAATACTTCCATTCTACTTTCCTCAATCCCAGTGTAAGTCATCCAATCTCTTCATCTCTTCTTAACGATTCCTCGAGCCTAACATCTGACATCTGCAGTATCATTGTTGAAACTGACGAAGTTGCTAACTTGCTTCGCAAGTTGGATACATGCAAATCGGCAGGTCCCGATAACATCCCATCTAAACTTCTTGTTCAGTGTGCGCCTTCGATAGCGCAACCTATTTCAATTTTATTCAGAAAATCTTTGAATACCTGTGTTGTACCACAAATATGGAAATCTGCGTTTATAACGCCTATCCACAAAAAAGGTGTTAAAACAGACATAGAAAATTACAGGCCGATATCCAAATTATGTATCATAGCAAAAGTCTTTGAGAGGATAATATATAATCAGGTTTATTCTGCTCTGAAAAATTCATTTAGCTCGTTCCAACACGGCTTCCTAAAAGGGAGGTCTACTGTCACGAACCTGATTCTCCTTAACGAATTTATAACCGAGGCCATGTGCAACGGTAAGCAGATTGACGTCGTCTATACGGACTATAGCAAAGCTTTTGATCGAATCGATCATAGCACTCTGATATCCAAATTAAATAGCATGGGAATCCGAGGCGATCTACTCAGATGGTTTTCTTCCTACCTTGTCAACAGGTCCCAAGCAGTGGTACTTAATAATTATATATCTAGCTGGGTCCCTGTTCCTAGTGGAGTCCCGCAGGGTTCATTGCTTGGTCCCTTGCTTTTCATAATCTACATAAACGACATCGAATCTTGCTTGACGTCATCGAAACTATTATGTTTTGCCGATGACATGAAAATTTATACCACAATTTCATCCCAGATCGACGAAACGGCACTCCAGAATGACCTACGCCGCCTGGAGGACTATTGCCAATTAAACAAGCTGGATCTTAATCCCGCTAAATGCTCGGTTATTACGTATTCTCGGAAGCGCTCAATCATTGCTACATCGTATACCTTAGGCGACCAAATTCTACCTAGATCAAATTCTATCCGTGATCTGGGGGTTCATCATGACTCCAAGCTTAGTTTTGAAAACCACGTTGATGCAATAGTCGCTAAGGCATCAAAATCACTGGGTTTCATAATGCGGTTATCCAAGTGCTTCACTCAAGCCAAAACTTTAAAAATACTATACTGCACTTTTGTTAGAAGCCACCTGGAATATGCGTCTGAGATATGGAACCCATGTTACCACAAATACATTGACCGCATTGAGAGCATCCAAAGAAGATTCATAAGGTATTTATGTTACCATCAAAAAGTACCGTATCATTCGGAAAACTACCACAACCTATGCAAAAAATATCATATATTACCGCTGTTCAAACGCCGCGAGATTTCTGACTGTGCGTGTTTGTTGAAAATTTTTAATAACACCATAAACTGTAGCGATATTTTGTCAAAATTTTATTTCAACGTTCCCTTGAAGTCTAAACGATACAATCCTCCTTTGTGTGCGCCATTTGCTTCAACTAATTATAGGCAAAATTCGTACATTGTGCGTGCAAGCAGAAACTTAAACAAACTTTGTAAACAGTACGATATAGATCCATTCCAAACTAGTGTGTCGTCAGCCAGGAAGAGCTTAAGTCGAAGTTTTTTCACGTAGTTCATTTTGATAAGATGGTTTTTATGCAGTGTGAGCAACATACATAGTAATTATGATGTAGTACCTTCTTTATAGTAACTTGATGTGAATGTCCGTAGAATTTAATTCTTTTTTCTTCTCTGTATTTTATAAGTGGAGACCTGTAATTGGCTTTCAGACTATTGTACTGTCCTTGATCTGTTTGTTTTAGCTGTAAGTCTCCCATGTTAACTAAATAAATAAATAAATAAATAAATAAATTAAATGTGTCACCAAGATCTCTCTGGCAGAATGTGCACGCCATACGGCCAATAGAGACCGGTGGAAAAGGATCGCGAAGGCAGCTACCGCAGTTTTGGGTAACCCCAACAACTCTGTAAAGAGTGAACAACTCAAGACCTAGCAAGAAGCCTGTGGCCATTGATATAATAAAACCCTAGATGCACAGTCTCGAGCAAAACAAACAGACGAAGCTGTCGCCAAAAACTCACCAATACACGCACTACTACATGTAGTTATCGTCACTATAAACATTTTTTTGGCAAATTCAACCTTACGCAGATTCCTTTTACAAAGCAGTTATAAAAAGCAATATAAAAAGTATTTTGTACGACCGTGCAGAGACGCGAGCGACGCGAGACTATTTGAAATGAGTTCATTGTGAACTCATTTTAAGCGGACGGTTTTGAGACGCGGAGTGCGTATCTTGGGTTTTATTATATCAATGCCTGTGGCCATAAGTTGATAATGGTCAACGTCCCTCTCATTGAGAGGAGGTCTGAGTCCCGCCAGTGGGAACATTACTACATACTTACATACTTTCTCCCTCCCCTATAACTACTTTACCTATAATGATTATAATGTTTCTCTGTAGGTCGTTCTCTATTCCGTGACATCAGCGCTGGTTGGCAGCAATGGCTTGCTACGCTCCTCCTCATTGCCATACAGGTAAATACATACTCTCACGCCCTTTTCCTATAGGGATAGGCAGAAACTACAGAACGCCACCTGCTAATATCCTTATATACTCATTTCGTCTCTTAATTATTCATACAGGTCAATTAATAGCGAGAAAATAATATGCTGTTTTTGTATTTAAGTCCTCCTGACCGTTTTCGGTCATAGCCTGATCGCGCCAGGACTCAGCCGAACCTTATCTCGGGCCCATGGAAGACAGGTCTCCGAACAGCTGCCGTCCTAACGGGATCAAATAGACGCGATACGCGCCTCCGAACAATATTACAATTTCTGAACTTACAGCTACCCTTACCTCATTTCTTCGAGCCGGTCTCACTTCCTTGACCCCTCGCAAGTTGTGTAACTGTGTATGTGTATAATGAGTGTATATGACCTTGCGATGGTTTGCTGGTAGTTCCGGACGATTCTTCCACGTCGCTGCAAGCCACGCCGTTAACGCGAGCCACCACACTCACTCCGTATTAGTCTAACCACAAAAGCCTCGGTGCTTTCCCAATAGCACTCCCGTGACAAGGCAAACCAATGATATTATCAATAACCCGTTCGACATTCACAGCGTCGCTAGCCGTACTGCTTAACTAGTATAATTGGGTGCCGCGAAATGACTCCACAAGTCGATTTAATCAATGCGCGTGCGCTTTCACCCGTGATTCTATGGCTACTATAATATTCGTTCGACGCCCAGCGCGACTCAATACGAACTACTATTCACGCCGAGCCCAGCGCTCGACCTCTACCTCCGCCCCTTCGCCCCTGTCGCACCGAGGCGGAGAAAATCAAAAATCTGAAGGTAGATTATAAACAATCACCCCCCCCGGACCGACCCGTTGTCGGTCCGCTCAAACTCCCGGGAGTCGAGATAAAGTTGAAACTGCCCGTCTAAGGATCGAGTCCCTCACCTGGACGTCTGCGATCCTTGGAAACCCATCCTTGCCCGTAATCAGGTTAACAATGCGCCCCCGTCGCCAACACAACGGTGATAGGTTAGCATCCTTAACCAGAACGAGGTCTCCAACGCAGGGTGGGGTCGTCCTGTCCGTCCACTTAACGCGTTGCTGTAGAATATGCAAATACTCCAGCGACCATCGCTTCCAAAAATTTTGGCTCATTAGCCGTAACATCTGATACCGTGACAACCGGTACAACTTGACATCAGTATACGGATATTCCGGCAAGGCGTTAAGTGGTTGGCCAATCAAAAAATGACCTGGGGTCATGGCCTCAAGGTCATTCGGGTCAGCGCTCAACGGGCACAAAGGTCGCGAGTTTAAGACCGCCTCAATTCTGCAAAACACCGTTGACAACTCCTCAAAGGTGAGAATCGTTGAGCCGATGACCCGATACAAGTGAGTCTTGGAAGACTTGACTACTGCCTCGAAAATTCCACCCCAGTGGGGGCATCCAGGTGGACTAAAATACCACGAAATGCCCCGACTGGCGAGGCCCGTGCCAATCTCTCGCTCATTCTGACTTAAAAACAATACAATTTCCTTTAAGCACCGGTCGGCGCCCTTGAAGTTGGTACCACAGTCCGACCGAATCAGTGACGGTACTCCCCGTCTAGAAACAAATCGATCTAACGCCGCCAGAAAGGCCTCCGTAGAGAGATCGGCCACCAATTCCAAATGAACGGCCTTGGTCGCCAGACACACGAAGACACACAGATATGCCTTAACCGACTTCGCGTTGCGAAGGTGCGATGTCTTGACCATGAAAGGCCCCGCGAAATCTGTCCCTACGCCAGCAAATGGCTGAGCCTCCGTGACTCGATCGGCCGGGAGATCTCCCATTTGTGGCTGCATTGTGGCTGCCTTGAGTCGGTCAAGGCAAGCAACGAAACACAACGCTCCGTATGATTCTGCGGGCCGATAAACCAAAGCTTCTGAATGAAGCACTTTCCCATGAACGTGACCGGCGCGATCCAACCGGTTGGATCGAACGTTCGTGCGATAGTCGAAAGGACCGATCGCTTGGTCCAGGTCTTCGACAGCAACTCGGCCTCACAACTGTATGTGAAGGCATCCTGACTCGGTCGATACTGGACCCCTAAAATGGCCAACGCATGAAGATTCTCCGAATCCTCAAACAAATGCGGGTCTTGTTGATACTCAGTTGGCAGTCCTGCCAGTACCTCTGGGCAGTTCGACAGCCATTTCCTGAGTTCATAGCCACCGGAGGCCATGAGCGCCACCAATTCATCCCTTAAGATGAGCGCCTGCTCAATACTGTCTGAGCCCGTACAAATGTCGTCTACATAGACGTCCCTATCAATGACAGCAGCCGCGCGGGGAAAGCGGAGCCGTTCTTGATCAGCCAGTTCTCGTAGCGTACGCATGGCTACATATGGGCTGGGCTTTAATCCGTACGTGTTTGTGTTGAGCTCGTACGTGACCATCGGTTCTTCTGGGCTCTCTCGCCACAATATCAGCTGGAACCGACGGTCGTCTGGATGAATCTCAGTTTGACGAAACATCATCCGTACGTCCGTAACGAAGACAACCTGGTGTCTCCTGAAGTCCGTGAGAATGTCTGCAATGTCTCTGGTCAGCTTAGGACCAGCATGGAGACATTGATTCAGGGACACCCCGCTAGACGTCTCCGCGCTCCCGTCGAACACGACCCTAATCTTTGAGTCAGGTGTCTTCAAAACAGCATGATGAGGCAACACATAATGCTCCTCATGACGATAGTCAACCCTGGACACCGACATGTGACCCAACGTCAGGTATTCGCGCATGAACTCCACATACTTCTGTCGGAAGTTGGAGTCCCGCTTCATGCGCCTTTCCATTGCCACTAACCGCTTTTCTGCCAGACTCCATGAGCTCCCCAGCGGAGGTCGAATTGACAGAAATGGCAACCTTGTCATAAATCTACCCGATGGGAGGCGCACCGTGTTAAATCGATAGAATGTTTCGCACTCCTCATCACGTGGGTTATTTCTAAGAGCGGTGGGTGGCTCTTCCGTTGCCCAGAACCGTTGCAGGACGTCGGATAACACGCTGCCATAATATATGGAGCTATAATCCGTTGAGTGCTGTGGTTCCCGTACTGGGCCCAATAACGCGTAACCACCTGCGGTACGCATGGCCACAACCCCGTTTGGTTGCAGCTCCCGTTTGCCGCTTCGGAGCAGCTTCCCGAGGACGTCAGACCCAAGCAAGACGTCCACCCGTCCGGGGATCGCGAAGTGGGGATCGGCTAACTCCAATCCATTGGTCAACCCCTTTACCGCAGACGGTAACCGAGTCTGAGGGAGGACCCCAACCACTTCGTCCAAAACGATCGCCGTGGCATTCACCCGCGTGACCGATGCCGTGTCACCCATCTCGAACAGGAATGTCGTCTGACCCCTGAGGTGAGGCACCCGATTGCCACCTATACCTACGGCGCCATCCCGTGATGGCTCTAATGTAAGGCCCAGCTTTTTCACTAAACAGCTGGACACAATACAACCTTGTGCCCCTGAATCTAACAGTGCTCGCACGTGCACCGGCTGTCCGTCAGTACCCCTGACAGTAATCCTAGCCGTCGGTAAT
This sequence comes from Diarsia mendica, assembly GCA_949316265.1. NCBI lineage: Eukaryota > Metazoa > Arthropoda > Insecta > Lepidoptera > Noctuidae > Diarsia > Diarsia mendica. The sequence continues at coordinate 6,189,290 of OX438898.1, forward strand.
AATACCGTTACTGTCGGGGTGGGCACCACTGACGAACAGGCTGCTAGTTGCTAATAGGAGGCACCTCCCTCCTCCCCTGCCGGAGGGGGAGTAAATACTGTCCCAGTATACGGGTCCCAACCCGGGTAGTAACCCTCCCGACCCATCGGTGACATCCGTGCCGGTCGGAAGTAGCCTACTGGCATCCTTCCGAACGGTGGCGGGCGCGCCGTCAGCCGAGGGCGTTCTGCGAGAGGCGGGGAGAAGCGACTACTCGGGGGTGGCAACATGCCCCCCAACGCATTCAAGTACGCCGCGTAACCCGTCTGTACTACCTCCGGGCCCCTGCCCGAGTCTCGGTGCCTATCCCCCCCCCGCGGGGAAGACGACGGTATCGGGTTGTGCTCTGGATCAGCCCTTGGCCCACCCCCCCGAGGGGGCGGCGACCGCTGATTCCTGGCCGACCCACCCCCCCTAGGGGGGGGTGACCGACCACCCGAATCTGGCTTAGGAGAGGGGGGGTGACCTCCCGGCGAGGCTCCGTGCACCTCCCTACTCTCCGCCAGGCATAGCAACTCGTGATGGGCTCCTCCGCAGGTTCCACAGTTAGTGGTCCTGTGGCACTCACGTACAAAGTGAGTCCCCAAGCAGCGGAAGCACAAATAGCGCTGCTTGACCACCCCTCTTCGTCTATGCACCCGCTGCGCCTTAAAGTCCGCGCATGCGGCGAGACCGTGCCCTTCCTTCCGACAGAAGGCGCACACTTCCGATTGGAGGGCGTGGTATTTCTTCCCCCCCCGACGGGGCTCAACCGGCTTGGGCCCGCTCGTACGTCGGGTTGACGGAGGAGGGTGCGACGTGGATGCCCCTTGGCAATCCGCCCGCCGGCACTCGCCTTCTAAAAACACCCTCAAGTCATCGTAACTTGGGAGGTGGTCCGTCGATTCGCCACCATGTGACTGCTCAAAGCGCGCCACCACGTCGATCGGCAACTTCCGTAAAACCCTATTGACGATGATATATTTATTGTCCCCTAACGACAACTTAAGTCGATCTAACGTGTTCACCGCAACCGTGACCGGATTAAGGATTTTCGACCTTATTTCGTACACGTTAGACACCTTCGGGATTTCAAAAATCTTATCAATGAGGCCATCAACTATTAATCGCCGATTATCATATCGGTCGATTAATAGGCCCCATGCCGTCTCATAACTGGCGTCCGTAATCTCCAGGTGGGTCAAGATGTCGTGCGGCTCACCGTTAAGCCTACCCATTAATTGAGCCATCTTGTAGGCGGGCGAGAGATCCGTACGCGAATGCACGACACTATTAAAAATATCGCGGAATCGCGGCCAATCGGCATACTCGCCGCTAAACTCGGGTACATGTACTGGTGGCAACGGCGCCTGAATTCCTACGCCTGCTGGCCGACATGATTCCCTGACGTCACCCATGCGCGATCGCTCAATGTCGGCCGCCGCCTGGATTATGCTCATGGACATTTCCCCACACTGGTCCACATTGCCCCGTACCACCTGAGCATCCTTGTCCACCGACGACAGATCCGTCGATTCGAGACATGCTAAATACTCAGCGTGACACTTTAACACGGCGTCATATCGTTCGTCAACTTGCCGAGCGCGTGACAATAACGCATCTTCACGATCGGTGCGACCTACCAACGTAACAACCGATGAAAACCATCTCAATTCAGCTTCGATTCTGGCTGCGATAGTTTTCGTTACTGACGGAGCCATAGTACCAACTTCAATACGCGATTATGCAATAATAAATAACAATAACCAAAAAAAATAACAATTATTGTATCCGGAATTAACAATAATAATATATTCGTTGAGTGAATAAATCTACGACGCTATGCCAACTCTTGAACTTATTCCTCTACGTGCTCTAGAGGTTATTCCTCTATGTCTCAAATGTTGACAATCATAACACGATTTGTGATGAGGTTATATTTGTGCGTAACCGAACGTAAATAACAAATTATTTTATCAACGAATATTCACATTCCATGTACTTATTATTAATAACGCCAAACTCAACTTGAGGCGTACACTGGTATGTAGGTCAATGTACTACTACCTACAAGTTGAATTTGTACATGAACACAATTTTTACAAAGTAAATTGGTACCAAGTACCTACTACTTTTTACAAAGTGGGTATAACCACTGCTCTGCTACCAGATTTTGATCGCGCCAGGACTCAGCCGAACCTTATCTCGGGCCCATGGAAGACAGGTCTCCGAACAGCTGCCGTCCTAACGGGATCAAATAGACGCGATACGCGCCTCCGAACAATATTACAATTTCTGAACTTACAGCTACCCTTACCTCATTTCTTCGAGCCGGTCTCACTTCCTTGACCCCTCGCAAGTTGTGTAACTGTGTATGTGTATAATGAGTGTATATGACCTTGCGATGGTTTGCTGGTAGTTCCGGACGATTCTTCCACGTCGCTGCAAGCCACGCCGTTAACGCGAGCCACCACACTCACTCCGTATTAGTCTAACCACAAAAGCCTCGGTGCTTTCCCAATAGCACTCCCGTGACAAGGCAAACCAATGATATTATCAATAACCCGTTCGACATTCACAGCGTCGCTAGCCGTACTGCTTAACTAGTATAATTGGGTGCCGCGAAATGACTCCACAAGTCGATTTAATCAATGCGCGTGCGCTTTCACCCGTGATTCTATGGCTACTATAATATTCGTTCGACGCCCAGCGCGACTCAATACGAACTACTATTCACGCCGAGCCCAGCGCTCGACCTCTACCTCCGCCCCTTCGCCCCTGTCGCACCGAGGCGGAGAAAATCAAAAATCTGAAGGTAGATTATAAACATAGCCTATTTCTGCTGTATTTCGCCATGGATGTAGGAGATATTTTTGTGCAGGCGTGTGAGGAGATACGAGAGGTCACTCTTTTCCCTCTCTCTTCTAGTCCTTAGGGATGGCAATCACGGAGACAGATCAGGCGCAGAACAGAGACCACAACAGTGCAGTGTAGTGTATGAACAGACTACTATGGTGTTGTTCCACAAACGATGGGACACTTGTCCTGTTGCGAGCCTATTGCCATCAATCGGGCACAAATCCAGACTCCGTGGCTGTAACTGAGAAATTACTGATGGACAAACTTAATAATAAATACTACAAGGTCCCATACTACTGGTTTGGTACTACTATAAGGTCCAATTAAAATAGGTGGACAAATTTTAACACAGCGTTCAGTAAGCCTAACTAAAGACATCTAAACAAAAAAAACACTATATAAAGTGATTTTATTTTGACTATAAAAGTAGGTATTTTAATGCCTTTTTCTTATGATTTTTTTACTATTGTCCTTATTTTAGCGGTATGAATGATTTCTAAAATTTTGTCCACCTATTTTAATGGGACCTTATATACTTGGGGATCGTCCTCCACATTTATTTTACAGATAATTTTATTATCAATTTTGTTCTCAGGTGTGCATAACCCTGTTGGTCCCGGCACCGGGCTGTCCGCGCGGCTACATGGGTCCGGGCGGACTGCACATGTCTGCTGTCAGCAATGTGTCGCTGCAGAACTGTACTGCTGGCATCGCTGGCTATATCGACCGGTATGTATTATGTTACTTTACGACAGTAATCCTCATTGTCCGAGGTTCGGACTGTTCGAGTGAGATACATGAAGGAACATGGATGGATTTTTAGTCAGTATTTGTCTCCCAATGTGTTTCCCATCCACAAAAAAGGAATACACCTAATAGTACACCTACCATTTCCCCTGATATGTTTATAGTGAGCATAAACTAACTTAAATCAGCATCGAACCGTTCTGTGTTCATATATATATATATTTTTTAAACGTTGCCCCACACTAGGAATTTCTCCTGTATCGTGCGTTCACAAACATTTAAACTCACATACACAAATACCCAGACCCGAGACAACTATTTGTAGGCCATACAAATATTTGTTCCGTGCGGGGATCGAACCCGCGACACGCAGCGCAGCAGTCCAATCGCTTAGCCACTGCGCCAACCGTGCCGTCCAGCAGTCTTTAGACCAGGCTGTCAGCAGAGTTAATAGTTATTTTTTTATCGGTTTGGGTTGTGAATTGTGGACACCAAATTGGCAAGCCTGCCACACTATTTTCAAACCAATGTAACTCCTGTGCGCCAGAATCAACAGTGGTGACTACCAGAAAAGCGCCGAGATAATGAAGCTAGACGAAGTCCTAGTGTCTTGGGTCCCGCAACGAAATTAATCAGAAAATAATAGCGGAAGTGTTAGAAATAGTACATTGTAATACAAGGGCCTAAAATGACCCATTATATACGAGTTAGTTTTACTACCGAGCTTTAGCGAGATAGTAAATAGGAACCGAGTTATAATGGGATTTTAGCGCCGTGTGTTACACTGTACTTTTCACTACGATTGCGAGAAAATAAAATAACCATGTTCAATATGAGTTTATTTTATTAAAAATTAAATTCAATTTATTAATACAATTCCAAAAATTTCGCGCCAATACCTTTTTTTATTTCTTCTGTAGCTGCAATGCAACGCACACATTCTACCAAAGAGTTCGGCATTCAGCGCGTTTAGTTACATTTTTAAAAATAAAACATTTTTTTTACTTGAAACTAAATCACGCACCAGCTGGCTGAACAAGTTGTCGTACGAGATTTACTTTTAGCCCTAGGGCAATATTATATGCAATTTTACGCCCGCTCTGGTATGCTATTATGACGTTCTTTTTGAGCAAGAGGAGTGAAAAATATAATTTAACCAGATGGTCGCTCCATGTAAAATACTGATATATTCAGTTTTTATTCCCATCATATTTTCTGTCATCCAAACAGTTTTTAATACCCATATCTCTGTTCCAGAGTGATCCTAGGCTCAGCCCACCTATACAAACGCGGCACGTTCCAGGCGACGTACCACACGACGGTCCCGCACGACCCTGAGGGTATCCTGGGCGTACTGTCCGGAGTGCTGGTCGTGCAGGCTGGCGCACACGCTACTAGGATCATGCTGGCTTATAACCACGCCAGGTAATGTTGTACAACTTGTTATTTTTATATATCCTATCTCCTAGCCTAGGTGAAATTCTTTCAAGGCGAAATGAGGAAAACAAAATAGTACATTGTTCACCGAGAGGAGAAAGTGACCGATTACCGTCGAGGCTCGAGGGTGTCGTTTAAAGCCCGGAGCCCTAGGCGAGGGCTTTAAAACACCCGAGATCGGGAATCGCACTTTCTCTCGAGTGATACATAGTGCTTTATACTACACCAACGAGGACAATAAAAAACTAAATTCTAAGTCAAATTGAAAATGGCGCCAATGGCGTCTGCAATTGTCACATGTTCTTTTTTCAAATTGTTGCAGTTAGTGAATATGAGCGGGAGAGAAAAGTGTATGAAAATCCATTCTCTCCCGCTCAGATGCGTTTTCTCCCCGCATTTTTGTTCGATATGCAATGACGTACTTTCTACCGTAACTTTGATAAAGTATCAAGGTACTTTCCAAGCAAGTGTAGTATAAATATACTTTCTCGGGTGATATGACCCAGATGAACATAGTGGAATTAACTAACTCTTACCTCCGTATTTATAGTCAAGTTCAAGTAATTACTTGGAACTTAAGTAATTACTTATGCATACATTTTTTGCAACGGGCAAGATTTTAAGCGAAGTTAGAACCGTCAATGAAAGCAAACCTAAGAATTCTAACTTTAGATAGTTCTAACATCAAGGAATTACTAAATTACAGAGAAATAATCGTATCTTAAACAATGACTTTTACTCAAGTAATTACTATGACTTGTTTATAGATACGGGTGTTAGAATTTTATTCTATAGGTAAAATTAATACAAAAAATCTTAGATGCAATGCATAGTTTCTTCGAAGGTCTTAGTTGATATTGACTGCTTATCTGACTTCCCATTTAGCATGGGTAACACAATACCACTTGGTAAGATTGGTTGCCATATTTTCAAGCCACTGACTATATGTAACGACTGTCAAAGATTTACAAATGAACGCCGGGACCAGCAGCTTAATATTGTTACAACGGTCATCTAGAATCTTCGAGAAACCTCGCTAATAACTGTGAAGTACTTATAGACTCGCGTTAATTCTAGTAGGTAGTAGTAAGTACCTACTTGCAGTCCGTAGGTAGTTAAGCGGCGCGCAGCCCGTAGGTATAGTTCCATTGTATGTCATTGTAATTTCGACCGTATGCCGAGGGCGAAAAGTAACTTCTTCATTGTCGGTTCTTTTATCTTTAAGTTTATTTTTTTGTTAATGTTTTTTTGGTAGTGATTTTATTTATCCCATACCCAGCTCGTAACAATATGCTTCTCGAGGCACCGAGAAAACACAGTATTACCCAACACGTCTACGGACCACCCTAGCGCAAACGCGATTTTCCCTAAAGATCCACTCGAGTGGTTGTTATTACTCAGCCTCAAGCTCCTTAATTAAAAAAAAAAACTCTATAATTATAAAAATTAATATCTGTTTGTCTGTTCTCACCTTATGTAGTCTCCGGACCATTGACTTTCCAAAGTTTCTGAAAAAAAAAAAACTTGCTAATCCTTTATTTATTTATTTTTATCCACAGGGCCCGCATAATGCGTTGGGTATTCTGGTCCCTGATCTTCGGCATCTCCGGCGGAGCTCTGTCCATGTTCTCAAAGAACGGAGGTCCTATTCCCGTCAACAAGAACCTGTGGTCGGTGTCGTACTGCCTGGTGACGTCATCGATGGCTCTGTTCCTGCAAGCCGGGCTGTACTTCATTGTGGACCTTAAGACCAAGTGGGGAGGCAGGCCGCTGTATTATGCTGGTGAGTGTAGGGTTGTTTTGGGCTTTGTGGCTCTAATTTGGGGCTCTGTGGAACTTATTTAGGGCTTTGGGGCCCTAAGGCGCGGGCCACACATAAATGACGTCGGACGAGGACACGGCGCGGGCGGCTTACCATTCCATTCAAAGAATAGTGGCAAACGCTCGAACAATTTTTTGTTGACATTTTTTTTTTTTTCGTCAGCTTATGGAAAAAATATATTTGTATAGAGTTTGAATTCCTGAACAGTTTTGTCTTCAGTTATATTTTTATAGGTACGCCAGAATTAAAGATATTCCTGTTTAAAGTTTTAGAGGTTATGTTGTATTAACAATGGACTAATCGAAAAAGAACTATAGAAATACAAAATAAACTACGGACGTTTTCAGAATGTTAAAGCCCGGTGTCGGTCGCAAGCTTAGCGGACCCATTAATGACTTCTTTTACCTACCTCGCAATAGAAAACTTCTTACGTGTGTGTTTCCACAAACACCAACGAAACACCAACAAAGAGTCGAGTGGAAACGAGTAAAAATGAGCTTGCTCTGCTACGCCAGAATTAAAGATATTCCTGTTTAAAGTTTTAGAGGTTATGTCGTACAAACAACGGACTAACTTACCCTTTAAATATAGATAGAAATGCATTTACACATTATAAAGTACGGACTACCGTATTCAGAATACTAAGTTCAACCGATGCAAGATACCGCGGCCTCGACATAAAGGGCTAAGAAGGAACATGGGTGGTTTTTAGTCAGTAGAAGTCTGACACTCCTTTTCGCTGTCCAAGAGCGGGAGGGGTTATTTGTTGATTTCCCAACCACCCCAAAAAAAAAGGTTTACCTACCCTTACCATTTTAGTAGATACAGAAAAACACGTTTAACACAATTTATTTATTTAGAATAGGTACACTAATACATAGTATGCACATTTCACAATCATTCATGACAATATGCAGACTAGGGATGTTATGGTATCAATTGCATAACTCTCCTAAGTACAATAAAGCTATATCATCGTAAAGTTATAGAAATAAAATATGTAATAGAAAACTAAACATCTTTGCTATTCGTCTATAATTGGCTAACTCCACAACTTGTGTTGGATCTGGTTGGGTTGATGCATCAGCATCAGGCTGGATTACATTTTCTTGTGGTTGCACATCGTCAGTTGTGTCTAGCTGAGGACTACTTTCATCTTGACTATTCATACGTAGGACTTCTCTTCTTGTGCGTAACCAGCACGCATGGCAAACACGTTGTATAATGCTTGTAGGCCTTACACGGCTACCCATCGTGATATTCAATTCGATGTACACACAATAAAGTCCAAAGTAAGAGGCAGAATCGGAATCCAGAGTCATCCTTAGGCAAGTCACACAGGGAACAGTAAATATCAGAGTTCATAAGCATAACTAGTCGATGAATTAGAAAATCGCGGAGAATCGATGGAAAATAATATAATGAGATGCTCGTGCAGACTATGACAAGCTGTCAGTTCAGTACAGTTGACAATTGAAATGTCTTTTAACTTACAAAGGTTTATTACATGCCAATATTAAAAGCATAGCTAAGTCAAAAGTTGTAAAGTCAAGTCAGATAGAAAAAATAAATTAAGCTATGATTATTCATTATCACCTGTAATCTAGTCAATTGAGCTCATAATTATGATGATTTTTTTTCCAGCGATTGATAGGCCTTAAGCTTGATTTGATAAAACTAAGTAAATTATTTCGTCGGTATCTATCACGGTGACTTAAGTAGACGCTTATTAATTCCATCAGCTATAATATAGCCACTGTTCTTTCATACCAAGTGCATAGAAATAAAGCGCAATTTAGAATACGCGCGCTGCGTGTCATATCCACGCCCGAGCCACGTCGTTCCGTGTGCCGACAAAGTGCCCGTGTCATGTCCGCGCCCGACGCCATTTTGTGTGTGGCCTGCGCCTAAGGGGCAATAAAATAATAAAAATCATCTGGCTCGCGAGTTTGTCGAAATGGGGGACGTGAGTACAGAATAGAATAGAATAGCATTTATTTGCAAATATGGGTTATACATATTAAGTAGGTAGTAGGTTTTTATCACAGTTCTGCCATATTTCACCATTCGGCATGCAAACATTTTCATTATATTATTATAACACTAGCTGACCCACGCAACTTCGTCTGCATCACATAAATATAGCTATAACCTTTCTCGATATATCGACTATCCGACATTAATTAAGCTAAATCGTAACAAACAAACAATCTTATCTTTCCTCTTTATTACAATAGTTTAAATGGTTTAGATTAGCTTAGATTATATTAAAGTGTGAATTACTATAAAATCTATCTCATATAACACTCTGTACTTGTAAACATTATGATGCAGTAAATATTTTGAATTTCCCGGAGGCCAGCCAGAATCCCCAGTACCTACATTGCGACGTAACCCGCGTAATTATTTTTCCGCGCGGGTATTTTTACATTGCGATATCTTCTAAGATATTTGTTTAAACTGTATAGAGTAAAGAGCACAAATATTTTATATTAAATTTACGTTCTAACGAACACACTTATTTAGATATAGATTAATACCATATGGGTTAAATAAGCTTCGCAAAAAATAATTCTTTTTAACCTAACATTTTAATAGTAAAAAATGGTTACAGTGAGTCAATCTTAAAAGATAGACAGATGCTGTCGCGGACTTTTTTTTAGAACTTTTAAAGACGAATAATTACTTCATACATAATATTCTCATAACTTAAACCGTTTTCGCAGCGCACGCAACGGAAGCTCTCAGAAAGGAATTTTCTTTTCCCGTTTTTGCAACATTTCTCATTTATGCTCCGCTCCTATTGGTAGTAGCGTGATGTTATATAGCTTATAACCTTCCTCGATAAATGAACTATCCAACACAAAAAGAATTTTTCAAATCCAACCAGTAGTTCCAGAGTTTATCGCGTTCAAACAAACAAACAAACAAACTCTTCAGCTTTATAATATTAGTATAGATTGTTAAAATTTAAATTCATATTGGAACATTAAAGTAAATATGTCACTGTCATTAAATAAAATTATTAAAATTCAAATATTCATTAGAAATGTCAACTTAATTATTACATTTTAAACAGTAGTCATTTGTGTCGATAGTCGTGTCGGCTAATGGCTTAATAGCCAAAAGCCTCGAGCAACATCTAGCAGGCTCTCGGCTGGGCTTTATTCAGAAAGCAGTACTTCTGGATACTGCGCGTATTGTCAGGAGGTTTCTCTCTCAAGAGCCCTGACCACCATATTTTTATATTATTTCATGTTTTTTTAGAATTCTTTCTTTCTTTTTCTTTGTTTTAAAAACGTTGCCCCACACTAGGAATTTCTCCTGTATCGTGGGTGCGTTCACAAACATTTAAACTCACATACACAAATACCCAGACCCGGAACAACTATCTGTAGGTCATACAAATATTTGTTCCGTGCGGGGATCGAACCCGCGACACGCAGCGCAGCAGTCCATTGCTTGAGCCACTGCGCTAACCGTGCCGTCAATTACTTACAATTACTTAAGTTATTGAAAGACTGACCAGGGGGTCTAAAATGGCCACTTTTGCAGATCATAATGTGAATTGCGTTTAAAAGCGTAAAATGGACCTTTCATAATAAAAACTGCGTCTGTGACTATTTTACGAATGTTAACGCAATTCATATTATTTTCCTATTAAGATGTATTTTACTAAATTGTTACAGACGCAGTTATTATAATGAAAGGTCCATTTTACGCTTTTTAACGCAATTCATATTATGATCTGTGTTGGGGATCAGTTGTTCCGTCGGTGTTAAAATTGAATAAGGCGTGATGATTTGAGACGTATATTGTTTTCCTTCAAATTAAAATTACATGATTACAGACTGCACTGTGGGTTCTGTATGAATGGATGATGGATGTGACTTGAAGGAAGAGAGAAGGTTAAAAAGGCTGATTCTATACAAAACAAAGTTTTTATAGCTGCGGTGAATTAGCGATCCGTGGAAGGGGCCGCGCGACACTGGCTCCGCCTGATGTGGTGATGAATGTGTGAACCCTTTTGCCAGCTTGAATGCTCAGCGGTCACCAGGTTCGGCGCGCTGATGATAGGTGGCGCCAGCGGTTGGCATGAACATGCCCCCGGCCTTGGAAGCGCTGCTTCCAAAATGGTTCCCGGCACGGAGTCAGGCGTCGCCGCTCACAGGTTGTGGAGGCAGCGGGCAGATCTTGGAGAAGGCACGCCTGATCGTGCCAGCAGCTGTCCTGATGTCAGCCACTCGTGCTATGCCGTCTCCGCCTGGAATGACACGTAGAATGCGACCGAGCCGCCACCTCAATGGTGGCAACTGGTCGTCCTTGATGAGGACAAGGCTGTCCAAGGTGATGTCCTCCTGCTTGGTCTTCCACTTGGTTCGCTGTTGCAGCTCAGAGATGTATTCTGTAGACCAGCGACGCCAGAAGTGCTGCCGCAGTTGCTCGATGCGCTCGTAGCGTGTCAGACTCGAAGTTGGCTGGTCTGGAAAATTCCTTGAAGGTGGCGACGTTAACGGTCGGCCAATGAGGAAGTGTGAGGGGGTGAGGGGGGAAAGGTCAGAAGGGTCTGAGGAAAGAGGTGACATTGGACGGGAATTTAAGACAGCTTCGATTTGTGTCAAAGCCGTGGAAAATTCCTCGTAAGTTAGTCGCGCGTTACCTACTATGCGTCTCAGGTGATACTTGCATGACTTCACCCCGCCCTCCCATAGTCCGCCAAAGTGTGGAGAATAAGGAGGAATAAATCGAAATTCAATGCTATTAGTGGAAGCGTAATCAATAATGGCTTCTGATTCCTTTTCTAAAAATAAAGGAAACTCCTTTTCCGCGCCCACAAAGTTTCTACCGTTATCAGAGAAGATAGTGCGAGGCGTACCTCGCCGGCTAATGAAACGTTTTAGTGCTAATATGTAGTCGTTTGTAGATAAACTAGTAACGAGTTCCAAATGCATGGCTCTAGTCGTGAAACAAATAAAAAGACAAATGTATGCCTTAGTGAGTCTAGAACCTCTGCCCTTTCTGGATAATATGAAAACTGGCCCCGCATAGTCTACACCGGTTCGCATAAACGGGTAACCAGGTTCTAACCGCTCGGAAGGTAAGTTGCCCATGAGAGGTGCTAATGTCTTACCCCGATTACGTGTGCACGATATACATTCGTGTACTATTTTTCTAGCGAGATTTCTAGCGTTCAACGGCCACCAACGTTCACGCATGTTAGCTAATAAAAGTTGAGGTCCGGCATGTAATAATCGTGCATGCTCGTGCTTAAATAAACAAATCGTGAATGGATGCTTACTGCATAATAAAATCGGATGTTTTTTATCGTAGGTGAAGTCGGATGAATTACATATTCGACCGCCAACCCGAATTATTTTATGTTCATCAATAAAAACATTTAAACTTGAAATCCTATTATATTGTTTACAATTTCGCTTGATAGGAATTTGAGCCAATAAGTTATTCAAAATATCTGGAAAAGAATTCCTTTGCACGAGTATAATTAACATTCTCAGCGCGGCGTCCAACTCGTTTACTGATAAGAAACCGGTTTGTCGCTTGGCGCGGTCCGCCCGCCTGAGGCTTAAGTTATTTATGAATCTAAGTACGTAGCTACCTACCCGTACAAGTTTAGTGAATGAAACGTATTTATCGAATTTGAATATGTCTTCCGTGATGATGCGAGCGATGACGTCATCGTCGCACTCTAATGCTAACTGTCTAATACAGCGCATACTTAAATATGGTGCTGACGCAGTTCCGTACGTGACTGTATTTAGTTGATATGTGTCTAACGGATCTGAAGGATTATCCCGCCACAATATTAATTGTAGTGACCTTTGGTCATGCTGGAGAAGAACTTGACGAAACATTTTCTCCACGTCTGCACAAGCTACATATTTATATTGTCTAAATCGTAACAAAATCGAGAAAATATCGTTTTGTAACGCGGGTCCCGGGTACTGAATATCGTTTAATGATTTATTCGAGCTAGTGACGGCACTAGCATCAAATACAACGCGTAGTTTTGTTGTTGAACTAGATTCCTTGACAACACCATGATGTGGAAGATAATAATTTGGTTGACTACAAGTCTCCAACTTGGACATGTGACCTAAATCATTGTATTCACGCATGAAGTTAGAATATAAATGTTTAAGCTCTGGTAAACGATCGAGTTTACGCTCCAAGGTTAAAAATCGTTTCGTTGCTGACGTGTAAGAATCACCTAGGGCATCTGGTGCCTCTTTCAACGGTATACGAACCGAAAATCTACCGTTTTCAACGCGTTTTGTAGTGTTATTGAATATGTTTTCGCAGGTGCGTTCATCATCTGTTAAGGGTGCGCATGATGATGAAGGAATGTTTTCGAGTTCCCAAAACAGCCGGAGTTGTTTATCGATCTCCTGACTGAAGTGGCAATGAACGTGAGCAGGTTTTGGGCTCCTCGCGAGCACAGGACCGGACAATAACCATCCTAATTTTGAATTTTGTAGGAATGGGCCACTTGCTAGACGTATTTTGTCTGTTTCTAGAAGATCCCAAAATCTATCCGCGCCGATCAACAAGTCAATTTCTGAACTTACGTTAAACGTCGGATCTGCTAATTGTAAGAACTCAGGTATATATATATTACCGGCTTCGATGTTTATCGTAGGCAAACTGGATGTTATGCATGGCAAGATTAAACAGCGAAGCTTGGTATTGAAATCGCTTAATTTTGAACGTATTGTGACGTCACATGAATGCTGTGATTGCGAGACTGACTGTCCCACACCCGATATTTGAATAGTGGACTGTATATATAACGCATTTATTTTTTTTGCTAATTTTTCTGTTATGAAACAGTTCTGGCTTCCGTTATCTAAGAGCGCGCGGGCCGTATGATACACGTTATTATTATCAGCTACTTCAATTAACGCCGTAGAGAGCAAAACAGTACTTATTAATTTAAATCCGGTAGTGTTTGCTTCACCCATGACTGTAGGGCTCGAGTCGTCCGAACGTAACGTTGATGTAGCTAGACTGTGAGCTTGTTCGAGTGCTCCGCTTGCCGGCGCACGATCACACGCGCTGTTACCCCTCTCGTCTAAGTGCAACAGGCTGTTATGTTTGTTTGAACACTGTTTACACGACCCGTATTTACATTGACTTAGCGCGTGACCGGTTCGCAGGCAATTTGCACATACCTTGTTATCGCTAACAAATTTAATTCTGTCTTTCACGGACATGTTAAGAAAGGCTGTACACGCGTATAATGAGTGTTCCCTATCGCACAGGACACACTTGGGTAACTCCCATTGTTTATTTGTAGCACCACGGAAATTATTAAAACGTGCCGCTTTAGTCGCAGAGTAACTGTGTACTCGATGTGAATTACGTTTTTCGTTCACGTTTTGATGTTTAAAATCGCTATGAGGTGTTTTTTCTTTTATGTGGCTAGTGCCGATCATTTCCAACGTGTCCGCTCGACCCCGGAGGAACGTTATTAAATCGCTAAGTTTTATTTTCTCTCGTGAACCCAAACACGTGGCACCGATGTGGCTTTCCCACTCACGTTCCGTAGACGAATCCAGCTTACTGACCACTAAATATATTATTAATGTATCCCAATTAACTGTGGGTTCATTCAGTGAGTTTAAAGCGCGCAGGTTACGTAAAATAGTATCGATTAATTTCCTTATTTGCGATGGCGATTCTTGTTTTAATGATTGAATATTATGCAACGCTTTTACGTGATTATTGATTAATAACCTCTCGTTGTGATAACGGTTTTCTAGTAACTCCCAGGCGTGAACGTAGTTGGCTGGGCTGAATTCCAAAGCTGCTATCACTTGTAACGCGCTTCCACTAAGTGCTGACCGCAAATAATGGAATTTTTGGATCTCGTCTAGATCGGAACGATTATGAATCATGGTTACGTATGAATGTTTAAATTCTAGCCAGTGATCATATGCTCCATCGAAGGCGGGTAATTTTATGTCTGGTAATTTAATATTGACACGTGGTTCTGATGCAATTGGAAGTCGACTTGTAATTTCCGCGTTTTTAATTAAACACTTTGCAGTGGCTATTGCCGTAAAATAAATATCTTCTAATGCTTCTATGTATTGTAGATTCGCGTTTGTTTCGGATTCCGGAAGGAGTAGTTCGAGTTCATTTTCTACGTTGTCGAATTTATCGTATAATTCACTCGCGGCTTGAACACGTAAAGTTAACTCAGCTGTTTGTATGGTAGTTAATTGAGCTCCCGCGAACGATTCTACGTAATTTTTAAACTGGGTTAACCGACCCTTAATGTTACCCCTACGTTTCTTTAATTCGGAAAGAACTTCGTCCACTGCCTTGACCGACATTCTGACGGAATATGGATGAGCGTTATGTGGTGTGGTGTGATGTGGTGTGGTTACTCACATGCAAATATCACCTGGTCCACGTGGCTGCCACACTCGCGTGAACTGAAACGAAACACAGCTTTAACACAAATCGCAACTATATGGATGTGATGGGTGGGATTGACGGGACGGAACAGAGACCTGACCGTTACGTTTCTTACGCCTTTGCCTTTTCTTCTTGTATGAAGTTATTGCTGGGTCACTGGACCAGCTGTGATGATCGCTGCACTCGGTCGATCGTGATGATCGCTGCACTCGGTCGATCGTCTTCACAGCCAGCTATTGTCTTCAGCGCCCGGCTCCAGTCCGAGTCAAAGTCCGCAACGTGCCGGCAACGTGGTCGGCACCGTGTATGTGGAGTCTTCTTCCGGCTGGTATTCTTGTAGATCCGTCTCGTAGGACCAAAATGTTGGGGATCAGTTGTTCCGTCGGTGTTAAAATTGAATAAGGCGTGATGATTTGAGACGTATATTGTTTTCCTTCAAATTAAAATTACATGATTACAGACTGCACTGTGGGTTCTGTATGAATGGATGATGGATGTGACTTGAAGGAAGAGAGAAGGTTAAAAAGGCTGATTCTATACAAAACAAAGTTTTTATAGCTGCGGTGAATTAGCGATCCGTGGAAGGGGCCGCGCGACACTGGCTCCGCCTGATGTGGTGATGAATGTGTGAACCCTTTTGCCAGCTTGAATGCTCAGCGGTCACCAGGTTCGGCGCGCTGATGATAGGTGGCGCCAGCGGTTGGCATGAACAATCTGCCAAAGTGGCCGTTTTAGACCCCCTGAATAACGGTCGTAGTATGCATGGGTAGTGTAAAACATAGTTTACTGCTTACTACCTACCTACCGTGCACTGTATATGTAACCTATTGCCATCAAACGGGCCCAAAAGACATTTCAGATGGAAAACACCAATAACACTGCCCAAACTGGGAATCGAACCCTGGACCTCATGCTCAGCAGTCGTGCTTGTGACCGACGTGGCAGTCCAATGGTCCAAGGGGCACTCAATCTCAATTCCCGTAATCAACATCTCTAACTATCGCCATTAGGATAAAATTAAAAGTCAATGACTGCCTGGTTTTTCTGAAAGCAACTTTTTAACCTACATTTTTCCCTCTACAGGTCAAAACGCCCTCTTCCTCTACATAGGAAGCGAGCTCCTCAAACATAACTTCCCGTTCCGCTGGGCCCTTCCGTCTCCGACCCACGCTCAACTACTGGCCACACACGCCGCCGCCATGCTCTTATGGCTGGCCGTCGGCGTCGCACTGCACAGGAGACGCGTCTTTATCACCCTGTAATAACCTCGCATTTGGTATAGCAAGTACACTGTAGGTAAGGTGCAATTTAGATTGGCTGACTGGAGTGAAGAAACGATTGAATTTTGATTTGGAACATCTTTTGTAGGAATAGTATTCTTACTGCAGTGTTTTAAGGTCCTTTTTAGTATGGTAGGATAGGACTGAATGCATTGGATTTAAAGGGTGATGTAAACAAAGAAATATTACTTATGTTGAGAATGCCAAATTAAAAGTCCTTAAAAAGAATAAGTGTTTTTCCAAAATGTAAGAATTTGAAGACTTTCGAATCAGACTAGAACACAGCCATTTGCCTGTATTGTTAAACTTCATAATTATAAAAAAATAACACAGTACAAGGTGTGTCCCATCCCGAACATTCGTTCGCTAAAATAAGTACTATTGCGAACATTCGGTCACCACTCGAACATCAACGAACGTTCGCAGACGAATGCTCGTGGTGTAGATGCACCTTTAGATCGAAATGATTTAGCTTTATAGATCTGGGCCTTTTTTTTTTTTTTTTTGGTGGGTGGAAAATCATCGAATAACCCCCCCCGCTCTTGGGCAGAGCGAAGGGGAGTGTCAGACTTCTACTGACTAAAAACCAAACCCATGTTCCTTCTTCGCCCTTGTGTCGGAGCCGCGTTATCCTTTCGACAAGCCACAGCCCCGACGGGCGTCGGCCCTTGCGGGCCCCTCCTTGCTGACATCTCTTTGAGTCGCGCGTGGAACACGAACGCGCCGCCGACACGGTCTGTTGCCGTCATGACGACGGCCGGACGGCGAGCTAGCCCAACACTCACCGTCCACAGGCCCGCGTCTACGGTGGCCGGCCGCGACGCCCGGAGCGCCTTCCGCGGCGGCTGGGACGTTGAGAGGTTCTCTCCCTCTCTCGTTCCGCCACCTCCTTCGCTAGCATCACTGCTTCGCAGAAGGAGGCGACGGCGTCCCATTCCTCTTCGCCCCGGACCATGGCTTGCACCAGGGCCGGACGCGAGAGGTCGCCGCCGCCGACCGCCGCTACGAGAACACGGCGGGGCTCTGCCCAAGCAGGGCACGCCTCCACAGTGTGCTCCACCGTGTCCTCCGGTCGATCCTCGCAGTGGAAGCATCCGGGCGTTTCCTCCCGCCTGATTCGGTGCAGGTACCTCCCGAAACATCCGTGTCCGGTGAGAACCTGCGTCAGACGGAAGGTGAGGGCGCCGTGGCTCCTCTCTAGCCACTCCTCACGCGAGGACACTTACCGCCACTATCGTGGCGTGCCCTGCACGGGGTTGCGACAGTCGCTGTCTCCATACCGCCATGAGATCGCACCGGAGGTCTGTCCGCTGCGCAGCAATGTGCCGCGGCAGCAGAGTGACCCCCCGGTGTAGCGCCTCCGCGCGCCACTCGTGTAGGCGCGCGAGGACTATCGCCTCCAGATCCCACGGCGGCAATCCGGCAAATAGATCTGGGCCTTTGTTTGCAGTTCCGTTAAGATAAGCTTTACGAAATAACATTGAATGTAGGGAAGTAAATTTTATTTTTGAAAGACAACTAAATGATTATTCTAAGCGTTTTGCTCAAAAATTGAGATGACGGTGATTTTTTGAACTAAATATAAAGGAAAAATGTATGTCATTCCTAAATCATTTAACTTTGTTGGAGGGTAAAAATGAATTACGATTATAACGTTTAAATAGCAATAATAAAAATATATAAATTGTATTTTTATATTTTTTTGTTTATTTTCTTCTTTTGTTTGCGCATTATTATTAATAACTTGTCATGTATAGAAATGTATAATTATTCATTAAAATATTAGCTTTAGTAATGTAATCGACTTTTAAAAATGGAAGCTTTTTTTTGTTCAGACGCGAGGTTGGATGCCATATGAAAAAAAACTATTCATCATTTTGTTTTAGTATTTTATTTTAATTTTGGTATTGATTATTTATATTTATTTCACGAAAGCAATTCTATTAAAACTGATATGGCACTTTCATCAGAATCTCGCAATAATAATCGTAGTATTTTTTTAGAACTACTTATAAAAATGACGTCATAAACATTATTTTCATAAATAATCCATGATATTAAAGAATATGTCATCGCAATAATTTCATTGAATTACACCTTATGCTAAAGTCGTATTTCGCGCGCTCGTGGGACTATTTAGCAAGAAAATGTATAATTATCAGTTTTGTATCAAGATCTTAATTCAACAATATCATTATTACACTAACTTAATATATTAACATAAAAACTTGACGAAAAATATGGAGAAGAACAGAGAAGGAAGTCATAATTGTGTCTTATAATTATTTAATGGGTCGAACAAAATATATAGGATCGTTTAATTTTTTGTCAAGTTTCAAAGATTATAACTTCACGTGATTATAATAAAAAGTTAAGTTTAAAATGTTGTTTTATTTCGATTGGCAACACTTATGTCCTTGTTTTTATGCACAGGTAATACAAAATTAAAATCTTGAATCATTACATCCCAAAGACAAATGAAAGCAATTTATTTGTCGTCACGTACGTCAAGCCGCTCAGTTCACCTTACTGTTGCTTGTAGTGATTAAAATAAGGAAACCAATTTAATAAAAACAATAACGGGATAGAAAGTTTAATCATACGACAATACACGACACAAAACGTTATAGAGTGCGCAAGTACAGTGAATAAATAGTAATTCTGTGTAAACATACTATCCAGTACACAAGTGAAAAAATCTACCCTAGACATTAAAAATATAAAATCAATTCAGTGAATACATTAAAAACTAGGTGTGAAGTGACGCCCGCGAGTGTGCCGCAATTCTGCCTACCCCAAGTGCTGTTCTATGGTGTTATTAAACCATAAGACTCCCATCAAGCCATCATTTACGTAATATAAAACAGCGCCATCTATTGTCTTAGTGCGGAACGACTGAGCTCGATCAATAGTCAAGCTGTCACTTGCGTTTCGAACGAAGCTCACAATGCCAGCGGCGAAGTGTGGTGGTTGCGCCAAATTTTTATCGCCGATAGAGGCCGCTAAGTGTCGACAGTGCAATGTCTTTTATCATCGCATCTGCGTATGCTTGCCAGGCACGGGTACTGTTGCACCAACTTGGCGCTGCCCTGATTGCCTGAAAAATCGGCCTAGGGATAACAAGGCGGAGACACCTGTTCGAGCTGGATCAGATCCTGCCCAAGCAAAGGAGCACAGCAGCCCCGAGGAGCTCATGGACATGGACTGTCCATTGAACAGCACGGCCTTGGACGCCACCGTTAGTTTCTCTCCCGACTTAGCAGACGAGCTGCGGCTATTTAAGGAGGAGTTGCGTGCCGAGTTTCGCCTAATGCATATGGAATTCCAAGAGTTGCGCGCAGAGATGGCTCAACTGAAGGATTCCCTGAGGACATCGGACGAGCGGATGGATAACCTGGAGGTGCGAGTAGGCGCTCTCGAACACAAGTTGCAGCAAGCGGTTCAGCCGGATAGGGATCCGTTGGAAAACACCATCGCTGAACTGAAGTGTCAGCTGAACGAGCGCGACCAGGAACTCTTACTCAATGATATCGAGGTGACCGGTATCCCGGAGAGCAGGGATGAGAGCGCCCTGCACCTCGTTAAAGTTCTTGCTACTAAGCTAGGCGTCAACATTGATGAGAGGGACGTAGTCCATGTTGAGCGAGTCGGTTCCACGCGCCGTAATCGGGTTGAGACTAATTCTGACGGCTCCATTGCTGCTGAGCGACCGCGGAGTATATCCGTGCGCTTCGCTAGGCGCGCCACGCGCGACACACTACTGCGCGCCGCTCGAGTCCGACGCGGTTTAAATACAGGTGACCTCGACGTCACTGGGCCGCCGCACCGAGTTTACATAAACGAACGGCTAACACCAGCGAACCGCCAGTTATTTTATCGCGCCCGTCAGGCAGGAAGCCAAAGTAAATTTAAGTATGTGTGGACAAGAGAGGGGAGAATACTGGCTCGCAGAGAAGATGGTCTCAAAGCCGAACGTATTAGATGTGAGGACGATATCTGTAGGATTTTTGGATAATGGTCGGTTTGTACATCTATACGATTTCGCTAAACTTGTTACGTGTACCCATTTGCCCTGTCAATATTAGCTTTTCACTTCTTTACTGTTTTATTTTATTTTGTTTTGCTCTTATAGGATTTTTGAATATTCTGTTTTGTGTTTTATTGTTGTGTTATGTAGACCGAACACAAGTAATCTCACTCAAAGCTGCTAATATAAATGTCTTGTCTAACTATTGGAGGAGCAGGTGTGCAACATATGTTTTAGGAGTGGGTGTTGGCCGCACTAAGGTATTATTGGTTACCTTGTTTTCTTATCTTAAGCTTTGTTTTGTTTTGGCAGGTGTTTGTCTCGTGGCGCACCTTAGTAATATATATATTAACCCGTTTTTTAACACTACACATCATTATCTATACTTTATAGTCATCGCACAACTTCCCTCATATTTTTTAAACCTATTATTTACATGCCACAGTTTAATTTTAATTGTATCATTTAACATTGCACATTATCTATTGTATATTTTTAACTGGAATCACAAATGACCAAGACTAAAAATCTTAAAGTTGGTTTGTTTAACGCTGGGTCGCTGGGATCTCGCCATGACGAATTTCTTGTGGCTATGGAGAATGTCGAGGTGGATATCATGGCGATAAATGAAACTTGGCTCAGGCAGGGCGAGGAAGGCCGTGCGCCGACAGTCCCGGGCTACCGACTGCGGTATGTGCCGCGCCCGGCCGGAGTGCGCGGCGGGCGGGGCGGCGGCGTGGGGTTCTACCTGCGCCGCGGAGTGCGCGCGCGCACCGTTCCGCACCCGCCTGCGTCGCAGGTCGAGCAAATGTGGCTCAGACTGAACATCAACTCGCAATCGGTCATTATTGGCACTGCATACAGACCACCTTGGCTTGATGTTAATGTTTTTCTGGATGCCATCACTGATTCTTTGTCCTCTTTTGCCAACGCAGACAAGGTTCTCTTGGTGGGCGACTTCAATATAAATGTTTTGAACCCTGCTGACAACAAAACCAAGCTTCTAAATAACTTTTTACATTGTTGCAAGCTTAAGCAGATTGTTAATGAGCCAACCCATTTTACAGATCATAGTGAAACTCTAATTGATATTGCGTGCACTGACGCCCGTGTGTGTGGGCACTCAGTTTCTCACATACCGGAACTTGGACAGCACGCAATTATAAGCATAGAATTAAATTTCAGAATAGAGAAGCCTATCCCGCATTGGATTACCTATAGACCGCTTAAAGACATCCTCCCTGAGTTTTTCAATGACGACCTAAATAAAATTGACTGGGAACACATCCAAAGCCTACAAGATGTGAACTCAATGGTGGAAATGTTCAATCAGTACGTTTTGGCGCTGTTTGATTTGCATGCACCTATCAAAAGGGTTTTAATCAAAGAGAGGTCGCTCCCCTGGATAACCTACACTGTTAAGGAAATGATGAAGTTGCGTGACAGGGCCCATCGAAAGTCTAAAACTATAAAATCGGATAGCAATAGGAAGGCTTATACAGATTTAAAACACATCGTAAGAACGGCAATTGAGACTGAGAAGTGCGTATATTTTAAAACTTATATCAATAATAATATTAAACAGCCAAAGAAGTTATGGAGTCACTTAAAGTCAACTATTGCCTCCACAAAACAATCAGAGCATGGTCTGCCACACTTCTGTAACAACCCTGATATTATTAATAAGCACTTTTTGAATGTACCCGGCAGTGGGGAGGTTGATACTGCAGATTTAGCATATTTTGAACATCATCGGCATAATGACAGTATTTTCCAACTGGAGTCTGTTAAGCAGGAAGCCGTGCTGCAGATATTACGTGGTCTTAAATCCAACGCACAGGGCTCTGACCGGATCTCTCTGGAGATGCTAATGCTGACACTTCCTCGTACGCTCGCAGTCATTACAGCTATCATCAACAGATCAATAGAGACCTCCTCCTTCCCTGACCTGTGGAAAATGGCAATTGTTAGACCAATTCCTAAAGTGACTAACCCTACTAGCGTGAGGGATCTCCGCCCAATTAGCCTGCTCCCTTGTCTATCTAAGATTTTGGAAAAAGTAGTCTGCAACCAGCTTAGGTCTTATCTTGAGCACCATGGTATTTTACCACCAGCACAATCTGGATTTCGTAGGGGCCACAGCACAACAACTGCTCTATTGGATGTAGTTGGGAACATTCTCGAGGCCAGAGAACGAGGCATGGGAACCCTCCTTGTCCTACTGGACTTTTCTCGTGCTTTTGATTCTATTAATACCTCGCTTCTTCTCGCCAAGTTGTCTTATTATGGCTGTAATGCTGAAACAGTTCAATGGTTTGAGAGTTACCTCACTGATCGTTCACAGCTCGTCCAGGTGTCAAGTGACAATGGAGATATCTTGTCTTCTAGTCGGGAACACGTAGGTAGGGGCGTGCCGCAGGGATCAATCTTGGGCCCACTCCTCTTCATTTTGTACAGTGCCGATATCACCAAATGTCTGATTAACACCAAGTTCCATCTGTATGCTGATGATTTGCAGATGTACCTCTCGTTTTGCTCCCAGGATACTGCTGAAATGGTCAAAGGTATTAACGACGATCTGGAAAGAATCTCTGAATGGTCCCGAAGAAACTCCCTAGTTCTGAATCCCACTAAGTCAAAGTATGTTGTGATGGGGTCCAGAGACTTCCTGAACAAAATGCTGGCTTGCAATCTGGACATTAGGATTGATGGTTGTGGTATAGAGAGGGTTCTGGAAGCCCGGAATCTTGGGGTAGTTTTTGATGGGCAGCTCAAATTTGAAACCCATATTCTGGAAGCTGTGCGCAACTGCTTCTACCGACTCAAGCTCTTATATCGTATCCGTCCCTACATAAGTGTGGATATGCGAGTTATGCTCTGTGAATCTTTAGTGTTATCCAGACTGAACTACGCTGACGCTGTGTATGGGGCATGCATTCTCGGTAGAAGTCAGAAGCTAATCCAGCGGGTGCAGAATGCCTGTGCAAGGTTCTGTTATAATGTGCCGCCCAGAACCCATATCACCCCTTTTCTAAATAAGGCTAATTTGATGAGAATGTCAGCGCGGAGAACGCTTCACCTGGCTACCCTACTTTTTGGCACTATTCTCACAAAAAAACCAGAGTATCTTTATAAGAAACTGACTTGGTCACGGGATGTGAACCAAATAAAAACTAGAGCATCCTCATACCTGATGTTGGCTTCCACCCACCGAACTGCTGCTTTTCGTGGTAGCTTCAAATTCGCCGCCAGTCGCTGCTGGAATGACCTCCCGCCACCTTTTCGTGCTATTAAATCAGTTGGTACATTTAGAGTGGCATTCAAACGATACTTACTACAACAACAGAAAAATACCTCTTTATAAACTTACCCTTGTTCTGCACGCATTTCGCTATGGTGACTGGAGCGTCTACCAATGCTGGCGACTGACGGTGAATCCGCGATTTCAAGATAGCATGCATAGCGTCTGTTTGTTTTGCCCTGAACCATTGATTGCTAAAACTGATGTCACTTTAGTCCTTTTAATGATATTTTGTCACCACTTCCTAATTATTCTTGTTTACCACCTGTATCTACGTATATAATACATGAACACTACACACTATTAGTTAGTAATTACATTTTAAATTCCAATTTCCAATACTAATAGTCCAATGAATTGTTTTGTCTATTTGATCATCACAGACAGAGTACATTAGTGCGATCAATTGCACAGATTAGATAAAAGTAGCCACAGAACATAAATATACCATAACGCGATCCATAGACACCGTGCGCCCCGTCGTTTCGTTCTTTTGTCGGTGCTGCCAAAGCTCGATGGAAATACACACATCAACACGGTCTAGGGATATTTCATACTCAATTAAATAACTCGAAAAGTACTGGCCGCATTGGAATCTTTAATACACCGATTTGTTTGTAATTTATCTCAGACTAATTCCAAATTCAAATTTTTGAAAATTCTTTTGTTTCGGTGGCATAAAAATGTCTTGATGTATAGGAGAGGGAATTTTCATTTGTGCGAAATTTAAAAAACAATACGAATTACGTTTAGTTACAGTTTTTTTTCATTTTTAAACGTAAGATAAAGTTAAAATTGAGGTATTGTAGCCATGCAACGCCGACATTTGACGAGGGCGGAGATGTTACGAGCTGTGGGAATGCTGGAAGCTGGATCTGTTCAGCGTAATGTTGCTGAGGCCATAGGGACCCATCAAAATGTAATTTCGAGATTGTGGACACGCTATCGTGCCACAGGTGAAGTAGCGGAGAGGCACCGGGGGCCAAGTCGCATCACTACCCCCAGACAAGACCGATTTTTGCAAATTACTGCGCGAGCTCAACCAAATGCAACGGCGACTCAATTGGTCCAAAGGCTGCGAGTGGAACACCAAGTGCTTGTGAGTGACCAAACTGTAAGAAGGCGACTGCATGAAAGCAATCTACGCTCTCGTAGACCACTCCGGGTCCCACCTTTACGGAGAGGCAATCGTGGACGACGATTAGAATGGGTTCGGAACCACGTGGACTAGGGCCGTGAGCAATGGTCCAATGTGCTGTTCACGGATGAATCCAGGTTCGGCTTCCATCCAGATTCACGAAGGACGCGTGTTTGGCGAGTTCCTGGACGATGGAGCCGTCTCCAGAACCCTCAGGAAGTTCACCCATACCAAGGAGGAACAATTATGGTTTGGGCAGGAATTCGTCTTGGAGGACGGACGGATCACGTTTGGGTGCGGGGCAATATGACGGCAGAACGATACGTCCAACAGGTGCTGGGGCCCGTAATCTTGCCTCACAGAACACAAATGGGGCAAGATTTCCTGCTCATGCACGACAATGCCCGGGCACACACGGCGAGAACGGTAGCAGCTTGGTTACATACACATAATGTTAGGGCCTTAGACTGGCCTGCTCAATCGCCAGATCTAAATCCCATTGAGCATGCGTGGGATATGCTGCAAAGAAGAGCTCTGAAGGAAGTTCCTGAAAATTTGGCTACAGAAGATCAACTTTTTGCGCACCTCAGAAGGACATGGGACAATATTCCGCAGCAAGACATTGACAACCTTGTTCTGAGCATGCCTAATCGTTGCCGATGTGTTATGAACATCATGGGCGCTTTCTCAGACTACTAACTTCAAGTTTATAAACACAAATTAAATGATTTTTCTATTTTTTTCAGTTTTTACTCACAAATTAAAAGTTAATTCATATACGGTTTCCGTCTATGCTTCATTTTTTTTCCATAAAATCCTGAAATTTTAATCAGTACCTTAACCATTATTAAAAAATGGTAGAATATTAAATAACGTATATCCTTACATAGTATAAAACAAAGTCGCGTCTGTTTGTTTGTTTGTTTGTTTGTTTATTTGTTTGTTTGTCTGTATGCTTAAATCTTTAAAACTACGCAACGGATTTTGATGCGGTTTTTTTTAATAGATAGAGTGATTCAAGAGGAAGGTTTTAGTATATAATTTGAACGACATCCACGCGGGTGAAGCCGCGGGCATCAGCTAGTTTTAAATATATACATGTCATATAAATAATTAACACATTGATAGTAATTCGCTTTTCTAAAAATATCCCTAGACCGTGTTGATGTGTGTATATTACTTAATATACACACATCAACACGGTCTAGGGATATTTTTAGAAAAGCGAATTACTATCAATGTGTTAATTATTTATATGACACTAGCTGATGCCCGCGGCTTCACCCGCGTGGATGTCGTTCAAATTATATACTAAAACCTTCCTCTTGAATCACTCTATCAATTAAAAAAAACCGCATCAAAATCCGTTGCGTAGTTTTAAAGATTTAAGCATACAGACAAACAAACAAATAAACAAACAAACAGACGCGACTTTGTTTTATACTATGTAAGGATGAGTCCTATTAAATATTTTTCTATCGAACCTATCTTAACTTATTGTTTTTATTAGGTGTATTTAATTTAATTTTTATTTTAGTTATTTTTTGTTTTAATTTAGATTTTTGTTGTTTTTTTCTGTGAACGTGGCGTCACCATTGGGCCCTATCAGAATACCAGCGCTGTGACATTTATTTATCATATATGTCACAGCAACATGCTGAGATAGTGGCCTTTTGGCTTCGCACGGGACAAATTTAAACTTGTATCTACGTCCTAATTTTAAGTACTTATTTGTCATATTGTGTTTAATTTTTTGTCAATTTGTTTTGTCCTGTTGGGAATCCAATAAACACTTTTCTTTCTTTTCTTTCTTTCTTTATTTGAAGTATGAGTTATTGCATTCGGTTTTATACAAAAATCTTTTAAACAAAATAATATGAGTCCAAACTTCGAGTTTTCTTTCTTTTCGTGTGGTTTGTATCTATTTTTTTTAGGTCGAGCCACTCCCATTTCTATTCGACAAGGTTGCAAGACTGCTCAACCGGACTATGGTCGGTGCCTAAGCATGCCCCTTATTCACAACGCTTCGATTCGGTATCGATTGCGACAAGTCGTATGTCTATCTTTTTTTGGCATTATGAAAGTGAGCGAGATAGACATACCTACGATAATGTTCGATTCGATTGTTTGTGAATAGCTATGCTGGTGTCCATACTTTTATAAATGAAACCGAATCAAACTGCTTAGGCACATGTCACACAGGCCTCTATTAGGGGATGAACAGACCCGGTGCGCGGTGGTGGATGTCACTTATCTTCAAATTTCTAGTTCTAGGGCATGCTGATTTCCTTTCTCCACGATAAGTTATGGAATCAGGCGTTACTTTGCGGAAATCCATGACATTAAATGCTATGAAATATATGTAGTTTTAATACCGCGAGATATATGTCTAGGTCTGAAAGCAGGACACAAATCCCACCGTCATGCATATGCACATGCACAAATGGGCCCACCCTCCACGATGTTTCCTTCACCGGTTTTGAGAGCAATCGTGAATTTTTGATCAAACGAATTATAAGTAGGTAGGTACTAATAATTGTACTAAGTGACAATCCACTATGTTCAAAGCGAAATAACGGTCGATCGGCAGAATAGTGTTTTCATTACTCATACTTCGAAATTAGGTCGGAAGTTGCCTGCGGAGCAGGTTGAAAGTAATACTTTTCAGCCGTAGAGAGAATCGCTTTATCATCGAATAACTCCCCCCCCCCCCCCCCCCCCCGCGAAGGGGAGTGTCAGACTTCTACTGGCTAAAAACCAAACCCATGTTCCTTCTTCGCCCTTGTGTCGGACCCGCGTTAACCTTTCGATAATCCACAGCCCCGACGGGCGTCGGCCCTTGCATATTCTTCACTCCTTTTGTGCTTCGCCGCAGGCGGGTAGAAATACCGCGAAAAATACCTACTTTACGATCTGTAGTGATATCAGCAATACAGCTAAAAATAGACCAGCGTGGGAGATTCGACGAACGCTTTTTATAATTTTGAACAAAAACATCGTGTTACAAAAACAAGTTAGTTTAGCGTAAACAGTCACGCATTGCGTACCTTCCTATCGTGTAGAATAATCTAAATCGCTTTAAAACTCAGTTTTTACAGTGTAGTGTCTCGAACATTTGATTCTGCTCAACTTTGATCATCACTACCCTAGTAGCATTTTTGTTGGCATTTGTTGGCATTTAGTTGGGCCACATACATTTTTGTTGGCATTTAGTTGGGCCACATACCTCTGTATGTGGCCCAACTAAATGCCAACAAAAAATGCTACTAGGGTAACGAGGTACCTACATATTTAATCCCGCGTTTAAAATACAAGTTGTTTTGTTTTAAATTATTATTAGTCTTTCAACAACAAACATGTTTCAAACTCAAACTCAAACTCAAATATTTTATTTCAATTAAGCCATTACAGGCACTTTTGAATGTCAGAAGGACGGAAGAAGAACGAAACTACGAGTGCAATACGTCATTCCGAAAGTCACCACGCCGAACCACACGCCACCGAATGCCCGCAACAACGAACACTGCGAGCACAAAAGCACGCAGCGACGCAAACCGCAACAACGAATGCTCGAGACCCCGAATCACGGAACAACGAATGCACGTCGCAACGTGCAACCGCCGCCCCGCGACCCGGAGCCCCG
The DNA here is from genome assembly GCA_949316265.1 of Diarsia mendica. Taxonomy (NCBI): domain Eukaryota; kingdom Metazoa; phylum Arthropoda; class Insecta; order Lepidoptera; family Noctuidae; genus Diarsia; species Diarsia mendica. Next base: position 6,218,004 of record OX438898.1, read on the forward strand.
CACCCCCCGCGTTTCTTTCTTGTATTGACGAATGAAGTGGTATGATGGCATGTCTTCTTAAGAATTTTCTGCTTGTAGTTGTATTGCATTAGGTACTTATTGGGTTCGTATTCGCAACTCCACGTCCAAAGCATTTTTTTTTATTTTTTGTTACTCCCAATACTGTCGTTTTAATCTTATCAAAGATTAGCCAAGTTCGATTCTGACAAGATTTACAAACTTGTTTTAGCTGTAAACAGTACCTAAACAAAAACGCAGATCACAGCGTTTCACATCTTGATGTATAAAAGCAGAGAGAACTATAGATCATTCATCAGACATTAGACTCACTATAAGTGCACAGTAAACAACTTTCTACGACCCCATAGAAATCACAGACCACCACATTCGCGGCGCACCCACCAATGTGTACGCACTTTCAAACATTTGGGATTACCTCCTCTGCTGATACCGATATCCTTATCGCGTCATATCTTAATATTATTGTGTGAAATCGTCCATCTGGTATTACACAAGCTATAGTGAAGGGCAGGGTAACGATTGTGTGTTGTGTTCATAGAATAAAAGAAAGAAATCAAGATGGGAAACTTAATAGCCGGGAGTATGGGAGAGCAGATGAAAAAGAATCAAGAAATGATGCAACAAATGAATAAAATAAAGGTAAGATAAATAAAATTAACCGCTATTTGAATCGGATCAGTTTTTTTTTTGCATGGAACTCTAATTGTTTTCTAAAAGAAACAAAGCCTCAGTTACGCCTTATACCTAACATCTGATTCAGCTTTAGATCAGAAGTACCTAAGTGCCATCAAAATCGATTCCGCTATTTCTGAGATTAGCCATTTGAATCGGATTCTCCAATTTCAAGGGTTTTATATGTATAGGTATTTATTTTTGCCGAATTGTTTTTTCTAAAATAAACGTAGCTTATGTTGCGCTATTATAACATTAGCTATCAGCAAGTAAAAGTTACGTCAAAAGTCTGCATCTTACGATAGGTAGGTACTCTATATTTTTTGTTAAAAAAATAAAATAAAGAAGGAGGTTCTGTGCTGGACCCGTATGTAATAAGAGGTATGTATGTCAGCTGCAATATCAAAAACTACTAAACCAATTTTTATTTTAGATGGAGAGACAAATACAGTTTCAATACCAAATGCAAAAGAAACAGATGGCAATGCAAATTGCAGGGAGCAGGGATACATTCCATTGGATTTCGGCGTTTTATGCTACTATAGCCACGGGCCTTATCGCAGGGTAAGTTTATTTTTTTAAGTAATGCGGCCTGCGGGATGTAAAAGAACATTTCACGAGGCTGACGAGGCCGTCAGCGATACATAAAATGCCTACTGATCAAGTGAGATCATGGTCTTAGGCACAGAACAAAAAAAAAACAGTCCTTCGGTACGGTCAGCATCAGAATTCAGAAGTATTAACATTACTCAAAGTTTCGAAGCTGTTTTTTTAATAAAAAAGATATTACTCGTTACTACATGTTTTTGGAGTGTAAGGACTATTTTAACGAATAATCTTCTGAAACATTAAAAATAATAGCTAGAGTCCTGTACATAAAAGAATTAAAATTCCGAAATGTTCAGCTACTTCTGATGCTGACCGTACGAAGTTCAAAAGCCGAAGGCTTATTTGTTGTCTTGTTATAATTAAATCATAATTGTGATGATGATGCAATAATTTTAATAGCAGTTTAAGGAAAAACTCAGTAAAAATCCGTCTTTAGAGAGCTTAGAACTAAACATTCGAAGACATTTTAATCACATTGTCATGATGTGATTAAAATGTCTTCGAATGTTGTGACATGCACTAGGCTGGGCACGGGCCCGGGTGGTGACTTACCTTCAGTTCGCTCCAATCTCACACAGAAGAGGCTTGAATCCCAGCAGTGGGAACATTATAAGTTGATTACGTACCATCTAGAGCTCCACGAGCTCATTCCACCATCTCCCTTCTTCCACCGGAAGGCCAAACGTACTGCAGGCGGGGCTCCGTCGAGCTGCTGACGGAAACGCTAACCTTAGACGGTCAACGTCAGGGGCACCCCGAAGTTCGGTTAGGTTAGGTTAGGTTATCGAAACCCATACCTTGTTGATGTTCTACAGCTACACATTCCCACTGAGCGCTTTGCTACATCTTTTGTTATGCGGTAGGTACAGCCTAGAAGTGGAATTCCCTCACTGAGTCGGTGTTCCCAATGCCCCAATCTATTTAAGTTGCGAGTTAATAGGCTTATTTTGGGTTAGCTCCACCTCATCTGTCCTCAGGACAAGATTGCAGTTCAGAGTAGGCCCATTTAATATTAAAAAAAAAAAACTGTATGTTCGGACTTATTTATTTGTAAATAAATCAATTTTCAGGTTCACAAAGACAAGAAAACCGGGTCTTTTGGCACCTCTGGTACCTCTCGCTTTTCCGACCGCTTACTTCTATGACCTTGCTTATGGAAACAAAATACATAGGATCAAAGGTTAGTGTACCTACTGAATTAGATATCGGGCTGGCGTCCATAAGGTTCGTAAGGTGTCAAAGGGCAATATTGTTTGATATTTTAAGTTATGTTTAAGATGGAACTGGGACCGTAGTGGCCAAGGTCATGCCAAAGAAACCAGGGCCGTCCTAAAGCTCGTTGGGTTGACGATATCGTCAAAATCGCCGGAAACACGTGTATAAATTACGCACAGAACCGGGAAGTGTGGCATAAAAAAGGGAATGCTTACCTATACTCAGTATAGTGGGTGATTCCGGGCTGATATGATGATGATAGGACCACGGAGGAGCTCACAAAAAGTCTACTAACGTAGGTACATCCCAAATCTAATCCTAATAAACCAAAATCTGTTTCAGCTGAAGCCGACAGCATTCTGACAAACGAGGAAGATTCCCTCGTGCAAGTCCTCGGTCCTGCCCCGCCTGCGCCCTCATTGCCTACTACCGCAGCTGCAAAAAGCGCTTAATATCTTCTGCATTTACTGAAAGACAAAAACAAAGATTTTTATTGACTGGAACAAAAATTTAGGCCCGGTCACTACCAAAGCAGAGATGAGTGCACGTGGAGACTTGCAAGTTTCGACCAATCACAGGCAAGGTGAGAAACCCGTTAGCAATTCAATCAATGTGATTGGTCGACTCCCGTACGACTCATCTCCGGTCTGGTGGCCCTCTCATGAATTCATGACGCCTTAAATCTTATTCGAGTGTGGAAAAGAGATGGCGTTAGACACCTTGTGGTTGTACTGTTATCTGTGGTTGTAGGTATGTCTCTGTCGCTTTCCCTCCCTGGAATAAGATCATAAACTAAAACTATACTGCTATAAGAAATCATGGTACCTAACTCCACGTCTTGTAAGATTCGACCAATTACAGGAGAGACGACAGGAATCAGGATAAGTGCAATTCAGTCCATGTTATTGGTCGATTCCCGCATGTCTCCTCTTCGCTCGGGTTGCCTTTGTTTCGGTGGAAATCCCGGACCTGAAATCGCTAGATATACACTATAGGTACTTTATAGGTTGACTGTACTTAAGCTAAAACCATTTATACTAAGAAGAATAAGCCCACGCATCCGACAATGAGGCATCTTGTGTATCAGATGCCGTGCGCCAAAACAAATATAAATGCGCCGATCATTCATAGGGCGATCTAAATCTAACGCGACATAAATATTTAATTGTATAGTTGATCGCTAACAATCAAGTACGAGCTAAGTGTACACGTAGGTACTCGCTAATCACTAGCGGAGGGACACGTTCCCAAGCCATCAGTTTTGTCAAGACACTATTTGTTTGTGAAATTGTAAATTGCATCACTGTTTAAAAAACTAGACCTACTTATCAATTTAAACGCAATAGCACTTCTTACATTGCGAATTCTGTGTCTTCTGTAGTAAGATAAGAGGTAGAACCAGGGGGTCGTAAATGGTTACTTTAGTAGATCATAATATAGGATCATAATATGAATTGCGTTAAAATTTGAATGGTCCATTTTACAAATTATTTTCCCTACGATGGTCTGCTAAAGTGGGAATTTTAGACCCCCAGTAGGACCTAAGTCAGTAGCAACAAAACCAGTTTGAAAGTCAGGTTGTACTACGTTAGGCCTGCTTCAGGTCCAAGTGTTACTAATGCCAACGTAGGGCCTACTCTACTAAAATACTGTATCGTGTAGTGTCTGTCTAGGCATAAAGGTCTCTCGTTTTCCAATAGGTACCTACTTCAGCAATCAATAAATTGCAAAATGTCATCATACATTACATCGCCAATTTTTATTTGTTTTGTATTCTTACTCATATTTTTTATGAATAGACGATATTATCTTAACTAAATCTTATCTTTGAAGCAAAATACAAGATCATCGTGACTGATCTGATGTATTTACGTTTATTTATCGAGTAACGATTACCTATCTTACAAATATTAAGTACAATAACAGCCTATCTGATTTTTTTAGTACAGACGCTTGCACACCAAGTTACCTGAAACTGTCAAATCCCAATCAACATTGAACCTAATACCTAAGCGATAAGGTTGAAAATCTAGGCAGATTGTAGCAGCTTTTTCTGTTGGCGTCTTTACACTAATATTTTCGAGAACCACTAAATCCATTGGTGAAAACGGCATGAAAATTGGTGCCGTAGTTTTTGAGTTTATCGCGAACAGACAGACAGGCAGACGCAGCGGAGGATTTTATTTTCTCATATGTAGTGAACTGTTAAGAAAATGGTGAAGGACAACCGCAAATAAAATTGTGTGCATGTAACATCTACCAACCCCAACTTGCGTTAGTAGTCAGTAGTCTGCGTATCAAGATATCTGAAAAAGGCAAATCTAATTCGATTGAACTTAAAAAAGATTATTTTATGGTTTAAAATCATATTATTTTAGAGACATTTGGCAGTTTATGGTAACCTGATGAGGTGGTGACTGTACATACTGCCCCCTCCCTAAAATCGACAGGAGGCCTGAGTTCCAGAAGTAGGAGTAATAGGTAGAAATAGCTTTTAATACAATAAGTTTAAAATACCTAGTTTTTAAGTAAGTAAGTAGGTAGTTTATTTTTTTGTGAAAATGTGACTACACATGAAGCTAATGAACTTAGAATAAATCATGTTTTATTTAGACTTGAAACATGTTATTTTTCATTACCTACTCATACTCTGAGAGTAGGTCATAACATGCCAGTGGAGCGGGTTGAAAGTACTACTTTTCAGCCCTAGGGAGAATCGCTTTCAACTGACAGCTGTCAAATTATAAACAAAAAATAACTTCACATTTATATTGAACCATGTTCAAAATAACAGGACAACACGATTCATATGATTCGGCCACGGTGTTTGTTGGATAGCACGTGTGTTTTGAATTTTTTTGCTGTTTTTAAGTGTTTTTCGACATTTTAGTGACTTGTTATTGTATATTTGTGTTGTCCTTGTGTTCGTAACCAGGTTTGTATTGTGACTGTTTTAATTTAAGTCCCCTTTTGTTATCTTTTTTTACCAAACATGGAAAAAAACAAGCCCCCCGATAAGGTCCCTCCCGATATTCCATGTTCTTCTACTTTGGATCATCAGTACTCGCTCAGCCCGCTATCGCAATTAGCGGATGTTGTTGGTAACGTTTCAGCGATGGATGTATCAGTAAGTTCCCAACCCCAACAAAACCCACGCAAACGTCCTGTTGAAGATGTAATCTTGTCTCCGTCTTTGCCGAACAAACAACAAAAAAACCAAGTCGGACGAATCAAGTACTCCGTTATGGATAAGGCCCCATACATTGTCCATGTTTCACGCATAGAGACACAGCCAAATGCTGGCACTACCCTTCACCCAGTTAATTTCGGAAAGTTCCTTATGAACAACAACATCGGTAACATTGTTCGTGGTGGTGTCAACAGAGTCGGTAGAAACAGGGTTTCGGTGGAGTTTGCTTCCCCTCAGGATGCTAACTCTTTCTTAGTTAATAGTTTATTGTCAAAATATTGTTACAGTGCATCAATCCCTACATTTAATATCACAAGGATGGGTGTTGTTACTGGCGTTCCTTCAGAACTCACAGAAGAAGAAGCTATGTCGTATTTGTCAGTACCCATAGGGTGTGGACAAATCTTAAAAGTTCGACGTATTAATCGTAAAGTACAAAGAGACGGGGTTAATGAGTGGAAACCCACAGAAACGTGTGTCCTGACCTTTGATGGACAGGTGCTGCCAAGTAGGATATTCTGTTGCTACACATCTCTCCCTGTGAAACAATATATATACCCAACAATCCAATGCCGCAAGTGTTGCAGATTTGGACATGTGGCAAACCTGTGCAGGTCTAAACCACGCTGTAACAAGTGTGGTCACGATCACCCGGGTGATGGCTGTAATATTTCAGAGGGTGAGGCCTTCTGTGTGCTTTGTTCGGGGAACCACTTTGCCGATAGCCAGTCATGTCCTGAGCATGGCAGGCAGAAGGCAATTAAGACAGTCATGGCTGAGAAAATCATCCCTTATGCTGAGGCGTGCAAAATTATCCCCACAGTTTCCCGCAACTATGCCAATATGGTCAAATCCTCTCCTCCATCCCAGTCATATCGTAAAACAGTGACTCTTAAACCCAGGACTCATGCCCCCCTTTCTCCGTCATATGACAAAATTGCTCATCAGCGTATAGTCAGTTCTCCCCAACCCTCACAGTCCAATGGTTGTGCGCTTAGTAACAATCATGTACCTAACAATATTGATTCTATCATTGAACTTCTTATAAAACTTTTACCTACTCTTATTTCTTCTTCCAACTCACAATCACCGTCCAACGTTGCCGATCAACTTGTTTCTTTACTTCTATCAATTAAAAATGGCGTCTCGCCTAGTATTCCTTCAGTGGAATGTGAGGAGCGTGTGGCATAAAAAGCACGACCTCATATTTCTTTTAAATAAATACAAGCCTTTAGCTTGTTCCATAGCTGAGACTTGGCTTACGCCAAGTCTTAGCTTCCGCATGCCACACTTCAACATTCTCAGATGCGACAGATCTGATGGATATGGAGGTTCAGCTCTCCTTGTCAATAATCGGGTCCCACTTCTGCCCCTCCCTTTGCCTTCACTCACAGGAGAAATGAGTATTGTGGCGGGAGGGGTGGAGGGCATTACAGTGTTTTCAATATACATTGCTCACCCTCGATCTGAATTTTTGGACATTTTAAAAACCACTTTCTCAAATACTCGAGGACCAATTATGGTCATGGGTGATTTTAACTGTCATCATTATAGATGGGGGTCCGAACGCTGTGATGCCTTTGGTGTGGCTTTGGTTGAAATCTTGGATGATCTGAATCTCTGTATTCTTAACAATGGTTGCCCGACTCGCAGATCTCTCCCTGGACAACAAAAGAGTTGTGTAGATCTGACATTTTGCTCAGTTGAGTTGGCAGCTTCAATGCAATGGGAATGTACATCCTTGTCGCATGGTAGTGACCACTACCCTATTGTAATATCTTTGATTAATAAGACTTATTTAGAGAAAAGTTCTCCCCCACTTCTGAAATATAACTTGTCCAAACCAGATTGGTCTAGGTTTGTATCATTAGTGGAGGAGAAAATTGATGTTTTGCCAAATTTAAATTCAAGTTTATTTGATCCTCCTGGTCACCACCATGCGAAGAGCTGCTATGAGGGTTTTGTTACTGCCATCACCTCCAGTGCTGATTCCTGCTTCCCGTTGAAAAACAGTGCCCGTAATAAAATTCCTTCACCCCCGTGGTGGGATCGTGAGTGCACTTCGGCAGTCAGGGACAGGAACGAGGCTGAGCTTCGGTACAATGCAGATATGAGCACCGAAAATCTGATGGCGTATTGCCAGATTAATGCCAGGACCAAACGTCACCTGCGCAAAAAGAAACGAACAGGTTGGGTTACATTCTGCACCTCTTTGTCTCCCTCTACACCTGTGTCGGTAGTTTGGAAGAGCATCAATAGGTTCAGACGAGGTTGCTCTCCATCAGTTTCTTCTCCAATCACTAGGGAAACGGCTGAACTTTTTTTTGATAAAATTGCTCCACCATATGTCCCACTTTTTTCTGAATGTGTAAACTTGACCCATCAACATGTGTCGGAGGATCCTTTGGATGCGCAATTTTCTTTGGAGGAACTGAATGTGGTACTCAGTTATGTCCGGGACTCTGCCCCGGGTATTGATGGTGTGCCATATTCTTTTATATCCCATTCTGGTGACAAGGCCAAAGCCTATTTCTTGAATATTTTAAATTTTGCCTATTTTCATGGCTGGGTCCCAGATCAATGGAAACGGCAAATAATCATTCCACTGCTGAAACCAGGCAAACATGCAGATGATCCAAATGGCCTTAGGCCGATTGCTTTGTCTTCAGTGTTGGCCAAATTACTGGAGCACTTAATTAAAAACCGTCTGGAGTGGTTTGTTGAGTCTAAAGATATGCTGCCGAATTACCAATTTGGCTTTAGGAAAGGACTTGGTACTATGGACAGTGTTGGTACTTTAGTTGCGGACATCCGTTTAGCTTTTTCAAGAAATGAATCGGTTGCAGCTACCTTCCTGGACATCTCCTCTGCGTATGACAACGTACTTCTTCCCGTACTCAGGCAAAAACTGCAACAGCTGAGTCTACCGGCTAAGATGATACGATGTATATGTGAGTTACTGATGTCCCGCTCGTTGGTCCTTAGAGTCCAGGGAGAGGAGTTTGATGATAGGCGGATATGGAAGGGTCTTCCACAAGGATCTCCCCTCAGTCCCATACTGTACAACCTGTATACGGCTGATATTGGGTCTTGCATAAATAACAATTGTAGGATATTACAATACGCCGATGACATTGCCTTGTACGTGACAGATTCTTCTATAGTCGATGCCGCGTCATCTTTGAGCCTCTCTCTGGATTCTTTGAATCAGTGGCTTTTAAGTCATGGCCTGTCGCTATCTGCGCCGAAAAGCTCGGCAGTAATCTTCTCTCGCAAAAGACGCATTCCCCATGTAACCATTGACATTTTAGGCCAAAATATCCCAATAGTAAATAAAGTTAAATTCTTAGGTGTAATTTTAGACACAAAATTAACTGGCAAAGATCACATCAATTTTCTTATTAAAAAATGTGAAAGAGTTATCTCAATTTTAAAAGTTCTTGCAGGCGTGTGGTGGGGTGCTCACCCCTACACCATGAAATTAGTCTATAATGCCTTAGTCCGTAGTGTTTTGGACTACGGAACATATCTTCTGATCCCGTGCAACAAAGGTGCCCTAGTTGGACTGGATAAGATTCAGTCTAAATGCCTTCGAATCATCTTAGGTTGTATGAAATCCTCCCCCATTAACGCATTGCAGGTTGAGTGCGCTGAACCCCCTCTGGCCCTAAGGCGCCAATATCTGGCTTCCCGTTTTTTGTCTAGGCTTATATGCAGAACTTCACATCCCCTTATAGAAAAATTGTACGAATTAGATGCCATATGCAGAAATTCAAAATATTGGAAAAATAAAGAAATACCCCTAATTCTAAAGTCTTTTCGCCAAATTCTAAATTTAGTATGTCCGATTGTTCCGTTCTCCAGATTGCCCCTTTTTAATTTTACGTATGAAGTTTTATGTTACGTTCCTAAAATTGTATTTAACATTGGTATATCCAAAAAATCCCCGTCAGCGAACTCGACATTCAATGCGGTGGTGGGCGAGAGATGGAATGGTTTCCAACTTTTTTTTACGGATGCATCGAAACTGACTGAACTTAACCACACTGGAGCTGCGGTCTATTACCAGAGCTCTAGTATAATCCTGCAGTTTAAGTGTCCTAAGGAGTCTTCTGTATTCACGGGCGAATGTGTGGCTATATTGGAAGCTTGTCTTTTCATAAAGTCGCACCATAATATACACAAAGCCGTAATCTTCACAGACTCTCTTAGCTGCCTACAGGCCTTAATACAAAATCCCTTTAAAAGTAAATTGCACAGTTCCCTTATATTAGAAATTAAAGAGGCCTTATTATCTTGTGCTCTCAGTCAAAAAGAGGTTCAGCTAGTTTGGATTCCTAGTCATTGCGGTATTAAGGGTAATGAGTGCGCGGATGCATCGGCCAAGGATGCTTGCTCATCGTCAGTAGCTGATCTTTCCCGTAATCGTCTTCAGGGGTATGACTTATTGAATCTTCCACGATCGATCCTCCAGTCATCGTGGCAGGATCAATGGAGTGACACTGGAAAGAAAAAAGGCAGGTTTTATTACGCAGTACAACCAACTATAAAACCGAAACCTTGGTTCTATGGCTACAAAAAAGTTTCCAAACCGGTTATATCCACCATATGTCGTATTCGTCTTGGATTCTGTAGTACTCCTGTTTTCTTGCAAAAAATCCGGGTTAGAGACTCTTCTCTTTGCGAGTGCGGGTTGGAAGAGGGTACTCTGGATCACATCTTCTTTGAATGCTCAAACAACATTCCTCCTCTAGATCTGTATAAACGTCTTCCTAAATTTAAAATCCCTCTCCCGACTAATTTCCCCTCCCTGCTAACATATTCCTCCTCTGAACTGCTTGTGGCGCTGATGACTTTCATCCGTCACAATAACATAAAATTATAAACCTGCCTGTGGGTGTGGTATGTGTATATTTAAATGTTTTAACAATTTTAATATATTTATTTATTTCTATTTTTTGTTTGTTTCAGTCCCGTACTAACCCGACAAGTTTCACGTGGTGTCGAAGAATGTAATTTGCGACCAATCGGTTGTAGTTTATCAAATAACATTACATTCTCGTATTTTTTATTTTTCCACTCTTGTTTTTCCAACTCACTGGACATTGGCAGAATAGTCGACATCGGCTTTAATTGCCATTAAATAAAAATAGAATAGAACAGGACAACACACTTTTTTTCATTTATGAAGGTTTTACATTTATCACTATTTTACACGATACTGGCTAGAATGAAGGAGAAAATTAGTTCAAATGCCACTAGGTTAAAAAAAAACAAAACGCTTTTTTTCTAAATTATCCCTACTTTACGGGAGTCCCTATAATGCACGTCACAGCAACGCACATACCAGCAGTGCACGACACTGGAATGTACAACACAGCAGTGTACGACACTGTAATTGGCGACATCGCGATGTCGCCAATTGCTGGGGTGTACCTTGCTGGTTCGACCCGAGAATGTACAGCACGCCAATCGGCGACATCGCCCGACTGGTTGGCCGACTGGTCGGCTCGAAATTTTGGGACTTGGATACTAGGTAATTGAGCTAGGTAGTGCTGTCCGAAAGACGATTGATTGCGTGATTGAAAAACTGATAGGGACTCGATCAGCCATTGACCGTTATAACACGTTCCATTTTAAGTGTGTAATGTCCAGCGATATTTATATATTATATTATAATTTATATTTTATTTTCGCCAGGAATTTAAAAAAAGGGAATAAAAACTCTGTGAAAATTGCATGGAAAAAGTAAGTAAGGGTGCGATATTTGAAATTTGTTTGTTGTTTATTGTCTTAAAGTATGACTTTTGGGTCCAAATTTTAATGCATGAAATAAAAAAAAAACAAACATAAAAACTCGATTCACTTTGGCTGGGATCGAACTCACGTCACAAGATTGTAAAGCAGCGCTGTACCCCCAGCTGGCTTGTTATAAACCGTGGCGAATATGTAGATCTTAAGCCTGAAAAACACATGCTACTAGAAAAGCATGCTTGTTTGTTAGTAGGTAGTATTGTCCTAAAAAGCATGCTTTCCGAGTGTGCACATTTGCTCTGAAGCACAGACCTCAAAAGCATACTTTTTACGATCATATTCTTTTTACCACGTCTGAGTGACATTATCTTAAGCCGCGTCCCCACTAGAGTCGGGCAGCCGTGCCACATGAGTTGACATGAGTGTGGACGTAAGCGAGGCATGAGCCGCGTGGGCGTGGACTAACAGGAACGTTTGGCCGCATCTCCAATTAGGCCGCGCGGCTCCGTGAGGCTGAGACGCGCCCTAACAGGAACGTTTCGGGTGACTTTAGTGGGGACGCGGCTTTACAGTCTTTTATTGAAGACACTGACAGACAACAACAAAAAGGTGAAGGTGAAAGGGGAACACGAAAAAACATAAAATAGTAAAACCAATGGTACATTTGCTCTAAAGCACAGACCTCAAAAGCGTACTTTTTACGATCATACTTCTTTTTAGCACGTCTGAGTGGCATTATCTTAAGCTGCGACCCCACAAAATCCACGCGGCCTAATAGGCAACAACTACCGGGCGTCCCGACTTAGGCCGCGCGGTTCTATGAGGCCGAGCAGCGAGCCTAACAGGAACGTTTCGGGTGACGTAAGTGGGGACGCGGCTTTACAGTTTTATATTGGATACACTGACAGAAAACAACAAAAAGGGTGCAGCACGATAAAAAAAACATATAAAATAGTAAAACCAAAGAATATCAAAAAAGAGGTTTTATACATCGTGATAGAAAGCACGAAAAATAGACTGGCTTGCAATTAGGTAGCATACTTATTTACAAATATTCGCCACGGTTTATAACAAGCCAGCTGGGGGTACAGCCACAGGGTACAGCGCTGCTTTACAATCTTGTGACGTGAGTTCGATCCCAGCCAAAGTGAATCGAGTTTTTTTATTTCACCAAATGACATTATCTACTCGTGCTGTACACCGTGCACCGGCTAGGGCTTGATAATTTGAATCGCTCGCTCTTGCATCCAAGTTGAGGGAGTCCCGGTCAACGGAGCGTCATCCACTTCGCTGGGCTACATCTGAATGGTTTCTAAAAGAATCAAAATAAAAAACAAACAAATAAAATAAAAACAACATGACTCGATTCACAAAAAGAAAATCCACAACCTATGCTGGCGAATTTACTCCTTGTATGCATCATGCCCGAGCGTACACAAAGCACTGCCTGCAGGGCCTGCTTGCAGTTACTGCCAAAGAAGGTGTTGCTCCACAAAGCTTCGATATTTTGTGTAAGTAGTCCATCTCAGAGATGCTGCACAGCTTGCAGTATTTGGAGTGGGGAGATCGTGCATTGGGCTAGCAGAACGAAACTGCGGCCTTGCGGTAGGGTGAACAATTTAAATATCGGCCCTGCATAAATACATACAATACAATTGGCAGTGTCACTGCAGGCAGGGGCCTGCAGGCAGTGCTTTGAGTAGGGACCTATATTGAAACATGCAGAATCATCACTGGCTGCTTACTGTTTTATATCAAACTCGCAAGAGTGGCTCTCTCTGAAGTCCGAAGAGAGGTGTTGATTGCTCCTCCGAAAAATATAAACAAGAGACTGACAAACGTCAAGCCGCATCCCCATTAGATGCCGCGCGGCATTTAGGCTGCGAGGCTCGGCCTCGCGGCCGGCAAGAATCCCACCGAGTCACAGTGTGACACGATTGGGTTTGACTCGTTGGGAACTCATTATATTATTTAGTTAGACGAATGGCACCGCACTCGTAAATAAGGTAGGTACTTAATAAATGTGCTGTTATTATGGATTTGTATTTTCTATCGATATATTCAGAAGTCCAGGAAACAATCCCTAATGCTGGAACCACGGGTAACGAGAACGACTCCTACTGTAGGTAAATGAAACCTTCGGACTACGCTACCATTATACCGCGTAAAAAAATATTTTGTTTTTAATTAATTTTTTCAAATTCAAATTTAGAATCATTCAAAAAGGTTTACAAAATAAACTTTCTTCAAAAGAATTAAAAATGGCCAGTATTTTTTGAGTTTAAGAACTATATACAAAATATCCCTAGACAGTGTTGTGTGTATTATAATAAAAGTATTCTGTGGTGAGAGCAGCGGTGACCCAGTGGTGGCGGCCCCGACTTACGAACAGTAGGTCGTGGGTTCGAACCCAGGCAGGCACATTACTTTGTGTAATTTATTTCAACACCTCTTCTCTCAAAACGGTGAAGGAAACCGGCATGTCTTAGAACCAAAAAATTCGAAGACATGTGACATCTACCAATCCGCATTGAGCCCGCGTAGTAGATTATAGCCCATTCCCTCTCAAAAGAGAGGAGGCCTGTGTCCCAGCAGTGGGAACATTAATAGGCTGTTGACGATGATGATTCTGCGGTGCGCAACCTGTAATCATAATCCCAGATGGATTACAGGTTGCGCACCACACCATTCATGCGCACTACACAGCTTGTAACTTCTTTCCATGCAAACGCAAAATTGAATCGTGGATGTTTGATTGTTCCATTGAATAGGTAAATCCACCCCACTGACCAAATGAATCCTTTAAAAGCAAATACAGCAATATCCACTTTTTTCTCAAATGAGCCTGATGATGGCGCCACCATCTAAGTAAAATTTCAAACGTTTTTTTTAAAGTAATAGCGCTGCTAAAACAGCAATATCCCGTGTAAAAAGTAGTTTCAATTTTAATGTTCGGTGTAAAAATAGCAAAATCCAAAAGACTGTCAAAACCAAATGCAGCAAAGTCCCAACTAGCCAATCACGGAGCGTTATTCAGTATGGCGGCAACGGTTATAAGGGTGCAAATCCAGCAAAATCCTAAAGTAGGAGGTTCAAATACAGCAATATCCTACTGTCATGAACAAAAACAGCAATATCCAGTAATTTTTTCAATATGTTAACGTCATCGTCAACTCTTCAACTCTATCAAGCACTATTGTGAGAATCCCACAATGGGAGTCATGTAGAGAATATTTTAAAACATTAGGCATTTTAACGGTACCAAGTATAAAATGTATTAGTACCTACTACTCAGCCACTTTGCAAAATACATACACGAGCACGAATCAAAAGAAGAACGTGAACTAAGAGAGAACACTAGAAGAAATGTTATAAAAAATAAAATATTGCTTTATGCTTAGCAGTAGAATTATTTAATAGGTTGCCTACTGACTTTTAAGAACATTGATTTACAAAGCTACGCTTTTCAAAACTAAACTTATAGTATTCCTATTAAATAAATGTTTATAATCTTTATATCATCGGAATTGGTGACAAGTGATGGTAAATAGTTTTTATTAAATATTTAGTAACTTACTTTTTTGTACCTGTCTAATACTTATTACCATTAATAATTTAATATATTCAATACATAATTAAATTTTTACATTTAAGAGAATGACTTATTTGACTTAATATTAATAATTAATAATAATTTGACGTGAGACTATTAATTTACAATCATCTTGACTATTTATTATACTTTCTACTGACATAATATTTTATTTTTATTGTAATTTGATTAATATTAATTTTTATGTTAAATGCAATAATTTATTATTTTTATAAGCTGTATAATCCTATGTAATAGAACATTCAAACACAATGCAAATTGTTACATGAATAAATGAATACCTAATCGTTTAATTATTATAATAAAAAGCTTAATTTTAATAATTATATATTTTTTAATTATAATTATGTATTTTAACATCCCCATTGCAATACAATACAATTTTGTTCAAAAAACATGGGTATGATTATCAAAATTAGTTTTATTTAAATTCCCAAAAATCACAAACCAATCAAACATGGATATTGCTATGTTTGCTTCTATATGATTCAAATGTTCTCTCACCACCGGGAGCGTCTATTTGTATCATATTGCTCAAAATCTGGATTGTTATATTACAAGTGGTGAGGGTGCGCCATTATGGCGGAAGCGCCAGGGTATTCAAATTTTCTTACGCGTTTTGCAATTAGCAGGTTATTGTCAGGTTAAACACTAATCACAAATCAATGTTTAGTGTTAATTTTTTAATAGTTTGTATTAATATAATGCCAAAAATCACATTTTTATAATTTAATCTAGAATAAAATTAAAAATGATTTCAAATCCTATATTTTTAATCTGTTGTCACGTGATTGCAAACCATAGATATAGAATTCCGGAATTCTATATCTATGTTGCAAACGCTTGCCATAAGTCACAGATCTCAAAAGTCAAAACAAGCTGTCGTCAAACGTCAAACACGTTTACAACAACGCACGCAACTTGTTTGTACTTCTCTGTATTTTCTTATTTTGCGATCTTACCGACGGCGACGAATTAATCTGTGAACTACTTAATATTAATACTACGATGGAATCTAGATTCATTAAAGGGAATAGTTCCAACTTACCAAAGATAGATTATTTGATGGTGGCAAACTTTTTTGCAAGAAACAAAGACTTTTGTGGTTCAGAATTTCAGGAACGTGAAAACATCTTTGTAAGTACAGTTTTATGTTTAATACTATTTATCTGTCTACAAATACATAAAAAACATTCAAGTACATATGCAATAGATGATTTTCTGCTTTTTATATCTATTTTATCGTGTTTAGAACTTCGTTTAAATCATTGTTTACAGAGTTAGGTTATGTGCGTAAAATAATAAGTTTGTAACAGCTCGTTTGTTTGATTGTTTCAGATCTTCAAGAGAATCTTATGGCGATGATGCTGTTGGATATGTCCAAATAAAAAGAGACCTAAATGTGTGTACTATTAAGTGTCGTGTATGCCCTGAGCACAAAGTTCGCTCTACGCCTTACGCAGTCACTGTTATTGTGGACGAAAAGAATGGTGCTGTCGTGAGTTCTAAATGCCATGATTGTGCGGCATCGGCAGGCGGTTGCAAGCATGCCGTTGCTTTTTTTAATGTGGTTACATCGGAGAAGTGAAGAACCTTCTTGCACACAAGTCAACTTTATCCAAAGTTGGTTCGTCAATAAAATATGTAACGGCCTTGGAAATGGGATCAGGAATAGCGTCAACATCTGAAGATACAAAGGCATCAAAAACTGAGCTATTAGGACATGTGCAAAATAATCCAAAGGATTTTGATACAATATCAATGTCAGTTATCTCTCATTTAGAGAGATCAAAGTTGTGAAGAATTAAAAAAAAAAATATGTTCATCATTTAAGTACTAGAGAATATATTTTAGTAAAGGCGGATCAAAGTACAAGGGATCAAGCCGAAAGCCACTTATGGCATGAGCTAAGGTTTGCTCGAATAACAGCATCAAAATCTTATGAAGTCGGTAAATGTCAGACTAGTGATGGGGCATTAGTCGGGCTGATCATGGGTGGTAAAGTGCCTGATACACCAGCTATTAAAAGAGGCAGAGTGTTGGAAAATAAAGTGCTTGAGGTACTACAGAAAGCTAAATAAAAAAATTCAGAGAGGTGGCCTTTTTTTAAGTAAAAGTTTTTTCATGATTGCTGGTTCACCAGATGTAAATAGGTCAGGATTTTATTATTGAAATTAAATGTCCATATTGTCCATTTAGTGAAGAAACTATAAAAACTACATACAAAATGGAAAGCCAACAAAAAAGTATTACTCACAAATGCAATTACAAATGTATGTTTGTGGTATAAAAAAATGTTATTTTTGTGTTGCAGATAGTAAATTTCAAAATAATAATAAAGTTGAAATTATATGTGTAGAATACGACGAAGCATAATATACCTATGTCAAATCTTTAATGGAAACTAGTGATATTTTGGAAAACCCAGATCTATCCATTACATAATGTTTAAAATGTCATAGATGTAATTTGATAATAAAATTCAGTATTTTATTTCAGTTTTTTATTTACCTTTAGCAACGAATTAAACCTATAAACACTTATTTATTTATTTACTGTCGCGAGACGGTCGTATTATAGGAACACGAAGAAAAAAAGCTCCTAGTTTTATTATTGCAATCACGGCGATTAAGTACCCGAAATAGAATGGGCTGGAAACCGCATTTATAACATTCACAGAACTAACAAGTGTTAATTCTGACTTTCCTACAAAATATGTAGGTACTATCCAGGAAAAATCACTTTTAGCGCAGGTGAAGCTGAAGAAAGCCACGGACAAGCTAGTAGTAGCAAAGCAAGTAGTATCTTCAAAAGTACCTACAGAGGTAGGTAGGTACATTGAAAAAGAAACGGGTAAGTACATATATTCCTAGAGGCGAGTACATTGCATTGGTGCACACCTAAAACGCAAATTCTGGGAGGCCGTGCGGGGCAAACGTACATCCCATAACGACCAACTGCTCATAACTCAACCTCCAGCTGCAGCAGCCTAATAATTAAGAAATAAATACCTAATGTTAATGATGGATAATTTTAAGCTGTTTTTTTATCGGTTAAGGCCAGGTTGCAGTACTTTGTTTTTATGTACGCACGACCTCGCCCCCCGCCCTGCCGCGCGAGCGATATAATGCCTAAATTTTGACTGTTTTTTGCTTCTTGGAGAAAAACTATAAAGAAATTATACAATCTGTTTTCACCATTTACTTCAGAATAAAAAGTTCTATCTACTGATATAACTTTCATATAAATTCATGATGAAATGTCTTAGCAGTCATGTTTGATAAAAGAAGTATCGAGCCGATCATTCTAAATCGCGTTTCTATCTTTACGATTTACTAGAGAGTATGTTCAATTTTTATGTACCTAATGATTTTTATTTATTAAAAAACTCGTATTTAGTTCGATTTTTATAGGTTCAAAAATCTTAAAATTACTGCAACCCGCTGCAACCCGGCCTTATGTAATAATAGTATTCAGCCTCCCGATTTATTTTAGGTCTAGCAAGGCGGAAGATTTCATTAATTGGGAGAAGGAAAAAAAGTCAGCAAATGAAATCTGCTTTTGACTTCAGCGAGATGTTAACATGCATTATAACTACCTAGGCTCTGTTTCGACTAGGTGCCGCGTAGAAAATAACCAGGACCGACAGTAACGTGTCCTCCGAATCTGAAGCACAGAATCATCTTACTTTTTAAACAATCAAGTGATTTTAACCTGCAAATGCCTTTTAAAACTAAACTTGGAAGTTGGAACAGTCCAGGGTAGCCCGCGAAATTCAAATTTTTCTTAAGTTTTTTGCAATTTGCAGGCCAGTGATAGGTGGTATGTTGATGAACATTTGATTCGCGGCTGTAAGACGTATATAGTTACAGAATTATAATCATCAAAATCATTAATACAACCCTCCGAGCTCATAAAGGTTTAAAAATGACTTTTTACAAGGTCAAAGCCATTCCGGAACCTTTATGAGCTCGGAGGGTTGTATTAATGATGATTATTATTTTGATGATTATAATTCTGTAACTACATACGTCTAACAGCCGCGAATCAAGTGTTCATCAACATACAACCTATCACTGGCCTGCAAATTGCAAAAAACTTAATAAAATTTGAATTTCGCGGGCTGGTTGGAGGATTCACCTTAAGATATTTTTGTGAGACAGTGTCCCCACCGGGAATCGAACCCAGAACCTCGGATCACTAGACAATGGAGGCTGTTAATTTGTTGATGATCTAATAAAAATGAGACAGGGAGACGTTATTTCTCCGAAACTGTTCACGAACGCATTGGAGGATGTTTTCAAACTCTTGGACTGGGATGGATTCGGCATCAACATCAACGGCGAATATATCACTCACCTTCGTTTTGCCGATGATATAGTCATCATGGCTGAATCGCTGGAGGATATGAACACAATGCTCAGAGACCTCAGTAACGTTTCTCAACAGGTGGGTCTTAAGATGAACATGGACAAGACGAAAGTCATGTTTAATGACCGTGTTCCACCCGTACCGGTAATTGTTGGGAGCGATACTCTTACCTATATTCGATATGCATGTTTGCCTGGGACAAACTGTTAAACTGGGTAGATCGACCTTCGACAAAGAGGTCGCCCGAAGAATCCAACTCGAATGGGCAGCGTTCGGGAAACTACGCGACATCTTTTCGTCCAAAATTCCGCAGTGTCTCAAGACGAGGGTGTATAACCAGTGTGTGTTGCCAGTGATGACTTATGGCACAGAGACATGGTCCTTAACTGCTGGCCTCATAAGAAAGCTCAGAGTCACGCAACGAGCCATGGAGAGGGCTATGCTCGGAGTTTCTTTGTGCGACAGAATCCGGAATGAGGAAATTCGCCGAAGAACCAGGGTCACCGACATAGCTCGCAGAATATGCAAGTTGAAGTGGCAATGGGCAGGCCACATCGCTCGAAAAACGGACAACCGATGGGGAAGAAAGGTTCTCGAGTGGCGACCACGAACCGGAAGACGCAGCGTTGGCAGGCCTCCCACCAGGTGGACCGACGACATCGTGAGAGTCGCGGGCAACCGGTGGATGCAAACGGCAGGCTGCCGATCTTTATGGCGTTCTATGGGGGAGGCCTTTGTCCAGCAGTGGACGTCTAATGGCTGATGATGATGATAATAAAAATAGCTAATAGTTCATCTTCACTGCTTGACATGGGCCTCTCCGCCAAGGTGCACCACAAGGTCTAGTGGTTAAATTGGTCTTTCTTACTTATTTAATAATAATAATAATAAAGCCATTTATTCCAACTTGTTAACTTATTTTACAATTCAAATGTCGTTAGTAAGATTGTTAGTGGTCTTTTTATAGGCTAGTTGTTAGTAATGTTAGTCAAGTCAATCTTTAAGTTGGACCCCTCTTAGGGTGAAGGCCTCCTCCAGCTTGTCCCATTTTCCTCTGTCCTTTGCCTTGAGCAGCCAGTCTATGCTAATGCGTTGTTTAGTTCCAGGTACCTCTCTGTTTGCCAGAGACCGTACGTTGTAGGTACAAATGTTCATTGTGGTTTTATTTCTAATGCATTCTTGTTGCTTTTGTTTCTGGTGTTGTTTCTGTTTCACACTTATTTAATAAGTATAGACTATTATAAGAAAACTAGCATTAAACAGATAAAAATAAAAACAACTAAGTATCAACCAACGGTTTTATATTTTAAACAATTCAATTTAACAGATTCCTCGTAGCTTGTTGACTCGATGGAGAAAAGAGACGAAATGCGTCGTGCAGCGGTTTATATAGCCGCGTGGTGGCTGGAGTGTGCGTTCCTCTTCACGCATCGTCGTGACGGTGTCTTTTCTGCTAACACGGCCTCTCCTGACCGGAGGACGTCCTCGTACTCCTATATCTCAGGTGGCAGGGCTTCGGCAGCACTGGAGGTGCTTGACACAGGTTCTGGCATCATCTCGCCAGATGGCACATCACTGTGTCTGGCAGCTCAGGCGTAGACTCCACGTCCTCGGCATTACGGTCTGAAAACACAAACAGCTGGTATTACTATTCTGATTTTAAAACATTACTCGTGATTTCCGTATTTTTTAGGGTTCCGTAGTCAACTAGGAACCCTTATAGTTTCGTCATGTCTCTCTGTCCGTCCGTCATCGCTTAATCTCTGTGACCGTTAGCACTAGAAAGCTGAAATTTGGTACCAATATGTGTATCAATCACGCCAACAAAGTGGTAAAATAAAAATTGGAAAAAAAATGTTTTATTAGGGTAAGTAGCCCCCCTATATGTAAAGTGGGAAGTGATTTTTTTTTTAATTTCAACCCTAACGCGTGATATATTGTTGAAAAGGTAGGTATTTAAAAATGAATAGGGGTTTACTAAAATAATTTTTTGATAATATTTGTTCGGTGCGGGGATCGAACCCGCGACACGCAGCGCAGCAGTCCAATCACTCAGCCACTGTGCCAACTGTGCCGTCAATTTAAATGTTATTGTCTATAGCGTTGATACTTTGATCGAAATTAGGAAAATAAGCTAAGGTTTTAATAAGCTATAGCATTCATTGAGCAGTAACTATAATGCTATCTGGATAATAATTTACATTGCCACTTTCATACTGTCTCCACACTTAACCTTCTTACCTCTGGTTGCACCCTTAATTTAGTTTATCCAATTACTATTCTTATTCTAGAATTTATTTCATAGTAGGTATTTCTTTTGCACAAGCAGTTATGTAGGTATGTAATTCAGGGCAGCTTTGACTAGGTATAACCAATTAACTTTTTACTAAAGTGTTCTTTTCTTCTGCGATCAAACCATATAATAATGTAATGGAATTCTATGTCAGGCTTGCGGTCCTCTTGAGCAGCAAGCAGCAACACAATAGTGGTATGGACTATGTTCGGGGCAAATATTTCTTTGCTTTTATAATTATCTCCATCAAGTGAGAGTCGCGCACATCTTACGGTCGCAGTGAAAATCTGAAATAAATAAGATTAATTAGAAAGTTATTATGATGGCAGCTAAAGGTAGGTACTTACGTTCTACAAAATTCCGGTTGGAGTGAAATAAAAGCTTAAAAGTGTCTTGGTGTTTTTTGTCTTCGACCAACCGTTTGTCGTAAAAACGATGTCGAAGGGATCCATAGGTTAGGTTAGAACTGTGATCAACTACGCGCGAACCGAGCGAGCGAAGCGAGTGGTAGGTACGGTGGTACCGCGGCAGCGGCTACCTCGAAATTGGTTGCGAAATCGAAGTATTTTTTTCATAGTGCCCCTAGGACGACACTTTGACCCACCAGATACACACAGAGCTCTAATAATTTACACACTGATAATCTTAAGGTATCTTAGTTGAGACGATTTTCAAGTTACGGATTGAGAATAATGCTATTGAGGTGGGTTAGTAAGTTCATATTAGGAGCCCTGATTGCTCATGGAGAAATTGTTGCTATGCTGATTCAAACTTCCATTACCTACGTACTTTTTGTAATTTGTAAGTAGGTACTTACTTGCCAAACATGTTGATGTTGCAACATCTCAAAGATCACCAATGAAATATCATTTCTTGTTGAAAACGCTTGCACGTTGCTGATTTTATTATTACTGAAGTATTTCATTATCTTTTGTTTTCTTCCATCTCATAACAGGACCATTTTCTCTTCATAATTTAGCTGTAGAAACCCGCCTTACAACCAGAATTTAAAACAACTCTGTAACCCAAACTGCGTTTTTAGAAAGTTCCACACAACCACAGCACACAACACAAAACATAACATAGATAATTCACAGATTACTACAAAATCAATCGTCTCTTTCAACCCGTAGTCAATCAAAATCAATAAAATCTGTATCACCCGTCCCTATTGTCACATGGCTTACTACTTTTTTAAATGTGACGTCACTGTTTGTGATGATTCCAATTGGCGTGTCGTACATTCTTGCCCGGACAATCGAGGACCGGGCCGAGAATGCACGACACAGCAACGCGCAACACTGGAATTGAAAACACTTGTCAAAACGATGTCGCGCGTTCTCGTGTCGTACATTGCTGTGTTGGCCATTGCTGGTTCCCCTTTACGGCTGCAACAGATTTTTTCGAGTAAAGTGTAGCCTGTGAGCTGTTACAAATTACACAGTCATATCATATCAAACTTTTTAGTCATTTATATTTTACTGAATGCTTGTCTTTATCGAACCCGACATTGATTATTTTTTACCCGACTGTGGTGAAGGCCAAAAGGAGGGTTCACGGGATTCACCCGGATTATGAGCACAAGTATAGAACTCGCTCGTGAAGTTAATCACGACTGTCAAGTCTCGTGAGTCGGGTCATTGTGGAGACTTCTGTGGTGGTTTAGGAACTTTAACTTAATTGGAAGAAAGGTCGCGTTGCGCGATTTTAGAGAGTATATTAGATTGCAAAAGACAAAAAGTTCTTTTTGTTAACTTTTATTGACAAAAGTAGATAGATAAGTAGACACCTATGACCAAATGAAAATATGATAGTAGGTAATTAACAATATAAATCATGTAATAAATCATTAATTCATTTACATTTAATTACTCAAAGAAAAAACAGCTGAAAGTTTTCTAATGCGAGACCAAAAACAAAACGCGAATAACCTTCAAATAACTTTGAAATGTCAAAAAGACATTTGTTATCAAGAACAAAACAGGTATTCGGCGACCGCTCGCGTAAAACCTGTTCAATTACACTGAAAATCATGGACCCTAAAGTTAACTTGAAACAAGACCCCGCATACGTGGAAATCCAGAAGTTCTACGATGCGAACGCCGACAAAATAAATATTCAGCAGTTATTCCAACAGGATGCCGATCGGTTCAACAAATTCAGGTTTGTGGCTTTAAATTGTGTTTTCCATTACTAATATAAATAAAAACGTGTCGGTTTTTATGTTATTAAGTGGCCTTATTAACATTTATTTGATTAATTTAGCTATTGTCGTATGTTTCGATTAAATTCGTGGAGTTATATCATTGACATTAAAAGTTCTTGTAAAGGTCGCGCATGTCCAGTTTTAATTTTTTTTTTAATTTGAAGAGATAGTTTGATAGCAATGTCATTAAGATTATTAATCTCAATAGTGTTTACTTTATGATGACATGTTATGTCACCTTTGATAATAACCGAGTGGATATTTAAGTTGATGAACCAAATCAATATTATTCAATTAAAAATTATTATGTGAGAAATGTTGCTACAGTATTAAATACTGTAGCAACATTTCTCACATAATAATTTAAGAACATACATTTACATTTACAAAATTTGTAATTCCAAGTTGGTATGTTCTATTAATATTTTTAAAAGATACAATGACACGCTGCTTCCTTCTACAGTCATCATTTGAAACATAAAATCTAATATATAAAATTCTCGTGTCACAGTTTTCGTTGCCATACTCCTCCGAAACGACTTGACCGATTTTGATGAAATTTTTGTGCTTATCCGGTATCTATGAGAATCGGCCAACATCTATTTTTCATCCCCCTATTTTTTTTTTATATGGCAAAACAACGTTTGCCGGGTCAGCTAGTAATTTTATATAAGTTTGAATATTTTTTGCTTCAAAAATTATTTATAATGTTATACACACCCATTATACTTACTGCATAAATAATTACATAAATATTTATTATGTGAATCTTAAATAAAAGAATTTAAATTCTAAACAAGTGGATAGCTACATCCAAAAAGGTTTTATTTTATTTTGGGATTTTTAACCAAGTACAGCAACCTATTTCCACTCAATATTAAATACTTATACTTACAGTACTTATAATGACTAGTAATTAAAACAAATGCAACATGATGTAATACTTAGAGTTTAGGTCACAAATAACTTATCATTGCTCTTAAATCCAGCCTCCGCGTCCCAACGCCGAATGATGGAGAGATCCTGCTGGACTACTCAAAGAACCGCATCAATGAGCAGCTGTGGGGCCTGCTCCTTAACCTCGCTAAGAGCAGGAATGTGGAGAAGGCCAGAGATGCTATGTTCTCAGGTTAGTACCTTCATTTCAAAACCATACATTATACATACATATTTTTTTATAACTAGTTTTTTCTTGCGTCCGCCCGGGTCTTACCCGCGTGGATGTTAGTTACCCCATTGCATGCCGAGTTTATACACAATCAAAAATGGTGGGGCCACTTTCTATCCTAGTCGCGCGAAACGGCCATTTGTACTATGTGACAGTATAAAATATGACATCACATTTTTGTAGCGCTATCTTTGTCCAGCACGGCATTTAAAATCAGTTAAAAATTACTTTTTACAGATTGATACAGATTTTATTACTTTTTTCACACATCATGTTATTTCTGTTAGTTCTTTGAAATAACATTTTCGTGTATTTTTAACAGTAGTCGAGTCCATTAGGCGTTTGATCCTATGCCGAATCATGCTGAGCCGAACATGACGTGTGTAGGTAGTGATGTAACTCTTACTTTGCATTTATTTGTTTAAAAAAATAGTCTGTGTCAAAATTAGCATGAAATTACGAAAAACTGCTGTGTCACCTAAAATATTGTAATCTTTGTCCTCTATAACGCTATTCAGGAACTTATTTTTTAACATCCATTTTTAATGGAGGATGGAAAATTTTACACATAATATAACATCACGCCTGTAATTCCCGAAGGCTTAGGCAGAGGTATACCTAATTGTTTATAATCTACCTTCAGATTTTTGATTTTCTCCGCCTCGGTGCGACAGAGGCGAGGGGGCGGAGGTAGAGGTCGAGCGCTGGGCTCGGCGTGAATAGTAGTTCGTATTGAGTCGCGCTGGGCGTCGAACGAATATTATAGTAGCAATAGAATCGGGTGAAAGCGCACGCGCATTGATTAAATCGACTTGTGGAGTCATTTCGCGGCACCCAATTATACTAGTTAAGCAGTACGGTTAGCGACGCTGTGAATGTCGAACGGGTTATTGATAATATCATTGGTTTGCCTTGTCACGGGAGTGCTATTGGGAAGGCACCGAGGCTTTTGTGGTTAGACTAATACGGAGTGAGTGTGGTGGCTCGCGTTAACGGTGTGGCTTGCAGCGACGTGGAAGAATCGTCCGGAACTACCAGCAAACCATCGCAAGGTCATATACACTCATTATACACATACACAGTTACACAACTTGCGAGGGGTCAAGGAAGTGAGACCGGCTCGAAGAAATGAGGTAAGGGTAGCTTTAAGTTCAGAAATTGTAATATTGTTCGGAGGCGCGTATCGCGTCTATTTGATCCCGTTAGGACGGCAGCTGTTCTGAGACCTGTCTCCCATGGGCCCGAGATAAGGTTCGGCTGAGTCCTGGCGCGATCAAAATCTGGTAGCAGAGCTTGGTTTATTTAAACCCACTTTGTAAAAATTAGTAGGTACTTGGTACCAATTTACTTTGTAAAAATTGTGTTCATGTACAAATTCAACTTGTAGGTAGTAGTACATTGACCTACATACCAGTGTACACCTCAAGTTGAGTTTGGAATTATTAATAATAAGTACATAAATGGAATGTGAATATTCGTTGATAAAATAATTTGTTATTTACGTTCGGTTACGCACAAATATAACCTCATCACAAATCGTGTTATGATTGTCAACATTTGAGACATAGAGGAATAACCTCTAGAGCACGTAGAGGAATAAGTTCAAGAGTTGGCATAGCGTCGTAGATTTATTCACTCAACGAATATATTATTATTGTTAATTCCGGATACAATAATTGTTATTTTTTTTGGTTATTGTTATTTATTATTGCATAATCGCGTATTGAAGTTGGTACTATGGCTCCGTCAGTAACGAAAACTATCGCAGCCAGAATCGAAGCTGAATTGAGATGGTTTTCATCGGTTGTTACGTTGGTAGGTCGCACCGATCGTGAAGATGCGTTATTGTCACGCGCTCGGCAAGTTGACGAACGATATGACGCCGTGTTAAAGTGTCACGCTGAGTATTTAGCATGTCTCGAATCGACGGATCTGTCGTCGGTGGACAAGGATGCTCAGGTGGTACGGGGCAATGTGGACCAGTGTGGGGAAATGTCCATGAGCATAATCCAGGCGGCGGCCGACATTGAGCGATCGCGCATGGGTGACGTCAGGGAATCATGTCGGCCAGCAGGCGTAGGAATTCAGGCGCCGTTGCCACCAGTACATGTACCCGAGTTTAGCGGCGAGTATGCCGATTGGCCGCGATTCCGCGATATTTTTAATAGTGTCGTGCATTCGCGTACGGATCTCTCGCCCGCCTACAAGATGGCTCAATTAATGGGTAGGCTTAACGGTGAGCCGCACGACATCTTGACCCACCTGGAGATTACGGACGCCAGTTATGAGACGGCATGGGGCCTATTAATCGACCGATATGATAATCGGCGATTAATAGTTGATGGCCTCATCGATAAGATTTTTGAAATCCCGAAGGTGTCTAACGTGTACGAAATAAGGTCGAAAATCCTTAATCCGGTCACGGTTGCGGTGAACACGTTAGATCGACTTAAGTTGTCGTTAGGGGACAATAAATATATCATCGTCAATAGGGTTTTACGGAAGTTGCCGATCGACGTGGTGGCGCGCTTTGAGCAGTCACATGGTGGCGAATCGACGGACCACCTCCCAAGTTACGATGACTTGAGGGTGTTTTTAGAAGGCGAGTGCCGGCGGGCGGATTGCCAAGGGGCATCCACGTCGCACCCTCCTCCGTCAACCCGACGTACGAGCGGGCCCAAGCCGGTTGAGCCCCGTCGGGGGGGGAAGAAATACCACGCCCTCCAATCGGAAGTGTGCGCCTTCTGTCGGAAGGAAGGGCACGGTCTCGCCGCATGCGCGGACTTTAAGGCGCAGCGGGTGCATAGACGAAGAGGGGTGGTCAAGCAGCGCTATTTGTGCTTCCGCTGCTTGGGGACTCACTTTGTACGTGAGTGCCACAGGACCACTAACTGTGGAACCTGCGGAGGAGCCCATCACGAGTTGCTATGCCTGGCGGAGAGTAGGGAGGTGCACGGAGCCTCGCCGGGAGGTCACCCCCCCTCTCCTAAGCCAGATTCGGGTGGTCGGTCACCCCCCCCTAGGGGGGGTGGGTCGGCCAGGAATCAGCGGTCGCCGCCCCCTCGGGGGGGTGGGCCAAGGGCTGATCCAGAGCACAACCCGATACCGTCGTCTTCCCCGCGGGGGGGGGATAGGCACCGAGACTCGGGCAGGGGCCCGGAGGTAGTACAGGCGGGTTACGCGGCGTACTCGAATGCGTTGGGGGGCATGTTGCCACCCCCGAGTAGTCGCTTCTCCCCGCCTCTCGCAGAACGCCCTCGGCTGACGGCGCGCCCGCCACCGTTCGGAAGGATGCCAGTAGGCTACTTCCGACCGGCACGGATGTCACCGATGGGTCGGGAGGGTTACTACCCGGGTTGGGACCCGTATACTGGGACAGTGTTTACTCCCCCTCCGGCAGGGGAGGAGGGAGGTGCCTCCTATTAGCAACTAGCAGCCTGTTCGTCAGTGGTGCCCACCCCGACAGTAACGGTATTATTACCGACGGCTAGGATTACTGTCAGGGGTACTGACGGACAGCCGGTGCACGTGCGAGCACTGTTAGATTCAGGGGCACAAGGTTGTATTGTGTCCAGCTGTTTAGTGAAAAAGCTGGGCCTTACATTAGAGCCATCACGGGATGGCGCCGTAGGTATAGGTGGCAATCGGGTGCCTCACCTCAGGGGTCAGACGACATTCCTGTTCGAGATGGGTGACACGGCATCGGTCACGCGGGTGAATGCCACGGCGATCGTTTTGGACGAAGTGGTTGGGGTCCTCCCTCAGACTCGGTTACCGTCTGCGGTAAAAGAGTTGACCAATGGATTGGAGTTAGCCGATCCCCACTTCGCGATCCCCGGACGGGTGGACGTCTTGCTTGGGTCTGACGTCCTCGGGAAGCTGCTCCGAAGCGGCAAACGGGAGCGGCAACCAAACGGGGTTGTGGCCATGCGTACCGCAGGTGCTTACGCGTTATTGGGCCCAGTACGGGAACCACAGCACTCAACGGATTATAGCTCCATATATTATGGCAGCGTGTTATCCGACGTCCTGCAACGGTTCTGGGCAACGGAAGAGCCACCCACCGCTCTTAGAAATAACCCACGTGATGAGGAGTGCGAAACATTCTATCGATGTAACACGGTGCGCCTCCCATCGGGTAGATTTATGACAAGGTTGCCATTTCTGTCAACTCGACCTCCGCTGGGGAGCTCATGGAGTCTGGCAGAAAAGCGGTTAGTGGCAATGGAAAGGCGCATGAAGCGGGACTCCAACTTCCGACAGAAGTATGTGGAGTTCATGCGCGAATACCTGACGTTGGGTCACATGTCGGTGTCCAGGGTTGACTATCGTCATGAGGAGCATTATGTGTTGCCTCATCATGCTGTTTTGAAGACACCTGACTCAAAGATTAGGGTCGTGTTCGACAGGAGCGCGGAGACGTCTAGCGGGGTGTCCCTGAATCAATGTCTCCATGCTGGTCCTAAGCTGACCAGAGACATTGCAGACATTCTCACGGACTTCAGGAGACACCAGGTTGTCTTCGTTACGGACGTACGGATGATGTTTCGTCAAACTGAGATTCATCCAGACGACCGTCGGTTCCAGCTGATATTGTGGCAAGAGAGCCCAGAAGAACCGATGGTCACGTACGAGCTCAACACAAACACGTACGGATTAAAGCCCAGCCCATATGTAGCCATGCGTACGCTACGAGAACTGGCTGATCAAGAACGGCTCCGCTTTCCCCGCGCGGCTGCTGTCATTGATAGGGACGTCTATGTAGACGACATTTGTACGGGCTCAGACTGTATTGAGCAGGCGCTCATCTTAAGGGATGAATTGGTGGCGCTCATGGCCTCCGGTGGCTATGAACTCAGGAAATGGCTGTCGAACTGCCCAGAGGTACTGGCAGGACTGCCAACTGAGTATCAACAAGACCCGCATTTGTTTGAGGATTCGGAGAATCTTCATGCGTTGGCCATTTTAGGGGTCCAGTATCGACCGAGTCAGGATGCCTTCACATACAGTTGTGAGGCCGAGTTGCTGTCGAAGACCTGGACCAAGCGATCGGTCCTTTCGACTATCGCACGAACGTTCGATCCAACCGGTTGGATCGCGCCGGTCACGTTCATGGGAAAGTGCTTCATTCAGAAGCTTTGGTTGGCTCAACTAGGTTGGGATGATCTCTCTACGGAGGCCTTTCTGGCGGCGTTAGATCGATTTGTTTCTAGACGGGGAGTACCGTCACTGATTCGGTCGGACTGTGGTACCAACTTCAAGGGCGCCGACCGGTGCTTAAAGAAAATTGTATTGTTTTTAAGTCAGAATGAGCGAGAGATTGGCACGGGCCTCGCCAGTCGGGGCATTTCGTGGTATTTTAGTCCACCTGGATGCCCCCACTGGGGTGGAATTTTCGAGGCAGTAGTCAAGTCTTCCAAGACTCACTTGTATCGGGTCATCGGCTCAACGATTCTCACCTTTGAGGAGTTGTCAACGGTGTTTTGCAGAATTGAGGCGGTCTTAAACTCGCGACCTTTGTGCCCGTTGAGCGCTGACCCGAATGACCTTGAGGCCATGACCCCAGGTCATTTTTTGATTGGCCAACCACTTAACGCCTTGCCGGAATATCCGTATACTGATGTCAAGTTGTACCGGTTGTCGCGGTATCAGATGTTACGGCAAATGAGCCAAAATTTTTGGAAGCGATGGTCGCTGGAGTATTTGCATATTCTACGGCAACGCGTTAAGTGGACGGACAGGACGACCCCACCCTGCGTTGGAGACCTCGTTCTGGTTAGGAATGCTAACCTATCACCGTTGTGTTGGCGACGGGGGCGCATTGTTAACCTGATTACGGGCAAGGATGGGTTTCCAAGGATCGCAGACGTCCAGGTGAGGGACTCGATCCTTAGACGGGCAGTTTCAACTTTATCTCGACTCCCGGGAGTTTGAGCGGACCGACAACGGGTCGGTCCGGGGGGGGTGATTGTTTATAATCTACCTTCAGATTTTTGATTTTCTCCGCCTCGGTGCGACAGAGGCGAGGGGGCGGAGGTAGAGGTCGAGCGCTGGGCTCGGCGTGAATAGTAGTTCGTATTGAGTCGCGCTGGGCGTCGAACGAATATTATAGTAGCAATAGAATCGGGTGAAAGCGCACGCGCATTGATTAAATCGACTTGTGGAGTCATTTCGCGGCACCCAATTATACTAGTTAAGCAGTACGGTTAGCGACGCTGTGAATGTCGAACGGGTTATTGATAATATCATTGGTTTGCCTTGTCACGGGAGTGCTATTGGGAAGGCACCGAGGCTTTTGTGGTTAGACTAATACGGAGTGAGTGTGGTGGCTCGCGTTAACGGTGTGGCTTGCAGCGACGTGGAAGAATCGTCCGGAACTACCAGCAAACCATCGCAAGGTCATATACACTCATTATACACATACACAGTTACACAACTTGCGAGGGGTCAAGGAAGTGAGACCGGCTCGAAGAAATGAGGTAAGGGTAGCTTTAAGTTCAGAAATTGTAATATTGTTCGGAGGCGCGTATCGCGTCTATTTGATCCCGTTAGGACGGCAGCTGTTCTGAGACCTGTCTCCCATGGGCCCGAGATAAGGTTCGGCTGAGTCCTGGCGCGATCACTAATAGTACACCCACATTTCGCCAGTTATCTTAAGTCCCGTGTAATAGCGGACGAGAAAATTTTACACAATTCTTTAAACCTTTATAAGTCCAACTCAAAATCACCACCTGCCAAAGGGGAATGGAGCGAAGCATGCTCAAGGTAAGGAAAACAGATAAAATACGCCACACAAAAATAAGAGGTATTACAAAATCTAAAAATGCCTTGACCTATGCACAAAAGCTAAAGTGGAAATGGGCAGGCCACCTTGCGAGGCTTTCAGACCAGGGATGGACTCTAAGAGCAACCTTATGGAAGGGCCCGCAAGGAAAAAGAAGCAGTGGCAGACCTGTAACACAGTGGGAGGACGAGATTATCAAAACAGCTGGCTCAAATTGGAGCCAAATAGCAAAGGACAGAGACACTTGGACAGCTTTGGAGGAGGCCTTTACCCAATCTGGGGTCCTTGCAAAAGAAGATAACTAACAAAACTAACAACCTATATATAATACAGGAAACTAAGCTACTAACACATTTCAACTAGAAATTAAGTTATAATCACTGTACTAGAAGCAAGGAATAAACAGGCTTTTTATTATTATTTATAAGTCCAACTCACCATATCTCTCATCAGGTGAAAAGATAAACTTCACTGAAGACCGAGCAGTCTTACACATCGCGCTCCGAAACCGTCAGAACCGTCCCATCCTGGTCGGAGGGAAGGACGTCACTCCTGATGTCAACGCGGTCCTCGCGCATATGAAGGAGTTCTCTGGCCAAATTATCAGTGGCCAGTGGAAAGGGTAAGCATCCATTAGATCATCTTTAGCCCGGCATCACCCACGGCTGGGCATATATGCCTCTCTTTGCTTGTGCCAAGCTCCTTGGTCTTGGCTCCTCATTCAGGGTAGTCCCGTGATGACAACAATGTCGTCTACCCATCTCGCCGGACGACCAAGACTTCTCTTTTTAGTCGTTGAACACCACAGCTTTACTCCGCCTGCCATCACCGCGCCTTCCTAAGTGTCCTGTCCAACTCCATTTGACCCATGGAGCACAATATGCTCCATGATTTGACCATTACTCGATTTTCAATATCGAAGACTTTCGCTTCCAAGGATACCTCTCGGACCCGCCGAACCGCTGCAGCATTAAAGACTGATTTCCACTCAAATCCCAGGCATTATGGACCTACTATGGGTTCAAGAAACCCCATAGTAAGGACCTACTATGGATTTAAGAAACCCCATAGTATGTCCTTAACAGTGGCAGACAGGAACGCGGCAGGGCCTAGCTAGACGTGATCGCGGGAGAATGAGGATTTCAAAAGAGCGTCCAT
The DNA here is from genome assembly GCA_949316265.1 of Diarsia mendica. Lineage (NCBI taxonomy): Eukaryota > Metazoa > Arthropoda > Insecta > Lepidoptera > Noctuidae > Diarsia > Diarsia mendica. Next base: position 6,251,058 of record OX438898.1, read on the forward strand.
TAAGTTTCTCGCCCATTCTTCTTCATGAGATCTACGATTTTAGAACGGGCAAGTCCATTTACAGATAAGATGACTGATGAGAGTCATTAACACATCTTTTTTTTTTTGGCGGGTTTAAAATCATCAAATAACCCCACCCGCTCTTGGGCAGAGCGAAAGGGAGTATCAGACTTCTACTGACTAAAAACCACCCATGTTCCTTCTTAACCCTTTGTGTCGAGGCCGCGGTATCTCTTTCGAACAACCCGCAGCCCGACGGGGTCTGTTAACACCTTGCATAATGTATGTAAAAAATAATATTTTGTCTTATTGTTCAGGTACACCGGCAAGTCAATCACAGATGTGATCAACATCGGTATCGGTGGCTCTGACCTCGGACCTCTGATGGTCACCGAAGCGCTCAAACCTTATGCCAACCATCTGAAGGTAGGTAATCGATTAACTTCAAAAAAACAGCAGCAACAACTCACCTCATTCTTTAAAGTATTTACTTCTCGGCAAAAGAATGGTCAGCCTTTCCAATAAGGTTAGGTCAAAATAAAAGTGCGCTCAAAAGCAGAGTATTTTTCATATTTGTCTAATTACCCACCCTAATCTATTGGGTACTTTGAAAATATTATTTAAAATTCACTCATCGTCTACCCAGCCTTTTCCCAACTATGTTGGGATCGGCTTCCAACATCATCGGTTGAACATCAGTATTTTACATTAAGCGACTGCCTATCAGACCTCCAAAACCCAGTTAGTATTGGATAATACGATACCCCTTGGTAGGACTGGTGGTCCGGCTTTCAGGCCACTGGTTACCAGTAAAGACTGCTAAGGATCTACGAATGACAACGAGGACAAACGGCTTAACGTGCTTTCCGAGGCACAGAGTAAACTCCGTAATGGGTGGTCAAACTGGTCATGCATCCCCGAACCGCATAAGGGCTCGTTTACGGAGACGCGGGGCGTCGCGCGGCGCGTGCAGAAGGCTTGTCTCGTGCTTTTTTATTAATTTACTGAGAGACGGGTCCACTGTAACAAACGCTGCATTTTAAACTAACTAGCGAAAAATCGCTTCTCGTAAAATCGACGTTTGAAATCGTTAACTTTTTCATACATCGCCATGTGTTTGAATTAAAAACGCAGCACGCGCCGCGCGACGCCCCGCCTGTACGTAAACATGCACTAAGTAAGCGCGGTTTAACCTAAAGATCGACCCTAGCGGCAGTTATTATTTACCCACGAACAAATCCACACATCATCCAACGTCGACATTTTGTGTGTACTGTGTAGTCATCAATTGACTGCTCCCGCTCTGGGCAGAGCGGTAGAGAGCGTCAGACTTCTACTGACTAAAAACCACCCATGTTCCTTCCACCATATTCTACCACTCACCCCTTTCACTTCTACCCCAGGTCCACTTCGTATCCAACATCGACGGCACCCACCTGGCCGAGGTCCTGAAGCGTCTGAACCCAGAGACAGCGCTCTTCATCATCGCGTCCAAGACCTACACCACCCAGGAAACCATCACCAACGCTACGTCAGCCAAGACCTGGTTCTTGGAGGCTGCTAAAGATGTAAATCCATTTATTATTCCCCTTATTGATTTTTTTATCGGGACTTTTTTGGTATCGGGAACAGGGTTAAAAAATCATAAGTCCATTTATTATTACATCTATATATATCACGCTACAGTATCAGTATCAATCACGCCGACAAAGTGGTAAAATAAAAATTGGAAAAAAATGTTTTATTAGGGTAGCCCCCCATATGTAAAGTGGGAAATGATTTTTTTTTTAATTTTAAACCTAACGTGTGAATTGTGATATATTGTTGGAAAGGTATTTAAAAATGAATAGGGGTTTACTAAAATCATTTTTTGATAATGTCAATAATTTCGGAAATAACGCTCCAAAAGTAAAAAACAATGTGTCCCCCCCCCCTCTAAGTTTTGAACCATATGTTTAGAAAATGTGAAAAAAATCTGAAAAGTAGAACTTTATAAGGACTTTCTAGGAAAATCATTTTGAAATTGGATGGAAACAGCAGTTAACTAATACAATTTGGTCCCTGAATCGTATGAGCGCCTATACAATCCAGAGTTCAAGTTTCATTGGCCCTTAGAAGAAATTGTATAAAATAATATAGCATACCGTTTTGGTACGGAACCCTTCATGTGCGAGTCCGACTCGCACTTGGCCAGTTTTTAATAATATGTTTATTTAGACATACTTCCGCTACGATTTTAATATTATTGTAGTCGTACGAGGAGGTGTAAAGTAGGTCCGGTAGTCATATTTGTACCCAGGAACCTGATTTAAGTCTTACCTACTCTAAAAATTATTAGATTTTCGGGTGACTGAATAACTGCAACAACTGTCAAGATCTACAAAAGACATCATAAATTCTGAATTAAACTTATCTGAGTAAAATAATGTTATTGTAGCCGTCAGCGGTGGCGAAGCACTTCGTAGCTCTGTCGACGAACGCTGAGAAGGTGACAGCATTCGGTATTGATGCCAACAACATGTTCGGCTTCTGGGATTGGGTTGGAGGCAGGTAAGAATAAGACATATCGACTTCGTATAAAGTTTAAAATTAATCATAATTTTTATTAATTTAAAGTTTAATGAGTTTATACTCTAAACTCTTTAAAAATTAGATACGCTATTTCTCCATTATTATTTTTTTTTGTTTTATTTGTACAAAATTGAAGATTATAAATATTCTGGTTTATATGAATTTCATTCGACTAACTTTAGTATTTTACGTGGCATTTGACATAACATAACGCCGTAATCCCCAGAGGTGTTCTTGATATTTCTCTTTTGTAGACACAACATGCTGTGTTAATTAATTAAAAAATTAATTGCGACCACTCGACAAAAGAAGCAGGTATTTAAGTGGTCAAATAACAAAGTTTCCTATGACAACATGGTTAATAAATAACTTCCTCTAGGTACTCCCTATGGTCAGCTATTGGTCTGTCAATCTCTCTGTACATCGGCTACGATAACTTCGAGAAACTTCTGGAAGGAGCCAGTTTTATGGACCAGCACTACACTACCGCACCTCTGGAGAAGAACGTAAGTTGTTTTTTTCTTTTTGTGTAAAGACTTTTCCCAAGATAATTTTTGGTTAAAACTGTTTACATTAGTGATAAGATTCTTTTTTACCCCCCAATTAAAAAATTATACAAAAAACAAAGACCTGAATGGATGACTTTTAGGTCCCTAAGCACACGGCGTATTTTATACAAGCAGACGAGCGACGCGCAGATAAAGAAGAAGTTTAAACGCGTCCTTATAACCTTAGCACACGGGGCGATCGTGAAACGTGCGTCTACGACTCTACGCTTCCAATAGGGGATCGGACAAAAAAAAAACTAATTAGTCCGCCAGATAGATTTCCAAAAATTATTGGACACGTATTTTTTCTTTTTTCACGTAAACAAAAAATGAAGACGAAACAGTGCTTCGAAAACTCGTGTGACGTCATATGATAGTACATTTTGTACCTACAAGTGACGTTTCAAGCCCCACTCCATGATCTTTGACGCGTTCGTCTTCGTCATTTTTTATTGATTTGATAAAACAAAAAACACGTATTCAATATTTTTAGATAATCTAACTTACGGACTAAACAGAATCATATTATTTTGACCCAGTCCGATCCCCTATTTCCGATCCGTACCGAGATTCGAACCGAACTAACAGCAAAGCCCTTGAATAAAGCGTATTTGTTTGTATTAGTTCTGATTTGTTTTTGCGACTGCTGAACATGAGATCTTTGGTTCGATTCCCTGGCTGGGTAAAGAGTTATTGGGTGTTTCTACAAAGAATTTTGCAGTAGCACCCACAGGCTTAGTTGCTCACAATTGGGTTGCCTCCTAATACATGGAACTTAAACGTAATTGGGTATTTGAAAATATCAAAAATGTATGAAAATTTTATGTTATTTTAAAGAACTAAAAGAAATAATACGATATGTAAAAAAAGTTGTAAAATCGATCAAAAATGGAGTAGCTACACGTTTTAGAAGTTTTTGGTGGGGCACTTTCTATCTTAATCGCGTCGTGAAACGGCCATTAGTACTACGTAACTATGGCGGTATGTTATTATGACGTCACATTAGATATAGCGCTGTCTCTGTCTAGCACGTCCTTTAAAATCGGTTATAACTAAGGATTTTTTTAAGATAGCACACTATTTTTTTTTACTTTTGTCTAGCTTTTTATTTACTGTTTCCGAATCACAAGTAAAAAAATATATTCAAATACCCAATTGTCGAAATATGGGTGTAGTTTACAGCCGAGTATCCTTATCCTTACATAGTATAAAACAAAGTCGCTATTTTGGTCTGTTTGTTTGTCTGTATGCTTAAATCTTTAAAACTAAGCAACGGATTTTGATGCGGTTTTTTTAATAGATAGAGTGATTCAAGAGGAAGGTTTTAGTATATAATTTGAACGACATCCACGCGGGTGAAGCCGCGGGCATCAGCTAGTGTTTGTATAAAACCTAAAGGATATTTCTTTTCACAGGCCCCTGTCATCCTCGCGTTACTTGGAGTATGGTACTCTAACTTCTACGGCGCTGAGACACACGCACTGTTGCCTTATGACCAGTATTTACACAGGTAAGGTTTATACTGCCTACATTTTCTTCGAAATCGTATCAGTGGTTTACAAAAAGAATGGAACCTCTACTAAGCTCCGTTTGAGAGAACTCCGTGGCCGCGCGGTCCTCCACGTTTCAACCGCGCGGCCATGGTTAAACCTTTATAACTTTCTGAATATTATATCTACGAATTTGCGGTTTGCACTGTTAGTGTTCTACGAATTCCTTAGAACTCAATGTGGCCTAGCAATCGAAACGGACACCATTCTTCTGCTAATAATATTGCCAAAATTATGTTCTATGTTTTCCGCACAGATTCGCTGCATACTTCCAACAAGGCGACATGGAGAGCAACGGCAAATACGTGACCCGCTCGGGGGCCCAAGTGGACTACAGCACCGGACCCATCGTGTGGGGCGAGCCCGGGACCAACGGACAACATGCCTTCTACCAGCTGATACACCAGGGGACCAGGTGAGTTACAGCTCCCTACAGATATCAACGGTAACAGGGGCCAAAGTGGACTACAGCACCGGGCCCATCGTGTGGGGCGAGCCCGGGACCAACGGACAACATGCCTTCTACCAGCTGATACATCAGGGGACCAGGTGAGTTACAGCTCCCTACAGATATCAACGGTAACAGGGGCCAAAGTGGACTACAGCACCGGGCCCATCGTGTGGGGCGAGCCCGGGACCAACGGACAACATGCCTTCTACCAGCTGATACATCAGGGGACCAGGTGAGTTACAGCTCCCTACAGATATCAACGGTAACAGGGGCCCAAGTGGACTACAGCACCGGGCCCATCGTGTGGGGCGAGCCCGGGACCAACGGACAACATGCCTTCTACCAGCTGATACATCAGGGGACCAGGTGAGTTACAGCTCCCTACAGATATCAACGGTAACAGGGGCCAAAGTGGACTACAGCACCGGGCCCATCGTGTGGGGCGAGCCCGGGACCAACGGACAACATGCCTTCTACCAGCTGATACATCAGGGGACCAGGTGAGTTACAGCTCTCTACAGGTATCAACAGGGGGCCCTCTGGACTGTGGAAGTAGACATGACATAGTATAACTGCAGTAAAAAGTATGCAAAACTGAGTAATAAATACTTAAATGTCCCGTTTGTCTCAAGTCTAGCTAAACCTATCACAACACAAATCAAGCTGGAAGGCTCGTTGTTTGTTATACTCCTCATTTGTCTAGCACTCGCCGCTAGTGTACTGTGTAGTACGTTGAGTCGACATGCAGAACTCTTTCTTAAAAGTCAGTTTCGATCCTCATAAACGACTTAATTTATCATCATTACACTTTTTTTTTGGCCGATGTTTCGTTCCTGATTATTCTAAGAAGAAACAGCCGAAACGACTCAGAGGACATAGTCTCTTTTAAGGTCAAGACATCTTCGTATACTCAATTACTCACATGAGTACTATGCAGATTGATGTCTGAGATGGTGTTTTGAAGAAAGAACCACACAGATTTTAGTGGGACCTGTCCAGTCAGTCCAAGCGTCTGGCAGTTATCGTGTAGCTCAACTTATAACTGAAGGAGCCAATAATCAAATGTTTTACAGACTGATCCCGTGCGACTTCATAGCCCCCGCGCAGACACACAACCCGATCTCAAACGGTGTGCATCACAAGATCTTACTCGCCAACTTCCTGGCACAGACTGAGGCGCTCATGAAGGGCAAGTCTTCGGACGAGGTGAGTTTTACCTAAAGCTTTGTGAAATTAAAAGTATTGTGAAGTAGTTACGTTGAACTGTAAGATATTTTTAGCCGACTTAAAAAGGGAGGAGGTTCTCAATTTGATTGTATTTTTTTTATGTTTGTTTCTCATAAGTTCGTCATTTAAGCACCAATGAAGAAAAATATTTAGTCTTTGATTGGCTCCATAGAAATTCATCAATATCGGTTCAGTAGTTTGGTTTTTTTCTTCTTGCCTTTTTTTTTTTTTTTCCTTAGCCTACACTGTCCCACTGCTGGGCAAAGGCCTCCCCCATGGCTTTCCAAGATTTTTTACAATTTGCCTTCTCCGTCCAATCCGTTGAGAATGAGTCCAGATCCTCACGCCAGCGTTTTTTGGGCCTGCCTCGGTTACGTCGGCCGTCTTCAGGCACCCACTGTGTTACTATCTTCGCCCATCTGTCCGGTTTCATCCTTGAAACGTGACCCGCCCAGTCCCATTTTAACATGGCAGATTTAAGGCCAACATAGGCGATGCCTGTCTTAGACCGTATTAAGGTGTTGCGCATTCGATCGGAGAGTCTAATCTTAAGAATGCTACGTTCCATCGCTCTTTGGCAAACGTTGAGTTTGGACTTCTGAGCCTTAGTCTTCTTGGCTTACAACTATAAAAATCTTTTTGGACAAAAACAACATCCAAAAGAACAAAAAAGTTAAAAATAACTTTACTTTCGGAGGTTGGTGACTTTATATGTTACATTGAAATAACAAACAAAATCGACCGAAATAAAAACCTTCTCCTTTTTTTGAAGCCGATTTAAAAAGAAATGGCCTTGAATTAAGTCCCTTAACATGTAGCCTTCCACTCCTTCCAGTAAAGTCTTGTTGGTCATCCAATATTGAAATGTTTGCAGGCTAAAGTCGAGCTAGAGAAGTCAGGTATGGCAGCAGACGCGGTGGCTAAGATCCTGCCGCACAAGGTGTTCAAGGGTAACCGGCCAACCAACTCTATCGTCGTCAAGAAAGTTACGCCCTTCGTGCTTGGAGCTCTTATTGGTATGTCCATTTTTATATTTTATGGGGTTAAGTAGAGGTATACCTATGGACCCTATGGTACACCATTTTTTATCGTTGGGAAATCATCAAATCATTCCCGCTCTGGGGGGAGCAAAGATAAATTACACTGTGGCAACTAGCGACATCTATCGCAACACCTGCATACTAACAACGAACGACAGAAAAATCCTACATCGCGCTATCAACATTATCCGCGACATAAGCCTAGGAGTTCCCGACTTACAACTGTCGGGCAGTTAGCCCGCCGGACACAACACCCGTCCGGTCGGAGGATCCTCCCTTTTCTATGGGGGATGAGGAGCTTTACACCCTGTTCCTCATACCCCCAAAACACAAAGTAATGCGCTTGACTTCTACTGACTAAAAACCACCCATGTTCCTTCTGAGCCATTTGCGTTCCGGGGCCGCGGTATCTCTTTCGAACAAACCTGTGGTTTTCCCTTAGACCCGTCCGATCAATAATTCCAAGGTACAACTTCTCTAAAAAACTTTATAGTTGCAGTTTTCAGTTTCTATCTTAACTAGTACTGTCACTTAGGGGGCGTCCATAAATTACGTGAGGTGTTTAAGGGGAGGAGGGGGTGGAGTCTAATCTCATCTAATCTTACGATGGAGGGAGGGGGGGTCTCGGCAAATATCACAATTTTTTTCTGATTGAGCAAAATATATATACTATTTATATATTTTTACATATCGATATCTTCTGTGATTATCCTTTATTATGAGCTCTCGATGTTTCCGAATCAGACATCCTAAGCTAAGGTCTGGCCCCCACAGGGCCCTTAGCGAGAGAGCTTAGTTTGTTTGTAAGCCTTGGCTGAGAGCCACGGGATACTCCGGTAGAACATTATTGCAAGCTTTTTTTTTTCGTTGTTGGGAAATCATCACATGACAACCTCAGACATCCTCATGGGTGTCAGACTTCTACTGACTGAAAACCACCCATGTTCCTTCTTAGCCCTTCATGTCGAGGCCGCGGTATCTTTTGTGAACAACCGGCAGCCCCGATGGGACATTATAGCAACCTTAGTTGAACAGCAAGCACACACATAGAAAAAGTTTTCATCGGCAGAAATCCATTCATAATATCTTACTAAATCTTTCCACAGCCCTATACGAGCACAAGATCTTCACCCAAGGCGTGATCTGGGACATCAACTCGTTCGACCAATGGGGCGTAGAGCTCGGCAAGCAGCTGGCGAAGGCGATAGAACCAGAACTGCAGGACAACACTCCCGTGTCCAGCCACGACGGCTCCACTAACGGACTTATCAACTTCTTGAAAGCTAACTTTTAAGACTAAATGTTGAAGCCGTTTGAGTAGCGTTCTTATAATTATTTAATTGTAAAGAAAATTATTAAAATGTCGTTGTTTCTAAAATATTAGTTTATTTATTTAAAATCTTTATGTAATGTGACAAAACTGTTTTTAAATTGTTTTATATATAAATTGTTGTTTTTGTAATAAATTATTTTGGAAGAGTGGACCACAAAAATCTCTATATAAACGAAATTGTTAAGTTATTAAATTATTTGATAAGAATGATATTGAACTAAAATTCTAAAGGGAATACTCATTTTTGTCTCCAGATTTTATTAATTTAATATTATTTATAAATATATAAAAAAACAAGAACGTAACAACAAACGGCGTAAATATACACATTTATTATTTAGAAGCAAACATTTTATCGCTTTTTCTCACTTTTGTAGTATATTTGTATTAAAATAAGCATAATACGCAATAGGAACTGCAAGAATGGTCAAAATGGAGAAGGAATTCGAACAAATAAGTTTGTATGCTTTTTTGTGTAGCACACTATAAAGGATACATTATTATGTATTTATAACAAACGCCTTTAACCTGTATTTATATAATTCTAAATTAATAATTACAAAAAACCTAATTAAAGATTTCTTTTCTATCAAGGTGTTGAATATTAAAATTGTCACTATCAATATTATAATAAACAAATTTAATTTAAAAAATACCATATAGTGTGCTTTAATTTTTAAGTGTATGAGTTATGTATTACAATATTATGAGATGTTACTCCTAGTGAGATGTATTTAATATAACTACTTATATAATTATTGAAAACTTAACGTTACGTGTTTTAGAAATAAAACATTGTTTCGCACGATTTCACTTGTTTTATTTGACGTCGACAAATAACCCTCCTTTTGGGCTTCCCCGCAGTCAATAATCAAAGCATTCTCATAGTAAAGTCCATTTCACGAAAGAAGTCCCGCAGACGCAGCGCTGTATTCGCGCGACATAATGTTGCTATCTCTCTCTCCACTCCATATCTATCCAATTTAGTTCCACAATTGTCCGCGGGACTTCTTTCGTGAAATGGACTTTACTGTTTTTTTTTTATAATTTTGACGTTCGAGATGTCGATTCTCCGTCCGATTTAAATAAATGCATTATGATTATTAGATACATAAATAAAACAAAGAAATCATTTCTTAATTAAACAGTTTATTTCAGATAGTTTTTACATCGTAGTTCTTGTCAAAAATCATACACGTTTTAATAAGATCATAACAGTAGCAAAATCGATTGCGATCCCGCGCAGAAGATTAAAACTAGTACAAGTAAAACATAAAAAAATTGAGCTATGTAAATGGTAGTATGATGAAGTCATTTATTAGACCGTGCTCACACCAAACGTATAGCCTGCTGTCGACTTCGACCATTTATTTTGAACTTTATGCTTACGATCGCAATCCTTGTGTACCTTTTTGTATAGAGAACCACTGATTTTGACAGACTTGTGTTGCAATAAACCAAAGGCGCATAAATGGCGTCGGGCGCGGACAAGGCGCGGGGCTTGTCGGCACACGGAACGTCGTGGCTCGGGCGTGGATATGACGCACCGCGCGCTTGTCCTAAATTGCGCTTTATTTCTATGCACTTGGTATGAAATTTGAATGGAATGGGAAGCCGCCCGCGCCGTGTCCTCGCCCGACGTCATTTATGTGTCCTGCGCCAAAGGCAAAATAAACGTAACAAAAATAAAACTTTAAAAAGAACAGTAGGTACTATTGGAAGCAATAGATGGCAATAAAGTCAGACTTATCAATCAGTGGAAAGACTTTACGTTTGGTGTGAATGTGGCCTTAGAAACAAATATTCACGTCATTCATGTTTACATTACATTTTTCATTCATTTTCATAAACACAATTAAATGCAATTTTTAAGTTTAATATCGAGCCTGTATTCCTCGGAGAGGTAGGCAGAGGTTTTTGTATAACAAAAACAAACTTAGATCTAGCATCTTAGTGAAAATTGAGAACTCAAGCAACTTATTACCGCTATAATTTTGACAACAATGATTTATCACTTTTATCAGACTGCCAAAGGGGAGTGTTGGCCCATGTTCACATATTAACCCTTTTTTTTGGCGTGTAGAAAATCATCAAATAACCCCTCGCGCTCTTGGGCAGAGCGAAAGGGAGTGTCAGACTTCTACTGACTAAAAACCACCCATCTTCCTTCTTAGCCCTTTATGTCGAGGCCGCGGTATCTCTTGTTAATAAACCGCAGCCCCGATGGGTCACATATTAACCCTTCGAGCCGGATATAGTGTGCAGAGTGAATCTAGTAAAGTTAGAGAATCGTTAAAGCTGGTCTCCCACAAGCGGATCGCCACAGTTGGGCTGAGAAGGCATATAGCGTTAGTAGAGTGCGAAACACACTTTTCCATGACTTTAAGAGACCCACCATCTTAGTGATAAAAGTGTAATTTATCTACTGGGTCAAAATGTTAGATGGTCTCATAACTTTTATTAACTAGTTAAATGGTATTGAAGCAAATTAATATAATCTGTTTCTGAAGTCAGACAACTAATTAGTGAGGCAACCAATCCGAATAACATTATAGAAAAACTGAATTTATGGTAAAGTTCGCACGAAAATGCCCTTCACACCACGTATAGTCAGCATGACCAATATGTATACACTTGGCAAAGTTTAAAAATAAGTTTCGCCTACTGTTTTGTTTTTATATTCATATTACGTCTAATATTTTGAAACCTATATTATCTTAATGCTTTATTTACGTTTAAAAGTCTGTCGTGTAGTCGTGACAGTGGCGGTCAAAAGGTTAAAGTAGGTCATATCTCAACCTTAAAAGCGTAATTTCACGACAAATTCGCGTCAGAACTGTGCCAAGTGTAAACATATTATTCCTCGTGATTTTGACACATCTAAGACTATAGTATATCTATGAACAATAACTAAAGTACGTAATATCGTCTACTTAGGTTTGCGTCCCCGGCCGCCGCCGCCAGTCTTCGCCTTTTTCTTGGCCGCGTTCTTTTTATCTTCCTCAGCCTTGCGTTTTGGGTTTGGTGTGGTTGATATCTATAACAAAAATAACATAACATTACGCATGTAGTCTCCGGAAGGTAAGGCAGAAGTATAACTAATAGTACACTTACATTTTGTCACTTAAGGACGCATTTACGATTGATAAGTCAAATCATTACTTTTTTAAACAAAAGTATGTTTATTAAATACAATGCTTTATATTTTTAAAATGTTTTTGCTACTTATTGTAGGTAGATGTGCAAGGTACAATTCTTAACTATAAATATAATTTTAGATATGTCCAGTTTCTCAATAAATGTACCGAAGTGAAAAATTTTACTTCGGTACATTTATTGAGAAACTCTCGGGCTCGGACAAAAAAAAACTATAACTACTTTTGGAAATCTATCTGACGGACTAACCGTCAGATAGATTTCCAAAAATTATTGGACACGTATTTTTTCTTTTTTCACGTGAACTTAAAATGAAGACGATACAGTGCTTCGAAAACTCGTGTGACGTCATATGATAGTACATTTTGACGACACAAGTGACGTTTCTTGCCCCACTCCAAGATCTTTGACGCGTTTTATCTTCGTCATTTTTTATTGATTTGATAAAACAAAAAACACGTATTCAATATTTTTCGATAATCTAACTTACGGACTAAACAGAATCATATTATTTTGAGACCCAGTCCCCCTCCCCTATTGTTGTTTCGCAGCGGAGGTGTGCTACAGGCACGAACCCAGGACTGCCTGCTCAGCAGTCGCGCTTGCAACTAATGAGGCTGTCAGCTGTCAATTACCCCTACATTTAATCTGTACCTGTTTACAATAGGAGTCTATCCTTCTCGTAATTTATCGCCGTGCGATCCAGAATCGAGTCGCTAGTTGAACTATAAAATCAAAATCAAAAGTCATTCGATCCCCGCACGGAAGAAATATTTGTATGGCCTACAGATAGTTGTTCCGGGGCTGGGTATTTGTGTATGTGAGTTTAAATGTCTGTGAACACACCCACGATACAGGAGAAATTCCTAGTGTGGGGCAACGTTTAAAAAAATATCCTAACTAATATTATAAATGCGAAAGTAACTATGTCTGTCTGTCTTTCTGTCTGTCTGTCTTCGCTTCACGCCTAAACTACTGAACCGATTTGTGTGAAATTTGGTACAGACATAGTTTGGAACTTGAGAAAGGACATAGGATAGTTTTTTTTTTTCGCGAGATAACCAAAAATCTGCCGGAAGTCACTATTCCACGCGAACGAAGTCGCGGGCAAAAGCTAGTATATAATATTGTTGGCTCAAAGTCACGCCATCAGCCAGTAGCCGTGCGGTTTGCATCCGGTCGACGTACGGCTACCGACAGAAGTTCATAAAACGAGGCGAGCGGCGGTGCAGCGGTCACTTTTTGCTTGGACGGCGCTCGGAAAGGACTTGCTACCCGACTATTATCGTGTGCTTCGCTAATTTTGGTTTATGTTTTTGATCGTGTACTGATTATTCCATTTGCTAGTGCTATTTCTATTTGATTATTGTTTAAAATGTTTGTCTTGATATTTTTGTAAAAGTGTAATTCAAAAGATATTAAACATTGTTTATTTTGTTCACGTATTTCACTTCTGATTCCTAATATCAGAAGTGGGATAAAGATTCTTTTCGCCCACAAGTTAAAAACTAGTTTTCAGGCTTTTAATTTGAGATAAAAGCGGGTAGTAGTTAGCAATGGATAGATCGAGTTGTTCGCGTTCAAAAACTAGTGCCTTGCGTTCTAAGCGATCTCGTAGCCACCATAAGTGGAGTGGAAGGTCACGTATAGCAAGTTTCGGGATCCGATCGCCGTTCCAAGCGCGAACGAGATCGTCGTAGGAGCCGCGTGAGGACGCGAAGTCCTGTGTAACCGCTCTCGCGGTTGAGGCGACGCTCCGGACAGGATTGGTTTACTTTCGTTCCTGATACAAGTAAGATCGAACCATTTTAATATTTCGTTGGTTTAGTAGTCGTAAGCGCGACTATGAGCATGAAGGTTCTGGGTTCGATTCCCGGGTCGGGCAAAGTGCTATTTTCTGGATTTGTGCCCTGTTGGTGACAATGGGCTCACCCCTATTACATGGTTAAGCTTATGTCTTAACATAACTGGCGAAATGTGGGTATACTGGGTACCTCTGCCTAACCCTCCGGGGATTGCAGGCGTGATGTTATGTGTGTGTTTATAAGGTCACTGGGGTGATTGGCAATGCCTCGGACGCATTGGTGGTTATTTACATGGTGGTGCTAATACGTCGCTTAACGATTGGTTGACCAATAACAGCACGTGGACTCATTTTAAACACGAATTTCGGTCATTGTGTCCGCGTGAAGTCGATATGGTCACTGTGCTATAATGACGTTACGAGTACAAGTACCTGTATGACCTACAGATAGTTTTTTTTTTAAGTCGGGTACTTGTGTATGTGAGTTTAAATATTTGTGAAGGTACCCACGATACAGGAGAAATTCCTGGTGAGGGGCAACGTTGTGATTTGTGATATCTGATGCTCAAATAAAAGCCGCAATTATGAACAAAACAAAATACAGTCAAAAGTCTTGTTTTCCGTATATTTGAAACCAAAAAGTGCAGTTGTTGGTACATCAAACTCGAATAATCATGGTCTGCGTAAATGCAAACCCCTACGCAATATGATCAGTTGACTGGTTTTCGTGTGAAGAAGTAGGCCGTATAAAGGTGCACTGTAAAGTCTGATAAGTTTTGCTTTATTATAGAAGTTGCTTTATAATACACATGATAGGCTAAGAAAGATGACAATGAGTTACGTATCAGTTGATGTTTATAAGGATTTTGATGAAGTAAAGTTGTGGTTGCAAGCCAAGAGATTCTATCGGCTGTATTGTGTTAGACAGTACCAGTAATTATTGTGTAGTCGTAGTCTGATTAAAATTGAAGGTTTTTGAGGAAACTCGAGTAGACAGTGGGTGTGTTTCTTGTATGTTGTGCGTTTAGCTCTGGTTGAGGTCAGGGTCTGGAAAGACCGTAGTGTTAAGTCAAATAGTGATACACACGGGAGATAGACTTGTTTACTAGTCAGTTAGAGATCTGTGGTTTTACTCGATGATTTTTGTGAACCTGGCATTTTTTTGACGCAATAATGTTTTTAAGATTGATTTAAACGACAATGTAAGGGTGGTTGATTGTTGTATTTTCGATAATTTCCAGTTTAGCCGCGTTTGATTTTATCAACGAGAGTAGGACCTAATGGATGTTTGGTCAGGTTCTGTCGTAGATGTTTGGTCAGATTTGTCTCTTTGCATAGTAACCATTACATAAGAACGTGTGGTTTGGTCAAGCGCGTGGCCTCAGCTGCGTGTGTGAAAGTCTGTGTGAAAGTCTGTGATGTCAACAGCCACTGAGGGGTATGCAAACTTGGAGCCTATGCCTACAGTGTTGTGGAAGAAGTATGTGTGATATGCTAACAATGTGCTTATACTCGTACATCCCTATGTGCCTATTGATATTCTTGTCTGACAAGTTTTGTTTGGTGAATGTTTCTTTGAATTTGATTCTCGACTTGAATGTTCCTTAATGAATGAGATTACTCTCTTGTTGTACTACTCGGTTAGATAGAGAGCCTTGGTGTTAAAGGTTTTACTCGATGATTTCAGCAGTTTTTGTTGCAATAGAATTTTTAAGGTTGGTGTGAACGACTAGGTATATGACTCAAGGTAGTTGAGTGTTGTATTTTCGATAATTTCCAGTACATTTGATTTAATTAATGAGAGTCGAATTTGGTGCCACCCAATGGAACTAAAGTTTGGTCAGGAGTGATCGAGCGGAACAAAATTCTGATGTAAATTTGTTTGTTTACAGAGTAACCATTACACAAGGATGGACGAAACGCAACGCTGCTTGGCCTTAGCAGTGGTTGCCAGGGCTTTGCCACAATGACGCCGTGAACGTGCACGTCACTGCAGGGTGCCAGCGCGCCTTCTGGCGTTGCTGAGCGCGTCGCTGCAAGGCGACTGCGCGCCCTTCTGGCGTTGCTGAGCGCGTCGCTGCAAGGCGACTGCGCGCCCTTCTGGCGTTGCTGAGCGCGTCGCTGCAAGGCGACTGCGCGCCCTTCTGGCGTTGCTGAGCGCGTCGCTGCAAGGCGACTGCGCGCCCTTCTGGCGTTGCTGAGCGCGTCGCTGCAAGGCGACTGCGCGCCCTTCTGGCGTTGCTGAGCGCGTCGCTGCAAGGCGACTGCGCGCCCTTCTGGCGTTGCTGAGCGCGTCGCTGCAAGGCGACTGCGCGCCCTTCTGGCGTTGCTGAGCGCGTCGCTGCAAGGCGACTGCGCGCCCTTCTGGCGTTGCTGAGCGCGTCGCTGCAAGGCGACTGCGCGCCCTTCTGGCGTTGCTGAGCGCGTCGCTGCAAGGCGACTGCGCGCCCTTCTGGCGTTGCTGAGCGCGTCGCTGCAAGGCGACTGCGCGCCCTTCTGGCGTTGCTGAGCGCGTCGCTGCAAGGCGACTGCGCGCCCTTCTGGCGTTGCTGAGCGCGTCGCTGCAAGGCGACTGCGCGCCCTTCTGGCGTTGCTGAGCGCGTCGCTGCAAGGCGACTGCGCGCCCTTCTGGCGTTGCTGAGCGCGTCGCTGCAAGGCGACTGCGCGCCCTTCTGGCGTTGCTGAGCGCGTCGCTGCAAGGCGACTGCGCGCCCTTCTGGCGTTGCTGAGCGCGTCGCTGCAAGGCGACTGCGCGCCCTTCTGGCGTTGCTGAGCGCGTCGCTGCAAGGCGACTGCGCGCCTTCTGACGTTGCCGAGCGCCTCGCTGCAGGCCGAGCGCCTCGCTGCAGGCCGAGCGCCTCGCTGAAGGCCAGCGCTTCGCTGCAGGCCGAGCGCGTCGCTGCAGGCCGACTGCGCGCCCTACTGGCGTGTACAGCGCGTGGCTCCGGGCTGCCAGCGCGCTACTGTCGTGTTAAGCCCGTAGCTCCAGGCTGCCAGCGCGCTACTGTCGTGTTAAGCGCGTAGCTCCAGGCTGCCAGCGCGCTACTGTCGTGTTAAGCGCGTAGCTCCAGGCTGCCAGCGCGCTACTGACGTGTTAAGCGCGTCACTCCACGGTGCTAGCGCGCCCTACAGGCTAGAGATGGGCTTAAGCGTTAAAAAATAATAACACTGCTAAATGCTAATGCTAAAAATAATTAACACTTAAAATTAGCATTTATTTTTAGCAACTGTTAAATTTAGTCACAGACAGATTTTTAACATAATTAATTCTCATTTCCTTCATATTTTTCACAGGCTTAGGACTGTTAACTTTTTCTGTTGGCGTATTTGTAATGAGAATCAATTTATTTACAACGATTTCTTTTTTTCATGTCTGTTATTTTTGTATTTGTAATTTTCTTCTAATCTTTTTATCTTATCCCGCGTAAACCTTCGTAACGAAGTTCAGTCTTTATTTAACTCTCTTTAAATGTAATATTTCCGAATTCAGCAGTTAGCACTTAGCGGTGAGTTAAATCAACCCGCTCGTTAGTTGCTAAATAACTCGTGTTGAAACCAATTCAATAGAAACGGAACTTGTCACTGTCAGTTGTGACTGCTAGATTTAACAGCTATATCAGAACTTATTTAACAGGTGTTGACACTAAAAAAAAAAAAAATTAGCAGTGTTAATTTAGCAGCTTATTAATTTAAGACCCATCCCTACTACAGGCGCAGTTGTGTGCGGCACTCCACGGTGCCAGCGCGCCCTACACGCGCAGTTGTACGTGGCACTCCACGGTGCCAGCGCGCCCCCCAGGCGCAGTTGTGTGCGGCACTCCACGGTGCCAGCGCGCCCTACAGGCGCAGTTGTGCGTGGCACTCCACTGTGCCAGCGCGCCCTACACGCGCAGTTGTACGTGGCACTCCACGGTGCCAGCGCGCCCCCCAGGCGCAGTTGTGTGCGGCACTCCACGGTGCCAGCGCGCCCTACAGGCGCAGTTGTGCGTGGCACTCCACTGTGCCAGCGCGCCCTACACGCGCAGTTGTACGTGGCACTCCACGGTGCCAGCGCGCCCCCCAGGCGCAGTTGTGTGCGGCACTCCACGGTGCCAGCGCGCCCTACAGGCGCAGTTGTGCGTGGCACTCCACTGTGCCAGCGCGCCCTACACGCGCAGTTGTACGTGGCACTCCACGGTGCCAGCGCGCCCCCCAGGCGCAGTTGTGTGCGGCACTCCACGGTGCCAGCGCGCCCTACAGGCGCAGTTGTGCGTGGCACTCCACTGTGCCAGCGCGCCCTACACGCGCAGTTGTACGTGGCACTCCACGGTGCCAGCGCGCCCCCCAGGCGCAGTTGTGTGCGGCACTCCACGGTGCCAGCGCGCCCTACAGGCGCAGTTGTGCGTGGCACTCCACTGTGCCAGCACGCCCCACTGGCGTTGTGAGACACGCTATCAAGGAGACAGCGAAGACTCAGCCGCCTTGTTGGAAGCTGACGAGGACGTCAGAGCGTCAGGAGAGGCCGTGTTGGCTCAAAGTCACGCCATCAGCCAGTAGCCGTGCGGTTAGCGTCCGGTCGACGTGCGGCAACCGACAGAAGTTCATAAAACGAGGCGAGCGGCGGTGCAGCGGTCACTTTTTGCTTGGACGGCGCTCGGAAAGGACTTGCTACCCGACTATTATCGTGTGCTTCGCTAATTTTGGTTTATGTTTTTGATCGTGTACTGATTATTCCATTTGCTAGTGCTATTTCTATTTGATTATTGTTTAAAATGTTTGTCTTGATATTTTTGTAAAAGTGTAATTCAAAAGATATTAAACATTGTTTATTTTGTTCACGTATTTCACTTCTGATTCCTAATAATATATATAAATATATTTATTCAAACTAGGCTGATAATCAGCACTTTTCGAACGTCAAAAATTTACTTTACTTATTTACAAGAGAGTCCCCCAAAACGCCTACCCTTCGACACTTCCTAGTGTTTTAGCTGGGAAGAAGAAGTGGCGGTAAAAATACATACCGTAAAGAATCCATCAAGTCGTCCCTGCGTGGTTCCACTGCGCGCCTTCAGCAGTTTCTTGGCTCCATTACGAACGCGCTCCTCATTGAACTGCTTGTCTCCACACAGGAACTTCACCAGGCCTTCCTCGTCAGGATCTGACCATTTTAACTGGAAAACGAAGCATGCACACTATGAATGAAGGGTACAGGACAAATATTTGTATGGCTTACAGGAAGTAGTTCCCGGTCTAGCAATAAATGAGCTTTGTGAAGGATGGATGTGAGATGATTGCTGAGATGACGAATAATACAGAAATACTTTTTATACTACACCTGCTTGGAAAGTACCTTGATACTTAATCAAATTTACGGTACGTCATTGCATATCGAACAAATATGCGGGGAGAAAACGCATCTGAGCGGGAGAGAATGGATTTTCATACACTTTTCTCTCCCGCTCAGATTACAATTTGAAAAAAGAACATGTGAAAATTGCAGACGCCATTGGTGCAAATTTTCAATTTGAATTAGAATTTAAATTTAGTTTTTTATTTTCCTCGTAGGTGTAGTATAAAGCACTATGTATCACTCGAGCGAGAGAAAGTGCGATTCCCGATCTCGGGTGTTTTAAAGCCCTTGCCTACGGCTTCGGGCTTTAAACGACACCCTCGACGGTAATCGGTCACTTTCTTCTCTCGGTGAACAATGTACTATTTCATCCCTTCAATTCGAAAAGTGTCGTTTTGTTCCTCTATAAGTGCGAGCAAAGTAGCTCTTTTCTCCATCAGACTTTTTAGCGGGCAGTAATGAGATTTGAATTTAGAACATGAATCATTCATTGAAATCGAACGCAAATTGTATTGTGTTGGCTGTACGATGCGAGGAGACGCGGTAACTAAATTTAAAAAAAAACAAAAGCGCGCGATTTACTTCCCTGTTCTAATATTCGGTACGGACTTTATTGTATTTTGTGCAAAAAAAATGAGCTCTACGTCGAGTTCTGAAAGTGATAGTGCATTAACTCCTGAAACAATAAAAATAGAAGCTACTAACGTCATACAAAACTTAATCCCTACGAAATCCCGGGAGAAATATTTAAAGGCATACGACAATTTCTTAATATGGAGTAGAAGGTTGTTTAGTAACGTAAGGACGTAAAACTGGACACATAATAATATTCGTAATTAATATGTCTGATGGATTTAAACGTGTCGTCACTCTATTTTTATTCAATAATAATATTTATTATATATCATAGAGGGTGATGAAAAGTCGAGTGTATCACTTGGGTGCAAAATATATTTTGGGCTCGGGCGACGTACTTTGAATCCAGAGCGAGGTGAGGGATTCTAGAGTAGAATCCCGAACGTAGTGAGGGATTCTTTAGTAGAATCCTGAACGTAGCGACGGATTCAAAGTACGTACGATTAAAAAAAGCGCCCTCGCCGTAAAAATATTATTTTGCTCCCTTATGATACAATCTACTATGTATTATTCATCAAAGAACAAAACATGCTGCAACGACCACAAATAAATTAGCATAAGGGGGAGAAGAATGGTGATGATGAGTTTATCAGTAATTTTTAACGTTGTAGTGAGCAACAACAAAATACCCAGGAGTATGTAAGGATCGTAGTTACTGACGTTCTGTGATTTCTGCCTACCCCCATGGGAAAAGGGTTAAAGTATGTGAGTTTATGCTTATGCCCGCGGCTTCGCACCGCGTTCGATAATTGCCCCACTAGATCATACATCCAGGATAAAAAATATCCTATGTGTTAAATTTCATCTAAATCCGTCCAGTAGTTCTTGCATGAAAGTCATCATCAGCCTATATTGTCCCCACATGTGGGACTCAGGCCTCCTCTCTAGGAGAGGGATGGGCTATAATCCACAACGCGGGCCCAGTGCGGGTTGGTAGATGTCGCATATCTTCGAATTTTTGGTTCTACAATATGCCGGTTTCCTCACGATGTTTTCCTTCACCGTTTTGAGAGCAGTGGTGATGAAATAAATTACACAAAGTAATGCGCCTGCCTGGGTTCGAACCCACGACCAACTGTTCGTAAGTCGGGGCCGCCACCACTGCTCTCATGAAAGTATAAAACAACAATCCATCCTCACAAACTTTCGCATTTATAATATTAGTAGGAAGTAGGATGTATAGTGACTAACCTCAATCTCCTTGGCATCAGTGACCTCAGGCTCCAAGAACAGTTCCCTGGCCCTCTGATAGTCCCAGTTCTCCGGCGGCTGGTACTTATCCGTGTCTATGTTCCGCAGCACCTGCTCTAGAGAGCGATGTTGTCGGATGAGCTCTATGGCTCGCTTGGGGCCGATGCCTCGGATGGACCCGCAGTAGTCACAGCCTAGAAGGATGCAGAGGTCGATGAACTGGAAATATAAGTTTTACTTGTTATTTACTTGCTAATATGCTGCGGTTGTGTCTGCGACGGTTCGGAAATTGTCCCACAGGATTGTACAACTAGGGTCTAGGATATAAGGTATCTTATTCAAGTAAGAAATAAGATACTTAATACATTATGATCATCAACTAGGGAATGAGGTTATCAGTAAAGATAAGGATATTTTTGTTAAAGCTAATTTGGATTTTGAAGGCCAAGTCATTTTTACATTTGATTGTAATGATGTTACTACTGATGTACTAAAGATCAAAAGTAGATTTTACAACAAGTGCACAAAACGAACCATTTTTATCCGAGACTTTTAGCAGCCCGCAGCCGAAGGCGAGAGCTGATAGTAATGTCGAGGATAAAAATGGTTTTGTGGACGATGTAGCGTTGTAATCGACTAAAACTATAATCGAATCGAATCGAATGCGAGGAAATAAAACAGTAGTATAACATATTTCTATAATTCAAAGTAAAATTTGTACAGTTTTGAATACTGAAGGAAATTGTTTTTTTTTTTTAATCTTACGAAATTGATATTAGGCTTGCAGACCTATACAGCCTACTATTAAATTAATTTTGTAACAATAATTTTCATTAATTAATTAAATAACTTGCCGTACTTGAATTTAAATTTTAATATCTTATAAGTCTTAAAAAACACATAAGACAAATAAATTAAAGTAAATATTATAAAATAACAAATTCTATCTATGAACTTCTTATTGTGTTTGGCTGTATCGCTCATTTTCTTTGCCTTAATAAAGATACATTTATGAGTAGATACGTTAATGCCCTTGTGCACAAAATTCGATTTTGTGCAGCCTATATCCTGCACAAATAAGCACTTTCAGAGCATGAGAAGTGAAAAATACTTGACTATGAGTCATCATCATCATAAATGAAGAATGAACTGATGCCTACTTTTTATTTAAAAAAACCTTATTTTTTTCCTTCTTTTTCATTTAAAGATACCACAATAACTTGAATATAATAGTTTCCTACCTCTTTCTGGTCCAACTCCAGCCCTTTAAGCACATCATCCAGATGGAACTCCTGGACGGGCATCTTGCGTGCTTCAGAGAAGGTCAGGTGACGCAGCAGAACGTTGGTCCCGAACGTGAGAGCATCCATGTCTTCGGTCGCTGAGGCGAATACCTTGCCGGCTTTAACCTGAGGACAATTGTTTAAGATATTATTTATTTTTAACTTGACTTATTTGTGAAATTTCAGAATGCATCCCCTTGGTAGAATCGACTGACATAGTATTGTATAATAGATCATCGGTTAACATAGCGGCGCCATTTAAAACCGGCCGCGAAGTGCGAACATCAAACTATACATATAGGAAGCCGCTTCAATAACAAACGATGCCGCCACTGACGGCATATCGTTTGTTGTGGTGTGTTTTGTGTGGTGAGTATCCGCGAGGCATATTGGCATTATTAATGGGTAAATAAGGTACCGTCGTAAATGTTGAGTATGAATGTAGATGGCTATAAAAGGAGAGGAAGACCAAAGAAACGATGGATGGACTGTGTGAAGGATGATATGGCTAGAAAGGAGGTGACTGCTGAGATGACGAGAAATAGGGAAGTATGGAAGAAGAGGACATGTTGCGCCGACCCCAAATAAATTGGGATAAGGGCAGGAGAATGATGATGATGATGAGTTAAGGTACCGTTATTTGCTCCAACAAGACACAAGTCGTTTGGGGAAAGTTGTGCGAGTCCAGGTGCCAGAATCAAACTGTCTGTCTGTGTTTGTTCTATTGTTGTGATTTCACAATGATAACATACATAACATCACACTAGAAATCCCCGAAGGGTTAGGCAGGGGGTTTAATGATACATACACATTTCACCCGTTATATTTTAGAACCATGTTAGGGCCAAGCCTATTGCCATTTATTATCACGATATTGTCATGATTTCATCTCAGATATAGCCTGCCCGAAATTAGAACCTAAACAATAAATTTTCTAATTCGATCGGCTCTCTGAGAAAGGCACGCCATGTAGAATACAGGTTTTCCGTACCATTAAATAAGACTGGTATCTAAGGAAAAAGGCAGTAGGCAGATAACTTACCAGGGCAGCACATTGAGCCTCAGCTTCACAGGGAGCCTCCACCACAGGTATACCCATCAGCTTGAGCAGTTGCCTCGCCTCCTCATTGTGAACCTTAGTCACCTTCACCAAGCGACGGTTGAACTTCTCTATTGACTCTTGATCACCTGTAAAAGAGGTTAGTTATGAAAAGATTATAATAGGATAGTTGACTAAAAAAATCTAGGTAATTAGTCCGTCAGATAGATTTCCAAAAAATATTGGAGACTTATTTTTTGGATGACAAATGTTTGAATGTGGACGAGTCAAAAGGAGTGTGTAAGGATCGAAGCAAGTGGCGTTCTGTGGTTTCTGCCTACCCCATGGGAAAAGGGTTTATGTACACTGCGATCAAATTATCTTGGCAGCTCCGAACTTCGTGCAGGTCATTTTGTTACAACGAATGTATAAAAGTGTTATGATATTTATTTTATTTGTATTTCTCACTGTTTAAATTAGATATTTTCTGATCGTTTAAGTATTGGTTTATCTGGAAATAACAGTTTTATGACCCAAGTTTACATGCGTAAAATTTCGCAAAGCCTATGTTCAGAGCAGGGATGTTGCGAATATTCGAATCCGCATCCGCAAATGCGGAGCTTCCGCATAGATTTGAACATTCGCATCCGCATCCGCAATAATCATTGCGAATATTCATGCGGATGCGAATGTCATACAAGTTGCGGCAAGAAAGAAATTGGGCCAGGCCGGCGAATGGCGCGTGCCATTTCGCATGTGACAAATGACAATGACCAATGGGAGCGAAGAAAATGGTGACAAGATCCAACGCGTTTGTTGTGGTGCATCATTTGTTTCTTGTAATAGCTATTTATTCACCAAGGGGAGTAAGGCACAGATTACTAATCGAGGGTGCATTTGAGGCCCGACGCGAAGCGGAGGGCCGTGAACCACACGAGTTTAGTAATCTGTACTTACCCTCGAGTGAAATATACTGCTTTATACTACACTTAGCTTGTTTTTCACTTTTCCACTGCATAAATATTTCATATTCCTTCATATATTTCATCTTGGATTTTCCAGGCAAGAGATTACTAACAATGTCTTTAGCATCTGCTATTATGTCAGGTGGAGTTGTTGTTAATAAATTGCTATCATTGTCACTTGAATCACTCATTTTAACTTGTGATTTACACCGCCAAACTTTAAAATTAACCAAGAAAATTGTTTCTACAAAATACGTCAACCAACAATAAGTCTTTTTTTTTTCTTTAAATTTTAGCGCGTCAAACAATTTTCACGCCAAAAGACGTTAAGCCGCGTCCCCACTAGAGCCGCACGGCACGCGAAGCCGAGCCGTGCGGCTCTTTGTGGGGACGCGGCTTTAGAGAAGGTAAAAAACGCCCCGTTTCGCAGGTTCCAACTCACGCGCGTGTTAAAGCGAGAGAGTGTTATAAATCTCTCGCTCTATCGCATAGAGGTTTGAAGTATTCCGGCCTTACCTGCTTTAAAAGTTCTAGTGGCCAGTACTTTTTATGGTAAAATTAAATCGTTTCATTACCAACGTCATCAAGTATTTAAAAAAAAAAAACAAAACGCGTTAGTAATGAACCCATTACTACCCTGATTTTCAGGGCAGTAATGAAATTCCATACAATATAACTGCCTTGATTTTTGAGAAGGTTTAATGAACAGCTTTCAACCCGTATAGTGGGGTAGTATTGGTACACTTACCAAGCAAGTGTAGTATAATAGCTATTTATTCACCAAGGGGAGTAAGGCACAGATTACTAATCGAGGGTGCATTTGAGGCCCGACGCGAAGCGGAGGGCCGTGAACCACACGAGTTTAGTAATCTGTACTTACCCTCGAGTGAAATATACTGCTTTATACTACACTTAGCTTGTTTTTCACTTATCCACTGTATAAATATTTCATATTCCTTCATATATTTCATCTTGGATTTTCCAGGCAAGAGATTACTAACAATGTCTTTAGCATCTGTAATTATGTCAGGTGGAGTTGTTGTTAATAAATTGCTATCATTGTCACTTGAATCACTCATTTTAACTTGTGATTAACACCGCCAAACTTTAAAATTTACCAAGAAAATTGTTTCTACAAAATACGTCAACCAACAATAAGTTCTTTTTTTTTCTTTAAATTTTAGAGCGTCAAACAATTTTCACGCCAAAAGACGTTAAGCCGCGTCCCCACTAGAGCCGCACGGCACGCGAAGCCGAGCCGTGCGGCTCTGTGTGGGGACGCGGCTTTAGAGAAGTCGCCGCCCCGTTTCGCAGGTTCCAACTTATTCGCGTGTTAAAGCGAGAGAGTATTATAAATCTCTCGCTCTATCGCATAGAGGTTTGAAGTTTTCCGGCCCTACCGGAATGTAGAATGTATGCTACCTGCTTTAAAAGTTCTAGTGGCCAGTACTTTTTATGGTAAAATTAAATCGTTTGATTACCAAGACCAACGTCATCAAGTCTTTAAAAAAAAAAAACAAAACGCGTTAGTAATGAAACCATTATTACCCTGATTTTCAGGGCAGTAATGAAATTCCATACAATTTAACTGCCTAGATTTTTGAGAAGGTTTAATGAACAGCTTTCAACCCGTTTATTGGGGTAGTATTGGTACACTTACCAAGCAAGTGTAGTATAAATAAATTTTTACGTGTTTGTTTGCGCTGTATTAATATTATTATTATCGTCGTCGTCGTATCGTGTCGTTCGTCGTCGTTTTGTGTCGTTTGTTGTATTACTTGTCGTGATATTTCGAGTGTTGTAGTGAGTTGTGATTGTGAATATTGTGATGCAGTGATCATGTGTAAATAATTATTTTTGGGAAAACTTTATATTAGTCACACTAATCTAAGACTACTTTAGGCATAGCTCAGCTTGTTTCAATCGCCAGGTCAATTCCATTATGTTACACCGATTGTTTATAATCTACCTTCAGATTTTTGATTTTCTCCGCCTCGGGGCGACAGGGGCGGAGGGAGAGAGGTCGAGCGCTGGGCTCGGCGTGAAGTAGTTCGTATTGAGTCGCGCTGGGCGTCGAACGAATATTATAGTAGCCATAGAATCACGGGTGAAAGCGCACGCGCATTGATTAAATCGACTTGTGGAGTCATTTCGCGGCACCCAATTATACTAGTTAAGCAGTACGGTTAGCGACGCTGTGAATGTCGAACGGGTTATTGATAATATCATTGGTTTGCCTTGTCACGGGAGTGCTATTGGGAAAGCACCGAGGCTTTTGTGGTTAGACTAATACGGAGTGAGTGTGGTGGCTCGCGTTAACGGCGTGGCTTGCAGCGACGTGGAAGAATCGTCCGGAACTACCAGCAAACCATCGCAAGGTCATATACACTCATTATACACATACACAGTTACACAACTTGCGAGGGGTCAAGGAAGTGAGACCGGCTCGAAGAAATGAGGTAAGGGTAGCTGTAAGTTCAGAAATTGTAATATTGTTCGGAGGCGCGTATCGCGTCTATTTGATCCCGTTAGGACGGCAGCTGTTCTGAGACCTGTCTCCCATGGGCCCGAGATAAGGTTCGGCTGAGTCCTGGCGCGATCAAAATCTGGTAGCAGAGCTTGGTTTATTTAAACCCACTTTGTAAAAATTAGTAGGTACTTGGTACCAATTTACTTTGTAAAAATTGTGTTCATGTACAAATTCAACTTGTAGGTAGTAGTACATTGACCTACATACCAGTGTACACCTCAAGTTGAGTTTGGAATTATTAATAATAAGTACATAAATGGAATGTGAATGTTCGTTGATAAAATAATTTGTTATTTACGTTCGGTTACGCACAAATATAACCTCATCACAAATCGTGTTATGATTGTCAACATTTGAGACATAGAGGAATAACCTCTAGAGCACGTAGAGGAATAAGTTCAAGAGTTGGCATAGCGTCGTAGATTTATTCACTCAACGAATATATTATTATTGTTAGTTCCGGATACAATAATTGTTATTTTTTTTGGTTATTGTTATTTATTATTGCATAATCGCGTATTGAAGTTGGTACTATGGCTCCGTCAGTAACGAAAACTATCGCAGCCAGAATCGAAGCTGAATTGAGATGGTTTTCATCGGTTGTTACGTTGGTAGGTCGCACCGATCGTGAAGATGCGTTATTGTCACGCGCTCGGCAAGTTGACGAACGATATGACGCCGTGTTAAAGTGTCACGCTGAGTATTTAGCATGTCTCGAATCGACGGATCTGTCGTCGGTGGACAAGGATGCTCAGGTGGTACGGGGCAATGTGGACCAGTGTGGGGAAATGTCCATGAGCATAATCCAGGCGGCGGCCGACATTGAGCGATCGCGCATGGGTGACGTCAGGGAATCATGTCGGCCAGCAGGCGTAGGAATTCAGGCGCCGTTGCCACCAGTACATGTACCCGAGTTTAGCGGCGAGTATGCCGATTGGCCGCGATTCCGCGATATTTTTAATAGTGTCGTGCATTCGCGTACGGATCTCTCGCCCGCCTACAAGATGGCTCAATTAATGGGTAGGCTTAACGGTGAGCCGCACGACATCTTGACCCACCTGGAGATTACGGACGCCAGTTATGAGACGGCATGGGGCCTATTAATCGACCGATATGATAATCGGCGATTAATAGTTGATGGCCTCATCGATAAGATTTTTGAAATCCCGAAGGTGTCTAACGTGTACGAAATAAGGGCGAAAATCCTTAATCCGGTCACGGTTGCGGTGAAAACGTTAGATCGACTTAAGTTGTCGTTAGGGGACAATAAATATATCATCGTCAATAGGGTTTTACGGAAGTTGCCGATCGACGTGGTGGCGCGCTTTGAGCAGTCACATGGTGGCGAATCGACGGACCACCTCCCAAGTTACGATGACTTGAGGGTGTTTTTAGAAGGCGAGTGCCGGCGGGCGGATTGCCAAGGGGCATCCACGTCGCACCCTCCTCCGTCAACCCGACGTACGAGCGGGCCCAAGCCGGTTGAGCCCCGTCGGGGGGGGAAGAAATACCACGCCCTCCAATCGGAAGTGTGCGCCTTCTGTCGGAAGGAAGGGCACGGTCTCGCCGCATGCGCGGACTTTAAGGCGCAGCGGGTGCATAGACGAAGAGGGGTGGTCAAGCAGCGCTATTTGTGCTTCCGCTGCTTGGGGACTCACTTTGTACGTGAGTGCCACAGGACCACTAACTGTGGAACCTGCGGAGGAGCCCATCACGAGTTGCTATGCCTGGCGGAGAGTAGGGAGGTGCACGGAGCCTCGCCGGGAGGTCACCCCCCCTCTCCTAAGCCAGATTCGGGTGGTCGGTCACCCCCCCCTAGGGGGGGTGGGTCGGCCAGGAATCAGCGGTCGCCGCCCCCTCGGGGGGGTGGGCCAAGGGCTGATCCAGAGCACAACCCGATACCGTCGTCTTCCCCGCGGGGGGGGGATAGGCACCGAGACTCGGGCAGGGGCCCGGAGGTAGTACAGACGGGTTACGCGGCGTACTCGAATGCGTTGGTGGGCATGTTGCCACCCCCGAGTAGTCGCTTCTCCCCGCCTCTCGCAGAACGCCCTCGGCTGACGGCGCGCCCGCCACCGTTCGGAAGGATGCCAGTAGGCTACTTCCGACCGGCACGGATGTCACCGATGGGTCGGGAGGGTTACTACCCGGGTTGGGACCCGTATACTGGGACAGTATTTACTCCCCCTCCGGCAGGGGAGGAGGGAGGTGCCTCCTATTAGCAACTAGCAGCCTGTTCGTCAGTGGTGCCCACCCCGACAGTAACGGTATTATTACCGACGGCTAGGATTACTGTCAGGGGTACTGACGGACAGCCGGTGCACGTGCGAGCACTGTTAGATTCAGGGGCACAAGGTTGTATTGTGTCCAGCTGTTTAGTGAAAAAGCTGGGCCTTACATTAGAGCCATCACGGGATGGCGCCGTAGGTATAGGTGGCAATCGGGTGCCTCACCTCAGGGGTCAGACGACATTCCTGTTCGAGATGGGTGACACGGCATCGGTCACGCGGGTGAATGCCACGGCGATCGTTTTGGACGAAGTGGTTGGGGTCCTCCCTCAGACTCGGTTACCGTCTGCGGTAAAAGGGTTGACCAATGGATTGGAGTTAGCCGATCCCCACTTCGCGATCCCCGGACGGGTGGACGTCTTGCTTGGGTCTGACGTCCTCGGGAAGCTGCTCCGAAGCGGCAAACGGGAGCTGCAACCAAACGGGGTTGTGGCCATGCGTACCGCAGGTGGTTACGCGTTATTGGGCCCAGTACGGGAACCACAGCACTCAACGGATTATAGCTCCATATATTATGGCAGCGTGTTATCCGACGTCCTGCAACGGTTCTGGGCAACGGAAGAGCCACCCACCGCTCTTAGAAATAACCCACGTGATGAGGAGTGCGAAACATTCTATCGATTTAACACGGTGCGCCTCCCATCGGGTAGATTTATGACCAGGTTGCCATTTCTGTCAATTCGACCTCCGCTGGGGAGCTCATGGAGTCTGGCAGAAAAGCGGTTAGTGGCAATGGAAAGGCGCATGAAGCGGGACTCCAACTTCCGACAGAAGTATGTGGAGTTCATGCGCGAATACCTGACGTTGGGTCACATGTCGGTGTCCAGGGTTGACTATCGTCATGAGGAGCATTATGTGTTGCCTCATCATGCTGTTTTGAAGACACCTGACTCAAAGATTAGGGTCGTGTTCGACGGGAGCGCGGAGACGTCTAGCGGGGTGTCCCTGAATCAATGTCTCCATGCTGGTCCTAAGCTGACCAGAGACATTGCAGACATTCTCACGGACTTCAGGAGACACCAGGTTGTCTTCGTTACGGACGTACGGATGATGTTTCGTCAAACTGAGATTCATCCAGACGACCGTCGGTTCCAGCTGATATTGTGGCGAGAGAGCCCAGAAGAACCGATGGTCACGTACGAGCTCAACACAAACACGTACGGATTAAAGCCCAGCCCATATGTAGCCATGCGTACGCTACGAGAACTGGCTGATCAAGAACGGCTCCGCTTTCCCCGCGCGGCTGCTGTCATTGATAGGGACGTCTATGTAGACGACATTTGTACGGGCTCAGACAGTATTGAGCAGGCGCTCATCTTAAGGGATGAATTGGTGGCGCTCATGGCCTCCGGTGGCTATGAACTCAGGAAATGGCTGTCGAACTGCCCAGAGGTACTGGCAGGACTGCCAACTGAGTATCAACAAGACCCGCATTTGTTTGAGGATTCGGAGAATCTTCATGCGTTGGCCATTTTAGGGGTCCAGTATCGACCGAGTCAGGATGCCTTCACATACAGTTGTGAGGCCGAGTTGCTGTCGAAGACCTGGACCAAGCGATCGGTCCTTTCGACTATCGCACGAACGTTCGACCCAACCGGTTGGATCGCGCCGGTCACGTTCATGGGAAAGTGCTTCATTCAGAAGCTTTGGTTGGCTCAACTAGGTTGGGATGATCAGCTCACGGAGGAGCTGGCTCGGGAGTGGTCGGCATTCGTCACCACCTTACCACAGATCTCAGAGATTGAGATCCCGCGTAAACTGCTCCCGCAGGCAGGAGTCAAGGTCACCCTGCACGGGTTTTGTGATGCGTCGGAGAAGGGGTACGCGGCCGCAGTCTACCTGAGAACAGGTGAGACCGCTGGTAGGGGAACGGTACGCTTGGTACTGGCCAAGAGCAAGGTTGCACCTGTTCGGACTCGTTGGACGATTCCGAAGATGGAACTGGCAGGTGCAGCCCTTCTGACGCGGCTCTTGAACCATGTGGTGCGGAATTTGCGTGGTACGGTGGCTCTGAACGAGACGGTCTATGCATGGACTGACAGCCGAATCGTGTTATGCTGGTTGCAGACTTCGGTCCACACGCTCGAGGTATTTGTGGCCAACCGAGTCTCACAAATAAATAGCTCAGAGACTCCTCTGGTCTGGAGACATGTTCCAGGTGAGATTAATCCGGCTGACTGCGCTTCACGCGGCTGTCCGGCGCCTGCTTTGGTTGAACATTCTCTTTGGTGGGGGCCACAATGGCTGGAACAGCCACATGCGGAGTGGCCATTTAATGAGTGCGGTCGACATTCATTACCCCCAGACCAAGGCTTGAGGCTGAATGTGACTACAGTGGAACCCGCCACCGTAGACCACACCCTCTTGGAACGATATAGTTCGTTAGGGAAGTTACTTAGAGTAACGGGATGGGTAATGAGATTTTGTCAAAATTGTCGTTGTCCTGTCGCGCAGCGAAACATGTCGCCTATAATGGGACCTGAAGAACAGCGAAAGGCTCTCTCACTCTGGGTGAGAGTCGTTCAGAGGAATGAGTTCCAGGACGAAATTAGGGTCTTGAAGACTGGCGCAGGTCGATTGAAAAAAGGTCTTGTCCGCCTCAACCCGTTCATTGATGAGCATGGAATGCTCCGGGTGGGAGGACGATTACGGAATGCCGACTTGCCCTATGCAGCGCGACATCCTCTAATTCTCCCCAAGAAGGGAGCTTTGGTGGAGTTGTTGGTTAGGGACCGTCACACCAAGAATTCACACGCAGGCTGTAACACCCTTCTGGGCATTTTGCAGCGTGAATTTTGGATTTTATCGGCCCGCAGAATCATACGGAGCGTTGTGTTTCGTTGCTTGCCTTGTTACCGACTCAAGGCAGCCACAATGCAGCCACAAATGGGAGATCTCCCGGCCGATCGAGTCACGGAGGCTCGGCCATTTGCTGGCGTAGGGACAGATTTCGCGGGGCCTTTCATGGTCAAGACATCGCACCTTCGCAACGCGAAGTCGGTTAAGGCATATCTGTGTGTCTTCGTGTGTCTGGCGACCAAGGCCGTTCATTTGGAATTGGTGGCCGATCTCTCTACGGAGGCCTTTCTGGCGGCGTTAGATCGATTTGTTTCTAGACGGGGAGTACCGTCACTGATTCGGTCGGACTGTGGTACCAACTTCAAGGGCGCCGACCGGTGCTTAAAGGAAATTGTATTGTTTTTAAGTCAGAATGAGCGAGAGATTGGCACGGGCCTCGCCAGTCGGGGCATTTCGTGGTATTTTAGTCCACCTGGATGCCCCCACTGGGGTGGAATTTTCGAGGCAGTAGTTAAGTCTTCTAAGACTCACTTGTATCGGGTCATCGGCTCAACGATTCTCACCTTTGAGGAGTTGTCAACGGTGTTTTGCAGAATTGAGGCGGTCTTAAACTCGCGACCTTTGTGCCCGTTGAGCGCTGACCCGAATGACCTTGAGGCCATTACCCCAGGTCATTTTTTGATTGGCCAACCACTTAGCGCCTTGCCGGAATATCCATATGCTGATGTCAAGTTGTACCGGTTGTCGCGGTATCAGATGTTACGGCAAATGAGCCAAAATTTTTGGAAGCGATGGTCGCTGGAGTATTTGCATATTCTACAGCAACGCGTTAAGTGGACGGACAGGACGACCCCACCCTGCGTTGGAGACCTAGTTCTGGTTAAGGATGCTAACCTATCACCGTTGTGTTGGCGACGGGGGCGCATTGTTAACCTGATTACGGGCAAGGATGGGTTTCCAAGGATCGCAGACGTCCAGGTGAGGGACTCGATCCTTAGACGGGCAGTTTCAACTTTATCTCGACTCCCGGGAGTTTGAGCGGACCGACAACGGGTCGGTCCGGGGGGGGTG
This sequence comes from Diarsia mendica, assembly GCA_949316265.1. Lineage (NCBI taxonomy): Eukaryota > Metazoa > Arthropoda > Insecta > Lepidoptera > Noctuidae > Diarsia > Diarsia mendica. The sequence continues at coordinate 6,283,872 of OX438898.1, forward strand.
ATTGTTTATAATCTACCTTCAGATTTTTGATTTTCTCCGCCTCGGGGCGACAGGGGCGGAGGGAGAGAGGTCGAGCGCTGGGCTCGGCGTGAAGTAGTTCGTATTGAGTCGCGCTGGGCGTCGAACGAATATTATAGTAGCCATAGAATCACGGGTGAAAGCGCACGCGCATTGATTAAATCGACTTGTGGAGTCATTTCGCGGCACCCAATTATACTAGTTAAGCAGTACGGTTAGCGACGCTGTGAATGTCGAACGGGTTATTGATAATATCATTGGTTTGCCTTGTCACGGGAGTGCTATTGGGAAAGCACCGAGGCTTTTGTGGTTAGACTAATACGGAGTGAGTGTGGTGGCTCGCGTTAACGGCGTGGCTTGCAGCGACGTGGAAGAATCGTCCGGAACTACCAGCAAACCATCGCAAGGTCATATACACTCATTATACACATACACAGTTACACAACTTGCGAGGGGTCAAGGAAGTGAGACCGGCTCGAAGAAATGAGGTAAGGGTAGCTGTAAGTTCAGAAATTGTAATATTGTTCGGAGGCGCGTATCGCGTCTATTTGATCCCGTTAGGACGGCAGCTGTTCTGAGACCTGTCTCCCATGGGCCCGAGATAAGGTTCGGCTGAGTCCTGGCGCGATCACCGATAATACGTTTTATTGTTGATAAAATTTATTATTATTTTTTGACTGGCCTGTTGGTCTAGTGGTTAGTGACCCTAACTGCTATGCCGGAGGTCGTGGGTTCGATTCCCACCCAGGACAAATGTTTGTGTGATGAGCACGATCATTTGTTCTGTGTCTGGGTGTAATTTATCTATAATATGTATGTATTTAGAAATATATAAGTATGTTTATCAGTTGTCTAGTACCCATAACACAAGCTCTGCTTAGCTTGGGACTAGATGGCGTTGTGTGATAGTTGTGGAATATTATTATTATTATTTTAACAAAATTCTTTATTTTTTAGCGTGGTTCCCGTAATTGATAGGTTACCTAACTAGTTTAAAAGAAAGTTAATGTCACCACCAAAGTACCTAATCTAGGGAATGTAATTCTTCATTCATATACCTACTTATTTTTATTTTTTTTACTTCATTTATATAATTTCTTAAACATTCGCATCCGCATCCGCGGATGTGAGCCTTCAAAACTCCGCATCCGCATCCGCATCCGCGGATGTCAAAAAATCGGCATCCGCAACATCCCTGGTTCAGAGCTGCCAAGATAATTTGATTGCACTGTATGTATGTATGTTTTATATCTCACCAGCTTCAGTAGCCTTCTGCAGCTCTTTCTCTGCTTCTTCTCTCCTCTCCGCTCTCTTGTTCAGCTGATGAGACTTCATATCCGGAGGCTTTCCATCAAACACGTACACTGGCTTGATGCCGTTCTCTACCAGTCTTATTGTCCGGTAGAACGTTCCCATCAAGTGGGATGTTGTTTCTCCATCTACGGAGACTAGCTGAGAACCTGTGGGTAACATTTCAACTTAAATATGGATGACTAGCAGCTTGTCCCAGCTTTGTTTGTGTGGACACTTATTTTTTTTACTTGTAATAAATATAGTCAGGGATAATGTGGCAATCTAATGGAGAAGGCATTTATAAAATTGTTTAAGTACATACAAAAATACAAATCTTACCTCTTTATAATATTAGTGTAAATTATTGGAAAGCATGATAGCTTTGGACTGCTACAGATTATGATAATGATAAGATACTGAATAACATACAAACCTGCTTTAAATGCAATTTACATATCCTTTTTTTTTAAGTCATTGCATTAGCTGAGACAAAATCAGCTGATAATACATTATTAAGGCTGTTTATTTTAATGGAAAAATGTTTTATGTTGCATGTTTTGGCACTTTTGTTGTATGATACTACAAAACTCGAAATATTAGTTCGAGTGTTCATGATGCATTTTTCGAATAATTTTAAGTTTCGTATATTGCAGTCTCTAGTATAAAATAGAAATGATAACTTAATTCAAAATGATACAACTTTTCTATTGTAAACCTCATAAAACCCACAGCTGGGCAAAGTTATGTACCCCAAAGACTTCCTATTTTTTCCATGTTTCCTTCCCTTATTTGATAACAACATAAGTAATTTTGCAGTAAAATTTCTTTCTGCAGTTAATTTGATTCACCGGAGTCTACTTATAATATTTTAACCATCAGGGTGGCTGGTAGATATCTCTCTACAGGAGACAGTGACATAATTATTATCCATTGCTTTTGTTATGTTAATTGTAGGTACTGAAGAAGAAAAATGCAAACAAACCTATGGCAAAAACAAAAGAACATACAACAAACAGATCAGCAGATAAAAAAGTAATCACATACCTTCACTTCTTACGGCTATCAGGAACTGATACAAGCTCATATACGCATCAATAGCAATTTTACGTCCTGAAAAATTAAAATAAACAATGAAGTTTACATTCGTAGAGGTTATAAAATAGATTCATGCAAAATTAAACTTACCAAAGTAGTTTTTTATCTCCATGTCTTTGATAGCATGTGGTGCAATATCTGCAATTAACTTTGATAAGCCTAGAATACCCATCCTGCCGTTTTATCAGAAACGCAGTTGCACAAAAGATATTTGCAAGCCAACGTTTTCACGGTCACACAGTCACACACAGTACACACACGGTGACGAATTTGGCGGGAATGAAGACAACATGTCAAACAGTCAAATGTCGATGTCAGTCAAACTGGTAAAACGCTTGCCGAAATAGTGTTGTACGCATTATTACAAAATATTGATTAGGGGCTTGATGAATCAAGATTTCATAAAAATACTATTGTTTTAATGTCAGTACTTATGCAATTATATATTATGACTTTATTTACGCATTTAATTGTGTGTATTTGTTGTGGTGTGTTTTTGATTATTAAACTACTAACATTATTTGAAAGTGTGCCTACTAACTGATTATAGATCGAGATCTATCTCGATCTATAATTATATCTGTCTATAATATATTATCGATAGAGAGATAAAAGATAAAATTATAACAGTATTGTTACAGTAGGAAAACGTCTCAGTCGGAGTAACGAAACGCGACTACGCCTTTGTTGAAAAAAAAATGTTTTGACTACAAACAGCTGATGGCATTACACAATAGAAACTTAGGGCAGGGCTTCGATCGTGTTTTGTTGTAATTTTTGTGTTATTAAACAAAATAACAAATCCTAATGATGGGGAACGTCTTGGCTGTAAACATGGAAGAAAACTTCAAAAAGAATCAAGAATTCATACAATCTATCAATAAAGTAAAGGTAAAATCAGACATGTTTGAGATTCTTAGGTATTTAATTTTTGCTCGGTAATATAACTAACAATTTTAAGTTTGTTTTAGATGGAGAGACAAATTCAACTTCAGTATCAAATGCAAGAACGACAAATGGCGTTGCAAATAGCGAAAAGTCGAGACACATGCCTTTGGTTAACAGCGTTTTCCGTTACTGCAGCAACGGGCCTTTTTACAGGGTAATTTTTATTTATTTAAAACGGTGCAACACGTTTAGAGAAAACACGTTTTGCATCGACCCAAAGTAACATGGGGCAAGAGCAAGAAGATTATAATGTAAGGTTAAAAAGGATAATTATTAAGTTATTTAGTAAATTAACTATTCGTACTTCTTTATGTACATAATTATATGGTTTTCTATTTTTAAAGAAAAGAAAAACCCGAAATATTTTAAGTATTCAAACTTCATACGAAAAATTAACGATTGTTTCAATTAAATGTACCTATTTATTACAGTTTCAGAAGAACGAAAAGGCCATATCTTCTGATGCCTTTGATACCTCTCAGTTTTGTCACTCTGTACTATTGGGACCTTGCCTACGGAAACAAAATTCACAGAATCAGAAGTAAGTACCTACTTAGCACATATTTTAATTTGATTGTTAGTGCATTTCTTTAGCGGACTTTTCGGATTTCAATTCTAGGCGACCTATTTATCATTCTCAGAGAATACGAAGTTGCGTTGATTAATGTGGATGCATTTATTATACACTATGAACCGTTATTCTAGACCTATACAGTGAGACAGCATCTTTTCGGATCTGACGTCACGACCTCTCTTGTTCCCCCTCCCAACCGGCTCCGCCCCGCTGTGGCCGGGGGGAGGGGGCGTGGAGCTTGCCCGAATAGTCAGGCGCACTCCTCACATTGGCATCGTTTTTCGGTGCGATCACACCTCTTCTAGTGCGGGCAACAGCGCTGCTGTTTAGTGTTTAAAATTATTAGTTTAAATAAAAGCACTACATTTTTAGTTCGTGGAAAAACTTTATTCAGTGGTTATTTGAAAACTCGGTAATAGTGTTTCGAGTACTTTTAGTGTTTGAGTGCGTGTTTTTTATAAGAAATGGAAAAATCCACGAAAGCACCTGCCGAGGGTGACGGGAGTCGCCCGCCTCCCCCTGTTTCACCGCAGGCATCTTCTTCGTCGTCTTCATCGTCGTCGAGCAGCTCCGCCCCACGTCGGAGACACCGGCAACTGCGGCAGGAAACCCGAGAAACTGACAAGCGCAGGTTAGACTCGCTGTCAAATCAAGTGAGTGAAATATTATCGTACTTAAAAAATAACGATCGCTTTTCAAACAAAGAAACCGAGCCCGAATCTGATTCTGATATTTCCTTAAATCCATCTGAAGGCTTGAGGGTTTCTCTTGGGAATGATCACCTTCTCAGTAAACCACAGAAGGCGAAAGTATTCGAATTTCCAGTATCCACTAACCTAAGAGAACCTACTGTTGAAAATGCCTCTGAGAGTAGATTACATGTACTAAAAATTCTTCTTGGCTTAAATTACTTGATAGATCGTTTGGAGCTTTTACCCATGGGCTTATACAACAAAATGAGTTGCTAAGAAACAATTTTCAGCAAATCATAGAATGGGCGCAATTGCCTGGCTGTGTACTTAACGCTGACACGCTTTATGAAAAGATTAATGCTTCTTTTTCCGAAAACTCATCTTACATTAAAGTGTCCGAGGATCTCTTGCAAATGAGTTGTGGGAGACGTGCTGATATCATTCAAAGACGTCGTGACTGTATTTTGTCGGGTGTCAGGGACAAATATGTAAAGGTGGACTTGCAAAAGATCCCCCCAACACAAGATAACCTTTTTAATCCACAGGATTTAACCACCTTTTTGCAAAGGGCTGGTGGTACAAGTAAGTTGTTCTCTGCCCAAAAGCGCTCTGCGGAAGAGCCTCATGCCATGTCTATGCGGAATAGACAGGATGGCCCTCCAGCTAAGCGACCACGCAAGCCCTTTCACGGTGACAATCCTGGGTTCGATCCCCAGCCATCCACGAGCTTTCAAGCGCCCCCGAAAAGTAGAGGCCGAAAGTCGGGAAACAATAAATCCGGTACCAGGCATAACGAAAACAAAAAACGGTTCTCCGGCAATCGTAAATCCGATCAGTATCGTAAGTGACTATCCTCAAGAAATTTTATTTTATGGCGGGCGGTTAAAAAATTACATTCAAATTTGGAAGAATTACGGTGCTCCAGAGAACATTATAAAAATGATATCTGGTTACCGAATTCCCTTTTTCAAAATACCCCCACTTCAAAGTCCAGACTTATTAACACGTTTTCAAACTCCAACGAGCTTATTGATGTCAGAACAGATCGATATTTTGAAACAACAGAAAATCTTGATTCGAGTAGATCCATCTCCAAGTTATGTCTGTCCGATGTTTTTAGTGCAAAAGTCAGATACCAACAATCGCCCGATATTCAATTTAAAAAATCTAAATCGTTACGTAATGCAAACAAAGTTTCGCTTAATAAATATGTACCGTGTGCCGGATTTCTTGCAACCGAACGACTGGGCGATCAAAATAGACCTTTCTCAGGCCTATTTTCACCTAGCAGTCAGCCCCAGTCATCACCCATTTCTGCGAGTATTATACGCAACAGAAAAGAAGTCGAGCCCGGAGCTCCTTCAGATCACTTGTCTGCCATTCGGGCTGTCATCAGCACCCAGGGCAATTGCGACAGTGACAAATTGGGTAGCAGACGTGCTGCGAGAGAAGGGCCAAATAGACGATAACTCGCAAGAGTTATCGTCTATTTGGACGATTATTTAATCGTGAACCAAGATCGATTAATCCTAATGGACCATGCTGCGGAAGCTATAAGAGTCCTAACAACTCTGGGATGGATGATCAACTACAAAAAATCCACATTGATCCCTACCAAGGCAGTAGACTATCTCGGCATAAAATAGAATCTCGCCCTGAATTCCAAGTATTTGCCCCGGGAAAAGGTTTCCAAAATCTCCAATATGATACGCCACATACTACAGGTAAATCGATGAAGTTTGCACGACGCTCAATGCTTGATAGGTATGCTAAACTTTGCAGCCTTCGTTGTGCCCAGAGGTCGGCTTCATTGCCGCCCGTTACAAGTAGCCTGCAATCGGCTTCCAAAGCACCAAGCACGCGTAAAACGGCCACTCGAGCCAGAAGTGTCGACGACCTTAATGTGGTGGTTACGAGCTCTGTCTACAGGAACAGCGATACATCCAGATCCTGTCTCACACTATGTAACGACAGACGCATCTGCCAGAGGCTAGGGTGCCATAGTAGACAACGCTTGTCTGAGCGGATTATGGTCCCCGGAGCAGAAACATTGGCACAGCAATTTAAAGGAAATGTGGGCAGTTATACAGGCCTTAACCAACCGTCAGCAATCGCTACGTCATTCAACCGTGCTAGTTCAGTCAGACAACAAGAGTGTGGTGAGTTACATGCGGAACGAGGGCGGTCTCCGATCACAGAACCTCTACCGGCTAACTTGCATGTTATTCGAGATTGCGGACGAGAACAAGATTCACCTGGTCTCTCAGTACCTGCCCGGTCAAGTAAACACAGAAGCAGACATGCTGTCAAGGCTCAAATTACCCGGGGAGTGGACCCTAATGGAGGAAGCATGTCAAGAGGTATTTCGCAAGTTCGGAAGGCCCAAAATCGACTTGTTCGCCTCGAAAACCGCACACGTGCTTGCGCGCTACGTCTCACGAGATTGCAAAGACTCGAAAGCAGAGTTTCACGACGCCTTCAGCAGAAGGTGGTCATACCGTCGAGCGTGGATATTCCCACCACCACACCTAATTCCACGAGTTCTGTCACACCTCAACCTGTGCAAGGGTCGATACATCCTAATAGTACCGCGCTGGTCCAAAGTGTTTTGGCGACCAGACCTGAAGAGGAGAGCGGTGAGCGCTCCTTTACCCATATTCAATCTTCATCGGCGGTTACTAGATACACGGACTTATCTGCCTCCGGTTCACGTGGACCAGATGTATCTAGAGGCATGGCTAGTGAAGGGTGGTGTGCCGAATTAACAAATTGGTCTCAAAACGAAATAGACCTACTTAATTCTAGCTGGCGACCCTCCACGAAGAAAATGTATTTGGAAAAAATGGTTAAATTGGTGTACTCATAATAATTTCAACCATACAAACCCCTCTGGTGCCCAAGTCGCTAAGTACCTTGCATACTTGCACTTAACTCTTAAACTGTCTTATAAAACTATTCTAGTTTATAAATCAACAGTTGCCACTTTGGCCTGTTCTAACGGACAAATCATAAGCCGTGACCCTATCGTTCAGAGAATGTTAAAAGCTATTTCACTTGCTAATGTTGATTCCAAACCTAAAAATTCTTTCATTTGGGATCCACGTATTGTGGTAGAATGGCTCAGCTCTAACCAGCCGCCTCATGCAAGTTTATTCCAAGTATCTCGTCGCACAGCACTGATTTTGCTACTCGCTTCTAGTCGTAGAGTACATGACCTGACACTGTTACGGGTTGATAGTGCACATTTTGAAGAGAATTCTAATCATATTGTTTTACACCCAGCATTTGGCTCAAAGACAGATAGCTATACGCACAGACAATCATCATGGAAATTGCACACACATACAGATAAATCCATGTGCCCTGTATGGTGGATACGTAAGTTGATAGAAGTATCATCATCCGTAGTATTTATATCAACTCGTGGTAGAGTCAGGCCAGCCTCCCGAACAGTGATTGGAGGATGGGTTAAAACTATTCTTAAGGAGGCAGGAGTAGAGGCTACTCCTGGTAGTACTCGAAGTGCCGCAGCATCTCTCAACTGGCTTGAGTGCCACAATATTGACGAGATCATGGCAAAAGGGAACTGGCGTGTCCCCAACACATTTGCACGGTTCTATTCAGCCGAAATTAACACATCGCAAAGTCGTAACAATTTATCTCTGACATTTGAAGCTGTGTAGATTCTAAATAATAAATGATTACTTAAATAATCAATGTAATTTCAATAAATAAGCAACATATTGCTATATTCAGTTAAATTGATTTATTTAATCTAAGTAGGTATGATATGCATAACTAATGTAACTTTAGTTCAAAGCAAATCTTAATTCTTCGAATATCATATCATTATAGCATACATTATGGTACTAATCATGTTATGTGTTATGTGTCATGTTAAGTTCTTTTTACTGTGGTATACCTACTTAGTTTTGGTGGTTCATTCAAAATCTTTTTCTTTACATAATGTTACGACGGTCATCTAGAATCTTCGAGAAACCGCGCTAATAACTGTGTAGTACCTACAAAATACGAGTTCATTCTTTTAGGTACCTATTTCCGTAGTAGGTATAGAACTTACAATGTATTCAAGGTCAGGCGCCGGGAGTCGCCGGCAGTTGTCATTGTAATTTCGACCGTATGCCGACGACGTTAAGTAACTTCTTCCTTGTCGGTTCTTTTATCTTTAAGTTTATTTTTTGTTAATGTTTTTTTGTGGATGCTTTCTTGAATAATAGAGAATCATCTCGAATATCTTTTGTTTGCGTGGGTATAAAAGGACCGATTGAGGACGAAGTGAGCAGTTCACTTTTAAGCGAGACAACGAAAGGTTCGAAGAGTTATCTAGTGCGACAAAGTGTTCAGTACTGTTGAAGTGATTGTGAATACGTGTTTTGCGATTAATAAAGTTAATTCGTGTCTTTAATTGGTAGTGATTTTATTTATCCCATACCCAGCTCGTAACAATAATTATACAGTTTTTATTTATTTTCATAAATATTCCCTGCAATTTCATTCATTGAGTCACTTTCATGTCTAATAATAATGTTCTCACACAGTTTTATTTTGCTTAATGTAAATACTCATAAGTAATTTCTTTTTCACACATTGGCATATACTTAGCTTGCCACCAGGCGATAATAAACACATCTCACTGTATAGGTCTAGAATAACGGTTCATAGTGTATAATATAATGTTTTACCTGAAAATAAAACAGTTATTATATACGGAACCTTATTCTAGACCTATATTTTGAATCCTGCCTGGTGGACTCATAATCCACCGGAAGTGAGATGCAATGTGAGGAGTGCGCCTGACTATTCGGGCAAGCTCCACGCCCCCTCCCCCCGGCCACAGCGGGGCGGAGCCGGTTGGGAGGGGGAACAAGAGAGGTCGTGACGTCAGATCCGAAAAGATGCTGTCTCACTGTATAGGTCTAGAATAAGGTTCCGTATATAATAACTGTTTTATTTTCAGGTAAAACATTATATTATGAATCGCTTAACAGGAAAATAGGTAGAACCTTGTTCAGGTCATCAAAACCATTGATTTATTCATATTTCGGTTTCGTCGTTTTAACAATGTAAGGGCGCATCTTAACATTTTGAATGGAAGGGAAATATAATGTGAAAGACAATCCTTATCCCCAACGAATTTCTAGGTACCTCAATTATTTTTCTACTAGCACAAATATAACTAACAAACTGAAATACGTTACAGTGGAAGCTGAACACATAATGACACACGAAGCGGACTCCCTCGAATGGCCATGCGGTCTTCCCACACCGTCTTCCATTGATCTTGGACGCTTAGACGTCGAAGAAAAGAAGAAAATCCATCCACCTATGATGTAAACTCAAAGCGCTCAATCATGATGACGTGTGCCTTCACCGCAAAGTAGATCAAATTAGCGGCTAGTGTAGATCTTCGTCTTTTCAAAAGGCCGCATTACCTTAGGTGAAAATTTCTGCAGTAATATGAAATGTTATTATTTATGCTTGATGAAAAGCGATAGATAAAGCGAGACGAGTGAGACCTCGATTATCTCTTCTGTTTTCTGTTAGAGCAGAAACAGTTAGGAGATTTAGACCGATTATGTAGTACAATTGTTCATTCCAAAAACCTAGTCAAGGTCAGCATACCTCGTTGCCTAATGAAACATTAATATTTTTCTACCACAGAAACCAATTACAAGTACCACTAAACATGCTATTACTGCCCTCACTAAAGGGCAAACTGTTTTAAATGTCACTCTCGAGAAATAAAACAGCACCGACCCCTTTTTAGTTTAGGTTCGGTGAAACCGATATGGGGTTACGGACAATTTAACACAACGAAATCGAAATGTATATAGTGCCTACTGAAGTATATGTTAGTGTTCGACTTGATTTGCAATTTTACTGAAGTTTTAACGATGCCGTGCGCTGTAATGTGAACTAGGTGCTCCTAGATAAGTGAAGAGCTCTCATTGGAGTCAATGTCAAGCTACTCAACTGACTGTCAGTCGTTAAAGTTTATTACCCTATTACCTGAGCAATTTTCGATACGGAATACCTTTTTGTTTTAAAATTTACATCTAAGGAAAATGCGGTTTTAGAGACAGCTAGATCTTAGAGGCACTTCTGTAATAACTTAAAAAAATGTGTATGTAGTTATATTCTAAACTTCGAACGTTCATCGAATATTATTGATTAATCTCATTCAGAATTTTCAAAATATCATTATTAGGATCAGAGTAGTAATCGTAACTATTTAACATTTATTTAAACTAATAAAAAACTTCTTGTACGGCTACACGCGTGGTTTGTGAGGCGGTATTACTCTGTTTTTTAGAGTGCGTTATTGAAACGTCACGCACGGTTTTTTTATTTAATATTGAAATGAGAATCTCAAGATGTGGTACAGTCAGCATCAGTAGTAGATTAACAATGCTCAAAGTTTTAAGCATTAATCGTTGGCTCGTAACTAATAATATATTGAAGAGTAACCAATGCTAAAAAGCATAATCTTCTAAAACATTAAATTAATAGCTGGAGTCTTGTAAATCAAATAAATAAAATTCCAAAATGTTAAGCTACTTCTGTTGCTGACCGTACTGGTTACTATTTAGAAATTTGCAAATTCATGGGCCAGTCGGCCATTTCGGATTTTGATCTTTACTGGTTTTAATGAGATTCTAGTTGATAAAATCATTCTTCACCGATTTCGGATTGTCCGTGCTTGCACTAATACACAGTAGGTACTTACAACCTAGAAAAATAGGTACTTAAAAATTATAGTTATAGTTAGGAAATCACACCGACGCGATGTATCCAAAAACAGTCTGTTAAATGTCGTTGAAAAAAAATCTCAAATTAAGAAGTAACTAGCATGATAGCTAGCTACCTCACTCCATTTAAATGAACTTCCACAATAACGGTGAAAACGTTTTAAAATAATATAGTTTTTTTTTAATATTATATACTTTTTATAAATTACGTTATTTAATATTTTATATAGATTTTAGTAGGTATAGTATTTTTGTTATTTCTTTTTATGTACATTAGATATATTATTTTGGTATAATCGGGCGAATGAAAAACAAAACTGGGGACTGATTATGACATACTGTAATATTAAACTGTTACTGAGTCACCAACTGGGTTAGGCTCCTTTGTTAAAACATCACCGACTATAATGTGTGAGTCTAGAAGAATCAAGACTCACACATTATAGTCGGTGATCTCGATAGTTGCAGTAACTAAATGCTCACGACTGCTTTATAAAATTGGATGTGTACCTATAAAATATTTTCAATTTACCGACTCCACGGTGTTGTGTAGTCACTCTTAGTTAATCACCCATTTTGTATTTCAATAAGACTTGTCCAGTGTTTCTTGACATCTATAATTTGAATTAAATTCGCTCGTATTAAATACCAGTTAAGGTTTTTATGTATATATAAAAGATGTTGGTACTTATCACCTCATTATTATAAGTAAACTTAGTTTTATTGTGTATAAGGTGTACCTACCAACTTGTCATATTTATTACAAGGATAAAAACAATAATTTACAACACTATTTAAAAATTATGTTAATTAAGGCGAATGCTCACATCCTGCCCGCGAAATTCAAATTTTCTTACGTTTTTTGCAATTTGCAGGCCAGTGCTTGGTTGTATGTTGATGAACATTTGATTCGCGACTGTAAGACGTACTTAGTTACAGAATTATAATCATCAAAATCATCAATACAACCCTCCAAGTTCATATAGATCGAGGAATAACTTTGACCTTGAAAAAATAGTTTCTCGATCTATATGAACTTGGAGGGTTGTGTTGGTGATTTTGATGATTATAATTCTGTAACTAAATACGTCTTACAGTCGCGAATCAAATGTTCATCAACATGCAACCAAGCACTGGCCTGCAAATTGCAAAAAACGTAAGAAAATTTGAATTTCGCGGGCAGGATGTGAGCTTCCCCCTTAATATGCAAATAAATGCTATAAAATATCATTCCTTAAAAAAGTATTAAGCATTTAATAAATTATCAACTAAGTAAAAACGTTGAAGTATTACTAGACAATTAATAGTTGTAATTCCTCACTATATAAGAGTATTTACTGTCGGAATTCCTGTACTAATGTTACATTTAAATAAAGTTTGTGAAAAAAATGAGATGTTGCTTTTTTTTGAAATCGTAAGACTGCTAACTGTCTTGATTCTTAAAAAATAAATAAATTCATTAATTTATTCAAACAGTTTGGGTTATGGGCACCCTTATCCCAATTTATTAGAGGTCGGAGTAGCGTGTCGTCTTCTCTAATACCTACTCGTCATCCTATGACTATGTTAACAGCTAAATGCTTTTTAATAAAAAATCGATTAATTTCTTATGACTTTATTAACAGTTAAATGCTTTTTAATAAAAAATCGATTAATTTAAGGTACTTACAAGAAAAATAATTTAATTTACAGAAAAAATCGACTGACATTATTTTAATTCCATGATATCGATTATACATTTTAGCCCTGCATTACTATAGTTGACATCTTTCGTTACCATGGTAACTGACAGGTTGTTTGGGTGGCCGTAAACAAATGAAACTCGACAGGCAGAATTCAAATGTGCCGATGTCCATCTAGTAATATTGGCAAAAAACCAGATTTGAGTAAAAAATAGCAAACTTGTAATGGGATTTGTGAAGAATTACTGCTGTTTTATACGTGAGTAAAATTTAAAATTGTAAAATTGTGATGGTTTTCTAATCATTAGTTTGCTAACGACATGTATCTCGTTGCTTAGCGTAAATAATCAATATTTTGACAATGATGGTAGTCACGCTTTTCTGATATTCAAATAAGCTCACGATACCCTTCGAATTTACATTTTATAGAGGCATTTGATAACAAAACATGAGAATTGCGAATATATGAATTTTAATTGGCTTCGATTTCAGAATTTGATTTTACAGTCTCCGCGTAACTACATATTTGTGTTGAAAGAAGTGCTGATGTCTCAGAATCAAATCAAGAAAGATGACCGGAAGAAAGAAGTGGGCCAAAAACCTGTCCAGAAGAAAAGCCCTGACAAGAACATGTCCGAAATTGATGAGCACATTCTGAAGCGGTTCGAAATAAAGAAAAGACTTGGGAAAGGTGCTTATGGTATCGTCTGGAAAGCTGCTGATAAAAAGACCAAGGACGTGGTGGCGATAAAGAAAATATTCGACGCCTTCCGGAATCAGACAGATGCACAACGGACTTTTAGGGAAATAATTTTCCTGCAGTCGTTTCGAAACCACCCGAATATTGTGAAGCTGCATAGTATACACAGGTAACTAGTTTTTAATATTATTATTTCACAATTCCGTCTTTATCAAACAACTTAATAATTTTTAGTGCTAAATAAAAAGTGAATGATATGATTGTGTGTCGCGGATTTTAGTAGGTACTAGATGACGTGGCCTCGGCACAAGGGCAAAGAAGGAACATGGGTTCGGTTTTTAGTCAGTAGAAGTCTGACTCTCCCCTTCGCTCTGCCCAAGAGCGGGGGGGGGGGGGGTCATTTGATGATTTTCCACCCACCAAAAAAAAAAAAAAAGTGTGTAGTGTGACAAGAAAGTACCTCTAAGGTAAGGAAAGGAATGAGTATATTTGAGGAAGTTTAAAAGTTGCGCCAGTTATAGAAGTTAAAAGGGAATCAACTGTCTGGGCAGTATGGACATGTTATGAGGAGGGGCTGAATAGCATGTCTCTAAAAGAGTGATGAAATTTGTGAAAGGGACTATTAGCATGCTGTTTTTACTCCCCTCTCTGTTTATGGTTCATCCTAGCCCGGACCAACTTTAAGAGCTGAAGCCTTATGAGCCCTGATACCCAACCCGCATTAGGCTCATGTGGTGGGTTATAGCTTACCAGCCTAACATCTCCCAGACTGGAGGTCTGTGGGGCAGCTGTGCAAATGGAACAGGTTGATCCTATCGGGGGAAAGCTTCCAGCATTGGTATGCTGCAAGCTGGTAGGTAGGCCGTAGTAATTTCTGAATGAGTTTTTCACAGACACAGAACTAAAAGAAATGAGAAAGTACTTTAGCAGAAGTGTACTTAGTTATTACAAATTTCAAGTAGGTAATGTCCAAATAGTTTCACATCATCATGTGTAGCTATTTCTCAAGCATATTTAACATGGAACAACACCCTATCCTTGGTATGACTGGTAGCTTCACATAATTATCTAATTCTAAAAATATGTTATTGTTACTTGCCACTCAAAGAACTATACTTAATTTTGTTCTATTCTTGATACCAAGTAAAATTAAATTACCTACTGATAAATATTCTTTAAGTTCATTGTTATAGGGGTCTAAATAGATAAAGCTTTAATTATTCACTAAAAACTTAAGTAACTTGTCAAACTGCTGATATATTAAAACATAGTATAGATTTGACAAAGGTTTCCATAATCCATCAACTCCATTCCACAGATAGGAAGCCGGTTTCCCAGCAGTGGGAAACATTATTAGGTACATTTTTTTATTGGGGGCTCAGATCAAATTGGGGGTATTTTTTTGTTCTTGAATTTTCATTCATTAGGTACCGGTACTCAAACAGTGAAATACTTTGTTTTGGTTTGGGCTATGGCAATGAAAAATTGTGTGAGTGTGTATGGTTGTTTCCAGCCTCAAATATACGATAGTTTTGGACCGAAGCAGGGATGGGTCTCTACCTTATAATTTACTAACTTTCCTGCAAAATCCAAAGGGTCACTTACAGAAGCAGTCTTTACCCTTAACTATAATGAACCTTTCTTACCCTTTACCCCAGAGCATTAAACAACCGCGATATCTACCTCGGCTTCGAATACATGGAGACGGATCTACACAACGTGATCAAACGCGGCAATATACTCAAGGACATACACAAGCGATATATTATGTATCAGATGCTGAAGGCTACCAAGTACATACATTCTGGGAATGTGATACATAGGGACCAGAAACCCAGTAATGTGCTCATTGATAGTGCTTGCAGGTAAGATGTAGTTGTAAGAATACTAGTTCATCACTATCACTACATATTATTATAAAACAAATTCCTCCGCTGCGTCTATCTGATCGCAACTCAAAAACTACTGCACCGATTTTCATGCTGATTTCACCAATGGATAGAGTGGTTCTCGAGGAAGGTTTTAGTAAGTGTATAAAGAGACGCGGGCGAAGCCGCGGGAGCCGCAGCCCCTCCCCACCTATATAACTGGACCCGAGGCGGTCGCGCGTAGTGTTCCGTGCGTGCCCATACATAGGACGTCGCCAGGGGTCACACTTCTCTCCCCCAACCTGTTGACTAGCCGATGGGCTGAAAAGTTATGGAGTGGCGACCGCAAACCAGAAGACGTTGGACTACCTCCCACTAGGTGGACCGATGATGTGGTGAAGGTTGCGGGGATCACGGGATCAGCAGTTCATTTGGCGACACTTGGGGGAGGCATATGTCCAGCAGTGGACGTCAATCGGATGAAATGATGATGAACTCAAACTAATGTCAGAAAAAAACAATAACATAAAACGAAGCTACAGTCATAAGGTATAATAACTTGTGAACTGTAGTTGCCCATGCCCTAGCGTAGATCTCTAATGGAGAAGAACGGGCAAGAAACTCCATGGAATATCTCAAAACGTGTTTGTTGTTCAGGGTGAAGCTAGCAGACTTCGGTCTCGCCCGGTCTGTATCGAGTCTATACTCTGGTGGGGAAGAAGGCGCGGACCCATGCCTTACTGATTACGTCGCAACACGCTGGTACCGCGCGCCTGAGATACTTATCGCTAGCAAGAGGTAAGTACAAATCTCGCCTACCTCACTCCCTCTCTCTCTACCTCTTCTTTCCTTGAAGCTTGTTGCCTCGCCTTTTTGTCAATGTGCCTGTGTGCCTGTGTGCCTATTGGCCTTGTCCAGCAGGGCTATTGCGTATCTTTTTAATGTCAGTGGCTATCAAAAGTTTCCATAGATTAACTGTAAATTGGTTATGGTTTGGTACATCTTTTTCTTAAAAACTCAGGGGAAGTGGAAATTATGTTTTTCCTACTCCACCGCTATTCTTTTCTGATGAATTTCGTTACGGAATCCAAGACAGTTAAATCGCTTCTCTGGGACTTCGTTCATTGTCTCGGCGCTTTTCTTGTGGTCGCCACTGTTGATTCTGGCTAACAGGATCCATTCAATTTTTTTTCATTTCATAATTTAATATTCAAATGAACCCCGCCTGCTTCCAAGTTTTGTTTGATTTAAAATGCGCTTGTTTTTTGCTTTTCAGTTTTTTCAGTCGGGTTTTTTAGTTTTTTAACTACTTTTTTTTTATATGCAAAGTCATTAATTAAATGACTTCTCCCGCTCTGGGCGGAGCAGAAGAGAGTGTCAGTCAGACTCTTACTGACTTCCACCCCTCTCTTTCCTTCTAATGCCCTTTGCGTTTAGGGCCGCGGTAACACTTTTGAAGAAATTCCGCAACCCTTGCCTTGGCAATATTAACTTAACATGACTTGGCAAAATGTTTCCGTCCCTCACACCTATAACCTAACCCTTCGGGGATTGTCGATCATCATTCATCATCATCATATCAGCCCGGAATCACCCACTACTGAGTATAGGCCTCCCCTTTTTTCTGCCACACTTCCCGGTTCTGTGCGTACCTCATCCACGTGTTTCCGGCGACTTTGACGATATCGTCAACCCAACGAGCTTTAGGACGACCCTGGTATCTTTGGCCTAACCTTGGCCTCCACTCGGTCAAAGCCTTGCTCCATCGGCCATCTCCGCGTCTAGCCAGATGTCCTGCCCACGTCCACTTGAGGCGCACCGCCCGGTCCCCGACATCGTAGACTTTCGTCCGATGGCGGATTTCGGTGTTACGTTATTGTCGGTTATGGATTCCTTAAATATTGTCAAAAGACATCATCTGTGATTATTTTATTTTACCTAACTATCTCTGCCCTTGTTTCAGCTACACTAAAGGCATAGACATGTGGTCCCTTGGCTGTATCTTGGGCGAAATGCTGATCGGCAAGCCACTGTTCCCGGGTACCTCCACGGTCAACCAGGTGGAGAAAATCATGTCTGCGTTGCCCAGGCCTTCTCCTGAGGGTAAGTACTATGTAACCTTTTGATAATTTTATAAGGAGGAGGGTTTCTTGCTAAATACCGTCGTTTAAGGTTAAACCTCCGGGTAGCCCGCGAAATTCGTTTTTTTTTTTACGTTTTTTGTAATTTGCCGATCAGTGTCAGTTGTATGTAGTGGGTCAGTTGTATGTTAAATAAATGTTAATTGAATAAAAAAATGTTAATTGGTCTAACTAATTACTAATGTGACTTTACCGAGTAATAATGATTAAAATTTTTAGTCATAGTTACTTTTTTTTTTAATTGTTCGGGTTGTATTGGCGATTTTAAATTTCTCAGCTCATAATAATATAATAATATAATAATAATAATATTCCACAACTATCACACAACGCCATCTAGTCCCAAGCTAAGCAGAGCTTGTGTTATGGGTACTAGACAACTGTTAAACATACTTATATATTTCTAAATACATACATATTATAGATAAATTACACCCAGACACAGAACAAATGATCGTGCTCATCACACAAACATTTGTCCTGGGTGGGAATCGAACCCACGACCTCCGGCATAGCAGTTAGGGTCACTAACCACTAGACCAACAGGCCAGTCGTGATGCCAGTCGTGATGCCAGCCAATATGACTTCCTTGAGTGACTATTTGATGAAAAAGTCGATGACTTTTGCCTATTTAGTTTTTTTTGGCCACCGACTTCTGTGTGTTTTTGAAGTCGGTTTTATTTTTTGTTACTTTTATGTTTAACACGAATTTTACAGATTTAATATTTCGCCAAAACTTACGTGGTTGTGGACTTTCAGGCAAAATAAGTTTATTTTCGTCCTGTAACCTGTCATATTCAGCTTTTTACAAAATCATTTCCACAATTCCATGGAAAATTCTACCATTCTAGACATAGCGATAGTATGCAGCGGCTACGGTTCCTCCCTGATCCGGGAGCAAGCCGGCAACCCGAACGGCGGCGCGACGCTAGTCAACCTGCTGTCCTGTGCACCGCGCGATGCCTCTGACTTGGTGCAGAGGTTGCTGGTCTTCAACCCCGCCAAGAGGCTCAGCGCTGAACGGGCGCTGGACCACGAGTATGTGGGCAAGTGAGTGTTTTAAAAGAGGGTTTTTTAGATTTCTAAAAGTAAGAAAGAAAGACATCATCATCATCATCATCAGCCTATAATGTTCCCACTGCAGGGACTCAGGCCTCCTCTCTAGGAGAGGGATGGGTTAAAATCTACCACGCGGGCCCAGTGCGGATTGGTCACATGTCTTCGAATTGTTTGGTTCTAAGACATGCCGGTTTCCTCACGATGTTTTCCTTCACCGAAAGAAAGAAAAGAAAGAAAATTGAGTTTATTTGGTTTTAGTAGCACATATTGTCCCACTGCTGGGCAAAGGCCTCCCACTTAGTCTTCCACTCTTCTCTCCGTACAGTTTTCTTCGGCCAATCTCGTACAAAAGCCTCTAAGTCCTAAGCCTCCCTCGGCGACGACGCCCCGTCTTCTGTCACCCATAATTTGCTGATAAAAAAAAAAAAATTGAAACGCCCAAAACAGAAGCTTATAAGCCCAAAGTCTGACAACCAGTCTTACCAAGGGCACAGATATTATAATCCTTCCAAGAGATATCGTTATGTTTTGGAGGTCAGATAGGCCGTCGCTTCGTGTAAAATACTGGTGTTCAGCTGCATCCAGTTATACTGGAAGCCGACCGCAACATATTTTGAAAAACGCTAGGTGGATGAGGTGAAAATTAAAATTATCCCAAAAATGTGTTCTAGATTCCACCGTGAGCGCGACGAGCCAATATTACTATCCGACGTCCTGCTTCCGCTGAGAGACGACAAGCAGCTATCCGTGGACGACTACAGGAACAAATTGTACAGCATCATGGCGAAGGGCAACCAGCCCTATAACGGACCTCCTAGGAAATCCCATTCCAGGTAGGTACTCAGACCCATTTCAGGTAGGTAGGACGGTGAATAAGCTACTAGCTCGCCATTACTCCGTCTTATGTCGATGGAGATGGTGCGTTCGTTTTCCACGCGGTACTCAAAGAAATTTCAGCAAATGGTAGGGGTCTGCCGGGGTTGCCGAACTGTTAGAGATACCGCGGCCTTGGAACACAAGGCTAAGAAGGAACATGGATGGGTTTAAGTCAGTACAAGTCTGACCAGAGCGGGAGGGGTTATTTGTAGATTTCCCATCCAAAAAAAGGTGGGTAACCAGCAAATATTACAATTTTAATGCCCATATTTACTAATCCTTGACAATGTCTAAAACGAACGTTGTCTAAGCGTTATTCCTGCCACTGTCGAACTAGAAGTCTTAGTGCAGGATAGAGCCTGGAATATGTCCAAATCAAAAGTGAACAGGCATCTTCTGGGAAAACTTGTTCCATTACCACATCCATCGCTTTCTATCAGGCCCCCGAGTCAACAAGCCAACGAGTTACGACAAGCCAAAAAGTACCTTAAGTCGACAGGCATAAGGTACTTTTTGGCTTGTCATCAATCAACCATTATGAGATCAATGATCGACCATTCTGACACTATTGAATAGCAGACTCGGGGCCCTGTTGTGATGGAAGTCAAGAGCAGGCTCAATTCGCAACACAACATTCAATAAAAGTTATTCTGCTGGAGTTCTTTTCCTTTTCACAGTGAAAAGCAAAAATATTAACTGAAGCTTGGAAGACATTGTACAATACTGTAATTTTTTACCTAAGTATAAGCAAGTTTGTCTTGAGTCAAATTGGTCGTCAAATAGGCGACCGTTTACCTAGTTTACCGAACAGAATACAATTTTAGTTTAAATTCCTTACAGCAACAAAACGCACCCTCTACCAGCCGCGACAACCAAAAGCACCAAGAGTTTCCAAGAAACGGAAATAAAATCTTCTTACGCAAAGACAAAACATTTAAGCGCATCAGCCGACCAGAAATCTCGACCAAAAGTCAGACCGCACTTAGAACGCCCCTTCAGAGAACATAGACCAGACCAGAGTGTAGCAAAACCTCTTCGGGCGACAAAACTCTTCGAGCATAGACACGAATGGGTCGAAAATACGAACTGTCAAGGAGATTATTTCCAGCCAGTGTCAAGGCAGTCTCCCTCAGAATCTGGTTTTATGAGTGGTGGTAAAAAGTCTACGGGTCAACATAGAAGGAATTCAACCTCTTTTTCGACGGTTACTATAGGGGGTGATGCGGACTATGGAAGTTGTATAGGTAAGCCAAGGCATGGGGTTATAACGGCCAGTGCCTTGATGGATCTGCGGACTAGCATACGGTAGGTAAGCGCGATCTAAGCGTTGGGTTTGCGAATCTCTTTTTCATGACTAATACTCGACTATGGAGTGTAATGACGCTTTTATACCCCTATCTATAGAAGTAAAAGTAACTGCTTGAATTTAAGAAATTACTTGTGTAAAAGATAATTATTTGAACGAAATGAACCTTCGAAGAAATAAAACTTTTAAAATTCTAACCTTTGACAGTTCTTACGTCAAGCAATTAGTAAACCACAGAATAAAAATCTCATCTTATAGTTTTATACTCAAGAAATAACTTGTTTGTAGATACGGGTGTTAGACTCCATACCATATCTTGAATTCTGAATCTTAGAGTATTATCAAGTTGTACAACCTTAAACATATATGATACAGGACAAAGGTCAAATCCTATTGCCTTCTTTCTCTTCTTGGTCTTCAAAATAAATGCGTGAATAATTATCCCACCAAAAACATTCTGTAAAAAACTAGCCAAGTCTCGATGGAGCTGCTTGTTTATCTCTAAAAAGTAATTAAATCTAAACAAAGTCGTGCCAAGTCTAAGGTTCCTTACTGTGATTTCTTTATTATTATAGTTAATATTGTAACGGCCAAGTCACACAACATTAACTATATAAAAAAAAATCCCAATACGAAACCTTAAACATGCCACGACTTTGTTTAGATTTCATTACTTTTTAGAGATAAACAAGCAGCTCCATCGAGATTTGGCTAGTTTTTTACAGAATGTTGTTGGTGGGATTTCACTTCTTTTTGTAGAAACTTGCCCGCATATCGATTTATTTTATTAGTTTTTCTTATTTGACACATTCTTTTTCTTTTTAGGAGTAGTTTTTTTTATTATTACAAATCATTTTTTTTAATTTAATTTTTTCGATTATTCTAGTTTTTATAGTTTTCCCTTTATGTGGCCATTAAACCCTAACTCTGTACCAAATATACGTCGGCAGTGTTTGCTTCGCGCTCGACTTGGCGGGGGCACTGCCGTGTCCCCCGATGAACTTAGCTTTTACTTCCGTAGTCGGGTAATTAGCGTCGTGTTCGTAATTTTAGAAACTGTGACATAAGTCGAAAGATTAGTATTGTCTAGCTAGTGTCACAATATTATCTAACTGACGGCGAAGTAGAACTAACAAAAATTACTAAGAAAAATAAGAATTCTTTCTTTTTTCTTAACCGACAGCGCCACAGTCACAGGTTTAGATAAATTTGTGAGACTATATGTTAGGGTTTGCCCTTTTTCTACTAAGTTTTTCTAGAATTTGAACTCTTATTATGTTAAAAAGGTAAAAATCTTTTCGCTTTGAAGTCGGTCGTTTAACCATCTTTACCCTTACCGTATGCTTCTTAATTTTACCCTTCGCTATGTTTAGGGTAATATTTAGAAGTCTTTCTACTACTAATTCTAGTCTTAACTATGAACTTAAGTATTCAATGCATTTGCGTTTGCAATTTCCCTGTTTTTAAAGCGAAAAGATTGACTTTATTCGTTCCTTGATTTTTTTCTCTTGCAGTCTGTGTTATCATTTCTAGTCATTTTTTTGGTTATTTTTGTTGAAAGGTTGAGTTTAATTTGAATGAAATGTCTAATTCCGTCCATTTTGAAAACAATACGGGTCTTACGCCTCAGGATATATCGTCAGCATTATCATCATTAATGCAGGTTGAATAGAATGAAAATTCAGCAGAATACCAGTATTTTATATGGAGTGACTGCCTGTCTGAAGTCACAATCCAGTCATTGGGTGGTACGATTTGCCTTGGTGATCCTCTTTGGTTGCGTCGTCAGGCTTATGGTAAAATGAAAAAAACCTTCTTTCTTGAAATTTTACAAGGCGTGGGTTAACGGTATTAGTAAATATTAATCCGACGATAAATTCTTTAGCGAATACCCGAATTGATTTAAGTATTAAAAATGTTAGTTACTATTTTAGGCTAAAAAGTGACCTGTTGTTTTATAAAATTGAAAGAGTGTTGTTTGCGATATTATAAATTGAATCCTACCTAGTACCTTAGAACAAAATTACCTATAAACTATATTCCCAGTATTAAATTATTGTTACATCATACACTAATTAGACAATATGACTTTAAATTACACTGCCGTAAAATATGTGAAAAATAGACAAATAGATAGAAAATTCTAGATAAATTTATTAAGCAAGGTCTCCTACACTTTCCATAGAAATACAAATATACAAAATGTAGATGATATAGGTAGGTACCTCAACAGTAAAATATTCTAGAGTGACAGAACAAAAACATATATGTTTATGAGTCCGTCCATTTAAATTGATAGTGATTAATATAGTATTAGTCTATAAATTCAACTAATTAAAACAGAATTGCTCAGATATTTAGAAAATAATGTTAAACATCTTACCAAGTGACCTTATTTGTAATCGAA
The DNA here is from genome assembly GCA_949316265.1 of Diarsia mendica. Taxonomy (NCBI): domain Eukaryota; kingdom Metazoa; phylum Arthropoda; class Insecta; order Lepidoptera; family Noctuidae; genus Diarsia; species Diarsia mendica. The sequence continues at coordinate 6,307,301 of OX438898.1, forward strand.
TATAGAAAACAACTGAGTTTGATATTATACATAGAAATGTTAGCTCAAGAAACGTAATTGTATATTCTTCGGTTATTTTGAAGTAAGTAGGCAGAGATTTAAATCGTTAAATGGTTACGGTACTTTGCGAAAAACTGTATTTAATAATTTATGATACCGGCCAAAATGTATGTGAAATAGTGTTTGGCCGGTAACTTACTTTATACACTTAAAAGAGTGAGCTCACTCATTCCTTAGGGATACGTTTTAACCGACTTCCAAAAAGGAAGTTCTCTATTCGTATGTACCTACCTATGTATTTTTTTGTGTGTATGAGCGAGGCACTTAAAAGTCAACAACTTTTTTTGACGTGACATAGTATAATTATCGAGCGATTTAAATCTTTGTTTATAAATAATAATAAAACTTAAATAATAATCGGAGTGAATAATAATATTCGGTACTTATTGAATTGTGTGAAACCGAATTACTTGATTTTAAAATTTCCTGCACATTCCAGATGTAATATCTAACTAACCCAATTTAAGTATAAGTTTTGAGTTGCAAAAACTGTTTTATTTTCAGTATAATTAATTTGTAGCATGAACAGCAGGAAATCTTTAAATACTACTTAGGTATCTGAAAGGGGATAGAACCGATGTTGCAATATCAACCTGCTTGCCATTTTGTCTTTTTTTTCGAAATCGCAGCCCACGATGATAGTGGTTTAGTACTCATAATTCTGTCGATACGCTTTATAGTACCATGTTAAACGACCATTTTTTGTTTATCTTGTCTTCTTATACACCACCTTCACCGTGGGCCGAGATTTAAAAAAAATAACAAAATGGCGGAGGGTCGATATGACAACTTCCTTAAACAAGTTCAAATACCTTTATTGATTACGAAAATATAGTTTTTTACCCTCGAAAGTGGAAGGGTAATTTCCGTTAAATAAGGCTCTTATTATTACCTTAATGGTTGTTTTAAGTTGTGTGTGCAGGAATATTAAAAATAATATGATTGATTGATATAATTATGTCCATACAGTTGTACATGGTTGTTTTGGCGCGTGGCGGAAACAGGAATTAACGCTGCCAAGTTGTTTTCTCATACATTTCATAAAGAATGGCTAATGTTCACCAACAGCGTGGACGTCAAAAGATCCACATATTACTGTAAGGGTTAGATGCAATTCATATCTTGGTTGGTATGGACTCTTTTGTAACGTATTTTACATGACGAATAAATGATGGTATATGATGACTTGGTTTTTATTTTTAGAAAAAAGGCTTCCTTCATATAAAAATCCATGGTATGGCACGACACGACGCGCTTCGGTGGCCCAACGCATGCAGACTGGACTATTCGCGAGACGAGGCGGTGCTAGACCGGCGCCGCAGCACCGCTGCGTTACTTTTTAAAAACTGTTGCTACGGCTATCTACTAATATGCTACGGCGGCGTCGCGCTCGCACCCTTACTTGTTTTTGAGAAGCTGCCCTAAAAACCTCGCGTAGACGGCAGCACAGTCGCGGCGTCACGGCGAATCGTAACCATGTCACAGATGCCTCAGCAGCACATTATGCTACCTGGAACTGGAAAATTCCCTATCAATCTTGAACCTAATGCTTTAGTAGCGATAAAATTGAAATTCTATTAAAGGAAGACAGATTGTAGGCCCCTCACCCGAAGCGACGCTGTCGCGCGTTCGTAGCGATACAGTCGCGATGCGGTCGCTAGCTGTTTGACCTCGCCCACAAAACTAACGCGCGGCGATGCTGTCGGGCGTTTCATAAGCGCTGTGGCGATCGCTACAAAAAGTCTACGACGACGGGCCGTAGAAGCTTGATGTGATGACGTCTGTAGCTCTGTACCATAGAGTGCCATAGACTATAACGGACGCTACACAAATGCTGACGATGTGAATGACAGTGTCGCGGCTGCGGCAACTTTGCCCTGAACCCAATAATAGTACATTATGGTACAAGTGTGTAACGTTGGTGATTACCGCTGAGGCGCCATTGAGACCCGAGCCGTCAGGTGAGGGTCTTAGGAAAGCCGAGGACGGTGATCATCAATACACACGTGTATCATACGACGTTTTTCAACACACTTGTGAAGAAAATAATACTAAAAAGTCATCTTCAACAGTTAAAACGAGTTCTGATGTTTTTTTCCAATTTCGGGAAAAATTAATCGGTTTTCCTATGCGCGCGCATCTACAGTTCGACCAATTTATCTGTGCACATCTGTGCATGCGGGAAAACACGGAACTAAAATAAATGTACTAAGTTTGACGTAGCGATGCATTTTTTCCTGACCAGTGGCGCCACCATGAAATTCACACTTTAAATGGTTAATAATGGTTATACTGTAACAATGGCGATCGGCCATAGACTAAATGAATGAGCGCGATAGAGTTTTAGCCACGTATGAAATGAGGAAAAAGTTTTATTTATTACAGAGAAAATAAAAGTTATATTATTTGAGTGAAAGTTTCATTTAATAAAAACGTGCAAGTTGAAATTATCTATTTAAATTCGCATGAAATGAGCAAGCACTAAGTATAAGTACATTAATTTATTTTTACTACCTACTGAACACGATCTTTTTTGTATCGAAACTTTTTTATGAACGTAGAACTCTACCAATAAAAACTCACTAGTGAATAATAGTAATGAAAAAGTCACAGTTTGATTATAGGTGTCATTATGTGCCTAATTAATTTTCCTTGTGAGGAAAATGTTGAGTATGAATGTAGATGGCTATAAAAGGAGAGGAAGGCCAAAGAAACGATGGATGGACTGTGTGAAGGATGATATGGCTAGAAAGGAGGTGACTGCTGAGATGACGAGAAATAGAGAAGTATGGAAGAAGAGGACATGTTGCGCCGACCCCAAATAAATTGGGATAAGGGCAGGAGAATGATGATGATATGTGCCTAATTGCGGTGAAATTATAGCCACTTTATAAGCAAGTGTGTTGAAAAATATTATTAGTACATTAGTTAGTACCTACTAATTGTATGGATGGGCGAAAAGAGAAAGGTCGTCCTCTTATCTTTTTTATTTTTATAAATGGGCTTGCTCTTGACTTCAATCTTGCCCTAAGGGCAGAGATGATGTCGACGATGGAACGAGCTTACCCAGTAGAAGCCTGTTTAGGGTTATATGAACTCGGAAAACCCGACGCAGGCAGGGAATTCCACTCCTTGGCTGTGCGCATAATAAAGGACCCAGCAAAGCGCTTCGTTCGAATGTGTGGAATGTCGACTAGGTATCGGTGATACCCTGCAGTACGTCTAGTCTCCCGATGGAAGAAGGGAGATGGTGGGATCAGCTCGTGGAGCTCTTGCGCACACGCTCCGAAGTACAGTCTGTAAAAGACCGACAGACATGCGACTTTGCGACGATGGGCCAGGCTATGTAGCTTGATAACCAGCTTATCGTCACCAATTAGCCTCCTGGCTCTGCGCTCTACAGAGTCAAGTGTGGCAAGTTGGTATTTGGCTGAGCCATCCCAAAGGTGATCCCAAGAAGCTCGAGACTGTCAGTAACTTGTACAGACGCACTCCGGAAAGTAGGGGCCAGATTAAACGGACTCCTTTTTCGGTTAAGTCTTATGGGTAAGGTTCTTTAAAAATAAATTTATTTGTTCTTTTTTTTATCTGGCCACGAATAAAATCTTCCTCTGTCAGTGACGTACCTTCCTTCTGCAACGTCAAAGAGTTGTCAAACCATGTCCACATTTTGTAAAACTTTATACAGATAAAAAAAAATGCAAAAATCATCATAATGAAATATATTATCGCGAACCTGTTTTATTTTATTTGTTTGTTTATCAATATCCGTCATGGCTTATGTAAGTGTATGGTTCCCGTACTTACTATGGATGATAAATTTCGGCCTCCAAACAAGACAAATGGGAAGCTGAAGGTATTTTTTTCGTATCACAAAGACGTTTCAGTATGATTCTTCTTCCTATCGCTGGCACGACAGAAGTACCATATAATATAGGGCGAGCCAAATACATAAACAGCACAAATCCAGCTGTTTTTTGGTGGGTGTGCCCAAGAGGTCCACGAGCTCGTTTCACTTCTTCCATTAGAGTCCAGAACTCCAGACGTACCTACTGCAGGTTAGCACCCAACCTAGTCGATGTTCCACAAATTCGCACGAAGCGCTTTGCTACATCTTATATTATGCGCACTGCCCGATTTACCAGTTTTAGGACGTAGGTCCGAATCCAGCCAGGCGCATTACATTGTGTAATTTATTTAGACGAGTTGTGATGCACTCAGCAGTTTAGGGAAGTGGTTGTTGAATACATCGTAAGGAAAGGAGGATCTAATAACCAGGCGTAGGTAGATTACAGCCCATTCCCTCTTATTGAGCTTGTTTTCACGACATCGTGGGAGTCGCGTGGGCAACCGGTGGATGCAAAAGGCAGGTTGCCGTTCGTTGTGGCGTTCTATGGAGGAGGCCTTTGTCCAGCAGTGGACGGCTTATGGCTGATGATGAGTCTGTTTTCCGTACATTATAGGCTGATTGCTTACGAAAACTTCCACACATTCTCACTCACTCTCTTCCAGTACCTCACCTTCATGGATCTAATAGACGACGACAGAGACACAAGCGAATTCTGGAGGGAAACAGAGATCCTTTCGCTAGTGAGAACCAACGCTCTTGGAATAGATTACGACAGTTGCGATCAGAACTCCAAAGAGAACAGTCTGGTGTATATCAACAGTCACAGGACTGTCAGACCTATTTGTAGGAACAGAATTGGTAAGAGTTTCTTCTAAGATTTGCATTGTTCAAGAAGAAAATATACCTATGGTGGAAGGGAGATCTTAAAAAAGAGTCGCGAACCGAAAGACGTTGCGTTATATAGAAGGTCCACTAGGTGGACCGATGACCTGGTGAAGTTTGCGGAGACCCGCTGGATACGAGACGCATGAAAACGGTAAATGTGGCTACACATGGGGGAGGCCTATGTCCAGCAGTGGATGTCTTTCGGCTGAAATGATGATGACGATGATGACGGAATTAATTCAGGGTGGCATTACACCTTTTTTACGTAAACTTTTTTTCATAAACCACTTTTGTCTATAGAGTTGCTTCAACAGCGTCGTAGTTTCAATGAACCATGTTCTTGCGACCGATTTCGTCCTGAATTTTTTCAAATCAAGAAAAGGACATACATTCATAACCATAAGTGTCCATGTTTCACCAGCAGACGTTTTGAAACCATCAGGAGCAATGGTTTCAAGATACGAAAGAATCTGAATGCACGGAGAATGCTTGCTACGAGAAATCCGGACTACGATCTCGATAGTATTTTTTTATGTTTTTTACCTACGTGCCGTATCTTTTTTAAGATTATTTGTTCGTAAGGATACGTTTCCACAAAAGCACAGACGAACAAATTAAATCAAAAAGATTACTACCACCTTTTTTTTTTTTTTTGGTGGATGGAAAAATCATCGAATAACCCCCCCCCCCGCTCTTGGGCAGAGCGAAGGGGAGCGTCAGACTTCTACTGACTAAAAACCAAACCCATGTTCCTTCTTCGCCCTTGTGTCGGAGCCGCGTTATCCTTTCGATAATCCACAGCCCCGACGGGGATTTCTACCACCTTAACTGTGTTTTCCCTAGTTTTCCTTTCTCCATCTCCATCTTAGCGATTGTACAGACCTCAAGCTGCTCAAAACTGTCTTTTTAATACAGTTGCTCAAAAAGTGGCGTATTGCAGGGACGTATAGCGTTCGGGATGTGGGCTATTACGTACTCGTGCTTTTTCTTTACCATTCCCGAACACGTGCGTTCTCTTTCCCAACTGTCAAAATAATGTCCATTAAAAAAAAACAACCACGAAGTTTTTACAAAAAAAAAAATCATAGAAGTTTTTATGATTCATGCAAATATTTCTAAAGAAGCTACTAATTTGTTTCAATATCAGATTTAATTATTTGATTCAATGAGTTAAAGGTTTCATTCCATTTTATCTCATTAAATTTAATTTTCATTTCATATCAATAAAAAAAATCTCCTGATGACTTGGCTGTATGGGCATAGTTCACTTTGCCTACCCAGAATGGGTGAAGAAAACAAAAAAAACTCTGCTTATTAAATATTCTTTTACGGTTGGCACCATTTTCAAAAATGTTCTTTGCGAGTTTAATTACGGTTTTATTATTTTATTAAATTGCTTCATTTTTTCGCAACCGTATTAAAAATAGTTGTTCAGTACACGTGCGGAACCGACATTGCAACTTGTTCCGACTGTCAACCCTCGCCGTCGGCAGTGCCTAGGCTCGGGTAGACATTTGTCGGAACTCTTTGCAATGACAGGCTTTCCGCACTTATAATGAAATATACTATTTTAATACAGTTGCTCAAAAAGTGGCGTATTGCAGGGACGTATAGCGTTCGGGATGTGGGCTACTACGTACTCGTGCTTTTTCTTTACCTTTCCCGAACTCGTGCGTTCTCTTTCCCAACTGTCAAAATAATGTCCATTAAAAAAAAACCAACCACGAAGTATTTACTAATAGAAATATTTGCATGAATCATAAAGAAGTTTTTATGATTCATGCAAATATTTCTAAAGAAGCTACTAATTTGTTTCAATATCAGATTTAATTATTTGATTCAATGAGTTAAAGGTTTCATTCCATTTCATCTCATTAAATTTCATTTTTATTTCATATCAATAAAAAAAATCTACTGAAGTTTTGGCTGTATGGGCATAGTTCCCTTTGCCTACCCAGAATGGGTAAAGAAAACAAAAAAATATTTGCCTAAATTCTTTTACGGTAGGCGCCATTTTCCAAAAATGTTCTTTGCGAGTTTAATTACGGTTTTATTATTTTATTAAATTGCTTCATTTTTTCGCAACTGTATTAAAAATAGTTGTTCAGTACACGTGCGGAACCGTCATTGCAACTTGTTCCGACTGTCAACCCTCGCCGTCGGCTGTGCCTCGGCTCGGTTAGACATTTGTCGGAACTCTTTGCAATGACAGGCTTTCCGCACTTATAATGATAGATTCACATGATTAACCCCGATGATGATTTAAGCCATCACTTAGTAAAGGTTTGACGTATAAGACCTTCACTAAAAATAAATCTTTACTAAGGCTGAGTTGCACCAAAAAAGTCGTTAAAGTTAAGGTTTTTGTCAAATTTGACAGTACTTTATGGGGTATAGAAAAATTATATATACAAATTTTTTTTTGCAAACATTCAAACAAAGTAAGTACACACGGCTACACATCAAGCTATACAAAACCAGTTAATCTTGGCCTCACTTCACTAGATCTTTTCGCACAATGAACGATCAGATTATACTGGTTTTGTATAGCTTGATGTGTAGCCGTGTGTACCTATTATATTTATTGCTTTGTCTATAGCACGTATTATTTTTTGGTTGAACAATTACCTACGATGAATATCCTTGTTACGCCTTAAGCAATGCAATCGTAAGTCAGCCACCAAGCTACGTTTTTAGAGACTCGAAATCTTGGCAAGAAACATTCGTCGTTCCATGTGGAAAAACTATCGGCTCTGATAATCACACTTTTCTTTTCATCGCTTTTGTCATCAGAACTGGTTTCTGCGAGTATTTCTTGGAGCAGGGACATGATGTCTAAAGGTTATATTCAACGCGTTTGACAATAAAATTTAACACAAACTATAACACTAACCAGCGGAAAGTGAGCTGTTGCAGTTACCGTTAAAGTTATGACGTCATTTAACTATTTGTCAAATCGCGCAACTCATTGTTGGCATAACCGATACAAAACTGAAGTTTTGATGTTTGTTTGACGTGCCATTTGACACAAACTTTAACTTTAACTACTTTTTTGATGCAACTCAGCCTAAGAGATGGCTTAAGTAATCATTAAACGTCTTTGAGTGCGGTATTAATAAGCTACATAAAACAACTCCTGCAAGCTGTTTCTTGAGTAAAACAGAATACCTACTAATAGAAAGTAACAAATCGTTATTTGTTGTAGATCATCAGCTGTGTCCTCAGTGCCCTCATTTCAATAACCACACGGAATGCGAGTTGTTTCGCGATTCTTGCAAGTAATTTGATTTTTCTTCTTTTTTGCCAAACTTATGTGTTGCTGGGGATTTTGTTCGTTCTTTCTTCAGTTTATATGCTAGGCAGTGGTATAGTATAGTTACCAGATCAGCATAGTTATTCACAAACAATCGAATCGAAACCAAATCAAAGATGTCGTTTATCTATCTTGCTAACGCCCGAATACTCGAACGTCACTCAATTATAAGTAGCCCTCAAAACTCGTGCTATCTCTGTCACTCTGCGTAAAAGTAACAAAGACAGCACGAGATTTAAGTGCAACTTAAAATTGAGTGACGTTCGAGTATTCGGGCGTAACTCTCGTAATTTCAAAAAAAGATAGTCATATATACGACATTCGACTCCGTTTTGATTCGATTATATACCTACATGCAATAGATAAATATCTATCAGACAGGCTGGTTTCTTCACGATGTTTTCTTTCACCGAAGAAGCAAGTGACAAATATACAATACGCAAACATGAGTCCGAAAAATGATGCGTATCTGTCTGGGGTTCATACTCGAGATCTTAATTTAAATGACTTGACAGTCCGACGGTCACACGACTAGACTATCACTGCTTAAAGTTTTAATTCTTCATAAGCCGCGTACTGACTGAGCGCGCATGCCTCGCGAGGCAGCCTCGGGCGTATGCCGCGCGACACGATCATTTTTTCATTGTTTTCCTCGGGCGAGGTACGTCCTGACTCCTAAGCGACCGCATGGATTGCCTCGCGCATATGCCTCGCGTGGCTGCGCACTCAGTCAGTAACTCAGTATCGCGGCTGTTGACATCCTTCGACTTTTCCCAGAGAACGAAGAGTGCAGCCATCTGAATATCCACACTATTGTGATCGAAAGTATGGCAAGTGGCGGACCATGTTTGTGCCCGCTGACTACTCGCAGTGCCGATGTTGTGATGAATGTATATTCTTTAGAGGTAGTTCCATGCTGTTCATAAAGCTGGTAGACCTAGTTCCTTACGTTGAAATTCACACATGGCAGGCTTCACCAGTCTTGCCTGCGCGACTACACGGTACACACGGTACAACACACTTGTGGTTGATAAAAGAGTATTACTATTACCAAACACACGCGCGATGTACTGTCTGCTTCTTCTTCTTTTTTTCGAGTCGCCAACTCATTTTTTTACACCCTCACAGCTCCTTTCGTTGGCGTTATGGAAGTCAAATGAATTTAGGTAGGACTCCTAGCAAGGTCCGGTGATGACTGGTGGAGTATATTATATACCTAGTTATAACAGAGTGGTGTTCTAAGACTGAGAAAGAAAATATTGGTCGTTCGGCGGCGAGATGAACAGACGACATCGACCATCGTTGTATTTGAGGGAAAAACTAGATGACGGTGGTACAGAAATGTAAAGATGGACAAACATTAGGTCTATACTTAGCAATTAAAGGGTTCAGGTTGTGAAAGATGATGAAGGCTTTAGCTGTAAAACCTTAGTTTTGCAGCTCAAATAGAGATGGACGACACTTCTGGGGCCTAAGTCTGCTAATGAAATCGTGTCAGGCTGACGAGTACCATTCGCTACGAATACGAAGTACCTGTTATCCTTTAAAATACCCCACAAAACATCACACCTCAGGTATTTTCTCGAAGGATAAAACAGAGGAGTATCCAAACTTCAGTCCCAAATTTCTGTCAGTTTTGATTTAGTCCTATGTTACACAAGGCGAGCTTATTAGCATCAGCCGGGTAAAAATGCAGGCTCTGGACTGCTCTGGAAAAATCTTTTGGAAGAATTCAATTACCTACCTTTCTGCTTTTCATCCTTTTCCGTTTATTCTCAAATATAATAATTATAGCTCTATATTATTGTAATATTGCAGAATTGGACCAGTCGTGTGTCGAAGATGAATATAGTTTGGTCACAGAAGAGTTCTTGCCGACAACTGGAATAGGTTTGTATGTTACATCTAGATTTTTTTGACGCTGCAGCGTATACGGCGCGTAGATATTTTGTAGTCATTGTGTAAATTATAAATGGCAGGTCTCAGACCAAGAAAAAAAGAAAAAACAGTGAAGCCACAAAACCACACGCCTATAGCAAGTAAACATACAAGCTCACGCACACACCTACACTAAAACCACACGCATTTCTCCTAGAACGTCACGACTTACGAGACATTGTCTACACACATAGATAAAAAGTTGGCTTCACTTTTGATGTTCGTGGCGCGTCGTCTTCCTTTTTTTGTTGGTCTGAGATGGCAGGTAGTTTACGCATAGGCCGTAGGCGGACTTAATGTTAATGCCACAAAGCATTTTCAGTCAGTCAACCTTTGGGTCAAATAGGACAGCATTGTGATAGAGTAAACTTCAGAAAAATCAAAACGAATTCCATTTTGGAAACAAAAATTGATAAACGTAAATAAATTAATTAAAAATAAATTGGTAGACGGTGCAAAAGCGTACGTAATACGACGTGATAAAATTAGAATTTTAGAACTGAACTGAAGATCCGGTAACAAGTTGCGAATCCACCCCTTTCTTAAGTAATGTAAATTACCAACCCTCATTATAATATTATAATGTAATATTCAGAAGAACTTTCTTATGAAAAGGTCAAAGTTAAAGACGGACTTACGTCACGAAATCTCGGCATCAGAAGCATAAAGTCGAATGTACAAAACTCTTTGTATTTTATTGACTGTAAATCCACCCTTATGCTATGCACTAAAGAGAGCTCTCTCTATTTTATTGACTGTACGTAGATACGACCCTATGCGTTTGATGTTGAGAAATATTGAGCCAATCTCTAAGTGAAAATCTTTTCCTGGCAACGATCCAGAGGACCAGATACTAGGCTACATTTGTAAGTAATATGCTCCAGATTTCAGGGCCGGATGCAACCAATATTGGGGTCATCCGGAACAAGAGTTCAGAGCTTTGAGTTGCGACAAGATACTGCGCCGATGTAAGTTATAAATACCTTTAATACATAATGTAATCCCTGAAAGGTTAGGTAGAGGTATACCTAATAGTACACCCACATTTCGCCAGTTCTTTTTAACCGACTTCTAAAAAAAGAAGGAGGTTCTCAATTCGGATGTTTTTTTTTTATGTTTGTTCGGGCATAACTCCGTCACTTGCTAACCGATTTGAAAAAATCTTTTTTTGTTGGAAAGGGTATACTTCCCAAATGGTCCCATAATTTTTTTTTATCGAAATTGGACAAGCGGTTTTTGAAAAATCAACAAAACTCAAAAAAAAAATACTACATTGTCCACATTATGACCCATGAACATGTGATCCACTAAAAAGTGAAAAATAAAAACTTTTTAACAAAAAATAAAACCGACTTAAAAAGTTTTTTTAAGACCCTTGTCCCTTGACCTGACCCTTGTGACCTTTGACCCTTGTAATAGGTGACGAGCATATTGCCACCGTTCGGGTACAAATCCAGATTCCATGGCCACGCTAGTGAGAAGTTCCTGATGGAGAAGCTCCATAACAATTTATGCGACTTGGGAATCCAGGGTCTCATGCTCCCGTCGGGGCTGCGGATTGTGAAAGAGATACCGCGGCCTCGGCACAAGGGCGAAGAAGGAACATGGGTGGTTTTTAGTCAGTAGAAGTCTGAGACCAAGAGCAGGCGGGATGGAATGGAACAAGGTCAGGAAGATGATTACAATAATGACGGATAGTTTCTTCACCGTTTTGAGAGCAGTGGTGATGACATAAAAAGAAACATCCTCCTACTTTATTTTTATAAATTCTCAGGTGTTCCTGTTAGTCTTCCAAAGTTGAGTACAAGCTCGCTATCTAAGTTGTAAGTTGTTACGCTATTTTAACAAGATTATATTTTAAATTATTTTATTTTTAACGCGCCTTTGTAGAAGATAAATAAATGTTTATTAACTTTTTATCAATCTTATTATAAAAACTGTAATTCCATCTTATAGTTTTTGACAATTCCAAAATGTCTGTAATGGTAGTTGTATCACTACATATTATTAGAAAACAAAGTCCTCCGCCGCGTCTGTCTGTCTGTCTGTTAGCGATAAACACAAAATCTACTGCTCCCATTTTCATGCTGTTTTCACCAATGTATAGAGTGGTTTTCGAGGAAGGTTTTAGGTTTTAGTACAAATATTACCGCGGGTGAAGCTGCGTGCATCAGCTAGTTTGAAATAATTGCTTAATTTTCTCGCAGAAATCGTAAGTTCCGGTACGAGCCTGCTACGAACGAGGACTGTCCAATCTCCTGTCTTGGCTACACCTGCAAGAGCGCCGTACTAGAAAAGGATTGCCCTCTTGGGGGGTTCCTACCTGATAAGGATCAGTGCAACTGCTGTGGGAGTTGCAGTGTATACCAACGTAAGTTCTGTTGTTCTGTCTGGCTTCAGGGGTCTTTTGGGTGGTTTTTAGTCAGTAGAAGTCTGACAAGTGACACTCCCTACCGCTACCACTCTCCAAAAAAAGGGGGTCTACTCTCTAAGCATGCAAATGGGCCCGTTACAAAAAAAGGAATAACAAAATTACAAAAAGGGAAGAACCAAGGTTACCGACATACCTAGCCCAAAGAATTGCCAGACTTAAAGTGGCAACGGGCAGGGCACATTGCTCGCAGAACGGATGGACGATGAGGCCGAAAATTACTGGAGTGACGACCGCGAACCGGAAGACATTGCGTTGGAAGGCCTCCCACTAGGTGGACCTATGAACTGGTGAAGGTTGCGGGGATCCGCTAGATGCGACACTCACGGAACCGGTCACTGTGGCGACACTTAGGTTAGGGGAGGCCTTTGTTCGGCAGTGGACGTCTTTCGACTGATATGATGATTAACTGGCACCTCGGTCTGGAAGGGCTTATGTTCCATGTAATAGGAGGCAACCCTATTGCTTATCTGCTGGACACATCCTGGCTCCGGGCCAGGAAAAAATCTAAGAACTGCCAGACCAGCAGGGCTATTGCGTATCTTTTAATGACAGTGGATAACATAAAGTGTCTATCAAATAACTGTCAAATGGTTAGTTTAAAAAAACAAATGTACCATATACATTGAGTGTTCCTCCTCTTTTGCAAATCTCGCTAGCGAAATTAGGTTTGCTGTAAGAAAACCCAATTCTGGGTTAAGCTCGCCTTTGTACATAAGCTTTATAATTGTAATTTTTGTTTATATTTGTTATTTTATGTGTGCAATAAAGAATATGAATAAGAATGAGTACCAAACCATAACCAATTTACAGTTAATTTATGGACACTTATGATAGCCACTGACATAAAAAAGATACGCAATAGCCCTACTGGGCGTTTGAAAACTCGGCGAAGTGAAAATATTAGTTGATCTTCAGTATTTGCAATTTCTGAAGAAAACGTCTCATTTTCGTAGAATTTATCGCATACGTCTTTCAATTTGTTTGGTGACTGTAATAAGTACTTTTTGCAGAATTAAATGAAAAGTGTGCTGAATTCAAGAAGACATTGAAGAAGAACAACAACGGCACTGTTGAGATTGAGGTATGACTCCGTATAGGTACAAGGTGTAAGTCGAAAAACGTAATATCTCTACCATGGGATGGATGAATGCGATCTTTTAATGGAAAGTTTTTTTTCGCCCCGTTGTACGTTTTACAATTGGTTTTTAAAAATTGTGCGTATTGCAAAAACATGTTGAGGAATAAGGTCCAACAGTTTGCTTCAACTGTTATTTATTTATTAAGTAATAGTTGATGCCCGCGGCTTCGCCCAAGTGGATGTCGGTTATTGCGACGAATGTTGGTTATCGCGACCAAAAGTAATCTTTTCTGCAACCCCCTTACAACCCTTTTTTCGTATTAAAAAGTAGCCTATGTCAGTTCTCAGGCTCTAGACTATCTGTATACCAAATTTAATTTAAATCTGTTTCTGTAGTTTTGGAGTGAAAGCGAGACCAACAGTCAGACAGACTTACTTTCGCATTTATGATATTAGTAAGGAAGTAAGGATAAGGATTACAAAAAGTGATAGACGCTACTGAGTCGACAAATTCCAAACTTAGTTCAGGCCGACACAATTTAGATTGCCATCGACACGCTAACAAGAGCCTCATATTTCTTTTATTGTCCAGGTAGAAGAGGAGTTCTTGGACCCTGGCTGTGATGACGGGCTGGTCTGCAGACATGGTCGCTGTGAGGATATACACGCGGTCCTGCCTGCCGTCAGCAACCGGCGGAAGAGGGACGAAGTTGAAGAGTTAGCTAATGGTATTATCATCGTCAGTCTCTTGACCTTATCCCAATTCATTTGGTATCGGCGCAGCTTGAACCTACTTCTTCTTTATTCTTTTCTGATTAATAAAGTTCAAAATGTTTCTCTGGGAGTTCGTTGAGCTTCATTTTCTCGGCGCTTTTCTATGGGTCTAAACTTAGCAGAATCATAAGAGGATAATAGGCAATAGGAATCGCGTTAAAATTCATAAAATGATCACAGACGCAGTTACCATTATGAATTGTCACTTTAATTAAGACCATTTTACGACTTATTTTAGTGGTGGTTGCCCCCACTTTCGAACAGTAAGTAAGTCCCACGTTCGAACCCTGGCAGGCACATTACTTTGTGTAACTTATTTCATCACAGTTGCTCACAAAACGGTGAAGGAAAACATCGTAAGGAAACTATAGCATGTCTTAGAACCAAAAGATTCGAAGCGATTGTGGTGCTTCTTCGATCTCCAATTCATCTTTTGTTTTTCTTTATCAACCAGAGCCATGCAAGCGTGAGCTGAAATATTTCAAGAAGAAGTATGGTCCTCTCGGTCATCTACATTACAATGCCCCACAGTGTTCCCCGTTGTGGCTATACGCTCCTGTGCAGGTAACTATGTTGAGTGGTACCTATGTAGTACAAGTTGTTTGAAAAATCTCGGCCACAACCACTAGTGGGTAATAAAAAAATACCTCTAACGACGCCGAAATGCACTTCCCTAATAGTAAAATTGTCCTATAGTAGTATGAGACAATTTTGCTTTAGTAGTATATAGTACTTATAAGACTAAACGTCTTATATGAATATAATAGAAGCTTTGATGATTTGCGCTACAAGTATGTACATACAATTGTACATACGATCCTATAACTAAGTTGTTTTATAAACGTTTACAAGATTACTTATACGATTCTTACTAGAACTTGCAGACTACCAAATGCAACAAAGTTATAAAACTAACTAACATAGCTTTTGATCCTATAAACGCGTTTAATATGATTATTTACTCTTGATAACGTCTTGTTTCATTCTACTATAAGACATGCACTTCTAAAATCGTCTTAGATACAACTGCTGCTGCTATAGTCAAGGATATTATAAGGTTGATTTGTCTTAGTCATAACTTCTAATGGATAGTCAGCACCAAACTAGCATGCCCTCCAACTTTTAAAGGTAAGATTCTACAATAAAACCTTTTCGAATTTGTCTGGGACTGGTAGTCCTCGAAGGATTTCACTGGTGGCTGCTTCATTGAAATCCATGTATCCGCGTAACTCGTCCCAGCTTTCTGTGTTATTGCTTGATCCTGCCCATCTTCTCTGCATTGGAAACACAACCTAAGCGTGGTCTAAAAATAAGGTTGTTTTTTCTCTTTGTGCAGTGTCGTCGCTTCGTGTGTTACTGTGCGCTTGAGGATGGTACCTTCATCGTAGGCATTAAAGTGCCCCGAGTTGAAGTATCCAATATGAACTGTGGTTAGTAAGGCCGTATACAGAAAGAAAGATGGTAGCCGGCGCCGATCTACCAGCGCTTATAGGAACCGGTGCATGCAGGTAACCGGCGCAGGTATTTATATGAATGAACAAGCGCCGATAAACGCCGAACGTCGCCGACAAGTTCCGAAAAACTTCGACATGCGCCGGTGAGTGCTGGCGCCACCCGCCATTTAAAATTAATGAACAAGTACGGCAACACGCAGCGCCGATAAGCACTGGACACAGTGCGATCAAATTATCTTGGCAGCTCTGAACATAGGCTTTGCGAAATTTTACGCATGTAAACTTGGGAATAAAACTGTTATTGCCAGATAAACCAATACTTAAACGATCAGAAAATATCTAATTTAAACAGTGAGAAATACAAATAAAATAAATATCAACACTTTTAAACATTCGTTGTAACAAAATGACCTGCACGAAGTTCGGAGCTGCCAAGATAATTTGATCGCACTGTAGATTGGCGCCGGCTACCAGCTTTCTTTCTGTAGACGGCCTCTAGTGCCTCTTTTACCGGCCTCCTGCTTTTCATCCTGTGTAATATGACTGCTTAGAGATAAATTGCGGGCTACCCTATCAAGGGTGTTTTCTACTTCTAATTCCCAACCAAAATTGCTATAATTAAATGTAGTAGGTAATTTAATCACAATAGCAATATATTTGTCAGTTTTTTGCGACGTTATCAACTTTCAGAAGGCATTGGCTTACAAGAACTTATATTGTATAGCCAATTTATATTTATTTAAATCCAATTTATATTTTCATTTATTTATGCATAGCCAAGATTATCTAGATTTCTATTGTAAGTGATTACGGCTTAAATATTACTAATCTTATTAGATTTCTCATATTTGTTTAAGCTTATTTCATTCTATCTTCGTCTTCGTAGATTGTGCCCGCGAGCGATGTCGCACGGGGTCTGATGTTGAGTGTGACGGCTATGGCAACCACAAGGGCGTTGTGTTCACGTCCAACCCTGAAAATTGGAAGACAGAAGTCCCACCACAAGGTTTGAACGCACAACGGAACGAAAATAAAGGTAGGTAGGTACAGTCAGTAGGTACCCAGTAGTTTCTGCCAAAGTGTTGGAGGTCAAAGTTCCAAAATCACAAGATTTTTTAAAAAACAATTTTATGGTAATTGCCTCCAAGACCCGTTTACTATTCAAAGCATCCATTAGCTAGGTACAATGTATTGAGTCTTACCGTAACCCGTGATTTTTTTTCACCCAAAAAAAAAAAGTTGTTATTCAGGAATCATTTTTGTGTAGATGCTTGGTTGGAGGCTTCGTGAAGGATACGTTTACACCCTGTAGGTACCTATTACTGCGAATAGGCCGTATACAGAATGAAAGCGCCGATAAGCCCCGAACGTCGCCGACAAGTTCCGAAATCTTCGACACGCGCCGGTCAGCGCTGGTGCCACCCGCCATTTAAAATTAATGAACAAGTACGACAACACGTAGGTACAACAACGTACGTTAAGGGCCGACAAGTTTTCGGCGACGTTCGGCGCTTATCGGTGCTTGTTCATATAAATGACATCGCCGGTTTCCTGCATGGACCGGTTCCTATAAGCGCTGGTAGATCGGCGCCGGCTACTAGCTTACTTTCTGTATACGACCTTTAGGTTTTGATAATATTTCTCTGTGTACTCAACAGGGATAACAAGTAGCATGCTGAGAGCCACAACAGGAGCTCACCAGGCGACGCCTAGCAAGCCTAGAAGGGTTCCCAGTCGTCGGCCAATTAGCTCTGATGATGAAATGGTAATAGAAATTAACTTGGATCAATAAAAGCTTCTTTATTTGTAAGCCTGTTTTTCATTTATTTGTTTTTCTCTTTATTACATAGTACAGTCAACAGCAAAAGTAGATGATCAAAATCAGAAATTCAATACTAATGAACGGAGTTCGCGTCAGAACTGTGTGGCGTCGAAGTGATTCAAAAGTACCTATGTGATTGTTAATTATACCAAACATTTACTACTAGTACAACTGCCATTATATTCGTGATCACTTTTGACTCCAAAAGTTATAAACTCAGTTCGCTCCAGACTACGAAGTAAAAAAAAAGGAAGGAAGATTGATATTTTTATCTTTAACAAAAATATCAATCTACCTTCCGGTTTTAATATATTGTCACCGACTGGGCGAAAGCAATTATTGAGTTATGATTTTGTATCGCATCAGATACTTTTGAACATTGACATAAATTCACAAACATGCAAAGATAATATTTATTATTATTTATTGAATAGGGGATCGGACTGGGTCAAAATAATATGATTCTGTTTAGTCCGTAAGTTAGATTATCGAAAAATATTGAATACGTGTTTTTTGTTTTATCAAATCAATAAAAAATGACGAAGATAAAACGCGTCAAAGATCTTGGAGTGGGGCTTGAAACGTCACTTGTGTCGTCAAAATGTACTATCATATGACGTCACACGAGATTTCGAAGCACTGTATCGTCTTCATTTTAAGTTTACGTGAAAAAAGAAAAAATACGTGTCCAATATTTTTTTGAAATCTATCTGACGGACTAATTAGTTTTTTTTGTCCGATCCCCTATTATGATTTTGTATCACATTAGCTACTTTTGAACATTGACATAAAACAAACATGCAAAGATAGTTATATTTATTGAATTATGATTTTGTATCACATCAGCTACTTTTGAACATTGACATAAAACAAACATGCAAAGATAGTTATATTTATTGAATTATGATTTTGTATCACATTAGCTACTTTTGAACATTGACATAAAACAAACATGTAAAGATAGTTTTATTTATTGAATTATGATTTTGTATCACATCAGCTACTTTTGAACATTGACATAAATTCACAAACATGCAAAGATAGTAATATTTATTGAATTATGGTTTTGTATCACATCAGCTACTTTTGAACATTGACATAAGTTCACAGATATGCAAAATTAATAATATTTATTGAATTATCGTTTTTTTTTCACTTCTTAGTTCTGGAGCGAATTGAGTTTATTAACTTTTGGAGTCAAAACTGATCACCAATATATGGCAGTTGTACTAGGTAAATGTTTGGTACCTATAATTTACAATCACATACTTTTGAATCACTTCGACGCCACACAGTTCTGACGCGAACTCCGTTCATTATTATTGAATTTCTGATTTTGATCATCTACTTTTGCTGTTGACTGTACCTACTTGTAAAACAAAGTCGCTCCCGCAGTTTGTACGCTTAGATCTTTTAAACCCTCCAGGCCTCCAGGGCCTGCAGTCTCTACACTAAATATCGTTAAAATCTGTCGCAAAGTCGTATCGATGTCAAATTTCGTTAATAGATTTTCAATCTTATGCTGTTGAAGTATAGCTGAAAATCTATTACCTAATGAAATTTGCCATCGATACGACTATCTGATTGCCTGATACCTGAAAATTGGCCGTCTCTGCAAGCTAGCAGGTAGGCATGCGTTCTTAGTACATACTAACGCTACCCAATCGGCCACATTTCCTTCGTCAGAAAATACGTGACGTCTGGCGGCCCTGGGATCTTGGACTATAAGTAATTCAATAAGCCGTGGCAACTTAGATGACTAGTCACAACTAGACAGGGCCCGTTCACGAACATGACGTAGGATCAGCACCAATCATTTTGAAGAGGATTAAATGATCCCGTCGGGGCTGTGGGTTGTTCGAAAGAGATACCGGGGCCTCGACACAAAGGGCTAAAGAAGGAACATGGGTGGTTTTTAGTCAGTAGAAGTCTGACACTCATCAAATGACTCCTCCCGCTCTGGGCAAAGCGTGATCATTTGATGATTTCCTACCCTAAAAAATAAAAAATAAGACCGGCATTGCACCAAGTATTTTTATCAGCGATATAGCTACTTGTAAATATACTTGTATATACACGTATAAGTAAATAGAAATCGTTTTTAGAGCATTCCAATAATAACTCAATATTATCTATCACTTACAAATTACTAAATACCTACGTTTATTTAGTTAACTGACATTTAAAACCTAAGGTTACGCGCGCAAAATGAGATGGTCACGCAATCCGTCCTCGACTACAGACTCAATGTCATTTTCATTTGGCAAGATTATCTTCCGCGTTGCGCATGCCCGGACAACAGCTGACTCTGTTATATCAATAACATCACACGATTATCTTCAAATGCGACGTGAAAAAGAACCTAGTCAAATGTGAGGGAAAAACGGAATTTTGTAAAGGGAAATTCTTAGATTTTTTGGTAACGTCGGTCATTAAATAACCTTCACCTAGCGGCTGAAAGCGAGTATTTCTGGGCGCCCTCGTGACGTTTTGTGTCACGCTTGTGAATAAGTGTTGCCAAGACGGGAAAACTGCACGGTTTCGTGTTAACTATACTTATTATTATTTACGGGTTTTGCCTAACAGATACCAGTTCAATCAGGTAAAGTCAGGAGCACTTATATTTGAAACTGATTTTCTCTTTACTTTTAATTTGAATTACCTGTCAAAGTCTGGTGTCCGACGCTGAGGATAAGTTACTATGTATTACAGACCTTTAATAGTAGTAGTAGTTTAACGGCGTTCTGTGGTTTCTGCCCACCTATATGGAAAGAAAGCGTTTATGTAAACCTATGTATGTAAATTCGGCAATAACTTATAAACAATTATCATTTTAAAACTCGTCTTTGAGTTTCATGATCGGTGAACGATTGAACTGAAAAAAATATGGTAGAACTAAACACATACCTAATATATAATTATAAAGTAAAAGTACCTAGTATGTATATTAAAGTAAATACATAGTCAATTAGTCTCGTTACAAGATTTCGTACTTACTCGGTGTTTCGTGACAATAATTGCGATAATATTAACAAGAACTTCTTATCAATTTACTTTTGTTTTTGGCAAACAATATTCTAATGAAATAAAATATATTATAATAAGCCTTGATGAAATTATAAACCATAAATTATAAAACTAATGATCCTAGTCTATCTTCTTCATTAATATTAATCATCAATGTACTTTATTAAATAATTTACCAATAAATATTTCAAGTTATCTACTTATAAAGAAAATATCGTAGTTCAATAAAGTTCATTGATCTACTTTCGCATGTCAGAAATTACAGTATTTCCCGCGCGGGAAAAGTGTTTTCAATACTCTAGCAACACACACCGTTCGCATCGCGCAGTCGATACAGAGCGCGGAATTGAACGCGCGGCCGTACAGCGCTTAGTAAATACATTTCACGAATATAAAACAGATTCGAGTTCAGTGAAAATGCCTAATATAATAAACGAAGTGAAATTGGACTTCAAAGATGTGTTGCTACGACCTAAACGAAGCACGTTGCGGAGCAGAAATGACGTAAGTGACACTTTTACTTTTTAATTTTCTGAAACGATGGTCAAGGTTTTGTGGAAAATGCCTGGGAATTCGTGAAAATTTTCTGAATTGATATTTTTAATCACGGTGTATTCTATTCTAGTAATACTATTTACTTAGCAAATGTAATGTGATTTGATTAATTTGAAAGACGTAACGTAAACCTAAACGCATCGATTCGGCATTTCAGTTCGCTATTTCAGTACAAGTTTTTGTAACCTTGAATAAATACTCCTTACTGACTGACATAACGAAGCAATAAAAACTTTCTAATGCTGGCTGAAAAAGTTTTCAGCACCTAACGCATTTATTTAACTCGATAACCTACAGTTTATAAATATAATTTAAATAAATATTATACGTTAGATCAATTTATTTAGATTAAATTTTTGAAATAAATAATAAAATAAAAAAGAGATAAGAAACACGAATATTTCATTTTATATTTTATTTTTATATTTTTTTTTTTATTTTTTTTATTTTTTTAACTTTCACGAATGCACTCGGAGAGATGATATAACATCGACATTCAGTAGACGTCTGATGAAAGAAATAGCCGGCGAGCAAAGGTGTCGATCTATTTTCCTTTGCGGGGCTAACATTTATCCCGATTTCGGAAAAATTAAAGACGTTTAGAAGAAGGGGGATTGCCCAGATGTGGGACACTAAAAAAACTGTCCTAAATTCCTTACCTCATTAGTCTAGTGAAGTACGGTAATGAGTACTGAATTCGATCCCTGGATCGGTTTAGGACGTTATAAGATTTTTCCAGAAGGAACCCCTTAATACCAGCTCATATTAGGCTATTATGATGTTTAGGACCGGTCGCAATTATATGGGCAGCTAAAAAAGATGGACAACTGGCTTGTCCAGTTGTCCAACTTTTTTACTACCGTGTTGGTCGCGATCACGACATTTGAGCTCGATTCCCGATTGGGTTCGATTCCCTGGTCGTGCAAAGTGTCACTAGGCTTTTCCATCAGCAATTTCTTCAAGAGTAGATACAGAATTTTTGTTTGTGCTTGGTTGATAACGATATAAACTCACCCTCTTTTACATAGCATTTAAAAATATGCCATGACAGGCGAAACTTTCCATACTATAACCTCTGCTTAATCCTTCGGGGATTACAGTCGTGAGGTTGTAAACAAAACGGGCAAAGTAATGATGTACTAAATACCTCTGCATATCACCTCGGGGAGTACAAGCGTAATGTTTATTAGCGAGTTAACAGTAATTGATTTGTGTATATATAATATATTGAGTAGTGAGTAGGCGTTTCGTTTATTATTATATCACAACCGCTGAACAGTAAATTCAGCATTGTGCATTGTTTGTAGTAGACCTAGCATGATTAAGCAACCAAGAAGAAGAAGACCAACTGGACTCTGAGGGTTGAAAGGTTGGAATCGCGCCACAACATCAACTTTGTCGTTCGTGGTACGAGTCCCAACCCAGCATCTACAGACCTGCATGAAAGAGGACTTTTGGCCGAAAGGTGTCTTTTAACGACGTTTCCGGGGACGATTACGTGGCATCTCGTGGTACTTAATTTGTTGTTATTGTTATATGTTATTTGTGTATTTTACCTATGGGCCTTAGAAGCCTGAAATAAATGTTTATATATATATATATTAAGCATAATAAGCCTAAAATGTAAAGAAAATGGACTATAATCCACCACGCGCGCCCAGTGCGGTTTGGTAGATGTCACAAGTCTTCGAAATTTTGGTTCTAGGACATACCGGTTTCCTCACGATGTTTTGCTTCCGTTTTGTACACAAAGTAATGCGCCTGCCTGGGTTCGAACCAACGACTTACTGCCCGTAAGTCGGGACCACCACCTGGGCCATCGCCGTTAGCATGAGTGTGCAAAGTAAATGTATCGATTTCCGAAAGATACATTTACTGGTTTGGGGAGTCAGTGTCATCTGCCTACCTAGTCTTTTCCCAACTAGGCTGGGATCGGCTTCCTGTCTAACCAGATGCAGCTAAATACCAATAGTTTACATGGAGCAACTGCCTATCTGTTCGGTACAATATTGGCAACCGAACAGCTCAGCACTTTTGCCCGCATGCATTTCCTTAAATGCATGTATCGCAACTATCGCCCGTTAGTGCGTGATCAGATACCAATCGCGTAACTCGAATCAAACCATCTTAGTGCTAATTTAGCTAATAATTATTACCATTTTACCATTTAATAGTTCTATGGTAGTGCACAATATAACTTTGAACCATATTATTGCGTATCATTAAACCAGTGTTCGTAAACCAACAACCAAACCATTACCATTTTTCCGTACCGTTTCGTAGACGGCCGAAGCCAACCCAGTTAGTACTGGGTCATACGAAACCCTTTGGTGACACTGATTGTCAGACATTCGGCCCATTGACTATCTGATAATCTGTAACGACTGCCAAAGATCTATAAATGACAGCCGGGACCAACGGCTTAACGAGCTTTCCGAGGCACTGAGGATATCCGGTATGTAATGCGTTGTCGGCTATCTATGGACCAACCTAGGCCAGCGCGACCTAATCTGATGATCGACCCAAGGATCTGTTATCGTTTAGTTAATCTGGATAAATCTTCTATCTATATAAATAAAAAGAGAAGTCCTGACTGACTGACTCATCAACGCCCAGCCCAAACCGTTGGACCTATAGAAAGCTGAAACTTTGCACAGAGGTTCCCTTTATAATGTAGACAAGGAATAAGGAACGATTTTTTCGAAATTCAACCTCTAAGGGAGCTACATAGGGGATGAAAGTTTGTATTGCAAATCGTCATTTTCACTCGGGCGAAGCCGCTGGCAAAAGCTAGTAACAAATACGTACCGAGCTCTTCCGCGCCTAGGATAGAAGGTTCTTCTTCTTCTTTCGTGTCGATGGTACCACCAGTATTCTTCCAGGCCACGAATGTGCAGTTGTAGGGACACACTTTTGTAAGTGGACCATGGTCTATTCGGGAGCACCGCATTAGCGCTGAGTTTCGGAAGGTTCTGTTATCCTCCATTATGCCCGTATGTTTGCGGCGGCCTACTTTGGTGCGCTATCGATTGAGTGCCTTCTATAATGGGCCGCACTGTTGAAGTGTTGAGATCCCAATACAATGTGATATTACCATCATCGAGAACTAGGTCGAACGCAAACTTATATAGTATGGCACTTCTGATTCCGCAAGGTTGTACTTCAAAGCAAGCTGGTGGCTAATCCTGGCAACGGGGTTGTGTCTTCTATGCAAATGCTCTCCGTTAGCCAGACGAGAACACCCAGAAATAATGCGTCTTATCAATTCTCCTGGTCGATGGCCTGCCCCACACAATTATCTCAACAGTACCATCTTTCTCAATGAATTTCCGGTAGTTATCGTCATCATAACTTCGTCCATTATTGCACAGACAAAACGTTCGGTTTCCCCGAAGAGGTTACAAACGCAGCCATAAAACATAGATACACTAGGCCCATGTAGGGTCCGGTAAAAGCGTCTGTGCAGCTCTTTGCTCTGCCATACATCCATTTTTTTTTTTGGCACCTTTGAAGTCATAAAATAACCTCCCGCTCTTGGACAGAGCGAAAGGGAGTGTCAGACTTCTACTGACTAAAAACCACCCATGTTCCTTTTTAGCCCTTTATGTCGAGGCCCCGGTATCTCTTGCGAACAGCCCGCAGCCCCTTGCGGTCGTTAGTGTCTACGTTTCAGGCTTGCACCAGTTCTCATTAGCCAGGGAGAACTCTTAGCCCCCTACTAGGGTAAGGGCGTAAGGCCCTTGTCCCCTGAGACACAATCTCGGTGCATCCCCATCAAGTCGGCTTCTAGGAATTAGGAATACTTTGTTTATAATTAACGTTTGCTATTTTATTCATACTATCAGAACATCCTTAATGTGACTAAACATAAGTTATCTAGTAATACCACTTCAGCTTCCTGTAAAAGAGTAGGTATGTTCGGGGAACTACCGAATTGCCTACTAACCTCAACTATTTGTCGACTTGTTGATGAGCTCATCATCCGCCTAGCCTATTCGCAACTATGTTGGGGTCGGCTTCCCGTCTAACCGGATACATGAAACGACAGCTGTCAAACTAACTTCCAAAACTCCTTTAGTACTGGTTAGTATGAGACCCCTGGTTGTCAGACTTTCAGACCACTGACTATCTGTTACGACCGTCAAAAATCCTACAAACGACAGCCAGGACCGACGACTTTATGTGCTTTCCGAGGCTCTGAGGAAACTCGGTATGATATGGGTGGGTCACCCATTCACAGACCATTCCAGGCATGTACGACTTAACCTGAAGATTGATCCTAACGGGTGTTGTTATCTTGCGACGCGTTGTTGATAAGCTGCCGGATATTGAAGCCGTGAGATACTTATTCTTCCTGGCATTGCGATATCTTTTGTTTTTTTTCTGGGAACCTATTGTATGCAAGGGGGATAATGAAGGTCAAAGTCAAGATTTAAATATCATAATTTAATCTAAGCTAAGCGATCAATGTGGCGACACTTGGGTTGTTCCCGCAGTGGACGTCTATCGGCTGAAATGATGATGATGGTGATAACCTAAACAAGTCTTTGATCATAGTTGCTACTTCATAAGTAAGTTGCAATTCTACTTCTTCAACTAAAAGGTCTGTGTAAGGTTTGAACTTTATATTACAATCGATGTTTGTTTGTGTTGTATTGTGTTTCTACGTAAATACGCCAGTAAAACTATCTCTATACATAAATGTTGTACCTTTCCATTGCGACGCTAGTTGGTCCATCAAATACCCATAAATACTGTTATAGCCTAAACTTCCGTGACGTCTATACAAAGTCTTATTGGCGTGACCTACCATCGTTAACCTTGTCTTTTTATCATTGGTTCATGACAGGCTCGATTAGGATGTTCCTGATACCGGCAATTTTTGGGGTTCATGGTTGCATTTGAGTGTTACATAATAAATAACGGACACAGACTCTAATATATGAATACTGTCTTTTAACTATTAAAGTCTGTAATGTTATTTTATGCTATCTCCTAATCCACTATCAACGCAGAAATTGGTTATTTCTAGACAAACCAGATAAAAGAGTCCATGACGTTTCTTGCTAATTCTTCTTCATAGAATAGATCTATAGGTATGGGAAAGAATGGGCAAGAAACTTGCACTTTGAAATGATAATTTCATTTCTACAGACTACAGTACCTACTTTTACAAGTTATTATGCCTTGTGACTGTAGCTCCGCTTTCTTTGTTTTTCTGACATTTAAAGGGGTTTGGCTAAAGTTGGCGTCGTTTTGAAGTTGCGCGGCCAGTAATGAAACTTGGATATTTTGAAAGAACAGATTAAAGCGATCCAAAAATATTATGGATGCATTTCTCTAAATCTAATCGGAACGGAGATATTTGGTTTTGAATTGCTCATTAAAATCGAAGAAGTTATTACAGTCTATTGCACTGTTTAAGGTTCCAGTCGTATTTTTTTCAGAATTCAGACCACACGGTAGGCGCAGTGGCTCAAGCAGTTGACTGCTGCGCTACGTGTCGCGGGTTCGATTCCCACACAGGGCAAATATTTGTATGACTTGCAGATAGTTGTTTCGGGTCTGGGTATTTGTGTGTTTGAGTTTAAATGTTTGTGAATGCACCCACGATACAGCAGACTGAAGTTCCTAGTGCTGGCCAACGATGAAAAAAAAATCAAAATAAATTAAATACGTACGTAGATTGCATGGCTCGATTCCGAGGCTGATGCATTATAAAGACTTGGCATTGTGATCGTTTGTGTATTGTGACAGACCCAGCATACCTCTTTAGACTCTTATATGTTTAAGATTTGGATGTATAACACCATGGATGTAATTAACAGTGCATTTTGCATTTGTAGCCAGCGAAGTCTGAATCGTGTCGGCGGGACTCGTATTACACATTCATCTAGACGGACATTTACGTGTACATTCTCGTAGAAACTGCTACACAAGGGCTGGATGCAATATTGCTCTTGTATTATTTATTCCTTTTCCCAACTATGTTGGGGTCGGCTTCCAGTCTAACCGGAGGCAGCTGAATATCAGTATTTTACATGGAGCGACTGCCTATCTGACCTCCACGTCCCAGTTAATACTGGGTAATACGATACCCTTTGGTAAGACTGGTTGTCAGACAGAGTCAGGTCACTGACAACCAGTAACGACTGCAAAAGATCTATATATGGCAGCCGGGACCAACAGCTTAACGTGCTTTCCAAGGCACGGAGGAAACTCGGTATATAATCCACACCCACCCATCCACAGACCCACCTAGGCAAGCGTGGCCTAACCTAAAGATCGACCCAAGTAGCAGTTATTATTAGGCCAGCTCTAATATCAACCTTCTAAACACATAACTAAGATTTCTTTACGCAGAACAGTAATTGAAGAAGACATTTTTATAATATTCAAACTCAAATATCTCAGTTTAGAAATGACTTAGGACAAAAATAATTTAACATGTATGTGTATTTGACACAGCACAACAAAATAACATGAAAATTAAAAGTGGCCGCTCAAAAAAAAAATAACGCCACTAGCCCATACAAAGTTAGCCAAACCCCTTTAAAAGTGCCTGCGTCTGCCCCATATTCTTTGACTTGGCAAAGGTATTACTGTTTACATACCCCAAACCGATATGTTAATTTAAGCTTATCAAAACTGCCTAGCAAACATCCCCCATATTATAAAAGTTTCCCAGAATACGAATAAAACGGCAAACAGCGGCCACGTCATCATATCGTGACAAGCTGTAATAAATCATCCCCTTCATATTATCATGGGTTATTAGGTTCACGACTGACTGATTTAGAACTCGTTACATTTTTATTATAAGATATACAACCTGCGTTTTACTGGAATTTCTTTAAAAATAATTTAATATAAATCAGGGATGTTAATGATATGAAATTTCTTGGAATGAATACATAGTATAGCCATGGAGGAAGAGAATGAGAAGAGAAGACGAGAGGAGAGATAATTGATATGTAGTTGCTCATAGGTGCTCTCTCCCAGGAAGTCATGGCATTAAAGGCAACCATATTCCAAAACATAATAGTACCTATTAAAAACGCCATAAGACCCATAATGATACAATGAATATCTAAAAAAATAGAGTTCATTTTCAGTATCGATTTCTCTTTAGCCATATAGGTTTAGCACCTTTGTGGACACAGCTAGGTGCGGTACTTGTTTTTCGGATTTAGGTCGAATGGAAAATGGGTACTTAATAGAAAGCTTTCGCGGTCACCAACTCGTGTAACCCACCTATTTGGGTCACCCAACGCGACGGTTGACAAATTGTTTGGTAATTTATTTATTGTTTAGATTAATTGATTAATTAATTATTTGACCTTTCTGAAGAAAGGTTAGGTGCCGTAGTACTCACTGACTTGCTATATGAACGTGGACAAGGAAAAGGAATGTGTAAGGATCGTCCCGTCGCGGTCGCGGCTGCGGGTTGTTCGAAACAGATACCGCGGCCTCGGTACAAAGGGCTAAGAAGGAACATGGGTGGTTTTTAGTCAGTAGAAGTCTGACACACCCTACCGCTCTACTCAGAGAGGTTGGAGTCATTTGATGATATCCCACCCCAAAAAAAAGTGGCGTACCTGGTCTACCAAGGTTGCGTTCTGTTGCGTTTTTTTTCTAACTACCACATGGGAAAAACGCTTTAGTTTATGTATTGTTACAACAGCCCACTGACAGCGCGCCACACTAGCCAGCCAACCCACCATAGCCAAGCTACCATAGCCGGGCCACCATAGCCAAGCCACTCTAGCCGGCCCAATGACAGCCGAGCCATGCCACCGCCATAACTACCGGACGCCTCCGGTGGGGATAAAGCTTTATAATGCCCTGCAAGCTCATTTTCGCGGTCTTGTCGCACTCGATTGTAATAGTTGTAAGGGGAAGCTCTGCCCGAATAAAGTTATAACACAGTTCATGTTTATTTTTAACCACGTGTGTCGTTACAGTATGTAGATAGTCAGAGTCCCGAAACTGTGATAACCAGTCTTACCAAGGGATTACTCGTACTGTGTTACTTAAGAGGAAATGCGAGTGCTGTCTCTTTCTACTATCGCTGTCTCTCTCCGTCCTCCTGCCCT
Organism: Diarsia mendica; assembly: GCA_949316265.1. Taxonomy (NCBI): domain Eukaryota; kingdom Metazoa; phylum Arthropoda; class Insecta; order Lepidoptera; family Noctuidae; genus Diarsia; species Diarsia mendica. The sequence continues at coordinate 6,336,587 of OX438898.1, forward strand.
CAAATTCGTGCGATAAGGACAACTGTAGAAAAAAGTTAGAATTCGAGGTTTGGCTCTCGCCTATTTCCTCCTCCAATATTGAACCAATTTAAAAGATATTTTAGACAATGAATAAGGAGGTTATATACTACGCCGCTATGTTTTTCTTTTATCGTTAATAGTTATCACATTTGTACACTAGGACTCTGTTAACAGCGATCTAAACAAGCAATTTTGAGCATTTTTTGAGGGTTCTAGTGCTTATAAAAATAATTTATCACCAAAAAGGAAAACATAGGAGCATAGAAATAGTTAATATTTATTATTCTGTAAAAAACCATTGCTCTAGGGTCATTAACCAAAAAGAAAACAGGCGAGAGCGTTTGTATGGAGAAAAGACCACTCGCGTTTCCTCTTAAAAACTGTAATGTGGATATCAGATAAGCACATTTCCATCAGGAACTTGTCAGTAACAGCCGCGGAGTCCGGATTCATGCCCGTTTGATGGCAATATGCTCTCAAAACGGTGAAGGAAACTATCGTGAGGAAACCGGCATGTCTTAGAACCAAAAAATTCGAAGACATGTGACATCTGCCAATCCGCACTGGGCCCGCGTGTTGGATTATAGCCCATCCCTTTCCTAGAAAGGAGGCCTGAGTCCCTGCAGTGGGAACATTATAGGCTGATGATGATGATGATGCTCGCCCCGTATTACATTGGATTTAAACAATGTGGGACTGGGTGTACCATTATTTACATCTCTATTTAACCCTTCGGGTATTACTTACTTAACTTATCATAACATACCTGCATACTGCCATGCAGGTATGTTATGATAAGTTTCGCGTCAAAAATTGTGAGGACTTCTACTCAGGGTACCTATCCGATTCATTTACGGGGGATCAGAGCGGAATAGAAAATAATTTATAATAAAACGGATCCCCTAGGGTATCAGTTTTAGGGGATCAGACCGCAATAACTCTTCTTTCGGCCTCCCACGTTCTTAGAGAATGAACTAAAGATGTAGATATGAACAGGTTTAGAGTTGTTATTTATGTCCTAGATTCACATTATGCAACGTTACTTTACGTTACCATTTGAATGGTTGCCAAAGTTTCCCGGTCCTGTTTATACCAGGTATGTCAAGTGTCCGAACTCGAGAGATGAGTCATGTTGGTAAACAAAAGGTAATTGATGTTATAGTACGTTATGGTCGATTAAGCGATTGGATAATCGATCAAGGATAGGTACTCACTTGTTCTGCCAAGAAAACATAAAAAAAATGTAAGATAACTTAATTAACATAACATCGCGCCTATAATTCCCGAAGGGTTAGTGCATGTTTAAGTACAGGCGGGGCGTCGCGCGGCGCGTGCTGCGTTTTTAATTCAAACACATGGCGATGTATGAAAAAGTTAACGATTCCAAACGTCGATTTTACGAAAAGCAAATTTTTCGCTCATTAGTTTAAAATGCAGCGTTTGTTGCGGTGGACCCGTCTCTCAACGAGCCTTCTGCACGCGCCGCGCGACGCCCCGCGTCTCCGTAAACGAGCCCTTAGGCAGAGATGTAGGTACCTACCTAACAATACACCCACATTTCGTCAAGTAAAAAGTCTCATGTAACAGGGGGCGAGCCTATTGCCATCAATCGGATACAACTACAGGCTTCGTGGCTGCTACTGAAAAAGTCCTGATTGAAAATGTCCAATAGCACTTTTATTCGACCTGTAAAACTCCCAGGGCCCCGAGTCTGCTATTCAATAGTGTCAGAATGGTCTATCATCTATTTAATTATAAAGAGAAGTCCTGACTGACTGACTGACTCATCAACGCCCAGCCCAAACCCTTGGACCTAGAAAGCTGAAATTTTGCACAGAGTTTCCCTTTACAATGTAGACAAGGAATAAGGAAGGATTTTTCGAAATTCCACCCTAAAGGGAGTTAAATAGGGGATGAAAGTTTGTATGGAAAATCGTCATTTTCACGCGGGCAAAAGTTAGTTGATCTCATAATTGTTGATTTTGACAACACCAAACTTGTCAAATACAACAATTTATGAGATCAATGATAAACCATTCTGTCTGACACTATTGAATAAAAGACTCGGGGCCATGGACCTCATTTATTTAGTAGTCGCTTTTGTGACCACTAGATCAATGCGGCAATCTACAACTTGGATGATGTATTGCTTTTTATTCTATTTTGCTGTCGGTAACTTGTATTGCAAAGACTTTCAAGGTTGCTGCAATTATGGTATATGCGGTTGTATTGGTAATTTGGTACCATTGCACGAAGGCCAAGTGCGTATTTTTATAACCGTGGCACGCTTGGTACTTTATCGATTTCAGTTTTGTACAATTAACTTGTCTACTTAAATAAATATACCCTTGCAATCTACATAGCACTGAATGGCGCGTCTCTTTCTGTCTGCTACGACTTCCGGCATCTCGGTTCACTCGTTCATAGCGATCTATAGTGAAATAGGTAGATCGTAGTGCTAACACAGTATTAACACGGGATGGATGAAATGGCGGAAGGTGAACGGGGCGATGGGATACGGGAACAATCTGCGGCCCTCGCATTCATAAAACAATGGTTTGGTTAGACCTGCTGTCTTGTATGGAAGGAGTATTCCCCTTAACATTCTCATCTCAGCCACCCACATGTTGTCAACATTCTAAGGGTGGCTGAGATGAGAATGTTAAGGGAAATGCGTGATTTTACACGAAATCCTTACATAGTATAAAACAAAGTCGCTATTTTTGTCTTTATGCTTAAATCTTTAAAACTACGCAACGGATTTTGATGCGGTTTTCTTTTAATAGATAGAGTGATTCAAGAGGAAGATTTTAGTATATAACTAGCTGATGCCCGCGGCTTCACCCGCGTGGATGTCGTTCAAATTATATACTAAAACCTTCCTCTTGAATCACTCTATCTATTAAAAAAAACCGCATCAAAATCCGTTGCGTAGTTTTAAAGATTTAAGCATACAGACAAACAAACAAATAAACAAACAAACAAACAGACGCGACTTTGTTTTATACTATGTAAGGATAAGGATTTGAACGACATCCACGCGGTTGAAGCCGCGGGCATCAGCTAGTGATAAAATAAGAAGAAGTAGGTACCTACATAAGATGTAGTCTGAAAGTGTCGCTGACTGAAAAATTGTGTGTTTAATCGGTTTTCGTAGTATGGGCATGTGGTGCGGAGGAATGATGAAAATGTGAATGGGAAAGCACGTTAACTCGGCAGACAATGGTGTCAAGCAGTAGGCCAATGTAGGCTTTTTATTATGGCTCTTAATGTTAATAAACACGACTTTACTTTCTTTCTTTCATGATCCTACGTACTTTTCGTAACAGCATTTCTTTAACTAAAGGAAAAGTCTCCACTTCCCGAATATCTAGTAAAAACTGCACACTTTACTTGGTGGTTTCCTAAAGCAATGTTACATTGCCTTGACCTCGATGTACCGCAGGAACGTACTCGACCGAAAATATCTGCTTTGCACCGATTTCTTTTATCTAATGTCGGCGTTATCGTACTACCGTCTGGAATAGTGTCTGTTAAACGGTTCAAAGATAATGCAATATCGTTTTTTTATTTGCATTTGAATTTTTGCAGTGTTTACTCAAGAGACGTGGAGATGGTTCCTTATAATTTATTATGGTCATATCTGATCTGCAAGCTACAACAAAAACTAATAGGGTAGTTGACTGACTAAAAAAAATATGATTTTGTTTAGTCCGTCAGTTATAATAGGTCTTTAACTATGAAATTGCCGTTTTGTTTGAAAAAATTTAAACGAATTTTTTTCATGTATTTTTTATTTGTATTAGTCGAAGTAATCACCCATGCAATCAATGCATCTTTGCCAACGCAGTGGCAGTTTATTGATGCCCTTCTTAAAGAAATCAGCTGGTCGGGAGGCAACAAATTCTTCAAAGGCATTTTGTACTGCCTCCCGGGTATGAATTTTTTTCCCGCCAAGAAGTTATCCAAATTCTGGAAAAAGTAGTAGTCTGTAGGCGCAAGGTCTGGTGAGTAGGGCGGATGACGGAGACCTTCCAACCCCAGTTCTTGCAACTTGGAGACCGTCTGCTGTGCAGTATGAGGTCGCGCGTTGTCGTGCAGGAGCAGCGGAGACGAGCGATTGACCAATGGTGGTTGGAGATGTGCCAGCTTCTCCATCATCATTGTTTGACGGCACGGTTGGCGCAGTGGCTAAGCGATTGGACTGCTGCGCTGCGTGTCGCGGGTTCGATCCCCGCACGGAACAAATATTTGTATGGCCTACAGATAGTTGTTTCGGGTCTGGGTATTTGTGTATGTGAGTTTAAATGTTTGTGAACGCACCCACGATACAGGAGAAATTCCTAGTGTGGGGCAACGTTTAAAAAAAAAAAAAAAAAAGGTTGGAGATGTGCCAGCTTCTCCGTCATTGTGCTCAGTTCTTCACAGTACACATCTGCAGTAATGCTCACCCCGTTTGGTAAGAAGCTGTGATGAATCACACCGGCGCTAGACCACCAAACAGTGACCACCACTTTTCTAGGGGTAAGTTTTCGTTTAGGGCATTGTTTAGGTGCTGAACCAGGATCCAACCAACTTGCTGAGCGCTTACGGTTATCGCACAGGATCAATTTTTTTTTGTCCCGCAGGTAACAATGCGGTTCAAAATTCCTTCATTTGTGTGTCTGTTGAGCAGTGCAAGGCACGTCTCGAACTCTCGACGCGTACTTCGCGCTGGCGATCATTGAGTTTGTGGGGCACCCATTTGTCAAGCTTTTTTACCTTGCCAATTTGACGCAAATGGACCAATATTGTTTTGACGCTGACGTCGAAAGCAGCTGCTAATTCAGCCGTAGATTGTGTATCATCAGCTTCTTTAACAAAAAATATTTTGATTTGAAATGGCCAGTACTGCAGAACGGCAATTTCATAGGTAAAGACCTAATATTATCTTCTATATATATAAAAGAAGGAAGTGACTGACTGACTCACTGACCATCAACGCACAGCCCAAACCGCTGCGTCTACAGACTCCAAATTTGGCAAGTAGGTTCCTTATGAGGTCTAAGGGTGCACTAAGAAATGATTTTTCAAAATTCATCCCCTAAGGGGGTGAAACGGGGCTCCAAAGTTTGTATGGGGAAACAAGATTAGTTAGACTGTTTTATTCGAAACTTCACAGAAGTGTTCCTATTGATAAATGAGTAGAAACGGGTTTCAGGTTTTTTCAGAATTCAACCCCTAAGAAGGGCAAATGGGGTGATAAATTCTAAAAATCAATGCACAGCCCAAACCGCTGAGTCTAGACATTCCAAATTTGGCACATAGGTTTAGGGGTGCACCAAGCAAGGATTTTTCAAAATTCACCCCCTTAGGGGTTGAAACGGGGGTCCAAAGTTTGTATGGAGAAATAAAATAGACGGTTTTATTTGAAATTTTACAGGAGTACTCCTATCGATAAATGAGTAGAAATGGGTTTCAGGTTTTTTTCAGAATTCAACCCCTAAGAAGGGAAAATGGGGTAATAAATTCTAAAAATCAATGCACAGCCCAAACCGCTGAGTCTAGACATTCCAAATTTGGGACATAGGTTTAGGGGTGCACCAAGCAAGGATTTTTCAAAATTCACCCCCTTAGGGGTTGAAACGGGGGTCCAAAGTTTGTATGGAGAAATAAGATAGACGGTTTTATTCGAAATTTTACAGGAGTACTCCTATCGATAAATGAGTAGAAATGGGTTTCAGGTTTTTTCAGAATTCAACCCCTAAGAAGGGCAAATGGGGTGATAAATTCTAAAAATCAATGCACAGCCCAAACCGCTGAGTCTAGACATTCCAAATTTGGCACATAGGTTTAGGGGTGCACCAAGCAAGGATTTTTCAAAATTCACCCCCTTAGGGGTTAAAACGGGGGTCCAAAGTTTGTATGGAGAAATAAGATAGACGGTTTTATTTGAAATTTTACAGGAGTACTCCTATCGATAAATGAGTAGAAATGGGTTTCAGGTTTTTTTCAGAATTCAACCCCTAAGAAGGGGAAATGGGGTGATAAATTATAAAAATCAATGCACAGCCCAAACCGCTGAGTCTAGACATTCCAAATTTGGCACATAGGTTTAGGGGTGCACCAAGGAAAGATTTTTCAAAATTCACCCCCTTAGGGGTTGAAACGGGGGTCCAAAGTTTGTATGGAGAAATAAGATAGACTGTTTTATTCGAAATTTTACAGGAGTACTCCTATCGATAAATGAGTAGAAATGGGTTTCAGGTTTTTTCAGAATTCAACCCCTAAGAAGGGGAAATGGGGTGATAAATTCTAAAAATCAATGCACAGCCCAAACCGCTGAGTCTAGACATTCCAAATTTGGCACATAGGTATAGGGGTGCACCAAGCAAGGATTTTTCAAAATTCACCCCCTTAGGGGTTGAAACGGGGGTCCAAAGTTTACATGGGGAAATAAGATTAGTTAGACTATTTTATTTGAAACTTCACAGGAGTACTCCTATCGATAAATTAGTTAACATTTGTGTTTCAGGTTTTTTCAGAATTCAACCCCTAAAGGGGGAAATGCAGTGACAAAGTCTGAAAACCAACATGGTTATTGTTTGTATGGTGTATCGGGTGTATCACAAAAACAACGATTTTAAGATTTAATGTGGCGGACCTGAAATACCATCATCCCCTGTAAGTTGAGGTGCGATGGGGTTGAAATGTCTAAAAATCAATATGGGTGTCGATTCCGAGAATATCAGGAGTGCTGATTACGAATATGACATTTATTTTGAGATCCAGAAGACTGCGAATTCAACTATATGTATTATTTATTCTATACAGGGTTATTGTTGATTTGTTGTGATAATAATAATGATGATTGTGATTATAATGATGATGATTGTGATTACGATGATAATGATTGTGATAACGATGATGGTGATTTTGATAGTGATTGTGAGTGATAGTGATAGTGATTGTTATTGTTATAGTAATTGTGACAGTGATGGTTATTGTGATTGTGATAGTGATTGTGATTGTGATTGTTATAGTGATTGTGATAGTGATTGTGACAGTGATGGTGATTGTGATAATGATGCTGATTGTGATAGTGATAATGATTGTGATTTTCTTTATTTTGATATCCAGAAGATGGCTTTCTATGATTCGATTTCTATACAGGGTTAAGGGAAAAAAACGGTTCAGTAAATCACGAGAAACAGCTTGGCACCTCTTATAAGTGCAGCTTCCTAGAACGCAGGGGTCTTGATATGCTGGATAGTAGTTTTACTTAATTCATCAACGATCAGATCAACCCCAGGGGGAGATGACAATAGATTTTGCTGTTGTGTCTGCTGTCCGTTCGTTGAAGGGTTAATGATAGGTTATTTTGTTGAACGTAGATACATGATTTAACATGATAGGTATGATTGGAATTGTATAGTGTGTGGTATATTCATTTTCACTTTAATTTCATTTTCTTTGTAACAAAATGTATTATTATTTATTCCATTTTCTTTTCATAATCGATGGTATATACACCTAGACTTAAGTTAGCAACTAGCGGTAATCTGGCGTCTTTGTTGTCAATGTTGTGTTTACCTGTAATCCATCCATACTATAATATTATAAATGCGAAAGTAACTCTGTCTGTCTGTCTGTCTGTTACTCTTTCACGCCTAAACGGCTGAACGGATTTTGATGAAATTTGGTACAGACATAGTTTGGAACTTGAGAAAGGACATAGGATAGTTTTTTTTTTTTTTTTTTCGCGAGATAAACCAAAAATCTGCCGGAAGTCACTATTCCACGCGAACGAAGTCGCGGGCAAAAGCTAGTCGAAATATATTGGATACGTGTTTTTTGTTTTATCAAATTAACTAGCTGACCCACGCAACTTCGTCTGCGTCACATAAATATAGCTTTATCCTTTCTCGATATATCGACTATCCGACATTAATTAAGCTAAATCGTAACAAACAAAAAATCTTATCTTTCCTCTTTATTACAATAGTTTAGGATGGTTTAGATTAGCTTAGATTATATTAAAGTGTGAATTACTATAAAATCTATCTCTTACTGTTAAATATACTATAACACTCTGTACTTGTAATTGTAAGCATTATGATGCAGTAAATATTTTGAATTTGAATTTCCCGGAGGCCAGCCAGAATCCCCCGTACATACATTGCGACGCAACCCGCGTAATTATTTTTCCGCGCGGGTATTTTTACATTGCAATATCTTCTAAGATATTTGTTTAAACTGTATAGAGTAAAGAGCACAAATATTCTATATTAAATTTCCGTTCTAACGAACACATTTATTTAGATATAGATTAATACCATATCCAGGGTTAAATAAGCTTCGCAAAAAATAATTCTTTTTAACCTAACATTTTAATAGTAAAAAATGGTTACAGTGAGTCAATCTTAAAAGATAGACAGATGCTGTCGCAGACTTTTTTTTAGAACTTTTAAAGACGAATAATTACTTCATACATGATATTCTCGTAACTTAAACCGTTTTCGCAGCGCACGCAACGGAAGCTCTCAGAAAGGAATTTTCTTTTCCCGTTTTTGCAACATTTCTCATTTATGCTCCGCTCCTATTGGTAGTAGCGTGATGTTATATAGCCTATAACCTTCCTCGATAAATGAACTATCCAACACAAAAAGAATTTTTTAAATCCAACCAGTAGTTCCAGAGTTTATCGCGTTCAAACAAACAAACAAACAAACAAACTCTTCAGCTTTATAATATTAGTATAGATAAAAAGTTACGAAAATAAAGCTTGTCAAAGATCATGGAGTGAGGGCTTTTGACGTCATAATCTGGTAAAAATGTACCAAACTGTGACGTGGCACGACTTTTCGAAGCTCTGGGGCCGTATTTTTGAATCAATAGAATTCCAAATCGTGTACGAAATCGCAGAATTCGTATGCGAATCCGTACGAAATCGCTATTTTTGAATATTCATACCCGTGAATTTTGCAACTGGGTCCGACCCACTCGTTTCCGAAATTCTACCAGTAGAAATGACGGAAATGACGTGATGAATTCTGCGATTTCGTACACGATTTGGAATTCTATTGATTCAAAAATACGGCCCCTGTATCGTATCGTCTTCGTTTTTTGTTTACGTGAAAAAAGAAAAAAATACGTGTTCAATATTTTTTGGAAATCTATCTGAAGGACTAATTAGATTTTTTTTGTCAACGACCCTATTCAGTTGTTCCTCTCCCTCTCCAAACTCTCCATCCATCGACATTTATATTCATCACTCTCGTAGTCACGTGTTTTATCCCTTCTCATCACATGTCTAAACCATAGACGACTCCCTTTCATCTTTAATTAATATAATATACCTACCAGCCTGTCGTCCCTTTGTACGCTCCTCCGACCAGACCCTACATAATTATATTTAGTACAAATAAGATCTTCCACGTGTTGAGATTCACCGCGGCGTAATGGCACGTGTCAAACGTAGCTGTGAAAATAATTAACCACGGGCTAGGGTTGCCATCTAAAAAATTTGGCAACAGGACAAGACGCATGAAAAGCCCGGATTTTAGAGCCCAGAGCCCGGACATGACGACAGGCTTTAAAACATAGATTTAAAAAAAAAGGATGCAAAATACTACGGCCTACAATTTAGTTTTATTTTTAAATTGTAATTGTATAATTTGACGAATGGCAACCCTACACGGGGCTAAATATAGGTTCATCCATCTTTCTAACTATGTTGGGGTCGGCTTCCAGTCTAACCGGATGCATCTCAATACCAGTATTTTCGACTGCCTCTGACCTCTCAACCCAGTTCTGGGTTAACGCTATGGGATGGTTGTGACTTGCTGGTTGTTTGACTACTTTAACCTGTAACTACTGTAAGTATACAATTGACAGCCGAGACGAGACCAACGACTTTCCGAGTCACGAAGAAACTCGGTCATGTATTGCATAGTCACCCATTGACGCACCGACCTTGGCAAGCGCTGCTTAACCTTTAATATCAAATCGTGCATCTGTTGTTAATAAGTGTCCATCCCTCCCAATAGATTAGGATTAACGACTGTACCATAACAATACCAGCGGTAAATAGATACCTACTTAGTCTTTAAGTAATTGACCCCACAGCATTTGTTAATTTAGATAATGCCGGCTATGACGCCATAACATCGACCTTAGTCATGGGCTAGTTTCCTATTAGCATACACTTGACTATACAATATACATAATATACGTAGCTAACGTAGCTACCATAATACAGTTTATGTACAAGCAGTGACGGATTAAGACTTCTTGATGCCCTAAGCAATCCACGCCTGTGGGCCCCCCTATCCGTATGTCAACTAGAATAGGGTAGTTGACAAAAAAAATCTAATTAGTCCGTCAGATATATTATCAAAAAATATTGAACACATATTTTTTCTTTTTGGACGTAAACAAAAATTGAAGACACAGATACAGTGCTTCGAAAAGTCGCGCAACGTCATAGTTTGGTCCATTTTTACCAGACTATGACGTCAAAAGCCCCCTCTCCATGATCTTTGACAAGCTTTATTTTCGTATTTTTTTATTAATTTGATAAAACAAAAAACATGACATGTTACAATATTTTTCGATAATCTAACTGACGGACTAAACAGAATCATATTTTTTTTAATCAGTCTACTACCCTTTTGATCTTTATTCCTTTACCGCCTAAAAACATTGGTTTTTGAAGTGAAACTTCTAATATAGATGGACAAAAAATCCAAATACCCCCCGGTATTTGGATTTTTTGTCACGAAACAGCGTTACGGCCGCTTGGGGGAGATATATCTCAGGAACTACTGCTTGGAACTGAATAATTCATTTTGATGGATAATCCATTTATCGAGGATATAATTACATAACATCATGCTACGACCAAAAGGAGCGGAGCAAAAATGAAAAAAGATTGGAATTGAATAGGTAATTCTTTTTGTGTTGGATAGTCCATTTATCGAGGAAGGCTATAGGCTATTTAACATCACGGTACAACCAATAGGAGCGGAGCATAAATGAAAAATGTAGCAAAAACGGGAAGAAATATTCGTTTTTGAGACATCACTTAATGAGCTTGATCGTTGAGGATTGTAGTTCCTATAATGTATTGATGGCAATAGGCTTGCTCCCAATTACATCGGTTGATGGCAATAGGCATGCTCCCAAAAACATCGGTTGATGGCAATAGGCTTGTAAAATAAGATGATGAAATATAACGTACCTTAGAAGTGGAGTAGGCGCAAAGCATAATTTATTTACTTATTGAAATTCGCCTTGCGGCTTTTCCGGTGCATTCGAATTGCCGAATGCACTTAGCGGGCAGCGAGTGGGTAAGCGGGAGCGGGGTTATGGCTCTAGGTCCGAATTTTAAAATTAGTCCTAGCAACTTTTTTTGGTGTAGTTTTTGGTGACGTGAGAGTGAGACGTGATGCCCTAAGGACGGATTTTTTTGTGCTTCTTCTGGTGCCCCCCCAGACGTGATGCCCTAGGCAATTGCTTAATTTGATTAAGGGTTAATCCACCACTGTGTACAAGCGACCCGCCCGGACTTCGCTTGCATGGGTGGAATTTGCTGACAGAGAAATTGTAAGACTTTACTATCCTCTTTCTCATCTGTCGATGTGAGATGAGGCCTAAGACGGACGGACTATGAGCTAGCCCATTCTCACCGTCCAGAAGCCTGCGATTTACACCCTGAAGGAGATACAACGTGTTCCAACACATTAACGACTATCTCCTTAGGAAGAACGGGCAGGATATTATGTTATGCATAACATACAGTTATCCAATAAAGCATTTTGATTAAAAAATCCCATAACATTATTATCAGAGATAAGTGACGGTCATGGTATCATATCAATCAAAACATAAGTGCCCTTCGAATGTCGAATTGCCGACAGACTTTTATCAAACCTCCTCTGTTTAGCGTGTTCCCAACTATGTTCTGCAGCCCTACAAAACAGTTCATATTCCAGTGTGGAAACGTGACAGAACTACACAGCGTGTCTAGCGCCATCTCTTTTTCTCACTGGACTAAGAACTGTTTTAAGACGTTATGGTAGGGCCTTCTGGTCGGTTTCCAGACTAGCCGGATGCAGCTGAATACCAGTATTTTACACGGAGCGACTGCCAAGTTAACCTCCACAACCCAGTTACACCCAATATTGGGTAACTGGGAGTCTTCGTCGACCCAATGCACTTAATTGTCCTGTCAAAGGCACGTACAAATTGCGTTGAAAAGAATATGAAGGAGACCAATTTTATAATAACATACCATCTTTTATAAAAAATGTAAGCTCTTTCAAAGCTTTCAATAGTAGATTTTACAACAAGTGCACAAAACGAACCATTTTTATCCGAGACTTTTAGCAGCCCGCAGCCGAAGGCGAGGGCTGATAGTAATGTCGAGGATAAAAATGGTTTTGTGGACGAGTTATAAACTCTGCTTTTCACTTCGAATGCGAGGAAATAAAACAGTAGTATAACATATTTCTTTAATTAAAATTCAAAGTATAATTTGTACAGTTTTGAATACTGAAGGAAATTGTTTTTTTTTTAATCTTATGAAATTGATATTAGGCTTGCAGACCTATACACTTACAGCCTACTATTAAATTAATTTTGTAACAATAATTTTCATTAATTAATTAAATAACTTACCGTACTTGAATTTAAATTTTAATATCTTTTAAGTCTAAATAAAACCGTTTAAAAAAACACATAAGGCAAATAAATTAAAGTAAATATTATAAAATAACAAATTCTATCTATGAACTTCTTATTGTGTTAGGCTGTATGGCTCATTTTCTTTGCCTTAATAAAGATACATTTATGAGTAGATACGTTAATGCCCTTGTGCACAAAATTCAATTTTGTGCAGCCTATATCCTGCACAAATAAGCACTTTCAGAGCAAGAGAAGTGAAAATTATATTATTGAAAGCACTCACAGATAATGTTACCAGCTTACCCGTTGATAAAATAAAGCCGGTAAGCGTAATCTTACCGTTTCCCAATCAATTTAAAAAAATAATTATTTTTAAGACTACAATTGACTACGTATTGTATTGCATCGTTAAACGTTACCTAGAATAAGTTTATTACATTATGTTATTATTATTATAAATTAACGTGATTTTCGAGGCACGGAGAGAGCTCGATGACCATCCACGAACTGACCTCAGCAAGCGATGACCTTGAAGATCGCCCCGTGCGGCTGTTATTATTGAGCCACGAGTTTTCACTGTTATCGGGTAACACATTTAATGGAATACGTAATACTGTGTGTCCTTGACTAAAATCTGCAAGAATCTTCTCTCCACTACATTGTTACGCGTCTAACAGTTTTGGCACTCTGCCTATACGAAAACGACGTCATAGGGAAAATGTGGAAATTACTTTCAATTTCACTTTACATAACACTGTTCTGCTCAACCCCCTTAGAGAAAATCGATATTATATTTATAAGGAAATACGCGTAATTAAGAAAGCTATAATATGGTTGAAATATCATCAAAATCTGTGCAGTAGTTTTTAAGTTACGGTCGTTTAAACAGATTGTGAAGTTTGGTTAGTTAATTTATTCTGTGTTTGAGCTGCTATATTTTTAGATCTTGGTTACCTACTGTTTCATTATTCAGGGAATCTTATTAAGAAGTTACAAGATTTAGGTAATCTTACATGAAAAAAAAAGAAATTCGAAGTCGATTATATTTTTATTTTCCTCCCTTTTTAGTCAAAATTATATTAATCTATACATCGATCACTAAATCTATACAAATAAATTCAATAAAAGGGTCTGATTGAAAATAAGACTTTCTGCAATGTTTTTTATTTAAGTAATTATATAGACTTCTATTCGTTTGGAAAATAAGATTAAAAGGAAACTCAGTTTGGAAAATATTTTTTCTTCTTATTTTTGTACACCGATCAGTTCCGAAAATTCTTGTAACCACAGAGACCGAAACCAAATGTTTTTTTTTGAGGGAAATAGATCTCGGTATCATATCAATCAGTGGCTACAACTCGCTGTGGTCCGTGGCTAATTCAATCTGAAACCTGATCAGTGGCGACCCGAATCAAGTGCAGTGATAGTATGAAGTAGGGAGTTGTCATGTTTTGAACAGTCCTTTTCCTTACTCGAATGGGTGACGTCATACTGACTGTCGTCGTTGTGTGACAAGGGTAGTAGCCATTTGCACTAGTTCAACCCGCATTGTGTTATCAACAGTCCTACAGAACAAAGTGGTTACATAGCAATCGTGCCCACAGCCAGCATCGTGAATACTGAACGAGCCCTAGTGATTTATACATAGTTACGTATACACTACAGTGTATACGTAGTGCGGGCAAAGCTAGCTAACTACAATGCTAACTACAGTTAGCATTGTAGTTAGCTAGCTTTGCCCGCAACTTCGTCAGCGTGGAATGGAATATAGCCGATAGCCTTCCTCGATAAATGGACTCTGCCAGCTGACACGCTGCTGACCAGTAGATACTTCCTGAGATTCAACCAAACAAACAAACTGGGAATCTCTCAGAATGCTTGGTTGACGACTTCGTGAAGTTTCCATTTGCATCTTGGATTTTTTACATAACATAATATCATTCACCTTTATTTGACCGAAGCGTGCAACAGAGTGGCAACTATTGGAAACCCACATACATCAGTTACGTTGAGGGCGTGCCTATTGCCATCAACCAGACATAAATCCAGACTTCCAGCCTACTCCTACAAAATACCATAGAGCCTCAACCTATTGATATTTTGACCCAATCAATAACCTTGTATTTCTATTTGTTTCAGGTTGATTTGTACCGGGAGATCACATTCCGAAACTCTGGGCAGACGTACAAAGGTGTCCCAGTCATGGCCAGTAACATGGACACCGTAGGAACCTTCGAAATGGCCAGGGAACTGTCCAAGGTATTTATTTATTTTTTACTAGCAGGCTTTGACCTGCAACTTCGCTCGCAAGGAGTTCTATGATTGTCTATAGTCTTTGGTCTCACCAGATTATAGTACCGGGATTAAAATTATCCAGGTTATAAACTATCTTTGTGTGGGCAAAATTTTGCTAAATCCGTTCTGTAGTTTTTGCGTGAAAGAGTAACAAACATCCATCCATCCATCCTCACAAAATTTCGCATTTTTATGTAGGAAGTAGGATTGCATAGGATTACTTTTGAGAATGTTGCTCATGGATGTCCGGAGGGATTAGAATAGAAAAAGGTAAGGAATGAGTATAATACAAAAAGTTTGAAAGTGGCGCCTGTTACAGGAAAAAAATAAGGAACGGGACTAAAATAAAAAAGTAATGAATATTAATGTTGTTGGATGGAGTGTGAGAGAAAGGCCAAAGAAAAGATGGATGGATCGTGTGAGGCATTCTTCACGTGATCATTTACTCCTTTCTTTTTCTTATCTAAGTATATAAATAAAACTAGCTGATGCCCGCGGCTTCACCCGCGTGGATGTCGTTCAAATTATTCTAACCTTCCTCTTGAATCACTCTATCTATTAAAAAAAACCGCATCAAAATCCGTTGCGTAGTTTTAAAGATTTAAGCATACAGACAAACAAACAGACAAAAATAGCGACTTTGTTTTATACTATGTAAGGAAGAGAAGTCCTGACTGACTGACTGACTCATCAACCAACGCCCAGCCTAAACCCTTGGACCTAGAAAGCTGAAATTTTGCACAGAGGTTCCCTTTATAATGTAGACAAGGAATAAGGAAGGATTTTCCGAAATTCAACCCCTAAGGGAGATGAAAGTTTGTATGGAAAATCGACATTTTCACGCGGGTGAAGCCACTGGCAAAAACTAGTCATGATATAAAAGAGAAAGGAGTCAAAAGACTGACTTCTGACAGGAGAGAATAGTACCTAGAATCTAGAAGAAACCGTGTTGCGCCGACCCCAAGTAACATGGGACAAGGGCAGAATGGTGATGATGATGATGATGAATACCTACTTTCTTTATTTGAATAATTCTACGACAGACGGGACAAAAGCTGCAACTACGGAATCAACTTGCAATAACCAACAGATAAAATTATCATCTTTATGACTAGTTAATGGAGCGGAACTGTTTGATTTTGATAAGAATTATGTAATAAGTTGTAAGTACACACGGCTACACATCAAGCTATACAAAACCAGTTAATCTTGGCCTCACTTTACTAGATCTTTTCGCACAATGAACGATCAGATTATACTGGTTTTGTATAGCTTGATGTGTAGCCGTGTGTACCTACCTACAATCCTACAATACTATAATCTATACCTCATACCTACTAAATGTCTACTTATACAAAAAATAAAAATTAAATTGATGTCTGTTTGTAATTTTTGAATAATAGCATATCAATGAAAGCATGAATCCTAAAAAAAAACATAGGTACTATCAACCAAATCCAATAAGTCCATTAAATGACCATAGTCCAGTTTATTCGGTACAATAAACAAATCAGTCAGCACCATAATCATGAGTTTATCTTCAGTTAACTCGCAAATAATCTTCGCATAGATAGTAAAGATGACGATGGATTTTGGCGCTTACGGGCTATTGGAATATCAACCTTCGGTCCTTCCTGATACGAACGCAGCAAACACCAATGTCGCTTAAGACATTAAAAACTTTCTCACCGTTCGTACATAGTCATAAAATTGTAAACAATGCCTGTCACAATCGTAATGTGCTCTACAGTGATGCAAAATCCGATCCCAGCTATATAGTATCGATACAAAAAGATGCGATTTTTCGATATTTTGTATCGATACAAAAGTACTTATACCAGTTTCAATGAATTGTTTAGAACCAAATATTATCCTCAAACTGCATGATCCGACATTTTTCAATGTGACCATTTCAATGCGCGCCTAGGCAGTAAAACCGACTCGTATGCCGTGACGGAAGATGGTACGACGACGCTGTCATACAAACACAGACTGGATCACAACTTTTAAATAACATTTTTTCATTATTTTGAATACAATTCTACTTAGAAGCATTAATAAGTTCAATACGATACCTGCGTTTGTTATGTTTCCTTCAAGCAAAAAACGTAGGCTCGCAAAGGGACGCGGACGTGGAGATTGCCATACAAAATTTGATGCGAGGAGGAGGAAGTATCGATACAAATGCAAGACCATCCCTAGTTCTATATCGTGGAGTAGGTATATGACAACATAGGCATGACAGATCAAACACGTGCCAAGATAACTACGATTCTAGGAACATTAGCGCCGTCTGATTACTCTTAGTAAGGCCCTGTTCACACACGTCGGGGCTGCGGGTCCCGTAGGAGTCTGCGGGTTGTTCTTCACAAGAGAAACCGCGGCCTCGACATAAAGGGCTAAGAAGGAACATGGGTGGTTTTTAGTCAGTAGAAGTCTGACACTCCCTTTCGCTCTGCCCAAGAGCGGGAGGGGTTATTTGATGATTTTCCACCCGCCCAAAAAAATTCCCTGTTCACAGCTGCGCTGCGGTGCGGCGATCCGATTTGCCTCAAGCGACGACGCCATATCGAGGGGTGCAAGGCTATTTGGTTTTAGCGACATTTTGGTCGACATACGACAAGTTATATAATATTATCATTATCTGCCTAGCCTTTTCCCAACTATGTGTGGGTGTATACCTACGACGGACAATCAAGTGGTTGTGAATAGCTATGCTGCTCTGTTGATAGAATGATTAAAACGCTCGATTCGGATTTAGTTGTGCTCGCACGTTTAAGTTCAGATGTGATGCTGTTGATAAGGCACTCTAAATGTTTACTCATGTGAATATGATTGTGTATGTGTAAATTGTCATACACTTATGTAGGTATATGTATGTTTATATAATTATGTTAGTCATACTTACATATTTTCATAGAAATATTTGCTAACGTGAAACGTGAAGCGTGGTTTTGCTGTAATGCCTACCACAAAACCAGTATTTGTGTCTGGAGAAGGGCATACCTATTATATAAGGCTGCTTTTCATCCGGGATGCTTCAATGTCTCGTCGTTTATTTATTTTTTTACTTGTGATTCGGAAACTGTAAATAAAAAAAAAAACCGGCCAAGTGCGAGTCGGACTCGCGCACCGAGGGTTCCGTAAAAAAAATATATTATGTGATGTAACTAAAAATTTATGGTTTTCGTAATTTTTCCTTTATCTATGCTATAAGACGTTGCTTCGTACCAAATTTCAAGATTCTGAGTTCACGGGAAGCACCCTGTAGGTTTTGATTCCCTTGCAAGTGTCGAAAATTTGCGGCATAAACGGCTGTATCTTTTGATTGCGTTGGCTTAGAAGTTTGATTTTTTCACAGCTTCAAGGGACAGTAGACTTGAGTAATTGATATAAATTTCAGCTTCATACCTCCACGCGTTCCTGAGAAAAAGGGTCTTGACAGACGGACGGACGGACGGACAGACGGACAACAAAGTGATCCTATAAGGGTTCCGTTTTTTCCTTTTGAGGTACGGAACCCTAAAAATAGAAAAAAGTAAAAAAATAGTGTAATATCTTAAAAAATGGCTTAGTTTTAACCAATTTTAAAGGACGTGCTAGACAGAGACTGCGCTACATAGATGTGACGTCATATTGATATACCGCCATGGTTACTTGGTACAAATTACAAATGCCCGTTTCACGCGACAAGGATAGAAAGTGCCCCACCAAAAACTTCTAAAGCGTGTAGCTTAGCTACTCCATTTTTTGATCGATTTTATTACTTTTTTACACATTTTATTATTTCTTTTAGTTCTTTAAAATAACAGAATTTTAACGTAAATTTTTGACATTTTCAAGTACCCAATTATCGCCAGCCAGATATTATAGTCTAGGCAACAAGTGCCTTTTTGATGAACTTTTTTCAGCAGTCTCCGAAAATTATGATTGAGGTGTCATTCGATTCGGAATGGCATCCCGATGATTTTTGAAAAAATTTAAGTTCCGCTTGCAAAAATTGCAAAAGTTATTAATAATTAACTAAAAAATTTAAAATGGGTTTAGTTTTTTGCAAATATCTCAAAACCTAATTAAATTTTTTCAAATTTGAAATAAGATTCAAACAGGGGAGGCAATTTCCTAAAGAATGTTCTAACTTTCGGAATTGTAGGACCAATATTAATAACTTTCCGATCGGGTTGAAAATACGCCCGAAAACTGGTACTCCGTCTTGCGCAAGCTACGCTCCATTCGGACCTTTACTGAATAAATGTTATTTAAACTTATTAAATATGAAAATTAAAAATTGAAAAAATTCAGGCGCCTGCAGGATAGATCAATACACAATAATCTGTGATCTAAAAATTTTTATCGCGAATTTTCAATAAGTTTTTTTTTTTTTTTTTTTTTTTTTTTTTTTTTTTTTTTTTTTTAAAACGTTGCCCCACACTAGGAATTTCTCCTGTATCGTGGGTGCGTTCACAAACATTTAAACTCACATACACAAATACCCAGACCCGGAACAACTATCTGTAGGTCTTACAAATATTTGTTCCGTGCGGGGATCGAACCCGCGACACGCAGCGCGGCAGTCCATTGCTTGAGCCACTGCGCTAACCGTGCCGTCAAATAATAATAAATAAGTTATCCATTAATTAATTAACAATTTTTTGTAGCACGAACACTGACATTGCAAGTACGATAATTATAACACTATTCATCTGAGATTTTTTTCCTTTCGTGGAGCTATTTTTCAAAGGTCTTAGAATAGGCTCTCGTTGGAAAAATTTAAAAAATGTTAATTTTCGTTTTTTTATTAACAATTTACTGAAATGAAAAATTTCAAACCTTCATTAGACATTAAAAAAATCTGTAGCTTGGTGTTGTCTATCCAGTGAAGGAAACACAGATTTACGACACGAAAAACAGTTTATTATCGTCACACATCAAAGGGGCACATTCACAATACAACTGGCGGGAGCGCGCGAGAGCCGCGGGAAGAATCGATCCGTTGCGTGTGCGTTCGTTTCTAAGCAGGGCGCGCGACTGACTCGGGAGCCGGGAATGTGAGGGACGCCGCGGGCGGGCGGTGCGCGGGCGGGGTGCCCGCACGCCGCTCGCTCGGCGCGGCACGGTGGCGCGGGCGGGGCGCCTGCGCGCCGCTCGCCCGGCGCGGCACGGTGGCGCGGCGCTTGGTCAATCCTGCGACCGCGCACCGTAATGAGTCCGTCGTAATCGAAAACGCGCGTTATAGTCTCCCCCTCTAACCCTAACGAACGTCCTCGCGTTTGGGTTAGCGTTTACGAGGCCTCCCCCTCCGACGCTTCTCCTGTACCGGAGTTTGGATGCGACCAACGAAGGGAGTCAATACAGAAGCATGGTATTTACCTAGCACCGTACCGTCACTGAGGCGCTCGAGAATGTATGTAGTGGGACTGACCACAGCCTGGATCTTGTATGGTCCGTCACGGCGAGGGATAAACTTTGACGTCTGCCCCCTGCCGGTGTCATTGGCTCCTTGGGTTTTCAACAGAACCAGGTCACCAGCCTTATAATCGGGGGCGGGTCGACGATGTTCATCGGTGTACTTCTTACGTGCCGCCTGGGCACTCTCATAGACGTCACGAGCGTCTAAGAGTACCGATGAAATCCTCTTAAGGAAGTTAGTGATGTCACCTACAAAATTATCGTTCTCGATAATGGTGCGCATCTCTGACATGACATCTGCTGGCGCGCGCATATCACGCGCGAAGTTTAAATAAGCGGGTGAGTAGCCCGTTCCCGATGTGACCGCCGAGTTCATGGCAAAGCGGACTGCAGGTAAGTGGATATCCCACGTATCATGATCTTTACCTACCAGAATCGCCAGTTGCGGCTTGAGGTCCCGGTTCTTACGTTCCACCGGGTTCGCCTCGGGTTGGTAAAATGAAGTAAGTGACTGCGTAATTCCCATCGCGTGGCAGGTCTGCTGCATAACTTCACTTATAAATTGAACGCCGTTGTCACTAACAAGGCGCCTGGGGACTCCAAACCGCAGATATATCTCAGATACAAGTACCTTTGCACATTCTTCACTGGTAGCTGAAGCAAGGGCGAACAGCTCCACCCAGCGCGTGCAGGTGTCCTCGACTATCAGGATCCACTTGTGCCCTTTCTCTGTTTCGGGTAGAGGACCGAACAGGTCTACGGCTAACACCTCAAACCGGCGTGTAGAAGCGGGCGTCTGCAACAATCCAGCCGGTTTCCTGGTGTCCGCCTTATAACGCTGGCAAGGTACACAATTTTTTACATATTGCGTAACGTAAGAACGCATTCCTGGCCAGTAGTACTTACATACTAAGCGTTGCAGCGTCCGCTCTGCGCCCATGTGACCAGCGGTGGGCGCGTCATGGTATTCGGCCAATACTTTGGCGCGTTCCTGTTCCGGGACCACCAGACTGGCATCGTCGTGTTCTTCGTTTTCTGGACAATATCTGTACAGCACGCCTTCGGCAAGCACATATCCTTTGCTGGCCCATACCCTCCCCCTAGAGGGTTCGTCGGACTCTAGAGCCTCGACGATTTTGCTGACCTCTGGGTCCTTTATTTGATTCTCGCGTAGGTCCTTCAGACTGCGAGAGGGCACGTCGACCGCGGCACAGCACAGGTCACAATCGCCATCTTCGGCGCATGCCGGGCGCGACAGAGTGTCGGCTATAACATTGGCCTTACCTGGTGTGTATTCTATTTTCAGGTTATACTCCTGAAGGCTCAGGGCCCACCTTGCTAGGCGACCGCTTGGAGACTTCATACTCATCAGCCACCTAAGCGGCTGATGGTCTGACTTAATTACGACTTCAGTGCCATCTATATACCCCCTGAACTTGGAGACCGCCCAGACGACGGCTAGAGCCTCCCTCTCCGTCGTGCTGTAGTTTCTTTCAGCCGCTGTCAAGAGGCGACTGGCGTACTCTATTGGACGCTCGTCAGTCCCCTCCCCCTGGAGGAGAACCGCCCCGAGAGCGTAACCACTGCTATCAGTTCTGAGGACGAAAGGCAACGTCGCATCAGCCTGACGCAGGATTGGCGCTGATACTAGCAGTTGCTTGATCTTCTCGAAAGCTGTCTGCTGCTCCGGGCCCCATTTCCATATACTTACCTTTTTTAGCAGCGCTGTCAACGGTTTGGCGACCTCTGCGTAGTCAGGTACAAAACGCCTAAACCAGCTGGACGTCTGCAGGAAACATTTTAGATGTTTAACGTTTCGAGGCGTCGGCATTTCCGCGATGGCCGCGGTTTTCCCTGGATCGACGTGAATACCACCTGGTAAGATAATGTGCCCTAAGAACTTTACCGATCCCCTCGCGAAGTGACTCTTCTCGCGGTTTACTCGCAGATTGAACAAGGCGAGTCGATCGAACACGGAGGTGAGGTCGGCGAGGTGCTTCTCGAAGGTCTCGTCGGACATTACTAACAGGTCATCTAAGTACGCTAGTAGAGTGGTACCTGGCAAGTTTGACTTAAATCTATCAATCAGCCTCTGGAACGTTGCGCCTGAGTTGCGCAATCCCATTGGCATGCGCTTAAATCTATAAGTGCCGAGCGGTGTTGTGAATGCTGTCTTGTCCCTATCATTAGGGTCGACGTTCACTTGAAAGTAGCCGGCTCGGAGGTCGAGGGTAGTCATATACTTAGCAGTTTTTGCGTCATGAAGAATGTCCTCGATCCTTGGGAGAGGGTACCTGTCAGGCTCGGTGACAGCATTGAGCTTGCGGTAGTCGACACACAGTCTGAAGCTGCCGTCCTTCTTCTTGACAAGCACGACGTTCGACGCCCACGGCGACTCGCATTCTTCGATGACGTCCGAGTTGACAAGGTTGTGCAGCTCTTTCTCGAGTGCCTCTCTTTTAGGCGGCGACAATCTATATGGAGGAGAAGCCAAAGGTTCCTGCGTCTCACTTACCTTAATCTTATGGACGGCGAAGTCTGTAGGAGGTCCAGCCGAAGCGAACTGAGCGACTCTGCTTTGCAAAAAGTCGTTGAGTGCGGCCCTGTGCTCTGGTGACAAGCTCGTACCTTCATCTCGGCGCAATGATACATCGCAGACCTCTGCTTGCATCACGGCCGCGCTGTTCAATACATAAGATTGCAGTAACGGGAACCGGTCTCCTGGACTATCTGCAAAATGCCAGGACTCCTGGGCTATGTCTAAAACAATCCCGGCTTTGGCAATAAAATTATGACCTAAAAGTGTCCTGGTGTCGTCACCGGGGAATACCATGAACTCGGTGTCGACTCTTCGACTATCTAAGGTGACAGGTACAGTAGCGGTCTTCACCAATTTCCTATGACACGAGCCATCGGCGAGCCCGATATAACGTTCTGTCTCTTGGAATTGAACGCCGTTATTCACTAACAACGAATATAATGATGGGCTAGCAACACTGTGCGTAGCTCCGGTATCGAGTATTGCTACACCTTCCTTGCCTACTACGCTTATTGGTATCAAAGGATGTGACGTCGTTGTCGCGAAGAAATCACCTTTTACTATATTAAAATCGGATGGTTTAGCGGGCGCGGGTTTACTCGAGCAAGTTTCACACTTTGACTTGACTACCCCTGGTTGGCCGCACCCATAACAACGTATCGGATTAATTCCTTTACTATCGCTAGTACCTACTGTGTTACTCGTAGTTGACTTGTGACTATCGACCTTATTGGCCTTGCGACATTCGTTAGCCGCGTGACCGAACGCTTTGCAAAAAGAACATCTAATGCGATTACGTTTCGAAGTTTCGTTCGAGTTAGAGGTGAGTTTGGAACCTGTAGTTGCGCTCGGACTCGTAGTATCCCGCTCGCGAGCGGTAGGTATATTCGGGTTCGCGGAAACGGTCGAGTTTTTTAATTCCGTTATCGAATCTTCCACGAGTCTCGCTCTCTCTAACAAATGATCAACATCGTTAATAGTGTCTCGCGACAAACGTTTACGTATTCGACGATGTAATAGGCCGTACACAATATCCACTATCATCACGCTTGGCACAACATAGGGTAATTTAACTAATAAAGATCGTACCTTCGATATAAAAACTTCGGCGCGTTCACACTCACTTTGTTCACAAATAAATACCTCGCGCAGTATCCTGTACGCGGGCTTTTGCACGCCGTAGGCAGCGCGCAGGCGCGCGAGCGCGTCAGGCCACGAGCCGACGCAGGCCCGGGCGCCGCGCCACCACACCGCCGCGTCGCCGCTCAGCAACATGGAGAGGCCCCGTAGCGCGTGATCGTCGGTCACGTCGGTGCACTCCTTGTAGACCTCCACTGCGTCAATGAATGCCTCCAGTGCCTCGGGGTCGCGTGACTGTCCGTCGAACTTGGCGGTGCACTTTGAAAAGTTACCGCCAGAGACCGCGTGTGCGTTCGCCGTGGGCGATGCCGCCGGTGTCGATGCGACTGGATTCCACTGGTCGCCATGACGTAGAGATCGTAGGGTTTCCATTAGCGTGCGATTGGTCTTCGCCTGCATCTTGGCGAACGATTCCATTACGGTGGACAGTAGTCGCTCGGTGTTCAGCTCCGCGGCGGGTGCGCCGGTCTGGGCCCCGCCGAACGTGTGGTCGAGGGCGGCGCCCCCCTGGGCGCGCATCTCCTCGGCCGCGTCGGTTGCGTCGCGTGACTGGGTGGTAGCGGCGCCGGCTTGGGCGCGCGGCTCCACCACTGAGTCGCAGTCTGTGTCGGAATAACCGTCGCTTCCTTGCTCCTCCGCCTTGCGGTCGATTTGTGCTCGCGTTGCCCGCATCGGTCGTGGCATGATAACGTCTCTGTGGTCACTGAATAGGTACTTAACCACACTTCACTGGGTTCGTTTTGCCGCTGTTTAAACTAACATGGCCGCGAGTTGGGCGTCACTATAGCTTGGTGTTGTCTATCCAGTGAAGGAAACACAGATTTACGACACGAAAAACAGTTTATTATCGTCACACATCAAAGGGGCACATTCACAATACAACTGGCGGGAGCGCGCGAGAGCCGCGGGAAGAATCGATCCGTTGCGTGTGCGTTCGTTTCTAAGCAGGGCGCGCGACTGACTCGGGAGCCGGGAATGTGAGGGACGCCGCGGGCGGGCGGTGCGCGGGCGGGGTGCCCGCACGCCGCTCGCTCGGCGCGGCACGGTGGCGCGGGCGGGGCGCCTGCGCGCCGCTCGCCCGGCGCGGCACGGTGGCGCGGCGCTTGGTCAATCCTGCGACCGCGCACCGTAATGAGTCCGTCGTAATCGAAAACGCGCGTTATAAATCTTTTTTTTTATTATATTATTATTGAACCGTTTTTGTATGATCAGAAGCTACTTAAAAATTATTTTTTATATTTTTTATATCCTGTTTTTTAAAATATTTTTATAAACAAATGCGTTGTTTATGAGTTAATTTAATGTTTTTTTTTAATATCGTAATCTTTGATAATAATCATGATTTTTTTTTTAAAAACCGTTTCTTAAAAAAAAATGTTTTATTGCTTAAAAACGCATTTGTTGATTAACAATTATTTTCTCCCACTTCTAATTAATATTAAGGTATCATTTTTTTTAAATCACCATTATTTGTTTTTTCTTTTCGATATAGAAAAAAAAAATATTGTTTTATTAAAACTTTCATTGTTTATGTAATAAACAATTTGTAAAAAACAAATAAATTTTTACTTTATATTTTTTTTCTTGTTTTACTTATTGTCACAAAAACAGAATGATTCTTTTTTTTTCATTTAATTTTTTTTACAGTTTTTTTTTTAATTTGAAAAAAACAAAATCATATCTGTTTTTGTGACAATATTTACTTACTGTCACAAAAACAGATATGATTTTGTTTTTTTTTCATTTAATTTTTTTTTCAACTTTTTTTTTAATTTGAAAAAAAAAATCATATCTGTTTTTGTGACAATAAGTAAA
Source organism: Diarsia mendica (assembly GCA_949316265.1). Lineage (NCBI taxonomy): Eukaryota > Metazoa > Arthropoda > Insecta > Lepidoptera > Noctuidae > Diarsia > Diarsia mendica. The sequence continues at coordinate 6,362,472 of OX438898.1, forward strand.
ACAAGAAAAAAAATATAAAGTAAAAATGTATTTGTTTTTAACAAGTTGTTTATTACATAAACAATGAAAGTTTTAATAAAACAATATTTTTTTTTATATATCGAAAAGAAAAAACAAATAATGGTGATTTAAAAAAAATGATACCTTAATATTAATTAGAAGTGGGAGAAAATAATTGTTAATCAACAAATGCGTTTTTAAGCAATAAAACATTTGTTTTAAGAAACGGTTTTTTAAAAAAAAACAGGATTATTATCAAAGATTACGATATTAAAAAAAAACATTAAATTATCTCATAAACAACGCATTTGTTTATAAAAATATTTTAAAAAACAGGATATAAAAAATATAAAAAATCATTTTTAAGTAGCTTCTGATCATACAAAAACGGTTCCATAATAATATAATTAAAAAAAAGATTTTTTTAATGTCTAATGAAGGTTTGAAATTTTTCATTTCAGTAAATTGTTAATAAAAAAACGAAAATTAACATTTTTTAAATTTTTCCAACGAGAGCCTATTCTAAGACCTTTGAAAAATAGCTCCACGAAAGGAAAAAAATCTCAGATGAATAGTGTTATAATTATCGCACTTGCAATGTCAGTGTTCGTGCTACAAAAAATTGTTAATTAATTTAATGGATAACTTATTGAAAATTCGCGATAAAAATTTTTAGATCACAGATTATTGTGTATTGATCTATCCTGCAGGCGCCTGAATTTTTTTAATTTTTAATTTTCATATTTAATAAGTTTAAATAACATTTATTCAATAAAGGTCCGAATGGAGCGTAGCTTGCGCAAGACGGAGTACCAGTTTTCGGGCGTATTTTCAACCCGATCGGAAAGTTATTAATATTGGTCCTACAATTCCGAAAGTTAGAACATTCTTTAGGAAATTTCCTCCCCTTTTTGAATCTTATTTCAAATTTGAAAAATTTTAATTAGGTTTTGAGATATTTGCCAAAAACTAAAACCATTTTAAATTTTTTAGTTAATTGTTAATAACTTTTGCAATTTTTGCAAGCGGAACTTCAATTTTTTCAAAAATCATCGGGATGCCATTCCGAATCGAATGACACCTCAATCATAATTTTCGGAGACTGCTGAAAAAAGTTGATCAAAAAAGCACTTGTTGACTAGACTAATACTTATATGTTTAAAAACCATGTGTAAGTAACAGGGGCGAGACTATTATTTAGTCACAAAGAACAATCGTACAGTAATAATAATAATAATAATAATAATATTCCACAACTATCACACAACGCCATCTAGTCCCAAGCTAAGCAGAGCTTGTGTTATGGGTACTAGACAACTGATAAACATACTTATATATTTCTAAATACATACATATTATAGATAAATTACACCCAGACACAGAACAAATGATCGTGCTCATCACACAAACATTTGTCCTGGGTGGGAATCGAACCCACGACCTCCGGCATAGCAGTTAGGGTCACTAACCACTAGACCAACAGGCCAGTCATTAACGAATGAAATAATCGTAATGAATGGTAAATGTATTTAGTACTATGCTAGTCATTGTTTCGCGTATGATGTATGTGCGAAATATCATGAATGGCATACCCCGGTCTGCAAAACAAACATTTAACGAAATTGATTACGATTATTTATGTATTCTTTATCGGATTAACAAAAGTAGTAGGTTTAAGCAAGGTTTAAGTTACATTGTATAAATCACTAGCAGCTCTCCGCCCGTGAAGCTCTAGTCTAGAATAACGATGCTGTTTTGGTGATATTGGGCGATCTAGATCTCGGTATCTATATGACCTAAGAATTCGGTATTTGGACACCATTAAACTTGGACTTATAATCTTTAAATCTGTACCAGCGAAAACACGATTGGATGAAAAAAAAAATTGGTTAAAAAAAAATACTAAAACAACTCGTTTTGCACTTATTTAGAGTTGGATCTCTGAAACCTTAAGGAATTTAGTGACGATTTTTGCATAATAGATAGGTAACTATATTATCTCAAATCGTGCACATTTTTTTTATTAATTTTCTACATGGTTTTCTCGTAATTAGCATTCCTGTGATTGGCGCTTACGTTATTTTATTCTAAGCGAGCGCACATTCTTTCTGTCTCACGTTTGGAACGCGGTAGTAATAGCGCTATCCTTTTCAATTTGTTCTTCAGTCTGCTGCGGCATCTGTCGCGAGACGGACCTATGTTTGGCGACATTACAGACAGCGGATTATTTTCTACGCAATTATTTTGAATTATTTTGTTTAGTGGTAGGCAATATAGGTACCTGTGGATGGGTTACCGCCCATTACTCGGAATGACGTATTGCACTCGTAGTTACGTTTTTTTTTGTGAAATGTTGTTCTGACATTCAGAAGTGCCTGTAATGGCTTAATTGAATTATAAAGGATTTGAGTTTGAGTTTGATACTTACCGTGTTTTCTCCATGCTTCGGAAAGCACGCTAAGCTGCGGTCCGGCTGTCATTTGTAGATCTATCGTCTCTTTAGAACATCCCAGACATGCTCAATTGGATTGAGGTCAGGACTTCGAGCTGGCCAATCTAAACGACGGATCCCAACTTCTTGCATGTACGCTTCCACGTCGCCAGAACGGTGCGGGCGAGCATTGTCGTCCATAAAAATGGAATCTTCCCCAAGTGCAGTCAATGCGGGTTGTGCATATGGAATTAGGACTTCCATTATGTACCGGTGTGCATTTAATGTTCCATTTTCTATGAGAACTAACTCCGTACGCCCCGTCGAATTAATTGCTGCCCAAAACATAACGGAGCCTCCGCCATAAGGAGTGATTTCTTCGAAACACACTTCCGCATAGCGTTCCCGTGGTCTTCGTAGCACTCGCCGGCGTCGGTCCTCTCCACACAAAGAGATTCTAGCTTCATCAGAAAAAAATACTTTATTCCAGTCCTCCAGAGTCCATGAAGCACAGTTTCGAGCAAACTGAAGTCGAGCAACACGGTGCTCACGGAGTAATTTAGGTCCCCGAGCCGGGCGGTAACTCCTGATATTGGCAGCCAAAAGCCTCCTCCTGACGGTCCACAAGCTAACTTCTACTCCTCTTACTTCTTCAAGGCTCTTCTTCAGGTCCACACTTGACGCCTTACGATTCCGCAAGGCCTGACTCACCAAAAAGCGGTCATCTCTTGGTTCTGTGCGTCGTTTTCTTCCCGAACCGGCAGTGCAAGTACGTAGCACTCGATTCGCTTCGATTCGATAAATCTGACAGTTATTCTCGATAAAATGAGCTTTTATCGAATCGAATCGATGTCGCAAGTACGTAAATAATATTTTGACGATCGGTAGAGAACTCTAAAATTTAAACGATTTTATCGAAAATGCAAGTACGAAACGACATTTTGACAGTTTGACATTCCGCCCACGATAAATCTTGTCGACGCGTGTTACGTACTTCCAAATTCGATAACAAGCTCGATAAAACTGACAACGATAACGATCTCGATGTCTTATCGATGCAAAGTTCGTACTTGCACTGCTTGTCTTCTTTTGACCGAACCGGTCTCTTGATACCGTTGCCAAGTCCTCTGGACAGTTGAACGACTCACATTTAGCCGCTGAGACACGTTAGTTTGCGAACAACCTTCTTCAAGTAGGGCTATAATTTTACCGGCCCTTATCGCTTTATCACTCATGTCAAAAATTGGTATTTAATGTAAAAAGAAAGATAAAATTGTTTAATTTGCAGAAAATATCCAAAAAGTTTTAAAATTTTTGTAATCAGTAATAAAATCGTTTCAGCAATTCGCGCCATTAGTAAAGCAATTTTACAATAATCTACAATAATCATTATTTTCCTTTTGTTAATTTCAAAATTTAAATTTGGAACGTACAGAATCATGCCAGGATTCTTCAAATAACATGCCAATACATCGTCAAATTAATAAAACCTCTTACTTGTCCTTCTTCATTGAAGTAGAGAAAAAAATATGAAGTGCCCGTTTTTTTTGCAAAATAGTTTAAATAAAGCACGCGCGACTGCAGCGCTACATCCGCGCTGCGGGTGTGCGGTTTTAAATCCGCGGTGGCAGCGCTGCAGCCGCGCTGCCACCGCGCGGCTCTTTGCGGCTAATTTGAAGGCGCAGTTAACCTCAAGATTGACCTGCGTGGCTGTTGTTCCTCAGCCACGAGCTCCTACTACTTCCATCCTTCTACAAAATACTTCTGCCCATTTAATTGTTATTTTTCTTGTTTCAGCATGGACTCTTCACATGCATTCACAAATACTACACCATAGACGAGTGGAAGAAATTCGCCACGGACCATCCAGCATGCTTAGAACACATGGGTAAGTAGACCTACATCATGAGCAAGGCTATGTCCTGATGGAGGCCAGGAATCGATCTATCTATGTATATATAAAAGGCAAAGCTGATTGACTGAGGTCACACAGGTTTAAACCGTAGAGCTATAGAAACTTAAAATTTCGCACACGAAGTCCTCTTATCACGTAGGCATCCACTAAGGAAGGATTTTTTTAATTTGACCCCCAAGAGGGTGAAATAGGAGATGAAAGTGAGTGTGGAAAATCGTCATTTTTGATATTTCCGACATCCACGCGGGCAAAGCCGCGGGCAAAAGCTAGTCATCAATACAAGGCGTAAGCAGAACATTCACCTAGCCTTCCAACCAAGCATTTGTCAAACTAAGTAACTTTAAGAACTCTCAAAAAATATTGCTGGGAAACGATCTTTTTTCCTGTTAAAAAGCATTGAATAGTACAGGGGTATTTAAAGTACAAAAAAAGTAAAATATAAACAAAACATTGAACAGCTCAAATAATTTCTATTGTTTTTGTCTAGCTGCCAGTTCAGGCACAGCTGAAGCAGACTTCGATCGTCTGGCAGAGATCCTGAACAACGTGAAAGACCTGAAGTTCATATGTCTGGACGTTGCCAACGGCTACTCTCAGCATTTCGTGGAGTATGTCCGGAAAGTCCGGGCTACCTTCCCCACACACACCATTATTGTAAGTACAATTTGTTCATAATCATCATCATTTCAACCGAAATACGTTCACTGCTGGACATAGGCCTCCTCCCAATGTCGCCACATTGACTGGTCCCTTGCGACTCGCATCTAGCGGATCCCCGCAACCTTCACCAGGTCATCGGTCCACCTAGTCACATAGTGGGTGGCCTTCCAACGCAGCGTCTTTCGGTTCGCGGTCGCCACTCCAGAACTTACAATTCAACTTTACAATTTATTTTACTCAAACTCAAAGCATTAAGCTCAAGTCACAGTCTTAAGACATAATAACTTGGGAAAGTACTGTAGTTACCCATTCCAAAGCGTGTAATTAATCTATATGGAGTAAAATGGACAAGAAACTCCAATTAACTCCATCCATGTACTTACTGACTCCTTTTAGCCTATACTCCATGATTCCGTCCCGCTGCAACGCAATTACTCGTACTTCCCTTTCTCCGTTCCGTTCCTGGTTCCTGATTATTTTGAGCTTTAACTGCTTGCTGCTGTCTCGCGGTCGCAAGCGTGACTAGGACTACTGAGCTTGACGGTTCTTGGTTCGATTCTCGGTTCGAGCAAAAAGTGTTTTAGGGTTTTTCATTAGGAATTTCTCAGTCACAGCTCGGAGTTTGGAATTTGGCGGATTGGTACTCCAGTGTCTCGGAAAGCACTGGTCTTGCGCCTGATTTTTCTTCAGTCCTGTAGGGTTACCGTTCTATCGGACTCTTATGGGCCTACTACACGCACGCACTTCCCCACAGTTTTGCCTGCGGGATTACACGGTGCACACAGTACATCGCGCGTGTGGTTTGTAATGGTAATACAGTTTTACCAACCATACGCGCGATGTACTGTGAAGTGTGAACGAAAACTGTGGGGAAGTGCGTGCGTGTAGTAGGCCCATTAGAGTGAGTTCTTTCGTTTTCTAATAAATCGCAATGTTTTCTTTTCAGGCAGGCAATGTAGTTACTGGTGAGATGGTGGAGGAGCTCATTTTGTCTGGAGCAGATATTATCAAGGTGCGTTTTTTTTTCATAATAAATATAGGTAATATTGACGGCACGGTTGGCGCAGTGGCTGAGCGATTGGACTGCTGCGCTGCGTGTCGCGGGTTCGATCCCCGCACGGAACAAATATTTGTATGGCCTACAGATAGTTGTTTCGGGTCTGGGTGTATTTGTGCATGTGAGTTTATATGTTTGTGAACGCACCCACGATGCAGGAGAAATTCCTAGTGTGGGCCAACGTTTTTAAAAAAATATTTTTAATATTTTTATCTGGATCTAAATCTAATAGGATCTGGTGGCCTGATGGCTTCCGAGAGATGGAGCTACAAACCTTGTATTGCTCTGTCATCTTACCACACTGGAATACGATTAAAACAATCCAGCTTTAAGACATCATTGGTAACCGCACTGGTCATCAGCAGGGCTATTGCGTATCTTTTAAAATGGCTATCATAATGGTGTCCATCGATTAACTATAGTCATGGTTTGGTATACTAAAATAACCATTTGACAGTTAATTGATAGACACTATGATAGCCACTGACATTTAAAAAGACACGCAATAGCCCTGCTGATTTGTGCAGTAATGTTTAAGAAAGGACAGGACAACTCATATCCTTTCTTAACATTATAAAAATATTAGATTTCCGCGCCTAAGTATGTTAGGTGTTTGGGTGTGAGCATGTCAAATAAAGACGTCGCTGAATAACGAGCCCATTGAACCGTGGAGGGATCGCCACGAGTGGAAAACGCCCGATTTACCCACTTGGGAGTTATGGGGGCAGGCAAATAATACCCTTTCAGTCTGATGACGCACGGTTATCTTGTTGACCTTTTAGGCACGTGTAACAATCGACACATCTATTTTCGCCTCTTTTTGAAACTTGTTTTAACTGCAAAGTTCTAAAAAGAGGCCAAATCTAGAAGCTTCTTTTCCGCACAATACTTCGAATGATTATCTTCGGGGTAGTTGTATAACACACGTACTATTGCGAGTCGATTCATTTTGAAAGTCCAACAACATTAATTTATTCCGAGTAAAGTTAGGACCCAGTAATATTGATGACAATAATATCCGTGGTGCTAGGCAACTGGGCTTATTCCAGTTGTATACGTCCCTGTGTGCCTATTGGCCTTGTTCTGTTCTGTCTCCTGCTGATATGGAGGGAAGTGGAAATTATGTCTTTGGGATTCAAGACTCTTAAATCGTTTTTCTAGGACTTCGTCGAGCTTCAATGTCTCGACGCTTTTCTGGTGATCGCCACTGATGATTCTGGTTTACAGGAGATACAGTGGTTTGGGAATAGTGTTGCGGGCTTGTCAACAAACAAACTTAATATAACTTAACATAACATCATATTCTAATGTTATATCCTGATGTTATTTCTTTCAGTGCACAACCCTAAGCTATAGAATATGATCTGTCTTATTTTTCTTCTTGCCCTCTTGCAGGTCGGTATAGGCCCCGGTTCGGTATGCACAACACGCATCAAGACAGGTGTCGGTTACCCACAACTGTCAGCTGTCATCGAGTGCGCAGACGCCGCTCACGGCCTCAAGGGACATATCATATCGGTAAATACTGGAATTAAACTTCTACAAATAGATCTAAATAACAATGAAAAATGAGCAGCGGTAGCCCAATGGTGGCAGGCCCGACTTACGAACTGTACAGTAAACCGTGGGTTCGAACCCAGGCAGGCGCATTACTTTGTGTAACTTATTTCATCACCGCTGCTCTCAAGACGGTGAAGGAAAACATCTTGAGGAAACGGCGTGTGGCATAGCTACCAACACGCACTAGGCTCGCGTGGTGGATTATAGCCCATCCATCTCCAAGAGAGGAGGCCTTTTTTTGTTTTGGTGGGCACTGGACACTCTCCCCGCTCTTGGGCAGAGCGAAGGGGAGACTGTCAGACTTCTACTGACTAAAAACCAAACCCATGTTCCTTCTTCGCCCTTGTGTCGGAGCCGCGTTATCCTTTCGATAATCCACAGCCCCGACGGGCAAAGGGGAGGCCTGAGTCACTGCAGTGGGAACAAGAAGACAAATTCTACGCATATTATTACTGGCTAGCTGACCCACGCAAGTTTGTCTGCGTTACATTATAATATAGCTTATGTTATTATACTTTTCTCGATGTTTTAAATTCCAACCAGTAGTTCCTGTGATTAGCGTAACCGCATTATAGTCATTAGAGTAACCTCCTTGAATTTGACAAGGACATCTTTACCAAAAATTGCAAAGTAATTAAAAAACCCTTTTCCTCTCAAGGACGGTGGTTGCACATGCCCTGGTGATGTAGCAAAAGCATTTGGTGCCGGCGCTGACTTCGTGATGGCTGGCGGTATGTTCGCGGGCCACGACCAGTGCGGGGGCGACGTGGTCACCAATGCTGATGGCCGAAAGGTCAAACTGTTCTACGGCATGTCTTCGTCCACTGCGATGCAGAAACATTCCGGTGGCATGGCGGAGTATAGGTCTTCTGAAGGTGAGTTTAAGGATTTAATAGGCATGGATGTCCTGGCTGTGTAATGCTGGGTTGTGAAAAAGATGGACGAAAAACGATAGCATATAGCGAGAATGATAATGTTGAGATAGATGTATGGACTGACAAGAATAAATAAAGTCAAGTCGAGGGCACGGTTTGCGAAATGGCTGAGCGATTGTCGAGGGTTCGATCCTCGTACGGAATAAATATTTGTACAGCATACAGATTGTTGTTTCGGGTCTGGGTATTTGTAAATGTTTGTAAACGCATCCACAGGAGATTTTTTTTTATTTTTAAATAAGGAGGTAATGAGTATATTACAGGAAGTTTAAAATGGCGCCAATTACAGAAAAAAAAAATCGTATAACTTGGTATGGACATGTAATGTAAAGGGATGAAACGAATGTGACTAAAAAACTAATGGATATGAATGCTGATGGATGGATTCGGAGATGGAGGTCAAAGAAATGCATCATGATCAGAAGGTCTAAGTAGCAAAATGTCCAACAGCGCAAAATGTCCATGATGCAAAGAAATGATGGATGGATTGTATGAGGGAAAATGTGAAAGAGAACGGAGTTAGAGATGCTTTGACAGGAGAGAAAGGAAGAAGAAGACATGCTGCGCCGACTCCAAATAAATTGAAAATGGTGATGTGCTAATCTCTAAGTCTGCCTTCCCACTGTTTTCAGGTAAAACGGTAGAGGTAGAATACCGAGGCGACGTAGGAGTCACAGTCAAAGACATCCTCGGAGGCCTACGCTCCGCCTGCACCTACGTAGGAGCTGCCCATCTTAGGGAACTACCCCGGAGAGCCACCTTCATCAGGTGCTGCAGACAAGTCAACGACAGCTTCTCTTAAGTAGACAAATTGATAACAGATCTTTATAATGATAGACAGCGTAGCTATTCACAAAAAATCAAACCGAAACTGAATCGAATATTTCGTATGTCTATCTCGCTCGCTCTCGTTATGCCAAAAAAGGATAGATATATTCGATACGGTTTCGATTCGAATGTCTGTGAATAGCTATGAAAAATCATGCTATGATATTCGGAATGTGATATCCGATTGTGATAGCCAGATCTTTGTAGAATAGTGAGTTTTGTGGGATAGTATAATTTACTCATATACCTAGTAAAATGTTACTGAATAGTATAATTTTACTGTTATAGTAAAATCTTTCTGGAGAGTAGAATTTTACTATTATAGTAAAGTCTTACTGGAGAGTATAATTTTACTATTATAGTAAAGTTTTACTTGAGAGTAGAATTTTACTGTAATAGTAGGTAATTATGTTAAGTTATGTGGAGTGTAATGTGACGTGAAATGTGTTGATGTAATCTTAGGTCTGAAGGACAGTGGCAGAAAGTTACGTAAAAATAGTATTGCTTTTGTCAATAATTTCTTTAGGAGGCCTTGTATTGGTAGTTGCTTTCTTCGAGGCCCGCCTAAAGTTGGTGAGATAGAACATTATAAAAAAATAATACTTTTTCAATGTCTTACACGGAGGCTTATAAGAGGCCCACTTAATGTCAATGTCACTGTCCTTTGGATCTTATTTTCTTATGATCTACGCCCACAGATATAGATATACCTACTTTGACGTCAAAAGCACTTTTTAATTACTATACAGACAAGTTACGATACAAAATAGACTACGTTTTTGTTCTTGCTCGTTATGTATAAAATACTTAAGGTTGATGTTCCAGGGTAGCCCGCGAAATTCAATTTTTTTTTAAGTTTTTTGCAATTTGCAGGCCAGTGATAGGTTGTATGTTGATGAACATTTGGTTCGCTGCTGTAAGACATATGTAGTTACAGAATTATAATCATCAAAATCATTAATACAACTACAACCCTCCGAGCTCATAAAGGTGCAAATTGCAAATTGCAAATTGCAAAAAACTTAAGAAAATTTGAATTTCGCGGGCTGGTTGGAGGATTCACCTTAAGCAAGGCACGCGAAGTGGCACTCAAAGTAGGTGCTCTTGCGTTATCGAGGTGCCTCTATATCTATGGCTACGCCACTTTTTGAAGCAGTTAACTTCTTATTTAAATAAAGTTAGATAATCCAATGTTATGTCATTTTTACTATTAAGTACTCTTCTCTGCCAGCTTACTTAAGATCTGTTTGAATGTGAGTCAACGCACATAAAAAGCACTGCAACGGATCAGCATCACCTCATCTCGAGCGACTCGAGCCGTGTGGCTTCCTTCAGTAAAGCTATACAGGGATCAAGGGCCATCCCTCCGCAGAGAGAGATTTGATTCGACCCCCTCACCCCACTAACGGGGTGTCCTGTGCGAGCGACGAATACGACGCAACGCGACGCGACACGACGAATGCGACGAACGCGATCAAATCAACGGCATACCCTCAAAACAAGTACGCGTTACGTCACGTATCGCCGCAGACTGCCATGTAGGCCGCAAGCAGGGTATGTTATTGAGCTGATCGCGTTTGTCGCGTTCGCAGGGTCGCGTCGTCGTCGCTCATGCAGGACACCCTGTAAAAGCCTCCTAACCTAACCTAACTGGCATGTTTCTAAATAAATCCCCTAAGTCTAAATTTGGATGGTTAAAGAGGTAAGGTGATGCTGAACCGGCGCTTGTACTGTCGCACAATTTACTCATAAAATATGTAAGTGAAGGAGTTTTGTGAAGAGACACATTCATTTAACTTAAGTACTAATGATTCAAAGATACTTTTTATGCCTCATGATGAACCTTTAGTGTGTTAATCACCATCAAATTGCCTTTTAAATCGCTGAAAATCATGCTAGATAAACAAAAAAGTTTTTTATAAATATTTGTCGACCACAGTTACCTCATGTTCAGCAAGACTGATGTGAGATTACCATTAAACTTACATTTTTACTACAGTTCGTTGCTTTAGTAGTGTTGCACGATTATCGATATTAGCTATCGGTATATGTAATATATACTTATCGGTTATCCGCCACAAGTTGTTACTGCGAATCTCACCAATGAAACAAAAACGTGTTGAGTACGTCCAAACGCGTTCAAAAACTGCCAGTGTCATTGTTTTTTTTTAAATATTGGCAGCTCTTGATAGCGGTTATTAAGAGTTAAGAGTAGCCCGCGTAATTGAAATTGTCTAAAAACTTGAATCTCACGGGCTACTCTGGCGTTCCACCTCCACCATAAAATAGTATGTTAAGGCCACCTGGCCATCGGTTGTATGTATGATAGTTTTACAAAAATCGTGCAAAACTACACTCGATCTAATCAAATTTTAATAATAAATAGCTAAATCAAAATCAATTTCGCTGGTGCTAATAATAATCTCTTAGATAGAAAACACGAACAAAATAAATAGCTTGTGAATAGAAATAATAGTCCAATATTAGATAATTATACATGTAATACGGCTGCTGGCAAAGATCTTGACAGGGACAATTGTACAGCCTGTACCCAGCCTTACTTGACCCCTCTTCTTACACCCCCTCCCACCCACCCTCTTCTTTATACGAGGGGTCAGACATTGCTGGTCGCTGACTGTACACACGCCAGTACATTACCTGTCAAAATTTCGCAATCAACCTTGAACCTAAACCTTTAGCGATAAAGTTGGAAATCTATTAAAGAAAATTTGACAGATAGATTATGTGCTAGTTAGTGTCTGTATATGCAACGATGACGAATCTGATGAATCGGCAATCCGACAGGACGATAGATAGTTCAGGCGCAGGATTAACAAGGTACAGGGGCGTCCATTAATTCCGTCTGTCGATTTTTCGGGTCCCACCTTGGTGAATATTTATAAATGTGTAGGTTTTAGCCATATTTTAGTTGAGAAACAGGATAACTTAAAAAAAACTCAGTTTTCTCGTTTAAACGCAATTTTACGCTGTTTCTAGCGGGAAAAAAAATACGTGAGATTTGCCGAGACCCCCTCTTTCCAACGTGAGATTGAGCGAGATTCGGCTCGACCGCTGCCCCCCTTTAAATGCCTCACGTTATTACTGGACGCCCCCATAATTGTATAACACAATTGTATTCGGTCTATGGCTCGCGTTGGGCATTCGAAAGTGATTGCGAGATAACTTGCCATGGTATTGAAATTAACTATTAAAGCTAGAAAATAAAATACATTTTAAGTAAAATTCTGCAAATAATTAAACCTGTTTTGGTGCCTTCAAAGAAATATCTAGAAAAAATTAATAAAACCGTTTCCGTAAAGATTATAATCATAAGCTTTTTTAAATGTAAAAAGTACGTTATTGTATTAATTCTATAATTAAAAATGAATGCCTGTAAATGCCTATTTATTCTCAATTCTACATTTTGAGGCACAATTTTAATGGCTTTCTCGGCCTTCGCACAATTTTAATCTAATTGAAAACTATCTAATGCCTGTTTTCACTAAGACTAGACACTTAAATGAATACCTAACTAAAATTATAATTTAGGTTCTGATTTGGAAATCCATTGGAATTTCAACGCTTGGCTCAAAGAGTTTAAATTCCAACATTGTAATATTATACAGGGTGAATGGGACAATGAAGCATCGCTTACACGTCATCAGTAGGTACATCATTTGAACCGCCCAATTTTATTTTTAAGTCAGAAAACATCCCTATTCTACCACGAACCTGTCACAATTAATTTTATCGGTACTTAATTCTAAACTTATTGCACAAAGTTTAAAATCGAATAAAAATTTTGGAGAGTGTTATTATTTTTTAACGATTATTTAATTTGATTGATGTGTTTATAAGACGATGAACTGTGTTTGGAGCGTTCTATATTATAGTTATTGTACATAGTTTGAAGTTTTATTTTCTTTTACCTTTTTTAGAAAACATGCTATTTTTACCCGACTACGGCAAAGCCAAAAGGAAGGGTAATGATTTTGGCAGTCTATGTATGTATGTTCCACCGGCACCGTAGCGCCTAAACCACTGAACGAATTTTAATAAATGAGGTGTCAATAGATTCGTAAGAGGGTCATACTCAGAAAAAGTGTACATTTGGTGTCTTTTCTTGTCCCGCAACTTCATATTTACGTAAATATTTAGTATTAAGATATATTTTCTTTTATTCCCCCTTTTTGTTATATTAGTCTAATGCTACGATGATTTCTCTGGTATTTTCAATTAAATTTTCACTGTAAGATTATATTTTTTGATTGTCAAAACATTGATAAAAATATCGCCATACATTTTTTTGGTGTCCCAATGACGATTACACATTTTCAGAGATGAATTGTTACGAATTTTCATCGCTTTTTAAAACATTGACTGTGGTTATATTATTCTTGATGAATCAAGTAACTAAATAAGACCAATTTTATCCGTAAATCATATACAGAAGGATTTATTTTAATTAAACAAATGTTGTCCCAAAATTATGAAGTTTCGTTACTCAGGGTTAGTAACGCGTGATAAAATTTGAAACGCAATGACTTAAGGTGGTATAAATAGTTTTTTTCTAATCTGGCAACGTTATTACTTACGTCAAAATCACTGTCACGGCAGCCATCTAGTTTTCGCCGCAGTCGTGAAGTCAAGACGTTTAGCAAGTGAAAATTTACAAAAAATACCTCAGGGTGATAAACGACTATTATTTTGGTAAGTTTAATGTTTTTTGTTTACTTACCATGTTTTCCTCATATCTTTTGTATTATCTAAAAGAATACACTCAGTGCTTGCGTGGTAAAACCGTGGTTTACGTAAAAACATTTTTAGAGGTTATGATTTCTCAGATTTTATTATAATTTTCGTTATATTGCGTAAAATTGCGTTACGTTACGAAACTGAGAAATTGTTAAGCTTAGTTCACAAAAACCAAAAGTGCGTATCTATATACCTGTGTATTAATACACAGGTATAGTTGCCGACAGGTTTTTTAATGGAATTTAATTAAATAATTACCAATGTTTATGATAGTTTTATTTTTATTAATCTAACTAAGACTGATAAGCCAAATATAATCATGTGTTTTATTCGCCCAATCCATGTGCACCACACCTTATGACATCAGTTTCGTGACGGAGATTCTCAGTATCGTTACCTATCAGTTTAGTTACAAATTCAAAATGTACACTTTTTCTGAGTATGACCCAAGAATAGCCCGGGTGACATAGGCTATAATTATAAATTTTATAAATTCGTTTTATTATTAATCTTAATATTTTATTCGTAGTCGGGTTTTTTACCCTCTTGATTCGACTGCCTCGTTGGCCGAGTGGTCACAAGTGCGAGCAGACTGCTGAGCTTGAGGTCCTGGGTTCGATTCCCGACTCGGGCAAAATGATATTGAATTTTTCCATCAGGGGGTCTAAAATGGCCACTTTTGCAGATCATAATGTGAATTGCGTTTAAAAGCGTAAAATGGACCTTTCTTAATAAAAACTGCGTCTGTGACTATTTTACGAATGTTAACGCAATTCATATTATTTTCCTATTATGATGTATTTTACTAAATTGTTACAGACGCAGTTAGTATAATGAAAGGTCCATTTTATGCTTTTTAACGCAATTCATATTATGATCTGCCAAAGTGGCCGTTTTAGACCCCCAGAAATCTCTCAGTAGCCACCACAGAGTTTGGAATAGTGCCCGGTTGATGGCAATAATAGGCTCGACAACTATGACATGGGACTAACTTACGTAATGTGGGTGTACTATTAGGTACACCCCTGCCTAACCCTTTGGGAATTACAGGCGTGATGTTATGTTTTGTGAGAGATGGCCTGCGTCTTAGTAGTAGGTAGGAATCCTTAACGAAGCCCAAAGGCTCTTGATCTCCCCGTCAATACGATATTTTTTGATATGCTCCGTTTAATACTGATTTAGAATTGTTCCCAATGAGTCACACTGTAACGTGTGACAGTGTGACTTGTTGAGATTTTTTTTGAATAAAAATCCCAACCAGTCACATGTGCTACTCGATAGGACAACTTTTTATCGTATTTTCCCGACGGGTCACACTGGGACCCGTCTGTCCGACTGGTTGAGATTTTTATTCTCAATTTTTCCTAACAAGTCACACTGTGACATATTACAGTGTGACTCATACCCTAAATACTGTTTTTATTACGAGTGTACCAAAAATAGTTAGTAATTTTTCAAAGGAAAGAAGTAAGAAAAGTCTGTTAACATTGTTTTTTTTTTCAACAGCTTTTACAAATACAAAATCGTTACTCAACATTTCTTTGTCGTACAAACCGCGTTACCAGTGTCCATACAATAACAAAAATTACAGCCCACCATATACGTCTGCCCTTTCGGACAGCTGTAACCTCTTTGAGAGAACGGAATTAATTCCATTACTAAGGCCTTATCCTCTGCAGGAGGGCCCTTTTTAATATTAGCTTTCAATTCTGCTCTAAAACCCTTTAAAAATCTATTTTTCTTCTTCAAAAAATCATCTTTTCTTTCGTGGCATATCTTTGAAGTACACGCCACGGTTTTGCCGTCGGCTAAGCAATTACACTCATTACAATCTTGTTGGTAAACGTGTAATGGCTCACAGTATCCATGCATTGAAGAAAGCGTGCGAGGTACTATGTTCTTTTCTGTGCAAGTATCGTCTACAGTACAATACTCTCGCTTTACGCCCTTATCTAGAACGCAGTGGCAGATCATACAGTTGAGTTGATACGATGTCCCTTCAACGCAGGACGTATCAATGCTAAAATTACTAGACTTACAAGTGTTCGTCGTACATCCAAGGTATTTGACTCCATCATCCACAATACAATGACATGTATTACAATTCTTTTTGAACTTAGTATTTGGCACACAGTTCTGCTCGTTTTCAATCTTAGCTACACGTGCGTATTTAATCTTTGGTAAAGAGATATATGTGTAAGATTTCAAGCAATTTTTCACAGTACAATACATTGTTTCTTTTTTGTCGCAGTGGCACAAATTGCAGTCTTTCTTGAAGACGCTGCCAGGTTTTTTTGAGTGGCACTCCGACGTGTATCCACTGTGGCCAGGTAACACCTTGTGATAAGCTTGGTCAGTGCAGTTGTTACAAAGGAGACGGTTATTTCTGAGACACAGGCATGTATGGCAGCCTAATTTGTATGCTTTGTTCGCAGTACACGTGGCATAAATTTCTTCAGCAGTATCTCTCGAGTGAGTTCGTTTGGGTTTGATATTATCATCTTCACATATTTTGTTAGTGCATAGTTTTGGGTCTATTTGTCCGGAAGCGGGACAGAAGCAGACGTTGCAGCCGAATAGGTAGAGTTTTGTGGCACTACAGCTTATGTTTTCTATGGGTTGTTTGTGTTCTGTCGTTTCAACGGAGTGGAGGATTTGAAAGATGTCCCGGCAGACCGGGTTGGGCCACTTGCCGTCTTCGTTGCATACACAGAGGAGATCGTCCTTGTGGTAGTGCACTCCTGGCTCGCAGGCTCCGTCATTTGAGCGCCATACGCCGCGCCCTTCCATACCTACATCCATCTCGAAGATTCCATCTAAAAAATAGTTGTTGATAAACTATGTGATGTAAGGTTTAATACCATTTATTACCGGTTATTATTTGGTAAAAGTTAACAGATTAATCCGACACAACTGGATAAAGTTGAACGTGCTTTCCATATATATATAATATATAAGGTCCCATTAAAATAGGTGGACAAATTTTAACACAGCGTTCAGTAGGTCTAACCAAACATATCTAAACAAAAAAAAAACATTGATTATACAGTTTTTTTTTTACTTAAACTAATAAATTGCCGGCACTCTAGAACAAATTCATCCTCTATGAGTAGGTACTTAAATGCGTTTTTCTTATATATTTTTTTACCATCGTTCTTATTTTGGTGGTGTGAATGATTTCTGAAATTTTGTCCACCTATTTTAATGGGACCTTATATATCTCGAAAACCTACCAACTTCCAAACTCCTGATTACTACCAAAAAACGCAATAACACCTTGAATTCAGGACTTTACCTTCAGCAGTTGAACTTGCTGCCACGCGACTAATGTGGCAATTAGTTCACAGTACTCAAAATCAAAATATTTTATTTCAAATTGGCACACATGGGCATCCGTGCACCTATTTGTTAACGTTTTACGTTTTCGAGAATCTCCATGGTTTACAGTAAATAAATTACCATTAAAGTGACCGAACATGTCCACTTCTTTGCAAACTCGCGCATCGCAAGTATACGTACTCTTCGGACCACAACGGCACCAATTGCAGTCGTTCAGCGCAATCATGTTTTTAGAGCAACGTTCACTCCAGATTTTTGCGGGGACCGCTGAAACAGATCAAATTATTACATTCTTTTAGGAACGCGGGCGATGTAACTGGTCTCGAGAAACCAGTGCGTCAATTGTTTAGGCCTATACAGGATAGCGCCAACAATAAGACAGACAGACATTTTATTTCAGCAATAGTCCGTATAATATTCATTTCCTCCAGTACTTTAGTCGTAGGACATCATTCTTTATTTTCATCATTTTCTACAATAATTATTTGTTTGTTTCTGTTTTTAATTTCGGTGTTAGGATTTATTTGACATTTTATTATTATAGCTAGCTCGTATTGTCTCACTGCTGAGCAAAAGCCCCCTCCCTCTTTTTTTTTCAACTGTCACGATACTGTACAACTTCTTTTTTTCTTTTTCTTCTTCTTTATCTTTCCAATTTTCAAAGAAGACACTAGTTTACTTAATCCAGTTTTTTTTGGTGTTAATTTTTATTTTGTTTTTGTTTGAACTTGTACTACCAGTGTTTTCATTTATTGTCGTATTGTCGGCGCTCCCCTGTATATCTGTGTATATGGCATACTCTGAGTATCTTCAATAATTTGTTTGCTGTCTCAAAACGCGAGTTACTTGAGTGTTTAACTCGTGCCCAAGAATTTAAAATGGGTCTAACTCTTAACGGACCCAGGGAGTAAAAATTTGGCATAACTATAACAGAAGGTGGTACAGTGCCTTGGGTACTGTACCACCTCTCCTCCTGTCCTCTTGTCCTATCTATAGGACTCTGAAATGCGACTAGGGTTAACAAGTCAAATATTCAGTCCTGAAAAGTCCTGTTAAAACTAAGGCAAGCAAAAGGTTCAGAAATTATAATTTATTATTATCGTAGTGAATTTAGATGCTTAGTTTAAAAAAGAATTATTCTATGGAGAGTTAATATACTTACGTTTTTCAAAATTTAACATCAGTACTAATGGTGCATTAAAAAACAATATTAATAACGTTCCGAACTTCATCTTTGCTTCAATCATTCGATTTTCGACAGAAGCATTCCTCAAAGAAATGATTGTTACAAGTTTCGATGACTAGGTATGGAATTCCATAATAATTGGTTTCTATTTTATGAGCAACCACGATATTTCTAATGTAAGAATTTTAAATTGGTTTTTAGATATAAAATCGTAGCCTCCAACTTGGTTCTTTCTTTCTTTCCATAATGATTTTTATTTTTTTGACTCCACTGAGACTGAACGCGATCAGCACATGTAAACCGCGTTCAAAAGCTGTCTTTTGCTGTCAAAAGTTGACTTTTTTGAAGAATGCGGTTAAAAAATAGTTGTCGACGTAATTGAATGTAGTGAATGTACGCTCATAGCAGCTTAGAAGAATGACCGTCTTCTTAATAATTGGCAATTAACCTAAGTTGCATTTGACTCACAGCGTTATATTTTTTAGATTTATTATTTCCTAATTCGACGAGCTCGTAACTAAAGAATAACAATAACAGCCATAGCAATAACAGTCTTCAGGTTAAGTCGCTCTTGTCTAGGTTAAAACATTGTGAGGAATCCGTCATGTACCAAAATTTCACCAACATCTACCAACCCGCAATGGGTCTGTAATCCCCAAAGGGTTAGGCAGGGGTGTACTTAAGTACACCCCCATAAAAAACAACACAAAACCAAATTATTTAAGATTTATTCTTCTCGGAACATTTATCGGTAGTACACAATAATTTACCATTTTTTAAGCAAAAGCACATGTTGCACGCATTCACAGCCGTAGCACCAGGCGTACATGAAGTTGTATTTGATAAGGAAATCATGGATTTTCCTTTCATATTATGGACCTTTTTAAATGCTCTGGGTACATCGATATTTAACGTACGCAGTTTCTCCTTCACAATATTTTTGTTGGTATGGATCCGAAGAGCTGGTTTTGTTGTAGGTTTCTCATCATACTTAATAGGTATTTCTACACTCGACTCACTCGACTCGTCGTCGTCATCTTCTAATGTATTAACACTGAGATCTTCAATATCGATATGTTTGAGATTTTCTAAAGTTATATCTTCACTTTCAAGTGTCGCGTCGGTATCTTCGCTTGGGATCTCTGTACTCCTAAACGTAGTGTCTGTTGTAGGGGTGAGTCCTTGCTGTTTTTTTTCTTTTTCATCATAATAATGTTCGTTAGATGTAATATTTTTGCTTTTATTTACGGGATTCAAACTAATTTCCATGACATGTTTCTCAGGAGCATTCAAAGTAGATTTTGTTAACGGTTGCTTTCTCTTTTCTGTTTCTTCGGACGTATTTTTTACGTCTGGCCTCGCCCTTAACGTTTTGAAGTTATCAGGTATGAGTTCAATAGCTTCCTTTATCAAGTCTTGACCACATATGTTTAATTTGTAGGAGCCTAGATCCAGATTATTGCTGTAATAGTTACCAGTATTACATACAAGTTTGTTTTGGTTGACACAGAAACAGAATTGGCATGGGGCTAAGGAGTACCAGTATTTTTCTTCGCATGTGCTGTAGACAGTATTGGCGGAGGTGGACCTGCGGTGGACCTCGCCATCACAAGCGTTTCTTGTGCATCGCTCGTTGAGGATTTCGCCGTCGGGCCCACATCTGCATACATTGCAATCTATGGGAATGTATGTGTTCGGTTCGCATTTATATGTGATAACCTTTTTAGGAGGTAACGATTGAAATTTATCGTGGCAGCTCTTGTGCGGCCATCTCCCGTCCTTCGTGCAGATGCAAGTTATTAAGTTTTGTACGTAAAGCTGGTTTGGGAAACATAGAGGTTTGGTCTCTTCGAGTTCTTTATGGCCTGTAATTGAAAATAAGATGAGAAGCGGAGAAAATGCTAAATTACATACACTGGTATCTTTACTTAAGTTAAAGTTATATTTTAATTAATTACTTTTGCAACCATTTTTAGGCAATAGATAACAATTTGAACGGAGCAAGAACCGTTAAAGATACTAAGCTAAGAATTCAAACTTTTGCCAGTTCAAATTCGTTCCATCGTCGACATCATCTCTGCCCTTAGGGCAAGATTGAAGTCAAGAGCAAGCCCATTTATAATAAAAAAAAAAAAAAAATCAAACATTACTTAACTATAGAATAAAAATCGTAGGTATCTGAAGTTATTATAACTTTTACTTCCGTACTTACTTGATGGGCTACTGCAGTTTAAGTGTCTGCATTCAAACACGGCCTTCGAAGTACACAAACATGTGTTGCATTCATTTTCCACCACATCTCCAACGTGACAAGACTTTACAGGGTGCTGCAGATAATCTACAAAAATACGGTATATCCTGTATAAAAGCGTGGTACGTTACAACGTTGACAGACAACCATTCTTCGTCTTCTTCTTTTATCTTTTTTGTGCTAAATTAACCACCTATTCATTTTGTGTAAGTAATTTTGGATTGTATTGCATTTTTATTTTGTTTTTTTTTGTTAGTCCGTTCGCATGTCTTACATTATATCCAGTAATACAAGGTAACCTATAATTGGCCATAGAAACTGTAACAAGCATATTTTGTTAATGTATCGCTGTTGGTTACCTAAATAAATAAAATAAAATAAAAATAGGAAACTCAAAGAGGAAGATCAAAGAAACAATGGACGGACTGTGTAAAGGATGACATAATGACAAGAAATAATAGATATCTGATGAGATTATTAGTAATAGAGAAGTATGGAAGACAAGGAGCAGCGGCGGCCCAGTGGTGGCGGCCCCGACTTACGAAAAGTAGGTCGTGGGTTCGAACCCAGGCAGGCACATTACTTTGTGTAAATTATTTTCATCACCGCTGCTCTCAAAACGGTGAAGGAAAACATCGTGAGGAAACCGGCATGTCTTAGAACCAAAAAATTCGAAGACATATGTGACATCTAGTAATCCGCCCTGGGCCCGCGTGGTGGATTATAGCCCATTCCCTCTCAAAAAGAGAGGAGGCCTGTGTCCCAGCAGTGGGAACATTAATAGGCTGTTGATGATGATGATGATGATGGAAGACAAAATGACATGCTTCGCCCGTGCGCCGACCCCAAATTAATTGGGATAATGGCAAAAGAATGATGATGACCTAAGTTACTAATATACACTTACCTACCGTCGATTTTACTCTACCGACAATAGAAAGATACAATATAAAAGTAAATAGCAGCCACATTCTACGATCCCTATAGATTTAATGATTTAGTCAACTTCAGTGCAAATTGGACCAGTCGACCGATTTTATTAGAGATTTTATTATGATTGTGAGATGATTGCACTAGTTATAGCCAGAATTTGGAATACGACTTAATTTTTGGGTTATCAGACCATGGTTACTGAGAATTTTCGATTAGTGGATGCAAAGGCAAAGCTCGTCGCTATAATAACAGCCGCTCGGGTCGATATACAGGTTAAGCCGTGTTTGCCTGGGTTGGTCCGTGGATGGGTGACAACCCTTTACATGCCGATTTTCCTCCGTGCCTCAAATCAAATCACTTTTATTTGTTAAACACAGGTAAAAATACAGATCTTGAGTTTGGTGAACAGAACGCTATGTTATGCCAGTAGACGTACAAATATGGTGTGCATCTAGCTCAAATATTACGAATTTACATTAAAAGTTGTTTGAAAATCATGCACAATTACATCGAAAGCACGTTAAGCTGTTGGTCCTATATAGCTGACACATATAGATCCTTGCCAGAAGTCATAGGTAGTCAGTGACCCAAAAGTCTGACAACCATGGCAGTCTTACCAAGGGGTATCGGATTACCCAGTGTTAAATGGGTAGTGGAGATCGGATCGGCAGTCACGCACGTCCATGTAAAATACAGGTATTCAGCTGCATCCAGTTAGACTGGAAGCCGACCCCAACATAGTTGAGAAAGGGCTAGGCATATGATGATAGTGGATGCAAAAACTCAAGCATCGCGTAGTGTTCGTGTCCGCAATTCCACGTCCAAAGCTCGTCTTATGCGTAGCCGTCTTCTTTGATTTTTTTTAAAGGATTTTCTTTCACCGTTCCATTAATTTCTGTAACATCAATTTTACCGGTCAATTTTATTCGAGGTCAAAGGTCACAAAAACGTATTTTTCGCGATTTTCAGCAAAACGGTAAGTTTTATCATAAACTTAGCTAAGACAAGATTATAGATCACATAATAATCTATAAAAATGTTCAAACTCTTTTATTTCTAAGGGCCACCGTTTTTGAGATATAACAATTTTAAAAGTTGAAACAGTTGTACCTAATCGTCATAATATGTACTATTACTTCCACCACGTATACAAACTACGTGCTTATATTACATGTGATCTATAATTTTGTCTCAGCTAATCTATACTAATATTATAAAGCTGAAGAGTTTGTTTGTTTGTTTGTTTGTTTGAACGCGATAAACTCTGGAACTACTGGTTGGATTTGAAAAATTCTTTTTATGTTGGATAGTTCATTTATCGAGGAAGGTTATAGGCTATATAACATCACGCTGCTACCAATAGGAGCGGAGCATAAATGAGAAATGTTGCAAAAACGGGAAAAGAAAATTCCTTTCTGAGAGCTTCCGTTGCGTGCGCTGCGAAAACGGTTTAAGTTACGAGAATATCATGTATGAAGTAATTATTCGTCTTTAAAAGTTCTAAAAAAAAAACCGCGACAGCATCTGTCTATCTTTTAAGATTGACTCACTGTAACCATTTTTTATTATTAAAATGTTAGGTTAAAAAGAATTATTTTTTGCGAAGCTTATTTAACCCATATGGTATTAATCTATATCTAAATAAATGTGATCGTTAGAACGGAAATTTAATATAGAATATTTGTGCTCTTTACTCTATACAGTTTAAACAAATATCTTAGAAGATATCATCGCAATGTAAAAATACCCGCGCGGAAAAATAATTACGCGGGTTGCGTCGCAATGTAGGTACGGGGGATTCTGGCTGGCCTCCGGGAAATTCAAATTCAAAATATTTACTGCATCATAATGTTTACAAGTACAGAGTGTTATAGTATATTTAACAGTAAGAGATAGATTTTATAGTAATTCACACTTTAATATAATCTAAGCTAATCTAAACCATCTAAACTATTGTAATAAAGAGGAAAGATAAGATTTTTTGTTTGTTACGATTTAGCTTAATTAATGTCGGATAGTCGATATATCGAGAAAGGTTATAGCTATATTTATGTGACGCAGACGAAGTTGCGCGGGTCAGCTAGTTTTATGATAAAACTTACCTTTTTGTTTTGCTGAAAATCGCGAAAAACCCGTTTTTGTGACCTTTTACCTCGAATAACTTTTTTCCAAGCGTCTGATCGATTGGGACTTTTTACATTTCATTTATAATGGTGTTATGAACAATCGTACCAATTTTCAGCCGAGCGCGAATTAATGTAACCTTACCCCTATTTTTTGGTCTAATTTGACCGGACTACATCCCGACGTTAATAAATAAAACCACAATCATTAATTTATAAGTTTTTATTTTAAATTAAAAAGTTAGAAGTTTCTCAACTTGTAAACATTTTGAATGCAACAGGTTCGTCTCCGGCTTCAATAAAAGTGGGGGTAGCATCAGTACAAGCATCACTATCACTTTTATAACAGTGTTCCTCCACGAGAATCCCCCCTGGCTCACATTCACAAATGAAACATTCATCGGTCAGATTCCCTGGTTTCTCACACTTGTACATCGTGTGGTTGTGTGGTACCTTCAGTTGAATCGGGTGTTGAATTTCCGTCACGTTCGCCTTTGTCTCGTTTTCTGTTGAGAGTAATTTCTTATTTATTAGGTGTTTTTTTACAGTACCTATACCTATCCGTCTATGTCCTGTCGATAGCAATGAGCTATGGCAATAGGGGACTTAAAGTTGGAATTTGTTTTAAATAGAATTTAATGATGATGAATGAAATTGAAAGATGTCGGATGTTTTCGTACGAGTTTCTTCGGGTTTGTTAGAAGGTTGATAAGTTTAGGTTTAAGGATGACTATGAAAATTTCACAGTTTCGGATAGCAAGGTTTAAGTTTTTTTTTTTTTTTTTTGTTAGGTAAGTATGTCTAATACACGACGTATTGATGTTACTGTTTTGTTAAAGAAACAAAGAACATCACAAATTGAGTCGTGATCACTCATCTGCAATGTTATCGTTGGTTACAGCGGGTGGGATCCTCAACTTCAACAACCAAAACATCAAAAATCAAATATCAACACCATATAATAACAGTTTAATTTTACAATGAACCAGAATATCATTAGCTTAAAACATATCGTTTTGATGTTTTGGTTGTTGAAGTTGAGGATCCCACCCGGTTACAGCAGTCTTAATTAACATTAAAAAAAAAATCTCCTCAACGCTATCAACCGGTAACGTAAACAAAAAAACTGGCGAAATAGCACATCACATTGATAGTGTAGGTATAAAATCAAATATAACTTACCTATTCTTTTGCCCATTGGAAAGTAGCTGTAATTCGGGTAGGCTTGCTCGCAGTATTGTTCAGGTGGCATGGGACGGCAAAAGTTATTAATGTTCCCCACTAAAGGGCACACGCAAATACGGCACCTAAAATAGTTAATTGTTCTATTATACTTCGCAAGATTAGAAGTAGTATTCTAGTTGAGAGTGAAACAACACTAGACCCAAAGGTAAGCGTGTATGCGTTAAACAGACGAGCAGCACATATTGACAACATCGCCAATTTCAGCAGTCAACAGAGGCAACAGCTATTTTCGACAAAAGCAACTGCTTCTAGAAACTTAATGGCCAAGTCAAGACGAGATCAAAAATTAACTAAGATTAACTAAATCTGCAATCTTCAAGGCAGCAATAGTTACTCTGTAACCGCAAATCTTTACTGATCATTATTCATACACAAACTCATGCAGAAGCAGAAACCACAGAACGCCACCTCCTACTATCCTTACATACTCTTTTTGCATCTTCCACGTTCATACATCTGGTTATCCACGTACGCTGGCCGGTTGTGAGTACTATGCAGCTGACCTATCTGAAGAACCTCACGAATAAGGTCCGTGTTTGTTCTTCCAGGGCTAATACCTTTTGCCAAAGCAAACCATCAAAGTATTTTTTTTTATTTGTAGTCTTCTTTTATTATTATAATGTTCCTCTATATTTAAATTACCTTATAATATACTGAGATCCAGGAGTACAAATCTCTCGTTCGGGTTTGCGAGTGAGATTGTAAGTATGACAGGATCTTCTTGTATCGCTGACGGTTTGGTTCAAAAATTCATCAGCTCCTCTATCCGTTCCAATAAGATCACGTAGTTCATCTGGTATTTCATCAGTACTACGGTCATCATTGCTACCAACATCTTTTTCAAATATTTCTTCACTATACACTGTTGCCACTTTTGTCTATAATACAGATAAAACTATAACCATCATATGAAGTTGTCGTGCAGACAAACACGAAGAAGGTCCTACTAGACAATGGGACAAAAGCGATGGCAAGCGATTTTGGTCTGTCATGTCGACTTGCCTTGCTCATCAGCTATCCTGTTGCTGTGATAAAGCTTCTAGAACATATTATAAGGTGTAGGTAGGTGTAGGTAGGTGGTAGGTAAGTAGTAGGTAGGTAGGTGTAGGTAGGTAGGTAGTAGGTAGGTAGGTAGGTGTAGGTAGGTAGGTAGTAGGTAGGTGTAGGTAGGTAGGTAGTAGGTAGGTGTAGGTAGGTAGTAGGTAGGTGTATGTATTTAGGCTTCCGTACCTCCAAAGGGAAAAAAACGTAACCCTTACAGGATCACTCGTGGTTCTGTCTGTCTATCCGACCATTCCCGGGGAGAAAATTTTAGTTTCGGAGATAAGGGGTTCTTATCTCCGAAACTATGTGAGCCTAATTTTTCGAACAAAAAAATCGAAAATAAGTTCAACACTTAAAAGATTACAGGAAAACTTATAAGAAGTCTACGGTGCTAACTTGGAAATCGGTGCTAATAAAGAAATCGTGTTGCGCCGACCCCAAATATAATCAGACGTGGCAGGAAGATGGCGATGATACATAATACATACGGACACACATCGTAAAATGCAATTATTGACATAGAATAATTTAATAATATTATTAGTATACCCTGAGATCCCTCCCCGTCAGTCAAAATTTTCAGGGAATTTAAAAACAAAGGTGGGAGGGTTTGCGTCAGTTTGCGTAAAGCTTTTACCACACTTATAAAATAGATCATTACATAACTACACTAAATACAAACTAAACCCGACCTTCATATCCTCCACAGAGTCCATCATGCTTTTCTTTTCTGAATCATTTTCGGTCCTACTCTTATTATTATCGCATAAAATAGGGGCACACGACGCATACTCTTTAAGCCCCATTTCTGGACACACGCAGAGTTTACAACCAGATTCAAATTCTTCACCAGGAAAGCAGACTTCCAATTTCCTTACCGTATCCTCCTCGACTTGGTTACCTAACAAGGTTTGAGATAGTTTGAAGATCTTCTTCCACGGTGTGTCTTTTTCAGAACAGGTTCGGTTCGTGCAAGCTTTATCATTTTTGTCACCGTTTGGAGGGCATACACAGATCTTGCAGTCCTCACTGAACAACTCGCCAGCAGTACATAAGCCGGTCCGCAGAAAATTACTCTCGCATTGGTTCTTTGTACATTTGTCCAAGTTTTTGATACCGTCTGTCGAGCAGTAGCAAATGTTGCAGTCAACTGTGTAGTAGGCGGAAGGCTCACAAGCAAACTCGTTGCCAATATGTATGGTTTGCCCGCTGCAAGTGTTGTTCGTACATGCACTTTCCTTTACCAGCCCACTTGCACTGCATATACAAAAATTGCATTTGACCTTCGCAATG
This sequence comes from Diarsia mendica, assembly GCA_949316265.1. NCBI lineage: Eukaryota > Metazoa > Arthropoda > Insecta > Lepidoptera > Noctuidae > Diarsia > Diarsia mendica. The sequence continues at coordinate 6,390,027 of OX438898.1, forward strand.
GATCCAGGTACACATGTATCTATTGATTCTGGACTTGTATATTTAGGTGTAATGCGATCCTTATGAGACTCTAGAATCGTTTTTTTAGCTTCACAGTCATCGAAAGTGCACCATTTCTCTTCCACTTTTCCTTCTCTAGTACAGTAGCAAGTATTACAACCAAATTCAATGAAAGTATTGGGTTCACAAGTTACGTTAAAGTCAATATTAACGTTGGTTTTATCAGTTATAAATCTTTGAGTTTTCCTTGGTCCGAAATGATCTGTGACGGTTGTACAAAGCTTGAAATTTGTATCACCGTTATCTGGACACAGGCAGTATCTTCCTTGCTCAGTGAAAACTGAGCTAGGCTCGCACGATTCACTGCTGAGTAACTCTTTGATAACACTTCTTTCAATCTGACTGATAGTTTCCTTCAACACTCGTTCTAACATAATAAGCTTGTTCTGTAACGAACAAACTCTGGTGCAATATTTTTCTACAGTAAAACCATTACGTGGACAGAAACATTCCATGCACATAGGCACCAGCTCTCCAGGACTACACATGCTTTTAACTGAATCGTAATTGAAGTTTTTAACTTTTAAACATTCTTGTTCTAAACAACTACTTTCGTTGACCGCTCCTTGAGAACTACATTCACAGTAAAAACATTTCAGCTTCGTGAATTTATTCGGTGTGCATGCGGTCGTAATATTCCTCAAAATAACTAAAGACTTGAGTGGATTCCGCTGATTATAACAATTTGATTTGGTCCCCATATCTTCGTCAAGTACACCATTCTTGGGGCAGCGATACACGTTACAACCTGCTCTGTAAAATGTTCCAGCAATACATCTCTTTGCTGATTGAGGTGCTGTATGGCATGTTTCCACACATTTACTTTGGACGAATATCCCGTCGTCTGAACATAAGCAGTGAAGACAGCTAAATAAGTACATGACCTTCGGTATGCAGACGCTCTGCGCAAGCGATTCCAAGGATAAATTGGGACCTTTGAGGGAACAGGACGAGTCAGTAGCGCAGCGAGCTTCGGACATCATCCCGGATGCGGGGCATACGCAAAGGCTGCAGTTCAGATAATAAGACCTAAAAGGAGTGCACCATAGTTCGGTTCCAACTTCTTGTTTGGTAACATTTTTCTTCGGGTTTTCTTCAGCGCATTCTGTGTTGGTACACATGAGTTTCCCGTTGTCTTGGCATATGCACTGGCTGCACTCTTCCCAAATGACCTGGCCCGGCACGCAAGTTTGTCGGTGCCCTATCATCTGACACGCGGCCTCGCTCCAACGGCCCATACTGTTGCAATAGCATAGCCGGCCATTCAGTAAGAACTGGGTGTTTGGGACACACGTGCCTGTAGAAATAAATAAAAATGTAGCATATTCTGGGGACTTGGGGAGGTCTATTTCCAAATTTAATGTAAGTAAAAATCTAGCTAAACTTATCGCCAAAATAGATTGTGGAAAATATTTATTTATATGACTAATCTATTTCAGTAAACTTTTCAATGTGAACCGAGAATAAATAATTGGAAAATAGAACAATAGAAGAAAAGGAACATCTGAGGAACGAATCATCATCAGTAAAAATGAGTAAAAAGGTTTAATACTTACGGAATATGGTTTCCCCAAAGGGTATTGTCGTTAGCAAGGTTACAAATGTTACAGATATAAACATATTATAATGAAAATGACTATTTTTGTTCCCTGCACACTAATAAAATAAAAATTAATACAACTCCTTAATTAAATAACTTAATCTTTTAGGTTCATTAACTTTGGTATTTCTAGAAAATTATTTGAAATGGCAAGCTCGTAAAACGCAACGGCTGTTTTATGATATTTGATTAAATCGAAAGTTAATTAGTTTTTGGCTTTAAAAGATTTATGTAACTGCAGGTTTTATTAGAGGCTTTAATTTGCTGATTTCTTCGTAGTATTTTTTGATACTTGTATTTTTTGTAACACCCCGATTCGATTTCTGATGTTTACCTTGTTTACAGTTTGAGCCGCCTCAGATCATTAGTAGGAAAAATTCTTCGAGTACCTACATCATTTTTTTTTTGCCTGTTTTTATTTAGAACTAGCTGTTATGCATGCCGCGACCATCGAATGCGAGAAATTATTAAAAAAAAAAACTTCCCTTTTTGAATAGGATTTTGCTAGCAACTTCAAGGCTTTCATTTTATTTCACGGAACTCTGATTATTCTAAAATTAAAACTTTAGTTACTCCTTTGAACATCAGCAGCATCATTTTAATTTTACACACAAATAGTTCAATTTTATTTATTTGTATAGATAGGAATGAAAATCTCCGGGAGTACAGGCCTGATGTTATGAAAATGAGTTCTTTACTAACGACTTAGCATGAATTGAGACTTGCTATGCTCCCGTCATCGGGGCTGCGGGTTATTCGAAAGAGATACCGCGGCCTCGGCATAAGGGCTAAGAAGGAACATGGGTGGTTTTTAGTCAGTAGAAGTCTGAAACGTTATTTGATGATTTCCCACCCCAAAAAAAAAACCTGATACGCTAGTGATACCATTACCGACGATAAAATCAAAATCAAATCAAAATCAAAATTCATTTATTCAAACTAGGCTGATAATCAGCACTTTTCGAAGGTCAAAATTTACTTTACTTTACTACAGTGAAACTTGGCCAACTGGGACCTGGATAAGTGAGAAATCTCTATAACTGGAACTCATACTGCCCCAGTATGAGTTCCCATGAGACAGATTTGGATATCTGAGACACATTTAAGGCGGAGATTTCTGCAAACGTTCAAAAAGGTGGTTTTTTAAAGCAGTGTATCTCATAAACCGTAAATAATTTTGACAAACAAAAAAAATATGACATTTTCAAGACCTTTTCGCATACCGTGATGGAATTCAAAACATAATTAAACATACTTTAATGCACGAAAAAAATCTTCAAACATACCTCTTAACAAATTTTAAAAGCTGTTTATCTCTTCATTAACAAATATAATTATAATTTAAAATACACCATAAAATTTCAAATGCCAAACTGCATCCAGTGATGGATTGTTTTTTATTAAATAGTTAATTTCTAATTTTATACGATTTTATTTGCACTTTTAATTAAAACATGCTCTTGCTGGCAGTGTATCGCTGATCACTCTCACGCACGGGTAGACGCTATTGCTAAGCTCCTCCCACTCGCTCAAGGTCGTTGGCGTATATCTAGGCCTTAAGAGCATAGACGGGCTGCGTATAATATACGTATATATAACTATTGCCGTCGCGCTGCGCTCTAGCAACCGGGCGGTATCAATATGTGAGTGCGATAGAGACAACTGCAGCTCAGAACGATTGTACCTATAAAAAACCTTGACCGATCGACGTTTCGTATTCTCCTGTTTTCTCCTCGAAACCTAAGCCAATTAAATTATATTTGGTATCAAAATTTAAAGGAAGAATAGATCTATGCCCCTATTACTTGTTTTTATTTTAAAAACTTTTCAATTTTCTTTGGTAGTCATCTGATTACGTAGGTAAAAATGGGGTATTTTTTTAGGTTTTTGGTAAGTCATATTTATTTTTGTAATAAATTTTTTGAAAAAAAAAAAAATGACAGGGGCATGCCTTCAATAGACCTGGATTTTTATAAATAAAAACGATTACTCTAGAGGCATTATCCAGGAAGAGAATAGGGGAATACATTTGTATGGAAAAATGCAGCCCGTCTATGCTCTTAACCAGGTTTCACGTAAGATAACGTTTTTAAGAATTAAATAAATAAATAAATAAATAAATAATATTCCACAACTATCACACAACGCCATCTAGTCCCAAGCTAAGCAGAGCTTGTGTTATGGGTACTAGACAACTGATAAACATACTTATATATTTCTAAATACATACATATTATAGATAAATTACACCCAGACACAGAACAAATGATCGTGCTCATCACACAAACATTTGTCCTGGGTGGGAATCGAACCCACGACCTCCGGCATAGCAGTTAGGGTCACTAACCACTAGACCAACAGGCCAGTCATCATCATCAAAGGAGATGTTCCAGAAATGTATGGAGCCTGGGCCAGCACCATGTACAATTTATGTAAATATCGCTATAAAATACAGTAATCGTTTTTTATTATTAATTTCTTTTAATTTCACTTCATTGTCATGTTCCTTTAAATTATCTCGGTCGAGGAAAGCAACACTGTAACCTAAAATTAAACATGGCGGACTCTAACAGCAGTATGCTATAAATGTCATTTTGACAATGACATTTCATTGACGTGTATCGTAAATCGTAATATCTGCGTTAAAAAAAAAACAATAAGAATTTCGAAAATCTTGGGCTTCGGTTTCAATGAAATAAGACTACAGGATATTCGGTCAGTGGGTCGTCTTAGGGGCCGACTGCGGCAGCGCGTCTTCTATCACCTATTCGAGCAGTTGGAGATTGGATATATCAGTGTCAAGAGGAGCAAGAAACGAAGACTTGAACGTTATTTTCTTTATCAACACTGTCCTGCTGCTTCATTCTTTAGTGTCATCAATATACCCCCTGATGACCCACTGACCTACTCTGGACTTCAATAATTCATAGGATACGAGTGAGCTGTGCAGTACTTGACAACTGCAGGTTATTGATAAAGTAGTTATATAGCTATTCTTAATAAACAGTATAATAAAGATTAGCCGGGAAGACCAACTAAGCACTTACAATTTTTCAAACAAGTTTTATGTTATTTTCTAGTATTATAGACATTGAGTATTGAGAAATGAGTCATGAGGTAGTATATAAATAAAACAACTTGTTGGAACTTATGATTTTATTAATCTTCTATATCATCCCTTATAAATATTCCATCCAGAAATGATGCTGGTGCTTCTCTGTTCTCTTGGTACCGAGCCCAACCCAAATACCACACAATGGTAATTATGTGAGCACAGCAACCCACTGTCCGTTTTCCGGAGATACAGCTACATTATTAGCTTATTATTTTTTCATCCCAACTTGATCCTTCGCTTGCCAGTAATATATATGTATAGTATGCCACGTGCCACGTGTGTTAGCCTTCGATGTAGTGATATTCTACACCATGCACACAAAGAGTTTTGGTGAAGGTTAGACGGGCCTGGAGTTAGCTGGTTATCCTCTTTCCTTGTAGCACGCTCCACATGTCTACGTGCTGCTACCCAACAAGCATAGCAAACCAGTCCTCCGTGGAATCTGAGTAAAACAAAGAAAACAATATATACTCTATTCACACAATTATTTCATTCCAAAAGTAGGTAATAAAAGTAGATTGTTGATGTTACCTCTCTTAGATTTATAGTTTGTGCTACTAACGTCTGTTCAGGTCGTTCAGGTATGGAGTGTCTGCGCGTTTGGGCAAGAGACTGTCGGCACCATATACATGCACTTGTATTCATATCAACAGCAGGAGCTTCCATGATTCCTTGTTGTTGCATTGTACGCCGAGTATGTATTCAACAAGCAAAACATAGTAAGCCCCCCACGGGTATCTAAAACAGAAAATATGGTTTATTTCCAAGGCCAAAAATTAAATTGTGACTGTCCTTTCATTCCTGGAACGATGTCTTGGATCATGAGTAATTAAGAAACATTTGCATTTGTGCCTGCCTTGCATGTATAAAAAGAAAATGACATCTATGACAGCCAGGTGCACCGTATGCACGCCAATGTCAGTAAACTGGAATCAGTATGAGTTAGAATCAGTTAGAATTCGGAACAAGGGAAAAAAACATTACGTAGAAATAGTGTAAGAACAAAAAAAATACTTAAATAAATGCACGGGACATACCTGAAAATGAACTTGTTATTGTAAAATAACACATGACGAAATCCAGAACCAAAATCCGGTTCACAGGCGAATCAGAAACCATATAACAAAGCCGAGGTCAACAGGGAAGCAATCAATCAATGTCCGTAGGTCCGTAGTAGTATACTGGGTCGTAAAACAAAAACAATCACTAAAAACTATGAAACACATATAATCCAAACTCAAAGCAAAGACAGACAACTGTCAAAGTCGTCAAACGTCATGTCAAACACAACTGTCATGGCGGGGTTATCTTATTAAAAATTTTTCAAATGATCATTATTGGGCGCCTGTACCCTTCTTCAAATGAATTTGTTAGTATTTTTATGAAATTCCCCTATTTTTTTCCTATTTATTCATGTATTGTACATAGTGGTGGCCCAAAATCAAACATCTCCTTTGTAAGACTTTTTGCTACTACCCAAAATATACCGTTCGATATTCAAAACTAGGGAAGAAGGAAATAGATCGCGTCTCCTTGTTTGAATTTTTATTCCACCTTAAATGTATTTCTCACAGCATAATAATATAACACATTTTACTGCGAAGGTTTATGGGTTTTTATGCGATTACTTATGGCCTGAAATATATACTTATTACATGTAACGTAATATTACAATTATTGTTGAAATAGGTAGGTAGATAAGCACTTTACATTGAGCATCAGTCTGTTTTAACTGACTAGGTACATTTATTTTTCCTACTCCTCTATTGTAGAACGTTGCGGTTTAAATGAAGATGTAGTGACAAAAATTGAAAAGAGTATGCTTAGGTGGTTTGGTCACGTAGAGAGGATGAGTGAAAGTAGATTAATGAAAGGTACAAAGGTACAAGGGCTATTTTACAAGGCAGATGTGAGTGGCAACGCCGGGAGGGGACGCCCTAGAAAGACATACTCTGACCTTATTGGTGATGTTCTTCAGAAAGGACAGGTGCATAGTACTCGCAACCGGTGTGCGTGTCATTGCAGACGTATGAATGTGGACGAGGCAAAATGAGTGTATGTAAGGATCGTAGCAGTAGCAGGTGGCGCTCTGTAGTTTCTGCCCATGGGAAAAGGGCGTGTGTTAGTGTGTGTGTGTGTATGTGTCTATTCATTCTTGATTAATTTCGTTGCGAGTTCCAAGACAGTTAGGTAAATTGTTTCTCTGGGATTTCGTCGAGCGTTATTGTCTCGGTGCTTTTCTAGTGGTCGGCACGTTTGATTCTGGCGCATAGTAGTTGGTTTGCGAATAGTAGGTAAAATGGAATGCCAGACACTTTTGTAGAAGAAGTACAAGACGTGACAAGAATATAAGTTTTTATATAATATACTTTTCCAGTAACATGAATGAAAATAAACAAAGAAAAAAAAATATTCATTTGATAAATGATGTGAACAAATTTTAATATTATATACAACGCTTATACGTACGTGGCGATGAGAACAGGCCAGATGGCATGACGTTAGTGCCTTGGAAGGTGGGCAGGCCTTTGGTGTGGGACTCAACCTGTGTCGACACTCTTGCGCCATCTCACGTTGCAAGCACGGCGGGCTCTGCTGCTGCAGCTGCTGAGATCCTCAAGCGGTGCAAATACTGTAAGTGACTGTAACCTCATTGGTAATTGCAGTTTTGACTTGTTTAGGGTCGAAACGCCTAGGTCATGAGGACCAAGAGCGCGTCTAATCGTTTGGTGACTATTATCAAAGTACTCAGTACTAACTCGGTTGTAGAGGTTAGATAGGCAGTCGCTCCATCTATCTTCTATCTATCTATATAAATAAAAAGAGAAGTCCTGACTGACTGACTCATCAACGCCCAGCCCAAACCCTTAGACCTAGAAAGCTGAAATTTTGCACAGAGGTTCCCTTTATAATGTAGACAAGGAATAAGGAAGGATTTTTCGAAATTCAACCCCTAAGGGACTCAAATAGGGGATGAAAGTTTGTATGGAAAATCGTCATTTTCACGCGGGCGAAGCCGCTGGCAAAAGCTAGTGTAAAATATTGGTATTCAGCTGCAACTAGTTCTAGACTGGAAGCTGACCCCAACATATGTAGTTGGGAAAAGGCTACTCAGATGATGAGTAAGTAATACTTATAAATCGAGGTTTGGCACTCAAATGGAATTGGGCAGGACATCTAGCAAGGTGTGGCGATGGTAGATAGAGTAAAGCTGTAACAGACTAGCGTCCAAGGAATTGAAAGACGTGTGAAGTGTTGTCGTCTGGCGAGATGGGTAGAGGACATTGCTTCCATAGCGAGAATATCCTGGATGAGGCTGGCAACCAAACAATTTAAAAAGATTAAAAGAATAACCTTTGTAGTTTCTTGCCGGTTCTTCTCCATAAGAATCGACCAATGCACGATCCGTGCCTATTTGTCGACTTTTTACAAGTGCCTATTTAGGCCTATGTGAAATAAAATATTTTGATTTTTGCACAAGAGCGTGGAGCATGGCACAAACAAAGTGAAGCCTATATATACCTAACAGTGGGTGATCGGTGAAGTCGGGCTGTGGATAATGGATGATGATGAATAGTTACAAAAAAACTTTTTAACAAAAAATAAAACCGACTTCAAAAAAAAAACACAAAAAAGTGAAAAATAAACTTTAGAAGAAAAACCAGTCTCTGAAGTCGGTGACTTTTGTTTGTTTGATTTAATTTTTTTGCCACCGACTTCAGAGACTGGTTTTTCTTCTAAAGTTTATTTTTCACTTTTTTGTGTTTTTTTTTTGAAGTCGGTTTTATTTTTTGTTAAAAAGTTTTTATTTTTCACTTTTTAGTGGTTCACATGTGGACAATGTAGTTTTTTTTTGAGTTTTGTTGATTTTTCAAAAACCGCTTGTCCAATTTCGAAAAAAAAATTATGGGACCATTTCGGAAGTATACCCTTTCCAACAAAGAAATAATTTTTCAAATCGGTTAGCAAGTGACGGAGTTATGCCCGAACAAACATAAAAAAAAAAAAAAAAAAAATACAAACATCCGAATTGAGAACCTCCTTCTTTTTTAGAAGTCGGTTAATTAAACACAACACTTTCGTGAATACATTTATTCATTGCTTCCCAAACCCTTGTTATTAATAATAAAATAATAATCATCGTTCCGTTATAGTAAGCCATGTGTCTATTGAGAAGGTAAACAGCAGTCGCTATCACAGCCCATGTGCCTTCAAATACTTTTGTTGTTCTTCCAGCTTTTTTGCTTGCTTGTAGTTGAGACAAGTCTTCTGAGTGCAGCGCAAGATCTGATCCTCACCGCAGTAGCATTTGTTGCAGTTGTCGCTGGGGATTGAGAGAAGATGATTGTCAGTCATTGGGTGTAGGAGTGGAGGCAGTGGTTACATAATGGTAGAATGCTACTTTGACTAACAATAGGTAAATCCACCAAAACCCACAGTACATTAATGGTTCTTTACTTTGAAATACAGCCTGTTCATGTCTTGAATCGTCATCTATCTTCATCATCTGCCTAGCCTTTTCCCAACTATATTGGGGTCGGCTTCCTGTCTAACCGGATGCAGCTGAATACCAGTATTTTACATGGAGCGACTGCATATCTGACCTCCACAACCCAGTTAATACTAGGTAATACGATACCCTTTGGTAAGACTGGATGTCAGAATTTCAGGTCACTGACTACCTGTAACGACTGCCAAAGATATGGCAGCCGGGACCAACAGCTTAACATGCTTTCCGAGGCACGGAGGAAACTCGGTATGTCGGGCGGTCACCCATCCACAGACCGACCTAGGCAAGCACAGCTTTACCTAAAGATCGACCCGAGTGGCAGTTCTTATTAAGCCACGAGCTCCTCGAATCGTCATCTATCTTGATATTCAATTTTTTTTTCTAATGAAAAACGACACACGGTTCATTTGTTTTGGTTCGTACGAGTGCACGATTAGGGAAAGAGCAATGACCTCTATTGCGATTTTAATTGGCGACAACTATAGGACTTCAGCGCTTCGTAGGCTATCAAGATTCGGCCCCGAATTCGGCGACGAGTATTTACTATAACGTAACGTATAACGTGCAGACGACCAGACATTGAGGATATTAAGAGGGCATTGCTTTCTTTTTTCTTCCTGAATAGTGCCTCTAGAATAATCTTTTTTTTTTCATAACATCAAGGTCTACTGAAATTTCTTCCGCAAAAGCTTTCAAAATATAATATAATATAATATAATATTCCACAACTATCACACAACGCCATCTAGTCCCAAGCTAAGCATAGCTTGTGTTATGGGGACTAGACAACTGATAAACATACTTATATATTTCTAAATACATACATATTATAGATAAATTACACCCAGACACAGAACAAATGATCGTGCTCATCACACAAACATTTGTCCTGGGTGGGAATCGAACCCACGACCTCCGGCATAGCAGTTAGGGTCACTAACCACTAGACCAACAGGCCAGTCTTGAAAAAGACACCAACTGCCGCACTCAGAGACGTTTATTGACTACTTACTTAGTAAAGAGTTTGACAGTTTAGTGAAGGTTTTGTATGTCAAATCGTTACGTTACTAAGTGAGTTATGGCCTTTACTTCGCAGACGGGATTACACGCTAGAGAAAACAAAACAGTTCAAGTGTTACCTATAAATATGATTAGCTAAACATTTCTCCACTGTGTAGTCGTAGGCCAGCGCGGCGCCATTCCTCGTGGAACTGGTCCTCATCACCAGCTCTTCTTCCGCCTCGCAGTCATCCACAGCTTCGCAGTGAGTGGTTCCATTGCAGGTGCACTTAACACATTTTGTTTGAATTATCTCATTCTCCACAAATTTCTGTTTGTTGCATGGTAAACCTGGTGGAAGTAGGTAATAAGAAAAGTATTGTGAGATCCTCATTCTATTGCCCTTTTTTCAAATAATTTGGAGTTAGCGCAGCGTGTCTTTTTCTTCCACACTTATCTGTTACTTGACATCTCATGAGACACCTTTATACCTACTTAAAACAGTCCATCCATCGTTGCTTTGGTCTTCTCCTACTATATGATGGGTATACCATCCACATAGTGAGATCCTCATAATACACAGATATGCCAAGCATTACGATCCGTTTGTAAACCAATCGTACCATTTTATAACTACCTAACTATGAAGGCATAAACACTAGTTATTTAGTTACTATTCAAACAGTTTACTATACAAAATAGACTACGTTTTTGATCTTTAAATGTCGAGAATGACCAACTTCCTAATCGCGAAAAATTCAACTTAAGTATATACATTTGGGTTTGATTGTATTGAAATTTTCGCTGGTTCAAGGGTAATTTTGCTGACAAAATGGTGATAATTATGTATGATAAAATTAAAAACGTTACAAACCAAAAGTCCTAAACCAAAGTTGTTGAGTTGAATAGGTATGACTTTTGGATTGTCACCACACGAGAGATTTCCAGTTCATAGTGAACTTACATTTCTTATTTTCTCTTACCAGATTTTTTCGCAGCTTGAGCCCTATGCATGTCATGATAACTGATGCATAACAGCTTATCACACAATAGATTTTTGAATTCATCGCAGACGCAGGCATTGCAATCGACCTTGTATGTGGTGCCTGGTTCGCAAGGCCAGGCGGCGTGAGGCAGTACTTCTAGACTATTGAACTCCTCGTCCTTGATTGGAGTTCGTATGTCCAATGCTCGCAGATCTTGCCTCACTGGGGGAGAAAAACAATCGTGATCACCATCACCAGCCTTTTTCTCAACTATATTGAGGTTGGCTTCTAGTCCAACTGGATGACCTCTACAACCCATTTATCTTGACCAGGGGCTAAGTGTTGCCATACAACGAGACAATGCCGCCAGTCTTTTGGGCATATTACCGGCTGACAGCGTTGAGGAGCAGTATTTCGATGCCTATTTAAAGTTTATTGTTAGTTTAGTTTATTTTATAGTTTTTAAATGTAATATGTATTCAATAGATAATAAAGTTTATTTTTACTAGGTAATCAGTGCGGATTGGTAGATGTCACATCTCTTCGATTTTTTTGGTTCTAAGCATTGAGCTATATGTACACATTATACCTCAATGGTTCTAAGACATACCGGTTTCCTCACGATGTTTTCCATCACCGTTTTGAGAATAGGTTTAGTTTTTTTTGGCTTCCATTGGGAACGGAATGCTCGTAGTTGAGTAGCGTGTTCGTCGTAGACCAAAAGCGGCTTATGATTTATGCCCAACTGTGAACTACAACGGGCTGAGTCTATATATTCGTGTCTCTTAATGTGGTTATATAAATAAGCCTGGTCTACCTCCGGTTGTGACAAAGAGAGAGTCCTATCAGACAATGAAAGTAAAGGTAAGTTTGCGCCCTCTGTGTGCCTCTGTGTGTCTCCTACGACCTACGTCATCTATGGATACTGAGACTGGCCGATAAGATCCAAATGGTCAGGTAGGAGAAGTATTTAAAAAATGTAAGGAAGACTAATAAAAGAATTTACAAAAGTGTTTTGACTTACTTATCGGTTCGTTCGTACAGGCATTTTCAGTGGAACATAATGGGCTTTTGTCAGCCGTACAATAACATCTCTGGCATCCCTCCTGGTAAATTCTCCCAGGCGTGCAAGGACCAGTCGGCAACTTTGGGTAACTTGGTTTTACCGGTTTTCGGGGTGCTTTCTCCTCTTTTCTCTGTCTCCCTTCCGTTTTAACCTTTTTCTTCTTTCCTACAGTATTATCTTCTCTGATGTTCGATCTTGAATGTATGCCCGGATCCTCCACAGTTAATACGTAGTCTTCTCGTTCTCGTGGTGGTGGTGGTGGATGAAAACATGCTGCCTTGGAGCATAGTAAATTGTTGTCGTGACCACAATAGCAAACGTTGCAGTCCATCCTATATTTTTTCCCGAAAGTGCATTTTTCTCCATCTCTTATTTCCGGGAGCTTCTCTCCACCTCTCGTCACATTAGCTGTTAGAAGTGGAAGATACTACTTTATTAGTGTTGTTAAGGTAGAATATACCCAAGGAAAAATGTTTTTTTTTTTTTTTGATCGTTAAAGGAAATATAAAAAAAAACTCGTGCGATTTTAGAAAAATTTGACCCAAGAATAATAAATAAAACAAACGGGGTGAGCTAAGTAAAACCATTTAAAAACAACTTAGTTAAATACTTACCTAAATATTACTTTGTTATAAGTATTGTAAAAGATTTACAAAGTGCCTTGTGGCATTAAGTCTGCCTAATACCACTATTGTATGTACATGAAGTTTTAATAAATAAATAAAATCATGTGTATTCAACATCACTTTTAAAACAGAGTTTTGAATCATTGTAATAAGATTTACTTTTAAACATCACTTCTTTTTACCCGACTACGGCAAAGCCAAAAGAGGGTTATGATTTTGACTAGCTATGTATGTATGTATGTGAGTATCTTCATCTGTTCCCTCATAGCTTCTAATCTACTTATCGGAACTCGACATAATATGAGGTATCGTTAGAACCGTCTTAATTTTCCGCTGAACATAGGCTACGTGCGTGACGTGTCACAAAAAGCGATTTGTCGCCCTCTACCGGACAAAAAGTAAGGCTTAAAAAATAAAAATTGCTCAAATTTAAAATCACGCCCTCTAGTGGACATAAAGTCAAGAGTAAAAAAAATGTTAAAATGTTAGGTACCAATCTAAACACTTTAATACCGTGTGACTACGGCTTTTCTTTTTGTTCTATCCTGAAAATCTTGTTTCATACTTTTTCAGCGTCGTTTTTTGTCGTAGTCGGGTTTTAGTTTTTTTACTTTTTTTTTGTTATTGAGAATTCTTGACAGCAAACCTAACGCGTAGTGACCTAAAAATAAATCTTATTACAAGTGCAAGTTTTTTTTATTTAAAGAAAAATGTTATCATAATTATACATACCTAATTATTTCAAATATTAGGTATATTTATTGAACGAATTAACGAAATATTCTTATAAGTCCCTACTACATTAGTACAGGACCTACCTCGATGATATCCTACTAGTACGAACTAGAATATACATCATCGAAAGAAATTGAAAGAAGAATTATTTAGGAGTAAGAAAGTTAAGAAAAAAATCGTTTTATAATCATAATAGTTTTTATTGTTTTGTCTTTCAAACAGCATAATAATGTGGAACTACATAGAACAGATTAGAAAAAATAGAGAACCACAAAAAAAAAACAATATACTTACATAAACTGGACTCAGCCCCCTTAAATAGAATTACAGTTGTTATAAATGAAACTAAGCTGATCAACATGTTTCAATTTTCTGATGAATCTACGTACACTTAGAAGTTAGAAAACCTAGAAGTAGCCATTCTTCCACGCTCAATAAATTTTTAGGCTTTTATTACCTCTACAAGGCAAAGAATTAAACAAATTAATAGCTAATTAATTAACAAAAGACTTGAGTTTTAGGGTTGCGTAACCGAATGGCAAAAAAACGAAACCCAAAGATTCGTCATGTCTGTCTGTCTGTCTGTCCGTATGTCACAGCCACTTTAGTCTGAAATTATAAGGATTACACAGTTGATACATAATTGGTAGGTGTGTTCTGTGGACCGCTTTGCGATGTTTATATAAAGATTACGACCCTCTTTTATTTTTTTATTTTTTCCCCTTAAAAGGAATTGAAATTAAAAAAAAAAACATCACACAACAGTTTATTATTACATATTACAGTGAAACCTGGTTATCCAGGTCACACTTAACCAAGTTTCACTGTATATTATTAACTAGCTGACCCGTGCCCACTTCGTTGGGCATAATTAGTCGAAAGTGAGCTAATTACGTTTCGAAAAATTCAATTTCGGGGACGTCCGCTGCGTAAGGAGCCGACCACGCGACTGAGCCGCGCGGGTACCTACCTCTCAGATCAGATGTAAAAGGCCACGCCTCTTTCTCCCGAAGCGAGCACGAACGCGAACCGAATTAAACCCGAAACCATCCCGCGCCCTCCGGTGCTTTGGCTTTTTCTCCGATTCACTTTGCAAAACGGACTACCACGTAAAAGCCTTTTTATTTTTCGGTTTTTTATATAACCTATGACACTCAGCAATAATGTGGCTTTCTATTGGTGAAAGAACTTTTGAAATCGGTTCAGTAGATCCCGAGATTACCCCTTACAATTTAACAAATATGAGCATTATTTTGACAACCTTCTTCGAGATAAATCGAAATTGCTGTACTGGCCAGATACATGCGACCAGCGGCCGGCAAAAGTTGTATGAAAATCCATATCTGTCGTGTTTAGCGGCCAAATAAATTACATACTAAACTCATATCTGTCGTGTTATTTAAAAATGGAACGATCTTTTACTCTGAACCATAGCAACCAAGGAGGTGACTTATTAAAGGTTTTATTTAAATTTCGAATTGGCTGAACTCTTCAACGAGTGAAAAATTATTGTTGTTTATGTGATTTTGAAAAGTAAATTGTATTTAATTTCCTCGCATTATTTGAGAAAAGTACTATACAAGCCTTGGCCACAACTAGGCATTGATGGACTTACGTATGTGTGCCTCGGCTTCGCCTCGGCCCACATTTACACGTTCGTCCATCAATGCCTCTGTTGCTGGCCGCTGCAGTAATGTACTATTACGTGCAAAAAAAAGTCAAAAATAAAATGTGCTTTTAATTATAATATTTGATTGTGATTTGTAAAAGCGTGGGACTTGTTCGTGTAGGTATTTGTTTACAAGAAAGTCTTTCTTGCTCCAGCGCCCCACGCTTTTACAATCAAATATTATAATTAAAAGCACATTTTATTTTTGACTTTTTTTGCACGTAAAAGCGTGTTTATTAGTGTTTTTTAAACTACATTTTTTTTATTACTTAAATGATGTTTATTTAGCAAATAGGTTTTTACAAACACTTTTAACAAGTCACTTTTTAAAACTGTATAGGGCCGGTGTTTCGTACCTGACTAACTCAGAGGTCTTAGTCTCTTTTAAGGTTCAGACATAATCTTGGTATACACACATGATGACCATGCAGATTAGTGTCTGTGATGGTCTTTAGAAGAAAGTACCACACAGATTTGAGTGGACCCGTCCAGTCAGTGCAAGCATTTGTCAGTTATCGTGGAGCTCGACTTGTAACTCAAGGAGCTCAACGTAACGACAAACAATACCAAAGAAAGGACAATGCTTGGTTGCTATGGAAGGCTTCGTAAAGGGTTCATTTACACCCTGTATGCCACACCCCCTCTCTTGCCCGTCGTTCACAACTAACTTGACTTAAGACTTGACTTGACGTACTAGTTGGATAAAATCTTATTCATCGATTCGAGAAGATAATTAAATAGGAATACATAGGTAATTTACATAGGCATTTTCTTTTTATTATTTAATTTTCTATTTATTAATTAAAGAAATATATCTACCGGCTTAGACAAGGCAGAGGTAACAAAACTAAAATAAAACACAAAAATAAAATTTACTCGTTTATTCGTTTCGTGATTATCTTTAACTCAAAATTACTTAAGTTTTAATTACGTATCGTCTAATACATGATGGTACGTACTTTCTAAGTTAAGCCACGTATTACAGTCCGTTCACAGTGATTTTATCTCCGCTTTTGCATAACAATTTTCTGCTAGCTTTAAGGTTGCTGTTTGGTTACCAGACAGAGGTACAAGAACTGTGAAAGGTTGTACTATTAATTCACTAATTACTAAACATTCGAGCGATACTATTTGTCGCCGAGCGAATAGCCAGGGTTGGGCATTACAAAATCGACTAACATATAAAAAAGTGACAAAATTATTGATTGATTGTTCCTCCTCAGTTTTTCAACTAAGTTTCTACGTAGATGCCATTATTATGTTTACAAAGATAAGTAAATTAGGAAACGAGACTAATTAAGTAAATGCCATAGATATATAATTATATTATAAATAGAAAAGTTTGTATTTGAGTTCTTTTTATAATAATAGTGAAACCGTATGTAAATTAAAATTCGATTGCTGCATAGATGAAGGCTCATTCATTGAGAACGGCACTACCAAATCAGCTGTAAGATATTAAAATTTGTTTGTTGTGTTCGTAATAGTCAGGACTGTTTTTGTGTTTCTAGATGTAGTTCTCAATGTCTCACGTGTAACGTCATCATTAAAAAATATAAAAGTGCAGGTCAACGATCTGGCTACAGGCTCGGCCCACTCAACATAACAGCTTAAACAATGAAAAATGACATGAAAAATAAAGCACTTACACACGAAAATCGTATGTCAACCAACTAAGTTGAAAATGTCGATGAGAACGGATCACACACATATCAAAATTAAAATAGGCTCTTCATACAAATTACTAAATAAGTTAGTTCACAAAAACGTAAACTATATAGGTACAATGCACCGGAAACGAATAGTTTTAAAACATACTTTTATTAAATAGCAAAACATATGATTCATCGACTTTTCAATTTAAAAGCGGCTACACTCAAGGAACTAAAAGTACACGGCGCGGCGGCGTTCAACAGTTGTCAGTGTCAATATTCCATTACAATTATAATCTAATCGCGTACAGTTTTGTTTGTAATATTCGCCCTTAGTCGATTTTCATAATAAGTGTAACGTGTACAGTCAGACTGTAGTTTTTAATCGAGTGAACCGTCAAATAGTCCATTTTACAAAGTATATTCGAAGTATAGTCAATAAATCTCAAACTATTCAATTTTCACTAAAGTTTTCTGCAGGCATTGTACAATTAAAATGAAATAGTAACAACTCGTTCATTCATATTACATACTAAGTAAAATTAGTCACAAAATACTTAAAAAAACACACAAAACATTGAAATTATACTAAAGCACACAATTTACTCGATTACAAATCGATTTAAAATGTCAATTTGATCGACTGCGTAGCTGCTGTTAAAAGGAACAAACTTATCTTGCAATGACACTAAATGAGGAGAGAAAAAGAACTTCATTCAGAAAAAAAAACTTTAAAGTTTATACGAGTGAATGGCACTGGCCCGGACTGGCCCCCTTTTCTAATACTTGGAGCACACTCGTACAGAAGCAAAACTGATAATGTTTGTAAAACTGTAACTATTCACTGGTGTACCGTAACATTATGGATTTAAAATTATTAAGTTAAATGCATATCATGATTAGATATTAATAGCGATAGCGGTAGAAATTCCTAAAACCATAAATATTGAAAATGAGATAGCATGAATTTTTCGTGTGCATGTCAAGATAAGAAAATTTGTGCGATTAAATATCGGATGTTAGGTCTTGGTCGCAAAAACGCAGTGTGCAAAAGACGCTCCTCCCGTCTGCAGAACAGGTGCAGTCGTTGCAGTCACGTCTAAATTGTTCTCCGGGGTTGCAGCGGAAACCCTGATCCGATTCTGAGCAAAAAATAATTTAATTTATAAACTTACATGGTTACTAACATTATAATTAATATTGAAAACGAGTCGAGTTGTGAGTGACAGTGGTAGCGGTATTGAGTGCAAAAAACGAACAAGAAAGAGGCCAGCAAAAACTTTAGTTTATCCGTAATTATGGCACTTAAAACAGCGCCGAAATATAGGAAACTTAAAACAAATAGTAAACATGGTAAATATCCCGTTTTCAGTGTTCATTTAAAAAAAAAAACTAATATATTACAATATTAGATATTGGGTATAATAAATAATAATCTCTAATTTTATATATAAACGAGCTTTCTATAGTGTAATAAATAAGATTTTAGACCTAAATAATTCAAAAGGGTTAAAGAAATAACCTTTTTACAAGTTTGCAAGACCAGTCAAAAAGCCAATTACTGGTTACTCATGTAAAATATTGATACAATAACTGCTTCATCTGGTAAGACCGGAAGATTTGACTTCTGCTAGGTAGGAAGACGCTAGGCATAATTATAATGTCTTATGCTAAGGTAGGTTAGTACTTCATACAACTCTTACCTACCAGGTGCTTTCTCCGTTTCAACTTTATTGTCCTTGCATCTTTTGAGGGTGCAGGTCGCAAACTGCCCACTTTCAGTACACCGACATACATTGCAATCGCGATCGAAGACGCTGCCCGGAACGCACTGCATTGATACCTGCTCAGATGTGTCTGAAAAAAAAAAGATTTTTAAGCTTGTTTTCAATCTGGAAAAGGCTTTCAATTGCGTATTTCATACAGTGTGGTCTAGATATGGTTAAAACTACGGTGAGTAATTTGTACGAATATGAAACTTTTGAAATATGTATTTTGTAATCTTTTGTGCAAAGCTTGGATATCATAATTATTCCTAATTTATATAATACTGTGAGTCCCAGAATAAAATCGCTTTACAGGGTGCTATATTGGGTCCAATTTTGTGTGCTTTTCAACTACACGTACACCAAGCGCTCTTTAACATTAAAGATTTGACGAAAGTAGTGAACCTCAATAACCCTTTTTTTTTTCATCAAACGACTCCTCCCACTCTGGGGAAGAGCGGTAGGGAGTGTCAGACTTCTACTTTATATTATCACTTCTTTTTGAAAATACTAGTTGACCAGTAAACGGAATCGACCAATCGCAATTATTATAGTATGCATATAATATGTATTCAAAGGCTACTGGTATTTTTTTATTATTAAATAAATTAACAGAGCGTGTTAGTTCATTATAAGTTTACACACCGAATTAAACGGTGTGCTAACTCAAATATCTCAAAACATTTATTTCAATTACACCATTATAGGCATTTTGGAATATAAGAAAAACAAAGAAAGAAAAAGATACCTACCTCTTTTACTCCTTAACGATCCGGCATGGTTATTATTCAAGGCGTTGCAGTCGATCCGCGTGCAGGAGAAGTCTTGACCCTTGTTGTCACAGAGGCATTTGTTGCAGTCCATGCGGAACTCTTGTCCTGGCTGGCAGGCCTTCGGCGGCTCCTACTAGATACACCGAGTGCGTTGTTATTTGTTACTTGGCAGTAATGTGATTTCGTATTTTTACTTAACATTCTATCGAGTACTAGCTGCGCCGTGCGGTTTCTAATTTTTTTGAATTTAAAATATTTCCTATGTTAGTACTTCCTGATAAGCCAGTTTTTTTAGCACCCATGGAGGTGAGCCTATAAGCCATCAACAGAGCACAAACACAAATTCCGTGGCTGCTACTGAAAAATTCAATAATACTTTGCAAGACCCGAGAACTAAGTAAGAATAGAAATAAGTAGTAAAAAATATTACCGTAGTGAACGCCCGCACTTTTCTCGACAGGGTGACATTCTGGAAAATTACAACAATAACTTTTTTTAAATTGCATTTGTAGCAATTCGCATATTTATAACGTTTGTTAGCCAAGATAGACAAAGGAAGAATAATTGACATGTATGAAAAATTAAATTATTAATTATTAAATATAAAGACAAAAGACATCATGGTTAATAAACACACACACCACCCATATATGAAAGTAGATCATTAAAGTAAATATTTCCATATGTATTGAAATAAAGGGAAATATTATGATAGAAAAGAGTAAATTATGCTTTGACGTCTTATAGAGAATAATGGAATAAAACGTATTGCGCTGACCCCAAGAAGAAAGGGACAAGGGCAGAACAATGATGAATTGTTGAAACACACGTTGTTATATAAACATAAATAAAACACAGATAAGTACAGCCCGGCTTTATTAAAAATACCCTTCACCACTTGAAGATGCAAACGGTATCACAAACGCAGTACCTACATCAAGCTTACCTAAAACTGTCATGCTTTCCCAATCAACCTTGAACCTAATGTTTTAGTGGTAAAGTTAAAAATCTATTAAATAAAGATGAAAACTATTTATGACAGATTATAGTAGCTTGATGCACTGGCGTCTGCAGACCTACCATGACGTCTTAAAACAGTCCTTACTTATTCTTAATCCAGTGTGGAAAAGAGATGGCGCTAGGCATCCTGTATAGTTCTGTCACGTTTCCACACTGGAATAAGATTAAGTGAGGCCTGATTTAAGACGTCACGTACGTAGCTAACTTACCACTACAATACATTAATAAGCTTAATAATACATAAATGTAGTCTGTATTTAAAATCCATCACCGATAAGTTTAATTTCCGAAATACCAACCACCAGATCACATTAAGATTGAGATAAATACTACTACAGTTCTTTCACAGTGAAGATGTGAACCCAAGAATATACTGATGCCTCATTTTTCCAACCACTGAGTTTTTCTTCAAGTCAACCCTTGCGCCTGAATAACGTATAAGTTTGAAAGAGACATGAATATAGCTAGGTAGGAGTATATTGATCTCGATCTAAGTGATTAAACCAAATGGTGGAAAGGGAAACCTCTTTATCTTCAAGTTGATCAACGCAAGCTCTTCTAGTGCAAGCGTAGGACTTCCCATCAGGATTGCACCGGCACATATTGCAGTCCAGTTCAAATACTTCATTGGGACGACAATGTTTCTTTACCAAGCGAAGATTCTGCTTATGAGAAGGTTAATAAATTAATGATACAAAAAGTTATTAAGACAACAGTTCACACGCCTACTGCATGGACTATTTCCATCATGATTATAAAGTTTTACTAATTAATTTAATTCGACTATGTATGTATACAGGGTGTAAGAGACAGCCGTCCGCAAACTGATACGGTGGATGTAACTCATTATTCTGAATGATATGCCACAGCAACCCATCCTCCAGAAAAAAATGTCATTTTTTTGTTCAGATTATGCCTTTATTTCTATTTATAAAATGACATTCTCTGTACGTGAACAGCTGATTTCAGCAGACGCGTGAAATCAGCTGTTCACTTCCTGCCCAACTTCAGAGTTCATCGTACTCGTCATCGCGCTTGTCGTTCGCTACGTGCATTTTGCTACGGTAACGATACATTGCGTATCAGGAAATGCAACAAATCAAAATTGGATGCAATAACGTTCTTGAAATAATTTCTTGTACCTGCTTTAGTGTGATATGCTGAAAACTCCATCAGTCTGCGGAGGGCTGTTCCTTACAAACTTAAGTAGCAATGATATCGAAGCAATAGATTCAGGCAACAAGCAATAAAGCCCACAGCTCCGTCCAAAATGACGTCAGCATAGATGTAGCCACTGGGTTCCATCAAGTCCCGGGACTGTGGGACTGTTCGAAATGGGCCTACCACATTCAATGGCTTCACCACTGTCTTGCCTGCGCGATTACACGGTGCACACCATCGGCACATCGCGCGTGTGGTTGGTAATGGCAATACAGTTTTACCAACAACATGTGCGATGTACCGTGTATGTGCACTGTGTACGAGTAATCGCGCAGGTAAAAGTGTAGTGAAGCTTGAGCGTGTGGTAGGCCTAAAAGAGATACCGAAGCCCCGGAACACATTGATGATTTCATCAGGTCATACTTCAGCAGGGATCCCTCCGATATCAGGCAGGTCTTCGGGCAGGAGAGGCACGCATACTCTCCTGGTGCAGTAGTAGCTGGTACCATCATCGTTACACCAGCAGGTATTGCAATCTTTGATGAACATGCGTTTTGCTTCGCAGACGGGTGATTTTGTTGTGTTCTTAGATGATGTTTTTATCTGGAGGTTTTTTGATGTAATTATGAGTTAAAGTATATGGATGGTATGTTTATGCAATGGTAAATTGTGCGTAGTTCATTTGGGTTCAAACCAATTTACAATTATGGATAAGGTAAGGGACCAGTATATTAGAGGACACAAACACACAGTTACAGAAAAGTTGAAAGGGTATGAGGCGGGATAAATCGCATGCAACTAAGGGTGATGAATTTGTGGATCGAGAAGGAGACGAACAAGAAACGATGGATGGATTGTATGAGGAATTATATGAAGAAAAAAGAGTAAACGATAGCGTAACGGCTGACAGAGGAGTAGGGAAGAAAAAAGGGAAGATGATAAAAATCTCAATTGTGGAATATGTTATGAAATTTTTGTTAGCATTGGTGTAGTTTGGAAACATGATTTATGAATTTGACTATACATAAATGAATAATGGACATTCAGACACGAAGTTAATAAAAATACTCATGTGATGGTTGGGTGTACCAATTTACAGAAACAAAGACATTAATTTTGTATGCCGTCAGAAAACAATGTTCGCAAAAGAAAATATGTGCCTAAAATTAAAAAGATTGTGTAACTAAATAAAATACTAGGACAAATCAACTTTGGTTTTTAATAAAATAAGGCAAAAAAACAAAACACAATTTTCTATAGGTTTAATGAAAAAACCTATGAGTCTTCTGTTTATAATTTGGAGGTCCTCAATTTGTGATCCGAGATTGCTGGTTTCAAGTCCTGAAAAGATTAATAAATATTTATTTAGCTCTCCAAAAAAGAAAAATCATAAAAATCCGGATAAACACTAACTTCCAAGTTCTAAGTCAAGCTGGTGGAATTTGGCAGTTTCAATTGAGATACTGGATTTGTGTCCAGTTGATGGCGAAAGGTTTGCCCCCTAATATATGGGACTTAAACAAAATGGGCAAATGTGGTGGTGTAAAACCTCGGCCTAAAACCTTGGGGAATTCTTGGCGTTATCATCTTTTGGATCTTCTACTTGTGAGACATATCAATAGAGTTGGTGAACAAAGCCAAACGAAAATAGACTCTTAAACTTAATACCTTAGGTCCATCGAAGACCTCAACGTCAGCAGGCAAAGGACACGGCTTGTTGGTGCAAGAGTAGTCGGTGCCGAGAGCGTTACAGTGACAAGTGTTGCAACCGATGTAGAATATCTGGCCAGCGCGGCAGACAGCGGTGCGTTCTATGTGATCCTGGCCCTTTGGAAATTATTGAGATAAATGGAATTAGAGTTGCGGTAAAGAGAGTAGTAGCTACCAGTATAGCTTTACATTTAATAAATGTATAAGAAATTGTGTCTGAATTAGGTGACAGAGCCAACTTCAGGTGTCGGCTGAGTATTAACCGAACTCATTTACATTTTCAGCAGCATATTATCATCAAAAAAATTAACAAGCCAAACTTCTTGCAGTTACCATTGTCTCAAAATCAAACTGATTTAATTGCCATAATACTCAGAAATAATACCAACCTCACTTTGCATGAAGACTTCAACTTCCTTGTCTTTATCCATTTTATCAATTTCAGTCTCCAAGCATTCATTGTGGGTGCAAGAGAAGCTCAGTCCATCGCTCGCACATTTGCAAGGATTGCAGTCTTTCATAAACTCTTGCAGTGGTTTACAAATGGCCGACCTCTTTATGATTACGATGTCGTGGTCCAAGTTTACGAGGTTTTCAATGTCGTAATGGTCTTGATTCTGAAGATTGACAGGAGATATCGGATTATTCGTTAGATATTTTATGTTTCCTACCACCTGTTTAAATTCATCAAGCTTCAAAGTAGGAGGGAAAGGAGTTATAATCCATTACCTACTTCCTCCGGGCGAATTTTAGGTTTGACCTAAAATTCGCCCGGAGGAAGTGAACGATTGGCTTTAGGAATATGAACTTTTCAGATTGATCAGCTTTATGATTTCGATTACACTGTTGGTTTGTGCTACTGATAGTAAGTAAGTTTCAATATTAAAAAAATGTTAATGAAAAATCTTTATCATCATTTTAGCGGAAAGACGTCCACAGCTGGACATAGGCTTCCTCATCTTCCACATTGACCGGTCCCGTGCTCTTGCATCCAGTGGATCCCAGCAACCTTCACCAGGTCATCGGTCCACCTGGTGGCAGGCCTCCCAACGCATCATCTTCGGCATCGCGGTCGCCACTCCAGAACATTGCGGCCCCAGGCCATCCGTTCTGCGAGCAATAAGCCCTGACCACCGCCACTTAAGTTTGGCAAATGTTTAGTTAGGCAGTAATATTCTTATTATAATTTAGTCACCAAATAAGTTATTACAAATAGTGTACTTACCTCATCAATAATAAATTGTGCATCCCATTCACCAAAAGTGCAGTTCATAACATATTTTTAGAACAATTTTCTCAATGTCTGTATCGAACATCGATTTATGAATTTGTGGTTTCCCATGTGTACGACTATTTAGTAACAAACACTAATTAATAATGCTCTTCTATTTGTTATGCTTTTATCCCTTTTTTTTGTGTGTGCATAAATAAATTTAAAAAAATAGTTTAAGTTCTAAGAAAAATAAATTCTTGTTTTTTTAGCACTAGAATTAAACTTGGCACCGTTAATCGGCTTATTTTGAGTAAAGGAACGACTCCTTTACTCAAAATAAGTCGGTAACCCACGGGACTTCAATAGCATGCCTCTGAACCATGGAGCACAATAACCAGCTCTGAACATAGCACTTTTCGGTTGCGTTTTATAAGATCACCGCATACTTGAAACTGTGCATCGTATGACAATCACCAATTTTATATTTATTGCGCAGATATTATATCTAAGGCCCAGATTCACAGACCACACTTTGACTTTACTAAGTAAAGTATGATTTTTGGAAAGTAAAGAACAGCTTGACAGGACTAAGTAATATATTTTTGCGTGAAAGTAGATCTTTCTATCAAAGTAAAGTCAAAGTGTGGTCTGTGAATCTGGGCCTAAGAAATATATTTTTGCGTGAAAGTAGATCTTTCCATCAAAGTAAAGTCAAAGTAAAGTCAAAGTGTGGTCTTTGAATCTGGGCCTTAGACAGTATCCTAACCAAAGCTACCGGTGCGCGAACACGCGGCTGATGCGATATTGGTTTTAGGCGAACCAGAAAGCTTGAACATTTCCTAATAATAAAAAAATTGTGATAAATGAACGCCACGATTGTGTATACTTCCAATTCCGACCGATTATTTATAGAATAGTATAGAAAATAATTGTTTGTATTATTAGGACACAGGGTAATGGATCTCAAAATGAATTCTACTTCTACAGGCTGTCTTGCATCTTCGGTAAATTCATTTAGACTAATGATTCTCGACCGGAATCATTTTACGCTTTTAATCGGAAACGCCCGTGTAAAAATGGTTTCAGCCGTCTACGAAACCGTAGCTTCGTAACTGGTTTCGATTCGAAGGAATTGTTTAGGCTGTTGTTTATTCTATTTACTATAACTTTAACGAGGATGCAAAACTTCACTTTGTATACCTATTATGAACGAGTTCCCCTTTCTCTGATTCTTCAAATGGAATGTTTAATGAACCAGTAAACAAACTTACCGGTGTTAGAACATTCCTTTTTCCCGACTTGAAAGAAGGCTCATCTTCATTATCTGTGTCACCGTGAACAGTGGCTAGCAGTACCTCTGGAATACTACTCAGGACATCTGGAAACAATTTAGATAGATACATAGTCAGTATTCGTTGGTTTAGTAGTCTCGTAATAAAAACTTTCGAAAAACAGCGAGTCGAACTCGAAACACTGAATGAAAAACGCCAAATACGTAAAAAGAGACCTAAGCTCACCTACACCCACAACACTGCCGGTCAACTCTACTGCTTTAACTGTGACCGGGTATTTAAAAGTAAATTCGGTCTGGCCAGCCATATAAGGGCACACGCTAGGAAATAGCTTGTAAGGGTCGCCGTTTCTAGCGCCAGAAATCAAAAGCAAGTAGGTACATCTTTCACAAACTATACAGAAATTCATCATAATAATTATTTTTTTGGGAATCTCATGCACTTAACAAACTCGTAAGATATTTTTGAGATAAGCCCGCCATACTATTAACCTAAACAACTGCACTGAACCAACAGTGGTGACCACCAGAAAAGCGTCGAGATAGTGAAGCTCGACGAAGTCCCAGAGAAACAATTTAACTGTCTTGGATTAGATCCCGCAACGAAATTAATCAGCATCGAATAGCGGAGAAGTAGGAAAACATAATTTCCACTTCCCTTAACGTAAGTTACGACACGTACCTGATCTTCTGCAAAACTCCAAGGTGCAGAGTCCCAGCCCATTCTCAAGGCAGATGCAGGTGTTGCAATCCCTCTTGAAAGTCGTGTTCGCCTTGCATAAGGCTGGCTCCGCTGAAATCAATAATGTTAAATGTCAGTAAAGTTGAGGGACTTCAGCATCAAACTCTTGCCCTTATCCCAATTTATTAGAGGTCGATGCAAAGTCTTCTTCTTCCAGACTTCTCTATTTCTCGTCATCTCAGCAGTCACCTCATTTCTAGCCATATCATGCTTCACAAAGACCATCCATCTTTTCTTTGGCATCTACATTCACTCTCATCGTTTTCCTCATTCCTGCGCATCACATGTTTGCTTATGGTAATATAAAAGCAGCTGCACAGGTTGATCGTAAAGGTAAGGTAGCTTACTGAGGTTGGTCCGTGGAAGGGGACTTCCATAAACCTGATCTATCAAAGTCAAAGTCTATCCACTGATAGCATCTTCAGCAGCTAACTTTGATTTGATAGCTCAATACTCAATACTTGCATTCCAACATCATTCCTGCATTACATTGCTACTGAAGACGTGAATTTAGAATAGTTTTCCTCATTCAAAACTTTTTTGTATTGATACCAGCTATCGATCAATACAGGTTTAAAGGCTGCGGCATCACCAATCACAAGCAGTGGAGTGGAGAAGAGACTGATGTGGATTTCAAGCCATGTGATTATTGAATCGCGGCACAGTTCGTCTCCGCTCCGCCTCAGCGAAACCTCAGCCTTATAAAGTGCCAGCAACTTTGAGAAATTAAATGTCAGAAGTCAGAAACCATTTAATTCAGACCTCTTTGCCTTTGTTAATATTTGTTTTTTCCCCTTTGCCTTTAGTTTATCACCTATAATTTTAATCAAGTTCGATTTTAAAGTCTATAACACTAACAACAGCACACTCCTGACTATTCCTGGCAAAAATCATCATCATCATCATCAACAGTCTATTAATGTTCCCACTGCACAGGCCTCCACACACAGTGTTGTTGGACACAGGCCTCCACTTTTTGAGAGGTTATGGGCTATAATGGGCGGATTGGTAGATTGCCACAAGTCTTCGAATGTTTGGTTCTAGGACATGCCAGTTTCCTCACGATGTTCTCCTTCACCGTTTTTGAGAGCAGTGGTGATGAAATAAATTACACAAAGTAATGCGCCTGCCTGGGTTCGAACCCACGACCACTGGACCATCACTGCTCTCCAATAATACAAGCTGCAAAATAACCATGAGTAGATATACTGTCACTTACCAAAGACCCCTGTATCACAGTCGCTGGATTGTTTCAAGCATTCGGCTTGGCCCTGGTAGGAACACCGGCAGTAGTGACAGTTGCTCTCCCATTCGCTGCCTGCCAGACACTGCACGTCTTCCGACTCACCCAGCGATTGATTTGGCTCTGAAATTTTCAGCAGTCATATTTTACTTTTATTGTTGTGTAGTGTTTGTATGTCGGAGACTGTTGCTGCTATTCGCCGTCATCGTTACAACAGTCATGATGTTTTTAGCATAAATTAATTAATTTTCTTTCTCAGAGACTCTCGTGTTGAGAAAAACCCTCTTTTTGGACTTCGCCGCAGTCGGTTAAAAAACAAATACCTATATTGCATTATCACCGACAAAAACGAAAAATTGATCTGCAAGATCGCAATCAATCGCGCATGCAATCAATGAGACAAACTGAAAAAATCATGAAGGGAACTCACCAGGTATGTTGAATTCTTTTCTTTGTGCTGTGCATGAGGAGTCTGTTGAACCAGGCAGACATTGTATTGCTGAAATAGAAAAGTAGAATATTATCAAGACGTTATTCAAAGTTCAGAAGACCAACAGCTTTCCATCAGTTTCATTAACGTAGAAGCTGATAAAAAAGCCAGAGATGATAAAAGTATTGGGAAAGATCATGGAAAGATGTGTTTAGGCTGCCTGTCCACCGGAGCGGAGCGAGGCAGCGGAGCGGAGAAACGGAGAAATATTAACCAATAGGACTGCACAAAATCTCCGCTCCGGTCCCAGTGTGCAATCCTATTGGTTAATATTTGTGCGTTTCTCCGCTCCGCAGCCTCACTCCGCTTCAGTGGACAGGCAGCCTTAGCCACGGTTTTCCAAATTCAAAAACTTTTTGAGAACATTTACGTATTCTAGTCAAGTGTGCCGCTATTCTTTTGTGATTAATTTCGTTGTGGTATCCAAAACAGTTTATACCGTTTCTCTGGGACTTCGTCGGGCTTCATTGTCTCGGCGCTTTTCTAGTGGTCGCAACTGTTGATTCTGGCTTACAGGAGTTACAGTGGTTTGGGAATAATGTGGCGGGCGTGTCCCAATTAAAAAAGTCAAGTGTGGACACAACAGACTCAAACAACAACAGACTAAGAATGATGTTCAGAGTGACTTCTTAGATTCAACATACGGGGACTCATTCGGTGTCCCTTGCAAATGGACAAAGTTGATGAAATATTCATAGACAACCACGATAAAATAAGAAAAAGTTATTATAATGGCTTGCAACTAAGTGTGACTGTACGTGCGTCTAAACACTGACTCCAACACGCAGTGGATTTATAATTACTTAATTGGCAAATGGCACATTGTAGATGGTCAATTCTTCATTCTTTGGCTGTTCTACGTTTGTTCTATGGTAAAAATTAAATGATACATTTTGAAGCTTATAGAGCTTCAAAAATATAGATGTTAATTCTTTAATGGTTTATTAAGTTATAAACCAGGGCCGAAGCCTTCAAAAATAATAAAAAAAGAAAAAAAATTACAGTAGAATGAAACCCATTAGAAAAGGAGGGGAATATGATCAAAATGAAAGGAAAAAAAAATTACGGTCGATTCGAGTTCGGGAAGTGGGAGTAAACCCCCCCCCCCCCCCCCCCGGTTTTAAGGGGGGAAAGCGGTTTATCTCGATTTCCGGAAAAACTGCAAGTCAAGTGAAAAAAGTTAAATGGCAAAGTTGTAGGTAATAAAAAGATCTACAACTTTTGGATTTGCAATTTTTTCACTTAACCTCAAAATTTAGGTGAAAAATTCAAAAAACCAAGTTTTTTGTTTTTAATTTTTATCTTTTACAAAAAACTTTTTTTTTTCACGAAATTTGGTGAAAACTTACATTTCTATGCCCTTAATACACTGTAATTTTTTTGATAAAACATATTTATTTTTCACCTTATTTAATATAAATAATATCGATCTATTCTTCTTTGGAATGCGCTTCCTCTTGATATCAGGACGGCCACAAGTCGGTATGCATTTAAGCGGAAATTGCAGAGTTATTTTCTAAATAAGTAGTGTAGAGTTATTTCAACATCTCTCTATTTTGATTTTGTATATATATATTCATATATATATAGGATAGGTATATATTTATGCATGTGTATTATATGTTTATAATCTATTTATGTAACTATTTGTATATTATATTTATAAATCATTAGGTATGATATATTTGAATATTATTTTTTTTTTACCATTGTTCCTATCAAAAAGAGCACCTGCCATTTAATCTCTACACCACCCTTGGTTGACTGGTAGAGAATGCCTAAGGCATTAAGTCCGCCTTTGTACCTTTTTTTGTGTGCGAGAAGTTTAAATAAATAAATAAATAAATAAAAATCAGCCATATTTTCAATCGAAAATTCTGACGTCAAAATATCTGCTTTTTTTAAAAAGTCGGTGGGCGTTGTGTTCCTCATAATCTCTACTTTCTGATGATGTATAAAAAATATACATTGCAATGGTAAATTTTCTCAGAAAATGCAAAATCAGCTGCTACAAAATAACAGGTAGTAAGGGCCAAACCCTCCTAGCCCCTTCCCCACTTCTCTGTGAAATACCTTTTGATGGGCCAAAATTTTCCGTAGGTCTCCACGATATATAAATTATCTTAAAATAACAATAAATAAGCATAAAACAGCAATAAATACGCTTATAATTTCTTGTCTAGGCCTTATTTGGTAGTGGTGGGTATTATTTCGCAGCAGCTGATTTTGCATTTTCTGAGAAAATTTATTTTTTTTATAATTTTCCCCCCTTAAAACCGGGGGGGGGGGGTTTAAGGGGGGAAAGCGGTTTATCTACCCCCACTTCCCGAACTCGGATCGACCGTAATTTATTTTTCCTTTCATTTTGATCATATTCGCCTCCTTTTCTAATGGGTTTCATCCTACTGTAATTTTTTTTGGTTACAAAAATTATCGACCCTGGTCTATATCTTTTTGCAACAGGAATGTTTTGACGATTAAAAATGCAATCTCGTTGCCCGTGTCGTCTGCAGTTGGTGAACATTCGTGAGTAAGTAATTGCATAGAAAAATCAAAATGGCTGAATAGTTCCGATTCGATAGCTACGCGTCTTTTTATTACTATATTCTCGTTCGCGCCATTTTAGGCCGCATGTAAACATTGATTTGACATTTCATTTCGCGCCTCAAATTGTAAAAATGGCGGCGAAATCTCGTGACACGTTTCGGACGGAGCGCGCCCGGTCGGTCCTCGAGTTGCCCTTTAACCTTCACAATTATTGCAGTTCTATTAATAGCGACAACAATTGCTTTCAATAATTACATGCCGTCGATCATCTTTGATGCTCGGATATTACGAAATTATCAGCTGAAGTAAAAAAAGTATTTATTTATCTTTATGTTTGTACTAGGTGTTGACAACGGCTTCGCCCGCTACAACTCGAAAATTATCCCACGGGAAGATAAAATCGGGATAATAAAAACTATCCTATGTGTTAATCCAGGGTGTCAGCTAATTCCATATCAAATTTGATTAAAATCGCTCCAGCCGTTTAGACGTGAAGAAGTAACAAACATACACACTCACAAACTTTCGCCTTTATAATATTAGTGTGATAAGTGTGATTTAGTCCGCAGCCCCGCCTCGGTATGACTATCGACACACTCGAGGTGGCCGAGTTCTGGCCGAAGCTAATTTCTCTTGAATCATCGACGCAAAGAAGAAGAACGAAAAACCAACTAGCAAGAATTGCATGTATCCTACATTCCTACCGGTGTCTGGAACAGGGTCTAAGCTACGGGCGATCAGGGCACCAGATAAAGCAACCTCCTACAAATACGAGCCGTGTCCAGGAGTACCGCTTTCAGTATCAAGCCTATGATCCAGCTGCCTAAAACGAGCCTTGGTCGAAGCTTTTGGCTATTGGTTGAAAGGACTATCGGCTGAGTGCACACTTTATGAGCACGACGAACATCCATCATTATCAACATTCATCATTCTAATTAATTTTACACAATCATTAAATGCGAACGAAGATCGCGGGCATCAGCTAGTAGATAAATAAATATTTGATAAGTAAGTGTAAGTAAGTATGGAAGAGGAACACATGCTTCGCTGAATTCAAATGAATTGGGATGAGACCAGGAAAATTAACAGCCTCTGATATCCTTTCATAAACAGGTACGGGCTACCATACGTTCTGCCGAATCCGGAATATCGTTAACTAAGTCTTTGCTGTGTGTCAGAATCATCAAATCACAAGCTAGACTAATTAATAATTCCTTTAAATGCAACACCGGTGAATCACCGGCAGGTCATAGTTATAACTATGAAGAGCGCATTGTGATATGAACGCAATAAGGTAGCTGAGCAGCGGTGGCCTAGTGGAGATCAGCGGTGGCCAGTCGTGGGTTCGAACCCAGTCAGGCGCATTACTTTGTGTAATTTATTTCACCACCGTTGCTCTCAAAACGGTGAAGGAAAACATTGTGAGGAAACCGGCATGTCTTAGAACCAAAAAATTCGAAGACATGTGACATCTACAAATCCGCACTGGGCCCGCGTGGAGGATTATAGCTCACCCCTCTCCTAGAGAGGAGGCCTGAGTCCCTGCAGTGGGAACATTATAGACTGATGATGGGTGATGAAGGTAACTAAAACATATCCATGACAGACGGCAACAGGCTTGGCTTTCCATCTTTGTAGGAATGTTTGATATCTGATCAGTGAGTTGTAGTTTCGAGAGATTACCTCCAACATCGGCAATGGGCAGGCCATTGCACATCGTTCGAAGAACAGACAACCGATGGGGAAGAAAGGTTCTCGAGTGGCGACCACGAACCGGAAGACGCAGCGTTGGCAGGCCTCCCACCAGGTGGACCAACGACATCGTGAGAGTCGCGGGCAAACGGTGGATGCAAACGGCTGCCGATCTTTATGGCGTTCTATGGGGGAGGCCTTTGTCCAGCAGTGGACGTCTAATGGCTGATGATGATGACCTCCAACATCTACGGACTGACTTGTTGGCCTAGTCACCGTCAGTCGTAGTGGTTGTAAGCGCGACTGCTGAGCAAGAGGTTATGGGTCCGATTCTCAGCCCAGGCAAAGTGTTCTTGGGTTTTTCCACCAGGAATTTCACAGTACCACCCACTGAGTTTGAAGTTGTGCCCGGTTGATGCCAAGAGAAACAAGAGTAGAGTAGATTTCAATCAATTTGTCGATTCCTGCAAATTTCCGCTCCAGGTCTTAGGCTGCGGTTCCACTGAGGCGGAGTGGTGCAGAGCGGGGCTGAGCGGCGATTCACCAATCACAAGCAGCGGAGTGGAGAAGAAATATGGATTTCAAGCCATGTGATTGGTGAATCGCGACACAGCTCGTTTCCGCTCTGCCCCGCTCCGCCTCAGTGGAACCGCAGTCTTAAGACTATTAAGTTTAACCTAATTATCATTTTCCTCACCGTGCCAAGTTCTTAGAACCGTAATTAATTACTAATGACACTATTTCCTCTTTAGTGATAACATCTGTAGTACAATAGTGTACTTAAAGACTTCGTAGTAAGCGATAGCGCTTAACTGGAACTCAGATAACCCTGACTTTCTTTGAATTGACTCCTTATTGGTCTAGGTCGCTACTTCGGCTTCTGGACCCTTGTTCACAAATCTTGATTCGATTTCGATTCGGGAAGTCGTACCTATATCTATCTCGTTTGCTCTTGTAATGCCAAAAAGATAGACATGCGACTTTTTGAATTGATGCATTTGTGAATACGATATCTGTTCTAGACTTTATAAATGCAATGCCACGACTTTCGATAAGATTGGAATAGGCCTTTTTTTTTTGGTGGGTGGAAAATCATCGAATAACCCCCCCCCCCCCCCCCCGCTCTTGGGCAGAGTGTCAGACTTCTACTGACTAAAAACCAAACCCATGTTCCTTCTTCGCCCTTGTGTCGGAGCCGCGTTATCCTTTCGATAATCCACAGCCCCGACGGGAGATTGGAATAGGCCTTTCGGCACATTTATCAACTAAATACTATTTTGGCTGATCCATCACCGTTATTATCGCTTATATAGTCGTTAATACAATAAAAGTTACTTTGTCTATGCCTTCTGGGCTTAAGGCGCTGACAAGAGCCAAATAGGCTTGTATTGAACAATTTTTTAGCCAAATCTATACAGTTTGACACGGCGGAAAAAATATATGTTAATCTTGAACATATTTCTGATAATTTCGTTGTTTTCAAAACACGTTTTTGAAAAGTTTTCTCGATACAAAAAAATGGTAAACTAACCTCTTAAAATGATCTTCCAACAAAAATATCTGTATTACTGATGAACGTACGTTGGTAAAATTTATAACAATAACGTATCATATTTAAATACAAAATTTGGTTGTTTTTAATTTTTGATTATTTAATAAATTATTATTTTATA
Source organism: Diarsia mendica (assembly GCA_949316265.1). Taxonomy (NCBI): domain Eukaryota; kingdom Metazoa; phylum Arthropoda; class Insecta; order Lepidoptera; family Noctuidae; genus Diarsia; species Diarsia mendica. The sequence continues at coordinate 6,424,366 of OX438898.1, forward strand.
ATTAATCATTATATGGTTTGTAAGAAGTTCGAGCGTTGCGTCATCGCGCTCTCTTTCTTACGTATGCAATCCGACAGTGAGCGCTTAGGCGCGGTGCTAGACGGACGTATGTCACTTTGCGCCCCACTGACAGCTATCCGTACATCTATAAATTATTATTGACCGCGTCACAATGTTAGTCCAGGATCCACGGTACATTTTTTCACTTGATTACTATCAAGCTAATTTTCCGTGAGCCAACATTACCCTATACGAAAACTCTCGATTGTGGTAGGTAATAGGGGCAGCAGGGATAAAATATATATTGATTATATATTATTATAATTATTTATTTGATGATTTTCAAAAATCTATTACTAACTATTTTATTTTTATCTGATGATCATTATCTAAATCCAACATGTATTGATAACGAGCTCAACAAAAATTACTACAAACCAGCTGTTTTTTAGGGGTCCGTAGCCGAATGGCAAAAAACGGAACCCTTATATATTCGTCATGTCTGTTTGTCCGTCTGTCCACCCGTATGTCACAGCCACTTCATTCGGAAACTATTGAGACTACACAGTTGTATAGTATTCTGTGAACCGCTTTACGATTTTTATACAAAAATAAAAAAAAGGATTTAGGGGGTCGCCCCATACATGGAACTGAAACTATATTTTTTTTTTTCATCAAACCTATACCTACGTGTGGGGTGTCTATAGACATTAGACAGGTCTTTAAAAATGACATTGAGGTTCAACAAACAATTTTTTCTCAAAGCCAATCGTTTGGAAGACAGACACTTCCAAATTTGTAAAATGGCGACCGGCCTCGCGGTCGCTTGCCTTCGGTATTGCCAACAATGACCAGCTTTTCAAGGCTGCTATCTCCTCTTTGCATTATGTGGCCGAAATAAGGCAAAATACGCTGTAGGCAAACTGTTGACAATCGAGTCTTGATATCGAGTTGGTAAAGGATAGACACATTTGTGCGTTTGGCCGTCCATGGAATTCGGAGAATCCGCCTAAAACACCACATTTCGAATGCGTCTATCCTCTGTCTTACTCTTGTTTGGATTGTTCATGTCTTAACTTGTGGGGAAAAATGCTCCTTCCGAGAAGCCTGTGCCTGAAAAGGAACCGATCCAGGCTGATGATGGTTTCGTGACGGTGTTGAGGAGGAAGCGTAGTCAGCGAACCATCAAGAACCGCTGCGGCACGGCTCCATCGGAGCCCAATGTGCATATTCGTGCCGCAAAGCCGAACACTCCTTTGTACCTCTCCCGTCTACATTACACCACTACGACGGAGGACATCGTGGAGTACGTGCGCCAGAAGATCAAGTACGTGGCGAGAGTGCAGCTGCTCGAGTCGCGCCGCAACGTCAACTTTAAGGCGTTTGTGGTGCGAGTACCGACATGCTACCTGCACCTCGTCTTGGAAGAGGACTTTTGGCCGCAGGGGGTGGTGTTTCGACGCTTCCGCGGGCAAGTGCCACATGATCGCACAGTGACGTAGTGCAAGTGTAGTGATACTAATATAGTTTTAAGGTTTTGTTTACTAACACAAGCTGTCAATTATATCGTATGTATGTTAGTCTGTAAGGTATTTAACTATGGGCCAAAGTAGCCTGAAAATAAATAAATATTATTATTATTAACTCTATGGAGGAAAATCAGGAAAACTAGTGCTCTGACCAAACGGGCCTTCGTTTTAAAACTTATACCACGTTTTTCCCAGATGTTCCGGGGGCGTAATATAGCATCTTTAGCCATGGCTATCCGCCGTTTTATTTCTGTGACGCAGCTACCTTCATTACTTATATTGGAGCCCAGTTAATCGAAGCTGTCCACAGTATAGATGCCTTAGATGTTATAGGCGCCCGATAGGTTTCCCGCACGATCTACCACCATAAGCTTGGTTTTCTGCCTATTTATTGCAAACCTTACTTTGCCACTTTCCACTTCCAATCTGTGCCGTATCTCTTTCATGTTGCCAAATGTTGTAGCAAGGAGAACGGTGTCATCAGTGTACCTCAGATTGGAAATCCACTTTCCACCAACAGTAAGCCCCTTGTCCCAGCCCTAAAGAGTCTTGAATGATATTACTCTTCGTACATATTGAAGAGCAGAGGTGAGAGGATGCATCCCTGCCTAACGCATTTGAACAGTCGGTGTCTATTTTGACGAAAGAGCGGTTGTTGATGTGTAGGTAGAGGCATCGGACTATGTCAATAAGATGTTGAGGCGTTCCCATGTCTTTAAGAACCCCCCACAGCTTGCCCCACTCCACGCAATCAAATGCTTTGGTATAATCTATGAAACATATCAATACAGGGCTGTTAAATTCCCGACTTTTCTCTATAATTTGGCGAACGTTCAGGATTTGTTCCCGCGTGTCTTTGCCTTTAACAAAACCTGCTTGCTCTTCTGGAATTTGTGGCTCCAGAAAGTGTATTAGCCTGTTGTTTATGATGTACAGGAGTATTGATGGTGCGTGGAGTAAGTGCCAAACACTTAATATAATTTTTAGAATCTTGTAGGCAACTTGTAAAGAGTGGGTTTAATAGAAAATATCCAATCCCCAAAACCCAGTTAGTAAGTAATCATTTTTAATGACTTCGTTATCGATACATATTGGAAGGAAGGAAGGGGACTCTTTGATCAAACCATACATTTTGTAGGACAAATATTTTTTCAAATAATTTAGATAATTATCATCAGATTTAACAAAAAAAACCCAGCTGATGATTCTCAAAAGTGTTTGTACTTAACACTTTTGAGAATCATCAAACCAACATATTTTATCCCTGCTACCCCTATTACTTACCACAATCGAGAATTCGAGAGTTTCGTGCAGGAAATTGTTGGGCGTCTCGCCGTCTCATCAAAATTAGCTTGATAGTAATCAAGTGCAAAAATGGACCGCGGATCCTGGACTATTTGTTTCTTACTTGGTAGTATGGCGCTAGGGTATCGGAACAATTGTGGGCGTGTCCAAAAATACTGAAACATCAGAAGTCAATAGCTATTGTCATCGTCTTAAGTCTAAAATCGAGCAAAGAGGGGGGGATATACAATACTTAACCACACCCCCTGTGGTTACCCGACTGTCATTTGTCAACTGTCGTTGGTTACGGGTGGGTTTGGGGTTGGTTCGTGTTCCACACGCGCCTTAAAGAGATTTCAGCAACAAGCAAGGGCCGACGCCCGTTGGGGCTGCGGATTTTCCGAAAAAGGGCTAAGGGGGGTGAATTGCCCAAGCAAAAAAAATACACGGCAAACCTGAGAACGGTAGTGCAATGTGCTAATTTTTAATTTTATATATTTTTTCTCAACAGCGTAAGTACTTCTCAACCTTGACAAAAAAAATAATTGATTTCTACCCATTAATATACGAAAAAAAAAATTACAAAGTGTTATTCTATCATCACAGTGGCCTGTCCTGAACCCAATTCCGCTCATAAAATACCTTCCCCTGCAAAAACATTCGTAATATGGATTTAAATCGATTTTGTAATCATTAAAATTATAATACATTCGATCAAATAAAACTATTTTTGTTTGTTTATCTTCTTTCTCATGGATTTGACAGGCAGTTAACTTTTGTCTGGAAAAAAGTTATCATTTCAGAGGATAGTAAGTTTTAGTAGAATAGCCATGTCAACATTGCGTTGTTACGCCCCCCTCACCTTTCCTCACTTCGGATCAGTCCGGCTCAAGCTCTCGGCGCGAACGCACCGGTCCCAACGTCTTGCGGTTTCCCGCCAAAACAGTAAGTTTATCATTTCAGTGATATGAGGACAAAAATAATTTCATTTCGGTGGCTGTTATAACTCGTGTTAGATTAGTATGCACAGTATATCATTTCGGTGGTAATTTTTATCATTTCGGTAGACACTTTTCATTTCAGTGGACTCTTAAAAATTCATCCTTAAATATATATGTAACTTTTGATGATATTTGATGTCCACTCACGCACAATGTTATAAAATAGGCTAAAGTTTTATTTGTCATTAAAAATATGTAGATAGCATTGAAAGAAAAAAAATCCACCGAAATGACACATAAAAATCTCTTGTTGAAATTCACCCAAGATTTTTTGTCAGTAGAAGTCTGACACTCCCTACCTTTCTGCCGGAGTTTTTTGAGGACTTCCCTCCCCCAACAAAAAAAACAAAAATAGGCAGAAAAGCAGATGATGAGATGATGAATATGTATCTGCAAACATTACATAGTTTTCTGCAATAAAGGGAATCCCCATACGGAATAAATATTTGTACAGTAGTGTGTAAATATTTGCGTCTTGATTACTGGAAATCAAACTAAGGTCACGCGAATCCGCGATGACCGCGTTCATACATCTTATTGATATGGGGAACCGGAACTACTCCCTTCTTCCTTTTTCTACTTTAAAGTAGTCCACTGTTGGACCCAGGGTCTCTCAAATAGCATACCGCTCAGCTCGTTTCTCGACAACTCGCATTGAACTGGTACCAGTCAGTTTAGGAAAAAAGTCGCTCCACCTAGCCTGAGGATATCCCACTTTAGGCCTAGACTCCACCAAAGCGGTGACGAACGGAGACAAGCGGAGATGTACGAAGCGGAGAGGATATGCGTAAAAGCTAGGATGTATCCACCGAAGCTGTGCGGTGATATGCAAATCGGAGAGGTAAGCAGCACGGCGCTCACAGCACATGGATTACTGGCGTGATATTATATATTGCGGCAGATTACACCCTAATCCTCACACACCTCAAGGGTATATTCAACATGATTCAACCCTTGAGGTATGTGAGGATGGGGGGGGGGGGGGAAATCATCAAATATTCCCTCCCGCTCTTGGGCAGAGCGAAAGGGAGTGCCAGACTACTACTGACTAAAAACCACCAATGTTCCTTCTTAGCCCTTTATGTCGAGGCCGCAGTATCTCTTTCGAACAACCTGCAGTCCAAGAGTCTTCACCTTCAACTTCAAAACCGTCAAGCGACACGTCATGCCCCAGTACGAAGGTGCAGGGGCATGACGTCTGACGATGATGACTATATTTTAAAAACATAACATAAGTAGGTACTTTCATTGAAACATAACAGATTTTCTTAGAATTCCCACCAACACCATTTATGAGAAAATAAATAGGTTCCCAGCCATTTTCCTGTATGTAAAATTAATTTCTGTAAGTATTATTTATTGCACATAATAAATTATCGTGTGGTTTTTGATTGAGGAAACTTTTATGAAGAAGCATATTATAGTCAGCTTTAATTTTATCCTTTTATTTGTGTGGTAATGTTCGAATCGATTTATCTATAACTAGCGACCCGCCCCGGCTTCGTACGGGTGCAATCTTTATAAATATAAAAGGAGAAAGCTGACTGATTGACTGCCAAAACTAAAAGGGTTAGAAACTTGACATTTTGCACAGGGGTTCCTTTTATAACGTGGGGAGCTATAATAATATTTCCGACATTCACGCGGGCGAAGCCGCGGGCATAAGCTAGTGTAATATGAACCTTCCTTTTGAATCACTCTTTCTATTGCTAAACTGCATTCAAATGCATTGCGTAGTTTAAAATAACCTATTTTCCTTCTTATTCTATGCCATAAAGATTTATGATCGCCTATAAAGTTAAAAAAATATCCGAGTAAGGGTGCCCCAAGTCCCGAGCTCGCTTCGCTCGCTCTGGCATCCAAGTTTTCCTAGTAGCGGGTTCGCATACCCTACGATAATACGATTACACTAAAGCTATTTAGAACTGTCATTTTGGGTATTAATGTTATACTTCAGAGTAACAAGATTTGGTGAGCATTTATCTATTTTAGTAGGCAAAAAGAATATAAATATTTGGGGGTATGAGGAACAGGGTGTAAAGCTCCTCATCCCCCATTGAAAAGGGAGGATCCTCCGACCGGACGGGTGTTGTGTCCGGTGGGCTAACTGCCCGACAGTTGTAAGTCGGGAACTCCTATATAGGCTTATGTCGCGGATAATGTTCATAGCGCGATGTAGGATTTACTGTCGTTCGTTGTTAGTACGCAGGTGTTGCGATAGATGTCGCTAGTCGCCACATCACTCCCCTCCGAGACCGGAGGTCGGAAGCAGGTTAAGTGATGTGGCGACTAGCGACACGTCGGGGTCACCAGTATGGTTACGTAGTATGGTGTGTGGTATCAATAAATAGTAAACTCACGTTTGTAGAAGATTTATTGTCCACAAGTCCTTACACACCACACCAAACAGTACACCACATACGCACGACACCAGGCCCTCCAGTTAGCACTTCACCTCGTCGTTTAGCACCGGACAAGCTTAAGATTGCCCAAAAAGAGTTCCAGTCTATGCTGACCCTTGGTACAGCTAGACCTTCTGAGAGCCCGTGGGCGTCACCGCTACACCTAGCGCCGAAGAAAAACAACGGCTGGCGTCCTTGCGGCGATTCATCATCAGCCTATAATGTTCCCACTGCAGGGACTCAGGCCTCCTCTCTAGGAGAGGGATGGGCTATAATCTACCACGCTGGCCCAGTGCGGATTGGTAGATGTCACATATCTTCGAATTTTTTGGTTCTAAGACATGCCGGTTTCCTCACGATGTTTTCCTTCACCGTTTTGAGAACAGTGGTGATGAAATAAATTACACAAAGTAATGAGCCTGACGGGGTTCGAACCCACGACTCACTGTTCGTAAGTCGGGGCCGCCACCACTGGGCCACCACTGCGGCGATTACCGTAAGTTGAATGCCCGTACCGTGCCTGACAAGTATCCGATTAAACATATACATGACTTCACCCACAGTATAACAGGATGTAAAGTCTTCAGCACGCTCGATTTAGAGAAAGCATATAATCAGATACCTGTCAGCCCCGAGGACATTCCTAAGACCGCCATCACGTCGGGGTCACCAGTTTGGGGGTATGAGGAACAGGGTGTAAAGCTCCTCATCCCCCATTGAAAAGGGAGGATCCTCCGACCGGACGGGTGTTGTGTCCGGTGGGCTAACTGCCCGACAGTTGTAAGTCGGGAACTCCTATATAGGCTTATGTCGCGGATAATGTTCATAGCGCGATGTAGGATTTACTGTCGTTCGTTGTTAGTACGCAGGTGTTGCGATAGATGTCGCTTGTCGCCTCAATTTTGTATACACGCGCTATCGCGAATCAGCTTGTTTTTTATGTTAAATCTTAATCATACTTTATCTGCTATCATTCTACTACTTTCATCCTTCCGCTACTCTTACTGTGCTTGTGCTTATGAACTTTGAACCCTCTTGTGCCTTCTGAACTTTGGTTAAGCTGTGTAAGGACTTGTGGACAATAAATCTTCTACAAACGTGAGTTTACTATTTATTGATACCACACACCATACTACGTAACCATAAATACAATACGTACAATTATTCTGATGAGTGTCTAATTATTTTGAAAATTAAACCGTTGTTCTTTAGGCACTTCGGTTTATAGGGTGGGTTTATTTTATTTGAAGTTAAGTCTTTTTTGGTGAGCATTTAAATTATAGCCTTAAAGATCTAACCATACATAGTAGGGACAGACAGCGGGAAGCAACTTTATTTTAAACTATGTAAAGTGATGATACCGAGTCATCAGGCAGTGTCGAAGTTTGCCCACTTGTATCAAAATATGCTCTAATAAGCTTCGAACGGAGTAACGAAATACAGTCTTAAACCTATCCAACTTTTTGCATCACCTTGATAAGCGGAATCTACACAGAACAAAAGAAATATCCTTATCAATAAAATTCCGGTGAAATCATTAGCAAAAGTTATCGCTTGTCGGTGGCACATTTTAATTAGTATTGACCGGAACTATGCCATAGGCGCCTCCGGTCATCATTAGTGACCAAACTTTGGCGCCACATACTGAAAAAGTTACATAAAAATGTCATTCTATTTTTTTTAAATGTCTTTCTTTTTTTTCAGTCGCCCGTTTTTCGACTTTTGTTTGTATTATTTTTTCATTTAGTAGAGCAAACTAGGTCGGTTGTACCATGTACCTACATTTTATTAATTTTACTTGGGTAGTTTCTTACTTGTGCGAAAAATTAAATAACACAAAAAAAAACTTTTTCGTTGGCGTTTTTTGTTTGGAAAGAGTTTTTATAATTTACTTTTTAGTGGTAGTTAATTTACATTCTTGTCACCATGAATCAAATCCCACCTTCCATCTTGCCCTCTTTTTTTTTTGGTGGGTGGAAAATCATCGAATAATCTCCCCCCCGCTCTTGGGCAGAGCGAAGGGGAGTGTCAGACTTCTACTGACTAAAAACCAAACCCATGTTCCTTCTTCGCCCTTGTGTCGGAGCCGCGTTATCCTTTCGACAAGCCACAGCCCCGACGGGCGTCGGCCCTTGCGGGCCCCTCCTTGCTGACATCTCTTTGAGGCGCGCGTGGAACACGTACGCGCCGCCGACACGGTCTGTTGCCGTCATGCATGACGACGGCCGGACGGCGAGCTAGCCCGTTACTCACCGTCCACAGGCCCGCGTCTACGGTGGCCGGAGGTCATCGCGTGCCCCCCGGCGCCCGGAGCGCCTTCCGCGGCGGCTGGGACGTTGTGAGGTTCTCTCCCTCTCTCGTTCCGCCACCTCCTTCGCTAGCATCACTGCTTCGCAGAAGGAGGCGACGGCGTCCCATTCCTCTTCGCCCCAGACCATGGCTTGCACCAGGGCCGGACGCGAGAGGTCGCCGCCGCCGACCGCCGCTACGAGAACACGGCGGGGCTCTGCCCAAGCAGGGCACGCCTCCACAGTGGCTCCACCGTGTCCTCCGGTCGATCCTCGCAGTGGAAGCATCCGGGCGTTTCCTCCCGCCTGATTCGGTACAGGTACCATCGCGTACAATAATGCATGGGAAGTTCAGAAAAAATACCGTGTGAAGCAAGAAATGACGCCACCTGGCGTAAATAAGTACTCGATTAGCAACATTGATTATATTGTTGATGCTACACTAACTAGAGGGCGCTCACGCTGTATAAAATGTTCATGTAGTTTCTTTTTCTGTATTTTACATTCAAATAATTTATAATCAATTATTTCTATTATATAAATTTATTCCTAACTACCTACTATGTTTGTTTAAATTGAATATTATTATCATTTTATAACTAGGTATCTGATTTTAATTATCTATGTTTTAGTTTTCAAACTTGAGGGTAGGTCGAGTATGAATTCATAAATAAACTTGTAGGTAGTAGAAATAATTAGATTGAAGATTTAGATGAGTTATGACTAAGCTCAATTGATTGTTCGTTATGTTTGTTTCGATTACCTCATTCGAGTGTGTTTAGCTCAGTTTTATTTTAATTTAGGTGAATTAACTTATTTCATCAAAATGAGTACGCGTTGTAATATTGTTTTCTTTACAAGAGCTCAAATAACTGATTTGCAAAATCAAGGCAAAAACTTATCGACACTCGAAACTTGTCGACTTATCTTATTGTTAACGTAAGTAGTTTAGATTTCAAAATTTTTATAAGAAAAAAAAATGTTTTAGTTACAATAAATAATCATTATTGCGTGTTATTATATTTCTGTTATAATTATTGTTGCAGAGAAAAACAGTTGTTCTATTGGTACGACGATTTGAAGACGAGGGATCTTTGCAACACCATCAAAGAACTAGTAGACCACGGCTCATAAACACATTACAGCGTCAAATCGTGTTATGAGAGTATGAAGAAAATGGATTCCTGCCGATGACCGACTATGCTGCTTTATATGACTCAAGTGTTGACAATGCCCGTCGTGCTCTTATAAGTGAAGAGCTGCATTATAGGAGGCATGTTGTGAAACCCTGGCCCACAGAAAACCATTAAAGGACATTGATTTGAGTAACTTTTAAGTCCAGTGAACACGGACGCTTATGTTTGTGGTGTAGAAATATTACGTGATAAACAAGTGGTTATGTGTGTCCAATATGCTGGTCATATTGCAGTGAACGTGTGGGGATAGATAAGTGTTGCCGATCCAGGATTTATATTTCATAATACTTAAAAATAATATTACTTAACTTTAGTACTTATTTTTTATATTAACTGGAGACCGGGTTATTATAACCTATTACGACTGACTGTTATTATAACCTATGACTTACGTATTTTTAATAACTAAAAAAAGTCAAACAATTTTTTTTTTTACATTACATAAGAACCTTTTCGTATGTTTTTGTGCAATTGTATAGCTGTTATCCTACCTATTTAATTCATTTAATTTAACTTTTCACTTTTGTGATAAAATAATCCGGTCTCCTGTTTGTCTTTGTTGAGGTTACAAAAGCTTCAATCCTCTTTCCGATTTTGGAAACGAATACTTAAGCTATGGCCTCAATAAGAAGTTTTATATAATATAATAATGTTGAACGATAATAAATGTCTGTTTTTGAATAATAAACTGTAAGAAATAAACCTCTAAAATTTGTGTGTTTTTTTGTTTGTCTCCGTTCATCCCTGTTGCTAACTAGGTACTACTAACTCGAATATTATATTTTTGAATGCTATGCGCACTTATTAGCTTAAAGAAAACATTCCTTATGGTTTCTTTCGTATTTTTTTTTATCATTTAACTTCTCACATCCAACGTATAATAATACGTGTTTCCTAACTTCTTACTTACCTAACCTATTCCCAAGTCAAAGTTCATTTTTTTCTATATCTCAACAGAATAGTTTACATTTAGTTAAGACTAAGTTATAAAAATCTACCTCCATTTTATTTCACCTACAGATGACACCGGGTAATCCGGATATTGTCATTGCGGAAAGTAAAAACTTTAAAGGTTTAATTTCTTATTATTATTTAAGTAGGAATTACAAATAAAATTTCTGTGAGGTAGAAACAGAAATAAAACTTATGCCACCTACAAGTGACACTGGGGATTGAAGAGTTTAATATCACAGTTGTGCAGAAACCAAACGCCATCTATTAATTATTTTCGAAAATTTGATTTCTACCTTCACAGAAAAATAGGCCCTAAGGTATCCATGCACTTTTGTGGGCGACTGTACCTCCCGAAACACCCGTGTCCGGTGAGGACCTGCGTCAGACGGTAGGTGAGGGCGCCGTGGCGCCTCTCCAGCCACTCCTCAAAGAGGGGACTTACCGCCACTATCGTGGCGTGCCCTTTCCATCTTGCCCTGACACCTGCACACTTGACGATCTTATGACTGCATCAGCGAACGGAGTTCGCATAGCAGTAGTAGAAGTAATCAAAGTAGTTTGATGAAATTACTATGGGACCAATACGGAATATATTTATCAAATAAGTTCCTATATGACGGAGTTATCGAGGAAAAATAAACAAAATAAAATGAAACCAAATTGGGAACTTTTTTTAATTCGGTTAGAAACATACAGGTCAACCTAATAAAAGCATGTTAAAAAATCGAACGCAAAACCTCCTGTTGAATGGAATTTTTATATGTAAACACATTACAGTAAAAAACTAGGCCTGAGCAAGTCTCAAAATCTGCATAAGAAAAAAAGTTTTTTTTTTTTATTGCGATATGGACATCTCTAACATCGATCACGCCTGATAGAAAGCGATAGATGAGGCCTACGATGAAACAGGCGGGCCTAGAAGATGTCTGATGGTTTATTTGGAACTTTTTTGTTATGGGCACTTATGGGACAAGCCCGTCACACTATTACCAAATCACTGAAACTTCTGTAAGCCAGAATCAACAGTGGCGAACTGGCGACCACCAGAAAAGCCCCGAGAAAATGAAGGTCGATGAAGTCCCAGAAAAACGATTTAACTATCTTGGATCCCACAGCGAAATTAATTAGGAAAAATTGCGGAGGAGTAGTAAACAATTATTTGGAACAAGTGCACAGCAAATTTATTGTACCTCACGGCTGCACTAAATACGCCCATAAAATTGCACGTTAACCGACAGCTCAAGTTCAAAGCCAATCCATTAGTAACTTTACCTCTACAACACGTAGTAAGTAGGTTTAGTATGGGAACGGACGCATCATGTATATATTATATGGTGTTATGATTCTGAGGAGACACCGCCGGCTAATGCCCTCGACCGGCCCGCCCACTTACAGGTACACTTCACCTGGTACACTTGAGGCCAAAGTTACTAATCTAAAGAAGTTTAGCCATAAAAAAAATATTTGGACCATAGCATAAACTTGAGCATAAAAATATGAGCACCAAAGTCTCCAATATTATCTACTAATTTACAAGTGTGTTTTTTGAAAATAATTCTCCGAATAATAAACATAATTATCGTCTATACAGCAAACATTAGCATAATTATTATATGAAGATACCATATACTCAGAAATAAATGTTATTCTATTCTAAAATTAGATAATTAAACACACCAATCTATTTCTATTAAATCACTGAACATAAATCAATTTATCGTAAAGCTCAAAATAGAACTTTGTGTAAAGCTCGTAAGGTAATGTTATCTTTGAGTGTATTAATAGCCAGACACAAGGGAACTCCGCAAATATAGACCATAAAGCCCTGAGCAGACGAAGTATTTGTGACAAAAATGACCGATAAAAGGAAATCTGTCCATTTTCGACGTTTTGTGAAGACGCTTTTTCTATGTGAAATAAATAATCTAAAGTGCATCTGAAAGAACGTTCAGTCGTTGGTCCCGTCTGATATTTATACCAAGACCTTTGGCAGTTGTAACAGGTAGTCCGTGGCCTAAAAGTTTTACCAAGGGGAATCGTAGTAAAATACTGGTATTTAGCGGTAAACTGATTGGAAACCGCCGCCCGATTCCCCAATAGTTGGGAAAAGATGACTGACAGATGATGATAATGAAAATTGTCCGCGTTTTTCCGGTGAATAAATAGTCCATCGTCTGCTCACAGCCTAATATCAGACTAAGGCACGATCTATTTTTAGCCCTGTGTTAATGACATTCGTGAACTTAAACTCGTAAATGCAGAACGGAGGCTATAAATTAAGAGGAAGTTATCTAGACAGGCCTCGTGAGAAGATATTTATATGTTTTAGATGATATTCAAATTACGTTAAGTTACTGGTGTATTTCATCATCATCACCCTCGGCGACCTCGTTGATCATACAAGCGACTATACTAATGATTCTCGACCCTCAGACCAAGAAAAAAAGGGTAGGTATTTTTTTTCTCATCCTACGGATATCGATAAGTTTCGCACTTATCGATTTCCGTAGGGCCACCCGTGTTTAAACGCGGCCCGTCTGATTCTCTTCCTTTAACCGTGCTTTCACATAAACGCAAACGGTTATTCGATATTTATTCTGAAATATTGTTACATTTTTTTATAGGACAACATACAAAATATTAATCATTCTAAGACAGAATAATTGCAATGATGGTAAAGCAAAGTTTCTTTGCGAAGCTGGGTTGTTAAACCTGGCTTGCAGTGTACTCAGGACAACTTTATGCGGGGCATGCGCTAAGCAACAAGCGACCGACCAACTTAACGGTACCTCGCTATCGCCCGATAAAACCTCCTAATGATTGCAAATTTATTCAAAATCCGGTTCTACATTTTGTTTACTTCGGATAATATATTTCGTTGTTTACATTTTGTGTCTAATTTCTTGTTATTAATTTTTGTACCGTTTTTTTTATCGGATATGTAAATTTAAATGACAGTTTGCATTTGGATAAATAACACGGAATATGCACATTTGACTCTTAAATTTACATGATGAAATAAATAATTATATGGGAATGAGTCCCATATACACTGCGATCAAATTATCTTGGCAGCTCCGAACTTCGTGCAGGTCATTTTGTTACAAAGAATGTATGAAAGTGTTATGATATAATATTTTATTTGTATTTCTCACTGTTTAAATTAGATATTTTCTGATCGTTTAAGTATTGGTTTATCTGGAAATAACAGTTTTATTCCCAAGTTTACATGCGTAAAATTTCGCAAAGCCTATGTTCAGAGCTGCCAAGATAATTTGATCGCACTGTACCTATATTTATTTTATTAAGGCTCGGCCGGGGAGCATGGTTTTGCTTCCTAGTTTTCGATTAACTTTCTTAGTACCTAGCTGCCATGGATAGTCTGTGAATGACCACCCATTAGATGCCAAGTTTCCTCCGTGCAGGTCGTTGGTTTCGGCCAAGTTCCAGCTGTCATTTTTTTTTGTTCTTTGACAGCCGTTAGAGGTAGCCGTGCGTGTGTGTGCGTACAGTAGCACGAAAATCTGACAACCAGTCTTATTAGGGTAACAGTAACAGTTGTGGAGGTCAGACAGGCAGTCACTCCATGTAGGTAAAATACTGGTATTCAGGTGCATCCGGTTAGACTGGAAGCCGACCCCAACGTAGTTGAGAAAGGATAGGCAGATGATGATAGGTAAGACAGGAAAATAATTATGAGGATGTCCACATACTTATAGAATATTGCAATTTGCATTCAAAATTCGAGCTTTTTCATTCTTGTTAATGCCAGTCGGACTGGCATGGCAATAGCTGCCTTTTCCTTGAAGCAATGTGTGTGACCGAGGAATCAGCATTGAGGAAGAAATAATGTAATATCACATTGCTAAACATAGCGCCTGTAATCCCCGAAGGGGTCGACAGATTTGTTATTGTAAATTTTGTAGAAATTATGTTTGTCCTACTCCTCCATTGTGTTCTGATTAATTTCGTAGTGGGATCCAACACAGAAAAATTGTGTCTGGGGAATTCGTCGAGCTTCATTGTCTCTTGTCTCGGCGCTTTTCTGGTGGTCGCCGTTGTTGATTCGCCAAAAAAAACGCCGTTTAGTTCTATTATCTCGTAAGTTATTTTTGGCGGTTTTAGAATGTTGATTTTTGGTGCCGTTAGCTAGAGCATAAAAAGACGTATGGTTTCAGCTATTTTTTTTCGTTTCTTCGAATATGAAATCGGCCAACTCTTGACCTCAATGTTGTCCTGAGGGCAGGGATGAGATCGCCGATGGAACGAATTAATCCAGAAGACACCCTAGGACTCGCGACATAAATAAATTGGGGCAGATTGAGGTCATAAGTATGAACTTGGGAAAACCGACGCAGGATGGGAAATCCATTACTAATCCACTTTCTACAGTCTATCACATCAACAAGCATTCTACAGTCTATCAAAATCAGATAGAGGCGTTCTCTATCTGATTTGAAGTGACCACAATAAGGGCTGCGGGTTGTTCGAAAGATACCGCGGCCTCGGCACAAGGGCTAAGAAGGAACATGGGTGGGTTTTAGTCAGTAGAAGTCTGACACTCCCTTTCGCTCTGCTCAGAGCGGGAGGGGTTAACTTATTTGATGATTTACCACACACCAAAAAAAAAGTGACAACAATAAAATGAATTGTACCATTTCATGGCAATGGTGGTATGGCAATGGTGGTATGGCAATCTAATCTTCAGTAGAATAGCCATTTTCGTGCTGTTAGTTAGAACTTCAACTACGATCTCGATACAATTTTCTTGATAAGCAACGATTTTGAACGTGCAGTTCTGGCACATATCAAGTATTAAGCAAGTATGTAAGATTTTAAACTGACATGGTCACTAGTATTATTTATACTGATCATCGGGAACTCGAAACAATAAGTAAATTTGGCAAATATCCCGTTTTCAATATAAATAAAAGTTTAAGTACAGCTACTATAACTTGTTTAACAGTTCCATACATTTTTGACGTTTCTATCTTCGCTCTTTGCTGTGCCACCTGGGCCTGCAGTCTCTACACTAATAACAGCGCTACGAATGTCTCTACGTCGTATCGATGTCAAATTTCTTTAATAGATTTTCAACCTTATTTCAACAGCATAAGATTGAAAACCTATTAAAGAAAGTTTTAGATTTTTCGACCTAACGACGTTCGTAGCGCTGTTATTAGTGTAGAGACTGCAGGCCCTGATGTCTACCTTTATAGAACCCAGAAAATATAATATTTATGACGTCCAAGACCAACATTTGAATGTGCGAAAGAATTGTCACAGGGCATACACATAATCGTAACTCTTGTAATAATAGTAAATATTTTCCTTATTTATTTCGTAATAATTAAAAAAAAAAAAAACAAACAAAAAAAAAAATTCAAAATACAAGAAATTGTATCCTACTGGTATCGGTAACAGGGTTCAAGCTCCCGGCGATCAGGGCTCCAAAGAAAGGAACCTCGTTACATTAAAAGTCGAGTCGACAACCGCTTTCTGTAACAAGCCCTTGATCCAGCTGCCTAACGAGGGCCTCTTCAGATGTTGGTTGAGGCTCTTGGCAATTAAGCCATTGGTTGAAACGACTATCGCCACAATGCAGAGGTTGTCGACGTCGCTTAGTCCACTTTCGGCCCCTCGGCCCCTAAAAAAGATTTGTTCATTGGTGTCCACTCGACCCCTTAGAAACATAGTCCACTTTCGGCGGTGAGGGGGTGAACTTAGCCATTTTCACACCCCACATGTTGACAACTTCGCGAGTCAAGTCAAGATTATCATTAACTTAACAAAATCCGGCAGCGCGGGCGGCGCGTGGTGTTGACGTCATCATCGGATAGCGTCGGGCCGCGTCCATATTATGAATGAACGCGTCGCGTCGGATGCGACCCCCGACCTCAGATAAGGCTGTGACGTCGCCTCCGTAGACTTCGCTTATTGATAACGTACACTGGCACTGGGAGACGGAGCGGAGAGTTTTTCATTTGTACGTTGTTCACTGGTCTGAATTCGAACTCAAACTCGAAGGAGTTACTACTGAAGGGTTTCAACTTTTGAATGCCAGAAAAACAGAAGGCGAAACTACAGTCACAAGGTAGAACTTGTGAAAGTTCTGTTAATTGCCCGTTCCAAAGCGTAGATCTCTATGGAGCAGAATGGACAAGAAACTCCATGGAAACTCGTTTAAATTAAAATATTGTAACAGTCTTGGTTTACAACATTCATATTGATCGATACATATTAATTATTACTTTTTTCACACATCGTGTTAGATCTTTGAAATACGTGAATTTTTAACAGTAGTCAAATAGCCAATTATCTCTGCCAATTAACTCATCCTACTAATTGGTAAAATATGTAAGTAAGAGCCTAATCAGTGCACCATAAGTTTTACGAAGCGTCTGGTTGCGTCGTAGAAAGTCTTTTCCAAGAAGGTTGACTTCCACCTGCATTCGAGGAAAATGTTGATCGTTTTGCGGTGATATACTTGCTTTAGCTTTTTTTGGAACAAACCGGTCACAGTATTCCTAAGCCACTGCAACTCCTGAAAGACAGAATAAACAGTAGCGACAATGAAGATCGACGAAGTCCCAGAAAAACAATTAAACTGTCTTGGATCCCGTAACGAAATTAGTCAGAAAAGAATAGCGGAGTAGTAGGAGACTAGATCATTTCTACTTCCTTCCATATCAGCGGGAGACAGAAAGGCCACAAAGGGACGATTACAAGTGGGATAAGCCCAAAACAGTTCTAATTTAACTAGTTAGAAATGAGGAAGTAAGATATGGACAATATAAACATTCCCATTTAGAAGACCATAATTATAAGGTTTCACCATCGAGTGTTGCAATACTGCTGATCAAAGAAATATCTGCTAATATCACTTGCATAAAACCAAGACTTTCAAGGCATTGACATCATAAAACCTGAACAATAAGATGGTTTTTTGCATGCAAAGAAATTGTCCTGCGCAATAAATGCTTAGGATAACTAATTTACTAATGGTGCTTCTAAACAGGCATTATTATGCAATAGTTATACTCGTATTTGTAGTACCTAGTTAAAAAAAGTAAAAAATAACGTGTCCGCCTAGTTTCGAAGCCACCATCCACAATATGGGATAGGGGCCGTTAACCACTTTGCCACGACGACTGTACGCTAACGATTTTCCGCAGTTTTTTTTTATCAATTATTATTTTACCATAGTTTTTTTGTAAAAGATGGATGCATTGTGTGAGGAATGATACGAAAGTGAAAGTAGTAAATGCCACCGTAACATCTAAAAGGGAAGAATGGTAAAACAAAACGTGTTACGCCGACCCCAAATAGAATAGTATAAGGGCAGGAAGATTTAGTTACCTGTATCCTTCAAGGTGTTCATAAGGTGACCCATCCACGGATTAACCGACCCGATCGGCAGTTATTATCGTCAGCCTGTATTACTTTCCAATAACACAATCAATAATAGGTACATAAGGGGATCGGACAAAAAAAAACTAATTAGTCCGTCAGATAGATTTCCAAAAAATAGTGACAACATATTTTTTCTTTTTTCACGTAAACAAAAAATGAAGACGATACAGTGCTTCGAAAACTCGTGTGACGTCATACGATAGTACATTTTGTACCTTCAAGTGACGCGCTATAGCTTCGTCAATTTTTATTGATTTGCAATAAAACAAAAAACACGTATCGAATATTTTTCGATAATCTAACTGACTCCGTCAGTCCGTCGTCTAAACAGAATCATATTTTTTGAGTCAGTCCGATCCCCTATTGTCAATAAAATATTAGCACCCACTATAAAATTCTTATCCGGGTATTATCATAGCATCTTGTGAGGTCTCAAGGAAAACCGTTCTCACACAACGCAATCACGCTATTGTGTCTCTAATTAAGTATATTATTTGATATCGTTTCCTTGCATGATGTAGATGCTTCTTGCGAAGGTCGCGGGCTGGTTGTATTAGTATATAATAGTGCATTTACAATAGATGCATCGTGATAAGTGCATTGTGAGGTGTTCTTCTACTAATCTGAGAGACGGATGTATGTTTTCGTAGCACTTGCTCAAAAAAGTGACATTCTATGCCACAAAAAGCGAACATAACAATAGTCATTTTTAATCTGTTAAAAACAGGGAAAGAAAATTGTACTGAATTTCATTCATCCTCTAAGGGGAGAATGTGATTTAAATTTGGAAAAAGAAAATTGTACTGAATGTCATTCATCCTCTAGGGGGAGAATGTGATTTCTATCAATAATTGGACCAATGTTTCGATTGTTTATTTTTACTTTTAATTGTCATTATTTTTAATAAATTCTTATCTCATATTATTATTGTGTTAATTTTTTCGCAAATGGTACGAAAAGTAGAGTATTTTCCTCGGTATAAAGCTGTCTTAGTCTTGGGTGAACCTAAAGTTCTAAGCCTTGATTTTGAACTACGCTCTACCATCAGCGATAATAATAATAGCAGAAATAGATTCCATCGTCAAGGTGACACCATCATCTGCATACGCTTTTCACAAGTATGTTGGAGTTGGCTTCCAGTCTAACCGGACGCAGCTGAATACTTGTATTGCATATCTGACCTCTTCAATTCAGTAAGAAGGTTCATCCCGAGTTCATATAACCCCAATCTACATATTTAAGTCGCGAGTAAATAGGCTTCTTCTGGGTAAGCTCGTTCCATCGTCAACCTCATCTCTGCCCTCAGGGCAAGATTGAGGTCGAGAGTCCGTATTAAATAAATTAAAAAAAAAGGTGCTGGGTAAAACTGATTGTGCGATTGTCATGCTACTGACTGTCAAATATATACAAATTACAGCTAGGACCAACGGTATAACGTGCTTTCCGAGGCACGGAGGAAACTCGGTATGTATAATGAGTGGACCATCCTTAGGCAAGCGCGGCTTAACCTGAAGATCAACGCATCGCGCATCAGCAAGGTGACATCCCAGAAAAAAGTTCTGATTACAGATAAGACTAAAAATAGGACCAATGTCGAAAGCAGTTCGAGTTTGGCGCCTTACTAATCAGCTCAATCACGACCAATTGGTTCCAATCGAGCTTCGATTTGCGTCAAGCGACCACCAATCACTTATATGAACATCAATAGTTTTACTGAGAACCGTTTTTTTTTACGTCTACAACTAAATTGTTGCGGACTTTGTATTGGACTGAAATTGGTTGGCGCCAGACGTGAATTTACCAAAGGCAATGTCCGCAAAGATTCAATATGTCTGCGTAACCTTTTTCCAAAGACTATATTTTTCCCGACCATATTTGGTTTGGTTTCTATCTGATTGTAACTGAATACCAGTATTTTAAATGGAGTCCCTGTCTGTTAGACCTTCACAGACCTGACACTGGGTACTACAGAAATCTAACGCCCCCTGTCGCTCCGCCCAAAGCGGAACAAGTTGTAATATTGACTCTGAAAAAGAGTTAATTCTCAGACTAATTTGAATAAAAGATTTCAGACTTTTTGGTTTTTACACTCTCATAAAATTACGAGTTATTTACCTGGATGTCTTAGCTATCAGATAGACAGTCGCACCATGTAAAATACTGGTAAAATACTCTACAACCCAGTTAGAACAATAATTAATACGATACCCCCTGATAAAACTGGTTAAAAACAATAATCAATATTTTTTAAGGTTAAAATTAAAGGTTTTTTTTATTTAAAAAACAGGTTTTATCATTGAAATATAAAGAAAAACACAAGATAAAAGAAATGATGGGAATATGAGAAACATGTTTTTTATAGCGACAGTGCCGTAGAAATCTTTTTGCATTGTTTTGTATTTTTCCCGTGTAAAGACGTTGCAAATGCGACATATTGTGCAAAAACATTCGAATGGAAAATCATCAGAAAAAGTTCTGTGTACCTATGCCCAATGAACTATAGGCGAAGATATAACCACTTTCTGGAGCCTTGACATAGCCAGAAGGCGTCGTGGCAGACCTCGTAGAAGACGACCGAACGTTCTGTTCCAATGACCAGTGGTCCACATTGGCCTTGGATCGAAACAATTGGAATTCATGGGGAGAGACCTTTGTCCAGCAGTGGGTTGATGCAGGCTAACAGTATCAGTATTTGTTTAAAACTTGTTTTATCATGAAAACAAGTAGGTAACCTAAACAAACGTAAATTAGAACTTCTGATTTAATTTTGCTTATTTTTTCGACTATGAATTAGCACTTGAGAAATAAAAGTGGTTTTGGCAATCTACCATCTAGAGTAGTTAGACCGGTTTCCATATTTATGGGCGTAACATCTTCCTTACACCTGTTAAAATTATAAATTCCAACTTTTTCATTAAAAAAAAATGAGAAAAGTTTCCTATGAAAGAGGTTGAATATTCTTTCTTTGAAGGCTGACCTTCAGACACAAAATGCAGCCACACATAAAACCTGTAATAATCAATAGCTGGCATTGGTATCATACAAACAAGTATTTTCTAATGTGTCACGTTTCCGAGAAATAAACCAAGATCTATAAATAAAAATGTTATGTTGGTTTGTGTACGCTTCAAAAACTCAAAAACTACTTCACCGATTTTCATGCTGTTTTCACCAATGGATAAAGTAGTTCTCGAGGAAGGTTTTTAGTATATTATTTAACCGACTTCCACGCGGGCGAAGCCGCGGGCATCAGCTATTTAAAATAAAAGAAGTGTTAGCCGTCCGAGCGGGCGGCGAGATGTGCAGATGTCATTGCAGGAATATCCTGAATGAGGCTAGCCCAAACGCGTGGAGCTTGGTACAACCAAAGAGAGATCTATACCCAACAGTGATTGGCAGGAGGAAGGCAATCCAGTAAATTCAATCGATACGAAAGTTTTCCCAAGTTTGAAGAATCACTCTGTGCAGACTATAATATGTATTTCAGTATTATTTAACTATGTTTTTTCCTACTCCTCCGCTATTCTTTTCTGATTAATTTCGTTGCGGGATCCAAGACAGTTAAATCATTTCTCTGGGACTTCGTCGAGCTTCATTGTCTCGGCGCTTTTCTTGTGGTCGCCACTGTTGATTCTGGCTAACAGGAGTTACAGTGGTTTGGGAATAGTGTGGCGGGCTTGTCCCCATTAAAAAAAAAAAGTATTATTTAACTTAGTTAGATATTATAATAAACTTTTACCTTTCCTTAGTAGGTATTAGAATAGGCGCATGTTTGAAGCCCATTTAATAATGACACTAACTCATCATCATCATCAGGCTCTTGCTCTTATCCCAATTCATTTGTGATCGATGCAGCATTTCTTCTTCTTCCCTACTTTTCTATTTCTCTTCATCTCATCCTTCACCTCCTTTCTTCCCATATCATCCTTCACACAGGTCATCCATCGCTTCTTTGGCATTTCTCTACTCGTAAATCACTCCAACTCGCACTGGGCCCGCGGTGGATTTATAACCCATCCCTTTATTATAGAGGAGGCCTGAGTCCCTGTAGTGGGAATATTATAGGCTGATGATGATGAAACCACTCCACATTCATACTTATAATTTTCCTCAGATATTTTTGTTTGTATTGACACTAACTAAGAACCTAATATTTAACCATATCTCTATAAATTATGTGTTTTATAAATATTGTGGACGAAAGCGTCTTAAAGGTTATTATTATCTATAAGCGGGAAAACCACTAAATAATTATAAATGATTCAAAATAACCGATGTTTAGGTAAAAATATAAATATCCTCCTTTAGGTTTTTCTTGGAAACACATGAGTGAATATGTGTTAAAGGTTTGTTCTATCCTCCCAATAGATTTGGGTTATTGCAGCATATCTTCTTCCAAACGTGTGCTCATTAGCCATACGTTTATTAAACAACCTATTTTTACCCCTACTATTATCACTACATATTATATTATAAAATAAAGTACTCCACTGCGTCTGTCTATCTGTCTGTCTGTTCGCCATATACTCAAAAGCACCGATTTTAATGCTGTTTTCACCAATAGATAGAAAGGCTTTCGAGGAAGGTTTTAGTATAATATGATTTCACCAACATCCACGCGGGCGAAGCCGCGGGCATCAGCTGGTCAACACTAAAGCAAGAAAGCGACCTGATAGGGTAGTATGGTTGGTATTTCCCCTGACAGTTCCCAGCAGCATCCGGGAAACTAGATGTGCTCGGTTGATAGCAATGACTAATTCCGTAGAAAAATAAAGTTCACTTCCCAACAAGGGATTTATATATAACAGGAATATGTAAAGTTTGGAAGAATAACATGCTGCGCCGATGTCAAATAAATTGGTATATTAAGGGAATCCGCACTGGGCCCGCGTGGTGTATTATAGCCCATCCTTCTCGTATATAGAGAGGAGGCCTGAGTCCCTGCAGTGGGAATATTATAGGCTGATGATGATGATGAATGAACCTAGCCCTAGGAGCCAACTGTCGTGATATTTCGATATGTTTATTAATATAGCAGTTTCTTTAACACAATAGTCCGAAAAACAATGAATAAGCCCGGAATTCCAGTGACACCGCGATATCGCAGTTATTATCGGAACTAAAGCGCTCCTATCGCCACTGGATTGTCGTATCTTACGAATAGAATTGAATGAGATGATTTATTTACACGACTGTTTACAGAGTATTATTGTACAACATAACATCACGCTTGCAGTCCCCGAAGGGTTAGGCAGAGGTGTACCTAATACACACCCACATCTCGCCAGTTATGTTTGTAATAGGGGGCGAGTCTATTGACATCAGGGCACAAATCCAGACTCCGAAGCTGCTAGTGAGAAAGTCCTGGTAGAAAAACTCAATAACACTTGACCCGACCTGAGAATCAACCAGGAGCTCATGTACAGCAGTCGCGCTTGCGACCACTAGACCAACAAGACAGGCATAGGGATGTTAACAAAAAAAAACTAATTAGTCCACCAAATAGATTTCCAAAAAATATTGGACACATATTTTTTCTTTTTACACGTAAACAAACAATGAAGACGATACAGTGCTTTGAAAACTCGTGTGACGTCATATTCTAAGACATTAGTATGACATTTCTTAGCGAGCAGTGACGTCACAACCTCCCACTCAAATCTTTGACGCGTTTTATCTTCGTCAATTTTTATTGATTTGATAAAACAAAAAATACGTATCCAATATTTTTCGATAATCTAACAGACGGACTAATTAGAATCATATTTTTTTTAGTCAGTAAACATCCCTATTGTATTAAATGTGTAAATTATACAAAAACACCGACTGTTCCTGAAGTGACCCGATTACAGTCAGACATGATGATGTAGATGACAACGTAGCGCTCCAGAGAGCTCTATATAATATTCTAAAGCACACTTATTGAGAATATTGATTGCCAATAAAGTATCATGAAGGCCGAAATGTTTCATGTTTAGCGCGGAAATTAAACAATCGTACAGGTTCACAGTAAATTAGGAACAACGATTTCGTACCCTTTGACACGACCTATGACACAGAGAACAATTAAAATCATTTGTAATCAAATAAAGAAAGATAAACACTAGAAATGGGGACCTAAAAAACGTTGATTTTATAAATTGGAAATGCGCAAATTGATGAATGGGTTGTACTTACCCAAGCCGTCGCAGAGCCTCGCGAAGCACACGAGCAAACAAACAAATATCGAGCACTTCATCGCACTATTAGACACAACACTAAATTTAATGATCCGCCGGACACGCGACCGCCTCCCGCCGACTACAAGATACAACTGATATTCCTTCGCGTACAATTCAAATGATATACTCCTGCGCAACATTAAATTTACCGTTCGATTTATCAATTTTTTCGCCCCACCCCTCGTTACATCCTCTGTATAAGGGCGATACTGAGGCCATCGATTTTTTAACGTCTGCAAAGTTAGCTTTGTTTTATTATCTATAATTGTGATTATTTTTAATAGGTTCTAAATACGGTAGAGTTCGTAAATTGAAGTGGTCCGTTGTTTGACTGGCTCCCTCTGACCTCTCGGCAAATAGTCGTGTCTGATGATAAAGTCATAGTTTGTAGTTTCGTAGAAATATTGTGATTAATTGCATTTTTGTAGTCACGTGTGTGTGTAGTTCGGGTCTCCGTAGTGGTAATCACTTTGGATACGTTTTATTTTGTTGTTGATTGGGATTACGTATCTTGTATTACATCATAAGTATTTCTGTTATTGTTTTTACGTTAATCAGTGTTGTTTATTGAGATCCGGACTGTGAACTCTATTATATTATGTGATGCATTTGATTGAAGCTGAGTTTCTAAATGTAGTGGATCCAAAGTTTTGGCTGTATGAAAAGACTTGCTGTGCTCTGCGGTTCCATCCGCTGCTCGGACCTATATAGGTATACAGGGTGAAAAGGACACGGAGCTTTCAGTACTTAAATAATTCTGAACGGGGATAAAATAAAATAAAAATATGTACCTACCTAATAAAAAATCCTCTGTCCCCACATGGTCCCCACAGAGGAATTATTCGACTGTATTTTATAATTTTTTTTTTTTTTAGTATTATATATTTTTTACCGTCGCCGGTATTTTTTTTTAATCAGCTGCATGTGTATCATGCCTGTATCCTACAAAAGTACAACTCCTACACGGACAAAATGGATCCATCACCACAATGTTCTGAGAGAGCTAGGTACATTGACTTTTACGAAAGAGAGAGCAAGTAAGTAATAAATGTAATATTAATATATTATTTGAATGTCTTTGACTTTTACCATAAAACGTGATTTTTCACCCCAAATAAAAAAGTCGTTTTCCAGCAAAATGTTTGCATTAGGTAAATTAGTTTGATGTACTGAACGCTTGGTTGAAGGCTTCGTGAAGGGTTCGTTTACACCCTGTATACAAAATTAAAAAGTGGTTTAAAGGTTAGACTGAATGATAAAACAAACATTACCATAAATCTAACATCTAAATTCCCGATGTCCACCATATTGGATATGGAGTAAAAGCTTTTTAAAACATTCGAATAAAAGGCAATGCAAAGGTATCAGCGAAATGCCTTCGCGAGCCTATCACAAAATCTGCCCGTTCGCATACCGGACCCGCGTCAAAGGCTCCGCTATAATTTTATGGTCTTTTTACGACTACAAACTCTTGTTCTCTTTGGTATGTCGCGTTTAAATTTAGAATTCGCATTTTCCGATCCTTTTAAGGCGGTCGGATACATGGCAGAACGAGATAGCGAGGTTTGAAATATGAGGAAATTAGAATTCAATTTATAACTTATCGAAGCTGTAGCATAAACAGAACTACAAATTCTATTTACGGAAATGCGATGTGGGGTAGTATATTTTGTACTTGCCTATACCCGTGGCTTCGCCTACGTAGAATCCAGTGACTATCGCAAGAGTTTCAGGTTAGAAACGATCTGTGTGCTAAACTTCATAGAAATGCGTTCAGTAGTTTCTGCCGGCAGTCTCTACAGAGATAACGAACTTTCGATTGCTAATTACTAACGAACTCAGACCAAGAAAAAAAGAAAGACGGCGCGCCGCGAACACCAACAGTGAAGCCACAAAACCACGCGCCTATAGCAAGTAAACATACAAGCTCACGCACACACCTACACTAAAACCACACGCATTTCTCCTAGAACGTAACGACTTCACGAGACATTGTCTACACACATAGATAAAAAGTTGGCTTCACTTTTGGTCTGAGCTAACGAATAAATTCGGTTGCAATAATGATGCTTGCGAGTAGTTGCGAGAAACGCATCTTGGATGAAGAGACTTGCTTTACTTGCAAGCATCATTATTGTAACCGAATTTATTCGTTGGTAATTATCAATCGAAAGTTAGCGATTTTGTCGTTATCTCTGTAGAGACTGCCGGCCCTGGAATCTATTTGTTGCTAAAGTAATTGACAAAGTAGCACATAAATTAAGATTTTAAACTCTGTTTTGTAGAACGAAAGCTTTCCTTGGCATAGTTATAAACGGATGTATGTAACTATAACTGCTAGTTAAGTACATACACAGATATAGATTTGTCTAGATAACGCAAGAGCACCGACTTTTTTTTTGAGAGGGGGATGAGAAATCATCAAATGACTCCTCCCGCTCTGGGCAGAGCGGTACCTAGGGAGTGTCAGACTTCTACTGACTAAAGACCACCCATGGTCCTTCTTAGCCCTTGTGCCGAGGCCGCGGTATCTCTTCCGAACAACCCGCTGCCCCGAAAAGGAGAGCACCGACTTCGTATGCTACTTCGCGCTTTATACTTAACGAGGTTAATGTTACAGCAAGTTAATTTTCAAGCTACAGCGTTCATCATCATCATCAGCCTATAATATTCCCACCAATATAACATTCCCTTTCTAGGAGAGGGATCCACCACTGGGCCACCGCTGCTCCTACAACGTTACACCACAACTCAAGAACTTAATTCTGTACAATTAAAGAACAAGACCGTAGTCGATTTTGTATAGTAAATAAATAGTGCTCTAAGATGTTATAGTTGGTAGTCGAAAAATGGCACGCTTAGTATAGTTTACATCCGGATCGTGAATAATCGTGATACTTGCGCTATCTAGGTAGGTACTATGGCAGTCTTATGCGCCTGATCACCACTAAGCTCATTTTTGCTTGCACTCAAGAAATAGAATCGCTCGCTAGCCCGTGGCAGCGCCTCGGCACGATTTAGGCGATTTTTTTTTTAAATGATCAGGCGGAACTGTCTTCGATCGTACATATATCTGTGGTTAACTGAGTACACTCCATTCTCTCTATATATTGACACGGCTATGAAACGTACGATACTTTAAATATTCATCTTACTATTCACAGTCACACAAATATTGAGGAAACGTGCTCAGTTGTCCTGCTCTTAGGACCTAAGTTTCTCTTCTAATACCAGGTTAAGTAGGTAGGTTAGATTTGCAGAGCCTTGTGGCTAAATAACAGCCGATCTAACGGATCGAACTCGTCAAGCCTTTTTTTTTTTTTCTCGATGTGGAAATCCTCATGGATGTCCTCCGCCCTGGCGAGAGCGAAGGGGTCTGTCAGACTCTTACTGACTAAAAATACACCGGTGTTCCCTCGCACACTTGCGTCGGGGGTCCGGGAACGGATATGACTTCCGCTACCCCCGACTAGAACTCGTCAACCCTAGCTTAACCGTTTATTCTTAAGGCGGGGTTGCAGTAATTTTAAGATTTTTGAACCAATAAAAATCGAACTAAATACGAGTTTTTTAATAAATAAAAATCATTACATAAAAATTGAACATACTCTCTAGTAAATCGTAAAGATAGAGAAACGCGATTTAGAATGATCGGCTCGATACTTTTTTTTATCAAACATGACTCTAAATCACAATTTCAAACGTGTACTGCTAAGACATTTCATCATGAATTTATATGAAAGTTATATCAGTAGATAGAACGTTTTATTCTGAAGTAAATGGTGAAAACAGATTGTATAATTTCTTTATAGTTTTTCTCCAAGAAGCAAAAAACAGTCAAAATTTAGGCATTATATCGCTCGCGCGGCAGGGCGGGGGGCGAGGTCGTGCGTACATAAAAACAAAGTACTGCAACCTCGCCTTAACCCTAGATAAGCTAGTATTATATTATCTGTGCCCTAGACCATTACTTAGCGAGTTTATAGTGCAGGGCATAAGCTAGACCATTACTTAGCGAGTTTATAGTGCAGGGCAACGTTTTCTGGGCTTAGCCTAATGAAAGCAATAAATAGAACGACCGATTGTATAGCTTGACTAGTATTTGCGTGGCTGCGCTCGCTGCGCGCAGCTCGCGGGTCTGCTTACCTACACCTGCCTACTACCTACCTACACCTACCTACTACCTACCTACACCTACCTACTACCTACCTACACCTACCTACTACCTACCTACTACCAACCTACACCTACCTACACCTACCTACACCTACCTACACCTACCTACACCTACCTACACCTACCTACACCTACCTACACCTACCTACACCTACCTACACCTACCTACACCTACCTACACCTACCTACACCTACCTACACCTACCTACCTACTACCTGCCTATCACCTACCTACTACCCTCTACTACCACTAAAAAAACATTCCCTAAAGTTTGCTTGTCGTCGCCCCTGAGTTACGCTTCACCCACTCAACCTTCGTTACGCTAAGGAGGTCGCCGGCTCGCTTCGCTCGCCACCTCCCCCCTTCGCTCCACTCGGTCTCGCAGGTTCGCTCCACTCAGGACCTACCTACCACCGGAAAGCTATCATGACCTTATCCCTACGCTACGGGGGTCGCCGGCTCGCTTCGCTCGCCCGCTCCCCCCTTCGCTTTACCGGTACCACCATTTTACTTCCCCGAGCCTCCTATCCTATACGAATCTGTAAACAAAACAGAAAAAAAGGGGTGAAGAGGGGGGGGGGGGTGAAGGGGGGGAGAGGGGGGGAGTTTCTAAAAATGATTTCGACTAACGCAATGCCCCTCTATATGAATCTGAAAAAAAATTCGTTCCAAGTCTCTTAACTTCCGAGATCCGAAAGGGGGGGGTGGAGGGGGGCAAGGGGGTCAAATTTTCAAAATGGTTTTTCCTTCCCCAAGCCTCCTCTATACGAATCCCTAAAAAAAAACTTGTAAATTCTCTTTATTTCCGAGATCCGCCTAAAGGGGGGGGAGAAGGGGGGTAAGGGGGGCCACTTTGAAAAATGATTTTTACTTTACCGAGCCTCCTCTATACGAATCCGTAATAAAAAAAAAATACCGGTCTCTTAGTTTCCGAGATACGATAGGGAGGGGGGGAGGGGGGGGCAAAAAGGGGGGGTTTGGGACTTTTCCCATACTCACCAGAGTTACTTGTTTACGAATCTGTTAAAATATACCCACCTCCCCATCCAACATCTGGGAGAACAATGATGTCAGTGAGTCAGTCAGTGAGTGAGTGGTAGTTTAGCTTTATATAGTATAACTAGTATTTGCGTGGGTGCGCGAGCTGCGCGCAGCTCGCGGGTCGTGAAGAGGGGGAGAGGGGGAGCTTTGAAAAGTGATTTCGACTAACGCATTGCCCCTTTCAATGAATCTGAAAAAAAAAAATGTTCCAGCTCGCCATACTACCTACCTACCTACACCTACCTACTACCCACCTACACCTACCTACACCTACCTACACCTACCTACACCTACCTACACCTACCTACACCTACCTACACCTACCTACACCTACCTACACCTACCTACACCTACCTACACCTACCTACACCTACCTACACCTACCTACACCTACCTACACCTACCTACACCTACCTACACCTACCTACACCTACCTACACCTACCTACACCTACCTACACCTACCTACACCTACCTACACCTACCTCCACCTACCTACACCTACCTACACCTACCTATCACCTACCTACTATCTACTACTACCACTAAAAGGACATTACCCTAAAGTTTGCTTGTCGTCGCCCCTGAGTTACGCTTCACCCACTCAACCTTCGCTCCACTCAGGACCTACCTACCACCGGAAAGCTATCATGACATTATCCCTACGCTACGGGGGTCGCCGGCTCGCTTCGCTCGCCCGCTCCCCCCTTCGCTTTACCGGTACCACCACCGGACAGGTTTCGACGCCACAGCCCTTTTAATTTTAGGGGAGGTTGGGGAGGGGAGGGGAGGGTATACAAATTTCAACGCCCCTCAATAGTTTTATGTAAGAAAAAAAAAAAAAAAGTGAAAAAGGGGGGGGGGGGGAAGGGGGGGTGAGGGGGGGGAGACTCGAAAAATGATTTCGATTAACGCAAAGGCCCCTCTAAATGAATCTGAAAAAAAAATCGTTCCATGTCTCTTAACTTTCGAGATCCGCCTAAAAGGGGGGAGAAGGGGGGCAAGGGGGGCAACATTGAAAAATGATTTATACTTTACCGAGCCTCCTCTATACGAATCCGTAATAAAAAAAAAATACGGGTCTCTTAGTTTCCGAGATACGATAGGGAGGGGGGGGAAGGGGGGGAAAAAGGGGGGGTTTCGGACTTTTCCCATACTCACCAGAGTTACTTGTTTACGAATCTGTCAAAATATACCCACCTCCCCATCCAACATCTGGGAGAACAATGATGTCAGTGAGTGAGTGAGTCAGTCAGTGGTAGTTTAGCTTTATATAGTATAACTAGTATTTGCGTGGCTGCGCTCGCTGCGCGCAGCTCGCGGGTCTGCTTATCTACACCTGCCTACTACCTACCTACACCTACCTACTACCTACCTACTACCTACCTACACCTACCTACACCTACCTACTACTTACCTACACCTACCTACTACCTACCTACTACCTACCTACACCTACCTACACCTACCTACTACCTACCTACACCTACCTACTCCTACCTACACCTACCTACACCTACCTACACCTACCTACACCTACCTACACCTACCTACACCTACCTACACCTACCTACTACCTACCTACTCAACCTTCGTTACGCTTCACCCACTCAACCTTCGTTACGCTAAGGAGGTCGCCGGCTCGCTTCGCTCGCCACCTCCCCCCTTCGCTCCACTCGGTCTCGCAGGTTCGCTCCACTCAGGACCTACCTACCACCGGAAAGCTATCATGACATTATCCCTACGCTACGGGGGTCGCCGGCTCGCTTCGCTCGCCCGCTCCCCCCTTCGCTTTACCGGTACCACCATTTTACTTCCCCGAGCCTCCTATCCTATACGAATCTGTAAACAAAAGAGAAAAAAAGGGGTGAAGAGGGGGGGGGGGGGGGAGAGGGGGGGAGTTTCTAAAAATGATTTCGACTAACGCAATGCCCCTCTCAATGAATCTGAAAAAAAAAATGTTCCAAGTCTCTTAACTTCCGAGATCCGAAAGGGGGGGGATGGAGGGGGGCAAGGGGGTCAAATTTTCAAAATGGTTTTTACTTCCTCAAGCCTCCTCTATACGAATCCCTAAAAAAAAAACACGTAATTCTCTTTATTTCCGAGATTCGCCTAAAGGGGGGGAGAAGGGGGGCAAAGGGGGGCACTTTGAAAAATGATTTTTACTTTACCGAGCCTCCTCTATACGAATCCCTAAAAAAAAACACTTCAAGTCTCTTTGTTTCCGAGATACGATAGGGAGGGGGGAGAAAGGGGGGGAAAAGGGGGGGTTTGGGACTTTTCCCATACTCACGAGAGTGACTTCTTTACGAATCTGTCAAAATATACCCACCTCCCCATCCACCATCTGGGAGATCAATTCTGTCAATGAGTCAGTCAGTCAGTGGTAATTAAGCTTTATATAGTATAAATAATAATAATGTGCTGAAGTCTGAAACTACGATACGATACGATCGAGTCCTGTTGTGAAATCAATAAATACTTTTTCTTTCTTTCTTTCTTTCAAACTATTGCTAATCAGAAAACCCCCAACTTTTTTTAAAAATAGATATTATGTATAAGTGCGTTATGCGGCAAAACAAAATTCGACTAATTTAGGTTTTTGGACTAAATAAACTCGCTCAATATTAAGTTGAATATCATCGAAAGATTTCTGTAAACCAGTCTCAAGGAAAATTTTAACTTTTGTCTAGTTTTTTCGATCCCATTATACGTTGAGTCTTAGGTCCATTTTTTAATGATCCAAAGTGGCCAGCCTGTTGCTAACTCCGGTTTTGTTTTATTTTTTACGGCGCGAACTCTTTGATGCTAACTTTTTGGTGCCTGATTTATACAGGCTGTTGGAGAAAAGAAAGATGTCGTGAGGAAAGTATTGAATATGAATTTGGAGGAGTATTTAATAAGAGCATAGGAAGACTGATCGCGCCAGGACTCAGCCGAACCTTATCTCGGGCCCATGGGAGACAGGTCTCAGAACAGCCGCCGTCCTAACGGGATCAAATAGACGCGATACGCGCCTCCGAACAATATTACAATTTCTGAACTTACAGCTACCCTTACCTCATTTCTTCGAGCCGGTCTCACTTCCTTGACCCCTCGCAAGTTGTGTAACTGTGTATGTGTATAATGAGTGTATATGACCTTGCGATGGTTTGCTGGTAGTTCCGGACGATTCTTCCACGTCGCTGCAAGCCACGCCGTTAACGCGAGCCACCACACTCACTCCGTATTAGTCTAACCACAAAAGCCTCGGTGCTTTCCCAATAGCACTCCCGTGACAAGGCAAACCAATGATATTATCAATAACCCGTTCGACATTCACAGCGTCGCTAACCGTACTGCTTAACTAGTATAATTGGGTGCCGCGAAATGACTCCACAAGTCGATTTAATCAATGCGCGTGCGCTTTCACCCGTGATTCTATGGCTACTTTAATACTTGTTCGACGCCCAGCACGTCTCAATACGAACTACTTCACGCCGAGCCCAGCGCTCGACCTCTCTCCCTCCGCCCCTGTCGCCCCGAGGCGGAGAAAATCAAAAATCTGAAGGTAGATTATAAACAATCACCCCCCCGGACCGACCCGTTGTCGGTCCGCTCAAACTCCCGGGAGTCGAGATAAAGTTGAAACTGCCCGTCTAAGGATCGAGTCCCTCACCTGGACGTCTGCGATCCTTGGAAACCCATCCTTGCCCGTAATCAGGTTAACAATGCGCCCCCGTCGCCAACACAACGGTGATAGGTTAGCATCCTTAACCAGAACGAGGTCTCCAACGCAGGGTGGGGTCGTCCTGTCCGTCCACTTAACGCGTTGCCGTAGAATATGCAAATACTCCAGCGACCATCGCTTCCAAAAATTTTGGCTCATTTGCCGTAACATCTGATACCGCGACAACCGGTACAACTTGACATCAGTATGGATATTCCGGCAAGGCGCTAAGTGGTTGGCCAATCAAAAAATGACCTGGGGTAATGGCCTCAAGGTCATTCGGGTCAGCGCTCAACGGGCACAAAGGTCGCGAGTTTAAGACCGCCTCAATTCTGCAAAACACCGTTGACAACTCCTCAAAGGTGAGAATCGTTGAGCCGATGACCCAATACAAGTGAGTCTTAGAAGACTTAACTACTGCCTCGAAAATTCCACCCCAGTGGGGGCATCCAGGTGGACTAAAGTACCACGAAATGCCCCGACCGGCGAGGCCTGAGCCAATCCCTCGCTCATTCTGACTTAAAAACAATACAATTTCCTTTAAGCACCGGTCGGCGCCCTTGAAGTTGGTACCACAGTCCGACCGAATCAGTGACGGTACTCCCCTTCTAGAAACAAATCGATCTAACGCCACCAGAAAGGCCTCCGTAGAGAGATCGGCCACCAGTTCCAAATGAACGGTCTTGGTCGCCAGACACACGAAGACACACAGATATGCCTTAACCGACTTCGCGTTGCGAAGGTGCGATGTCTTGACCATGAAGGGCCCCGCGAAATCTATCCCTACGCCAGCAAATGGCCGAGCCTCCGTGACTCGGTCGGCCGGGAGATCTCCCATTTGTGGCTGCATTGTGGCTGCCTTGAGTCGGTCAAGGCAAGCAACGAAACACAACGCTCCGTATGATTCTGCGGGCCGATAAAATCCAAAATTCACGCTGCAAAATGCCCAGAAGGGTGTTACAGCCTGCGTGTGAATTCTTGGTGTGACGGTCCCTAACCAACAACTCCACCAAAGCTTCTGAATGAAGCACTTTCCCATGAACGTGACCGGCGCGATCCAACCGGTTGGATCGAACGTTCGTGCGATAGTCGAAAGGACCGATCGCTTGGTCCAGGTCTTCGACAGCAACTCGGCCTCACAACTGTATGTGAAGGCATCCTGACTCGGTTGATACTGGACCCCTAAAATGGCCAACGCATGAAGATTCTCCGAATCCTCAAACAAATGCGGGTCTTGTTGATACTCAGTTGGCAGTCCTGCCAGTACCTCTGGGCAGTTCGACAGCCATTTCCTGAGTTCATAGCCACCGGAGGCCATGAGCGCCACCAATTCATCCCTTAAGATGAGCGCCTGCTCAATACTGTCTGAGCCCGTACAAATGTCGTCTACATAGACGTCCCTATCAATGACAGCAGCCGCGCGGGGAAAGCGGAGCCGTTCTTGATCAGCCAGCTCTCGTAGCGTACGCATGGCTACATATGGGCTGGGCTTTAATCCGTACGTGTTTGTGTTGAGCTCGTATGTGACCATCGGTTCTTCTGGGCTCTCTCGCCACAATATCAGCTGGAACCGACGGTCGTCTGGATGAATCTCAGTTTGACGAAACATCATCCGTACGTCCGTAACGAAGACAACCTGGTGTCTCCTGAAGTCCGTGAGAATGTCTGCAATGTCTCTGGTCAGCTTAGGACCAGCATGGAGACATTGATTCAGGGACACCCCGCTAGACGTCTCCGCGCTCCCGTCGAACACGACCCTAATCTTTGAGTCAGGTGTCTTCAAAACAGCATGATGAGGCAACACATAATGCTCCTCATGACGATAGTCAACCCTGGACACCGACATGTGACCCAACGTCAGGTATTCGCGCATGAACTCCACATACTTCTGTCGGAAGTTGGAGTCCCGCTTCATGCGCCTTTCCATTGCCACTAACCGCTTTTCTGCCAGACTCCATGAGCTCCCCAGCGGAGGTCGAGTTGACAGAAATGGCAACCTTGTCATAAATCTACCCGATGGGAGGCGCACCGTGTTACATCGATAAAATGTTTCGCACTCCTCATCACGTGGGTTATTCCTAAGAGCGGTGGGTGGCTCTTCCGTTGCCCAGAACCGTTGCAGGACGTCGGATAACACGCTGCCATAATATATGGAGCTATAATCCGTTGAGTGCTGTGGTTCCCGTACTGGGCCCAATAACGCGTAACCACCTGCGGTACGCATGGCCACAACCCCGTTTGGTTGCAGCTCTCGTTTGCCGCTTCGGAGCAGCTTCCCGAGGACGTCAGACCCAAGCAAGACGTCCACCCGTCCGGGGATCGCGAAGTGGGGATCGGCTAACTCCAATCCATTGGTCAACCCTTTTACCGCAGACGGTAACCGAGTCTGAGGGAGGACCCCAACCACTTCGTCCAAAACGATCGCCGTGGCATTCACCCGCGTGACCGATGCCGTGTCACCCATCTCGAACAGGAATGTCGTCTGACCCCTGAGGTGAGGCACCCGATTGCCACCTATACCTACGGCGCCATCCCGTGATGGCTCTAATGTAAGGCCCAGCTTTTTCACTAAACAGCTGGACACAATACAACCTTGTGCCCCTGAATCTAACAGTGCTCGCACGTGCACCGGCTGTCCGTCAGTACCCCTGACAGTAATCCTAGCCGTCGGTAATAATACCGTTACTGTCGGGGTGGGCACCACTGACGAACAGGCTGCTAGTTGCTAATAGGAGGCACCTCCCTCCTCCCCTGCCGGAGGGGGAGTAAATACTGTCCCAGTATACGGGTCCCAACCCGGGTAGTAACCCTCCCGACCCATCGGTGACATCCGTGCCGGTCGGAAGTAGCCTACTGGCATCCTTCCGAACGGTGGCGGGCGCGCCGTCAGCCGAGGGCGTTCTGCGAGAGGCGGGGAGAAGCGACTACTCGGGGGTGGCAACATGCCCCCCAACGCATTCGAGTACGCCGCGTAACCCGTCTGTACTACCTCCGGGCCCCTGCCCGAGTCTCGGTGCCTATCCCCCCCCCGCGGGGAAGACGACGGTATCGGGTTGTGCTCTGGATCAGCCCTTGGCCCACCCCCCCGAGGGGGCGGCGACCGCTGATTCCTGGCCGACCCACCCCCCCTAGGGGGGGGTGACCGACCACCCGAATCTGGCTTAGGAGAGGGGGGGTGACCTCCCGGCGAGGCTCCGTGCACCTCCCTACTCTCCGCCAGGCATAGCAACTCGTGATGGGCTCCTCCGCAGGTTCCACAGTTAGTGGTCCTGTGGCACTCACGTACAAAGTGAGTCCCCAAGCAGCGGAAGCACAAATAGCGCTGCTTGACCACCCCTCTTCGTCTATGCACCCGCTGCGCCTTAAAGTCCGCGCATGCGGCGAGACCGTGTCCTTCCTTCCGACAGAAGGCGCACACTTCCGATTGGAGGGCGTGGTATTTCTTCCCCCCCCGACGGGGCTCAACCGGCTTGGGCCCGCTCGTACGTCGGGTTGACGGAGGAGGGTGCGACGTGGATGCCCCTTGGCAATCCGCCCGCCGGCACTCGCCTTCTAAAAACACCCTCAAGTCATCGTAACTTGGGAGGTGGTCCGTCGATTCGCCACCATGTGACTGCTCAAAGCGCGCCACCACGTCGATCGGCAACTTCCGTAAAACCCTATTGACGATGATATATTTATTGTCCCCTAACGACAACTTAAGTCGATCTAACGTGTTCACCGCAACCGTGACCGGATTAAGGATTTTCGCCCTTATTTCGTACACGTTAGACACCTTCGGGATTTCAAAAATCTTATCGATGAGGCCATCAACTATTAATCGCCGATTATCATATCGGTCGATTAATAGGCCCCATGCCGTCTCATAACTGGCGTCCGTAATCTCCAGGTGGGTCAAGATGTCGTGCGGCTCACCGTTAAGCCTACCCATTAATTGAGCCATCTTGTAGGCGGGCGAGAGATCCGTACGCGAATGCACGACACTATTAAAAATATCGCGGAATCGCGGCCAATCGGCATACTCGCCGCTAAACTCGGGTACATGTACTGGTGGCAACGGCGCCTGAATTCCTACGCCTGCTGGCCGACATGATTCCCTGACGTCACCCATGCGCGATCGCTCAATGTCGGCCGCCGCCTGGATTATGCTCATGGACATTTCCCCACACTGGTCCACATTGCCCCGTACCACCTGAGCATCCTTGTCCACCGACGACAGATCCGTCGATTCGAGACATGCTAAATACTCAGCGTGACACTTTAACACGGCGTCATATCGTTCGTCAACTTGCCGAGCGCGTGACAATAACGCATCTTCACGATCGGTGCGACCTACCAACGTAACAACCGATGAAAACCATCTCAATTCAGCTTCGATTCTGGCTGCGATAGTTTTCGTTACTGACGGAGCCATAGTACCAACTTCAATACGCGATTATGCAATAATAAATAACAATAACCAAAAAAAATAACAATTATTGTATCCGGAACTAACAATAATAATATATTCGTTGAGTGAATAAATCTACGACGCTATGCCAACTCTTGAACTTATTCCTCTACGTGCTCTAGAGGTTATTCCTCTATGTCTCAAATGTTGACAATCATAACACGATTTGTGATGAGGTTATATTTGTGCGTAACCGAACGTAAATAACAAATTATTTTATCAACGAATATTCACATTCCATTTATGTACTTATTATTAATAATTCCAAACTCAACTTGAGGTGTACACTGGTATGTAGGTCAATGTACCACCACCTACAAGTCGAATTTGTAAACACGAACACAATTTTTACAAGTAAATTGGTACCAAGTACCTACTAATTTTTACAAGTGGGTATAACCACGCTCTGCTACCAGATTTTGATCGCGCCAGGACTCAGCCGAACCTTATCTCGGGCCCATGGAAGACAGGTCTCCGAACAGCTGCCGTCCTAACGTGATCAAATAGACGCGATACGCGCCTCCGAACAATATTACAATTTCTGAACTTACAGCTACCCTTACCTCATTTCTTCGAGCCGGTCTCACTTCCTTGACCCCTCGCAAGTTGTGTAACTGTGTATGTGTATAATGAGTGTATATGACCTTGCGATGGTTTGCTGGTAGTTCCGGACGATTCTTCCACGTCGCTGCAAGCCACGCCGTTAACGCGAGCCACCACACTCACTCCGTATTAGTCTAACCACAAAAGCCTCGGTGCTTTCCCAATAGCACTCCCGTGACAAGGCAAACCAATGATATTATCAATAACCCGTTCGACATTCACAGCGTCGCTAACCGTACTGCTTAACTAGTATAATTGGGTGCCGCGAAATGACTCCACAAGTCGATTTAATCAATGCGCGTGCGCTTTCACCCGTGATTCTATGGCTACTTTAATACTTGTTCGACGCCCAGCACGTCTCAATACGAACTACTTCACGCCGAGCCCAGCGCTCGACCTCTCTCCCTCCGCCCCTGTCGCCCCGAGGCGGAGAAAATCAAAAATCTGAAGGTAGATTATAAACAAAGACTAAAGACACCATGGATAGACCCGACTGTGTAAACGATGATATGGCAAGGAAGGAACTGTCTGATGAGATGACGAGTTATAGAGGGAACGTTAGGGAACTGGCAACTACAGTACTTTCACAAGTTATTATGCCTTGTGATTGTGACTGTAGCTTAGGAGTGCAATGCGTCGTTTCGGGAGTTGCTGCGTCGGCGCCGGATGTTACCGGCGGCGAGTGCTGTGGGTGCGGGGGCGTGCGGCGGCGCGTGCCGTGGCGGCGGGTGCGCGGGGCTCCAGGTCGCGGGGCGGAGGTTGCACGTTGCGGCGTGCATTAGTTGTTTGTGATTCGGGGTCTCGTGCATTCGTTGTTGCGGTGTGCGTCGCTGCGTGCTTTCGTGCTCGCAGTGTTCGTTGTTGCGGGCATTCGGTGGCGTGTGGTTCGGCGTGGTGGCTTTCGGAATGACGTATTGCACTCGTAGTTTCGTTTTTTTTGTGAAATGCTCTTCTGACATTTAAAAGTGCCTGTAATGGCTTAAATGAAATAAATGCTTTGAGTTTGAGTTTGAGACAAGAATGGAAGAAGAAGACATGCTGCAACGACTCCTAATAAATTGGGATAAGGGCAAAATAATGATGTTACGAAAAGAAGGACATGCCTAGTTGCCTACTACAAAAGAGTAAAGTAACCTACTCGTCACAGTGAACACCTTTTACTATGATATATCCTTTAAAACATGAAAAAGAACTGTTATTGCCTACATTTCGTGGAGTCATATGAACTTGTCTAAAGCAGCAGTTTTTTTTCTGTAGTACCTACTGTAAGTTACTTTACACTTTTTATTTTCAGTAGCAAATACAACCTACTACTCGACTGCCTTGTTGGTCTAGTGGTGGCTGGCGCCACCAACCAAACCAGGACCGCATGATCAGCAACAGCTGATCATGCGGTCCTGGTTTCGATTCCCAGCTCGGGCAAGTGTTATTGGGTTTTTCCATCTGATTTTTTTCAGTAGCAAGCAGCCACAGAGTCTTCATTATATTATCTATACTAATATTATAAAGAGGTAAAGTTTGTGTGTTTGTATATTTGTTAAATTGTAAGGGGTAATCTCGGGATCTACTGAACCGATTAAAAAAATTCTTTTACCAATATAAAGCCACATTATTGCTGAGTGTCTTATGCTACTTTTTATAACTGTATTCCCACGGGAAAGGGATCTACGCGGGTGAAACCGCGGGACGTCCGCTAGTATTAT
Organism: Diarsia mendica; assembly: GCA_949316265.1. Lineage (NCBI taxonomy): Eukaryota > Metazoa > Arthropoda > Insecta > Lepidoptera > Noctuidae > Diarsia > Diarsia mendica. Next base: position 6,464,336 of record OX438898.1, read on the forward strand.
ATAAGTAGGTACATGGGACTTTCCGCGGAGAGTCGAGGTCACTGGTACAACAGAAAGTTTTTGACATTGAGGCTCGTCATCTCTCAAAGCTGGATTCGAAGCGTGACGAACTAAAGCCCGACCACCAGCGCCAATCAATTACAACTATGTTAATGGTGCTCTCACGTGTCCACTCTGTGCGAGAATATTTGTTAACAAAGGTGGTTTTTCTAGCCACATGAGAGCCCATGATAGACGCCAGTAGGATGACGATGATGCGGTCGCCGTAGCCGAAACCGGCTTGGAAGGATTATTTACATGGGACTTACACATAACTGGCGAAATGTGTGGTAAGTTTACTATTAGGATCACCTGTGCCTATCCTTCGGGGATTTCAGGCATGAGGTTATGTTTAGTAGGTACGGTCAGCATCAGAAGTAGCTGAACATTTCGGGATTTTAATTCTTTTATGTACAGGACTCTAGCTATTATTTTTAATGTTTCAGAAGATTATTCGTTAAAATAGTCCTTACACTCCAATAACATGTAGTTACGAGACTTACGAGTAATATCTAACAAGTTTTTATTAAAAAAAACAGCTTCGAAACTTTGAGTAATGTTAATATACTTCTGATGCTGACCGTACTAACTATGAAAATCTAGGTACCTACTACACTCCCAATATGTCCCTCGTTTATGTTTACAGGCACAGCCTGTATATTCTGCAGACGAAAATACTATAAGGTTTTTTATAAATCCTGCGTCTAAACTTAGAAATAACTATTATTAGATCTTTTGTTCCGTACGTAGAACAGTTACTTTGTTTTTGTACAAAACTATGAAAATTGCGTCATCCTACGCAAAAATGTTAGGTACGTGAAAAATATTTTTTTTAGTATCAATAATAGAATTTGATCGATTTGCGATCTAAATTGAGAATAGATTTTGATTTGAATAGATTTTGCAATAGGGTTTTTGTGGTAATCCTGGATAACATCGGTATTCAGTCGTGGGTGATCGTGCGTAACGTTCTAGTTAAAACCCCGGACAGCTCAGTACTAACATGTAAATAGAGTGTATTATGCAGAAATAAGTAACATCACCCCTATAATTCTCGAAGGGTGAAGGCTCGTTTGTCAATTTAAAAATCGGGACATTAATTTTTTTATTTTTATAATATTTTTGTCAATTTAAAAATTCAATCAATCAGCAACTCTATTTGTAGAACGGATGTTACGTCTTTCGCTGCGGCCGAATAGTGCGAAATTAGTGGTATTTTGCGATAAACAAAAAAACTATTGATTGGATTAAAAAAGTAAAACATGATTGATGATTTTAGTATGTTGCTTGTAGAATTATTTGGCAAAAAAATCAGAACGATGACATGTATTTTAGTATGGGTTTTACTCGTTAAAATATTTTTTTAGGGGTATCTTCGTAAAATAAAAAATATCGTATCCTCGGTATCTTCGTCGCCTCCTTCTGCGAAGCAGTGATGCTAGCGAAGGACGTGGCGATACGAGAGAGGGAGAGAACCTCTCAACGTCCCAGCCGCCGCGGAAGGCGCTCCGGGCGTCGGGGGTCACGCGATGACCTTCGGCCACCGTAGACGCGGGCCTGTGGACGGTGAGTAACGGGCTAGCTCGCCGTCCGGCCGTCGTCATGACGGCAACAGACCGTGTCGGCGGCGCGTACGTGTTCCACGCGCGCCTCAAAGAGATGTCAGCAATATGGAAGGGGCCCGCAAGGGCCGACGCCCGTCGGGGCTGTGGATTATCGAAAGGTTAACGCGGCTCCGACACAAGGGCGAAGAAGGAACATGGGTTTGGTTTTTAGTCAGTAGAAGTCTGACACTCCCCTTCGCTCTGCCCAAGAGCGGGGGGGGGGGGGGGGGTTATTCGATGATTTTCCACCCACCAAAAAAAAAAAAAAAATGGGTGTCTTCGTGATTTATTTCTATCGTGCAAATTTAGTTCTATTATATTTTCACAACACTATGTTACTAGCATATATCCTGAAGAATATCATATATTTTTCAGATTTTGTTTACTGCAGTGAATCATATACTTTTACGCATTAAAAAACTTGCGTTTTACGTCTGTTAGCCGCTTAAGCTGTTGGTCCCGGCTGCCATCATATTATTATATATCTTTGGCAGTCGTTACAGCTGAAAGTCTGACAACCAGTCTTGCCAAAGGGTATCGTAGGTATTGCCTAGTATTATTAACTGGGTTGTGGAGGTCAGAAAGGCAGTCGTATTCAACTGCATCTGCAGGTTAGACTGGAAGCCGCCCCAAACTACAGTCGAAAAAAGGCTAGGCAGAATATGATGAACTACATATAAGTTTCCCTGATTGTACATTATACAATGCGAAAAATGATTATGAAACAGGAGCTGAAATATTAGGTGGGCTGAAAAGTTCGTAGGCTGTCACATTGATGGCGCTACTAATATTCAATCCATATGATTTTTGGTTAACCCTACCTACCTTTCAAAAGACACGTGTAAAAATTTGAAAGCTGTCGAACAATTTGTTTTTGAGTTATAGCATTTTGAGTGAAGCAACTTTTATTAGTTTGAAAAATAATGGACAAAAAGGAATTTCGGACTTTGCACCAGCAAAATCAACCGTTGAGAAGTGGCTTGCTAAGTTGAACCGAGGCGAAATGAGAACCGAAATCAAATTCTAACAAAAAAATGATTTTTTCTATGCTAGATTGCTAGCCTACGAACTTTTCAGCACAACTATTATTTTTCTAGCAATGTGCGTAAGCTTTGAATTATTTTTACTTTTACCATGAGAACCAGACCTTAGGCTGCGGTGCCAGCGGAGCAGAGCAGATCCGAGCTGTACCAATCACGCCAATCACATAGCTTTAAATCCACATCTCTCTGGAGAGTTGTGGGTTAAAGCTTTTTTTTTAGGTTGGTTTTTCGATACCTAATCAGTGAAATAATGTTTTCGGATAAAAAGTTTCAAAGACTACCTTGTACAATGTACGTCCAAACTTTGCCTCTATTATCAAACCAATCGTCATTAGGTGTGTCTTTTGGCCGGGCCGTCCCCGATCTTTGGCAGTCGTTATGCTTGAAAATCTGACAACCAGTCTCACCAAGTAGTATCGCATTGCCCAGTACATAATGGGTTGTAGAGGTCAGATAAAGAGTCGCTTCATGGTTTTCAGCTGCATCTGTTTATAAACTGAAAGTCAACATTTTTTTTATTTAATTTAATATGGGCTTACTCTTGACCTCAATCTTGCCCTAAGGGCAGAGATGAGGTCGACGATGGAACGAGCTTACCCAGAAGAAGCCTATTTACTCGCGACTTAAATAGATTGGGGTTAAATGAACTCGGGAAAACCGACGCAGGCAGGGTGTTCCACTCCTTGGCTGTACGAATAATGAAAGTCTAATTAGCAAAACGCTTCGTAAATGTGTGGAACATCGACAAGGTATGGGTGATAACCTGCAGTACGCCTAGTCTCTCGATGGAAGAAGGGAGATGGTGGAATAAGCTCGTGGAGCTCTTGCGCACACTCTCCGAAGTACAGTCTGTAGAAGACCGACAGACATGCAACTTTGCGGCGGTGGGCCAGGCTATGTAGCTTGACAACCAGCCACATAGGCCAGCAACATAGGAGACAAAGGCTAGGCAGATGATGATGACTACGTAAAAGAGTGGGGGAGCCCTCTCTCCACACGCAGCGATACTAGCGACTAATGAGTCGCATAACAAAGTGCATTGTAAATGAACGATTACGCGCAAATGTCGCGACATCTGATCAATAATAACAACATGTCGTAACGTAACAAAGAGCAATGACTAATGTTTAGCTTTATCACATTTCTAGTAGCGATAATAAACAATAACATTGCTTTCAGACACGTGATGTAGAGTATCATCATCATTTCAGCCAAAAGACGTCCACTGCTGGACATAGGCCTCCCCCAGGTGTCGCCACATTGACCAGTCTCGTGCGTCTCTCATCAGAGAGAGAGAGAGAGATAGCATAGCATGATACTCTCATTAGAGTATCATGCTACGTACAGCACGTGCACGTGCTACGTGCAGCGTTCAGCTCCTATTTCAGAAACGTATATTAAAAGTGCCATGCCGGACCTGGAAAGAAAACCTGCTAAGGTGGAGATTCATTGACGACTCTGCCCTTTTTTTCCACAGGCGGAACGGAAGGAAGTGTCAGACTTGTCCTGACTAAAATTTAACCATGTATCTTCTTAGCCCTTTTGTGTTCCAAGGCCGCGGTTTTTCTTTCGAGCAGCCCCGCAACCCTGGAAGGCGTCGGCCCTTGTGAACCCCTTCCAATTTGCTGACATCTCTGTATGAATGTGGTGCTGCTCTACAAACCATGAGGCACTTAATGGCGTATTCTTCGTGCCCTGTTGTTTGTTCATTACAGGATTACTGCATTACTGATGGACGCTACTCATTATCTTCCTGCCCTGGTCCCATGATACTTGGGGTCGGCGCAACACGTTTTTGGGTCCATCATCATCATCATCATTTCAGCCGAAAGACGTCCACTGCTGGACATAGGCCTCCCTTAAGTGTCGCCACATTGACCGGTCCCGTGCGTCTCGCATCCAGCGGATCCCCGCAACCTTCACAGTTCACCAGGTCATCGGTCCACCGAAGGTTCCGTACCCGAAGGGAAACGAGAAAAATGAGATTTTCCTACGTCATCTCGTGACCTACGTTTATAAAAACCATAAAAAAATACTTTCATCATACGCACGTTACATTCTTCAAATTCCTGCTAAACTTCAGTTAAAACAAAGTACAAACAAAATGGTAGGTAATAAATAGTACATTACTGCAGAATCCAGTAAGTAAGCCTTCCTGGCCAAGTATGAGTTAACCGGACCGAACCGTAGGTGAGGTCTGGTTATATACGAGGCCAGGATGGCTTTCTTACTGGTTGAGGTTTGTATAATGCTTTTCTCAAAAATTAAAGAAAGTTTAACAACAAATTCGTTTAATTAATATTGAAGGTTACATTCATATGTGAAAAACACAATAGCACTTTTTGGCCGACCCGGGAATCGAACCCAGGACCTCACGCTCTGCAGTCGAGCTTGCGACCACTAGACCAACGAGGCAGTTTAGGAAACAACTTTAGAAAAAACTTTTTAATAAACTGAAATTACTAAATACAATCATAAAATCCCACACTATAAATGTCATACCAAAAAGAGAGATAGATATATATTTGGAAGCTCCCTTCTATAACCATGTTCTAATGGCTAAACTCTAATCTGTGTCTGGTACTATGTTTTTTTTTCTAAGCAGATCTAAAGAGGATGACCTAGTGTCCAGTAAGTAAATTACATACTTACTTACTGGACAGTAGGAGATTCCAAATTTAAAATCTCGCTTCTTACTGGACAGTTGTGAATAAGTCTCCGGTAAAGTTTACTTTCTGGATACTTTTTAGAGATGTTATGGCAACATTACATACCATTTTTGAGAAAATTATTATTACTCATGTTATATTTAGCGCTAGATATTTTGACTAAAGTTATGAATATTAGTGACGGAGATCCAAACATTAAAATCCGAAGATTTACGGGTTATATACAGAGTGTGGTAAATGTGGCGACACTTAGGGGAGGCCTATGTCCAGCAGTGGACGTCTTTCGGCTGAAATGATGATGATGATGATGATACAGAAGAGATCTTCAAGAAGGCGTCAACCAAGCAATAGGCACATCCAAAAAATACGCAAAAATGCTAGCAGGAAATCAACTTTTATTTTTTTGGTGTGAAATTATATCACGTTTTACCGTAAAACTCAACGTAGCACAATCAAAACATTGTGCTAATGGATGCTTTGAATAGTAAACGGGTCATAGAGGCAATTAAAGTAAAGCCTTAAAAACTGATATTTAAATAAAAATAGGTAAGTACATAAAAAAAACAATATCGCAATGACGCCTTTCAGTTTCGTTAAGGGTACCTACTTTCTTTTTTTAGTACTTTTACAACCTAGACAGGTTATCAAAAAGGAACTTAAAACTAAAGTGCCCTGTGGTTTTACGTTTTACCCACCTTTTCTGAGGTTTTTTTTTTCAATTTAGTTGGTTTTTATAGCAACCAGGATCTGGGCTTTTTTGAAATCCGATTCGTAACTCCAGAGATTGGTTCATTCAAAGAAATAAACAAATTCTTCAGCTTTATTATAACTAGTTGCTGCCCGCGCCTGCCGATGCTTCGCGCGCGTGGATGTCGGCTATCGCGAGTTCGCGACCAAAAGTAATCATCATTTTATTATACTTATCATTATTATATTTTAGCCAATGTATACAAAAAGTGAGAGCAGTGGTGGCCCAGTGGTGGCGGCCCCGACTTACGAACAGTTAGTCGTGGGTTCGAACCCAGGCAGGCGCATTACTTTGTGTAATTTATTTCATCACCACTGCTCTCAAAACGGTGAAGGCAAACATAGTGAGGAAACCGGCATGTCTTAGAACCGAAAATTCGAAGATATGCGACATCTACCAATTCGCACTGGGCCCGCGTGGTGGATTATAGCCCATCCCTCTCCTAGAGAGGAGGCCTGAGTCCCTGCAGTGGGAACATTATAGGCTGATGATGATACAAAAAGTACAAAAGTTGTTTTCAAGAGTCGAATTTATTACGAGTCGAGTTTGACGATTTTCAGCCTCCCGAACAAGCCGGATTCCGAAAAGGCTTTAGTACCGTAGACCACATATACACGCTGCGGCAGGTTATACAGAACACCGAAGAGTATAATAGCTGCCTCTCTGTTAAGCGTTTGTGGACTACGAGAAAGCCTTCGATTCGATCGAGACTTGGGCTGTACCTACTGCAGTCTCTCCAAAGGTGCCAAATCGAATACCGGTACATCGAGGTGTTGAAGTGTTTATTTAAAAACGCCACCATGTCAGTCCGACGTGGTCGCTCACAATGGGCCTCATCAGAAGGCTTATTAAAGTCACCCAATGGGCAATGGAGGGGGCTACGCTCAGAGTTTCCTTGCGTGATCGATTCAGAAATGAAAAGATCCGTACCTATGTGAACCAAGGTTACCGACGCGTGGGTAACCCGAAGAATTGTCAGACTTATGTTGCAATGGGCAGGTCACATTGCTCGCAGAATGGATGGCTGATGGCGACGATGGGGCCGGAAAGTTCTGGAGTGGCGACCGCGAACCGGAAGACGTTTGCGTTATAAGGCCTCCCACTAGGTGGACCAATGACCTGGTGAAGGTTGCTGGGATCCGCTGGATGCGAGACGCACGGGACCGGTCAATGTGGCGACACTTAGGGGAGGCCTATGTATGTCCAGCAGTGGACGTCTTTCGGCTGAAATGATGATGGTGATACAAAAACTTGACAAAATAAATACTAAAACCTTGTGTGGAATGTGTTCTCTATCCTTACTTTTTAAGTTTATCGCGAACCAACAGACAGACAGACGCGGTGGAAGACTTTCGTTTTATCATTATGTAGTGATGATAAGAGTCACACTCGTAAAGTAATGTAATGAGTTAGTTTTTTCTCTAATCTCCATGGTACGCGGATGTTCCCACGCCTATCGTCGCGAGTTCCGGTCAGTATATGCACCATATCCACACATTTCCGCCTCATGCCCGCCCCGTGTGACTCATCATCATCAGCTGCTTTGCTAATCATCCGATGGTTAGATTTCAAATAGAACCACTGCTCTTGAACCGCCCCTTTTAGTATTAGGTCGTCACTAGCAAAGCAGCTAATTGTAAGGGATGCCGAAGAGCCAGGCTTACCAAAGCAAGGAAAACCTGTTCAAGTGCAGATTCATGAATGACTCTGCCCTGGAGTGTAAATGTGGTGTTGCTCCACAAACGAAGGGACACTTGATATCGTGTTCCGCCTGTCCCGTTACTTGCACATCACTAGAGCTGATGGACGGAACTGAAAATGTCAATCTCGTCGCATTTTAAACTGTCTCAATTTAAATATTGTCATCGACACGCTAAAAAGAAGGGGTGCTATGAGGTGTGGCGTAGTTTGAACGTGATAAAATGCATCTTCAAGACTATATAGTTAATTAATAGTTTATAGGTACCTACCTACTTAGATTCTTGATTTAGATTAGTATGCAACTTTCTGCTGTTAAGAGCAAATTATTATTATTTAACTGCTTCGTTTGTTCTGTTACATTTAAACGATTATTTCGTTTATTTTCCATTGTTTTCCTCCAAGTTAAGTGGATTGTTATAGACAATCTTCTTGTTGAATTGTCCCTATTATGTGATTACCTAGCTGTCCATGCTTAGGTACATGGAAACAATGCATAACGGATAAGTAACGACTAGGTATATATGTACCCGGTTCAGTGGTGGCGGCGGCCCCGTCTTACGAGCTGTAAGTCCTGAGTTCGAAGCCAGACAGACGCATTACTTTATGTAATTTATTTCATCACCACTGCTCTCAAAAACTGTGAAGGAAAACATCGAGAGGAAACCGGCATGTCCCAAAACCAAAAATTCGAAGACGTTTGTGACAGGTACCAATCCGCACTGGGCCCGCGTGGTGGATTACTGCCCATTTCTATTTGTAGAGAGGAGGCCTGTTTCCCAGCAGTGGGAACCTTATAGGCTAATGATGATGACCTACTTAAATGATACATTGTTATTTTTTTATTTGGTTGTATGTTTACGTTACGCAATTTGCATTGTTCTTTAAAAACTATAATACCAATACGGTCAAATGTATTTATATAGGGCTGACTAAAAGTGTGCCTACTGTACACCCACATTTCACCAGTTTTATTTTAAATCCCAAGTAATAAGGGACGAGACTATTGCCCTCAACCGGGCACAAACCCCGATCCCGACTCAGTGTCTACTTAATAAAAGTTCCTTTAGCTAAAAAAAAAACAGATGTAGAAAAGTGATATTATGACCTGCCCCGTATTCACTTCGAAAACGATTCGGTATATTTTTCATTCGGTTCGATTTCGATTTGATAAGTCGCATGTGGTTCATTCCAAAAAGACGGCTATTGGAATTACGAAAGTGAGCAATCGAAATTTGAAATACGGGGCCTGAGTGCCTGACCACCTCTCCTAAACTGGGAATATGCCACGCTCGATCCTCGGGTTCACTGTTTTCCTGAATCTACACAAGCACAATGGTCCTTAAGGACTAAGTGCGGAAACCAATAACCCCATAACCAATAACCCCATTTCCTGAATCTATCAACATCCTGGATAGCAAAAGACTCTAGTGCCAGTTGCGGTCAGTCTATCTTTCTCATTATTATTTATTTGGTTCAAAAGACTAATAGCCAAGTTGTGACTAAATATAAAAAAGTCTCTAGTTGTTGCTGTCATTACTGTCAAAAAGTGACAACTTGACAAGTAAATATTTCGTGGTTTTTGGGTTGTAGAGCGTAAAAGTCTTTTTACTCTTTTTTCAGATGGATAATTATCTAAGCGCAAATGAGATAGAAGACGTGACCAGTATATTTTTTTTTGTACAATACCGAAAATTGGAACACACTTTTGCAAGATTGAATGTATGGTGCTGATGTAAACAAACATTTTACCAAATAAAAGCTAAAATGGAAGAGGGAAACTCAATAATATATGGCTTAGAGCACCAGGTACTGTGTTTACAATTATAACAACTATCCACGCCGACGATATTGTCATTTAATGACTGCTCGAGTGTAACCCATAGTTCATTAGTTTTTCGGAATCCACGGTGGTTTCTGCCATAGTTCTAAACCCGACTCCCAAGCTGCCACAACCGAGTACTGAGTGTACCTTTGTTGGCCTCCCGCTATGAACCATCATCTGCGTCCCTTGTTGTGCATCTTTGGTCTTCCTCTACTCGAAGACTACCACATGGTACTCATTATTTTTGTCTCTGAAATATACAAAATTGTTGGTCATGTGGTCACAAGCGCAACTGCTTAGCGTGAGGTCCTGGGTTCCAGTCTCAGGTCACAATAAGTGTTGGGTATTTTTTTTTCGCAGTAGCAGCCAAAACCCAAAGCAACAGAACCCAATATATGCACTTTGTATGTGGAGATGTTGTGTGTGACCTGATAGTTATACAGTGAAACCTGGTTAAGTGAGACCTCATGGGTCCTGAAAATTTGTCTCACTTATAGAGGTATACCACTTACCCAGTGTCTCAGATATCCAAATCTGTCTCATGGGACCTCAGCATGAGTTCCAGTTATGAAGGTTTCTCACTTATCCAGGTTCCACTTAACCAAGTTTCACTGTACAATACAACCCTTTAGCACAGAGTATGGACAGAGTAAGTATAAGCTTTATACAACCTCGTGAAATGACAAGCACCCATAGATTCTCCACAGGCTGTGACAGCGTACACCAGTTTTTTCCAGTCTCGCCTCGTACGCGTCAAGGGGCCCGTGGTCACGTACACATGCCCCACATGCTTGTCATTTCACAAGGTTGTATGAAGCTTATACTCTGTCCGTACTCTGTGCCTTTAGGTACAACTGGTATGTATGATGCTAAGTTACTAATTTTAATTTCTGCTTATTTACAGACCAGAGCGCTATCCCCACAGTATGGAGAGAGTGATGCGATCAGATTCCTTATAGGAACACAAAGCTTGAAGCCAAACTCCAATCAGATACATGTAGTGGAGTTAGAAGAAGACACGGGAGCTTTACATACAAAAGTAAGATATTAATTTTATCATCATTTCCCACCATTCCTAGTTGAAATACTGTCTGTATATCAATACTGAAATTAATACTAATGACTGCCTCACTGGCCTACTGATTGAAAGCCCTACTAGTGACCAAGAGGTCTTAGGTTCAATTCCCAGTTTGTAAGTTATTGGGTTTTTTCCATCTGAAATTTCTCAGTAATAATAATAATAATAAGCCTTTTATTTCTAATCTCACAATATTTAAGTTTTAAATGCAATAAGTGTTAGTTGTGTTAGTGTTTGTCTTATTCTAGTTAGTAGTATTATTTGTTTGGGTATCTTTTGGAGATGTAGTCCCATATCGGGTAAAGGCCTCCTCCATCCGCTTCCAATTCTCCCGATCTTTGGCATGGGTTCGCCAGCTTGTGCCAGCAGTCTGGGCTATGTCGTCTGCCCATCGTTTGTATGGTCTTCCAACCTTTCTTTTCCCTGGCGGTCCTTTCCAGTTAGTGGCTCGTATTGTCCATCTGTCGTCAGTGAGCCTTGCGATATGTCCTGCCCACCGCCACTTTAGTGCTAGTGCTTGTGTTAGAGCATCTGTCAGCATAGTCTTTGCCCTAATTTTTGTACTTCGTACCTTGTGAATCTTTCTAATTCCTAGAAAATTCTCAGTAGCAGCCCGTATTTAATTTGTTCCCAGCTTACCCCCTTTTACATGATACTTAAAGGTACACCTCTGCGCAAGGAGGGGCCCGCAAGGGCCGACGCCCGTCGGGGCTGTGGATATCGAAAGGTTACCGCGGCTCCGACACAAGGGCGAAGAAGAGGGAACATGGGTTGGTTTTTAGTCAGTAGAAGTCTGACACTCCCCTTCGCTCTGCCCAAGAGCGGGGGGGGTTATTCGATGATTTTCCACCCACCAAAAAAAAAAAAAAAAAAAAGGTACACCTCTGCCCTTCAGGTAAAGGTACATTCTACCTTCCTTTGACGGATTACAAACATAGGTTTGTATTGTTATTATTAATATGCTGTGCTATTACTGATCTCCAGGTGTTCAAGCATGACATTGGTGAGGTGTGGCACCTGCGCTGCTCTCCGCACGATGCAGCCACACTCCTCACCACACACAACTCCTATGATCCTGCCACGTCACAGTGCACCATGGGAGTCTCTATATTCAAGCTGCCCACTGTGGAGGTAAGGTTGCCTGGGTCTGCATGCTCACTCTTGTTTGGACAAAAAAACTGCACTATAGAGGATCGGACAAAAAAAAAACTAATTAATCCACCAGATAGATTTCCAAACCACATATTTTTTCTTTTTTCACGTAAACAAAAAATGAAGTTAAAGTGCTTCGAAAACTCGTGTGACGTCATATGCTACTACATTTTGTACCTTCAAGTGACGTTTCAAGCCCCACTCCATGATCTTTGACGCGCTTTATCTTCGTAAATTTTTATTGATTTGATTAAACAAAAAACACGTATCCAATATTTTTCGATAATCTAACAGACAGGCTAAACAGAATCATGTTTTTTTGAGTCAGTCCGATCCCCTATTAAGAAAACAGGGTTGAGTTTTTTGCACTCAATGTAAAGTACTGATATTCAGCTGAATCTGGTTAGAATGGAAGCCAACCCCAACATATTTAGGAAAGGAATAGGCAATAAGAGGTCCCCCTTATTGCCTATTCCTAACAGACGGACGTTGAGCTAACTCAACGTCCATCCGTCTTATGACGACGACAGGCCGTGTCGACCGCGCGTTCTTGTTCCACAAGCGCGTTCCTCAAAGATATGTCAGCAACATTGCAGGGGCCCCGCAAGGGTCGACGCCTGCCAGGGCTGCAGGTTGTTCGAAAGAAAAACCGCAGCCTCGGACACAAAGGGCTAAGAAGGAACATGGGTGGTTTTTAATCAGTAGAAGTCTGAAACTCCCTTCTGCCCGAGCGAGAGCGAGAGGAGTTATTCGATGATATCGCACCCTCAAAAAAAAATGGGTAAAAGGGACTTCAGAATTTTAACTCTAAGTAATAATTTCAAACTTGCAGGTAATACCTAAAGACCTGGATGATTTGAGTGCTATACAAAGCAGGAATGCTGAAGATATGGAACTTCTCCTGACTCTCAAGCCTGAGGTAAGACTGCGCTTTGTTTTCTATCTATAGTTAAACTGAATACACATGACTGTGTGAGTTAAATGGGGGTCATGAGTCATCAAATACCGATTTAACGTGGCCACAATGGTTAACGTAAGTGTAGGACAGAGAGTGCAAACTTTATGGCGGCTCGGAAGTTAGCAGCGAGTAGGGCAGTAGTAAGTAAAGGGCGCCCTTTACTTTTTCATTTATTTAGTGACAAAAAAAAATTAAATTCACAGTTATCGATGAAACAAATGCCCTATTTCGAATGGCTATGGTAAAAATACTTTATTATTTGTAATTTGTAACAATGACTTAATAAATTTATTCTTATTTATTCCACTTATGATACAGGCGACCTTAAGCGGAACTGCAGGTTGTTCGAAAGAGATACCGCAGCCTCGGACTGTCCGAGCGCACATAAGAAGGAGTGGTTTTTAGTCAGTAGGTACTGACTGTTTGTAGCTACAAACAGTACCTTGTTTTATCCGTTGCCGTTTTTTTGCTATCAGGTTTTTAGGATGCAATGCATAGCTAAGGGTACCTAAAGACTAAAAGTTTTTCATAATTATGAGTAATCTAAATTTTAAATATCATATGTAACCTACAGAAGCCCGAGGAAGAGATCCGGTGCGCGGAATGGCACCCGACGGACAGCGCACGAGTGGGCGTGGTCTGCGAGACGGGCGTGCGCGTCCATGACGTCACGACCGGCGCCGCGCTCGCCCGCGCCGCCGCCTCCGCTAGACTCAAGTTTACTTCCGGCAAGTGGAACCCGCACCAGGGACATACGCAGGTACGGGTCTTCAAGACTATGTGCTTCGCGTATCATCGGCCATCTTCGTAAATACGAACGAGATGTTCATAATGAGAATTGGTCGCAGCAAGGAAAACTTGATGAAATGACTCTGCCCTGGAGTGTAAATGTGGTGCTGTTCTAAAAACAATGGAGCACTTAATATCGTTTCACGTTTTATTACAGACAAGCTATTCACAAACAATCTAATCGAAACTGAATCAAATATTTCGTATGTCTATCTTTTAAGAGCGAGGGAGATAGACATACGACGACTTTCTTCAGCTCACGAGAGATTACTAAAGGTACAAGTTGGTAGCCGACTGCACGCAGCAGCAGCAGACGACATGTCGTCGCTTCATGTCGTCACGACACGTCGTCGCGTCATGTCGCTGCAGTCATGATTTCGAACCCGACTGCAGATGGCATCCAGTTGGTGTAAACTGAAGACACAGGTCCTGATAAATTTTCGGCTAAAGGACATAATATCTCCTGGTGTTTCTGTTATCTATGGGCACTACTGATCTGCGGTCGGACGACACGTGCGTCTGCCGCTCGACGACGCGTCGCTAGCTTCATGTCGCTAACTACGGAGGGAACTTCATAGCAATACGTAGAAACCAGTCGTGTCGCCGCGACACGTCGTCTGCTGCGGCTTCGTGTCGCCCGCTATAAACTTGTCAACCTACCTTTAGACTTAGTTTTACGAGTAGTCAGAAGACGAAAGTTTGTCATAAGGGATATCGCATTACTTGTATATTTACTGGGTTGTGGAGGTCAGATAGGCAATCGCTCCATGTAAAATACTGGTATTCAGCTTATGAGACTCCATGTACTTTTGGGGGTATGAGGAACAGGGTGTAAAGCTCCTCATCCCCCATAGAAAAGGGAGGATCCTCCGACCGGACGGGTGTTGTGTCCGGCGGGCTAACTGCCCGACAGTTGTAAGTCGGGAACTCCTATAGGCTTCTCCTAGGCTTATGTCGCGGATAATGTTAATAGCGCGATGTAGGAATCTTCTGACGATCGTTGTTAGTACGCAGGTGTTGCGATAGATGTCGCTAGTCGCCACATCACTCCCCTCCGAGACCGGAGGTCGAAAGCAGGTTAAGTCTTGGCACTTGTCAGCCAGTGGAAGGTTCCAGTGAGTCGGAACCGGATGCCGCATAGTTCACGGTGAGTCGGAACTGTCTGCGGTGATGCCCCAGTGAGTCGGGGTGATGCTGCGAATGCTCCAGTGCGTCGGAGTGTGCAGTGCTGCGTAGTGGCTGGCTGCTGCGTCGACCAGGAGAGAAGGGCGTCTCTGCTTGCTGACCGGCCGAAGTGCAGTGTGCTGTGCCAAGGTCGCTGATGAGGCTGGGGGTGATCACCAGGAATGCGCTTCCGCTGCATGCTGGTGGTCAGGATACCCCATGAAGCCGTGGCTGCTGGCTGACGGTATGACTCGCTGCTCGAAGGCGAAGGGGAAGTGGTGACGACGTCTGAAGTAGTTGCACGAAGGCTGCGCTGACGTTCATGCTCGGGGTCACCAGTTTGGGGGGCTGAGGAACAGGGTGTAAAGCTCCTCATCCCCCGTTGAAAAGGGAGGATCCTCCGACCGGACGGGTGTTGTGTCCGGCGGGCTAACTGCCCGACAGTTGTAAGTCGGGAACTCCTATATAGGCTTATGTCGCGGATAATGTTAATAGCGCGATGTAGGAATCTTCTGACGATCGTTGTTAGTACGCAGGTGTTGCGATAGATGTCGCTAGTCGCCACATACTTACGCCGAATCAAACCTTCGTCGTATTGCAATAGACAACATTACATGTCAGATGATGTCTTGTCAACTTCACGGGCAATAACCAATTTAAAGGCTGAATGCTCAGATCAAATAACAGACAGATAGAACATGCGCAAAAACAATGTGAAGTTACCTAATATTTATGTGTGCGTGACAGCATTGTAGGGACATGTGCATCTGTGCGTGTGTAAAGTTGCTAGGTATTGATAAAAACTCCCACAAATTTTTCAATGATTGTACTAATGTTTAAAGTTTGAATTAATGCACTTTTGCATAAAGGTGCTTAAGTAGTATTAATTGAACAGAAAAATAATTATTAAATAAATAAAGGTGGAATAAAAGTTAAATGCATATTAAGGTTTATGTTAGCTTGTTCCCGCCGTGCTAAATAAAATTATTATTGAGTAGAATTGAATGTTGTGTATGTAATGTAACTGTATGAATGTATTATTATTTCTATTATGAGTCAGTGATACTTGAATTAAATGATTTTAGTTTTATTTTGTAATTACTAACACTAAATTGATTTTATTAATTAATATCAGACAAGAACAATATTTTATAACGTTTTCTGGAAATGTTTCAGGTAACATAATTATTTATGTGTAGGTTTTACTCACAATGCAAATTCCCCTAATTCAAGGAGACTTATTTCGATGTAAACTGGCAACACAGACCAATAACTGCCAATATTTTTGAGTTGAAAATATTATAGAGAAAATAAATAACAAAACAATAAAATAAACAATAGTAACCCGTGGAAAGTATTCCATCTTCTTTTCTTTGTTTTTGGAAATAAATTTTACAATGTTTAAAGACACAAGACGGCATGATTTGACATAAAATAATAAGTCATTTGTGACGTCTAAGCAGTACGACACGTATCTTAGTACTGACGCGAGATTGTATTCGCATTTGAATTTGTATTCGCATTTGAATTTGTATTTGCTGTGGTATCTTCACTCTCGTGTTCTACGCGCTCTATCTGCCTGTTATTTAATCTGAGGCTGAATGGTCTATAGATCGATGCCTGCCTTTTTTACAAGCGAAAATTATAAAATAACTAATTTAATGTAAAAATGTAAAATAGAATTCCTGGATCCCAACAAGCTGCATCCTCTTAGACTGGAAGCAGTGGAAGCTGACCCCAACATAGTTAGGCAATGTCTAAGCAGATAATGAAATGTCATATTGTTTTTTTCTAATCCTCAGTTTGCAGTACTACAAGACATGCACATAAAATGCTACGACACTCGCTCGGACTGCAGCAAACCTTCATGGAGCATAGACAACGCGCACACTCAACTAGCAAGAGACCTAGACTTCAATCCTAACAGGTATATTAAAGGCACTATATCTAGATTATAATTGATGTAAAAACACCGTTAGAGCAGCGTCGTGGGTTCGAACCCAGGCAGGCGCATTACTTTGTGTAATTTATTTCATCAGCGCTGCTCTCAAAACGGTGAAGGAAAACATCGTGAGGAAACCAGCATGTCATAGAACCAAAAAATTCGAAGATATGTGACATCTACCAATCCGCACTGGGCCCGCGTGGTGGATTATAGCCCATCCCTCTCCTAGAGAGGAGGCCTGAGTCCCTGCAGTGGGAACATTATAGGCTGATGATGATGAAAAACACCGTTAAGGACGCATTTACGATGGATAGTCAAATCATTACTTTTTTAAACAAAAGTATGTTTATTAAATACAATGCAACACTGCACATATCTAAAATTATACAAATTGCAAACTGGACATATCTAAAATTATATTTATAGTTAAGAATTGTACCTTGCACATCTACCTACAATTCGTCGCAAAAACATTTTAAAAATACAAAGCATTGTATTTAATAAACATACTTTTGTTTAAAAAAGTAATGATTTGACTATCCATCGTAAATGCGTCCTTAACAAAGCCGAAAGGCACTTGATCTGAGGATAACTGAGAACCTTCTTAGGTACGGAGATGTTGTTTCATGATGGGTGTCAGCAATTCAGCATGCATTGAAGGACTACCAGGGATTCGGCGAACAACACGAGGTCATCAGCTAACCGAAAGTGTGACAAGTAGACACCATTGATGTTAACACCACTTTGGTCCAATCTCAGTATTTCATCACGTCTTGAAAAGCACCAGTAAACAGTTTAGGTGAAATGCTAGCTCCTTGTCGCACTCCACTTTTGATCGATATTAGAACGGTAAGTTCATGCAATATGATTTGCATTTTTTCCGCATCTTAAAACTCCCTGAGTACGTCGACATAATGATTGCCATCTGATCTGGCAGCGATGCGAGAGTTCAACACAACCCAGTGGTCGACCCTGTCGAATGCCTTGTCATTATCGACATCACTCTTGGACGTGTACTTGTAACGTGTTGCTGTTAATGTTATGCTTATTTGATTGCAGGCAGTTTCACTTGGCTAGCGCTGGCGATGACGCCGCTCTCAATATATGGGACTACAGGAACGGGAAGGAACCTATATTCAGCAGGACGGATCATTCTCATTGGTCAGTACCATCATACCATGTTGTATACAATAGACATGTAAGATTCGACCAATCACAGGAGAAATGAGATGCGCTGTCAGGAATGTGATTGGTCGATCCCCGCACGCTTAGTTTTAGTGAAAACGAGTACTTATTGCTGGCAATGTATTGTAGCGACTCATGCCCTGAAAAACATTACTAAATAAATAGGTCAATGTGACTTACATCATCATCTTCCTGCCCACTGCCACTTTTATTTTTCTTCCATTTTTTGTTAACCGTCAAGCTATCATTTACTCCTTTTTCTCTATTATCATTCTTCGCAGAATCCATCCATCATCTTCTTCTTCTTTATGGGGTTATTGGTTTCCGCACTTAGTCCTTAAGGACCATTGTGCGTGAGCCGTGGCGGCCGATTACTCCAACCAGCCCACCTCCCTCCAGAAGCAGATCAGACTTCCCGGTCTCCTCAGGGCATCCGCAAGGGATCGTGGTGTTCCCAGGGTCTCCTCACGAATCTTGGTAACGCCTGTGCACTCGAGGAGCACATGCGCCACAGTTTCCTCCGCCTCCATGCATGCCCTGCACAGGGGACTATCAGTGATTCCTAGGGTGTGGAAGTGTTTATTCAGTGAACAATGTCCGGTGATGGTCCCCGCCACCAGGCGCAGGCTATCTCTGTCCAGGCGCAGAAGGCGCCTGGTCAGTTTTATATCCAGGGATGGCATAGCTTCCTTGGATTGCCTACATCCTGGTGTCGAGCTCCACCATTTCTCCGCTTGTATTCGAGTATGATCTTTTAGCCAGCTTCTTGGCTGCTTAAAAGGGATGGGCACAATGGGTTCGGGTCCGTAAGGTTTTGTGCTGGATCCTCTTCTGGCAAGTTCATCCATCCATCATTTCAATTCGTTTGATTTTTACTGGAAGGAGTGGAAGGTGACGTCACAAGTCCCCCACTCATGATCTTCGACGCATTTTATCTTCGTCAATTTTGATTAATTTGATAAAACAAAAAACAAGTATCCAATATTTTTCGATAATCTAACTGACGGACTAAACAGAATCATATTTTTTTTAGTCAGTCAACTACCCTATTACGCGGGCAAAAACTAGTCTCTCTAATATAATGTTGTAATGTTCCAGGGTATGGACAGTAAGGTACAACACGTACCACGAACAACTGCTGCTAACAGGCAGTTCAGACGCGCGAGCTCTACTCACGGCGGCCGCTAGTGTGTGCTGTGACCTGGACGATGACGGCAAGCGGGTGACGCAAGTGTGAGTGTGGACACACCCTTATTTTATCTCCTCCCGCTCTGGGCGGAGCGGTAGGGAGTGTCAGACTTCTACTGACTAAAAACCACCTATGTTCCTTCTTAGCCCTTTGTGTGGAGACCGCGGTATCTCTTTCGAACAGCCCGCAGCCCCGACGGGGTGTAGACACCACAAAGGACTGAGTGTAACTTATTATTAAAAAACCTGCTTTGAAACTTAAGGACGTGTTTACAAATCTGACGAAAATAAGCAGTTTTTCGGTACTATATGTGGACAAATGAAACTAAACCAAATGAAACCAATAATTAACACATATACACACCTCAACACGGTCTAGGGATATTTCATACTCAATTAAATAACTCGAAAAGTACTGGCCGCATTGGAATCTTTAATACACCGATTTGTTTGTAATTTATCTCAGACTAATTCCAAATTCAAATTTTTGAAAATTCTTTTGTTTCGGTGGCATAAAAATGTCTTGATGTATAGGAGAGGGAATTTTCATTTGTGTGAAATTTAGAAAACAATACGAATTACGTTTAGTTACAGTTTTTTTCATTTTTAAACGAAAGATAAAGTTAAAATTGAGGTATTGTAGCCATGCAACGCCGACATTTGACGAGGGCGGAGATGTTACGAGCTGTGGGAATGCTGGAAGCTGGATCTGTTCAGCGTAATGTTGCTGAGGCCATAGGGACCCATCAAAATGTAATTTCAAGATTGTGGACACGCTATCGTGCCACAGGTGAAGTAGCGGAGAGGCACCGGGGGCCAAGTCGCATCACTACCCCCAGACAAGACCGATTTTTGCAAATTACTGCGCGAGCTCAACCAAATGCAACGGCGACTCAATTGGTCCAAAGGCTGCGAGTGGAATACCAAGTGCTTGTGAGTGACCAAACTGTAAGAAGGCGACTGCATGAAAGCAATCTACGCTCTCGTAGACCACTCCGGGTCCCACCTTTACGGAGAGGCAATCGTGGACGACGATTAGAATGGGTTCGAAACCACGTGGACTGGGGCCGTGAGCAATGGTCCAATGTGCTGTTCACGGATGAATCCAGGTTCGGCTTCCATCCAGATTCACGAAGGACGCGTGTTTGGCGAGTTCCTGGACGATGGAGCCGTCTCCAGAACCCTCAGGAAGTTCACCTATACCAAGGAGGAACAATTATGGTTTGGGCAGGAATTCGTCTTGGAGGACGGACGGATCTCGTTTGGGTGCGGGGCAATATGACGGCAGAACGATACGTCCAACAGGTGCTGGGGCCCGTAATCTTGCCCCACAGAACACAAATGGGGCAAGATTTCCTGCTCATGCACGACAATGCCCGGGCACACACGGCGAGAACGGTAGCAGCTTGGTTACATACACATAATGTTAGGGCCTTAGACTGGCCTGCTCAATCGCCAGATCTAAATCCCATTGAGCATGCGTGGGATATGCTGCAAAGAAGAGCTCTGAAGGAAGTTCCTGAAAATTTGGCTACAGAAGATCAACTTTTTGCGCACCTCAGAAGGACATGGGACAATATTCCGCTGCAAGACATTGACAACCTTGTTCTGAGCATTCCGAATCGTTGCCGATGTGTTATGAACATCATGGGCGCTTTCTCAGACTACTAACTTCAAGTTTATAAACACAAATTAAATGATTATTCTATTTTTTTCAGTTTTTACTCACAAATTAAAAGTTAATTCATATACGGTTTCCGTCTATGCTTCATTTTTTTTCCATAAAATCCTGAAATTTTAATCAGTACCTTAACCATTATTAAAAAATGGTAGAATATTAAATAACGCATATTTTAAATATATACATGTCATATAAATAATTAACACATTCAATAGTAATTCGCTTTTTTAAAAATATCCCTAGACCGTGTTGATGTGTGTAGATTACTCCTTCATCTTCAATAATTACTTCTTTTTATTCGAAAATGTTGGTTAATAATATTGTAAAAAAATATTTTCTGTGCCTCTCCGCACAAAATTAGCGATATCATGTTGACTTTAGGTACATTACTCTCTCTTTTATGACATACATTTATTTATTTAAAAATATTTTATGGAAGTAGACATGTTCAACTCCAATAATTTCTCTATATGGTATCAAAATATTACGAGCAGAGCCAGAAAAAAAATAACAATCAAAGCTAATTTTTCGGCAAATTTATCGTTATTGCGTGAACTTTAAGCGCTTGACTTAAGGTTCATTTTAGCGGTCACTGTCATGATAAATTACGCAAAAATTTGAAATGTAAAACTTAATCTACGCTCTGCCGCCGTTGTGGGTGGACCCTGTGTCGTTTTTTAGCTGGATCTCGTGTTGAAAAACATAGCTCTACGAACACAAAATATTTGTAGTAGTAAAACTAAAAAAAAATACAAAAACCGCGAGAATCCGTAAACGCGTCCTTAAGGGTTTATTCTCAGTCGGCTACTTCTATTGCTGGCCGTACTCTCCTCTGCAATCTTCTTCGAGGAATTCATAATAACGTTTATCTATTTTCCAGTCTGGAGGATGGGGTGCTCCAATCGTACGAGCAGCACGAAGACTCCGTGTACTGCGCCGAGTGGAGCGCCGCGGAGCCCTGGACCTTCGCCTCGCTGAGTTACGACGCCAGGCTCGTGCTCTCTAGAGTACCTCGCCATTTTAAGTATAAGATACTACTGTAATCTAGAAATTGATTTTAGTTTTTGACTACCGGATGCCCGCTGCTTCGCCCGTGTGGATGTCGGAACTTAGCAAATTATATTACCTTCCTCGAGAACCACTCTATCCATTGGTGAAAACAGCATGGAAATCGGTTCAGTAGTTTTTGAGTTTATTTATCGCGAACAGACAGACAGACGCGGCGGAGGACTTTGTTTTATAATGTAGTGATATATTTGTGCTTATAAGTTTTATCTCTTTGGAAAGCTACGGCAAAATTTAAACAACCAATAATACATCGATCTCCTGTTATGAAGCCAGATGGTACATGGGCGAAAAGCGACAAAGATAAGGCGAATGTATTCGCACAACACCTTTCTGAAGTTTTTACCCCAAACACTGACCATGGATCTAGCAAAACCAGTTTAATTAAATCTGAACTAGATAAACCACATCAACTGGATAAACCCATCAAAAAGTTCACTAAGCAGGAAGTACTAACAGCAATCCAAAAAATCAACATCCACAAGGCACCGGGGTACGATCTTATTACGGCCAAGATCTTGCGAGAGCTACCTGACGTCGGCATTACATTCCTTACCTATCTATACAACGCATGTCTCTGGAAAAACTTTGTTCCACCACAATGGAAGGTTGCAGAAATTATCATTATTCCTAAACCTGGCAAAGACCCTACTGATGTCAAATCTTACCGCCCGATCAGTCTCCTTCCAGTTCCATCTAAAGTCATGGAAATACTGATACTGAAACGCCTTACGCCGGAAATTACAGCCAACAAGCTTATCCCCGACCATCAGTTCGGCTTCAGACAATCCCATGGTACAATAGAGCAAGTACATAGGCTAGTGGAAAAGATCAATTACACATTTGAAAGCAAACAACTCTGCTCTGCCGCCTTCCTGGACATTTCGCAAGCGTTCGACCGTGTTTGGCATGATGGACTTTTGTACAAAATCCGCAAAGGCTTATCCATAAATTTCTACCTTCTCATCAAGTCATATCTCAGTGACAGACACTTTTATGTTAAATACGGCGACATTACCACAAAGTTACACGAAATAAAAGCAGGGGTCCCGCAGGGCAGTGTAATGGGCCCAATGCTCTATCTTATATATACGTCAGACTTACCGAACAGACAAGAAACAGTGACAGGAACATTTGCTGACGATACAGCGGTTCTTGCCATTGATGAAACCGCAGCTGGAGCGTCGGCGAAGTTACAACGAAACCTCAATGATATCTCGAACTGGCTGAAAGACTGGCGTATAAAGGCAAATGAAGCTAAATCAGTCCAAATAACCTTCTCTTTAAGACGTGAAACGTGTCCAGAAGTCGAACTTAACCATATAAAGATACCCCAGGCCGATGAGGTTCGATACTTAGGAGTCTATTTAGACAGACGACTGACATGGAAAAAACATATAACAACTAAAAGAAAGGCGCTCGACTTACAACTAAGAAAGCTGTATTGGCTCATGAGTAGAAAATCCCAAGTTACACTGGAAAATAAACTCCTTCTATACAAGTGTATTCTCAAACCTGTCTGGACTTATGCTTTGCAGCTATGGGGCACTGCATCCAAATCAAACATAGAGATTTTACAACGCTTCCAGTCAAAAACCATACGTATGATAACTGGAGCACCATGGTATGTTACAAATAATCACCTACACCGAGATCTAAAAGTCAAGACGGTCAAAAATGAAATAAAGGACTCTTTAATACCCTACTGCAAGAGAATTGTAAACCATCCAAACCAATTGGCAAGAAGTTTAATGGAACAGCAACCGAATCGCACATTTATAAGGCTAAAGAGACGTGCCCCTCAAGATCTTCTATAACACTTTAAAGAAGTCATACTAGATGGACATAATTATCATTGGATACTGTACCATGCACGCCATGTTTGTACACACATAAAATCCAGCTTAATGTCGACAAGACAGATTGCAGGAAGAAAAGGAGATTAAAAAAAAAAAAAAAAAAATATAAGTTTTATCTTGCTTTTAAAGAATGTTATCTTGGCAATGTTTTTAATTAATTTATATAATTCAGTCACATTCCAATTAACGTTTCGGTATTGGGAATAATATAAGGGAAGTTGAGTGTATTATTGTATTATCAACTGTAGGCGCGCATTTTGCTGAAAATCCGATAACGCGCCGAATTTCCCTTACGGCAATTAAAATTCTAACGCTGATTGGTGATAAATCTTAGTTATATTTCATGTAAGTTAAAATAAAAAATGTTATTTATAAATATATTTTTTATTTACAACTAAAATCTCTCTGCAACTCTGTTGGCAACATTTCTAAGGTTTCCGTACACTTTAGAAGGAGGCGAACCCATAATAAGGTTGCATATCGCTCTTCTTGCCAGTGCTATATTCTGGTAACTGCCAAGGATGTGAATTTTTGAGTCTGCCAACACTATTCTGGTTTTAGTGACATTCTCTATGGTGAATTTTGTTCTGCCAGCTTTTCCCGCCAAGCGGCCAATGGCGCGACTTAGATGGTCGCCATTTAAAGTCTTCACATCTTTGACTTCAAATGATTCAACAAACAAGTCATCAAGTCGGAGCAGGGCGAGAGCGTCGTCCACTTCGAAGCCGTAGATGAAAGCCTGAAAGTAGAGAATGTATTTTATGATAGACGAAAACAAGATTGAGGGAGGTGGTATGACTAAAATGTGGGGAATGTTTTGTGTATGATTGTGGGTGGCTATAAGTGTAGAATGATGACTGAATTGTATGAAGGATAATATGGCTAGAAAGGGCTGCAAATATGAGTACTAGAAATGTATAGAAGAAGCCATACTGCGCCAACTCCAAATACATTGGGATAGCAGGATAGTGATGATACAAAGAAACTTGGTAATTGAAATTAAGGCTGTGTCAATTTAATATCAAGATGCCTGCTGGCACATATGCACATGTTTAGCGAATAAGCCATGTAGCACCCACCCATCCTTCACATTATGGCTGGTCCACCTTAGGCGAGGGTTTTTGTATTATAACTAGCAACCTGCCTATTTTTTTAGGTCAAAACATTAAGAGTATTCTGTGTGTATTGTGTATAGGAGGCCTTCACCCTAAGAGGGGTCCAACTTAAAGATTGACTTGACTAACATTACTAACAACTAGCCTATAAAAATACCACTAACAATCTTACTAACGACATTTGAATTGTAAAATAAGTTTACAAGTTGTTATTATTATTGTGTGTGTGTTTTGTGAGTATTGTGTGTGTTGTGAGTAGTGTGCGATGTGGATGTGTATTGGCCTTTGATTATTATGTTTACTAGCATTATTTTTAAGTATGCCTCCTACCAACAAAATTACTCACTGTTATCTGAATTGAATAAAATTGATTGGTTAAGATTTCTGCTTTAATATGTAACTACATAAAATTCAGATTTTCAGAATAAATACTATAATCATCTTCAATTCATCCAAACCAGACCTAATGTGGAATGTGTGGTTTTGCTCAGCTCATACCACCAAATATTTCACTGTATTGGGAGACTTACTGCCATTCTCAGATGTTTTAATGATTACTTAGACGATCACTAAGTAAAGGTTTTCAGTCTTGTCATACGAAAACTGTCAAAACTGACTACTTAAGGCGTCCCTTAGTAAAGATTTGACATACTTTTATATGACAAAACTGTCAAAACCTTTACCAACTGATGGCCTAAGTAATCATTAATGTCTCTGACGCCCAAATACTCAAAGTCACTCAATTTTAAGTTGCACTTAAATCTCGTGCTGTCTTGTCTTGTCTGTGAGTGACAGAGATAGCAGGAGTTTTGAGGGTTACTTATAACTGAGTGACGTTTGAGTATTTGGGCATGAGTGCGGGAGTTAGTAGCATAGTATCAAGTCGATTAAACTTATTTACCTTAACAAAATCAGCAGCTTTCTGTAGATTGGCAATGTCCTTAGTTTCTGGTCCAACCTTGATCTCCACATTCCTTGTCTTAGTGTTGAATCTCACTTGCAGCAGTAAATGTTCCACTATCGGAGTGAAGATCTTTAACCAGTTCTCTTTGAGAGGTGTGTATCTGTAATGCAATGAGTATTAAGAGTGTTATATTTATTTTAATTAGACTATTAGTAGGAGATGGCGGGACAATCTGGACAAGACCAGCAACCAGTGGTCCACATTGGTTTTGGATTAAAACAACTGGAAATCATGGGACCAGGCAGTCTTGTTATTACTTGTGGCTTCACCAGTATGGACCCAGGAAAAAAATAACTTAAAGCTGTTCTAATACAGGTAGTAAATCTGTATGCAAAATATGTCCAGGTTGAATTAAAGCATAGAAATGATTCGTCTGTTATGTATATTTATTGTAAAAGTAATTTATCCAGCTATGCTGGCATATATTAAATTACTTATTACTGCAAATGCACATGATATAATACATTGAAGTTTAATCAAACGCAATCTGCGGTCTCCAGGTGTTAGTTTCTAGTACTTATAAAAAATACATTTTATTATTTAAGTATTATTTTTAGGTTATACCTGTGAGCAGGGACTGCGATCTTTCTCATATTTTCTTTAGATTCGTTTGGCTCAGCACTCTTCTTCTTTTTCGCCTTCGACCGACTGTGTTTAGCTTTCCCCTGGATACCATTGTGTTCTTCAATTTCCATTCCATCACCAGATTCTGACACTGCTCTTCGTTTTATATTTTTTAGCTTCACCGTTTTTTTGGCAGGCAAAAACTCATCCACACTTATATTCGCTGTCTCCATCTTTAATTCTTTTTCGTCAGTCATGTTGTTTTGTTTTTAAATCACGATTATTAATTCAAGTTATTGTGTTGAAAAATAATATCACACATGGCTTCAATAAGAAGCACAGATTAAAAAGAAATTTAACAACAAATGTCAATGTCATTGTCAGATCACGCAAATGTAAATTATTATTCCAAGCAAAAGTCTCATCCGTAGAATTTGTCTTTGTTTAGTAACTTTTAGAGACCACATCACTACAAGAGGTACGTTCGAAAGTTCAAATATTAGTTAAAATTAGGAAGAGAAACATTCAAAAACTAAGTTCGTACTTCATCTTGTGAATGGTTATGTCACAGGGTAAATTTTTGTTATGAATTGATTTGAGGTAAGAATTTTAACAATATATACTTGTTCATGATTTATGTCCATAGGAAGCTAAAAAAGCCTCTTATTTTAGGTATCGCACAGAAGATACCTTGAGTCAAAATGTCGACGTTACTAAAACTTGGTGTTGGAAAAGTGGTCGGTTCTGGTCAGGGCTGTAAAATAGCGGCTTGCACGTTCGTGCAAAACCGTCACATTGCTGGCAAGACGCTGAGAGACTCGCTGCCCAGTCCTCCAGAGAAACCAGCACCCTTCGACTATGTGAACAAGGACTATTCTTGGTTTAGAAGTCTGTTCGACCGCACCACTCACAGATTCGATGAGAACTCGAAAGTCGTCGTGGTCGAAGGCCCAGTGGCAGCTGGCAAGACCCAGTTCGCGGCCGCCCTCGCCGAAGACTTGGGCATGAAGCATTTCCCTGAAGCCAACATGGACATCCACTATATTAGGCCAAATGGTTGCGATCTCCGCATGTTTGATAAAGAGATACCTGAAGATACCCGCACCTTCGACCATGTCAACTTCAACCAGACTCCGAACCACCGTCTTGCGGGCAACTTCCAGATCATGACATATGTTGCGAGATACAGCCAATACATTGATGCTTTGGTTCATTTGTTGAACACTGGCCAAGGAGTAGTGTTGGAACGGTCTCCATACTCTGACTTTGTGTT
Source organism: Diarsia mendica (assembly GCA_949316265.1). Lineage (NCBI taxonomy): Eukaryota > Metazoa > Arthropoda > Insecta > Lepidoptera > Noctuidae > Diarsia > Diarsia mendica. Next base: position 6,491,942 of record OX438898.1, read on the forward strand.
CCTGGAGGCCATGTACTCCCAGAAGTATATCAGCAGGGCGGTGAGGTCCGTGTACTATGAGCTGAGAGCCAACACTCTTGAAGAGCTGATGCGTCCCCATCTTGTCGTCTATTTGGACCTCCCAGTGAACAAGGTAAAATAGGATTGTTAACTACTAATTTTGCTAGTTATTTATTTATTAAAATACTGTTGTAATGTGGACATGCTCCTATATTGCACAAGCTCTTATTTACATTTGTACTGCAACTAAAAGTCCTAGTTTTCTTTACTTCTGTACAAATTGTAATTGTAATGTTGTATTTAAGGGAACATTTCTGGAACTAATGATCCAATTCTAAAAGTTCTTTCACTGGCAAAAAGCTACATTATTTGTGGGTGCTATAATTTATAGGTCATGGTCATAGGTTATATTTATATTAATAATTAATTTAATTTTTCAAGGTCTTTATTAGTACATAAATGGTTTACTATACAGTTTACATCAATCTTATTCTATTTGTATGCTAAACAAGCTGTATGTTGTGACACAGGCTGCTATTGCCTTTACAAAGTATTATTTAATATTATTTTGCAATGAATTAGTTACTTATTATTAAATAATCAAATACGGGGTATGTGCAAGTCTTCATTCACTGTTTCTGTTTCATTCATATTATGTTAAACTAATATTAACTATATTAATATTATGCATGATAATTATAAATATAATGTGCTAGTGCTATTACTAATTTTAAATAAAATCAACCTGCATCTCTGAAGATTTTTCTTTTTCCAAGTATTCAATTTCAATACTCATTGGCCCAATATATTGTGTAACGGCTGGTGTTCACAACTTCACATCCATAGAACATACATACATATTTGCATTTTTTTTTTTTGTGCATATTTTGGATTTTTTGTATTCAGTTGCATCCAGATTCCAGTTAGACTGGAAGACATCTTCATAGTCTTCAAATCTAAGATGTTGAGATGGGTCATCATCGTTCCCCTGCCCTTATATCAATTTATTTGGGGCAGCATGTCTTCTTGCATCTCTATTACTCATCATCTCAACACCTTCTTTCTTACCTAAAAAAAAATCATTTTTTGTTGGAAAAGGTATACTTCCCAAATGGTCCCATTTTACACGACACATTACATTTTATCGAAATCGGACAAACGGTTTTTAAAAATCAACAAAACTCAAAAAAAATACTACATTGTTAAAAAGTTTTTATTTTTCACTTTTTTAGTGGTTTACATGTTCATGGGTCATCACACACATTACATTTTATCGAAATCGGACAAACGGTTTTTGAAAAATCAACAAAACTCTAAAAAAATACTACATTGCCCACATTGTTAAAATTTTTATTTTTCACTTTTTTAAGTGGTTCACATGTTCATGGGTCATCATGAACATGTGAACCACTAAAAAAAGTGAAAAATAAAAACTTTTTAACAAAAAATAAAACCAACTTAAAAAGAAAACACAAAAAAGTCAAAAATAAATCAGTTTCTGAAGTTGGTGGCAAAATAATAAAATCAAACAAGCAAAAGTCACCGAATTCAGAAACTGATTTATTTTTGCCTTTTTTGTGTTTTTTTTTAAATCGGTTTTATTTTTTGTTAAAAAGTTTTTTTATTTCTCATCTCAGATACATAGTACTTACTTATAGAATAAATGTTAGTTACGTTAGTACTTACCTTATCCTAGTTAGTAGTGTTAGTTTTCGCAAGGGGTTGGAGATGTAGTCCCATTACAGGTAAAGGCCTCCTCCATCTTTTTCCACTTTTCTCGGTTCTTGGCAAGCTTTAGCCAGTTTGAACCAGCAGTCTGCGCTATGTCATCAGCCCATCTTTTCAAGCCATCATCTCTCTTCCTCTATTCTTACAGCCACCAACATTTACTCAAAACTTCCTTAACAATGTTTTCCAGGTTCAACAAGCCATAAAGAAGCGCCGCCTGGATCATGAGGTGGACGGCAAGGCCTTGACGGAAGGGTTCCTGTCTGAGATGGAGCGCCAGTACAAGAACGTATACCTTCGTGACATCGCCACTCACGCTGAACTGCTGGTGTACGACTGGAGCGGTGGCGGTGAGGTGGAAGTGGTTAGTACTCGGTGTATTAGCATCATAATTCAGCCAAAATACGTCCACTGCTGGACATAGCTCTCCCCCAGGTGTCGCCACATTGACCGGTCACGTGCGTCTCACATCCAGCGGATCCCCACTACCTTTACAGGTCATTGGTCCACCTAGTGGGAGGCCTTCCAACGCAATGTTTTCCGTTTCGCGGTCGCCACTCCAGAACTTTATAAAGCATACACAAGTTACACAACATCAAATAACATTACGTTTTGCACCCCCAAAGGGTTCAGCAGACGTGTTCTTATTGATACAGTTGAACAAGCTAAGCTATGGTATACATGCCGAAATCTTTATAATTCTACGACACAATATCTACTGCAATTTTATTTTATAAAGCGTTTGGCATTAAGCAGTCTCTAAATGTATCTGTTTTAAGCTTAAAAGTAAAAGCAAGTTAGCTGACAGTATACATAATACTTTGTTCGACCATACTCCCATATTTCACCAGTTATGTTTTGAGCCCCTGAGCCTATCGCCATCAACCATATACAAATCACAAATAAATGCTCCTGGGCGACCTTCTGCGACCTTCAGTCGTAATACCAGTGTTACTCTTTACAACGCCTAGAAAGAATTCGTCATCATCAGCCATCTTCCCAATGCAGGGACTCAGGCCTCCTCTCTAGGTGAGGGATGGGGTATAATCTAACAATTCCCCACGGGGGCCCACACACGGACATCAGAAAGAATTAATCATAATTTACTATCTCCAGGTTGTGGAAGACATAGAGCGTCTGAACTTCGACCAGTACACGGAACGCGAGAACCCCAAGATGAAGGACTGGCGTCTTCCTCGCGAGGTGGAGTGGGCAGACCAGCGTATGCTGTACACCAATCAGAAGTTCTTCCTGATGAACCTGTTCGGTATACCCAAGTTGGACGTCCCGGAACTTATTACCAGTGCTGATGATGCTTATGAACGCATTAAGGTAAGTGATTTTTTGTTAAGAGTGTTATCGGTAAAAAGTGTCGATTTTCATAAAATCGGGGTTTTTTAAAGTTAAATTACTGGAAGTTGGCACGAAATTATTAAAAACTAATTTTAGTACCGCATTAAGCATATCTTTACATTGTATTTGTAAAGAATAAAAATTGAAAAACGTTATTAAATATCAAAATGAAAGCTTATTTTGAACTCATATTTCTGAGATTAAACGGGAAGACTGAATTTCGGAATGAAATTATGAATCAACAATGAGTCGTAGAAGCCTGGAAAAAATACGTGGAAAAAGGAAAGATACCGTAATTGTTATTGTATAAAATAAAAAAGTAATTTTAATTCACTAAGTACCTAAAAAAAAAATATTTTCTTAACCTAAATTTTACAAAATAAAACATCATTTTTATTTAATATTAAGGCTGAAGTAACTTTTAAAAAATACACTGTTTGTAAGTGGAGTTCATGCAAAAAAAAATCAGTAAAAAAAAAATTACATAAAGTTATTTTATCGACAATATAAAATTTCAAAGTTACTAATAAATTACGCAGCGCCGAGCTGTGTCGGCCAGTCGCGTACAAATACAATGTAAAGATATGCTTAATGCGGTACTAAAATTGGTTTTTAATGGTTTCGTGCCAGTTTCTAGTAATTTAACTTTAAAAAACCCCGATTTTATGAAAATTGACATTTTTTACCGATAACACTCTTAAGACGGCACGGTTGGCGCAGTGGCTGAGCGATTGACTGCTGCACTGCGTGTCGCGGGTTCGATCGCCCCCCTTTATAGTCATATAATTTTTCCATGCAGTTCATCCATCCTTTCTTTTGCCTTTCTTTCAAAGTAGAATAATACCTCCTTCATCCAATCCACATGATTTTGGCCTCCTTTCTCAAAATTATTTATTTTTTTCCAGGTCATTGAAGCGCATCCCAAGTTCGCCCACATGGATGGATACAACGAGGGTGAAGGTGGTACTCTGCTAAAGAACAAGATGACCAAATACACAGAATATCTGTAAACGTTACCACACTCTGTAGATTGTTTATTTAATATTATATAATTGGTTTAAATATTATGTGGTTGTTTTATTTTTGTATTAAAAAATACAAATATAAGATTTGCTCCAAAAGTATTGAAATTGATCATCATCATTTCACTGCCTTTTTTTTTTGGTTGGGATAACATCAAATAACCCCTCCCGCTTTTGGGCAGAGCGAAAGCGGAGTGTCAGACTTCTACTGACTAAAAACCACCCATGTTCCTTCTTAGCCCTTTATGTCGAGGCCGTGGTATCCTGTGCCTGCAGCCCCGACCCTTATAATATGAGAACAAAGGGTACAGTCGAACAAACTAATAAGTATACAGCCAGCTAACTTGTATTTACTTTTAAGATTATACAGATACATTTAGAGACTGATGTCAAACGATACAGTGTTTGACATTTTAGTCGTTTAACGCAAAACACTATAAAAAACAAAATTGCAATCTTCTAGAATTTTAAAGAACTCTACCCTGTATACTTATTAGCTTGTTCGACTGTACCATGTTAGATTCTACTTTAAATTTTATCATTTCACTTTGCCCCACCCGTACTTGGTTTAGTGGGGCAAACTGGAACAGTTCCAAAACTACTATGGGATTTTCTCTTGTATCTTTATTGCTTTCCTTGCTGTCCGAATACCTCGTATTATTACTCGTACACCTCACATCACATTGATAATCCCTGAAGGGTTTAGGCACACCCGTCGATGCTGCGGGTTGTTTGCAAGAGATACAGCGGCCTCGACATAAAGGGCTAAGAAGGAACATGGGTGGTTTTTAGTCAGTAGAAGTCTGACACTCCCTTTCGTTCTGCCTAAGAGCGGGATTTATTTAATAATTTCCCACCCTCCATAAAAAAAGGGTTCAGGCATTTCGTCAAGGTAATAAGTCCCATGTAATACGGGGCGCACTTATTACCACCAACTGGGCACACATTCAGACTCAGTGGCTGCCCGCTACCAAGAAGTTCCTGACAGAAAACCCGAACTGCCCGACCTGTGAACCCAGGACATCATACTCAGCACTTTAGCAGTCGTGCGACCACCGTGTTTGACGCAGCCTTACTTGAGGCCGGCTTGATAGACTTGGCTGTTTTTGTTTTGATATTTTTGGAGTTTGTCAGAACAAGCTACAACATAAGGGACATAAGGAGATGAAAGAAAACTTCAAATAAATAAAGTCAACAATTTTTATTTCACGTAAGTTATTAAAGACAAAGTATTACAACTAGGCATTTAGTGCAGCACCACAGATCGACAAATATTTGCAACAAACCGAAAATAGATATTTTTGATACAGAAGTGGAGTGCAAGTTCGTTACAAAATGTGTACCCATTGCACAGATAATATAATACTAGCGTACCCATTGTAAATATTATATACCCGTAGGTATATAATATTTACATATGATTAAGATAGTTTCACTCTAATATTATAAAGGCGAAAGTTTGAGTGTATGTTTGTTACTTCTTCACGTAAAAACTACTGATCGGATTTGGATAAAATTTGGCACACAGACAGTTTATATCCTGGATTAACACATGGGATAGTTTTTTCATCCCGATTTTATATTCCCGTGAGAAAATCGAGTTGTAGCGGAAACCGCTGGTAACAGCTAGTATTTTATATAATATACTCTCGTCTATATTAATATTATAAAAAAGGAAAGATTTTTATTTCTGTATGTTTGTAACTAATAAACTTAAAAATCCAATAGATCGATTTCAAAATGCTTTTTGCCATTAGAATGCTTACATTATCGATAAGTAACTATTTATTACAAGTTTAAAAAATAAAAGTCCACCACTAGTTATTAAATTTTGAGTTTTCAGATTTGTTGCAAATATTTATTATTGTCTTTCAATCTTACCTAAACATTGATTGTATTGCCTTATTTTGAACAAAATCGCTTCAGGTTCATTAAGTACTATTGTTTTATAATCAGATAACCGTTTGGTTTGCTAATATTTTCGTTTGGTTGGATATATATCAATACATAAAGCGATTTTATTCAAATCATACATATGATCACTAGTTCAATAATAAAAAAATAACGGAATGTCCTAATTAAATAATCAACAAAATTAAGGCAAAAATAAAGTAAAATTGATTCGAACATGCTGTTTTTGTTAAAAATATATTTTAATTCAATTTAATTTTTCATTTATATTAAACAATTATCAGAATGAGTTTTACTTTATTTTCAACTAGCTGATGCCCGCGGCTTCACCCGCGTGGATGTTGTTCAAATTATATACTAAAACCTTTCTCTTGAATCACTCTATCTATTAAAAAAAACCGCATCAAAATCCGTTGCGTAGTTTTAAAGATTTAAGCATACAGACAAACAGACAAAAATAGCGACTTTGTTTTATACTATGTAAGGATGTCATTACGTATATACAAAAATATTGTTATGTTTGACCACCGAACCCATTAATATTTTTTCGAATAGTATTTTTTTTTAATGTAAAAAGTAATTATTTTATTAGTGTTATAATTCGTTAATATTATATTATTACAGTATCAAAATGACGTAGCCTAAGTGATATCACAAGTAGTCTTATTTCTTACTTTTTACAATTTTATACCTATTATGGTTGAACCAAACAAATATGGTGACCGACCCATAGTCACACACACTAAACTACCACACCAGTGTGACTACGGCTGATCCGTAGTCACACTGGTATGACTACGGATAATTTAACCGGACTACGGACTACCAGTGTGACTACGGATGAATAAAATTAATTAGTCGTCCGATTAGCCGGATAAATAACCAAAATTATAGGCTGTTGCTAGTCGTCCGCTAAGTGGATGAATCACCGTCTTGCGACAGTATCCTTTATGGGCGGCATGGGCACCGGGCCGTAGGCCGACGAAGGAGCTAGGCCGGCGGAGGCCTGGCACTTCGGGGACAGAAGATATTAGTGTTATTTAATATGCGAGCGAAGCGAGCTCGCGTCATGGAGGACAAAAATTATGGAAATAATGAAAATAAAAAATATTCATATTTAATTCGGTCATGAGTCACACCAGTGTGACTACGGTTCAGCCGTAGTCACACTGGTGTGGTAGTTTAGTGTGACTATGGGTCGGTCATGACAAATATGCCTATATATTATTAAAAATTATATAAAATCAGTATATAATTATTCATGATAGAATTATTCACTATTTATTTAGGTATGGTTTAACACTATCTTATTAAAGTCCTTCCACAGTTTACCTCTGACAGCTGCAATCCGAAAACAACCTTACAGTAATGTATATGATCTGTGGGTTTGACGGTCTCTTATCGCTTAATCAGAGCAAAAATAGATTGTGAAAGGACTTGTACAGTCACGAGCACTAATTTAGATATGTGGTAATTAAAAAAAAACGCGACCTTTTTGGGGTGAAATACTACATTTTACGGTAAAACTCAATGTAGCACTCTTAAAACATTGTGCTAGAGGATGCTTTGAATAGTAAACGGGTCATGGACGTAATTTAAGTAAAGTTATCCTGGAAAAATACAATAAAAAAAAAACAGCTGTGAAAAATTTGGAACTTTGACCCCCAATATCTTCGTAACTAGGGGGTTCCCAGGTATGGTCTAGAACAAAAAAAACATCGCAGTGGTGGGGAGAACAAGTGCCTTTCAGCTTCGTTGTTAAGGTTCTATTTCTATTTATCTTCGGGGACGCCGGCAGACACCAGGCGGCGATCAGTCCTTTTTTTTTTTTTTTTTTTTTTTAAATTTTCACAGCTGTTGTGTTTCGTTGTGGATTATTTCGCCCAGTTCCCCATTTCGTTAAGGTTACTTTTACATCCTATAAAAGTGCTCGTGACATTACATCTAGAATTTACAGACAATTTATAAGATAAGATAGATGAAAAGATTTTATAGTTTTTATATGTTAGTTAATTGATGTTAGTCATTTATTAAATTAAAATCAATTTCAATAAGAAAGAAATAGAAATGTCGAGTTTTAAAAGTACAAATCACACTAAATGCGAATAAAATATTATTATATTGTTAATTTTTAATTACAACTATTTAGAAAAATCCTGTAATTTTAGAAACTAAAGAAGAATCCAATGGGGCTTATTTTGGATATCTTCAGTGGACCTTAGATAGCGTGAAGTAAACATAATGTAAATACAAACAATTTTAAAATTGAGACTACTGCGTCGCTTATGTTTTAGAAATATTCTAAGACTTTGTTCGGTATTGATATATCTTCATCTTGTATTTAACTAAAACTTGGTTAATTAACTTATATAAATAAATGTTTTGTATTTGAGTATATAATTTTATAAAATGGCTATTTTTTGGGACAAGCCCGCCACACTATTCCCAAACCACTGCAACTCCTGTGCGCCAGAATCAACAGTGGCGACCACAAGAAAAACGCCAAGACAGTGAAACTCGACAAAGTCTCAGAGAATCAATTTAACTGTCTTGGATCCCGCAACGAAATTAATCAGAAAAGAATAGCGGAGGAGTAGGAAAAATATAATTACTAATTGCATATCAGTAGCATTAAAAAAATCGTAGGTATTTACATTAAGTTGGTCTAGTGCGACCTACGCCCAAATACTCAAACGTCACTCAATTATAAGTAACCCTTTAAACTCCTGCTATCTCTGTCACTCTGCGTTAAAGTAACAAAGACAGCACGAGATTTAAGTGCAACTTAAAATTGAGTGACGTTTGAGTATTTGGGCGTTCGGGCTTCAGTTGTGTGTTGGTCAGTAGCAAGTAGTACTACACGTCTACCAAGTAGGGCGAGTCTAGGGCTCCAAGGCCGGCGGCGACGCCGCCTTCGTTCGCGTCTGCTAACTTAGTGCGGAGCATGTGCCCGACCTGACGGTTGTGGTACACTTTATCTTTCGTCCTGTAAAATAAATACACATAACATAACATCACGACTGTAAAGCCCGAAGGGTAAGGCAGAGGGACACATCTTATAGTATAGTAGTTTTAAAGTTAGTTGTTTACTAGATTATTTGTTAAAATTTGTATTTAAAAAAAAAATGTGGCACTCGGAGAATGCCACGGTAAAGCTATTGCATAGCATTTTTTATCAACTTATGCAAATAATTAATTAATTATTTAATTTGACAACCTCAGTTGACAGCCTTGTTATTTTTCCGTAACCTAGCAACCTACGCTCATGTTATTTTCGTTACGGAATTTCTGGATTCGGTCTCCACGCTCAAGGCCAGCTATAGAAGCTATGCAATAGCTTATCAAGCGCTTGTCGCCATATGCCATGTCTGCCGCTCTGCCCAGAGCGAGAGGAAATACAATAGGGGATCGGACTGGGTCAAAATAATATGATTCTGTTTAGTCCGTAAGTTAGATTATCGAAAAATATCGAATACGTGTTTTTTGTTTTATCAAATCAATAAAAAATGACGAAATTAAAACGCGTTTAAGATCTTGGAGTGGGGCTTGAAACGTCACTTGTGTCGTCAAAATGTACTATCATATGACGTCACACGAGTTTTCGAAGCACTGTATCGTCTTCATTTTAAGTTTACGTGAAAAAAGAAAAAATACGTGTCCAATAATTTTTGGAAATCTAACTGACGGACTAATTAGTTTTTTTTTGTCCGATCCCCTATTATGATGATGTCCCACCCACCCCAAAAAAAAAGGTATTAAAATATCATGCATATTAGGATGTGCGGTGTGACCAGAATGGATAAAGTTAGGAACGAGTATATTAGAGGAAGTTTGAAAGTTGCGCCAATTACAAAAAAGTTAGAAGGGCTTCGACTGTCATGGTATATAGGCATGTGATGAGGAAAAATGAATCGTATGTGACTAAAAAAGTTATGAATATAAATGTGGATGGATGGAGAGGGAGAGGAAGACCAAAGAAAAGATGGATGGAGTGTGTGAGGGGTGATATGAAGGAAAAAGGAATGAATGATAACGTGACGACTAACAGGGCAGAATGGAAGAAAATGACGTGTTCCGCCGACTCCAAATGACATGGGATAAGGGCAGGAAGATCATGATCATACATATTAGCCGCACTATCACAATTTTTGTGGACAAAGTGTTAGTTACAACGAAAAAGAATTAATTAAGGTTCTCACCCGATGATGACGCCGAAGATGCCCAGTTCTGACACGAGGTCCACCACAGGTGGCGGTATGGTCGCACCTGGCCGCACAACGTACCCTGCCACCTGTTAACATAATAAAACATCAAACATGTAATCCCTGAAAACTTAGGCAGAGGCGTACCTAATAGTACCATCCACATTTCGGCAGTTATGTTTAAGGCCTATGTAATAGGTGGTGACTCTATTGCTATGAACTGGGCACAAATCCAGACTCCGTGGCTGCTACTTTCTCAGTAGCTTATTTCTGACTAGCGGACGTCCCGCGGTTTCACCCGCGTAGATCCCGTTCCCGTGGGAATACAGGAATAAAAAGTAGCCTATGACACTCAGCAATAATGTGGCTTTCTATTGGTGAAATAATTTTTAAAATCGGTTCAGTAGATCCCGAGATTACCCCTTACAATTTAACAAATATACAAACACACAAACTTTACCTCTTTATAATATTAGTATAGAAGTATAGATAGTATAGATGGACAAACCCAATAAGACTGGCCGACCCGGGCGTCGAACCCAGGACGTCATGTTCAGCAGTCGACTAACGAGGCTGTCATCCATACATACATAAACTCACGCCCTTTACCCATGGGGGTAGGCAGAAACCACAGAACGCCACCTGCTACGATTCTTACATACCCCTTTTGCCTCGTCCACATTCATACATCTGGTCATACACGCACGCCGGTTGCGAGTACTACGCACCTGTCCTTTCTGAAGAACATCACCAATAAGGTCAGTGTATGTCTTTCTAGGGCGTCCCCTCCCGGCGTTGCTACTCACATCTGCTTTGTAAATATCTTTCGTTAAGCGTCCGCTCCCGGCGTTGCTACTCACATCTGCCTTGTAAATATCTTTCGTTAAGCGTCCCCTCCCGGCGTTGCTACTCACATCTGCTTTGTAAATATCTTTCGTTAAGCGTCCGCTCCCGGCGTTGCTACTCACATCTGCCTTGTAAATATCTTTCGTTAAGCGTCCCCTCCCGGCGTTGCTACTCACATCTGCCTTGTAAATATCTTTCGTTAATCTACTTTCACTCATCCTCTCTACCAAACCATCTAAGCATACCCTTTTCAATCTTTGTCACTACATCTTCTTTTAAACCGCAACTTTCTCGTATAACCTCATTCCTTTTTTTTTTGGTGGGTGGAAAATCATCAAATGACCCCCCCCCCCCCCCGCGCTCTTGGGCAGAGCGAAGGGGAGTGTCAGACTTCTACTGACTAAAAACCGAACCCATGTTCCTTCTTTGCCCTTGCGCCGACGCCACGTCATCTAGTACAAAAATCCGCGGCCCCGACGGGATCACCTCATTCCTCAATTTATCATTCACCACACATGCTTCGCAAGGAACGCATTACCACCGCATTAATCTTACTTTCATGTCTTTTTTGCCACACCCAACATTCACTTCCATACCTAAGTGTAGGCACCAGCACACCATTGTGAACAGCCAGCCGAGCCTCTTTCGACATCGACTGGTTGGTCACCACCGCATCATCATCATCATTTCAGCCAAAAGACGTCCACTGCTGGACATAGGCCTCCCCCAGGCGTCGCCACATTGACCGGTCCTGTGCGTCTCTCATCCAGCGGGTTCCTGCAACCTTGACCAGGTCATCGGTCCACCTAGTGGGAGGCCGCGCAACGCAACGTCTTCCGGTTCGCGGTCGCCATTCGAGAACTTTTCGGCCCCATCGGCCATCCGTTCTGCGAGCAATGTGCCCTGTCCATTGCCACTTAATTCTGGCGATTCTTCCGGATCCGGTTCACCACCGCATGCATAGCACCATTCACTTTATTTCCCGCGTTTACTCTCCTTTCCACATCTGCGTCAATCTTTCCATCTCTTGTAAACATACTGCCCAAATATACAAACTCACATACTTTTTTTTTTTTTTTACAAAACGTTGCCCCACACTAGGAATTTCTCCTGTATCGTGGGTGCGTTCACAAACATAGAAAGACACATACAGAAATACCCAGACCCGAAACAACTATCTGCAGGCCATACAAATATTTGTTCCGTGCGGGGATCGAACCCGCGACACGCAGCGCAGCAGTCCAATCGCTTAGCCACTGCGCCAACCGTGCCGTCAACTTGTTCCACGCTCTTATCATTTATTTTCACATCACACACCGATACATTCTCTTCTCTTTCAAATACCATAAACCTTCGTCTTATCCCCACCTAGATTTAAAAAAGTGAGTTGTAAAATAAAGTCACTTTTTTAAATCTAGATGGGGCCGGTGTTTCGTACCTGACTACTCTGAGAAGAAACAGCCGAAACAAACTCAGAGGTCTCTTTTGAGGCTAAGACAAAATGGTGGTATACACACATGAAGACTATGCAGATTAGTATCTGAGATAGTCTTTTGAAGAAAGCATCACACAGATTTTAGTGGACCCGTCCAGTCAGTGCAAGCATTTGTCAGTTATCGTGGAGCTCAACTTATAACTCAAGGAGCTCAACGAACAATACCACAGAAAGGACATTTAGGTGGTCGTTTATAGTCAAATTGCTAGACAATCGTTGTACAGTCACGAGCATTAATATGTAGACCTACGCTTTGCAAGATTCGATAGTGATTTTTTCATACTTGTGTGGGTACCAAAATAGTATGTTCGTAACTGTGGCGACAATACAATACGCGACGCGGTACTTACGAGTGGCGGCACGATTCTCTCCATGAGTATGTAGGCAGCTCGCTCGCGACTGTGGCGACAATACAATACGCGACGCGGTACTTACGAGTGGCGGCACGATTCTCTCCATGAGTATGTAGGCAGCTCGCTCGCGACTGTGGCGACAATACAATACGCGACGCGGTACTTACGAGTGGCGGCACGATTCTCTCCATGAGTATGTAGGCAGCTCGCTCGCGACTGTGGCGACAATACAATACGCGACGCGGTACTTACGAGTGGCGGCACGATTCTCTCCATGAGTATGTAGGCAGCTCGCTCGCGACTGTGGCGACAATACAATACGCGACGCGGTTCTTACGAGTGGCGGCACGATTCTCTCCATGAGTATGTAGGCAGCTCGCTCGCGACTGTGGCGACAATACAATACGCGACGCGGTACTTACGAGTGGCGGCACGATTCTCTCCATGAGTATGTAGGCAGCTCGCTCGCGACTGTGGCGACAATACAATACGCGACGCGGTACTTACGAGTGGCGGCACGATTCTCTCCATGAGTATGTAGGCAGCTCGCTCGCGACTGTGGCGACAATACAATACGCGACGCGGTACTTACGAGTGGCGGCACGATTCTCTCCATGAGTATGTAGGCAGCTCGCTCGCGACTGTGGCGACAATACAATACGCGACGCGGTACTTACGAGTGGCGGCACGATTCTCTCCATGAGTATGTAGGCAGCTCGCTCGCGACTGTGGCGACAATACAATACGCGACGCGGTACTTACGAGTGGCGGCACGATTCTCTCCATGAGTATGTAGGCAGCTCGCTCGCGACTGTGGCGACAATACAATACGCGACGCGGTACTTACGAGTGGCGGCACGATTCTCTCCATGAGTATGTAGGCAGCTCGCTCGCGACTGTGGCGACAATACAATACGCGACGCGGTACTTACGAGTGGCGGCACGATTCTCTCCATGAGTATGTAGGCAGCTCGCTCGCGACTGTGGCGACAATACAATACGCGACGCGGTACTTACGAGTGGCGGCACGATTCTCTCCATGAGTATGTAGGCAGCTCGCTCGCGACTGTGGCGACAATACAATACGCGACGCGGTACTTACGAGTGGCGGCACGATTCTCTCCATGAGTATGTAGGCAGCTCGCTCGCGACTGTGGCGACAATACAATACGCGACGCGGTACTTACGAGTGGCGGCACGATTCTCTCCATGAGTATGTAGGCAGCTCGCTCGCGACTGTGGCGACAATACAATACGCGACGCGGTACTTACGAGTGGCGGCACGATTCTCTCCATGAGTATGTAGGCAGCTCGCTCGCGACTGTGGCGACAATACAATACGCGACGCGGTACTTACGAGTGGCGGCACGATTCTCTCCATGAGTATGTAGGCAGCTCGCTCGCGACTGTGGCGACAATACAATACGCGACGCGGTACTTACGAGTGGCGGCACGATTCTCTCCATGAGTATGTAGGCAGCTCGCTCGCGACTGTGGCGACAATACAATACGCGACGCGGTACTTACGAGTGGCGGCACGATTCTCTCCATGAGTATGTAGGCAGCTCGCTCGCGACTGTGGCGACAATACAATACGCGACGCGGTACTTACGAGTGGCGGCACGATTCTCTCCATGAGTATGTAGGCAGCTCGCTCGCGACTGTGGCGCATGCGCTGCAGAGCCTCGCGGATGTCCGCGCCGTACACATTGTTGCCGCCGCCTTCTCGCTGTGGCTTCAGTACGTACCTACGACATTATAAACAAAGTCAGGGAAATATATTGGCTGATTTGCTAGCTATAAGTGCTTGGCCACACTGGCAGCGCGGTGCGGGGAGCGGCGCGGGTGCGGGAACGCGCGCGATTGTGCTGTCCGCAGTCGACCGCGGCTTCGTTCCGAGCGTTGTCGTGTCCAGTGTTTGTCAAAATATAATATGAATGAATAAGACTTGTTGTTACTTGAAAATTCTAACTTTATATGGCATATGCTAAAAGTGAAAAATGGAATTAATAAAAGTTATTTAACCAGAGATAATGAAGGACACACTGTATGGAATATTGCGAGAGCAATTTTTATTTAAATTTTTGTATTGAGGATGTTTCGACATTCATAGTGCAGGTCGTGCTTGAATAGCACTTATTAATTCTACAAAATTTAATTGTGAAGTCACCATCACAACAACGCGCGTGTTCAGCTCGAACTAGTTTGAGATTCCCGCTCCCGCACGGGTTGTCGCTTGCTCCCCGCGTCGCTTCCCGCGCCCGCGTGCCCACTATGGACGCTCAAATGAAGTTCATACGTTTGAATACGTCGCGCCGCGCCCGCCCCGCGGCCGCGTTTGCAGTCTGGCCTTACACTAAGAGTGTGTGATACCTTACTAAAAATTACCAACTTTACTAAAGAACAACACAGGGTTGACTCTGTATCTGTACTATACAGGGTTAACCCTGTATTATGTACATCAAACTATACTCCATTTACTATAGCATTAGACAGAAGTTAAAAAAGGCTCTTTTAGGTGCACACTTTGTAAATAAAATACAATAAACACTATTACAGTCAAGATTGAAGTGGAGTTAAATATAATCAATTTAATTAACAGCTATCACACTTAATTGTACTTATTTAACCTGTTTACCTTGCGAAAGTACAAGGCATTCATTTAATATTATTTAATTTTTACATGAAATAATGTCGTGTCAATGTTTAAAATCTAAAAGAAGCAGGGATGGATGGTCCCGGGAACGTTTTGTCACTATAACTCAACCAAATCTAAAATATTACCTATTCTCTACAAAAGTTGTGACAGCACGTGTTCTTTAATTTTGTCGGTGTATGATACCATCCTGCAGTTGTCAATTGTCAATGTCATACTGTTATTCACTTGTGGATACTTGTGAATGCTACGCCGTTTCTCGTTGTTGTTGTTGGATTTTCGTGGTTTAGTTGTTATTTGTTACTGTTTTTCTATTGTTATTGTTTTGTTATCGTTATTAGTGTTAGTTTTGTGTTGTTCGTACAAAGCGGTACGTTTTGTGTTGTACGCTATGGACACGGACGATCCCGGTGCAGGCCCGAGTGGCTTGCAAGCGCAACATGTACGCTCTGAGACTGCTGGTAACGCTGATCAGGGTGAACAGCGAAAAAAACGTGGCCCCAACATTGAACACGATGTTAAAATATTGTCTCCAAAGAAAAAGAGAACAAAACAAACACCGCTTCGTTCTGCAGAAAAAGCAACAATAATAAATATCTATAAAGATGTTATGGCGTCCAAACCCGAAGGTACTTCTGCTTATAAGACGCAGTCAATACTCAAAACTGCAGAAATTGCTGGTAAGGATCATACAATTATTACTATAAAAAATAAATGTATTTGAAAGTAACATGCTTTGTGAGGTAATAACATACATTATTGATCATTTTATAGGCATATCTCGTGCAACAGTCTATAATATACTCAAAGAGTACAATAAAGAAGACCGCCTGAAATCACCCCCACCTCGCCAACAGAAATACTGTAAATCTGACGATTATGACGATATGACATTAAGTGGAATACGGAGGAAAATTCATTCATTTTTCTTTGATAATGAGCTACCAACATTGGACAAGATTTTGGATGCCGTTAACAGCGATGAGTCTCTACCCGATTTTAAAAGAAGCACTTTATACAAGTTAATAAAGAATAAACTAAAATTTACTTATATTAAAAGAAGTAGATAAAGTGCCCTAATCGACAAACACGAGATCGTAGTATGGAGGGTGAAATATCTCCATGAAATTAAGAGATTAAGGAACGAAGGAAGAAAAATATATTATTTAGACGAGACTTGGCTAAATGAAGGTACAGTGCTGCTAATATTTATGAAGTCCTTCGTAAAACCTTCTTTATGCATAACAATACAGTGAAGTATTTAGTTCAACATGAGTCAATGTAATATTGTATTTATCTATTACTTTATTTATACATACAGGACACACAAAAAGCAAGGTATGGCAAGACACTACTATTAAATCTTCAAAGGAAGCACACCGGGCAGGACTATCAACTGGTTTAAAGAACCCAACAGGAAAAGGAAGACGGCTTATCATTGGCCATATTGGTAAAACTTTTCTTTTATTCTTAATCTATCAACAATTGTCACATTACCAAATCATTAATAAAATAACCACTCCATTCTTGGTCACTGAAAACTGGTTAAGTCTTAATGCCTCCCCTCGGAAAAAGATGTTTATGTTTGGTTAAAATCTATTTCCAGCGATCAAGTAATCTACGCCACCGGTACACAATTATTGATTTGCTTTTATTTCTTTTCACAGGATCAACGGAGGGGTTTTTAATGGATGGAGAATTGATATTTGAAGCCAAAAAGGGTGACGGAGACTACCATTCTGAAATGGATTCACACAATTTTGAAAAGTGGTTCAAAGTAATATTATCAAAAATCGAGAGTGGTGCAGTTATTGTCATGGATAATGCGCCATATCATTCAAGGAAAGTGGAGAAGGTGCCAACCACAGCCACACGTAAGGCAGATATTCAGGAGTGGCTGAAAAATAAAAATATTCCTTTTGAGGAAAAAGACCTTAGGGCGACTTTATTAGAAAAAGTAAAACAAATAAAACATTTGTACCAAAAGTTTGCTGTAGATGAGATGGCTAAAGAAAAAGATGTATTAGTATTGCGCCTACCACCTTACCACTGCGAGCTCAACCCAATAGAATTAATATGGGCTCAAATGAAGGGGTATGTAGCACAAAAGAACAAAAGTTTTAAATTGCAAGAAGTGAAGCAGTTGCTCCCTGAAGCACTAATAAATATAACTGCGGAGAAATGGCAATCTTGCATTGCTCATACAATTAAAGAAGAGGAAAGGTTTTGCCAACTTGATGGTATCATGGATGATGTTGTAGAAAGATTTATCATTCACGTTGGTGAAAGTTCTTCATCATCATCATCATCAGAGGATGATGAATAAAAGGATTTAAGAGAAAAGGGAGAGGAAGGTGGAGGGAGAGGGTGTATCGGTGTGTGATGTGGAAATAAATGATAAGAGCGTGGAACAAGTAAGTGAGTTTGTATATTTGGGCAGTATGTTTACAAGAGATAGAAAGATTGATGCAGATGTGGAAAGGAGAGTAAATGCGGGAAATAAAGTAAATAGTGCTATGCATGCGGTAGTGTGCAACCAGTTGATGTTAAAATAGGCTCGGATGGCTGTTCACAATGGTGTGCTGGTGCTATACACAGTATACACTTACAGAATGACATGAATGTGGCAGTGAATGTTGGGTGTGACAAACTAAGCATGAAAGTAGGATTAATGCTGCGGAAAAGCGTTCATTGCGGAGCATGTGTGGTGTAACTCTGAGTGATAAATTGAAGAATGAGGTTATACGAGAATGTTGCGGTTTAAAAGAAGTATCTATCATCTCCATTATATTATCATTAAGGTGGTAAAACTTTTCTCTTATTTGATAGCAATAAATCTCATCTCACACTTCTATCTTTGGAAAATTTCATGCCGTTCTCCTCCATAGAGATCTATGCAGGGAATGGGCAACTACAATACTTTCACAAGTTATAATGCCTTATGACTGTAGCTTTGTTTTATGTTGTTTTTCTGACATTCAAAAGTGCCTGTAATGGTTTATTGAAATAAATTTTAATGCTTTGAGTTTGAGTTTGATTTTGTACCTATCCAAGCATCGTGACGAGTAGAATAGATATTATTCTATGCCATACATTGTTACTTACCATAAAATCACATACTTACATGTACCTATTACCTACCTATTAAAATTGTTCGAACTTTACTTGAAAATAAAAGGTTTCGTACTCCTGCTTCTGCGAGCCTCTTTTATCTAATCTATACTAATATTATAAAGCTGAAGAGTTTGTTTGTTTGTTTGTTTGTTTGTTTGTTTGTTTGAACGCGATAAACTCTGGAACTACTGGTTGGATTTGAAAAATTCTTTTTGTGTTGGATAGTTCATTTATCGAGGAAGGTTATAGGCTATATAACATCACGCTACTACCAATAGGAGCGGAGCATAAATGAGAAATGTTGCAAAAACGGGAAAAGAAAATTCCTTTCTGAGAGCTTCCGTTGCGTGCGCTGCGAAAACGGTTTAAGTTACAAGAATATCATGTATGAAGTAATTATTCGTCTTTAAAAGTTCTAAAAAAAAGTCCGCGACAGCATCTGTCTATCTTTTAAGATTGACTCACTGTAACCATTTATACTATTAAAATGTTAGGTTAAAAAGAATTATTTTTTGCGAAGCTTATTTAACCCAAATGGATTAATCTATATCTAAATAAATGAGTTCGTTAGAACGGAAATTTAATATAGAATATTTGTGCTCTTTACTCTATACAGTTTAAACAAATATCTTAGAAGATATCGCAATGTAAAAATACCCGCGCGGAAAAATAATTACGCGGGTTGCGTCGCAGTGTAGGTACGGGGGATTCTGGCTGGCCTCCGGGAAATTCAAATTCAAAATATTTACTGCATCATAATGTTTACAAGTACAGGGTGTTATTGTATATTTGACAGTAAGAGATATATAGTAATTCTCACTTTAAGATAATCTAAGCTAATCTAAACCATCTAAACTAATATTATAAAGAGGAAAGATAAGATTTTTTGTTAGTTACGATGTTGGATAGTCGATCTATCGAGAAAGGTGATAAGCTATTTTTATTTGACGCAGACGAAGTTGCGTGGGTCAGCTAGTGTTATAATAAATGGAGTATAAGTAACTCTGCTTTATTTTTTTATTTTATTTTATCCTATTTGGGAAACTTACAGCTAATACAGAACAATATAATTAAACAATAAACATTTGAAGGCCAATTACATGTTTCCACTGATAAACACGAAAACAAAAAAAAAAACAACAAAAAAAAGGTAACAACAAAAAAAAAGGTAACAATAAACACAAATATTATTGCTGGAAAACTATTGTTTTTTTTTGGGATGTTAATTCACGTTTTGCGGTAAAACTCCAAACATTGTGCTGATGGATACTTTGAATAGTAAACGGGTCATGGAGGCAATTAAGGTAAGTTAAACCTTAAAAACTGATATTAAAAAAAAAACGCGAAAAATTCGAAACTCTAATATCTTCGTAACTAGGACGTTGTCAGGTATGGTTCAGAACAAAATAAAAATCGCAATGACGGAGAGAACTGATGCCTTCCGGCTTCGTCAAGGGTATTGTTATACCTTTCATGTACCGTGCCATCTAGAGAACAAAAACAAGTGCAAGTCGCACTTGCACATCAAGGGTTCCGTACCATTGTAGTAGATGTTGAGAGATTTTCTATGTTTATATTAGCACCATAGACTTCTTATAGGTTTTCCTGTAATCTATACTGTGGCGACTAGCGACATCTATCGCAACACCTACGTTCTAACAACGATCGACAGGAAAACCTACATCGCGTTTTGTTACTAACATAGTTTTAAGTAAAATGTAATACCTACCCTATGGGCCTTGATGCCTGATAATATATATTTTTTTTATTTAAGTATATGTGTTGAACTAAATTCTGTATTTTTTTCATAATTTTAGGCTCAGTCGTTTCGGAGATAAGAGGGGGGGGAATGGTCGGACAGACAGACAGACACAAGAGAGATCCTTTAAGGGTTCCGTTTTCTCCTTTTGAGGTCGGAACGGAACCCTAAAAAAACATCCAGACAAATTGAGAACCTCCTCCTTCTTGGAAGTCGGTTAAAAATATCTTTTAAAACCTTGTAAATATTAATAGAACACTCACTTCTCAGCATCCTTCAATCCCATTTCGACAGCCCTCTCGCCGCTCTCATCAAAATCAAGGGAATACAACCCAGTGAAGATATCCCTGACCCGACTTGTGGTGCTCCCAGACCCCATGAATGTCTCCAGAACGCCCGGAGCCGCCAGCGCTTGCTGCACCTTCTTCGTACCAGCCAGCTGGTAGTGGATTGATGGGCACTTTATGGCTCTGGAATATGATACAAAATCAAGTCAAATAACATAACATCACGCTTGTAATCCCCGAAGGGTTAGGCAGAGGTGTACCTAATAGTACACCCATATTTTGCCAGTTATTTTAAAGTCCCATAGGCCTATTGCCATCAACAAATCCAGACTCCGTGGCTGTTACTGATAAATTCCTGATGACTTTTTTCCATACACTTTGCCCGATCCGGGAATCGAACCCAGGACCTCACTGCGATACAAATGACATTAGTAACTGAATGACGAAAGATTTATACTTCTGCAACACATTTTTCATTTGAAATTACGAACTCGTGGCGAAATAAAAACAGCCGCTTGGGTCGATATATTTACGTTAAGCCAAGCCGTGCTTGGTCTGTGGATGAGTGACCAACCATTACATATCAAATTTCTACCGAGCCTCGGATAGCACGTAAAGCCGTCGGTCCCGGCCTTTTTGTATATCCTTACAGTCTTTAAGTACAGGTACTGCTTTTTGTATATCCTTACAGTCTTTATGTACAGGTACTGCTTTTTGTATATCCTTACAGTCTTTAAGTAGGTACTGCTTTTTGTATATCCTTACAGTCTTTAAGTAGGTACTGCTTTTTGTATATCCTTACAGTCTTTAAGTAGGTACTGCTTTTTGTATATCCTTACAGTCTTTAAGTAGGTACTGCTTTTTGTATATCCTTACAGTCTTTAAGTAGGTACTGCTTTTTGTATATCCTTACAGTCTTTAAGTACAGGTACTGCTTTTTGTATATCCTTACAGTCTTTAAGTAGGTACTGCTTTTTGTATATCCTTACAGTCTTTAAGTACAGGTACTGCTTTTTGTATATCCTTACAGTCTTTAAGTACAGGTACTGCTTTTTGTATATCCTTACAGTCTTTATGTACAGGTACTGCTTTTTGTATATCCTTACAGTCTTTAAGTAGGTACTGCTTTTTGTATATCCTTACAGTCTTTAAGTACAGGTACTGCTTTTTGTATATCCTTACAGTCTTTATGTACAGGTACTGCTTTTTGTATATCCTTACAGTCTTTATGTACAGGTACTGCTTTTTGTATATCCTTACAGTCTTTAAGTACAGGTACTGCTTTTTGTATATCCTTACAGTCTTTAAGTACAGGTACTGCTTTTTGTATATCCTTACAGTCTTTATGTACAGGTACTGCTTTTTGTATATCCTTACAGTCTTTAAGTAGGTACTGCTTTTTGTATATCCTTACAGTCTTTAAGTAGGTACTGCTTTTTGTATATCCTTACAGTCTTTAAGTACAGGTACTGCTTTTTGTATATCCTTACAGTCTTTAAGAACAGGTACAGCTTTTTGTATATCCTTACAGTCTTTATGTACAGGTACTGCTTTTTGTATATCCTTACAGTCTTTAAGAACAGGTACAGCTTTTTGTATATCCTTACAGTCTTTATGTACAGGTACTGCTTTTTGTATATCCTTACAGTCTTTATGTACAGGTACTGCTTTTTGTATATCCTTACAGTCTTTAAGTAGGTACTGCTTTTTGTATATCCTTACAGTCTTTAAGTACAGGTACTGCTTTTTGTATATCCTTACAGTCTTTAAGTACAGGTACTGCTTTTTGTATATCCTTACAGTCTTTATGTACAGGTACTGCTTTTTGTATATCCTTACAGTCTTTAAGTAGGTACTGCTTTTTGTATATCCTTACAGTCTTTAAGTAGGTACTGCTTTTTGTATATCCTTACAGTCTTTAAGTACAGGTACTGCTTTTTGTATATCCTTACAGTCTTTAAGAACAGGTACAGCTTTTTGTATATCCTTACAGTCTTTATGTACAGGTACTGCTTTTTGTATATCCTTACAGTCTTTAAGAACAGGTACAGCTTTTTGTATATCCTTACAGTCTTTATGTACAGGTACTGCTTTTTGTATATCCTTACAGTCTTTATGTACAGGTACTGCTTTTTGTATATCCTTACAGTCTTTATGTACAGGTACTGCTTTTTGTATATCCTTACAGTCTTTATGTACAGGTACTGCTTTTTGTATATCCTTACAGTCTTTAAGTAGGTACTGTTTTTTGTATATCCTTACAGTCTTTAAGTAGGTACTGCTTTTTGTATATCCTTACAGTCTTTAAGTACAGGTACTGCTTTTTGTATATCCTTACAGTCTTTAAGAACAGGTACAGCTTTTTGTATATCCTTACAGTCTTTATGTACAGGTACTGCTTTTTGTATATCCTTACAGTCTTTAAGTACAGGTACTGCTTTTTGTATATCCTTACAGTCTTTAAGTACAGGTACTGCTTTTTGTATATCCTTACAGTCTTTAAGTACAGGTACTGCTTTTTGTATATCCTTACAGTCTTTATGTACAGGTACTGCTTTTTGTATATCCTTACAGTCTTTAAGTAGGTACTGCTTTTTGTATATCCTTACAGTCTTTAAGTAGGTACTGCTTTTTGTATATCCTTACAGTCTTTAAGTACAGGTACTGCTTTTTGTATATCCTTACAGTCTTTAAGAACAGGTACAGCTTTTTGTATATCCTTACAGTCTTTATGTACAGGTACTGCTTTTTGTATATCCTTACAGTCTTTAAGAACAGGTACAGCTTTTTGTATATCCTTACAGTCTTTATGTACAGGTACTGCTTTTTGTATATCCTTACAGTCTTTATGTACAGGTACTGCTTTTTGTATATCCTTACAGTCTTTATGTACAGGTACTGCTTTTTGTATATCCTTACAGTCTTTAAGTACAGGTACTGCTTTTTGTATATCCTTACAGTCTTTATGTACAGGTACTGCTTTTTGTATATCCTTACAGTCTTTATGTACAGGTACTGCTTTTTGTATATCCTTACAGTCTTTAAGTAGGTACTGCTTTTTGTATATCCTTACAGTCTTTATGTACAGGTACTGCTTTTTGTATATCCTTACAGTCTTTATGTACAGGTACTGCTTTTTGTATATCCTTACAGTCTTTATGTACAGGTACTGCTTTTTGTATATCCTTACAGTCTTTAAGTACAGGTACTGCTTTTTGTATATCCTTACAGTCTTTATGTACAGGTACTGCTTTTTGTATATCCTTACAGTCTTTAAGTACAGGTACTGCTTTTTGTATATCCTTACAGTCTTTATGTACAGGTACTGCTTTTTGTATATCCTTACAGTCTTTATGTACAGGTACTGCTTTTTGTATATCCTTACAGTCTTTAAGTACAGGTAGTCAGTGGCTCAAAAAGCCTTATGCTTTTTAAATAAATGTTTCTACACGACCCAGGAATACCTTAGTTATAAGAATAGAAAACTAGTGTAGCGCCTTACTATGTATGTTCCTATCAGTGCAATATAACTAGTTTAAGTTAGTATGTAATTCCAAATACCTATAAGTGTGTACCTATGTAGGTGCCCAATTCATTTTTTTCATAAACTTTTATCTTAAGTTTTAAGTTTTTGCATACCAGAAATGGTTAATATGAGGATCGTTTTTTTTTGTATTATGTACCATCTATTTTACCCACATTATGCAAATAAATTATTTGATTTGATTTGAATAAGCCACTAAGGTTCAAATCAAATTAATTAAGCATATTTTATTAAAATTTGTTAACATAGGTAATAAAAGTATAGATCTTAATGTTTGATTACCAGAGCGCTATATTATGCTAGGAGGCGAACAAATATGGTATGCCAATCTAGCAAGGCAAGGAATTACAATTATTTGGATGAAAATATTTGAAAATCATGCAGTATGATATTAAATTAGAAAAAAAAATGTAACATTACATATTATTTTGTGCTCCAATGACCTCAGACTGAATCACATTGACCTGGTAAGGATAAATAGTAAGGAGAGTACTTACGTGGACCTCTCGACCCTCAGTCGGGCGTCCCATTCCCTCTGGGAGGGATACTGAGCGGGCTCGTACCCGGAGCGATAGTACACCACCGCCACAGGACTCCCATCGCTGAAAAAACAACATTTATAAATATACTAGCTGATGCCTGCGGCTCCACCCGCGTAGATGTCGTTTTTAGCGACCGATGTCGGTTATCGCAACCAAAAGTAATCTTTTCATCACACCCTTTCAAAACCTTTTTGTGCAATAAAAAGTATCCAATGTCCTTTTTAAGATAGAGTGATTCTCGAGGAAGGTTTACTATATAACATTTTTTGAAATTCAACCCCTAAGGGAATTAAACAGGGGATGAAAGTTTATTGGGATATTTGATATTTTTCGAGCTAGTATATAAATAAAACCTAACACAGTCTAGCTTTTTGCCTTCTAGGATTCTATGCCTGATCCATGTATCTTCTTCGTCTCCATGTCCCCAAGACTTAAGAGCAAGATAATAATAATAATCAAAGATGAGCCACTCACAGTACTAATTGCTTCTTGTCATTAATGATCGTCTCTTCATAGATCTCGTTCAACGTTTTTCTATGAATCTGAAAAATTTTATATAAAAGTTTATTATCATCATACTTATACGACACTTAACACAAAAGTTTTTGGGGGGTATGAGGAACAGGGTGTAAAGCTCCTCATCCACCATTGAAAAGGGAGGATCCTCCGACCGGACGGGTGTTGTGTCCGGCGGGCTAACTGCCCGACAGTTGTAAGTCGGGAACTCCTTTAGAGGCTTATGTCGCGGATAATGTTGATAGTGCGATGTAGGAACTTCTGTCGATCGTTTGTTAGTACGCAGGTGTTGCGATAGATGTCGCTAGTCACCACATCACTCGTCCGGTCGGAGGATCCTCCCTTTTCAATGGTGGATGAGGAACTTTACACCCTGTTCCTCTACCCCCCAAACGTTGTTTAGTGTTGATTTGTGGGAAATCATCAAATGATTCCTTCCTCCCGCTCTGGGCGGAGTGTCAGACTTCTACTGACTAAAAACCACTCATGTTCCTTCTTAGTCCTTTGTATCTAGGCCCCTTTAATAGTCATTTTTACGCCTTTTTATTTTGTTTTTTTTTGGAAATCATCAAATGACTCCTCCTGCTTTGGGCAGAGCGAAAGGGAGTGTCAGACTTCTACTAACTAAAAACCACCCATGTTGGTTGGCTTGCGGGCCCCTCCCATGTTGCTGACATCTCTTTGAGGCGCGCGTGAAACACGAACGCGCCGTCGACACGGTCTGTCGTCGTCATAAGACGGACGGACGGCGAGCTAGCCCATCACTAACCGTCCACAGGCCAGGCTAGGCAGGTGATGATGAACATGATGAAAGAAACTTACCATAATATCGGGCCTCTTCTCAGCTATTTCAAACTCGTGGAACCTTTGGTCACAGATGTTATATGAGACCTCTTCTACGACGAACAGAATGATGGCGTTAGGCACACCAAATAGGTCGTAAGCGTCAGTGATGCCCGCACATAAGCCTGACAAAGCTTTGTTCTCAGGCATCTGAAAATAACAGAATACAATAACGGTAGAGCTATCTCTTTGTAATAACAACTGTAGTAGCAGACGACAAAAAAATATCTAATTAGACCGTCAGATAGATTTCCAAAATATATTAGACACATATTTTTTTTCTTTTTTCATTTAGTTAAACATAAAATGAAGACGATACAGTGCTTCGAAAACTCGTGTGACGTCACATTTCAGTTCATTTTTTGTCGTCACAAGCCCCCATCCATGACCTTTGTCGCGTTTTATCATCGTCAACGTTTATTAATTTGATTAAATAAAAATCACGTATCCCATATTTTTCTATAATCTAACTGACGGAGTAAATAGAATCATATTTATTTTTAGTCAGTCAACATCCCTATTCTCGAAGGGTTTGACTGATCAGATGTGAACGTGAGTACAAAAAAAAGACGGGTTGCACTCCGGGAGTGCCGGCAGAAGTGAAAACTTGATTATTAACGTTGAGCATGTTTGATATTTTGGAATGGTTAGGGAATAATTTTGCACCAATTGCTTTAACAGTATAAAAGTACTATCATTTATGTGGTAGAATACAATATTCATTTATTGCGCTATCGTACACAAACATGACAATTTATATTACATTAAAAATTTAACACTTTAAAACTATTACAATTATTTTACATTAAAAAGTTTATCTCTCCGAAAAATCAACTTTCATCCATAATTTCAACGACTTTTTCACCATCATCATTACCAGAACTATCATCGCCAATCTCTAAAACTGATACGATAGGTTTATGGTAGCTGAAGTAAGAAACGAACAGTTTTGATTCGAACCTATTTAAATGTCTAATAAAGACCGCATCAATAGTAGTTTTGTATTTCGTTGTGCTAAGATTGCGATCATTCGACATAGTTAAACCAAATTCATTATTTAAAAATTCAATTATTCCGCCATAACTATGCTAACCCATTTATTTTGTCTTTCCCTGTCCTCCGATCGGAACTCCGATTGGTAGGAGGAGCGGGAATATTTTTTCCCATGCCTCCGATTAAGCATCATAAAAACATTGTACAGTCTAGTTCAAAATAAATTATTTTTGTATTTTATTGACTGTACAGTCGACATCGTTAACGTTCAGGGTCAAAATGTCCAACTCCCACACGACTAGTCTAAGATCGATAGTTTCCGAGATATAGCCGTTTCAATTTTGACAGCTGTCATCCGAAATGTAGATCTCATTGAGACCTATCACTTGTCCCTATCCCTACACACAACTAGTCTTAGGTCGATAGTTTCCGAGATATAGCCGTTTCAATTTTGACAGCTGTCATCCGAAATGTAGATCTCATTGAGATCTATCACTTGTCCCTACACACAACTAGTCTAAGGTCGATAGTTTCCGAGATATAGCTGTTTCAATTTTGACAGCTGTCATCCGAAATGTAGATCTCATTGAGACCTATCACTTGTCCCTACACACAACTAGTCTAAGGTCGATAGTTTCCGAGATATAGCCGTTTCAATTTTGACAGCTGTCATCTGAAATGTAGATCTCATTGAGACCTTTCACTTGTCCCTGCACACAACTAGTCTAAGGTCGATAGTTTCCGAGATATAGCCGTTTCAATTTTGACAGCTGTCATCCGAAATGTAGATCTCATTGAGACCTATCAATTGTCCCTACACACAACTAGTCTAAGGTCGATAGTTTCCGAGATATAGCTGTTTCAATTTTGACAGCTGTCATCATTATTATTATTAATTATTATTATTATTAATTATATTATTATTAATAGTTATTATTATTAAGCGCCCTGCGCTGCCTAAACGAAACAGTAGGCCCAGGCATACATTTTCGCCGCGCCGTAGAGAGGGGATAGCTGTCTACTCTCCATCCGTCTTACGCTTTTTCGATCAGGGTCACGTGGTCACGTGTCCTGACGCGGGTTTAAGATTTTATACCCATCACAGAACAATTTCCCAAAGTGCTCAACGCCGCTAAAGAAGTTTTCACTTCAAAAAATTCGCCAGTTATCTTGTGCCGCGAAATCGAGGCTATTGCCAACAACAACTATTGCCTATGATGTTCCCACTCAGGCCTCCTCTCTAGGAGAGGGATGGGCTATAATCCACCACGCCAGCCCAGTCCGGGTTGGTAGATGTCAGATGTCTTCGAATTTTTTGGTTCTAAGTCATGCCGGTTTCCTCACGATGTTTTCCTTCACCGTTTTGAGAGCAGTGGTGATGAAATAAATTACACAAAGTAATGCGCCTGCCTGGGTTAGAAACCACGACTTACTGTTCGTAAGTCGGGGCCACCACCACTGCCTGCGCCACCGCTGCTCTTCGAATTCTGAATCCAGTTTACTTTGCTACTATTATGGAATTCCTAATGGAATAAACCAATAACTCTTAACGCGACCTGAGAATCGAACCGAGGACCTCGACTAGGACGGGGTAGCATATTTATGAAAAGATTTAATTTTTTTTTTCAAGTCGCGATTCCTAAAATCAATACACGAATATTTATTGACTTTATTAATTAGTGGTTATACTTTATAAGTGTTAACTTGTAAACGAAGGCCATTTTACACGTCGAGGTTTCAAACACGTAAAATAACTTATTATTTTGATGGTCAATTCGTTTTGACACCAAACAGTCCAGTAGCGATCACTTTCCAAGCATGTAATAGTTAATGTTTTTTGGTAGATTTATACCATTTAAAAGTATAATTTAATTGAATTCAGTAAAGGAAATTGTTATTAGATTTTTGATTTTGTGTTTTTAATGTGACTGTGATATTGCGTTTTCTGTTATGAGTCTGTGATACTCGAAACAAATGATTACATACTACTTATTATTATTTCTGTAGAAAGTGAGTTTGCGTATGATCTCTTCAAATCAGAAACGTGCTACCGTCAATGTCCTCTATGTAACAAATGACCATTTTAAAGGAAAATTACAGTTGTTTATATACATTTAGAACATAACACCTGTAACCCCCGAATGGTCAGGCAGAGGTCTACCTAATAGTACATGCACATTTTGTCAGTTATGTTAAGTCACATGTAATAGAGGGCGGGCCTATTGTCATCGACCTGCCGTAGCTGCGACTGATAAATTACTGATGGAAAATACTTTGCCCGACCCGGAAATCAAAACCGAGACCTCATGCTCAGTAGTGCTTGCGACCACTAGACCAATGAAGCAGTTCAAATTCATGATTACATTAAACCATCAATAATTTTAAATATGCCTCTTTAACAAAATAATTATTTACTTACATTTTTGATCAAATCTGGGTGTCCCAACTGTCGCAGGATGTAGCTGAAAAAGTAAAAAAATAAATCGTTAGTTTCAGGTCCAGAAAAACTGCTTGATGATGTCATTTTTATTAATAAAAGTTTTTAGTAGTCTATGAAAATCCTCAGGGGTACTCAGTCATACATAAATCTTCCATTAGGCATAGAGGGGCGGCAAAATCGAACATAATATATATCATCACGCATCATAATCCGAAAAGGCTTTTCCCAACTTTACATGGAGCGAGTGTCTATCTGACCTCCACAGCCAAGTTAGTACGGGGTAATACGATAGCCCCATTGGTAACTTGTTGACAGACTTTTAGGCCACTGGCTACCTGTAATGACTGTCAAAGATGTATAAGTGACAGCTGGGACAAACGGCTTAACGTGCATTCCGAGTATTTCCGAGGTACGGAGGAAACAAGGAGTATGTAACTGGCGGTTACCGATCACAGACCAACCCAGCCAAGCACGGTTTTACCTTAAGATCGAAGCGAGGAAATATATATATATTCATTCATGGATAATATAGATATATATATATATTATCCATGAATATATACATATACCTTTATTATCCATATATTCTTGGAAATATCAAAAAAAAAAATATAATAAAAAACCCTAGAAAAATATGACATGTAGTGCAAAGGTTTTGCTTTCGTGGCCCTAAGTAAGATTTTAATTTAAAACAAAAATGACATCATCATGGCAGTACTTAAATATTATTAAACATGTTTGAAATGTGATGAGAACAATAAATATTTCTAAATCTAAAAGTCATGCTGAATAATCTAAATTAAACACATCTTTGACGTAGTCCGGAAATATCTAGAAGTACATTCTTTTTTGTACGTTGTATTTCTTTAGTACAGAAAAAAAATAGTTTACCGGTATATATTTCTGATTACGTTATAGATGTATAAGGCGGTCTTCAGACGAACAATTTATGACTTAAATATTGTTCTTGTGATCGTTGCCTTACCATGAACTATATTTTACAAGCATTTGAGAAAATTAAGTAAAAAAATTTCATGAAGCGCCAATTAAAATCGATTTAAACACGTGACCGTGTTTAAATCGATTTTAATTGGCGCTAAATTTTGATTGGCTACAAAAATTCTTTAAAATATCTTGTAAAATGTTGCTCATCTTTCAAATTGTATAAACAACAAGCGAGGTAAGTACTATATAAGCTAAATATATAACAAAACAAATAGACAATACACATTCACAAACAGGCAACTATTACTAAAATAACAGCTCATGCAAACTTGAAACTATATTTATCGTATAACTGTATAAAGTAAACTATAGGTGGCCTAAAAATGCTAAGAGTCTTTGGTCAACTGGACCCACTTGCAACTGGACCCACAATAAAACTATGAAAAAAAAAAACAATTTAAAACTTGATTTGTTCGATTTAATTCGTGGGTCCAGGGGCCGTATTTTTGAATCAATAGAATTCCAAATCGTGTACGAAATCGCAGAATTCGTATGCGAATCCGTACGAAATCGCTATTTTTGAATATTCATACCCGTGAATTTTGCAACGAGTGGTCCGACCCACTCGTTTCCGATACTCTACCAGTAGAAATGACGGAAATGACGTGATGAATTCTGCGATTTCGTACACGATTTGGAATTCTATTGATTCAAAAATACGGCCCCAGTTTGAGTGGATCCATCCAGTTGACCAAAGACTATAAAGACAAATAGTATGAGATGCGAAAAAGTACGGTCACTGCCCTCCGTTACCTGACCCTTCCTTCCTTATTTTTGCTTTGTAAGAGGGGTCAAATAATGCAGGGCATTGACTGTTCGTTAATCTACAAAAAAGGCTGAAGATACAACTAATTTCTAAGAAATTGATTGCTTGCCACTTTTTGTAGGAAAAGCGAAGAAATTCGTGAGCTGTACTAAGTGTTGCGCATAATGTTTTTTTTTTTACAAAACTTGATGTTTCTTACAAAATAAAAGTTTCAAAACGTTTAGTCAGTAATCATAATTTATCATGTATAATTTTAGGTTATTGGTAGACAGACGAAACGACTTTATTGTAGAAAAACTATTTCCCAATAATTTTCATAGCTAAACCAGTGAAAATTAAGCTTTGCTTTTTCTAGCATGCATTTTGCTATGTAGCTATGTATGAGTGCAGTGATATTTTTTTTAAAATCCAGACTTATGGAAATTAAATGAATAGCCAACGTAAACTCATACGTACCTAGTGGCAATAAGATAGAGATTCTAATGTCTAGAAACGGACACGAATGCATCAAAGAGGATTTCCCTTCGCGGTATTAAACATTGGAATCTGTACCTTATTACCGCTAGCTACGTTTGTATTTACGTTAAGGCAACACTAAATGCCAGCGACCTTGAGCGACGCGCCACCCAAATTTTATTTTTTAACCGACTTCAAAAAAAGGAGGAGGCAATTCGACTGTATTTTTTTATGTTTGTTAGCTCATAACTTGCGACTGGGTGAACTGATTTTCATGATTCTTTTTTTATTTGAGAGCTGGTGCTTCCCGTGTGGTCCCATTGTCACCATTTCAATATCTGATGATGGGATCTTGTAGAAATCGGGGCAACTCTTCAATAAACAACAGCAGATTAACCGCGATTGTTGCTATAGCATATCTAAGCATTGTTTACGCCATCACACAACATATTATCACGCCTGTACTCACTACAAAGGTTATAAAAACTATTTGGTGAAGATCTGATGAAGAACTTCGAAGATAGGCAACGGAACTCCTCAATTAATGATAGCAAATGGACTGGGATTGCTGAAATCTCATGTCTCTCTATTGTTTACACCAGTTCATAAGATAACATCACGCCGGTACGTTGTGAAGGGGTAAGCACATGTGAACCACTAAAAAGTGAAAAATAAAAACTTTTTTACAAAAAATAAAACCGACTTCGACAAAAATAAAACACAAAAAAGTGAAAAATAAACTTAAGAAGAAAAATCAGCTTCTGAAGTCGGTGGCAAAAACATGAAATCAAACAAACAAAAGTCACCGACTTCAGAAGCTGATTTTTCTTCTTAAGTTTATTTTTCACTTTTTTGTGTTTTATTTTTGTCGAAGTCGGTTTTATTTTTTTACTCTAAAACTACATCAAATTTGAAAAATCCAAAACACTATCATGCTAGTAAATAACCTGTACTTAGTATTTTTAAAATCACTTTTCATGATTCTAGACTTGATAAATTAAGAGAATTACTGATTAAAGATAAAGTGGCCTTAATCAGTAATTCTCTTGATTTTCTAAGAAGAGAAAAAGTTAGAGCATAATATCTCTTCTGTAACTAGAAAGTTCCCATGTATGGTCTAAAATAAAAAAAAATATCGCAATGACGGACGGGAAGAACAGGCTTCGTTAAGGGTACCCATTATTATGTATTAGTACCCATTATTTATGGAGAGCAGTTTTGGTCACATTTGAAAAATCCTTCCATGATCGAAAAACTGAACTAAACCTGGAACGAAAAGTGATGCCATACCAGTTTTTTATTAGTGGTCGATGATTAAATATTATAAAAGCGACAGAGCTATACAGGGTGTCTAGTGCCATCTTTTTTCTAAACTGGAAATAAGGATAAAACAACACTGCTTTAAGACCTGGGGGTCTAAAATTACTACACACACACACTACACAAGTTTTTTGCGATTGTTTCCCCATCAGTGAAATGACTGGACATAAAAAAGTGAAATTTAAATTCATGATTGACTAGCTTTTGCCAGCGGCTTCGCCCGCGTGAAAATGACGATTTTCCATACAAACTTTCATCCCGTATTTAAATACCTTAGGGGTTGAATTTCGAAAAACCCTTCCTTATTCCTTGTCTACATTATAAAGGGAACCTCTGTGCAAAATTTCAGCTTTCTAGGTACAAGGGTTTGGGCTGGGCGTTGATGAGTCAGTCAGTCAGGACTTAAAAAAATGCTTGATTGAGTTTCTGGTTTTAATGAATGAATCGTAATTATAATTTTCTTTATAAACTAACTAGTAGTTGCCAGTGGCTTCGCCCGCTACAACTCGAAAATTATCCCACGGGAAGATAAAATCGGGTTTTAACTATCTGTGTTATGTGTAGGTACCAATTTTATGCAAATAAAAGCAGGAGTGGAACACCCTGCCTGCGTGGGTTTTCCCGAGGTCATATAACCCCAATCTATTTAAGTCGCGAGTAAATAGGCTTCTTCTGGGTAAGCTCGTTCCATCGTCGACCTCATCTCTGCCCTTTTTTTTTTGGTGGTTGGAAAATCATCGAATGACCCCCCCCCCCGCTCTTGAGCAGAGCGAAGGGGAGTGTCAGACTTCTACTGACTAAAAACCGAACCCATGTTCCTTCCCCGCCCTTGCGCCGAGGCCACGTCATCTAGTACAAAAATCCGCGGCCCCGACGGGCGTCGGCCCTTGCGGGCCCCTCCTTGCTGACATCTCTTTGAGGCGCGCGTGGAACACGAACGCGCCGCCGACACGGTCTGTTGCCGTCATGACGACGGCCGGACGGCGAGCTAGCCCATTACTCACCGTCCACAAGCCCGCGTCTACGGTGGCCGGAAGCCATCACGTGGCCCCCGAACCTCATCTCTGCCCTTAGGGCAAGATTGAGGTCAAGCAAGAGTAAGCCCATGTTAAATAAATAAAAAAAAACCGTTTAGTAGTTTTTCCATGAAGAATAACACATTACATTCTAAATAACTGGTTGATATTAATTAGTACCTACATTTGTTAATGTTTTAACTTCTTATTATGTTGACATTGTTTAATGATTGTTTTTTTTTATCTATCTATCTATATATAAATAAAAAGAGAAGTCCTGACTGACTGATCAACGCCCAGCCCAAACCCTTGGACCTAGAAAGCTGAAATTTTGCACAGAGGTTCCCTTTACAATGTAGACAAGGAATAAGGAAGGATTTTTCGAAATTCCATCCTAAAGGGAGTTAAATTGGGGATGAAAGTTTGTATTGAAAGTCTTTTTTTTTTCACGCGGGCGAAGCCGCTGGCAAAAGCTATGGCAATTTTTTACTATGGGTCTTTTTTTGTAATTACTCTTTTTTTGTGTAACACAATGTAAATTGTATTTAAATTGAATAAATGAAATGAAATTGCACAATAATTTGAACCATTGGGGGTACATGCCTCACATTATCTGAAGAATGATGAAGCAAGAAAACACTAGTTAATATCTAAATGAGTAAGTTATCATAACGAATAATTATCAGTAAATAAGATAAAACTCTTGTAAATAGACTCTTATCTACTTAACACTGTATCCATTCGTTCAATTCCTTTGTTAGAAAATTCGAGTCGTTTACCTAGCAATATCGTTAAATACCTTTCATAATAAATAAATAAGAACGAATGCTGAACCCAGGACGGATTCAATAAGGTAGTTGACTGACTAAAAAAATATGATTCTGTTTAGTCCGTCTGTTAGATTATCGAAAAACATTGGATACGTGATTTTTATTTTATCGAATTAATATTTAACGAAAATGAAACGTGTCAATAATCGTGAGTCACTTTCTGGTAAAAAATGTACTAAACTGTGACGTCGCGCGACTTTTCGAAGCACTGTATCGTCTTCATTAATTGTTTACGTGAAAAAAAAAAACTTGTCCAAGATTTTTTGGAAATTTATGTGACGGACTAATTACATTTTTTTTGTCAACTACCATATTCCCAGGTGAGGCAAAGTGTTATTGGGTTTATCCACCAGGTTTTTTTCAGTAGCAGCCACGAAGTCTGGATATGTGCCCGGTAGATGAAGGCTCGCCCCCTATTGCGATTGTCTTTGCTAAGTTATAATAAGTACCTAGTGGGAAGAAACCTGCCAGTTCTTTCGTAGCGGTATGACCTGGGCCCCGAGTCTGCTATTCAATAGTGTCAGAATGGTCGATCATTGATCTCATAATGATTGATTTACGACAAGCCAAAAAGTACCTTAAGTCGACAGGCATAAGATACTTTTTGGCTTGTCATCAATCAACCATTATGAGATCAATGATCGACCATTCTGACACTATTGAATAGCAGACTCGGGGCCCTGAACGGTATACTTGCACAAGTCTGGTAGGCAGATCAAAACTACGACCTGTATACCTGCGCAAACTAGTTTGTGCAAGTATGCATGAGCGTGTGTGTCGGACCGCTTCAGTCGCACGCGCGCTAGTGCTTCAGTCGGTTAGTGTTTATTTAATAAATGATTAAATAAATAAATTATTATTTTATTTTATCCTTTATTTAACTTAATACATATAATATATATTTATATTTCATTTGTTTTTATTTCATTTACTTATATTTTATTTTTATTATTAAATTATTATTATTATTTTTTTTTTAAATTGCAATTCATTTAAAAGGTTGGTGTGGGAATACTTATTTCTTTTCAGTAACCATTCTTTACACCATACAGAACGTTTCTTCTTACACTTCTCTTTTTTCTTAAGAGCATAGACGGGCTGCATTTTTCCATACAAATGTATTCCCCTATTCTCTTCCTGGATAATGCCTCTAGAGTAATCGTTTTTATTTATAAAAATCCAGGTCTATTGAAGGCATGCCCCTGTCATTTTTTTTTTTTTCAAAAAATGTATTACAAAAATAAATATGACTTACCAAAAACCTAAAAAAATACCCCGTTTTTACCTACGTAATCAGATGACTACCAAAGAAAATTGAAAAGTTTTTAAAATAAAAACAAGTAATAGGGGCATAGATCTATTCTTCCTTTAAATTTTGATACCAAATATAATTTAATTGGCTTAGGTTTCGAGGAGAAAACAGGAGAATACGAAACGTCGATCGGTCAAGGTTTTTTATAGGTAAAATCGTTCTGAGCTGCAGTTGTCTCTATCGCACTCACATATTGATACCGCCCGGTTGCTAGAGCGCAGCGCGACGGCAATAGTTATATATACGTATATTATACGCAGCCCGTCTATGCTCTTAATAGCTAGCACCAAACCAACAATAGCCAAAACGTCATCATTTGTGGGTGTCACTTTAGATAGAACCGGTGGCATATTTCACGAAATACTTAATGCACAACACGACTTCTTCGGTTTGTCACAGGCGCAGAATTGAGACTGCACAGGCATACTTGAATCGTGTGTGGTCACTATGGACGTTAGGCATACTTGCACAAGCCTTCAGTTGCGGTATACCGTTTAGGTATACCGCTACGTATGTGGCCGCCATTAGCATTAAATTGTATCGTTACGCCTGTAATCCCCGGTAAAAAAAGGTAAGGCAGAGGTGTATTAGTACACCCACATTTCGCCAGTTATGTTTAAGTCCCATGTATAGGGGGCGAACCTATTGCCATCTACCGGGCACAAATTCAGGCTCCGTGGCTGCTATTGAGAAATTCTGATGGACAAATCCAATAATAATTTGCACGACGTGGATATCGAACCCAGGACCTAATGCTTAGTAGTCGCGCGTATGACCACAAGAACATCTAGGTCCTAACGGGGCTGCGGGTTGTTCGCAAGAGATACCGCGTCCTCGACATTACGGGCTGAGAAGGGACATGGGTGGTTTTTAGTTAGTAGAAGCCTGACACTACCTTTCGCTCTGCCCAAGAACCAGAGGGGTTATTTGATGATTTTCCACCCGCCAAAAAATAAGACCAACGAGGTAGGATACCAGGGCATCATCATACCAGTAAAACTATTCTGCAAAGGTCATCTCAGGGAAAAAAACGTATTTGCTACATTTCTGTGTTTTCATTGGTGCTTGCAAACTTGTAACCAATCACCAAATTCATTAAATTAATATCGCTTCAAATCACCTGATTTATAGGTTCCGGTGAAGTTGTCATACGAACGAACCCTATATACAGGCTGTTTTAAATTAATTGTCGAAACTTCATAGACGTAATTGGCTATCGACACGACTATGAATAGAAATAAATACAACGTAACAATTTAATATAAATTTTTAAGCTGACATGTTCACTAACACTATCATAAACACTGCGAACATGGTAAATATCCCATTTACCATGTTCACTGTAAACACGGTTACAGTCACAAAATATCTGTGAACAATGGTGCTTGGCAACGATCGAATGATGCGTTTTCGTCGCACGACGAAATTAAACACACTAATTTCCCATTTAAAAAAAATATCGATTTTCGCTTAAAAACGATAGTTTTTAAACTTTTCACTGTTTTCGTGTGATTACTTGTAAGATCTATTAGGACACACTAAAGAAATTGTGTCTTTAATCTCGTCGTGCGACGAGAATGCATGGTTCGATCGTACGATCATTGCCAATTAGGACGCCGCCTAAGACCTATGACAGACATGAGCGCGTTGACCTTATAAACAGCTGTTTTTAACTTTTTAGGAACTTGTGAAGTTTCGCGAATTTAAACTGATCACATAGTGTGGCGTCGTGTGAAAACATGATTCTTGCAATATCAAAGCTAAGCGTAAGTGAAGACAATGAATAAATACCTTGTGATCTTACGTTCTATAGGGTTTACATTGGCTATTTAATTTAATGTTAGACCACACATTTCCACAGAAACAAAGCTCACGACGACAGCTTGGAAAACGCAATTGAAATACAATGTACTGAGTGAAAATCTGTGCATGTGTGTATGAATGAGACACAAGCGCCAAATATTTTTTGAAAGATGTGTACCCTAGGCCATACCCAGCAAAGATTGGACAGAAATACACATTTCATATAATAAACTAAAAACACCGTTAACTTTTAATTTCCGTAACAAATTTGGAAAATAAACGGAACTGTTACTGAACCGACAATGCAGGCTTGGACAGGTAACATCTCTCAAGCGAACGTGCCAGGACAAAGCGATCTCAAGCTTACTTCAAAATAAATACGAGTACATGCACGTGAAAATAATGAACAAAAATAAAAAAATACAGCTTACCTAAATCTAAGGATACGATTTCAAATCTGGAAATCAATTCAAATGCATCATACAAAACTTATCTAGGAAGCGGAAAAGTTCTACCATGCCTGGAAGTAGGTACTGCCACCTGAATAGTGTGAAGCAAAGCGAACAGTGCAACAAACAACGGAAAATTACGAAGAAATACGAAGATACACGAAGCTAAACGAGGATAGGAGATAGATGCAGCGTGCAAACAGATTGGAAGAATAGCCAGCCACATGAGAGATGTTAATCTGATCAGTGCGGATAGATACCCTGGACACTTTCTACACAGATCTTTATTTAAAAATTTTTTTTTTTTTTTTTTTTTAAATAATTAAAATTTAAGTGTTTTTGCCCGGTTAAGCAGAAGTCAGCCTCGTAGGTTGACCTGCCAGACGGAATATCGAAAAAAAGACGTGATAATTCATTGGTTTAAGTGTCCAGGTATCGTATTCGCACCGAACAGGGATGTCGGTACCGAGACATTGTAGGTAGATACGACGTGATGGCTCCAAAACTTGAGGCTACCGTGTTAAACTCCACTTGCTTGATTTTATTTCTCTCGTCGACGTGCATCAGGTAATCGGAGCGGAAGAGTCCGAGGCTGACCGACTGTAAAATTTAATTCTGTGAAATTCTGTCCAATCTGTCACTTGTTTTATGAAAAGGTGATGTTGATTTCTTGGCTTCCTTTCCGCCATTTGCACCGCCACCTTCTATCTATTATTTACACAAAAAATATACAAAATAGTGTTCACTGCCTGAAAACTATTTTGTACCAATATTCCAGTTTTTTTAAAGTAAAATTTTATACAAATAAGTACTTTTTGAAAATTTGCAGAATTCAATATTTAAGTTTCTTATCATAACAATATTTGCAATGAAAAAATACATGAAATAAAAAAATCGTGGATAGGTTCAATATGTTTTAACACACCTTGAAAGCTTTTCACTTCAACTACATCTTATAAAAGTAAAAGTTTACAGATCAATAATTAGTTCACAGAAAATAAGTTCCGAAAATTGTACATCATAATAATATCATCAATTGTACAAAAAATATTTTTAAATAACCCTCCTTTTGGGCTTCGCCGCAGTCGGGTAAAAAATGCCACTACTTAATAAAATATAAAAACTGGCCAAGTGCGAGTCGGACTCGCACATGAAGGGTTCCGTACCAAAACGGTATGCTATAATTTATACAATTTCTTCTACGGGCCAATGAAACTTGACATCTGGATTGTATAGGCGCTCATACGATTCAGGGACCAAATTATATTGGTTAACTGCTGTTTTCATCTGTTGTTTCCATCCAATTTCAAAATGATTTTCCTAGAAAGTCCTTATAAAATTCTACTTTTCAGATTTTTTTCATATTTTCTAAACTTATGGTTCAAAAGTTAGAGGGGGGGACACATTGGTTTTTACTTTTGGAGCGATTATTTCCGAAATTATTGACATTATCAAAAAATTATTTTAGTAAACCCCTATTCATTTTTAAATACCTTTCCAACAATATATCACACGTTAGGGTTGAAATTAAAAAAAAAATCCCTTCCCACTTTACATATTGGGATTGGGGGGCTA
Source organism: Diarsia mendica (assembly GCA_949316265.1). Classification (NCBI taxonomy): domain Eukaryota; kingdom Metazoa; phylum Arthropoda; class Insecta; order Lepidoptera; family Noctuidae; genus Diarsia; species Diarsia mendica. Next base: position 6,532,078 of record OX438898.1, read on the forward strand.
CCCTAATAAAACATTTTTTTCCAATTTTTATTTTACCACTTTGTCGGCGTGATTGATACACATATTGGTACCAAATTTCAGCTTTCTAGTGATAACGGTCACAGAGATTAAGCGAGGACGGACGGACGGACGGACGGACGGACGGACAGACAGACATGGCGAAACTATAAGGGTTCCTAGTTGACTACGGAACCCTAAAAAAGGTGTTGCATTTGAAAATACCCATTTTTCGAAACTAGGTTGAAAATCATTGGTTGAAAATCGAATAAATGCAACTTGTTTTTTCATAAGACCGTTAGATGTTAAGCTAAACAAGGGACATACTCTAATTTAGTTTAACAATAATACCCGGCGATCAAAACATCAAAGAAAAACCTAAACAAAACTTTTTTATAGATAGGATTTTACATAAATATAATTTAAAAAAATTGATACTTTAAAAAAATGTGGCTGGTTTTACCAAACACCCTGTACAATTAGAAAGCTACCGATTGCTACGATAAGATAATTATGGTCTATCGCTTTCTGTTAAAGAGATTGGGCAAATCTTGCCGGATGATTGGATCTAGTTGTGTTTGGCAACACTAAGATTGACCTATAAAAAAGTTGAAGTAAAATAGTGGACCTGACTTACACAGTAATTTTAAATGAACTAACGAAACTCAAAAAGTTGAACATTTCAACAAATAATGTTGATGATTTATTTTGGAGCAATAGACGCGTTATGTACAGCCAGTTATAGCAATTAGCTGACCCACCCTTGTATGAATAGGTGAGATTTTTTAGAATACATTTACTTTTCTCAAATAGTAAAAATGTATATCGAATCGTATTCTAAAAAATCAATCGAAATCACTTGAATATTTTCCCCGTTCACACCTGTATACCTACTCATCGTCCATTTCATTCATTAGAAGGTAAAAATCAATTAAAATTCCCGCTCATCCTATAGAGGAAAGTCGCGGCTAAAGTTTCCTATGACGACACCACAACACATTAGATACGATTATACGAAGCTTGTATTTCCTCTAAAACTTCCTGTTTTCATATCAGGTTTGCGAAATAAAAAACTCTAAGCAATGAATATTATTCCTTATTGACCATATAACAATAGAATGTCATGAATCATGGATATACCGCAACAATATGGGTTTTATTTCATAACAAAATCATAGTGAATCAATTGATGAATGTGAGTGAATTCCATTCATCATATGAATGTCCTTATTCATACAATTTCTGTTGTGTAAACTTATTGACTTTGTAATTCCCTTCTTCTTGTTAATGATTTGCAAATAACCTTACTTTTAAAACAATGACTATTGTGTTTTTACTATAATAATATGTAGCTGTATCTACGTGTATCAGAAATACGTACCTATGCATAAATAATTTTATTTTATGAGTATCATCACCCCTTCTGAGCACTAGTACCTATATGTAGAATTATTTATCATCTGCCTTTTCTCAACTAAGCTGAGATCGGCATCCAGCCTAACCGAATTCAGCTGAATAGCAGTATTTTACCGGTAATGACTGCCATAGATCTCAAATGATAGCCGAGACCAACAGCTTAACGTGCTTTCCGAGACACGGAGGAAACTCGGTATGTTATGGGTATTGGGTACTATTGGGTAGTCCTACTTACCTAACCAATCCACAGACCAATATAGGTAAGCGCGGCTTAACCTGAAAAATTGATCCAAGCAGCTGTTATCAAATTATGGAGCAACGAGCTCTTCATGTTTCACTAAATTGAAAGACTGTTTTCCAGTTTGTTATTGTTTAAAAAAAATAAAAATTTAAGACCCATTGTTTCCGTTTTTTCAAAGACAAAAGCTGAGTGTTGGTATAAAATCGAGATATATTGACAACATTGTACCGTGGATCTACGTCAAATATACACGGCAGTTGTTTAGCTTCGCAACGTCGCATTATGTACACTATATACAGCTGAATTTACAAATACAATATATCGACTATCTACGGCCAGTTATTTGAAAAAAAAGGTGTGCAATCTATGTCGATTTTTTCTGATAATTATGTTCTTTTAAAGCGACACATAGGCCGGAGCAGACCAAATAATGTAGGTACGCATGGCGTGTGCGAAGGTTCTGATCATTACAGTTGTAATATAAGAAAACTCTGTTCTAACCTATCAGTTTTACAGACAGAGATCTGTGCAACAATCTAAGGAACGTAAGACACTTCGCGCAATACACGGTCACGATCACCGACCTTTATCTTTAACCAAACTGCATTCACAAACGCTTCGATTAGATATCGATTCGATAAGTGATGTTTGTATTTTTTTAGCATTACGAACGTGAGCGAGATAGACATTACCGAATAGAAATCGTATCGATGTTTTTGTGGATACAGGATTTGGTCCCTTATTCACAAACACTTAGATTCGAGGGGCCGTATGTCTATCTTTTTTTGGCATTACGAAAATGAGAGATACATACGACTTTTCGAATCGAAATCGAATCGAAGTGTTTGTGAATAAGGGGCCTTAAAACCTTTGTTCTGGTTGAACTCTCTGCGTTATAATAACGATCACTGCATTTTGACAGTGACGCAAAGTTAGAGTTAAACAGTAGAAGCATTGTAGAAAATGTCACTCAGTCTGGTATCTTTGAAGGAGTTTCATACTCATCACATCATTCAAGCACATGCATTTGGTCTACTCCAGCTTGGATCGGGATAACTTTGTCAAAGTAAGAAGCATTTAGTGATTGTATATAGTACCTAATATATTAAACGTAGCTTCCTTACTGTGAAAAGGTTCTTTCCCGATAGCTGGTTTCGAATAAAATGAAGCTCTAATGGCTGTTAATACTGTTCATTGTCCTCTTGATAGAACAGTTGTTTAATAAATATTAGTTTAAATTGCAATCGTTTTTCATTTCAAATAACTAGCGTTTGTTTGCTACTAGTAGTTCTATAAATCTATCCTACAGTAACGAACAATGCAAGTCACATGCTTACTAATAAATTATTACAGTAGGTATTGTTTTTGCGACCAACATAAATGTAATACTAATCATATTTTTCTATGTATAAGTAACCTTAAATATATAGCTGATAATAAATGTTTAAGCACATTTAAGTCGCATTTTACATTAATATTATTGCATTATTCGTTTTATTTAGGCAGGCAACACGTTCAGTTGTCCGTAGTTTACAAATACATAACATGCAATTACGATACACATTTTAATTTTAAAATGTTACGTTGCATTTCTTCTATGGTAGCTCTGAAAAAAACCTAAAAATAATGTTCAATAAAAAGAACACTATTTTTTTACTTTTGGTTATTTTCAGTGTTGCCATGTTGAAAATACAATAGCAAATAAACTCAAGTTATACATACACTAGGCCATTAGCACAATTAATCGACACAAAAAAGTCAAATTAAGATGTTTTCATCCTTGTTCGACATAGGCTTGTACCCAATATATCATATTCTAAAAACGAATTGATAGTAACGACTCGATGTCTTTTTTATTCTCATTGACTTTACAATTGGCTAATAAGTAGGTAAAATAGAAATTGGGTATGGAAACCTATCTTCACACAACACAAGTTCTAAAAGCTTAAAATATTTTAGTTTTCAAACAGAACTTGTATAAAGTTAGAATGTTAGTCACAATAAATTACTTCACTAGAAATTGTCATACTTTGGACAGCCTTCAGAGATTTAATCTTAAATCGAGCTAGCAGCATATTTTAAGTGTTTTTATGGACGAACTAAAATGGTATCCATTATTTGGTTAGCATTATTATTTTAATAGGAAAAGACAAATGCGCTACTAAAGATCGTAGCTCTGACAAGATACTATTAGAATCGACGATAGACCTTATTGCACCCGATGTATAGACTCATGCTATGGCCTATTATTTATTTTTTTAATTTTACTGAAGAGCTTATTTGCTACAAAGCAGTGCCCAGTCACAATGTTATAGGTAGAAAGCTTCTGACTGAATTATGTATATCGTTCTCACCAGCACAAAATGTTCAGGACTTTTTATCCAGTGTTATACAAATATCGAAAATTTAAATTCTGTGCATCGTAGTTAGCTTAATTTTGAGGCTGCCCAATTCAGTATTCAACGCTTTCTAGTAAAGTATGTATTAAACATAATATGACAGGCACAATTGAACGCATCGCCCGCTGAGTTATTCAAGCAGAAGTAGTTCGATAGCCTCACTCACACATTCAGTAAATAGCCGTATGAAAAACATACACATAGACTTTCTATTATTTTAGCCAGGTGATGTCCTATAGCAAAGTCAAGAGCTATCTAAAGTAGACAGGTTCATGTACAATGTTTACGCATAGGTACAAGAACAGCTGTATACCGAAACGGATCGTTTTCAATCAGTGGGTTTATTGCTCTATGTAAAAAGAAACATATTATAATGTCCTTGACAGAGGACGAAAAGGAAGAAAGGAAAAATATATTAATATGTCAGTGGAAAACACATTCACAAGAATAGAAGGTAAAGGAGTAAATTAAATGGTTACGTTTTGCATAGCTATTAGCTATGATGAATGATGAGATACTAGAATGATGTATGAAAACGTACATCAACATTATTATAATGGTTAAGAGGGAAAAGGCCTGCAAGGAATTTAAAAAAAAAGGTATTTGAAATATTGCCGCCGCGAAAGGCCAGCCTGCTCCCGATACAGTAATAGGGATAGCTGCAGCTAAGAATGATTATAATCTGAAAAAAATTGACAATATCGACGTTCCGTATTCCCCTCCTTCCTTGAAAACTGAGCCGTTGTCACATTAACGGACGGGATGGATATCATAATATGTCTCCGTAAGATTTTGAAAACCATTATGTCGAAACGTAAAGTTTGCAAATATTCGATAGTTTATAATCTCGCGAGAGAGATTATAAACCAACGGTGGTGACAATAATACGGTGACATAATTATACAATATTAGTAAGAAGACTGACTCAAAACTACGCTAGAGGTGCAAATGGACCAATATTCCTACAAAAATTCAAGATTTAGGTAGGATAAACTATACATTCTGGAGCAAAAATAGAAAAGATTTGACTAAACATTTTTTGTTCAGACTATGACGTGTTAAAGGCATGTCGGCGGCTTCAGTGTCATAACAGGTCTAATGAAACGCTACAATTTGAAATGTGTGAATGCGGCTTCTATAAGAACGACCTCTACGATCCTCTACCTCTGTATTTCTCTGGAAACCGGTCCAAGGTGTCCGAATCCTGACGCGATGCTGTTGATTTCCACCTGCTTCCACGAGCAGTATGGCGTGTGTTTAGTACACTGGTTCTCTGTATGTGGGCAGCGTGATTCCAACATGATGTCCGAGCGCAGCATTCCTAGTGATATCGGCTACGCCACATAGCACATTTTACATGATATTCGAACGCCGTCAGTTAGCATGAGAATGAGATGCGATAAAGAAACGTCACATTCAAATACGATTTTAAAAAAAAAAGTTTTTTTTTTCGAATGTATTTCTATGGGTAGATTTAAATCGTTTTTGCATGTAGTAAAAAAAGAACAGAATGTGTGTGCGGTACAACACATAGTAATGCTTGTGCCAATGCGTGGAATTAATCTTATTATTTAATAACTAGCTGATGCCCGCGGCTTCGCCCGCGTGGATACTGTAAAAACAATCCTTGATGCGGATTATATATCATTCTAAAATTTCAGCTCGATCGGTGCAGAACTTTTCGAGTGTTTAAAGCGTACACAAACCAACATAACGTTTTTATATAAATATAGATAGATATAAATGAAAACTTAATTCATTGGAATGGAGCGGTATTGAATGTAATTTGCATTTTAAAGGTGCTTAGTATCTAATTCCTTATTCCTATGAAATTGCTTGTTGCATTCCTAATTGTGCTTTATTTAAAACAGTGCAACACAATAATTGACGTACCATTTCTATTTTTAAATTAAATGAGGTTACTTGCAAATGTCTTATAAACAGCAATAAAAAGCCGTGTTAGCCACACTCGCATTCTGTTCAGTAAATATTGATAAAGATGAATACCTGTGTGATCCCCTCGTTTCGAATCGTAACCCAAATGTCATATAGACTCTTTGTGAACTCGTCCACTTGCAATGCATTCTGCAGTGTATGCTCCAAAAATTCATTGTTATGCGCCACCTGAAAAACACCATTCGTTAAGAGCAGCAAAACAGGGAGTCTCTCGAAAAAAACCATGGATCAATAGCTTAATGGACACACAAGGAATCAAACATAAATCAGGACAGACAAAAAATCATAGACATTTGCACAGAATTCTACACCTCTCTTTATCCTGATGATTCAACTCAATTGGAATCAGAAAATAGATACAGTTGCCCAGAAGAAATCCCTCCCATAACGGGATACGAAGTAGACTGAGCGGTGCAGACAATGCACTATGACAAGCGCCCTGGCAAAGATGGCGTTACCACCGAAGCCATAAAATTAGGATCTGCCTCATAGCTCCCCCTCATCTAACCAATAAAATATATTGGTTAGATGAGGGGAGCAGTCAATTTTACAGCACTCAATTTTACAGAAAGGTAAACTCCGATCCTAAATGTGCCACTCAAATATTGTGCTTCTTCATAAGAAAGGCGATAAGTGTAATATTAATAACTACAGGCCCATTAATTTATTCTCTCATATTTATAAGGCGTTCATCAAGGTCATCCATAATCGCATAGATGCAAATTAGGCTCGCACCAACTACCAGAACAGGCCGGGTTCCGTCCAAGCTTCTCTACTACAGACCACCTTTCACATTTTCAATCAGCTACAAGAAATATATCCTAAATTTCATAAACCTCTATAACTGGCTTTCGTAGACTACACAAAGCCTGTCGACAGCATAAAACACAGTGTGATATTCTCAGCTCTACGAAGCCAAGGTATAAAGGTAAAAAATATTTACAACTAGCTGACCCGCGCAACTTCGTCTGCGTCACATAATATAGATTATTCCTACCTACTACCCTACCTACCCTACCTACCCTACCTACCCTACCTACCCTACCTACCCTACCTACCCTACCTACCCTACCTACCCTACCTACCCTACCTACCCTACCTACCCTACCTACCCTACCTACCCTACCTACCCTACCTACCCTACCTACCCTACCTACCCTACCTACCCTACCTACCCTACCTACCCTACCTACCCTACCTACCCTACCTACCCTACCTACCCTACCTACCCTACCTACCCTACCTACCCTACCTACCCTACCTACCCTACCTACCCTACCTACCCTACCTACCCTACCTACCCTACCTACCCTACCTACCCTACCTACCCTACCTACCCTACCTACCCTACCTACCCTACCTACCCACCCTACCCACCCTACCCACCCTACCTACCCTACCTACCCTACCTACCCTACCTACCCTACCTACCTACTACCTATTGCCTTTTTTTTTTTTTTTTTTTTTTTAAGTATCCTATGTCCTTCTCCTGGTTCTTAGCTACCTCCCTACCAATTTTCATCTAAATCCGTCCAGCCGTTCTTGAGTTATAAATGGTGTAACTAACACGACTTTCTTTTATATATATAGATAATAGCACGGCTAGCATCAAATTAGATTCTGTAGGTTCAACATTTTCTCAACATTTTTTGGCCAAAGGAGTAAAACAGGGTGACCCACTCTCTCCTAAACTATTCACCAGCACCCTCGAGGAGTTATTTAAGAACCTTGTTGCCACATGGACAACGCAAGGCATTCCGATCAGTGATAAAATACTATCAAACCTACGTTTTGCAGACGATATTGTTCTTTTGGCTTCTGATGCAGATCGACTGCCTTGAGGTTGGACTGACGATGAATCAGTCAAAGACTTAAGTTATGATGACCAATGCCGCTAAACATAGGTTCGAGGTCGATGGGCAGGAAATACACTATGTCAACGACTATATCTACCTGGGCCAGATAGTTTACTTCAACAACAGACAGGACAAAGAGATCGATAGTCGCGTAGAAAATGCCTGGAAGAGCAACTGGTCCATGAAGGCGTTTATGAAAGGTGACCTTCCTATCTCACTTAAACGTAAGCTCGTCGATATGTGTATCCTGCCTATCTAACCTATGGCGCCCAGACTTGGTCTTTGACTAAGGCTCAAAAGTCCAAACTCAAGGTTTGTCAAACAGCGATGGAGCGTAGCATTTTAAACATCAAAATCACCGATCGTATTCGCAACACCAAAATACGCTCGAGGACCGTCACACAAGCAGTAAACCGTCACCGGCGTCACCGAGGCAGAGCCAAGTAATCGTGGCGTAACGATTCGGACTCGTTACTGATCGATGGCCAGAGAAGGCACAACACCGGGAGAGGTGGGAAGCAATGGGGGAGGCCTTTGCCCAGCAGTGGGACACAAAAGGCTCAATATAAAAAATGCCCCACCTGAGTGAAAGGCTATATTTAAAGCTGGGATCTATTACAGAGCTAACTTAGCTAGCTAGAGATACATTTAGCATTTTAGACGAAAATGAACCCTATTAGAACAAAATTGAACTTCATACTTGTATGAACCACTTGATCACAGTAGTTTACGAGTGTTATATAGATTACTTTTCATTTTTCATTATCAGCCTATAATATTCCCACTGCAGGAACTCAGGCCTCCTCTCTAGCAGAGGGATGGGCTATAATCCACCATGCGGGTCCAGTGCAGGTTGGTAGATGACACTGTCTTCAAATTGTTTTTTGGTTCTAAGGCTCGCCAGTTTCCTCACGATTGAGAGCAGCAGTGATAAAATAAATTACACAAGTGCGCCCGCCTGCATTTGAACCCACAACTTACTGTTCCTAAGTTCCCGCCTACAGTGGGCCACCACAGCTCTAAAATAATTTTAAATTTTCGTTTGAAATGCATTAAATTTGAGACAAGTCACTATAAAGTCTATCCTGACTTTACTCGTCTTGAAACCTGCCCTTTTCATGTTACTTGGCGCTGGTACAACACTTGTTTTCCTTCCTTTCCATTCTCCCCTATTAATCGCAACAATTAAATCCTTTTTCCTTCATATAATTCTTCACACAATCTAACCAAGACTAAAAAATGCAATTTTATTTTATGATAATCCCAATTTTATTTCTTCGTTTATATGATGTAACTTGAATTACATGAATAAGGAGGATTAACAAAACGACACTAACCTTATGCATCAATTCATTTAATACAGGTTGCAGCTCTACGGCTTTCTCGAATTCAGCCTTAGGAAATGGCGAGGGCAGTAACACAAATGGGGCAACCTGAAAATAAAAGCTTTCTTAATTATAATTATCTATATCATCTTCTTCTTCGTAGCATCATCATCATCATCATCATCAGCCTATAATGTTCCCATTGCAGGGACTTACGCCTCCTCTCTAGGAGAGGGATGGGCTATAATCTACCACGCGGGCCCAGTGCGGATTGATAGATGTCACATGTCTCCGAATTTTGGTTGTAAGACATGCCGGTTTCCTCACTATGTTTTCCTTCATCGTTTTGAGAGCAGTAGTGATGAAATAAATTACACAAAGTAATGCCCCTGACGGGGTTCGAACCCACGACTCACTGTTCGTAAGTCGGAGCCACCACCACTGGGCCACCACTGCTCTCATAGCATGTCAATGGCAATATAATTGTTTTTGGCCCAGCACTAAGCTACGGCGAACAACTGGTGAGCTTCTGCAAGGCGACAGGAAGATTCGCGATGCCGACCACCAGTAACCCATGAAGGGGATCCACCAAAATGGGGAACTGGGCGAAATAATCCACAACGAAAGGACTGATCGCCCGTCTGGTGTCTGCCGGCGTCCCCGAAGATAAATAGAATAAATAGAAGCTACGGCAATGACAATTTAAATTAATTCAGCCCAGCAGTGAGCTGTGTCACTACAACCAGAATGCCATTAGCCACCAGACTAGCATTCATTGAGGCTAGGCTCCTTCCACTTACAAGATGACAATACAAATAGGTAGTAATATTTCTGGCTGATTGAATGTTATTCCAGAGTAAGAATATAAGTAAACTAATTTAATGTGAGAGGTTAGTATGTTGCTAAACAATAAGATTTACTATTTGTTAAAAATTCAGTCAGGTTATTTCTTCCATTTTGCGAGTAAAACTCCAAAGAAACAAAAAAAAATAATCTAAATATACCTGAATAACATCTTTGCTGAAGTGATTCTTATCTCTCATGGCGACTCCATGCATTAAGGCCCAGTCCTTAGCCTTCTCTATCACGTTCACTAAGGTTTTATTCTCTATCGGAAGCTGAACACAAGATGCAAAACGAGCTTGCGACATTTTTTTATAATATTTAACAAATAAACGAATACCGCGAGAACAATTTCACTAGACGAGTTACAACGTACAATTTGTGTGCTTCTGTGTCCAAAGATAGACGACGTATTTAAGAGTATTTTTTGTAGTATTTGTATTTTGTGTTGTCTAGTATGAAACCCAGCTGGATATTTTGACAGATAACTGAAAATGTGACAAGAAAATAAATTGACTTGTAATCTGACAGTCAATGGACATAGACGTAACAACTTTTTATGTTAACTATAAGTTGCCTGTTTAGTCGAATCACACAAAATTATAAACTATAAATTATTACAACTATTGAACACACACATCATTCTCCTGCCCTTATCCTAATTTATTTGGGGTCGGCGCAACATGTCTTCTTCTTCCATACTTCCCTATTTCTCGTCATCTCAGCAGTCACCTCCTTTCTAGCCATAACATCCTTCACACAGTCCATCCATCGTTTCTTTGGTCTTCCTCTACTCATAGAGCCATCTACATTCATACTCAACATTTTCCTCACAACATTTCCTTCATTCTTTCGCACACATGTCCATACCACGACAATTGATTACCAAATTACCAATCAACTTATCATTCACCGGCTTCCGGCGTATAGCTTATCGAACACACACTACACACTTAAAATTCGTTTTTAGTTCAAAGTTCTTGTGTAAGCATGCCAGTTCCTTTCGTATGTCCACAGCACTGAAAAGCTAACCAGGAAGATTTTAATCATTTGAACCCCTCCCTGGTTGACTCGGTAGTACCGTGCTTGACCGAAGAATGACGATGCAGAGAACGCCTGGAAAATGGCTTGCCCAAATACCGATGGGATGAGCCGCTCTGCAGGTTGGTACGGAATAACATAATTAGAACGTCTACCAATTTTGCTGAGCGTGCTCGCCTGCTGTCTGTGGATGAGTGGGAGATGGTTCTCTGGCTTCAGGCACTACCGTCACCTAATTTAAACACTATGCTAAGCAGAGGCGTCTCTAGCCCATGTAGCGCCCATGTGCAAACATTACCCTAGCATTTTCATCATTAGCCAAGAAAAGTAGCAAAAAAACAAGTGTACAGCCTGTCTATAAAGTCATGAAAATAAATGAGGGCGCTGCGGTCGTGCAGACTCGTGCACATAGCAACCCTGTATAGTGTGACTAAAATAGTTTTGATACTTGCACATTATTTTGTACAAGAAGCAAACCTGATTTAAATTTAAATCTTTTATCTTATTAAAAAAAATACCAGCCTATTACTGTCCCACTGCTGGGCAAAGGCCTCTTCTCAACAGAGAAGGCACGAGCACTGATCACCACGCATGCTCAAGACGGGTTGGCGATTTCAGACTTATAGGTAATAATTATAAGTCCAGATTTCCTCACGATGTTTTCCTTCCGACCTTCATTGAAATAAAAATGAGTACCTAAATAAAAGAAAAATGTTCGTACATATTTTTTATTAATGTTATGTTTTAACTTTTGTACCACTGTATGCCCATTTTCTCTTGCCCGTTTTGCTGCAATATGTTGTTCGATTAGAGCCTTTCTGTTATTTTGACACTTCTTGTAAGAAAATCCAATCGATTTCAAAATTTTACGCAGGACTTCTAGGCTACATTTAAAATCCAGATCTGTTTTAGCGAAATTTTATGTTGAAGTCATCCATTTCTTTCTTAGGACGGCCTGATCTGTGTTTGCCTTCATCTACAATACGCCTCACTGTACTCTCAGATTTTCCTGAAAGAAAGATTTAAAAAAAGATGTAATATCTAACAGAAAATAGATAGCACTATTTTTATTTCAAACATGTTAAAACTTATTCATATTTAAAATCACCGGTAAATTTGATTACCCAAAAGTATCAACAGTTAACGTCGCACTACAATAAGAGCTACTTACATTTGCAATCTAACCTATAAATGCACAATGTAAACAATGCATATTTTAGTCTTAAAATCGTATATTTAGTAAATTTGTGACTTCTGGTAGATAAAAAACAAACAATAACACGATTACATACCTGTTATAGCTGCTGTTCGAGTATAAATATCATCCAAATTTGATAAAATTTGTCCAGCTTGGTGTTCTAACAAACATCGCTGATATACTTTGAAATAATTTCCCGAGCTCCACTCCTATTTGTTTTCCTCATAATAAACACGTTTCTTCGAAGTTTTGTCGACGTAGATTTGAAAAACATTAAAAAATACAAAAGTTATTAAGATAAATAACAAGTTGATGACAGCCGATGACATTTGATGTACTATGATTTAGTGTTGCCTTACTTTTGAATAATGTTAGTTCCTCAAACATTAATTTCATGACTTTATAGACAGCCTGTATTATTCAACAAAGTCAAATCTTTTTTTAAATTCAATTTCATTGGTTCTAAAGTCCATTTCACAAAAGAAGTCCCGCAGACGCAGCGCTGTATTCGCGCGACATAATGTTGCTATCTCTCTCTCTCCCTCCATATCTCCTCATCTGTCAAATTTAGTTCCACAATTGTCCGCGGGACTTCTTTCGTGAAATGGACTATAAGTAGCTAAATTAGCTTTTAAGTAAATACGTCATATTTGACAGCCATTATAGCTAATAGTGTAGGTATTAAGGTTTGTCGTTCCGAAAATTAACAAAAACAGTGGGCGAGCTCAGACAATTTTGGCACATCGAATAAATGAGAAATTCATACATATAAAGAAGTCGGTTAAAAAGCAAGAACAAGCGAAGCGAGCTCGAAAATTTTGCCCCCGCCTCGGAAAGGTTATTTGTATCATTCAATAAAATTATATTTAACTTACTTTTACTACTAACGCATTGAAGAATTGGGAAATAATAAAAACTCGGCGGCAAGAGCGAGTGAAACGAGCTAGGAGCATCCCAGCAGGGCTATTGCGTATCTTTTAATGACAGTGGATAACTTCTAGCATGATGTCTATCAAATAACTGTCAAATGGTGAGTTTATAAGAAAAAAATGTATTAAACCATAACCAATTTACAGTTACCTAATCTATGGACACTTTACGTTAGTCACTGTCATTATATGATACGCAATAGCCCTGCAGATATGAGATGGGTTAGATTAGATTGTCTTTTTCAAAGGTATGAACTGTGAGCAACCTTTCAGCTCAATCGGATGAAGGGAACTTGTTTGAAGTTCAGTTGCAAGATTTAACCAATACAAAGTAACAAACAAACTGACAAGGGAACTAGTGGGTGGCAGGTTTAAATTTGCGGGGTGGTAGACCGGTACGTAACACTAGCTCGAAAAACCGCCCCAGGGCAGCGTTTGACTTTATTGTACAACATAGTTCCGATGACATTATTAATTGTCTGATGTCATAACCATGACCTGACGCTGCCGCTTGACTCCGCTCTCTGAAACGCGCCGCCGGGGGCCATGGAATAAATAAAATAACAGGCCAGTGGGGGTTGGTAGATGTCACAATATGTCTTCGATTTTTCTCCTAGGTAGCGAGCGGTGATCGGTGGTCCCCTTGGAATCTGCGCCCGGGTGCTACGCACACCCTGCACTATAGGTAAAGACGCTCCTGATGCTGACACAACCTTCCGGCTAGTTATATGTTTGCGACTGGGTGATCCGTGTGGGGCTCGACATCGCTGTTAATGTAGTGACGCTGTCGACGGCCTCGAACACCATGGGCTTTCCATAACGGCATGTATTGACAGCGATTGGGACGAATTTTTTGACGTTCTGCAATTCTTCCCCTTTTTGCTACTTGTATATATTTTCTTTTTTAACTGCCTCGTTGGTCTAGTGGTCGCAAGCGCGACTGCAGAGCGTGAGGTCCTGGGTTCGATTCCCGGGTCGGTCAAAAAGTGCTATTGGGTTTTTCATTAGTTTCCCATTAATAGCCCGGAGTTGGTGGTTGGTGGTATAATACCCCCGTGCCTCGGAAAGCACGTTAAGCCGTTGGTCCTGCGCCTGATCTCTCTCCGGTCGTGTCGGATTGCCGTCCCATCGGACTATGAGAGAAAAGGGAACAGAGAGTGCTCTTGTGCCTGCGCACACACTTGTGCACTATAATATCTCCCGCGCCAGATGGCTAATCTCCGCTGGGATTGGCCGCCGTGGCCGAAAAACGGTCAGGAGGACTATATTATTATATTTTCTTATGATTTTATTTCTGTAATTTGTTGTTTGTAAATAAAATTTAAATCCTTTTTAACCGACTTCCCAAAAAGGAGGAGGAGGTTCTGAATTCGATCTTTATGTTTTTTTTTTTTTAGACTATTTCATTCGTTTAAAAATAATACAATCTACTGTAAAACGGCACAAGTTATTTTGTTGTTTTATAAGGTTGAAATACTGACTGTTTAACTTAACTATTTTTCAATAGAACAACTACGACATGTCATACGTGTGGACATGGACATTGTGTTGAACTCCCACTAAGTCGCTTGCGTTTTAAAAAAACCGAAAACCACAAATAAGGTGGTTATTCAATAAGTTCTTTTCAGTAATTTGTGTTATAGTTTACTCCTAACTGACGCACTTACAATAATTTTAGTTCGTAGTTTATGGAGAGTTTTCTCAGGGGTTGGAATATTTGGGCTATTTCAATGAGTCACTACGTTAAATGGTAAAAGTATATTGTAAAACGGTTAAAACACAGAACTATAGGTATAACTAAAAGAACAAACAGGAGTTAAACAGTAAAACTTGGTAATATTAAAACGAGCGTTCCGCGGATCTGTTGAAAGCGCGCGCGAATCAATCTCCACTGTCTTTTGTTTCGCGCGTCGCGGGCTGGGTTGCCAGGAGCCGTGGACAGTGTTGCCAGCTCACAAAAATATTTAAAAAGGTAGTGCTACAGTAGTAATTTTTTTTTATTTTTTTTTATTATTTTTTTTTTATTTATTCTAAGTAGTCTGTGGTATTCACAACAAAAATTCACAATATTTGGGTACATTTTAGTAACAATATTTTTCTCTGTCATTGTAAATATTTTTTGATATTTAAATTATTTAATTCTACTTTAAAAAAAAAAAAAAAAATTCTACTTTAACCCTTTACCGCATGGATTTTTTGATTTAGCTCAAATTAATTTACATGGTTAAATATATTTTTTATAACATAGGAAAAATAAGAAAAAATATCAAAAACACTTGGAAAACCGAGAAAAGTCCCAAAAACATCAATGCACCATATTTGGGACAACATGCAGTAACGTAGCTTTTAGCTGACTGGTCGAAAATGGTACAATATGCATTAAGGGTTTTAAAATGTATATTTATGTATATATTTTGTAATAAAATGTATGTATGTCTGCTGCAATAACTTTCACTGTTTTTGCAGTGTTTGTTTGAAAGTTTGAAATAATAGAAAGATAATATTTTAACAACATTAACTGTTAAAGTCTGATCTTCAATCAAAGATAGCATTTCGGTTGTAAAAAAATACTTAAAGAAGTTCATGGGAGTTTCCAAAGACATTATTTCTGGTGGTAGGTCTTCACAGCAAAAAAATATAGTAGTTTCTTCATTGTACTCGATAGATTTAGTGAACCACTTCAGCGTAGGCGCATTACTTTTTTTCTTCCGCTTAGTACCAGTCGAAGTAGATGGCTCTTCTCTGTCGGACATTTCTTCCTCTTCTAATTTTTCCAAGTCCACATAATCATCGGAACCATAGTCATCGCTGTCACTTTCTTGTATATATACACAGCATGTAAAGGTCGAGTAACCTCATCCTGGCCATCTTCGTCTGATAAATATTCATCATCGCTCTCGTCAGAAATAACGTTAATTTTTCGCCCACGAGTCTTCATGTTGTCTAGCAAATAATAAAAAATACATAAGTCAGTCGGTAAGTAAGCATACTTAAAAGAGTACTTAAAATATCTGCCACTACATGTGGTGATTATGCCTACAAAACGTAACAACTTATCAACAACAAATGTGTAGTCTAGCTTACTGCACATTGCACCAAACACAAAAAACTACCTTACTGCATACTGTACCTTTGCCAAGGAAAAATTACCATAAGTGCATGGTGTCCCAAATTTGGAACAATGTTTGAATGGATAAAAAACTGTCTTTTAGTTGATTATACTTACATGTTTTGCTGGTTTTATGCAAAAAGAACGTTCTTCTTCAAAATTTACTAAATATTGGATTTATTACTCCATAAACTTCACAGAAATGATTTTTCTTCCGATCCGAAATCTCAAAAACGCACTTTATCTCGTATTTTCAACTTTGGAGTGAATAATAAGCAATGTGAGGGTATGATGGGAAAAACTTTTGTAATTATGTGTTCGGATACACTATACTCAATACAAAAAAATGAATGGCAAGAAAGGTGGAGTGGATCCGAATATTTCAATCAATATGTGACGTGTACCAAATATGGGTCTGTATGCGGTAAAGGGTTAAGGTGAATCCTCCAACCAGCCCGCGAAATTCAAATTTTCTTAAGTTTTTTGCAATTTGCAGGCCAGTGATAGGTTGAATGTTGATGAACATTTGATTCGCGGCTGTAAGACGTATGTAGTTACAGAATTATAATTCTGTAACTATATACGTCTTACAGCCGCGAATCAAATGTTCATCAACATACCACCTAGGCTGGCACCTATCACTGGCCTGCAAATTGCAAAAAACTTAAGAAAATTTGAATTTCGCGGGCTACCCTGGAACATCAACCGTAAGTTGTTTATTTATACATGTGAGAATTCGTGTGATGTAGAGTCCACAAGAAAAAGAGATTTAAAAAAAATACAGTGTTCCGAATGAAATCTAAAGGAGTCGAAAAGAAAAAACATTTTTAAAATTCCATTTATTATATTATATTGTAGGAGGTGTTTTCAGGGGACGTCACACGTGAAAGAAACACAGGCGAAGTTTCAGGTGATCTGTATTTTCAGCAGCAGTTTACAGGTTTACACAATAGACGAATGTTACTTGGGATATATATATATAGGAACAGTTCTCACGACCAAGTCCTAGGACGAAGGTCGAAGAATGAAGTTCCCCTATCCAAAAAGTATTCCTGAGGGAATGTGGGGTTTTCCGTGACAACTAGTAGCCTAGGTAGGGGTGTCTCACGTACGTAACCTTTCCAAGTAGGGCGAGATTCGCAAATGCACCAACTGAATAGCTGTCTGAGGAAATTCACTGATCAAGCGAGGGTCATTAAGTGAATCTTAACACCGCGATTCAGAAATACGCGTCATCGGCGCAGCGCCATCTAGCGGAGGGCGGTCGAACTTTTACGGTCACTTGCTACCTTGATCAATGAACTTCTATTACTTATGAATCTAATACATGGTAGGGTGTATGAATACATAATAATTGGTAAGTAGACGTGTGTTACAATATTTATTTATTTAGACAACTAAGATCCATTGGGTTAGTAACAATATTCTTAAAACCTATATTAGTACTTAACTAAAGATGCTTGAGTTAGTAACAATATTCTTAACCTATGTTAGTACTTAACTAAAAACAAAGACAGAGTACTGGGGGTCTAAAACGGCCACTTTGGCAGAACATAATATGAATTGCGTTAAAAAGCGTAAAATGGACCTTTCATTATAATAACTGCGTCTGTAACAATTTAGTAAAATACATCTTAATAGGAAAATAATATGAATTGCGTTAACATTCGTAAAATGGTCACAGACGCAGTTTTTATTATGAAAGGTCCATTTTACGCTTTTAAACGCAATTCACATTATGATCTGCAAAAGTGACCATTTTAGACCCCCAGGTGACTAATGACCTCACCAGCGGGCTGTCATGCCTCCCGACTATAGCTCTCAGAATGCTGTTGGGGCTGCCACGGATTCTGTTCAGCAGCGAGGCCACTTTCTTACGCCGTACCGCATTGAAGCAGTCGGTACGTGCCTCAGCGAACATAGATGACGCGCTACAGAACCGAGGCAGACGCAACAGCACCCTAAACGCGTTGTTGTACTGGATCCGCAGAGCATTGTAGGCCTTTTGGGTGTAGCTGAACCACAGGCTCCCTGAGTACAGCGACATACAATATGCTTTAAACAGCGTTAATTTTACTGCGGCCGTACAACGGAAGAACCGGCGTGCCAGCATATTATCCCGAACCGACAATGCTCTGCGTTCCCTCTCCATATCTGCGTCGTCCCTCAAATCGTCAGTCACCAGGTGACCCAGGTATTTAAAAGAGTACACCCTCTGCAGCTCTATACCGTTCAGTAACACAGGAGGGACGGTGGAGGGACACCTGGTACCGGACTTAAAGACCATATATTTAGACTTCCCTTCGTTGTAAACAAGGCCATGAGAAGTCGCATACGACTCGCAGATACCGAGAAGCTTACGGAGCGCACCGATTATATTTTCAACTAGCTGTGCCCGCGACTTCGTTCGCGTGGTTGTCGAAAACTAAAATGCGTCGCTTAGACAAAAGTACATTAAAATCATTGCCCTGCGTTAACTTACTGACGCTTTAGAAAATAAGAATAGGGTAATGCAAAGCACTGACTATGTCTAAAATTAAAGTTAGATGTATGGATGTTTGTTAATCAACCCCGTCAGAACGGCCGAACGGATCTTGATGAAATTTGAAACAGAGTAGAAGACTGACACTCCCGGGAAGGGTTCTACTGACTAAAAACCACCAATGTTCCTTCAAAGCCCTTGTGCCGAGGGCGCGGTATCTCTTTCGAACAACCCGCAGCCCCAACGGGACCCACAGCCCTGACGGGTGGTTTAGGTAGCCTGACTTGAGTCTAACAAAATTTGCACTTTATAGCTTAATATTTCGCAAACGAATCCCTTGATCCGAAGTGTTTGAGCAAACTCACAATCTTTTTCAAAGACCTATCTAACGACACCCCACACTATGGACTTCGCAAGAAAAACATCCCCTCTTTTAAGTGTATCCTAAAAAACTATTTTTTGCGGGATTTTATTTTACGGCGTAATTCATCTGTATATATTCATGCTAACTTACAGCTTCCTAGTACTACGCTAGTATTATAATATTATCTGTGACCGGGATAAATGAACAACGCCATCTATCGAAGACGAAGATAAACTGCTAAAATTTAATGCATGGAAAGCGATCAATCACACTATAGGGTTTAGGCTATGTAGACTTTGAAAGCAGCGTCATTTAGACTACCTATCTGATCTACAGAGTACCTATAGCTATCATAACTTTTTTAAAGTTATCTTTTAGAGGCATTTATTAATAAGTACCATATTCGTTTAATAGATGTCGTTACATGTCTCATTCTTGATCATATTCAGAAGTTCTTCTTGAAAACTGTAAATTCAAATATCTTTTGATAGAGAGCACCGATTAAGATGAAACAAAGACTAAGTAATACCCCAAGTTACGCACAATATTTATATAAAATAGTTACCTACATTAGTTTAGTAAATTTCATGTAATGCTTAGTCATCGAAACAGACAAACAGATAAACAGACAAACAGATAAACAGACAAACAGACAAACAGACAAACAGACAAACAGATAAACAGACAAAAATTCCAAAAATGCTGGAAATGAGTTCTGTTGGTTATACTATAACACCCGGACTATTTTTTTTTAAATATTTTCAATGTACAAAAATATTTTGTCTACAGATTTATTATATGTATAGATAGTTTTTTTAGTCGAATCGAGTGTCGTTTTTTGTCTTTGGTACAGACGCATAATGGACATCACTCGCTCGCATGCACATCGGATTAGTATTACAATATTTTTCATTTACTTTACTCTTTGGAATTTTTATTTGATTTGATTTCATTTTGTTTTGTTTCTGCCTTTTTGGTCTTGTTGAGGCAGGGAGACGGTCGTTCATCACGACCGTGAGACCGTCTAATGTTTTATTTAACAGTTTACTCCATTTTGTGCGTGGGTCAGGTGTATATTTTGTATTGAAGAATCGCATCGTTGTCTAAAATAATTTGTGATTGCTTTCTGCAAAAAGTCGAAGAGGGTTGGCGTCGTTCTTGCTTTCAATAAAGTTGAAGTTCTTCTTGGAATCCATGGCTGAATTATGATCCTGAACACGGTCCTTTCTTGTGGCGTCGGGATGCGATTATTCCAGAAGGCGACTGATGCAGAACTCTGCAGAAGTCGCTTCAACTGAATGGTTGTCGTGTACTTTCGTAGTAAAACAAAAATGGTTCGATTCCTACATTCTCATTATTTTTGGTGTCAATCGGGAGTTCTTCATATCAATAGAGTCATTGCAGAAGAGTGGGAACGTATTCCTCAAAACGTCATTAAAAACATCGTGGAAAGCATGCCCAGAAGTGAGCCCAGAAGGATTCAAGCTGTGATTTTGGCAAAAGCGATTAACATTACATAGCTTAGTAAGAACGATATCATTTGCTAAGTGAATTGTTACTTGATCGCTTTGTTTTTTATACGATCGTGCCATCTAGATGCACTTCTTGTCAGTTCTTTTTGTTCTGTTGCAGATGTTTAATAATTTGTGACTGCTTTCTGCAAAAAGTCGAAGAGGGTTGGCGTCGTTCTTGCTTTCCTTAAACTGAATGGTTGTCGACTTGTCGTGTACTTTCGTAGTAAAACAAAAATGGTTAGATTCCTACATTCTCATTATTTTTGGTGTCAATCAGGGTCCCGAGTCTGCTATTCAATAGTGTCAGAATGGTCGATCATTGATCTCATAATGGTTGATTTACGACAAGCCAAAAAGTACCTTAAGTCGACAGGCATAAGGTACTTTTTGGCTTGTCGGGAGTTCTTCCTAGCAATATTAAAGCGATTAACATTACGTATGTAGCATATGAACGATATCATTTGGTGAATTTATTGTTACTTGATCGCTTTGTTTTTTATACGATCGTGCCATAAAGATGCACTTCTTGTCAGTTCTTGTTGTTCTGTTGGACTCTCTATGACTCTCAATAAATAAACAAGAAATTAACAACTATTGTAAGTATTTGCAATGAATACATAGTAAAGAGTTCATTGCAAATAGGTACTTAAATTATACTATATAAAGCTTTCATAATATAATGCGTAATGCGTGCTCTTAAAAATCGATCTAGATTAGGTTCCGGTTGTCTCAGTTGTCTGTGCTTTTGAAATGAAAAAAAAAAATGTCTGGTTTGCTAGTTCTATTGTTGGGATAAAAATTTCGGTCAGTGGGTCGTCTTAGGGGCGGATTCAATAGTAATTATACTCTTTGGGCGGATTTTTAACTATTGTTGATCTCGTCTTAGTGACAAATATTTAAATTAAAATCAATTTCAACATGAATCAAGAAGCAATGTATTTACTTACACATGACATACTTATTCAAATCTTGGATACTTTCATGTTTGGTTTGTAAGTTGTCTAGTCCTGTCCTAAAGTGTAAATCATAAATGTCATAAATTAAATTACTAACTAATAATACTAGGTACACATAGTATTATTAGTTAATAATTTAATTTAAGAATAAAATAAATACTTATTATTCTATTAGATATTCTTAAGACTTATGCTTTGGGTCAGTGTTGCTTTTGGTTGTCTGAATAAAGTCTGATTTAGAGTGTTGTACTTTGAACTTAATTTTAAATAAAAAAAAAAGAGTGGCAATCCCCAATTCCCATAAGTTGTTTGTTAAGTCTGTTTTAGTTTTGTACTGTGCAACCAGTGTCTAAAATAATGTTGAAGGTTGAAGGTTCATCTTAGCAGCTGGTTGTACTTCCTAAGAATAACCTGAGCCGCTGTCTTCATTAAAATTATGCATAGCAATGTAATTGATTTGATTAGTTCTTTACATCTGCAATGATATGATATTTATTGCAATTGTCTTTGAGAAGCAATATGCTTGCTCCCAGGTTTGATTGTGGTATTATTTCGTCTATTCTGTAGTAAATTATATGACAGAATAGACGAAATAAATAACACAGGGTATTATTAGTCCGGTCAAATTAGACATCCAAGGTTACAAAAATTCCGCCTTGGCTGAATGTTGGTAGGATTGTTCAATACACTATTATAAAGGAAATCGTCGACCTAATTCGTTAACCTGCTCAAGTCCATTTCTTCATAGTTTACAGGACGAAGAAAAAACTGAATAATTTCTTCATTAATTTAGCAATCAAAATTCTGAAAATCCCGTTGGTTTCTATAATTTTTCTTGTAATTTTAACAATATAATTAGTAGCATAACTTATATATATATTTGACTGGCCTGTTGGTCTAGTGGTTAGTGACCCTAACTGCTATGCCGGAGGTCGTGGGTTCGATTCCCACCCAGGACAAATGTTTGTGTGATGAGCACGATCATTTGTTCTGTGTCTGGGTGTAATTTATCTATAATATGTATATATTTAGAAATATATAAGTATGTTTATCAGTTGTCTAGTACCCATAACACAAGCTCTGCTTAGCTTGGGACTAGATGGCGTGTGATAGTTGTGGAATATTATTATATACATCTTATAAAATTCAGATAAACACTTATTAAGCTGTTTTTCGAGGAGAAGTTTCAATTTGCTTGAGGACTGAGCACTATTTGAGTTAAATTTAGTATGGTGTATTCATTAATTAATTGTATAGTCGACCAAGAAATTGGTTTACCACTTTTGATGACATCTCCCAGTAACATAATTATTCGCTAAGGATGACAGATTGACAGATTCTGACGTGAAAATATCACTTGATGTTTTGTACGTGCAAATGATATTCAACCTTAGAGTGGTAAACCAATTTCTTGGTCGACTATACAGTGAAACGAATGCAATCAGTAATCAAAATTTTTAACAATTAAATATTCAGTCTTCTTTAATAGGAAACAGTGTTAAAATATCTAATTTAAATAAAAATCAAAAATCAAACAATAAAATATAATCAGAAATCTGTAATCATCTACTCATGAGGAAAGTCGTCATAATATTTATGATAGTCAGAAGGAAGGGTCTTTTTACCCGACTATTTATTTGCTGCAAGTCTTCAAATTTTCGTGCAGTAATTTTACGTCGGTTCTGGTGCAATTGAGATAGTTCAGTAATCTCGCAAGGATTACATTGCAAAGATCGCCTTTGTGGTAAACTTTGCCATTCATCCTTAGTTTTATAAAGTATTGATCCATTGCTTTCGTAACGTAGTGCACGAATGTCGGTCTGTCGGTCACTTTGAGATCCCCTTTGGATCTTCCTGGACGAATACTTGTGTAAAACGGAATTTTGTCGAATTTTTTGAAGTGTGGTCCAAATAATTATGTTACAGAGTACGGTACAGGGGCCGTATTTTTGAATCAATAGAATTCCAAATCGTGTACGAAATTGCAGAATTCATCACGTCATTTCCGTCATTTCTACTGGTAGAATATCGGAAACGAATGGGTCGGACCACATTTTCAGGTCTACCTAGGTTACATGCCTCAGAAACCAAAGCCACAATTTTTTTTCCCCGATGCATTCTGAAAATATTAAAAAAATATATATATTTAATTTAATGAAATTAAAGAAGATGAAGAATAAAAATTACGACAAAATAAATGAATTTTAACATTTTACATAATTATCTAAAACAGATTTTAACATAACTGTTTATTTGTAAAAACTATTAAATTGATACACTGCTAAATCCGTGTCCAAATAAGATAATATAGTGCGTAAACCTGCCAAGTCCCTAATGTTTAGGTTAGGTGTTAAATGTGATTAAAAACAGTAGATCTAAGCACTAAACGAAAAGAAAACTTACAGATAAAACAATAAAAACTTACAGTTTGATTCCACTTGTAATAAGCCTTCTGTTCTGTTTTAATATTAGTAGATTGAACAATAAATTATAAGGCTTAATATTACACCCTATGCATCCATAAGATTTAACTAAGTACATTTAATTCACATTTAGTAGGTTGGATATATAATTCTCTAATTTCTATAGAACCAACAAATAATAATTGTGCAGTTAGCTGAACAGGAATATAAGTGGTTATTATTATTAACCTTTATGAACTTTGAATTCAATCAATCTATTGGCTAATGTTTCATTTATCCGTGAGTAAGCCTGGGTACTATCAGTACAATGCCTTTTTTTTTTTTTTTTGGTTGGTGGAAAATCATCGAATAACCCCCCCCGCTCTTGGGCAGAGCGAAGGGGAGTGTCAGACTTCTACTGACTAAAAACCAAACCCATGTTCCTTCTTCGCCCTTGTGTCGGAGCCGCGTTATCCTTTCGACAAGCCACAGCCCCGACAATAAGCCTTACAAGAAGAACCCTTACAACCTATACTACACACATCAAAAGTGTCTAGGGATCAACATATGGGTGGTTCTACAAAAGTAGGGCAAATATTAAGGATATTATGTTTACATGAGTTTCTACTTCTAATTATTACGAATTTGGGTGGTTATGATAGATAATCTAATAAACATGCTAACTTAAAACAGGCCAGTCACTTTATAAAGTAGTTTTTAAATTATTAAGGATTTTCAAAATTTTGCTTCCAGAGGACTGACGAAAACAACAGGGTACTGACAAATACACATTTTCATAAGAATAATCAGTCATTTATCAATCATTGAAAGATTCTCTTAGAATGTAATTATATCGTCATGTTCTTTTAACATTAATCCTTATAGGTAAGTAAATAATCAAATTTTTTCTATTTATACTGACGAAACTTCCTCAGTATTAAAGTCAGCCTTGAATTTTTTTATTACCTTAACATTAATCAACATTAAATTACTTTGAGGTAGTTTCACTCAAAAATTATACATTTTCTAAAAAAAAACAATAAAAATTTGTAAAATACTCTTTTTCCTTTTGTAACGAGATCTGGTACAGGTAACTGACAACGGACTGACGCCAAAGTACTGACGAAAAGGATGCAATTTTATAATTATAGCCAGAAAGAACGTTCCTTTTCGAAGTTTGTAATATTACTAAACAATATTATTACAAATTATAATTAACTGTATATGAATCGAAACTGTGGTGCATCGACACTTTACATGTCGCATGCACAGCAAATATTATAATAGTCAAATAAATAATTATATATTTTAGTTATGCACTAGCGCTCGCCGAAACCAGTTGTTTTATTTACATGACTCATCATAACTCCCAACAACACGTACACAGTAGGTACACTTACATCTGGTGACCCCGATTGAATTTACACGCGCCGCGATTTAAAGTGATTTTCCCGTGTCGTGGTAACTGCACTGCACAACCTTACCAGCCTTCCACAAGCGGATCTCACTGGTCTTGGTTTTCAAGAGGCATATAGTTACCGAAGACATGAGTACAAGTGGAAACTGTGGTGTGAAGCCAACATGCGGAGCGACGGACAACAGTCAGCAGATATTGGAAGGACGATCAGGTGAAGCGTCGGAAATATCAACCGGACAAACACAGCTGATGGTTGAGTTAGTCAACCAAATGAGTAAGCTGACCATGGAAATAGCAGCCTTAAAATCAAACTCAACCAATTATAGACACCGTAATTATAGACGTAATCGAAGCCAGTCGCGCACAAGATCCCACTCTAGGACGAGGATTACACCCGACAGTCCCAACTGGTTATGCAAGTATCATCATCGTTACAGGAATCGAGCCCGGAACTGTGAAAATCCATGCAATTGGAAGAAACCGTCGGAAAACTAAGTTCAGCGTTGACAGAGGCGGTCGTCAGCGCTATCATACCTTCAAACCGCCTTTGCGTTACCGACCGAAAAAGTGGGTATCGTTTTTTGGTAGATACAGGCGCTAATATTTCAGCCATACCTAGAAGAGGGGACCGTTTAAAAATTGACGACACATATAAAATATACGCTGCAAACGGTACACAAATTAAAACATATGGCGACAAAACGCTGACGTTAAATCTGAATATGAGACGCCCGTACCGTTGGACTTTCATCGTAGCTGACATTACGCAACCAATACTTGGAGCCGATTTTCTAGAAAAAAACAACATTTTGGTGGATATTCGGAATAAACGTTTAATTGATGGTACAACTGGACTTCAGAGTAACGCAAAGTTAATGAAGTCAAGCACACCAACACTTCGGACCGTAAATTTAACCGAAGACTACGCAGACATTTTAGCAGATTTTCCGAGCATTTTGAAACCTCTCGACACTCAGTCACGACCGAAGCACGACGTAGTTCATCAAATCATCACCAATGGACACCCTGTTTACTCCAAGTCAAGACCTTTGCCGGCGGACAAATACCTAAGAGTGAAGAAGGAGATAGAACTTATGCTAGACACAGGGTTATGCAGGCCTTCCAAGAGTCCGTGGGCTAGTCCTTTGCACGTGACAACGAAGAAAAACGGCGAGTTACGACTATGTGGCGACTACAGAAGATTGAATGCGATCACTGTACCAGACAGATACCCGATTCCGAGACTACTAGACTTCACATACCTATTACCAGGAACCAGTATATATTCAACGATTGATTTAAAAAGAGCTTACAACCAGATTCCAGTACAAGACGTAGAAAAGACTGCAGTAATAACCCCGTTCGGTTTATTCGAATTTCAAAGAATGCCGTTCGGACTACGCAACGCAGGACAAACCTTTGTCAGATTCCTGAACACAGTCTTAGCAGGACTCGACTTCATTTTCGTATATATAGACGATATACTAGTGGCGTCATCATCAACCAGCGAACACCGCCGTCATTTACAAGAAACGTTCAAACGGTTAGACGAACATGGCATTGCAATAAATCAAGCCAAATGCGTACTGGGCAAACCGCAGGTAGAGTTCCTCGGATATCAGATCTCAAAAGACGGTATCAAACCATTACCAGACAAGGTCGAAGCAATCACCAAATACCCAATACCAAAAACAGTACAAGATTTACGGAGATTTTTAGGCATGATTAACTTTTACCGGAACAATATACCACAAGCAGCCAAACACCAAGCTCGGTTAAACAAATACCTCATTGGTTCGAAGAAAAATGACAAAACTGAAATACAATGGACTCCAGAGGCATTAGAAGCATTCGATCAATGTAAAGCAAGTCTCAGCGACGCCGTTACATTGTCTTCACCAACAACGCATTGCCCGCTATCACTCATGACAGACGCATCTCAAACGTGCGTAGGCGCCGTTTTACAACAGTATGAAAACGGAAACTGGAAGCCACTCTCCTTTTTCTCAAAGGGACTGAGTGAAACGCAATCAAAGTACAGCACGTATGATCGGGAATTGCTAGCCATTTACATGGCAGTAACGCATTTTCAACCTTATGTCGAGGGAAGAGAGTTGATAGTTTACACCGATCACAAGCCGTTATGTCACGCCTTCACTACCAAAGAAACCTGCACAAGTAAAACGATAGCTCCAAGACGACTACGTCACCTCGAGTTCATTGCACAGTTCACGACAGACATTCGTCACCTATCCGGTAACATGAACCCTGTGGCCGATGCATTATCGCGAGTCGAACAAATAGATTGCCCGACACCTGTGGATTGGACTGAGTTAGCAGATATGCAACGCAATGACACTGAACTCACTCAGCTGTTAAACAATAACAACCTTAACTGGAAAACTACGACATTATCAGGAACAAGACAACTACTCTGCGAAAATTCAAAATCTAGTTTACGACCGTATGTACCGAAGTCACTTCGAAAACAAGTATTCGACACTATGCACAACATAACGCATCCCGGAATAAGATTATCAAAGAAAATGATCTCCGAGCACTACTTCTGGCCACGCATGAATACTGACGTCGGCATTTGGGCGAAAACATGCCATGCATGCCAGAAAAGCAAGACACATAGGCACAACTCGGCCCCAATCGGAACTTTCCCATCTACAGCACGATTAGATCACGTGCACATAGACATTGTCGGACCACTACCAGAATCCAACGGCAACAGATACATTGTGTCAATGATAGACAGAGAAACGAGATGGCCGGAAGCAGTACCAGTAGCAGAGATAACAGCAAAAGTTGTGGCGGAAGTTCTCATAAGCACCTGGATAGCGAGATTCGGATGCCCAAACACCATAACAACGGACCAGGGACGACAGTTCGAGTCAGACTTATTTATCACTCTAACCAAGTCACTCGGTATTAAGAAAACCAGAACCACCAGTTATCATCCACAGTCAAATGGTTTAATCGAACGCTGGCATAGATCGATGAAAACCGCGCTAGTCGCGCGCGGAAATACTACAAACTGGTCGAGCGAACTACCCATAGTTCTACTAGGATTACGAGCAGCACTACGACTGAAAGAAAATATAAGTCCAGCACAGATGTTATACGGAACAAACATACGTCTGCCAGGAATGTTTATCGAGCCGAAAACGCAAGTAACATCACCAGAAAATTATGCACAGACTCTCCAGAGGACAATGGCAAAGCTAAGCCCGTTTAATAACAATCACCACGCCACAAGTCACAAACCATTCATACATCCAGACATGAAAAGCTGCGAGTATGTATACGTCAGAACGGATGCTGTGAAGAAACCACTGACCCCGACCTACGAAGGCCCATTTAAAGTTTTAGAGAAACAAGAGAAATATTTCAAGATTCAATTGCCGAAGAAAACGTCAATAGTAACAGTGGACAGATTAAAACCAGCATACATTTTAATAGACGAAAAGGTAAATGAACCTTTAGCACACCAAGAAAGTGGCAGTAGCGAAATAAACGACGGCAAAAATGTTGAGCAAGCGAAAAATAATAAGATCGCACCAAACACAACACGCTCAGGCCGCGTCATACATCCGGTGGTACGATTTACAATACCGCCAGATCAGCGAAAGAAAAACATGAAATAAAATAAGAGAAAAGTGCAGCGGCGTAGTGTTTAATAATTTTTATTTGTGTTAATGACTATAATTATTTTGTGTATAATAGTGACTACATTTTCGTGTAAAATGATTACTTTTCCTGATATACTTTTTATTTTACTTTATTAATAATGTTTATGTAAGTGTAACCGTTTTTTTTTTTGTAAAAGGGGGGAATAATGTGGTGCATCGACACTTTACATGTCGCATGCACAGCAAATATTATAATAGTCAAATAAATAATTATATATTTTAGTTATGCACTAGCGCTCGCCGAAACCAGTTGTTTTATTTACATGACTCATCATAACTCCCAACAACACGTACACAGTAGGTACACTTACAAAACAAAGTTCAAGTTTACAAGTAAATGCCAACTCGCCACAGTACTGAAATGTTCACTGGACCCACCACGTGCACTCGGAGTAACCGCGACTCTAGCACTGGCATCGTAATGGCGGCAGTGTTGCCATCGAAGTTTCAAGCTCCCCACCAGAATCGACCTCTAAAACCACCAGAAATCCACTAAAAAAATCGCACCATCTTAAAAAATCGCTAAATTTTCCACTAACTTTATTTCTGGCACATTTTTGGTCTTTGCTAAAGGAAATAATATTGTTTTGAAACGTTTATTAAAACAATAACATAAAAATTACATGTAACAAAATACTTCAACTTCAACTCTCTAATAATTCATGACTTTTGTGGAAGAACAAAATACTTGATATAACCTATTTTTTTAAAGATGTCAATCCAATTATATTATTATGTTATCTTCAGATGAGTCGTTTCCGTCCGTATCATCATCGTTAATCTTGGACTTAAACGACTCTTTGGTACCAATTAATTCCACTAGAAAAATCCACTAGCCACTAAAACCGATATTTGTCCGCTAAAAGGTAAGTCAAAACCACCAGATTTAGTGGAAAATCCACTAAGTTGGCAACACTGATAAAAACTCGTCACTTTATTTGAACAGAAAATCCGTTGAACGGTGCTCGGCTTCAAACAAAATTCAAAGCTATAACTGATGACCACAGAACATATATACCATAACGGGCTGATGACTAGGCAGCATGGTCTCATGCTGGATTTACACTACCCGATATATTACTTTACTCTATGATTTACACTCTCGCGCGAGTGACGAGGCGAGCCGCGAGGCGAGGCACGAGGCGAGAGTGTGAACGGTGTGTTTGTGACTCGCCTCGCGGCTCGTCTCGTCACTCGCAGCGCTAGCGTCGGGGGCGGCTTTTTAGGCACGAGTCAAAGGGCCTCGCGCCCGCCCAGTGTTTCCACTTTAATGATTTCCTTTCCCCACGCCTCAATTGAGATTTCCCCTTTTCAGGTCCGTTTTCCCCTCAAAAATTAAAAAAAATATATATATTCTACTGTAGTTTATTTCTGGCAGATTTTTGGTCTTTGCTAAAGGAAATAATATTTTTTTTAAACGTTTAATAAAGCAATAACATGAAAATTACATTTATAATGTAACAAAATACTTGAACTTCAACTCACTAATAATTCATGGCTTTTGTGGAAGAACAAAATACTTAATAAAACCTATTTTTTAAAAGATGTCAATCAAATTATATTAATACGAGTCGTTTCCGCCCGTATCATCATCTCGGACTGATACGACTCTTTGGTACCAATTAATTCCACTAGAAAAATCCACTAGCCACTAAAACCGTTATTTGTCCGCTAAAAGGTAAGTCAAAACCACCAGATTTAGTGGAAAATCCACTAAGTTGGCAACACTGAATGGCGGCCGTCAATCGGCGTGGCTTGTAGCTAGCTTCACTATTAACCTTGGAGCATAGCGGGATTGTAACCTTGAGTCTGAGGTATTTACCGGGAATTTCAAATTTTAAAAACACACAACGGACTGACGAATGACTCTGAACACAAAGTTTATTCTTTATTTTAAAAATAATGGCAACAATATTACATTTGAAAGCTTTGGTAAACACTGTAAAGTACAGACGCCAGCATGTCAAGCTACCCGAAACTGTCAAATTTTCCCAACGAACCTTGAACCTAATGCCCTAGAAATAAAGTCGAAAATCTATCAAAGAAATCTGACAGATTGTAGTAGCTTGATGTGCTGGCGTCTGTACATCGCAGATTTAGATTAAATAGTAAGTTTTCTTAAATAATTGGCAATTTTTAACATACAGCCACTTGATTGCGCAGTTTTGGAATTGTGACATGCCAAAAGACTGACGATTTGAGGATCTATCGTGATTTTTTATATACTTGTAATGAAAATAAATACCTGATATTGGATGACCAAATAACGGATATTTGATTAATTTAAATCCAAATAAAATTTCCATTAAATATACGAAAACTTTGTATTTATGGACTGGTGACATCAAGTTCCCATATAATTTGAAAAAACTTTTAAAATTTTCTTTAAGGATTCATCAAATAAAGTGTTTTCGTTTGTCACAGTAACGATAAACCAAGTCACCTTTGCATTAATAAAGAAATTTGCCATTTTCCTAATAAAGGGATTTTTGACATTTGAACCACTAACATTAAAGTTCGAAAAAAAGACTGAAATAACAGTTTTCTTTAAAATTTTATTGGGTAACTTAAACAATTAATAATCCGTGTTTCTACCGCGAACACTAACAACACAAGAACATCGGTTTAGGATACTCAAAATAAATTCATCCAAATCACGCTGTGGAATGGCCGCCCATGTTCGTTGCAACAACAAAAAGAGGTCTTCTTGCGACTGGATACCCTCCATATTCGGCCATGCATGCTCAATCGGGTTCAAGTCTGGCGACTGAGCAGGCCAGGGCAGGACATTGATGTTAGCTGCGGCGAGAGTCTGTCTTACAACTCTTGCGGTGTGCGGTCGTGCATTATCATGCATTAACTGAAATAAGGGACCGATTTGCACTTGTAGAGGAACGATGACGTCTGATACAATCGTCTCAGCATAAATTTGAGCGTTGAGGTTGCCTCTGATCCAAATCAACTCAGTTCTTCCGCCGCACGTACGGCAAAACGATCGATTTGCGACGACAAAAGTATTTATTACGAAAGTTTGTTACATTTAATTATTTAAACATATTTTTGAGTGGCTATAACCTATCCTAAGCAGTTTGACGTTTTCTAACTCAACCTACGGACCTATAAGTACTGATTTTTTAATATATTGAAATTATATTTCGATATATTAAAATAATAGTAGTTTATGCGACTGTGCATAATGAAGGGCATTACAACACAAGTGTGGGTTTAAGAAACGAGCCGAAGGCGAGTTTCTTAATAGCATCACACGAGTGTTGTAATGCCTAATTATGTATAGTTGCATACACTAATTTATCTACCCGAATATCATAAGGGCTCTATGATGGGTTCAGGAACCATAGGGAAATGACCAGCATTGTTACCAGTGTAATGCAATAAAAAATAAACAGGTTATTAGTTGCATTCGTCGCTGCATTTACGATATCTGGCGGAGTGTTCATGTTAATTTCTGAATCACTATCACTCATTTTCGACAGAAATTAGTGTCCGACCGAAACACGATTTTCAGCCGAAACCGAAACCGTAACCGAACCTTCGGCCTTGGTCCCAGTTTCGGCCGAAACCGAAACCGAAACTTATGAAATATTTATGAAATGTAAAATCTATTGTATTTTTAGGCATATATACACAGTTTACACGTGTAACGCACGTGCATTTGTGTAGGTAGGTAACCAAAATAGCTCTTTATTTGTAAAATTAATAATGTGAATTAAAAAAAATTAAAAATGCAATCAACTTATTTGTCAAACTTTTTAAAAAATAAGCACTACATTTTTAACATTACTATATTTGTTAGTAATTTCCAAAAAAAATACTATGCACCTCGCATACCTAGTACCTACTAAAGGGAAAAAATGCGACATGACTGATGCGATGTACTGAAGGCCATTCACGCTAATAGAAACTATATGAAACTTTTTAGTAAAAAAAATCTGTTACTGTTAGCCTGTGTCATCCCACTGCAGGGCAAAGGCCTCCCCCCATGATTTCCAAATTTTGCGATCCAGGGCCAATGTTACAAATTCTAAAAATTCTATTTATCAAAAAAAGTACCTACATCATATCGTTTTCAAACATGGTGTTTTAAGAAATAATTTTCATCACGAACTTTTTAAATTATAATAATTAGTTAAGGTTTTAGGCGCTTTGCACATGGAGCAACTATTGCAGCAACTGGCAACTAGCTGTTTACATATATTTCAATTGGATTGGGCACACATAGCAACTCGAGTTTCGAGTTCCGGCAATCGTCAACAGTTTTCAGTTGCTGCAATCGATGACTGAGTTATTTGTTAATTGCCGCAACTAGCAACTGTTAAATATTATACCGAATTTTAAAGTAATAAAATTAGAGCTGTTGCTGTCGCTGTTCGCTGCGTAGATTGAGCAACTCGGTTATGAAAGTTGTTCACAGATTGCCATAAAATTGCTGCAACCGTAAACGTTGTAGCAACTATCAACTAGTTACAGGAAACTTTTAAAGTTGCTTAAGTTGCCTCAACTTAAGTTGCTCCATGTGCAAAGCGCCTAAATCACCGGAGATAGTTGTGTATCGGAAATTCAAATTTCCACTACGAGGCGGTTCGAATACGGGTAAAATTTAATCCATCAACAATTACAAATAAATATAGTAATGTTTGAATCAAACATCAACATAAATTCATATTTTATAAGTTCTAGGAAAAACTCAACAGAACCAAGTAAAATATCTAATGAATTATTTTCTATACACACCTACTTACAACCTATTTATTTTACACTGTAGCACAAGACCCTAATGAATGCCATAAAAATACATCATCATTAATCATAAGTAAAAGCAAATACCTAATTTTTGCGCGAGAAAAATCGCACAACCTCAAATCATCACGATCGCGCACTCGAAGTTAGCTGAATGATGCGCGACAATTCACGCATACCTTGTTTCGGCGGGGCCGAAAGGTTCGGCCAAATATTGGCCGAAACCGAAACTATGGCCGAAACTAGATTTTTCGGCCGAAACTAGCCGAAACCGAAACCGAAACCGAACCTTCGGTCGGTCCTTAACAGAAATAAAGAATTAACAGAAAATTTGTCTACTCAATGAAAGGGAATAAAAAGCTAACGAACAAATGACAGCTCGAAATGGCGGCGTTTCGGATATCTGTCATTTTTTTTTAATCATAGGCAAACGAACAAAGTCACTATTCTTGTGTCACTCGAGATCAAAATGTGCGATTTATAATTTAAATCATACTGAATTGGGGTTTCGTATCGATAGGTATCTGTTTTAATGTAGATACGTGCGCGC
Organism: Diarsia mendica; assembly: GCA_949316265.1. Taxonomy (NCBI): domain Eukaryota; kingdom Metazoa; phylum Arthropoda; class Insecta; order Lepidoptera; family Noctuidae; genus Diarsia; species Diarsia mendica. Next base: position 6,566,529 of record OX438898.1, read on the forward strand.
GGAACTAGTTGGCCGCGCCTTAGGCATGTTTTTGTTTTTTATTTGTATTCTTTTCAATAAATTGAACAAATTATTGTTCACGATATCTCGAGATTGGTCTTCACTGTCTAATTATAGTCTGCTGTGCATTGCAAAGCTGTAGGCAACCCGCCCCCTCACCCCTGTCGCCACCTAAGGCGCGGCCAACTAGTTCCGCGCGCACTATAGAATAGCACACTCACTTGAATTTGACACCTGTTCCAAATTTAAAACTCATAACCTACTGTTTTCAGTAGGTTATGAGCTCATTACAGTTCTGTTAATTTCTGCTGGTTGGTAATGCTGGTCATTGCCTATGGTTTTTGAACGCATTAGAGAGGGTTTATGATATTTGGGTAGATAAAGTTTATAAATTGAAATAAAACAACTCAAAATCAATTGTAAACTATGTTTTATTTAAAAAAAAAAAAACATTATAAATCATCTTCTCCGTCATCGTCTTCCTCATTCTGATTGTTACCTAAAATCAAAAAATCAAAATCATCAAAATCAATATATTTAATTTGTCCAATATATACTTATGTAATCGTTCAATACATTTACAAAAAGAAAATTTGAAAAAACTGTCACTTTTTAACACAAAATAATAGTTCAAGTCTTTTGATTGTTCGCATTTCCCCGTTATCGACTTCCTGAAACAAAAACAACAAATACTCAGAGATGTGCAGCTAAAACTAGTTTCCTCGTAATAACAACAATCAGAGTTATTGATAACAAACAAATTTAAACTTGTTATATCTGTGAGTGCCTCCCAGATACGTCATCACCATACATTCAGTTACTGTGAATGGATTGTGCAACCCAACTCGATGCATCCAATAAAACTAAGCAGCAGATGGGGCGCGGGGCCTTTCGACACATACATCGGTCGTTAGGACAACCTCTTAGTACTAAGTTATTACCTATTCACCTAATATTAAGAATTAATTGTAATTTCTTTATTAAATTCATTTAAGTAGTAGAAACTTTTTGGATTTATTTGGACTCCTCCGCTGCCTATTACATAATTGGCGCAGTCGGTGTAGGTTGTCGAGTCAGTGCGTGCAAATCAGAGACTAAAATTTCACGATCGAGCTGAACATTTAGACATTTTGTGCGTGCTGTTCACGTTTCAACGTGCGTCGTCGACAATCCAGAAGAACCAGAAGCAGCCGTTGGAGATCCTGTAGACCGTATCCAGACATCGATACTACGGGAGCCGCCGATATGTACTTTATGTGAGTTGCACAAATTCCTTACAGTCGGTCGCTATTTCCCACCTCCAAAATTTTCCACCCACGATCATCGCGATCTATTAGGGGTATCGAACCCCTGAGCAATCGGTTGTCCTCTCGCATCGCGCTGAGGGACGCTTCCCGAAATTTAGAGTTAGATAGCTTAGAAATAACCATGGCAGATCAAGACGATATGATCAATAAAATTTTTAAAACATTAAAACTAGTACCAGAATTTGACGGCAATAGCAATACTTTAATTAGATTTTTATCACTATGTGACCAGCTTGTTGCGAGTTATATTAATCCAGCACCTGGTCATGAATTAAGCAACTTAGCATTATTAAATGGTATATTAAATAAAATCACCGGGAACGCCGCTAGAACGCTAGTGACAAATGGTGTTCCCCGGGATTGGAACGGTATTAGGAGTACGTTAATTCATAATTTTTCAGACCATAGAGATGAGTCTGCGTTATACAACGATCTATCGTTACTATCTCAAGGATCAGATACGCCTCAAGTATTCTATGAGCGCGTGTTAAACCTTTTAAGCACCATCATGACATACGTAGAAATACACGATGCTGTCGCTACCACCGTCGAAGCAAAAAGAACTTTGTATAAGAAACTAGCTTTGCAGACGTATCTAAGAGGCCTAGCGGAACCTTTAGGATCTAGGATTCGATGCATGAGGCCTCCTTCCCTGGAGGAAGCATTAGAATATGCCCAAGAGGAGATGAACGTTGTTTACCTCCAACAAAAAATTATGCCTTCAAGTAAAAGGTTACTTCCAATATCCCCAAATGTGCTAACTCAGTATCCTCAGATGAATAGAAATTTGATGCCTCGAAATTTTGATCCAAATCGCTTTATTCCACAGCAGCCTAGACCATTTTATCAGGGACCTTCTAGAACCCAACAAATGTTCAAAGCTTTACCGCGATCCAATATGTCCACCGGTTTTAGAGTCAACCCTAGACCCCCAACGTCTCAGCAGGCACCGAACAACCAGCCTCGACCAATGAGCGGTGTTAGTCACCCCGTTGCGCGTGTCCTGCCACCGACCAATATGCACGATTGGCGTAATTACGGTAGTCCACCCCCTAGTAATTACTTTAGAACACGAGAAGCAAACGTGAACGAATTTTTTGTACAAGAACCCGACTTTGACTATTATGTCCCAGAAGACTTTTTCTACTGTGACTATGACTATGTCCCAGACTGTGTCCCAGCTTGTGACCCGACTACTCACTTGACACTGACACAGGACGTCTCCGGAGGTGAACCCATACCCACAGTTCCACCTGAAAATCCAAAGTCGTCAAATTTTCCAAAGGAAGCCCCGAAAAATGCCCCCGACTAGAAATTAATATACAGGGGAAAAGACAATTGTTTTTTTTTAAATTAAATGTTAGGCCCGACTTTCCACCTTTAAAAATTTTAATTGATACGGGAGCTAACCAGTCGTTCATAAGTCCTGAAACTGTGGCAAAGTACTATCCCGACTATGAACTTAACTATGAACCATTTATAGTCGCTAACGTGCATGCATCTACCATGAATTATTACTCAATCACCATACCCTGTTTCGAAGAATTTAAAGACAATAATCCAATCAAGTTGAACATATACAGATTCCACGATTACTTTGACGGACTAATAGGGTGCGATCTTCTTGAACGGTTCTTAGCGAAAATTGACCTTAGTTCTCGTGTACTTAAAACTGAATTTTCTAGCAACTCTATACATATTATGTATACCTCCCAAAGTGTAAATTTGTATGAGAACATTATTCCGGCACAATCTTCTAAAATATTAAATTTGCCTATTAATATTGGCCAAGGAGATATATAGAAAGATCAGCAATATATACAGAGTTGTAACATAACTGAATGTGTAACTACAGCAAAAAATAATCGAGCTTTTTTAGAAATTTCTAACCCTACGAATAATGATGTAATTTTATCTTTGTCAGAACCAATCGTCGCACATGTATTTAGCGAACAAACTGTAACTGCAGTGTCATCGGATACTTACAATAACAATACTCGTCGAACCGAACAGGTGTTATCGCGATTGCGCATAGATCATTTAAACCCAGAGGAGACAATCAATTTAACTAACCTCTGTAGAGAATACTCAGATGTATTCTATATTGAAGATGAACCTTTAACGTTCACAAACCAAATTAAGCATAGCATTAACACCACAGACGAATTACCTGTCTATAGTAAAACTTATAGGTATCCATATATTCATAAGGATGAGGTACAAACTCAAATCAGTGAAATGTTGGATCAAGGGATAATTAGGCCTTCTACCTCTGCATGGAGTGCACCTATAATATATGGGTAGTACCAAAGAAGAGTGACGCGTCTGGCAAAACTAGGTGGCGCATAGTCATTGACTTCCGTAAGCTGAACGAGAAGACAATTGACGATAAATATCCCATCATCATACGTTCTTACAGGACATTAACTTAATTCAGATAGAACGACAGATATATGACTTACAACGACAATTACGTGACACTACGGAAAAATTAAGTAATAATAGTTTGCTCATGTTCAGTGCACAAATTAAGTACTTACATATTAAATTAAATAAAATCCTTTTACAATTAGAGACGCTGCAACCTAGTAGAGTCAAACGTGGCTTGATAAACCCACTGGGCACTTTGATAAAATCAATTTCGGGAAATTTGGATCATGATGATGCTTTAAGGTTCGAAAATGCTATGAAAATCCTAAAACGCAATGATAAATTCATTTCCGACAAAATTAATCAGCATATTTCATTATTTAAAGAAATGTCCTTACAACAAACTCACGTACTGAATAATTTGACAATAAATCAGCTCAAATTAGATAAAGCCCTTGCGTACGTCATCAATATGACTACGTCAGAGAGCGATCGTACTTTAAGATATGCTCACCTTGCGCAACTCTTCGTTATACTTAACGATAACGTACAAGAGTTATCCGGTGAAATAAGTAGGCTAGAAAATATATTAGCTTTTAGTCGCACGGTATCCTTGCACCATTCTATTCTATCTGTTAGGTAATTAAGAACTATGATAAGCAAATTACAGCATTTATATAGCACCGATCAGGTCATAGACTTTTAGACATTAGATATTACTATGACATAATTAGGTTAGGTTCATATTATGTCAATAAGAAAATCGTGGTTGTCCTTCAATTCCCTATCACTCTTCCCAGTACCTTTGAACTATTTAAACTTTGACCAGTTCCTAATAAAAACTTTGACGTCATCCTGCCTTCCTATCCATATGTAGCGATCAATTTAAAGGAATATGTGTACATGGAGGCTGAATGCCCGAAGGTAGATAACTGGCACATCTGCGAGCAAAAAACCAGTCACCAAATTCGTTCCGGTCAGGATTGCATAGAAAAACTGATACATTCCCAGGAGATAGATGAAACGTGTCAAATCACGCCTATCTCTCTGGCCAAGGAAGCCCTGCTGGAACTAGTTAACAAGCACTACATAGTTTCGTTCCCGAAGCCCACCAAGGTTCAACTTTACTGCGGCCCTGAAAAACTTCAAATTCTGGAAGGAAGTTTTCTGACTACAATTCCGAAGTCTTGCAAAATGAAAACCCCGAAATTCACATTGGCCAACATCGATGACAAAGTCAACGGAATTTCAATTGAAATCTCAGCGCTCCCACGGATGACTAATGTTCTCTCTCGAAAGATTCAACCAAATTACCACCTAAATTCAATGGATCTCGGTACATTGCACAAGATACAGAAACAAATTACGATGGAAACGTCTGTCGAAATCGATACTGCGGATTCCTCGAGTCTCTACCACACAACAATACCATTGTATGCGATTGTACTTACATTGTTAAGTGCAGGTGCACTTCTTACCATCTACTTTATTCGTCGTCATCGAGCAAAACTCATTAAAATTGAATCGAATAAAGAAGCCATCGAGTTATCGCAGCGGAACAAGAAAGCCGCAACTTTTGCCGTAGAAATTGGCAAATAGTTGCTCATCTAAGGGGGGAGGTGTTATATCTGTGAGTGCCTCCCAGATACGTCATCACCATACATTCAGTTACTGTGAATGGATTGTGCAACCCAACTCGATGCATCCAATAAAACTAAGCAGCAGATGGGGCGCGGGGCCTTTCGACACATACATCGGTCGTTAGGACAACCTCTTAGTACTAAGTTATTACCTATTCACCTAATATTAAGAATTAATTGTAATTTCTTTATTAAATTCATTTAAGTAGTAGAAACTTTTTGGATTTATTTGGACTCCTCCGCTGCCTATTACATAATTAACTGGTACTCGTTGGAACTTTTTAGAAAAGCTCTCACGAATTATTTTTCTATAGCAAAACAAGATTATTTTAAGTCTCTCGATATAATTATTTAGATTATTCTCATCTTTAAAGTGTTGAAAGAACTCAATAATAGGTTTAAAATTAAGTAGGTACTTACTACATGGTAATGCATCCATACCTACTAAAAAACAAGATCTCACTTTAAAACAACTGCACATCAACACAACGTATTCGCACCAAGTTTAGTAGAATACTGGCTGCACGCCCAACAATAAGCGAAGAGTCGAACAAAAGTGGATTTTGTAAAGAAGTTTCGCTCGCAAAAAAAAAAACTTTTGTTGATTTTTGACCATTGAAGGGTAGAGAACACCTAACATAATATGTAATAAGCGTATTTCAATGATTTTGTTTTAAATACTGTTGTCGTCGTAAATCGATTGTTTTGCCTTACGTGCGCCGATCCAAATACCCGCCCATACCATGATGGTTCCACCACTATAAGGATGGACTTCCTGGCAGGATTTTAATCGCTGTTGGCGTCCAGGGGTTCTCCAGTGTCGTATACGTCTTGTATCCGGTCTCATACCAAAACGAGACTCATCAGAAAAGCACACGAAACGCCATTGTTCTTCTGCCCAATTTCTGTGTTCAAGAGCCCATTGATATCGAATCCTACGATTGTGCATTGCTATAGGTGGTACCCGTAGCGGTCTTCGGGAATGAAGGTTCACTTCATGCAAGCGGTTTCTGACTGTTTGGTCGCTAATTAAGTTCCCTGAAGAGTGATGAAGCCTCACGGCTAACATCATGGCGGTTATTGTTGGAGCTCTTCGAGTTAAGATTTGAATGTATCGGTCTTATCTCGGTGTGGTGCAGCGATACCTTGCTCCATGGCGCTCAGCCACGGTACCAGTGCTTCGGTAACGTGTCCAAAGTCGACTGATAACACTCTGACTTGTATTCAGAGCTAAAGCCACAGTACGTTGCCGGGAACCAGCTTCTATCATTCCCACGGCTCTGAGCATTTCTTCCCTGCTTAAATGACGTCGCCGCTCCATAATAACGTTGGTTTTAATCAGTAGTAGGGAAACAGTAGCACTAATAATGTCTTCAATGCGTTGTATGTTTTTATAGGGAAAATATTGATAGCTGATTTTCATCTTTTACTCGAATTTGATTGACAGTTCCTGATTCAAATTATGAAATGCACCAAAAAGGATCCATATAAATTTATAAAATCATAAATTTATTACAAAGCCACATCTCAATCTCAAGAAATCCGCATAAAAATGCTTGATCCCTAGACACTTTTGATGTGTGTAGTTTCATCAAATGATGTTGTGATGTTCTTCTGCCATCCAGGGAAACTTGAAATTCACATAGTGTTTTTAATAGGCTGTAGGAAGGCATAGACCAGGGTGGCGCGCTTTCTAAGGCGAGCGTAATATCGAAACGTTTTCCCGCGCCCCGCCGCCGAACCGCGCGCGCATCTCTACAGTACATCAGTTATAGTCCGGCCCGCACCGCTGTCGCATACGGTCACTTTGTGTTTAAAATCGTTACCTGTCACAGTTATTACTTAGAACTGAATGCTTGCAATGTGTTAATGTGTAAAAACTCTTATAAAATAAACGATAGTCGCATTGTTCTATGGATATTTTAACTGTCCCACTACAAACTGGCGCTCCAACGCGGCACGCGTACCTAACCGACGCGACGCGAACTCAAATACCTACAGTGTAACGGTTTTCTTACTGGACGCAAAAAAACTGACTTGTGTGTTGTACAACGTGAATTGTGTCGTCTAGAATCAAACACCGCTAAATCCAGAAAGCCAAATTTTTCAATACTAAACTTTTTTCCTCATTATATGTTACTTAAGTAATTTTCTGTTGGTAATTTGAAATAAGATAAGTAAGACCGATTATAATAATTAAATACATTAATTTGTTCTAAGGGCCAGTTTCACCGGTTACGGATAAAGTGTCAGATAGTTATCTGACAGTTATCTGACAGATAATGCTATCAAAAGTTGTAGTTTATCTGGCAGATAAGTTCCGGATAGGCTATCAGGGACTTATCAGCAAGTGGTGAAACCGGCCTTAGAAATATAAATCAATTTGTGGTAAAAAAATAAGGATGTGGCGGGTTTTGATATTGAGATATGGATCTGGCGGTTTTTGATACACAGAGTGATGGATGTGGCGGATATTGGTACTCACGACCCCATAGTCTCAATGATTGTACAGGATGTTCTTAAAAGTAATAAAACATTGTTTTAATATGTAATGCGAAGAAGTACGTTTATTAACAGTAATAATATAAACTATTTAAATGTTGAAGCAAATTATACGAAATTTTCATTTTCTTCCAATGGAACACATTGCAGATCCTCATGTTCTTCAAAATTGTCATTGCTTTCTTCAATGTCTTTGTAATATTTTAAAATGTCCAGAACCCTCCAATCTTCACCATAATGTTTTTTCAGAATGTTAGTGACATCTTTTATTTTGCTTTGGTTCACTTTATTACCTTTTCGTATGATTGCGGGCTCGATTTCTGAACATCTTTTTCCTCTTTTAGTCACATATTTTGCTATATTAAATTCGTTCCGATAATTTTCTTCTCCTTGAATGCTCACATTCTGTCGTCCCTTATTCATTAGAAATCGTTTAGATGGATTAAATCTAAAGTGCCAACTCCCTGGAGGTTTGATGACTTTGGAGACTTCATCCTTCCAATTATAAACTTCAACATCTTCTCCTAAATGGTAAACAGTCGCATGTTTTTTGAAAACATCCACATAATCTTGTGGATCGCATATTATGAACTGTTTTTTGGTTTCTTTTTCAATCTTCGCAAAAATTCTATCTGGTGGTAAGAAACTGTGGCCAACCATTGGAAAAACGATTTCAATCCTTTTTACTTGCGGTGGTGCATATGAAAAGAGCCATTTAGTGCACATACCTACAAGAGTTGTGTTTTTATTTTGGCCCCCGCAGCCGTCAGCAAAAAGTTTCAATTTGGTTTTATTTTCTGGAATATCCAGTGTAGTCAATTTATGAAATACAGCACTTGCTATTTCGTTAGACGATTTTGAATGCTCATTTTCGCACCAGTAATAGGAATGCACGTTATTTGTTGTCAATGCGGATTTAGAAGTGCCAACGACGATAGTAAAGTTATACATATTAAATTGTCGGCTAAAATAAGCTGCTTGGTCTGGCAATTTTGGCAGTGCGCAATTTTTTTGGCAGTCGAATGATAGTAATATAGTATCTTCAGGCTCAGTTTTTAATAGGTTGTAAAATGCCTTGGCTTTTAATGTATGTATTCGTTTCTCTGTTTGAAATTGTTGTTTATCCTGACTTGTAGTGGCAGTGTCAATTTTTCTTGTCAGCTCAGAGCACCGAGAGCATGTATCCTTCAGGGGCGAACCAAAACCAATATTATACTTTCTATTGAAAATATTCCTAAAATAAGACTGTTTTACTTGCAAGTGAGGTGTACCTTGAACTTTATCTTGATATAATTTCCATAATTTTTTTATGTTTAATTCTGGTGGTAAATACAATCTTACCGCCGATTTAGCTCTACAATAGTGTGGTTCAGCTGCTTCGAAGGATTCAATAAATGTTTGCACACTTGCTTGTTTTTCCCCGTAAAGTGCTATTTTGTGGCTGCCACCACGATTTTCTTTGGCGATACTGCCTCCATCTTTAAAAGATCTTTGAATAACTCCTGTGACTCTATCTTTTCCTATCGTTAGTATTCCTAAAAATGTATTTTTGCACACTCTAACCTGTTTGTGAGGGTTTTGTATAGTTATATAGTATTCAACGCTTACATTTTTTGGGCCTCTAGATTGATTTACCAGTCTGGTTCTCACACATTTGTTGAAACGACAGTGTTGTAGTATGAAGTTGTCTTGATCTATTTTATTTTTTAATTTGAAAAACTTGCGGTGCGTACGTGCTATATCTTGCATTTTTAATGTTGAACAGGTAAAAGTTGTATTATTTTTGTGATTGCATTTTGGAGCACGTGGAAAGCGTTTTGAAGAATAGGTACCTGAAATAAAAAAATAAAAAATGAAACTCAAGCAACGGCTAAATACTCTTAAAAAGCGGCCAAGTGCGAGTTGGACTCGTTTTAATACATGTAGGTAGGTACTAATATTATCGAGCAAAACAGAATAATAACAAAAATAAACACGTTTCTAGTAGGGGTTTCTGTGAAAATTTCAACTGTCTACCTATTACGGATTATGAGATACAGCCCGCTGATAGACAGACGGACTGCGGAAAAATCACGCTTCTAGTAGGGGAGCCCCCTTTAATTTTATTTGTTGCTATAGCGGTAACAGAAATACACATTCTGTGAAAATTTCAACTGCCTAGCTATTACGGATCATGAGATACAGCCCGCTGACGGACAGATGGACAGTGGAGGCTAAGTAATAGGGTCCCGTTGGCTACCCTTCGGGTTCGGAACCCTAAAAGTAACACTACGCAAAACGCAATTTCGTTATCTACTTTAATTTCGAACACAAACGGTACTAGTAAATAAAAATGCACAATAATAATAACAATACACAAATCATTGTCGACTGTTATGTTAGTAGGTACGTAAAACGACAACATTGTAAACAAACAACCTGTATAGCAAATTCAATAAGAATTTTACTCACAGTTCTCTTCGTTTTTTCTCCTTTTTCCAGTTTTCTTTGTTTACACCCCGTTTCCTTGCATACTCAGGAGCAACGGGTTCAATTTTTTTTGTTAAATCAGCCATTGTTTACTTAATTATTCACAAAAATACAGAACAAAATTACAGAACAAACGCCTTGACGGCCATTGCGAGCTACAACTACGCCATGACAGTTATCTCTCAAAATAAAACGTTCTGATTGGTTAATGCGGATGTGGCGGCGAGTGATAGTGAGTAGTAATGGATGTAGCGGAGTTTGGAATGAAATCCATTTTTTTTATTCAAATTACTCGGGATGTAGCGGGGTTAGGCCTAGAAGAATTTAGTTGGGTTTGTTAGAAATTACAAAACAATTCCATAGAGACCAAATACTTTTTTTTTTTTTTAAATGGATGTGGCGGCGTTTGATTCTAGACGACACAATTAGTGTTTCCTCGTGTTGACTATTGTGTTGACTATTGTAGTAACAATGCCTCGTCGCAATAGTAGGAGCAACGATGATGACATCAGCGTGCCGCCGGCGTCCCCGACGCCCGCGCCGCTATCGGAAGGGACGCTTACGTCGTTCTTGGAGGCATTCGCCCAGGCTCAAGCGGAATCGGACCGTCAACTGGTTCAGAGCCTGCTGGCTGCGTCGACCCTCAACGGCTCAGCTTCACCGTCTCCATCGCCTGCTGCACCAGACACCAAACACGGAAACTTCGCGCGCTGCACGTCGCGATTTAGCGGCGGCCGCCCAGACTCAGAGGCCCTCGAAGCATTTGTCGACTCCATAGTTATATACAAGGAGTGTTCATCTATCAGTGACGAACATGCGCTTCGCGGCTTACCTATGCTCCTAGAAGGGGGGCAGCTGTGTGGTTTCGCGGCATAAAATCTTCAGTGACGTCATGGGATGACGCGCTACAAAGACTTCGCGCCATGTTCGGCGCAGCCCGACCGCCACACAAGATATTCCGGGAAACAATTCGGGGAATAAAGGTAACAAAAGACTTTACTGTGTTTATTGTCGTAAAGTCGGACATACACGCGACTCTTGTAAGAATAATAATAAATCCGGTAAGAGTTCCGAGTCTAACAGTGTAAAGTGTTACGGTTGTGGCGCGATCGGTGTAATTCGATCTAATTGCGCAAAGAGTTCGGTTAATCCGAAAGAATCTGTTGTAGAATTTAATATGTTAGAGCCCACTAGGGTATGTGATGATAACACAGATAACTTTGTTGTTCTTTCCCACAATTGTAAACGTAAGATAAACTCTTGTAAGTGTAATGTGTCTCAAACTTGTTGTTTATGTACTAATAATGTATGTAATGTGTCTCAAACTACTTGTTTATGTAGTAATAAGTGTAATGTCCACTCCGACAGCGATGCGTTGCCGAGTAAAGAAGGTAACTTGCCCGCGTCGTATTATGTACCGACGGTCGTCCGATACTCGACATCGAGATAGACGGTCATCGTGGTAGGTACCGGGTTGGTTGATACGGCCGCTAAGCGTAGTGTAGCCGGTTCGCGACTGTATGCACTGCTTCGTAAGCTAAAACATTCGTTTCGTAGTAGTTTTATGTCGGTAAAGTTAGCCGATGGCATAGTGCGGGAACTCAGTGTCTTACTTGTAGATGTTGACGTACTACTTATGGGGTTGAAGATACCTATTAGTTTTGTTATTTTTCCTGATTCAGTTAACAATGACACGTTACTCGGTATTGACTTCTTACGAAAAGCCGGTATTGTTATTAACGTTTCGAACAATATTTGGTTCACAGCTGATCGGCCTCAGGTCATTCACCCCTTGCGGTGTGAGACTCCACGTGACTCTATTGGGTGCGCTGCCGCTGCCGCGGATGTCTTACGTAATAATGAAGGTTCGATGCTGTCAATTTCAGAGAAGGAACATCTTGCTCAGCTGCTCCAAGAGTATGAAGATATCTTCGCAGAAGGGGGGGACCCTACCCCGTTCGCAGAGCATCGCATCGACTGTGGTGATCACCCGCCGATTGCGGTGCCGCCATACCGACTCACGCCCGCCAAGATGAAAGCCATTATGGAAGCGGAGATAGAGCGGATGCTGCGCGAAGGTGTCATCACGGAATGCGAATCGCCATGGGCAGCTCCTGCTCTACTGGTACCGAAGAAGGATGGTAGCTATCGCTTCTGCGTGGACTCGTACCCGCTACCAGTGATCGATGACCTTCTTCAATATACTGGTAAGAGCTGTTTTATGAGTACTATTGACCTCCGATCAGGGTACTGGCAGGTCAAAGTGAGACCTGAAGACCAGGATAAAACTGCCTTTGTATCTCCACTCGGAGTTCACTTTACTTGCATGCCATTCGGTCTGCGCAATGCGCCCGCAACGTTTCAACGTTTAATCGACCGATTTCGTTCTGCGTCATCACTTAAGGAAGTGACACTCCTTGGTTATATTGATGACCTGATAGTAATATCTGGATCATTTCACCAGCATCTCCAGGACTTACGTGCGGTATTCGACCGCTTACGTGTCTTCAGTCTCCACGCGAATCGCAATAAGTGCACATTTGCTCGAGAGAGTGTGAAATACCTAGGACATGTTATCACCTCATTGACTGGCCTGTTGGTCTAGTGGTTAGTGACCCTAACTGCTATGCCGGAGGTCGTGGGTTCGATTCCCACCCAGGACAAATGTTTGTGTGATGAGCACGATCATTTGTTCTGTCTTCTTCTTAGCGTGTCGATGGCAAATCTTTACAAAATACATTAAATAAATTTGGCCCAATATTCAGCTACGCGAACTCCACTCGCTGATGCAGTCATTATATCGTCAAGTGTGCAGGTGTCAGGGCATGCAGCGCAAGATGGAAGGTGGGCCATTGTCTGTGGAGATACGCCGCATACGCACTTGAGATCTGAACCGTCCGTGAACCCCCATCTGAAGAGATTGTCTTTGCTACGGCCGACCTGGGTTCGGAGTCTATTTAGAGATTTCCAAGTCGGCCACGGCAAAGCATGTCCAGGTGGTAGGCTTTCAGACGGCTCGATAAAACCGTCAGGGGGCTTAAGCAGGTCTTGCCAGAGCTCACATCTTGCTGTGGAGGCATTGCTGATAGCCGGACTAGTTTTTTCAACGCATCCAAAAAAACTTTTACGACTTTTCAGCCTCTGAGGCACTAAGACGTGATAGTGCATTGGGTGGCGTGAGTCAGCGTGTAGCTTGGACCTCTCAGTGCAGCTGGCTATGGTCCTCCGAACCTTTGGGGGCGCAATCCCAGTTAGTGGATACAGCATTCGTACCGGAGTCGGTTTCAGGCAACCACTAATAATCCGGCACGTCTCATTAAGAGCTGTATCCACTAGGTCGGCATGGGCAGAACGGTTCCATACTGGACAGGCATATTCACCAGCGGAGAAGCAGAGCGCCAATCCAGTGGTCCGCAGGACTTGAGGGGACGCCCCCCATTTGGTTGATGTCAAGCGACGCAGTAAGTTGTTACGGGCATGCACCTTCATTTTAAATTTCAGTCGAACAAATAAAACACCTCGGTCCCGTGTCGGTGTCGTGGTTACTGCAACTTTTTAACCACTGTTTGGAGTCAGCTAGCATCCCTCGTGTTTGGAGGAGATCAAAAATCATAGCTATTCCGAAACCTGGAAAACCACATGACGACCCCAAAAACTTTCGTCCTATATCCCTTCTCTGCCACACCTACAAACTGTTCGAAAGACTACTGTTATCACGTCTCACACACCGCGTTGACCCACAACTAATCCCAGAACAAGCTGGATTCAGACCTGGAAAATCTTGCTGCAGCCAGGTACTTAACCTCACTCAACACATAGAGGATGGATATGAATCCAAGCAAGTGACAGGAGCGGTATTTGTGGATTTGTCAGCAGCATACGACACCGTAAATTTAAAACGCCTGATATGGAAGGTCTCCAATCTGACAGAGGATTTCAAGTTCACACGAATTCTCCGAGAACTGCTCAGTAACCGACGATTTCAGGTGCACCTCCTTGAAGACAAAAGTAGATGGCGAGCCCAAAAAAATGGACTTCCTCAGGGTAGTGTATTGGCCCCTCTACTTTTCAACATCTACACTAACGACCAACCAGTTAGCCCAAACACAACCCGCTTCCTATACGCTGACGATCTTGCTCTCACCTGTCAAGATACCAATTTTGAGGATATTGAAGCCGTTCTTGCAACAGCTCTTAGTGACCTAAGCCAGTATTATGCTGAAAACGCTCTAAAACCCAACCCCTCAAAAACGCAGTCTTGCGTCTTCCACCTCCGAAATAGACAAGCGGGTCGTAAACTAATGATCTCTTGGCAGGGGCTACCAATCGCCCATTGCGACCATCCAAAATACCTCGGTATAACTTTGGACCGGTCTTTGACTTTTAAAAATAACTGCCAGGCCATAAAAAAATTTGTTCTGTGTCTGGGTGTAATTTATCTATAATATGTATGTATTTAGAAATATATAAGTATGTTAATCAGTTGTCTAGTACCCATAACACAAGCTCTGCTTAGCTTGGGACTAGATGGCGTTGTGTGATAGTTGTGGAATATTATTATTATTATTATTATTATTACCTCAGAAGGAGTGTCGCCAGATCCAGATAAGGTTACTGCAATATTAGATATGAAGGAACCAGCTAATGTAAAGCATCTAAAATCCTTTCTACAGAGTTGCTCCTGGTTTAGAAAGTTCATGCCGAATTTCTCCCAAGTTGCACAGCCACTGACTATGCTAACGCGTAAGGATCAGTCCTGGCTGTGGGGTGAAGAACAGATAAAGGCATTTAGAGAACTAAAAGGATTACTAACCTCACCTCCGATTCTTATTCAGCCAGATTATAATGTGCCATTCGTTCTCAGGACTGACGCTAGCAATTACGCTCTGGGTGCTGCTCTACTTCAGGGGGAGTCGCAGCGAGAAGAGAAACCCATCGCGTATGCCAGTCGCCTCCTCACGCCGGCGGAGCGGAACTACTCTACCACCGAGCGCGAGGCGTTAGCAGTTGTCTGGGCAGTCGAGAAATTCCGAGGGTACATTGATGGCCATCCAGTGCGCGTCGGCAGTGATCATCAGCCCCTGAAATGGCTACTTACCTTAAAATCTCCTGCTGGACGTCTCGTACGATGGGCCATGAAACTCCAGTCAAAGATCAAAGTACATCTTTGAATATGAGACTGAAGATGAAAGACAAAAGAGGGAGAGTACAAGAAGGAAAGATCTCCAGTTGAAACAAGTGCCTCACCTGAACATTGCAAAGCATAGTGCCTACCACAAGTCGATAAAAATGTTTAATAAACTGCCGGTAGAAATAAAAAGTCTAGTACATAATGTAAGTGAGTTTCAGAGTAAGCTTAAACGGTTCTTGTTAAACAAGTGTCTATACTCTATTGATGAACTATAATTTGACACAAAGATTGAAAGTATCATGATCATTGACTTGTAATGGACATTGTTGTTGTAGTTTATTTAATGAATTGACTTAAAGATGTTAATTGATTTCTGAATTAACCTATGACATTAATTTTGATATATTTTATTTTATTGTTTTTTTGCATTATTCATATTGTGATTTTAATTTAATTTAGATAATTTAATTGTGTGGTAATTTTGATAATCTGATAGCATGTACGAGTTTCTTTATATTTAGTTATAGACATTCAGACACGATGTAAAAATTGTTCTTGAATAAATGAATTGAATTGAAGTCCTTTGATCTGCAAGTCGACTACACTCCTGGGAAGGCTAACGTCATTGCTGATTCACTTAGTCGCCCGCTGTGTGAGGAGGGGGCTCAGGATTCCTGTGGAGTCTGCATGGTGCTCGTTGACCCGCCGCGCTGGGATGCTGCTACTCTTCGTGAGGATCAGCTCGCAGACCCTGAAGTGGCGAAGATCATGAAGGCTCTGGAAGGCAAGGATGAATTAAAATTAACTCGATGGTCAGAAAGAGGTACGTGCAGAGGTGTACTGTACCGATATACTGAAGCGGAGACAGAAGAACCGCAGCTCGTCGTTCCTGAAACTCGAAGGAAACAAGTACACGTCGAATGTCAGGACTCAGCTACTTCAGGTCACGGCGGTCTGGACAGAACTCTGCACAGGTTTTATTTTCCTCGTATGCGACGTTATGTAGCAGAATACCTGAAAAGCTGCATAGAATGCCAACGCTACAAACCTTCCAATGAGAAACCTGCGGGACTCTTACAGACTCCGGTTCCCGCTCAGCGCTTCGAAGTCCTAGCTGTCGACCTTTTCGGGCCACTGCCCAAGGGAGCTAATGGAGAGAGATGGGTCCTGATTATTGAAGACACAGCCAGCAAGTGGGTTGAGCTGTTCGCCCTCTCCGAAGCCACAGCTGAAGCATGCGCTAATGTACTGATTGAAGAGGTTTTCTTACGCTTTGGTGTTCCAAGGCGTCTCATATCCGATAACGTCGTACAGTTTGTTGCCGATGTCATGCAACATGCAATGTTTACACTTGGGGTGAAGCAGAGTCTCGTGCCACTCTATCATCCGGAAGCCAACCCGGTCGAGCGTAAAAATAGCGGGATCTCAAGACCCAGCTGGCGATCTTGGTAGAAGGACACCATCAGCAATGGCCAGAAGCTCTGCCATTCATCCGATTTGCATTGAACACCTCGCTAACCAAAGCAACGCAACAGACACCTGCTTACTTAACATTTGCTCGTGAACTTCGCTCACCTATTGCAGTACAGAGCGATCTTCGTGCTGTGATAGAGGCTGAAAACTATGTTCCACAGATCACGCCGTATCTGTTGAAGCTAGCGGAGACACTCAGCAACAGTAAGGAGTGCATTGAACGACAGCAAGACCTTCGTAAGGCTGCCAAAGACAAGACACGAAAGGCTGAGGAGTTTGCCGTCGGTGATCTTGTCCTGATGAAGACTCATGTGCTTAGCAGTGCTGCTAAAGGAGTCAGCTCAAAGCTCATGCCTAGAAGGGATGGCCCTTATCTTGTGCAGAAGAAGGTTAGCCCAACTACTTACCTCTTAACATTCCCTGATTTACCGGATGAAGTCATTGGAAAGTACCACGTTTCAGCGTTGAGGAGGTATCATTCTCGTGATGGTGAGTGCCTTGAGGTTCCGCAGCCGGTTGCTCCTAAACGTTCTCGTGGTAGGCCGCGTAAGAAACGTGTCATTGTTGACGTTTGACCAATGGTGAGGGCACCAATAATTGGTCAAAAGAGGGAGTATGTAGGAAGGCATAGACTAGGGTGGGGTTTGGTGTAAGATTAGCGTGCGTATGCCTGCATTGTTGCTGGCCATCCTAGGCAACCACTTCTTTTGCCTCCCGCAAGCCGCTCCTGAATGCAACAAATCTTGAGACAGCCTTTAAAATTGTTACTACCAATGTTGTGGCAATTCCAATCCCGATGGATAACTGGAGACTTGAAATGAAGTCAGGACTTTCGATCGCCAGCTTCATCTTGCTCGAAAAGGTTTCCTCAGGCCTGTAGGTCATCACCCCTCTCACATATAACTGCCCAAGGAACTCGTATTGTATGTTTGCCACCAAGGTTTTGTTGGTGTCAGGGAATAGTAAACTACAGGCATCAGGCCTGTGAGTAAGTTGCAAGATTTGTGCCTGGTCTGAACAAGACACTTCAGGTAAGAAAAAGCTACAATTGCTCTGAAACTTCACGATGCCGGTCTTCCTGATTGAGTGAGGCTGTATGATGACAGCAGGCATGTCACTACATCCAAGACAGCCGTAAGTTGAAACCACCTTGATGCCACACTGGCAATAATAGCAGTTCTAAGCATCACTTCGGCAACCCCCCTGATCTTCCTAGTCCTCAGGAACAATGAGTTTTGCTTGTCCACTTGGCCTTCTACCACATTCTTTGAATCCCTTTCTATTGTCGACATGTAGGAGGGGGGTGTTGTTCTGCAGGACACTGTCCTGCCATCGGGTTGACAGATGACTTCATGCACAGGGTAGATCCAGTGTGCTGAGCTGTTGTCATTAATCAGAGGCATCTGAAGGTCACCCAGCACTCCCGCAGTTCCCTCGTTCCTTTCAGCTGCGTGTGTGCCGAGCATTATCTCACCATGTTGCCTAACATGGGAATATGAAGGGTAGTATTCAACATCCACTCCTCCTAGGTGGATGACAATCGGGCTAGACATTCTAGGGTTATCTAAAGTTAAGGAGAATGGTACAATGTTCCCTGATGCTGATTTATGCGTGAAGTGCGCTATCTTGGTGTTCCTGAGCAGGCTAAAAATGATATCACATCTTGTCGTCTCTGGGACAAGATCCCAGTAGTAAGTACCACACGCATTTTTGTGCCACCGCCCGCACCGCTGTCGCATACGGTCACTTTGTGTTTAAAATCGTTACCTGTCACAGTTTTTACTTAGAACTGAATGCTTGCAATGTGTTAATGTGTAAAAACTCTTATAAAATAAACGATAGTCGCATTGTTCTATGGATATTTTAACTGTCCCACTACAAGGCATGTTAATTGGGGATGCTAATATATTATAATACTGGCCATCCTTAGATATTATACTGTTATGATCAAAAAATGTTTCAACTAATATAGATGTTATGAAAATAGGTAGCTTATTAATATTAGACAACTTTTACTTTAAATATTGTTTGTTTTTGGGATTTTTTTATAATTATGTGCTAATTAGGAACAAACATGAGTTCTGCAAGTGGTTAAGATTTAAGCTGCACTCCCGATTCAATGAAAATGGAAGCTGAAGCAGCAATTAATAATATTTTGCCTGAAAGTTCTAAAGAGAGATATTTGAAAACTTTATTCTTGTAATGCCGGTTTTTTTCTTCTTACCTCATAATCGAGATGTAAAGCAGAGTAGTTAGCTCGGGTGTAAGCATCAATTGCACCCTCGAACTATTGGCGCCCTCGCTGCGCTCGTGCGCCTAAATATCTCGAGCTGCAATTGATGCCTTACAGACACCTTTTTTTCCCTCCCCCGTTCGCTCTTCAAGAGCGAAAGGGGAGTGTCAGACTTCTACTGACTAAAAACCAAACCAATGTTACTTCTTCCTTGCCTTGTGTCGGAGCCGCGTTAACCTTTCGACGAACCACAGCCCCGACGGGCGTCAGCCCTTGCGGGCCCCTCCTTGCTGACATCTCTTTGAGGCGCGCGTGGAACACGTACGCGCCGCCGACACGGTCTGTTGCCGTCATTACGACGGCCGGACGGCGAGCTAGCCCGTTACTCACCGTCCACAGGCCCGCGTCTACGGTGGCCGGAGGCCATCGCGTGCCCCCCGACGCCCGGAGCGCCTTCCGCGGCGGCTGGGCCGTTGAGAGGTTCTCTCCCTCTCTCGTTCCGCCACCTCCTTCGCTAGCATCACTGCTTCGCAGAAGGAGGCGACGGCGTCCCATTCCTCTTCGCTCCGGACCATGGCTTGCACCAGGGCCGGACGCGAGAGGTCGCCGCCGCCGACCGCCGCTACGAGAACACGGCGGGGCTCTGCCCAAGCAGGGCACGCCTCCACAGTGTGCTCCACCGTGTCCTCCGGATGCCTTACAGCCCTTGGCTACTAATCTACTATTAAATTGAAGTAATTTAAAATACTGTCTTCTAAGGTGTAATTACAATAGGTATTCAAACAGCCATATTTACTTATCTTAAAAAAAAAACAGTTATCTTACTACTTAGACCTTTTTAAATACTATCTGAAATATTTGCATATTAAAAAAGAGTAGTGAAATAAAATAGGAAATCATTTACCTACATTCAAATACCTCTACTTTATAAGGCACACGGCGTTGGCAAATATGAAATCACATCTTCTATATCTATTATGGAAAATAATGGAAATATCGTTTTCAACGTACTTGAATTCTCTATTATCTTTTTTAGATTCGAGTCCTTTGACTACAATTTTGTTGTTGTTGTTAGGATCCTCAATAAGACAAAGACAAACGTATGTATAAGTCCTTTTGCCTTTAGGCGACCGAAATCCAGCCAAAATGAAGTCACCCACGTCGAGATCTTTTTTTTTTACCTCAGATGCTTGTGGTTGTGGCATTTTATTCTGAAAATAAAATCAAATTGTTATCCTTCCTGTACTAGTAGTGTACTACTATAATAAAACTTAGAAAGTTTATGATATGTGTACTTACTTCCTTTTGTGTAAATATTTTCTTCTTGGCAGTGTAAGTCTTTCTTTCCTTAACTCTTTCGCTTTTTAAGCTATTGCATAGCTTCTATCGCGGGCCTTGAGTTGAGCGTGGAGAGCGAATCCAGAGATTTCGTAACGCAAATTTTAAAGCAGTTTGCTATGGTTACGGAAAATAACAAGGTTGTCAACTGAGGTTGTCAAATTAAATAATTGTTTGTCTCTCTGCTTTCTCCTTCTAAAATATTCTTACTCGTATAATTTGTGTACAAAGTGTTTTAAATATGAATAAACAAAGTGCATTTATTAATGAAGAAAGTCACTAAAAAATAGTGAAAGAAAACTAGTGAGTACTCTATACATTCATTTTATTATTAGTACGCATATTTATTTATTTATTTAAACTTCATGCACAATAGTGATACATAGGCGGACTTAATGCCACAAGGCATTCTCTACCAGCATATCATAAGTTTTATTGGTTTTTGCATTACTAGGTCAGTCAGTGGCTGTGGATCGTCTTAGGGGCGGTACTATTCTGCGAATCGGTCTAAAACGATTCGTTTTCTTATAAAATATCTAAAATAAAATAAATAATTATCATATTTTTCAATGATGACACTTACGTCAGGCTGTCAATACTTTTTCTTTTAAATTTTCTGCCATAGAGTTTCATAATAGCTTAGTCTATGAAGGTTAGTTTTGACTTATATAATGTACATCGCGCGAAATTCGAAGATCAAACTCCGTTATTTTTGTTCAAATTTTTTGAATAATTATTTTGGTGTATATTCCTGAAGAACCTACATGTATTGTAAGATAATAAAAATATTTTGAACAATATTAACTACTCATTTATTTAATAAAAGAAAAAAAAAGTTTTCCTATCGGTCACCACGCTCAAAAAGTGTAACTTGAATTAATATCAAAAACGAAAAAAATACTGCATAAATAAAATAAAAAAATAATTATAATTGCAAAAGTTGATAAAAAATGCTATGCAATAGCTTTACCACGGCAGTCTTCGAGTGCCACATCATTTTTTTTAATTTAGGTGTCTAGTTTTTGTCCTTTAGAAGTAGATGGTAACGGATCATCAAAATCCTCGTAAAACCTTTCTTCCAAAACAGTAGAATGTTTAAAACATGCTTTGGCATGTTTGACAATCTAATCTAATCTAAACCAAATCTACAACCAAAGTTGCATACTTTGGTTGTAGATTTTTGTTGAATAAAACCGTTCTGTTGACTACTTAATACAGGGTGGGCCATGAATTAGTTTACGAGAAAGCTAATTAGTTTGAATTTATATTTTAAAAATTATGTCATCTAAATGACCACCGTTTCGATTTTTGTACTCTTCTAAGCGAATACCGAAGTTTTCGAATACTCGTCTGCAAAGAGACCGCGAGATCGCCGACATCTGTTCGCTGATTGTTTCTTTAAGTTGACGAAGTGTGTTTGGTTTATTGATGTAGACACGACTCTCAAAATAACCCCATAAAAAAAAGAAGTCTGCTGGGGATAGATCTGGACCAAGGGATGTCGCCAGGGCCGTCTTAAGTCTATTCTGCGCTGGGGTGCGGGACTCAGCCAGCCTGCGCCCTCGTTTTTTTTTTACACTGCAGCGTGGCACGCGACCGACGACACACTGCAGTATGAAAGGGGTCCTAGTTAACCAAGAACACAATACACGTAATTTTGATAATTTATTTATTTATTACTCTAAAAAACAAAATTAACTTAAAACTTCGATTACTAAATATCTATTTATTACATGTACATACACATACATCAAACAAACTTAATTTTTCTTGCTTTTGAGTTGGCAGATAGCTAAGTTTGTCAGTCTGTCTTGGGTCATGGCTGAACGAAGATAAATCTTTCACCTTC
Organism: Diarsia mendica; assembly: GCA_949316265.1. Classification (NCBI taxonomy): domain Eukaryota; kingdom Metazoa; phylum Arthropoda; class Insecta; order Lepidoptera; family Noctuidae; genus Diarsia; species Diarsia mendica. The sequence continues at coordinate 6,588,841 of OX438898.1, forward strand.
TGCTACTGTTACAGGCAGTGTTAAATATAAATACGCAGAGCTGTTGAGATATTGGGAAATGAGGAATAGAATTTATATACCTAGCTTAAAATATCAGTGGGAGTACTTGTTGATGCATTGGGAAAAAATATTGGCAACAATTCTAATTCATTATATAAATCCTCCCCGTCAATATCAAATCTATTTTTTTTAAATGTTAGTTTTTCTTGGAGCCGATAACACATGAGATTTTTTTTCTTGCATCTCTAATTTATTCCAGCATTCAATGTTTTGGAAGAGTGAAAAAACTGAATTGTGTTCCGTCAGCAAATCGAATCTCTCATTTAATTTCGAGATAGCAGTGTCCAGTAGAAAAAAATAAAAACATACTTTAAATTTGTTGGTTGGGTCTAAAATGGGCTCATCTGCAGCCTCGTAATCAAAATGTCTTTTTCGGGGACGTGGACGAGCAGTTTCTTTAAATTCTGTTTCGCATTCTAATTCTTCAGCAATTAATTTTGCATCAGATAACAACTGTTCAAACGCGCTACCGGTGCGGTATTTCTCCAATTTTTTTTTAACCAGATTAATCATTTTGGTAGCTTCTGAAATAATGACGTCCGATTATTGCAAATTTTTGCTTACAATATTAATCTTTAGTAAAAATAAAATATTGTACCATATTATAACTACTGAACATATAAATCTATAAGACTTTAATTTGGCTATTATTGAACTCGCTATGTTTTTTGTGTCGCTGTCATACTTGTTATTTGTAAAAATATAGTCTAATGCATCGTAAATTCTATCCATGTTAAAACGGAGTGTTCTAAGAGGCAACTTTCCCAACGCGTATTTGAAAGAGGTTTTAATGTCAAAGTTGGTATCTGTTCATAATTACATCCCAGCGTGATGTGGATGCTGAAAAAATACATAGATTTCTTGGACAATACAGAAAAAGTTTGTAATTTCCAATGAGCGGCGTCATTTACTACTAAGTTAAGGGAGTGAGCAGCACCCGGTACGTAAAAAGCACGAGGATTCATGTCCAATTTGTTTTTTTTGGAGGCCTATATTTTCCCCCCTCATATTGGCCCCATTATCATATCCTTGGCCTATCAAATCATCTAATTCAATATATCATGATTTTAAGAAATCTAACAAATATGTCGCCAACCCTTGTCCGGTAGTATCAGTTACAGGTAAAAAACCTAAAAAATGTTCTCGTACCTCAGCGCGTTTTGTCGATGGATTTAAATAAATAAACCTCACAATAACAGTAAGTTGTTCTTGGTGTGAAATATCAGGTGTGCAGTCTAGAATTGCAGAGTGGTATTTACATTGCTTCAGAAGACTAATAAAATTATAGTCGTTTTAATTTTGTCAGCTTTATACTAATCAGTTCATTTTGAATGTTATGACCAAGATAATGTGACATGCGATGCTGAGCTCTTTGAATTCGAGCAATGTGTTCTGATAGTGTAACTTTAAAAAATTACCATTATTTGGGTCATACAACTTCTCGGTTGTGCCCCTAAATGCTATATTTTGACCTGCCAAAATTCTGTAATGAGTTCAACATTTCGTCAAAAATATGTATAATGTCTTGGGACAATCCCTCGCGCATATAAGATCTCATCCCTTCAACGACAGACTGAACTGCGTTTTTTGGCAGTAGTGGATTCGCATACAATGCAATGCTGCCAAAAAATTAGACAACCACTCAGATCCAATCGAACTTTTTAATGGTATTTCCGGGCTATTGAGGCAAGGTTGAACTAAAATTTTATCAGGCGAGTTGTGTCGTGTCCTAGTAGAATGCCTTCTTCAAGAATTAAACTACTAAGTATGTGTGCTTCGACAACCATGCTGACTATTAAGATGTTTACGAAATGTGTTATTAAGTGAAATGCTCAAGAACACTAAGTAAAGTGTTTAAACAAGCTCGAAACAAGCCGTTACTGTAGCACAAATAAAACACGTTGGCATTTTAAAGTATAAGGTAGGTTGTCAAATGCAGTGACTTTATGTGCTGATATTCACACCTACTTACCATGTGGAACTTTATGTAGTAGAAATGCCCAGGTCGGTCATGAGGGAATTAACTGATGTATATACCTTGTCATATTTTGTTGTGAGCTTGTATTGTCCTTTCTGAATAAAATACCAGATGTATGAGCTTTCTGCGGGATACTCTGCATTTCATGCAAATAAAATTTTAAAACAAGCATCAACAGCTTGGATTATGGAAGCAGATTCGTAACGAATGTTTGACGTTGACGAGTACTTAAGAGCGTATGGTACCTCAAACGCGAGTTTTATAATGCGTAAAAGTATATGATTCACTGCAGTAATCAACATCAGAAAAATATATATTCTTCAGGATATATGCTAGTGCCATAGTGTTGTGAAAACATAATAAAACTAACTTTGCTCGATAGAAAAAAATCGCGAAGATACCTCTAAAAATTTCTTTTAACGAGTAAAAACCATACTAAAATACATGTCATCGTGCTGATTTTTTTGCCAAATAATTCTACAAGCAACAAACTAAAGTCATACCCCCTTATTAATAAAAAAAAGTTAAGCCTGCTTAAACTTACGCTTGGTTTATCTCGCATGCCGTCCCTTTCTTTTGAATATTTTTGAAGTGAGACGGCATGCGAGATAAACTAAGCGTAAGTTTAAGCAGGCTTAACTTTTTTTAAACACATACATAACATTCCTCCCCTTAGTTAGATACACGTCAGTTGAACATTATACAATAATATAATAATAACAAATTAACAATTGCCTTAACCTAAAAGTATTGCCTATAATTAACCTTAGGGCGAGTGCGTTTAGACCGAGGAGTGGTTGCCAGGGTACTACTGCTGGATCCTTGTGTGGGCTCTGCCGACTTTTTGCCCTTTCCTTTAAAGCTCCTGTTGGATCTTTTGCAGTATCTATATATACAGTTTGGTGTATCAACAGAGTCTATTAGTAGACATCCGTGCTCTTTTGAGTATGTCATCTCTTCTGTTATAGAATCACAAAACGGATTATCTGGATTTACAACTTTATATAAGTAAGATTTCTCCTCCTCTGTTGACGCTAGTCTTCTTTTCATTGCTATCTCATTGAGATGACAATTTGCACAGTTCCAGAGGTTCTCTCCACCATCTTCAATCAGCTGGACCTGAAGAGAAACGTTTTTGCGCATATTGCTGGCGAATTCTTTCATGCGCCACACTTTGCCCCAAGATGGTTGATCACGAGAGTCTGAAGCAACGTAGATGTTCCCTTAGCAACAGCATAAAGGTCGTCATATGGCGATTTTCCCTGGGGTCGGATACTGGGGACTTCGGTCCCAAATTGGGATACAAATCGCCCTTCGATATACCAAGAAGTGTATTCGGCAATTCCTTCAGGAAGAAAGAATGTTTTATCGGGGCTGAGGTTTATACCGATTAGTGAGAGATTTTGCTTGTTCTGGACCACGCATCTCTTGTTGTTATCAGAGGTATTAGACAGGTATTTGGTTGTTGAATCATCACTGGACCTCATACAAACTACCTTCATTTCGTTCCTCTTCATGTTGAAGTTCATTGGTAGAAGCCCTACAGTTGTACTTGCTGCATTGAGCATCCCCATCAACATGCCAGGGCTTGACTTGAAATACCTTCTCTCCTTGGTAATTTTCCCTCTCAGTCTAAGGTACCACTCCTTTGTCTTGGAATTCATGGATTTCAAATGGTCGTCAATCCATTCTATTCTTGCATAGTTGTTTTTGTTTTTAACTATAGGTCCAGGCCCTATTTGGATCATTTTCCACGCCTGGAACAAGTGACCATACTTGCAGATCATCCCAAACAATCTACCAGACTTTGAAGGTGGTGGTACAGCTAGCCTCAATCTTGCTGACGGCTCGAAGAAATAGTAGTGCATCAAGTAGAAGATGGCTGGAGAAAGGCATTCATTCCATTTGGTTGCATCTTCAGTCCCCTGAGAAACATGAGTCGCCAAATCTGTATCAAGGGTTGTTATCTCCATGTTAGAAGTAATCTTTGCTTTCTTTTCTTCCCCTCCTATGGAGATCGTTGATCCTGGAAGGTCTTTTGCAAGTTCGAGGTGAAATGCTTCTATAATATGCAAGGGCGCAGAAGCATGGTCGCTGAAGCTATAGCTCTTCGGTCCTTCTTTCCTCTTTCTTTGTGCTTAATATATGACGCAAAGCTACATACTATTCTCTGCATTTCTTCTCTTACGTTTTCTTTCCCTGAGATAGTGGTTTTCTTAGGTTTAAGTGTTTTCTTGGTTTTTATAACCCTCTGTTTTGTGTCTGGGTCTAGCACTTTCACTTCTTCCTTCACTTCTCTACATTTGATCATTGTTATAGTCTTTTTCAAAGCACTCCATTGTTGCTTTAATCCAGTCCAACAGACTAAAACAGTCTCTACCAGTGTTCTCCTGCAAGAACTCGAAAGCTGTCTCATGCGCTTGTGCAGCAGTCACGCTTTGCTCTTTCTTTGTCTGCCTGTGAAACATGCACACAACAAAGTAAACTTTGCATTATTATGCGTATAAATAATGTAGTCCTTCGTGTTAAACTAATTTCCTACAAAAGAAAAGTGTAGTAAAGTCAAAGTGTGGTCTCTGAATCTGGGCCTTAGGGTCGCGAATCGTGTTAAGATTCTCCGCCATTTAGTTAGGCTCCCTGTCTTTAGGGTTCAAGTTCAGAGCAAAAAACACAGAAATTAGTTAAATAGAACAGTATACAGTAATGACGTGTTTCATTTCACATTCAACACCTTACTAGTATACACACAGAGCTCAATTTTACACAAGTACCGGGTGACCATCCTCGGCGTCCGGTACTAAACAGACATCTTTGACAAGATATTTGACGTTGATTTTATCGACCACATTTGTTAGAGAGACTAACAGATATGCTGAGCAAAAGATTGCTTTGCTGCGAGAGCAAAACAAGTTAACTCCGCATTCGCGATTCAACCGCTGATAGGGACGAAATGGTGAGACACCCCTGATAGTTGTCACGGAAAGCCCTACATTCCCTCAGGAATACTTTTTGGATAGAGGGACTTCATTCTTCGACCTTCGTCCTAGGACTTGGTCAGATATGCTGAGCAAAAGATTGCTTTGCTGCGAGAGAAAAACAAGTTAACTCCGCATTCGCGATTCAACCGCTGATAGGGACGAAATGGTGAGACACCCCTGATAGTTGTCACGGAAAGCCCTACATTCCCTCAGGAATACTTTTTGGATAGACGGACTTCATTCTTCGACCTTCGTCCTAGGACTTGGTCAGATATGCTGAGCAAAAGATTGCTTTGCTGCGAGAGCAAAAACAAGTTAACTCCGCATTCGCGATTCAACCGCTGATAGGGACGAAATGGTGAGACACCCCTGATAGTTGTCACGACCAGACTTTGTAAAATACGACCCCTGATTGACCACTTTAACGCAAAATTTTCGAGCCTTTACATGCCTTCACAAGAGATAGTCATTGATGAATCTCTCACAATAAATTAATCATGGGACATTAAATTTCGCTCGAAAGATTTCGTCAAAGGCCGCACAAGTCGGAGTCAAAACAGGGAAATTGAGGGAATAGTATATTAATCTGATTTTTGTAAGCTGACGGGATGTTCGCTCCACTCCCGTCGCGGGTCGGCCCGGCCTCGGTACTACTCTAATTTAGCCATTTATGACGTGATTATCACGACGAATGCGACGACATGGTAGACGTTATAATTGACATCGCATACAGTAATAATGGATAATTTCCATATAGTGGAGTGCCTGGAGCATTCAAAACCATAAAACCTCGGATTAGAGTTATAGTGAATGAATTAATGTGGGATATTGTTTTTTAAATTATAAATTGCAATGTTTACCCAAAATTTTTTTGTGCACTCCATTGTTTCATTGTTTAAACAAATTATTATGAAAAATTAATGTTTGACCATATATTTTCACTTTAAACAGTATTTTTTTTTATTTATATGTGAAATCATACCTGAGTAGACATATAGGAACATTTTTCAAAGATACCTGTGTATAAAAATAGCAGGGATCTCGAACAGGTAGAAAAACGTGGAGTGGTGAGCGGAGCGACAGCTGCTATGTACAATGGAATTTTTCGGCCAGTTTAATTATTAATTAAACGTACTCTATTGTGTACACAGTGTTGCCAGACGTTTTTAATGGGCGATCGTACGATGGGTAAATAAAAAGTCGTATTCCTTATGAAGGCTACAAAAAAAAAATAGTACGTTTTCAAAACCTTTGTTTTATTATATTAATAAAGCAAATAATCAATTTAAACACACACTTTTAGGTCTTTATTTATCCCCGTAAAGGGTTTTACTATTCATGTTATTTAACATTTCTCGTGTTGGAGAAAAATCCACACAACACCCTTAAGGTTGATGTTCCAGGGTAGCCCGCGAAATTCAAATTTTCTTAAGTTTTTTGCAATTTGCAATTTGCAATGACTTTGACCCAAAAAAAGTCGTTCCGGAACCTGTATGAGCTCGGAGGGTTGTATTAATGATTTTGATGATTATAATTCTGTAACTACATATGTCTTACAGCCGCAAATCATATTTTCACTAACATACAACCTAGCACTTGCCTGCAAATTGCAAAAAACTTAAGAAAATTTGAATTTCGCGGGCTACCGTGAACATCCACCTTAACGCTTTAAATATTATTATGCTGTTTGGCTAAAAGTGTGCCATTTAATGTTTCATTGCTCAGCCTGTTTCGGATCTCTGTTTAAGATTGACTGAACTGAAGCAGCGTTCACAATCTGCGTTAGAGTGCGGAAGGCATAATAAGTCCAGCAGAGCAAATTTTGCTATATTTTTAAAATAAATCAATCAAATATTGGTATTAGTACTTAAGTTGTATGAAATCTAAGAAAGTCGTATGTTTACGTACGATTTCTGATCTTGGATCGTACATGCAAAATAAATGTAAAAAATCGTATGAATACGACTTAAATCGTACATCTGGCAACACTGTGTGTACATTTAAAAAAATAAGGTTATTAATTACGACTAATGAAAAGAAAAAAAATATTAGTACAAAATCTGTTATACACTCGCGAGCAAGCAAATCGACTCAAGCCTTGTAGGCGCACACATACATTGATAAAACTAAAAATATGAATGGAAATTATAAAAATGATATGTCATTCGAAAGCTTAAGATGTCAGCTTTAATTTGATATCTTTATCATTGAAATCCATCCATATTTTTTTTAAATAAATGGTGTCTGAACGCAAGAGTAGGAAAAACAGGAATTTAGGGAAAAGGGTATGGGTCTCGTATTTTACAAATTTGTTAAAAATAAAATTAATAAATTTAAATCAATACTTCGTATTGCCCCCTCTTGCCCTAATTACAGCCTGCAGTCTGTTTTTCATTGACCTTATCAATTTTTTGACATTTTCTTGAGGAATGCCGTCCCACTCCTCTAATAATGCTGTCTTTAGCTCGTCTACGGTTGAAGGGACTGGATTCCTGGCCCGAACTCTTCTTTTAAGCTCGTCCCATAAGTGCTCGATGGGATTCATGTCAGGACTGAGCGCAGGCCAGTCCATCGTGCGTAATTCGACCTCTTCCAGAAACTGTCGAGTGACTCGTGCCGTGTGGCAGCGGGCATTGTCGTGCATTAACACGAAGTCTGCACCGACAAACCCTGCGTAGGGCACAACATGATTTAGTAGAATGTCGGTGATGTACCGATCAGCTGTTAGCCCGCCTCCTCGGCCGCCCCCAGGCACGAAAACAAGTTCGGTTTTTCCCTCTAAAGAAATACCAGCCCACATCATGCAGGAACCGCCGCCATATGCCACTGTTTCAGCGAAACAACATTGGGCAAATCGTTCCCCCGGACGCCTGTAGACTCGGCCTCTCCTGTCACTGCCATGTAGACACATTCTGCACTCATCAGTAAACAGGACCGATCGCCATTGCGCAACGCTCCAATTGAGATGCTCTCGAGCAAATTGAAGGCGCGCTTGTCGGTGGCCTGCAGTCAATTTAGGGCCCGTCGCAGGTCTTTTTGGCGTCAAGCTGGCTTCCTTCAAGCGTCTTCTCACTGTCCACTCGCTGACAGATACTTGTCGTACACGTCTCAGTTCTTGCTGCACATCAACGCCCGTAAGGTGTCGATTGCGCAGAGAGGTTGAGACAATGAAGCGGTCGTCTCTCTCTGAAGTGCACCGGTGGCGGCTCGTTCTTGGTCTCCGATTGAAGGCACCAGTCTCTTGGAACCGTCTGTATACTCGGGATACAGAAGACTGGCTCAAGTGGAGCTGGGCAGCGACTGCTCGCTGACTTAACCCTTGTTGCAACAAGGCAACCACTTGAGCGGCTTCTTCTGGTGTGGTATCCATGGTTTAGCGAAAACAAGGAATGCAATTTACGGAGATGTGTACCGGTCAACTTGTAACAAGCGACTGATAAGGTAAACCGGATGTGGAGGGGTTTTATAGCGGGAGCAGGTAGCGCAAGTCGTGGATTCCTAATGAGGTAATTTACGCTGACGGCCAATTAAAATGCGTCAATAAATCAGCGCTTAGTTTTTTTTTAAGGTATTGATGTTAATTGAAAGCATAATTCTTCAGCTTTCGAATGACATATCACTTTTATAATTACCATTTATCGTTATAGGAAAATCAATGTATATGTGCGCCGTCAAGGCTTGAGTCGATTTGGTTGCTCGCGAGTGTATATTACATTGTTGTCTACATCAAATATTTTCTTCTACTTCATCTATCTGTATAATAAGTGAAGTATTGGAACAACTATTTCCACTGCACTGTAAACATGCTACACTGCAGTATAAATATTTTTGGCATCCACACGCAGCTCCACATCCCTTTTTGCAATTACAAAATAACATTTGCAATAAATTATCCGGAGCAGGTAATTGGTTCATTGTTATTGGGATGTACATGTTATTGGAATCCTTCCATCCCTAATTTTCAATAACTACGTCATTTCCTAGCCATGAATTTATAGGTACACTCTTTTAAGGTGCTCAAACGCTGCATCAGTTGTTGGAGCCTTGGAGGCAGTGATGACAAAAGAACACTCGTATTTTTGGCTGTTGCTTTTATGAAAGAATTGAACCTAATTGTATTTAAATCATTGAATCTTATGAACCGTACCAATTACTTCTTAATATATCTTTGACCCTATTTGCTACATTATTAATTGGGATTTTTTATATAGGTAGTAGGGATCTATCTAAGTGCAATAATTACGTACGTGCTGAGGACGTGAACGCTCACAGAAAAGGCTGTGTACAGACAGACTCAGAGCACAGAGAGACTTTAAAACTACTAAACCGTGTTCCAAACGTCTAAATCCGCAAATAACCCCTCCCGGCTCTTGGGCAGAGCGAAAGGGGGTGTCAGACTTCTACTGACTAAATACCACCCATGTTCCTTCTTAGCCCTTTAAGTCGAGGTCGCGGTATTTCTTGCGAACAACCCGCAGCCCCGGACAACCCGCAGCTCCGAGACTTGGAGACCTCCAAGTGCAAAAGAAGTTAAGAGAAAATAAGAAAAAAAGAAGGAAAAAAAGTGTTGGTCGTCTGGTGGCGAGATGAGCACAACCATAATATGGTTACAATCGCGAGAATATCCTGGATATGACTGCGGCAACGGCACAAGCAAAGAGAGACTGGATTAGACCGGAAGCTGACCTCGATGTAGTTGGGGAAAAGGCTAGGCAGGTGATGATGATGAAAGAAATTAGTGCCTACCAGCACAGTCAAATGGTTTACCCTTGTTTGGTATAACAACGTTTTGTCGAAAATCTTCGACTAATTTCAGTTACAATAAAGTAATTTCGTAAAATTATTCATTTGACCGAATAATTAATTGGCCCTACTGCTATTTTTATACACAGGTATCTTTGAAAAATGTTCCTATAAGTCTACTCAGGTAATAACATATAAATAAAAAAAAAAAACTGTTTAAAGTGAAAATATATGGTCAAACATACATTTTTCATAATAATTTGTTCAAACAATGAAACAATGGAGTGCACAAAAAAATTTTGGGTTAACATTGCAATTTATAGTTTAAAAAACAATATCCCACATCGATCATATTAATTCATTCACTATAACTCTAATCCGAGGTGAAAACCCCCAGGCGCTCCACTAATAATAGTCCATTATTGTTGCGTAGCCTGAAGAAACAAAAGACTGACTGTTACGGGACGCTACGACTGAACCGAGATCATGTACCTGACTTCGTTAAGACTTTGACAAAGATTGACCTCCAACAAGGTGAAGAAATGGCCGCGTACTGTTCCGATTTGTCAATTCTGGTATGGCGAGACGCTAACTTAGTTAGTATGATCTCTACATACCATAATCTTGAAATTGAAACTAAAAGTAAAAACAACAGACTGATTTACAAACAAAAAATAGTACTCGATTATAACAAGAGCATGCGAGGAGTTGATAGGAAAGACCAAATTCCCTCAGGAATACTTTTTGGATAGAGGGACTTCATTCTTCGACCTTCGTCCTAGGACTTGGTCAGATATGCTGAGCAAAAGATTGCTTTGCTGCGAGAGAAAAACAAGTTAACTCCGCATTCGCGATTCAACCGCTGCTAGGGACGAAATGGTGAGACACCCCTGATAGTTGTCACGGAAAGCCCTACATTCCCTCAGGAATACTTTTTGGATAGACGGACTTCATTCTTCGACCTTCGTCCTACGACTTGGTCGTACAGTTAGGTATAAAAAACCCTTCCGTCGACTGTACAATGAACCAAACATAGTCCTCGACTATAACAAGAACATGGGAGGAGTTGATAGAAAAGACCAATTCTTGGCAGCTCAACCCTTGGAACGTCTGAGGAACAGAGTTTGGTATAAAAAACCCTTCCGTCGACTGTACAATGAACCAAACAAAGTCCTCGACTATAACAAGAACATGGGAGGAGTTGATAGAAAAGACCAATTCTTGGCAGCTCAACCCTTGGAACGTCTGAGGAACAGAGTTTGGTATAAAAAACCCTTCCGTCGACTGTACAATGAACCAAACAAAGTCCTCGACTACAACAAGAACATGGGAGGAATTGATAGGAAAGACCAATTCTTGGCAGCTCAACCCTTGGAACGTCTGAGGAACAGAGTTTGGTATAAAAAACCCTTCCGTCGACTGTACAATGAACCAAACATAGTCCTCGACTACAACAAGAACATGGGAGGAGTTGATAGGAAAGACCAATTCTTGAGACGTGCCTCGGAGACTTCCAGGTTTAGCCCACACATGTCATCATTGTTTACAAAGTGTAAACACTTGTTTAGTAAAAGGAATCTGTTGATGCTCATGTGTGCGCTAAAACCTGGAGTATAGAAAATGTCAGGGTTGGAACCGCAGTACTCCGCCACCTGAGACTTCACCACAACCCCCATCGCCAGAATGATGGCGAAATATAAATCAAGTTCATCGGCGGTGGTGTCTACCCACCGCGCGATGCGGCTATCGGGATGGAGGCCGTGGTGTTCCCACTGCTGGGATGCCAACTGCTGAGCATACCTATGTATTAGTCTCCGAGGCAATGTACTCCATAATTTGCCGATCCCACATGGCAACGAAAATGTCATAGGGGTCAACATCTGGAATTGCCGGACCTACATTATTCTGGGAAAACGTTTCCCTCCTCGATTCAGGTGGAATCGGGGGGCTCGGAAACTCTCTCCACTCAAAGTCAAATAGACTATTTGGTCCGTTCATTGCGCCTCCGGCAGGCACGGCGTCTCCAGCAGGCGCGGCGTCAGCGTCGCTAGCAGGCGCGGCGTCAGCGTCACCAGCAGCAGGCTCGGTGCCACCCTCTTCGTCGTCCTCCGGAACCCAGGGTGCCATCATGGGCATTAACACCCTGGGCACCATAGGCATTAGCCCGACCTCCTCCTCGTCACTGCCATCAGAATCTGCGTCGCTACCTATAGCAAATGAGACATTGGTTTCAATTCCAGAAGAAAGAAACCAGAAGTTTGGCCATCGTCCCAAACCAGACTATAATCATCAGGTACTTACCGATGTTAAGTAGACTCTCTACCTCCACATCTCGCAGATTCTGACGGCGACGACGTGGTGGTCGCATGGTGGACGAGGTGGACGGCGAAGCGAGTGGCGAATTGCCCACATCCAAGAATCTGGAAAAATCAAAAGAAATGTTGAAGTACCTGTGAATGTCATGAATAGAAAAGATTAATTAAATTTGGGGAATAGAAAAGTCCGTAAGCAACTTACGCGGCAGGTGAAGGCACCGCGTATGCTGCCGCGTCTTCATAAGGTGCAGGCGACGGCGCGGGCGCAGTCTCCACGTCCCTGAAACAAAAGCAATGTTGTAGTACCTATATCTTTAGCAATTAAATGATTAGAAAAGACCGTTGGTGACTTACATAGCTGCTGCGGGCGACGGCGCAGTCTCCACGTCCCTGAAACAATAACAATGTTGTAGTACCTATATCTTTAGCAATTGAATGATTAGAAAATACCGTTGGTGACTTACATAGCTGCTGCGGGCGACGGCGCAGTCTCCACGTCCCTGAAACAAAAACAATGTTGTAGTACCTATATCTTTAGCAATTTAATGATTAGAAAAGACCGTTGGCGACTTACATTGCCGCGTGGGAGGTGGACGCCAGAGGGCCCACAGTTGGTGTGGGAGCTGCCGCAGCCCGATCTGATCTAGATGGATATTTTAAAACAAAAGTTAAAACCTGTAGTATTAACACCATGTTGGTGGATGATTAAAAGTCAGTTTTAAATCGAATTCACTGTTTTATATTTGGTAAATTATTAAATTATTACAGAGCGTTTAACAGTTCACGGTGAGCGTTGGTTGAGAAGAGGCTGAACGAATGGATGAACTGTTAAACGCTCTGTAATAATTTAATAATTTACCAAATATAAAACAGTGAATTCGATTTAAAACTGACTTTTAATCATCCACCAACATAAATGGTGCCGAAACCAGGGATTGAACCAGGGACCTTTAGATTTTTCTTACCTTACTCCTGGGCATTTTCTTATCCATAGACCCATGAATACTATCCCCGAGCCGGACATAACTTCAATACCGCAAAACAGATTGCGTTTGTGGCGTCGTTGCACACAGATGCAACAGCATTTTTGGAAGGCTTGGCATAAGCAATACTTGGCCCAGTTAAATAGTCGCCCTAAATGGCACAATATACAGCCTAATGTAGAGATAGGTAGCTTAGTACTGTTAAGAGATATTAATTGTAGTTTAGATTGGATTGTGTTCAGCTTTAACTGATCGACAAGTTGACCAAAAATGACTATATTGTTATTAAACGCCTTTGCGTGTTGGATTTGGTAGATTGTATTCATCCCAGATAGAACACTCAGGAGTCCTGCGTATCCTAATCGGCAGCCATCAGCGATTGTATCCTTTATAATCGACCAGTCCACGGAGGCGGATCTTGTTAGCAGTTGGAATTGCGTAGATAATTTGGTCTTATTTAATTGATCATATTGACTCAGTTCTTTTATTATTTCTTGCATTTCGTCAGAGGACGGATCTGATGATTGGGTGATGTGGTCAGCAGCTGCATAAAATTGCTCTAAGGGATGGCAAATTAGCGGGTTGCACGAGGTTAACTCCGGGTCTTCTTGTGAGTCATATCCTTCTGTGGTATAATCTGTCTCTCCACTTGTGGTCGGATGTGGTGCGAACGTAATCTGGCGTAGGGTCTCTACAATTTGATCCTGATTTCTGCCAGCATAAACGGCTATTGAGTCTTGACCGACCATTATGGGGTCTATATTACTGATATCAGGCATACCCTCATGAAGCTCTTGAAAAGAGGTAGATTCGTCCTCCAAGGAAAAAGTGCTCCCTATTCCGGCCATAATGAGTGTTAGACCAATGAGAAATAGGATGATCTCGAGGATAGAAGATTGAGGGGACGGAGAGCTGGGGATTGGTGCTGGGCGATTTGTTAAATATGTTGATATAAAATTGTACAAGGTGTTTGGATTTGTCTCGTGGTTGTTGCTCATGAGACGGATAATAAACACAATTAGAATCGAGAATAAGATTGTAATTGTGTTTATTATCCGTCAATCAATCAGCTCCCCTCAAGTTGAGCTCCCCTGTGACATAGAAAACATTCCCAATTCCAAATATAACTCCGATCTGATAATTTAATAATTTACCAAATATAAAACAGTGAATTCGATTTAAAACTGACTTTTAATCATCCACCAATCGATACGATCCGGCGGGTATTTCGTCATCCGCGGCTTGTGGGACGGCGACATCTGGAAGATTGAATTTAATTTCCTCCCCTCCGACGGTTGTTGTATTACACACACTCGTTATGAAGTGATATAAGTTATCCGGGATACATAAGTCCTCCGGTAATAAATCTTGGCATCTAGCGGCATCGATCTTTCTCTCGCCGTTGTCCAAGGTCAAGTCCAGTAAATAACAGTTCAAAACTGTCGCCATAGAATGTTGGAACATTAAATACGGCATTCTACGGTCTAGGCGGGGATCTATCCCTCTTAGAGACTCGTAGGTTCTTTCTATCTGGTCGACGTATCCTGAGAATTCAAAATTCTGACAATAAGTCTCTTGAACAGGAATTCTGTCCCCAGACGAATACTGCAGTATCATCGGCATAGGTGAAAATTTTGGTGTGTTGAAGTGACATTGTGCAGAGGTCATTTATATATACCAGAAACACCTGTTGTTTCTGCCCCAAAATACTGCCCTGCGGGACACCAAAAAGGGTTGTGCGCTCCTCACTAAGGCAATCACCTATTCTAACATATTGCTTACGCCGGGATAGATAGTCTTTAAACATATTTAGAACAGTGCCTCGCACTCCTATTCGTTCTAACTTTGATAGGAGGATAGGGACAGAAACTGTATCAAACGCCTTGGAGAGATCTAGATATATACATAGGCATCTATTTCTTTTGTCTAGGTTTTCCACCACTTGCTCACTTAAATCCAAGACTGCATCCTCTGTAGAGACAC
The DNA here is from genome assembly GCA_949316265.1 of Diarsia mendica. Taxonomy (NCBI): domain Eukaryota; kingdom Metazoa; phylum Arthropoda; class Insecta; order Lepidoptera; family Noctuidae; genus Diarsia; species Diarsia mendica. The sequence continues at coordinate 6,603,881 of OX438898.1, forward strand.
CTGATCTGAATCCGTACTGGTTGTCAGCTAAGATTTTAAATCGATTCATAAAATTTTTGAGGGATTTGTAGAGAATTTTTTCCAGAATCTTCGATAAGGCTGATAACACCCCCCGCCGTGTTCTCGTAGCGGCGATCGGCGGCGGTGACCTCTCGCGTCCGGCCCTGGTGCAAGCCATGGTCCGGAGCGAGGAGGAATGGGACGCCGTCGCCTCCTTCTGCGAAGCAGTGATGCTAGCGAAGGAGGTGGCGGAACGAGAGAGGGAGAGAACCTCTCAACGTCCCAGCCGCCGCGGAAGGCGCTCCGGGCGTCGGGGGTCACGCGATGACCTCCGGCCACCGTAGACGCGGGCCTGTGGACGGTGAGTAACGGGCTAGCTCGCCGTCCGGCCGTCGTCATGACGGCAACAGACCGTGTCGGCGGCGCGTACGTGTTCCACGCGCGCCTCAAAGAGATGTCAGCAAGGAGGGGCCCGCAAGGGCCGACGCCCGTCGGGGCTGCGGATATCGAAAAGTTACCGCGGCTCCGACACAAGGGCGAGGAAGAGGGAACATGGGTTGGTTTTTAGTCAGTAGAAGTCTGACACTCCCCTTCGCTCTGCCCAAGAGCGGGGGGGGTTATTCGATGATTTTCCACCCACCAAAAAAAAAAAAAAAAAAGGCTGATAACACCGATATGGGCCTATAATTATTGATGCAGTCTCTGTCCCCACCCTTATATATTGGGTATACAATAGCCCTTTTCAAAGCACCAGGGAAAACTCCAGTACTAATAGAACGATTACAGATGTGCGTTATAGGTGGAATCAGTACCCGTCGGCATTCCCTGAGGAGAGAGGATGGAATTCCATCCCAACCAGTTGCGGAATCTGGCCTCAGCTGTAGGATAGTGGATTCAATATCTGCTTCATCTACTTCTAGAATAACGAGCGAGTTCAGTAGATTGTTTTCAGGGCAGGCTGATGCAGGGGTCCGAAGGGGGAGAGAGTCATTTGTAGATGAGGTCTGAGACAGAAGAATGTTGTTTGCTAGATTTTTGCCGATATCAGTGAAAAAGTTACAGACGAGGTCAGCAGATGATTTTGAAATATAAATAAAGTTCATCGGCGGTGGTGTCTACCCACCGCGCGATGCGGCTATCGGGATGGAGGCCGTGGTGTTCCCACTGCTGGGATGCCAACTGCTGAGCATACCTATGTATTAGTCTCCGAGGCAATGTACTCCATAATTTGCCGATCCCACATGGCAACGAAAATGTCATAGGGGTCAACATCTGGAATTGCCGGACCTACATTATTCTGGGAAAACGTTTCCCTCCTCGATTCAGGTGGAATCGGGGGGCTCGGAAACTCTCTCCACTCAAAGTCAAATAGACTATTTGGTCCGTTCATTGCGCCTCCGGCAGGCACGGCGTCTCCAGCAGGCGCGGCGTCAGCGTCGCTAGCAGGCGCGGCGTCAGCGTCACCAGCAGCAGGCTCGGTGCCACCCTCTTCGTCGTCCTCCGGAACCCAGGGTGCCATCATGGGCATTAACACCCTGGGCACCATAGGCATTAGCCCGACCTCCTCCTCGTCACTGCCATCAGAATCTGCGTCGCTACCTATAGCAAATGAGACATTGGTTTCAATTCCAGAAGAAAGAAACCAGAAGTTTGGCCATCGTCCCAAACCAGACTATAATCATCAGGTACTTACCGATGTTAAGTAGACTCTCTACCTCCACATCTCGCAGATTCTGACGGCGACGACGTGGTGGTCGCATGGTGGACGAGGTGGACGGCGAAGCAGCGAACGGCGAACAGTTCTCAACCATTCAGGATGATATAGAATTTCACCTGCAGGATTCTGAACTGGACATAGGAAAACAATTAATTGAAAGAGAAACCTTTGAAAATCTATTTTATGAGATCACATCTAAGGCGAAATGCATGCTAAAGAGTAAAGAAATCACTGATAACAATGTCGAAGTTTGCAAGACTAACATTAAATTACCCACGATTTCGCTGCCTTCCTTCGACGGTTCATTCGAACAGTGGTTGGAATTTCGAGACACCTACTTGTCCTTGATTCATAATTCTAAGACCATTGATGATGTTCAGAAGTTCCATTATTTGCGTTCCGCGCTGACTGGCACTGCCAGTCAGATAATAAATTCTATACCATTTACCTCTGAAAATTACACAAGAATACACGATATTAGCACAAATGATCCTTGAGGATGGGTTTGGAAAGGAATACCGAATGGCCTTACCGCTTTATCTTCTGCTGGTTGCCGACTTCCACGTGTACTTCTTCTAGAAGCCGCTCCGATCCGGCTCGAAGGATCAAAATGTTGTTTGATTTGAGGATCAGGGCTTCTTCAATGAATGGTTTTATTATACTTGAAGGTTTGATGAATTTATTAAAAGATTTACATTACAGGACTACAGGTCCGACGAGAAGAAGAAAAAGTATGGTAGACGGTTCACCATAAAACTGTTTTTTTTTTCATCAAACCTGTAGTCCTGTAATGTAAATCTTTTAATAAATTCATCAAACCTTCAAGTATAATAAAACCATTCATTGAAGAAGCCCTGATCCTCAAATCAAACAACATTTTGATACTTATTCTCATCATGTACACCTCGCTCGGGATCGGGCCGTGAGGACGACCGTACCCTAAGAGCGATTAAGACTCAACTCGAGCATAAAACCCGAACCCAACTCCTCCACATATATGCCTCTGATCTGGTCGGTGACCGTTCCGGCCTTCTTCACGGACAGGTCTTGCCCTATTATATATGAATGTATTCCGGATATTATTTTGGGCTGATGCGCGGATTTCTCCAGCATAGCATCAGTATCTCCAGCCAATATTTTGTTTCGTAGCGTTTGGGCTGCGAGAGAATTGTTCTCTATAACAGAGGACATTTCGATCGCATCGCATGGGTAACGTAGAGCGGATTGTAAACAGTAGTTCACGATCGTACGCATAACGCGTTCGAATCTCTCATCATCCGACCATATGAGAGTTTTGGGTGTCGACGTGGCGGCGGGAATATCTACTCGCTTCAGTTCACGCACCTTAGGTAGCGGAGTCTCGTTGCGGGCCGCTTCCTTTGGTGGATCCCTCCCCTTCTTTGAAGTGCTCGGAGCTTCCTCGTCTTTCCTGCGACTCTTAGTCTCGATAACCTTAGCCTTTGGTGGCTGTTCTTTCTCCTTCTTTGGACGTCTCTGAAGTTTGACTGGATTATCACCAAGCATTGAGGCAATAAGCTCGTCCTTAATGATGGTCTCACTATAACGCGTTTGTATAATGTTGACAGTATTTAGTGTTCCCATGGAAATGCGTGAGTTGGAGACGTCCCTGCTTCCCCCTCTGTACACCTGAGCATAATCTTGGGTGGAAGGGTACTCATTCAGGGTACCGACGTAGACGGTTCTCTTCTCGGCAGTATCGTAGATGAGCCTACAATTTATGAGCGGTAGCCCCTCTTTATCTCCTTCGAGGATAAAGATGCGATTGATGAAAGTAGTCTTCGGTTCAATGTCTATCCCATGGTGACATGAGCCAAAGAATTCTTCGCCTCGAGGATCTATTTTGTATGATGTCACCAGGAATCGTTCCCTAGAGACATCGTTCTAACGATACAATGTCGTGAGCACAATTGGTCGGGTTGCGGTATTCGATGCCATTGAAGTTTGTGTCCTTTTCGATGTATACCTATTCGTAAGATGAGAATTGAGTGGCGTGCGGTGGCGTGATTTCAAGGTCGATCGAGCAAGTTAAAAACTGTAAGTACTTTCTTTTGTCTCTGGGTCCTCCAAAATGCCACTTGACGAATGTAAAGATTTGATTAAGAAACGGGGTGTAGTGAAAGGAAAGTTTACTGTATTCGTTAAATATGTGCAATCGTTACAAGACGTAGAAATATCAGAATCTCAAAAGATAGCTCTAGAAGATCGTTGTAATAATATTACTACACTATTAGAACAGTTCTCAACCATTCAGGATGATATAGAATTTCACCTGCAGGATTCTGAACTGGACATAGGAAAACAATTAATTGAAAGAGAAACCTTTGAAAATCTATTTTATGAGATCACATCTAAGGCGAAATGCATGCTAAAGAGTAAAGAAATCACTGATAACAATGTCGAAGTTTGCAAGACTAACATTAAATTACCCACGATTTCGCTGCCTTCCTTCGACGGTTCATTCGAACAGTGGTTGGAATTTCGAGACACCTACTTGTCCTTGATTCATAATTCTAAGACCATTGATGATGTTCAGAAGTTCCATTATTTGCGTTCCGCGCTGACTGGCACTGCCAGTCAGATAATAAATTCTATACCATTTACCTCTGAAAATTACACAAGAATACACGATATTAGCACAAATGATCCTTGAGGATGGGTTTGGAAAGGAATACCGAATGGCCTGACCGCTTTATCTTCTGCTGGTTGCCGACTTCCACGTGTACTTCTTCTAGAAGCCGCTCCGATCCGGCTCGAAGGATCAAAATGTTGTTTGATTTGAGGATCAGGGCTTCTTCAATGAATGGTTTTATTATACTTGAAGGTTTGATGAATTTATTAAAAGATTTACATTACAGGACTACAGGTTCGACGAGAAGAAGAAAAAGTATGGTAGACGGTTCACCATAAAACTGTTTTTTTTTTCATCAAACCTGTAGTCCTGTAATGTAAATCTTTTAATAAATTCATCAAACCTTCAAGTATAATAAAACCATTCATTGAAGAAGCCCTGATCCTCAAATCAAACAACATTTTGATACTTATTCTCATCATGTACACCTCGCTCGGGATCGGGCCGTGAGGACGACCGTACCCTAAGAGCGATTAAGACTCAACTCGAGCATAAAACCCGAACCCAACTCCTCCACATATATGCCTCTGATCTGGTCGGTGACCGTTCCGGCCTTCTTCACGGACAGGTCTTGCCCTATTATATATGAATGTATTCCGGATATTATTTTGGGCTGATGCGCGGATTTCTCCAGCATAGCATCAGTATCTCCAGCCAATATTTTGTTTCGTAGCGTTTGGGCTGCGAGAGAATTGTTCTCTATAACAGAGGACATTTCGATCGCATCGCATGGGTAACGTAGAGCGGATTGTAAACAGTAGTTCACGATCGTACGCATAACGCGTTCGAATCTCTCATCATCCGACCATATGAGAGTTTTGGGTGTCGACGTGGCGGCGGGAATATCTACTCGCTTCAGTTCACGCACCTTAGGTAGCGGAGTCTCGTTGCGGGCCGCTTCCTTTGGTGGATCCCTCCCCTTCTTTGAAGTGCTCGGAGCTTCCTCGTCTTTCCTGCGACTCTTAGTCTCGATAACCTTAGCCTTTGGTGGCTGTTCTTTCTCCTTCTTTGGACGTCTCTGAAGTTTGACTGGATTATCACCAAGCATTGAGGCAATAAGCTCGTCCTTAATGATGGTCTCACTATAACGCGTTTGTATAATGTTGACAGTATTTAGTGTTCCCATGGAAATGCGTGAGTTGGAGACGTCCCTGCTTCCCCCTCTGTACACCTGAGCATAATCTTGGGTGGAAGGGTACTCATTCAGGGTACCGACGTAGACGGTTCTCTTCTCGGCAGTATCGTAGATGAGCCTACAATTTATGAGCGGTAGCCCCTCTTTATCTCCTTCGAGGATAAAGATGCGATTGATGAAAGTAGTCTTCGGTTCAATGTCTATCCCATGGTGACATGAGCCAAAGAATTCTTCGCCTCGAGGATCTATTTTGTATGATGTCACCAGGAATCGTTCCCTAGAGACATCGTTCTAACGATACAATGTCGTGAGCACAATTGGTCGGGTTGCGGTATTCGATGCCATTGAAGTTTGTGTCCTTTTCGATGTATACCTATTCGTAAGATGAGAATTGAGTGGCGTGCGGTGGCGTGATTTCAAGGTCGATCGAGCAAGTTAAAAACTGTAAGTACTTTCTTTTGTCTCTGGGTCCTCCAAAATGCCACTTGACGAATGTAAAGATTTGATTAAGAAACGGGGTGTAGTGAAAGGAAAGTTTACTGTATTCGTTAAATATGTGCAATCGTTACAAGACGTAGAAATATCAGAATCTCAAAAGATAGCTCTAGAAGATCGTTGTAATAATATTACTACACTATTAGAACAGTTCTCAACCATTCAGGATGATATAGAATTTCACCTGCAGGATTCTGAACTGGACATAGGAAAACAATTAATTGAAAGAGAAACCTTTGAAAATCTATTTTATGAGATCACATCTAAGGCGAAATGCATGCTAAAGAGTAAAGAAATCACTGATAACAATGTCGAAGTTTGCAAGACTAACATTAAATTACCCACGATTTCGCTGCCTTCCTTCGACGGTTCATTCGAACAGTGGTTGGAATTTCGAGACACCTACTTGTCCTTGATTCATAATTCTAAGACCATTGATGATGTTCAGAAGTTCCATTATTTGCGTTCCGCGCTGACTGGCACTGCCAGTCAGATAATAAATTCTATACCATTTACCTCTGAAAATTACACAAGAATACACGATATTAGCACAAATGATCCTTGAGGATGGGTTTGGAAAGGAATACCGAATGGCCTGACCGCTTTATCTTCTGCTGGTTGCCGACTTCCACGTGTACTTCTTCTAGAAGCCGCTCCGATCCGGCTCGAAGGATCAAAATGTTGTTTGATTTGAGGATCAGGGCTTCTTCAATGAATGGTTTTATTATACTTGAAGGTTTGATGAATTTATTAAAAGATTTACATTACAGGACTACAGGTCCGACGAGAAGAAGAAAAAGTATGGTAGACGGTTCACCATAAAACTGTTTTTTTTTTCATCAAACCTGTAGTCCTGTAATGTAAATCTTTTAATAAATTCATCAAACCTTCAAGTATAATAAAACCATTCATTGAAGAAGCCCTGATCCTCAAATCAAACAACATTTTGATACTTATTCTCATCATGTACACCTCGCTCGGGATCGGGCCGTGAGGACGACCGTACCCTAAGAGCGATTAAGACTCAACTCGAGCATAAAACCCGAACCCAACTCCTCCACATATATGCCTCTGATCTGGTCGGTGACCGTTCCGGCCTTCTTCACGGACAGGTCTTGCCCTATTATATATGAATGTATTCCGGATATTATTTTGGGCTGATGCGCGGATTTCTCCAGCATAGCATCAGTATCTCCAGCCAATATTTTGTTTCGTAGCGTTTGGGCTGCGAGAGAATTGTTCTCTATAACAGAGGACATTTCGATCGCATCGCATGGGTAACGTAGAGCGGATTGTAAACAGTAGTTCACGATCGTACGCATAACGCGTTCGAATCTCTCATCATCCGACCATATGAGAGTTTTGGGTGTCGACGTGGCGGCGGGAATATCTACTCGCTTCAGTTCACGCACCTTAGGTAGCGGAGTCTCGTTGCGGGCCGCTTCCTTTGGTGGATCCCTCCCCTTCTTTGAAGTGCTCGGAGCTTCCTCGTCTTTCCTGCGACTCTTAGTCTCGATAACCTTAGCCTTTGGTGGCTGTTCTTTCTCCTTCTTTGGACGTCTCTGAAGTTTGACTGGATTATCACCAAGCATTGAGGCAATAAGCTCGTCCTTAATGATGGTCTCACTATAACGCGTTTGTATAATGTTGACAGTATTTAGTGTTCCCATGGAAATGCGTGAGTTGGAGACGTCCCTGCTTCCCCCTCTGTACACCTGAGCATAATCTTGGGTGGAAGGGTACTCATTCAGGGTACCGACGTAGACGGTTCTCTTCTCGGCAGTATCGTAGATGAGCCTACAATTTATGAGCGGTAGCCCCTCTTTATCTCCTTCGAGGATAAAGATGCGATTGATGAAAGTAGTCTTCGGTTCAATGTCTATCCCATGGTGACATGAGCCAAAGAATTCTTCGCCTCGAGGATCTATTTTGTATGATGTCACCAGGAATCGTTCCCTAGAGACATCGTTTTAACGATACAATGTCGTGAGCACAATTGGTCGGGTTGCGGTATTCGATGCCATTGAAGTTTGTGTCCTTTTCGATGTATACCTATTCGTAAGATGAGAATTGAGTGGCGTGCGGTGGCGTGATTTCAAGGTCGATCGAGCAAGTTAAAAACTGTAAGTACTTTCTTTTGTCTCTGGGTCCTCCAAAATGCCACTTGACGAATGTAAAGATTTGATTAAGAAACGGGGTGTAGTGAAAGGAAAGTTTACTGTATTCGTTAAATATGTGCAATCGTTACAAGACGTAGAAATATCAGAATCTCAAAAGATAGCTCTAGAAGATCGTTGTAATAATATTACTACACTATTAGAACAGTTCTCAACCATTCAGGATGATATAGAATTTCACCTGCAGGATTCTGAACTGGACATAGGAAAACAATTAATTGAAAGAGAAACCTTTGAAAATCTATTTTATGAGATCACATCTAAGGCGAAATGCATGCTAAAGAGTAAAGAAATCACTGATAACAATGTCGAAGTTTGCAAGACTAACATTAAATTACCCACGATTTCGCTGCCTTCCTTCGACGGTTCATTCGAACAGTGGTTGGAATTTCGAGACACCTACTTGTCCTTGATTCATAATTCTAAGACCATTGATGATGTTCAGAAGTTCCATTATTTGCGTTCCGCGCTGACTGGCACTGCCAGTCAGATAATAAAATCTATACCATTTACCTCTGAAAATTACACAATGGCCTGGACGTTGCTGGAGAACAGATCTGCCGCGCTAATTAGAAACGCAGTAAAGAAGGTTTTTTGGAAAATTGAGTTACTTATAGATTCTAAATCCTCGTAATGAGCTCTATGTAGTGATTTGATCCTTATTTTGATAGCTGTTCTGGAAGTGGTATTTTTATTATGCAAAAACGCAGCATGTTTCCTGCTGACAATTAAATTACTAAGCACAACTGCAGTAAGACACATTACTGCTCTTTGCCTTACAGTATTTGTATAAACTTATTTTTTTCTACTAGTAAGAAACGCAGTAAGAAACACTTGCTGCTTTTATGATTTGTAAATGTTTAGTGAATAATTTAAGGATACTACTTATAAATGCAGTAATATTACTACTTATAAAAGGGCCACATACACTTTAGATTTTAAAACAAGCCACGATGAAAATGAGTACCAAATCCTAGATTTCCTTCAAATTAAATTTATGAAGAATCAAAGTTTGCCTGAGGTTAGACCAAAACACGCCCCTAGGGGTATAAAGGCTTGGCTCCCAGACTGGAGCGGGCTGCGACTGCCTTTAGGTGGTTCTTGCCCAATCTGGGGGGGCCAAATGCCTCCTGCCGGAGGCTCTATGCCGGGATCGTGCGGTCCATGGCCCTTTACGGGGCCCCGGTGTGGGCGCGTGCTTTGTCGAAGCGGGCCGCCCACTACCTGAACGCGCCCCAAAAGGTGCTGCCGTAAGGCTAGTCCGTGGGTACCGCACGATCTCCCGCGAGGCGGCGAACCTCCTTGCCGGATTGCCACCATGGGATCTGGAGGGGATAGTCCTCGCGCGCCTGCATGAATGGCGCGTGGAGGTGCTACACCGGGGGGTCACTCCGTTGCCGCGGCAAATTGCCGCTCTGCGGACGAACCTCCGGTGCGATCTCATGGCGGCATGGAGACAGCGACTGTCGCAACCCAACGCAAGGCACGCCACGATAGTGGCGGTGAGTCCCCTCTTTGAGGAGTGGCTGGAGAGGCGCCACGGCGCCCTCACCTACCGTCTGACGCAGGTCCGCACCGGACACGGGTGTTTCGGGAGGTACCTATACCGAATCAGGCGGGAGGAAACGCCCGGATGCTTCCACTGCGAGGATCGACCGGAGGACACGGTGGAGCACACTGTGGAGGCGTGCCCTGCTTGGGCAGAGCCCCGCCGTGTTCTCGTAGCGGCGATCGGCGGCGGCGACCTCTCGCGTCCGGCCCTGGTGCAAGCCATGGTCCGGGGCGAAGAATGAAGAGGAATGGGTCGCCGTCGCCTCCTTCTGCGAAGCAGTGATGCTAGCGAAGGAGGTGGCGGAACGGGCCTGTGGACGGTGAGCAATGGGCTAGCTCGCCGTCCGGCCGTCGTCATGACGGCAACAGACCGTGTCGGCGGCGCGTACGTGTTCCACGCGCGCCTCAAAGAAATGTCAGCAATATGGAAGGGGCCCGCAAGGGCCGACGCCTGTCGGGGCTGTGGATTATCGAAAGGTTAACGCGGCTCCGACACAAGGGCGAAGAAGGAACATGGGTTTGGTTTTTAGTCAGTAGAAGTCTGACACTCTCCTTCGCTCTGCCCAAGAGCGGGGGGGTTTATTCGATGATTTTCCACCCACCAAAAAAAAGGGGTATAAAGGCGACAACTAAATCAGCCATAATTGATAAGCTTTTAAATCTAATGCCCGATACAAGGAAGCAATTTTTGCTGAATTTGCCCGTAAATAATAACAATGAAACTGCTAACGAAGAGGCCTGATAGTTCTATAATACTTTTTAAATATTTAAATGGTTTTGTTAAAGTTTTTTTTAGTATCAGTAGTCTTATAGATCTTTTTAATGATAAGTTCTCAGACGTGCGAATAATTCTAACACTGACTGATCTCCGTATTTGCCATAGACTTATATCACTAATTAGCTGTGATTAAGATAATTAAAATTTTAATGTTCGAAACAAATAAGGAAGTTCGGTTGAAGTTGATTAATGAAACTGATCTAAAATAAGTGTGACCTATTTTATATTAATATTCCTAGATTTTGTAAAAACTCAAGAGATTGTTACTAGATTTCATTATTTCACTTTATTTAGTGATAATTATAAGTCCTTGTTACTTAATCTATGATTTTGATCTCAACATAATGCACTATAATACTTGGCTGTGGTTATAATAATTATTAGTTTTAAGTTTTATTTGGTTCTTCTAATAAAAATACATTAAAATAGTTGTACTATTTATTTCTTCTTGATATTTAATGGGTATAACCTAGTTATTGTGGTTTTTTACGTGTATACACTAATTTCAAAGCTAATAGTCACTCTTTAACTGCGGTTATGGTTTGTAGTCAGGCTAAGCACAACTATATGAAAATATTTTATTACTATTAATAAAGGCAGTAACTGTCTGTGATTAAGATAATGAATATAACCATAAAGTTCGGTACAGGCCCCTTGAGGGGCTCGACACGTAAACCTACGCTGGCTCGGTATCGGCCCCTTTAGGGGCCAGCAGTGAAGTCATACGACACCCTAATTATTTATGTAAATATTTATTATTCTGTTTGTCAAATACTATGTGTATGTATTAATTAAGAGAGTTGAATAAAAAGCTTATAAGTGAACGCCACTAAATATTCTGTATTTATTGCGCAAGTTTCTTAATTAACCCTTATAAAATAATAATAATAATAATAAAGCCTTGTTTATTCCTTAATAAAAATAGTACAATATTTCACATTAGATACATTTCGACATTTTAAAATAAATTAACTTTGAGTTTCAATAATAAAACATAACAACGCGAATTTAAAATTAAAATCGAAATTAAAATAACAATCATAATTAAAATCAAAATTAAAATCACAATTAAAATTAAAATTTAAATAAAATAAAATCAAAATCAATAAATTTACCTAATTAAAATCAAATCAAAATTACAATAAAAATCGAAATTAAAATCAGGATTAAGATTAAAGTTAAAATCTCAAACAAACATACTTAATATAAAAATCAAATCATTATCAAAATCAAAATTTAAATTCGAAATTAGAATTACATAGAAAACAAAATTAGGATTAAAATTAAAATAAGAATCACAGAAACAAAATTAAAGATAAAATCAAAGTTCAAATAAAAATCAACATCAATCAAAATAAATATCAAAAAATAATAAAATATGAAACAAAAAATCATTATAACATGCGAAACAAATCATTAATTACTATTAAGGACCTCTCTACAGAGTAAAGGCCTCCTCCATTTTTCTCCATTTATCTCTATCTATTGCTAGTTCTATCCAGTTATTTCCCACTGTTTTCAGTATTTCGTCGAGCCACCTCTCTTTTGGTCTACCTCTTTTTCTCTTTCCTGATGGTCCTTTCCAAGTGGTTATCTTTTTTGTCCATCTATCATTTCCCATACGTGCAACATGGCCAGTCCATTTCCATTTTAGTTTTTTGCAGTGTTGTAGAGCATCTATAACTTTAGTTGTATTTCTCACATATATATTTGTTCTTTTATGTTTTAATTTTATATTTAGAGTGCTCCGCTCCATGGCTCTTTGGGTGGTTTGTATCTTGTTACTGGTATGTCTGTTGAATATCCATGTTTGTGATGCATAAGAAAGAGAAGGCAATATACAAGAGTCTAGGACTTTTTTCTTCAGTCTTACAGGAATCTTTGACTTAAGAACTTCTTTAAAACTCCAAAATTTGTTCCAGGCCATGCTTACACGTCTAGTCAGTTCATCTCGGTGTCTAGATCTTTTAAAGGATATTTGCTTGCCTAGATATATGTACTCTTCAACATATTCCAGAGGACCGTTGTCAACGCTTATGGGGATTTTCTTATTGTTTGTCATTATTTTTGTTTTTGTTGTGTTCAGTTGCAAGCCAATTTCCTGGCTAACTACTTGTATTTCATTTACCATAGCTTCTAATTCTCTGGCACTTTCTGCAAAGAGCACAATATCGTCTGCGAATCTTAGATTGCTTAAAAAATCACCGTTTATGTATATGCCTTTGTTTTTCCAATTTAAATTCTTCATAATGCTTTGCAGTACGGTTATAAATATTCTAGGTGATAAAGGGTCGCCTTGCCGTACGCCTCTACCGATGTCAAATTCAGGCCCTGCTCTATCTAGTATTACTCTGCTTTTACTGTTTTTGTATATATGCTGTATAAGTTCTATGGTTGCTGATGGTACCTCGCATTCTTGTAATGCTCTCCATATACTGTTGTGGGAAATAGAGTCGAACGCTTTGGCGTAGTCTATGAAAGCTAGATAGAGCGGGCGGTTGATTTCCTCGAACTTCTCTATCACTAGTTCTAGAGAGTGAATGTGATCTACTGTTGAGTAATTTCTTCTGAAGCCCGCTTGCTCTACCGGTTGATACCGTTCCGTATACTCCGCCAGCCGCACTTCCACGCACGAAGCAAAAAGCTTGTAAAGGTTTGATTGCAGGCTAATAGGTCTATAATTGCCAATATCCATTGGGTTTCCCTTTTTATATAGGAGAATAATGTCCGATTTTGCCCACTCGCCTGGAATTGTTTTTTCTTTTAGTATTTTGTTGAATAAAGTGGTCAAAAGAGGTACTAGGATGGGCTCTCCTGCAATAATTGCCTCGTTTGGTATGCCGTCTGGGCCGCTGCTTTTTTCCTTTAGCGATTTGATTTTTATAGCGATTTCCTGTAGAGAGAAGCTTTGAAAGGTGGTGCTGTTTTTCGTTTGAGTTAGAGTCGGAGTAGGTCGTGACGGTGTTTTGTCAGAGTATAGGTCTTTATAGAAATCGGTAGCTACTTTTATTATTCCTGATCTGGAAAATGTTTTCTTATCATCAATAGAGTTCTTCTGCAAGCAAGGAATCCATTTTTTTGTTGTTCTTAATTCCTTTAAGCCTTTTTTCATACTTCCTGACTTGTCTAAGTGTCTTTCAATAGTTGATAGTCTATGCTCTAAGTATTCTTTTTTAATAGTTTTTGGAATGGTTTTAAATAGATGGCTTTTCTCTTGTTTTTCGTCTTTTGTTAAGTGTTTTTTATTTGATAATTCATTTCTTCTGTTTATGTGTATTTTCGTACTTTCTGAAATAATGGTTGGTTTTTGTAGGTTCTTGTTATTTTTAGTTGTAGACTTAAAACTCTCTTCAATTGCTTTCTTGATTTTCTTATAATATTTCTCTACATTGTCGTCGTCCTCTATTTTTATGTTTGAAGAATGTACTTTTAGGGCTTCTGCATATTGCTGCTGCGCTTCCATGGTGCAAAGTTTATAGGTTTTGTTTTTATAATTGGCTCTAGATTTTTTATTATTGGTTAGCAGGAGACTAATTCGGACAAGTCTGTGGTCACTTGGGAAGGGTATTTTGTGTAGTACTTCAACATTAGTGATTTTTCGTTTTAAGTTCGATAGAAAGTAATCTATCTGACTTTTATTGTTCTTAGGCGATAGCCATGTCCATAAGTTCTTGGTATTTTTGTGGAACAGGCTGTTGATTACAAACAGTTTATTTTCCCAGCAAAACTGAAGTAGAAATTCACCTCTTTTATCTCTTTTTCCGAAACATGAGCTGCCCAGTATTTTGTCTTCGCCTTTCAACTTACAGCCTACTCTAGCGTTAAAATCGCCCATAATTATAAGGTTTGTATTACAATGATTTAAACAGTTTTGTATTTGGTCGTAAAAATCTTTTATTTCTAAGTCGCTAGCGGCGCTGGTGGGGGCGTAAACTTGAATTATAGATAAGCTTTCATTTCCAAAATGCAGATGCAATGTACAGATTCTTTCGGAGACTGCAGTAAAACTGTCTATGTTTTCTTTCAGGTGTTTTTTAATAAGGAAACCTACGCCATATTGACCTTTTGTTTCTCCGAAGTAGCAGAATATATGGTCATCGTCTTCTTCTATATTGTATCCTGTCCGTCTGACCTCCGCCAGACCAATTATATCATAATTAATCTTTGATATTGCTTGTTTGAGTTCTAGTAGCCTTTCGTGTGATAGTAGAGATCGAACATTATATGTACATATCTGTAGTGGGTGGAGTGGAGGGTTGCAGTCTCTGACCCCCGCGGTGACCGGCCGTATTGGGGGACGTTGAGAGGTCGCTGCTGAATGTCATTCACTGGCAGACGAGGAGCTGTCTGTCTTATGATGCAAAGGAGAATCTGATATTGTACTCCTAGCTTTGTTTTTAATTAGGTATTGGTCCATTTTATTTTTCTTGATGGGGTTCTTTGCAGTACGTAGTTTACCACTGTTGACGTCGACTGTTTCCGGTGACAGTGATAAAACTCTCTTATGTCTATCCTGCTGATTTTGGTGTTGTATTTTCTCCTTTTCTGGTTCAATTACTAATTTGTTATGTTTTATGTATGCATTTTTCCCCTGATCTTTTTCTATTTTTAGTTGGGCACTCAATTTCTTTCTCTCTTCAAGGATTTCAGGCGCGTAATCTTGTTTTATGTAGTAAGAGGTGGTCACGTTTAGCATTTTTTTGTTTCTAAGTATTTCAATTTTTTTGCCCATTGTAGTTAGGGTGACAATTATTGGTCTAGTTTTTTCCGACTTTTTTCCCATTCTAGTAACATATTCAATATCTCCTGTAAGACATTCCACCTCCATGTTTGTCTGAATAATAGTTAGGATTTTATTTTGTAAGCTGAAATAGCTGTTCTCAGTCTCCTCAACTCCGAAAAATATCAAATTCTTTCTCCTCATAATACTGTCAAGTCTTTGGATTTTCTTCCCCTGTTCTTCCGTAATTTTTTCCAATTGTTGTTGTCTGGATTCAAGTATATTGAATTTTTCATCAATGTTTTTATTTATACAGTTTGGGATACTTTCTTTCATTTCTTTTAGTTCATTCGCTTGTTCATCTAGTTTTGTTTGTAGTGACTTGAACATTTCTGTGATTAATTGTTCCATTTTGAAGTAATTGTGTTTAGCGCCCTCTAGCGGTTACGTCGTGTACTACTTGGTATCCAACTAATCGACCGCAATGACAATCACACCTCTTTACTGAGTACTTTTTGCTATTTGACAATAGGTGTCGCTACTGGTTCCGGGTGCTGTCGTTTGACAATCGAGAGGGCGCTGCTAGCCTAGTGTCAACATCGTCTCTGTGTTAGTTGTGTTATTAAAAATATAAAGTCGTCGTGAATAAGTGATAAATCGATTCCAAACAGTAAATTAAAGGAAATAAAAGTGTTACAAGTGATAGATACAATATAACTCCAACGTTAAAGTGCTTAAAAATTGTGAAATTGTACAACAAAAACATTGCCCGCAAATTGTGCCTTTATTTAACAAAACTCTGAAATACTTGCAACTATCAAAGAAAGAACAGTGTGTAGAATGGAAAGGTGCAAACTCCAGATTTAATAGCCAGAAGATAAGTAATTTCAATAAAAATCTAACCTAAAAATATCTATTGATTTACGCCAAATCATCGGAATCAATAGCAACATAGCGACATCTGTTATGGAATAGCGAAAGTGCTCAGTGAAGAGCAGCGATTGCCTTATAAAATAAAAGTACTTAAATACGGTCATCGCCATTTTGACGGCAGTACTGGCCGAGGCTAAAAAGCATAAAATATGTGGTTTTCGGACATTCAAGCTCCACTATTTGAGATCGAATAACTCGTCGTTTAATTTTCTGACGAATTCATCCTTAAATCATGTTAAATAAGCAGTGGTAGTGATTAATTTTAACATCTATCATCAAAGTTTTGCGCCAATCGTGTTTGTTTACATTTTTATTTTTCAAATTATATCACATAGACGCGTATAGATTCAATAACAAATATGACAAATATCATTCGAAATATTATACACAACATGACAATGCCCAGATCTTAGCATAATTTACTAATACAGGACCATTAATCACGAAATAATCATCATCATAGCTCAATTTGTATTCAAAATTGACGTCCATGTTCTTTTTCTTTTTTTTTAATAATTAGATATGATGTGTGAAAGCGATTATTCTAATCGATTCTTTTTTGTAAATTTCGATTAATTCGGGTAATAAAATTAAGGAATTTAAGAAATCGATTGACAGAAATTAAAATAAAATTGTTTTTAGCGTAAAATAGAATAAACATTTATTAGAATATTTTTTTAAGCTTATAAAATAATAATCTGAATAGTTTTATTATGTACATAGAAAACATTGCTAAATTGGCGCCGATTATTTTTCCATAACAAAATTTAAATTCGGAATGCACTCGCTTTTCAAATTTCTAATCCCGTATATTTTAAAATTATTAGAATATTTATTGTTTTTTTTTTAATTATTGGTTGGGTAGAGAATGCCATGGATCTTGGTATGTATTATATGTATAGTTAGTAAAAGTTTGTTTGGTTTTGATACATAAGTCATTATTATTTAGCCTGGATTGGTTGGTGTGTATTCACTATTTACAAATACTTTTTTTTATCAGCCTGATCTGTCCCACTATTTTTACCTTCTCCGCCAATACATTTAATCGTCAATTTTCATTTCATTTTTACCCGACTGCGCAAAGCAAAGAAGGGTTATTGATTCTTAGATGAGCTTGGTTTAGTGGCAACCCCAAAATCTATACCTAGGAAGTTTATACTTTTTAGAAAACTCTACAAATGTTTTATCAGGGCATTAGTCCTACACTTGTCCTATTCTTCTGTCTCATATTTGTTAATGGCTTCACTTAAAAGCCACGGCCCACGGCCTATGATGGGTAACCTGAACTGTGCAGTTGTAAAAAAAGAGATTTTAGAGCGGCCGGTGAACCTTTTTGAAAGAATAAACTAATGTTTCTATAGGATACGGCTTATGACTTGCCGATTGCGAAATTAAGGACAGTAAAATTTACTGTCAGTCGTCGTTACCGAGGCAGGTCCAAGAAACGGCGTGACGATTTGGACTCGTTCTTGACAGATTGGTCAGAATTATATAAGTAACTGAGAGAGTTGGAAAGGAATGCAGTAGGCCTTTACCCAGAAGTGGGAAAGATTGGACTAAATAAAAAAGTACGTTCCAACATAACAAGACGCCAGTAGTATCTGAAAGGTACTAAGGTACCCCATTGCCATCAACCGAGCACAAATCTGGACTCCGTGGCTGCTACTGAGAAATTCTTGATAGAAAAACTCAACAACACTTTGCTCAAACCCGGAGTTGTTCCAACTTAATACAAACACCCAACCTTCATAATTCCTCATATAGTTTTGGTGGATCAAACAATGTTTTTACTATGCTTATAAAGAACCTGGGCATCCTATAACCAACCTTCTGATATTACAAAACCAAATTCACAATAAATTATGAAGAAAATATAAATAATTATGTACTTATGTGAATTGCGAACGCATTCCTAATTTAAATTAAAAGATTTTAAAATAAAATAACTATTTGATTTATACCAAGGAGTTGTAATTTCGTCTCAACTCTTTTTTCAAACTTGATTTCATTGCGATTATCGATTAAGCTGAATGCAACTTTTTAATCGTAATGATAAAACTGGGGTTTACGGTAAGCACTATCAAGTGTGATGTTCTATTTGTCTATGGTTATATTGCAACATAGTTTTTATGAATATTTTTCACGACTTTGTTCGTGTTTTTTTACGAAATTATGTATGAATAATGGCAAAAGTAAGAACGCAGGTAGAATGTTACTGTCTTTATTTTGTCCTTTAGAGTGTTATTAGCAAATGTGAAACTTGTTTATGTACATTATTTCCAGCGCATCTGGGATACCTATTTTTTGGAAGTGTGTAGTATTATGTATTTTATACATATTTGTCAATAGACTGGCGCCGTTTTACCGGCCTCAATACGATACTGGAGACATGAGTCACAAACTTATCATATTAAACAGCTGCCGTGACATGTTTTTCATTCTAAAATCCAATGCTGAAAGTTCACAAAAAATCTTGGATTTCATGACAATTCGCACCACCTCGCGTCGATTCAGCTGATATGTCATGTGTCAAAATCTTGTCGTGCATAGTGGATAACCAAGTAATTCACATTTAAATACTATTTTTAACAGCTATAAGTCACTATTGCACTGCGTTTATAGTTTGTAGTCGGAGAGATAATAATAATTGAATAAAATAAAATAAACGCAGTAAACTGGGTTTGCTAGTAGAAAGCGCAGTAACTCCAAACTTACTGCTGTTACAGCTTGTAATAGTGGAGTTAGTTTTGAAGACCCTGCTAAGCATAAATAGTTTTTATTTATTTAAATTAGTTGTATTAAACATATAGAGAATTGGGTTAGTTCATAAGAAACAGTGCATATTCAGGTATACGTGTAAATCAAAACATATTTGCAAACTTTCAAAAATACATCTGAAACAACAAAATAAAAGTAAAAATTTTTTGGCGCCATTTACTCGAAACTACGAATAACCTCCTTACTGCACTTCTAATTAGCGCGGCAGAGATTTAATAATAATAGGTTACTCGTGCAGAACCATATTAAAGCTTTGTTTACGTTACAGTCTTTAAACAAAGACTCGGCATCTCATATTCGTAAGCTGATAGATAACGTACTAAAAAATATTCGTGCTCTTATAGGTCTAGATGAGCCCGCAGATACATGGGATACTTTACTCATTTACCTTATTAGTACTAAGCTGGACTCAGCTACCGAGAAAGAGTGGGAAAACCATAAAAGTGCACTTTGTAAATTACCAAGTCATGCTAATAATAAAAAAATTACACTAAACGATATGATTACATTTCTTACCGACCGGGCGGATATGTTAGAATCTATAAAAGGTACACATGACTCTGGTAAGCAAACGTCCGATGGTTCCGTAAAGAAATCGTCATCATCCAATCAATCAAAGCACGCTAGCTCGCATAGCTACGTCGCAACACGTAATAATAATAATAACTCGTCTAAATCATCACAAAAACCTAATTCGAACAATAATTCAAGACGTTACCATAGGTGTAATATGTGCCAAGAGAATCATCCTCTATATTCGTGCAGTAAGTTCAATGACCTTCCTATAAAGGAGAAATTATTATTCGTAGACGAGAACAAACTGTGTAAAAATTGTTTGCGCGCTGGACATACAGTGTCTAATTGCTGGTTCGGCGCCTGCAAGCTATGTAGTCGTAAACACCACTCGCTTCTTCATGGTGAGTGCTGTGATAACGGCAGCACATCAAAATCTGTAGGGCCGCACGACGCGCAAGCGCCCGCACCAGCGGCGTCCACATCGTGTCGCGAGTCCGAAGCGGCGGGCAGCGCACACAGTACAGCGCTACACAGTGCGTCAACTTCAACGCGTCAACAAGTTGACAATGGGTATTCATTTCAAGAACCCGTTATTCTTTCGACTGCGTTATTAGATGTTCTAGACCAAGGCTGGCCAATAGTTTTTCCAGGTGGGAAAAATTTCATAGACTGTGGTGTCGCCGGGCCAAATACCATATTCATAAGGTATTAATATACACAAAACGTACATTAAAAATTTGGTTTAATTTACTTTATTTGTAAATGAAATTAAGTAACATACATAATAACAACATTATTTCTATTTAATGAGAGCTGTGAAGAGGTTTTTGTGATAGTAATTTGTCGATATTTGGTTTTAAGTCTGATGTTGATAGTACAATCAAATCCGAAATGTGTTTTGCAGTGAGAGATGTGCGATATTTATTTTTGATGTATGATAGAGTTGAAAATGTTTTCTCACACACATAGGTGGAACCAAACCTGCTTAAAATTTGCATAGCAAGGTCGCGCAATGTTGGGAAATCTTCACTGGAAACGTTTTTCCAAAAACTTGCAAAACTTTCTGTTAGCTGCTCTGAAGATACATTTTCATAGAAAATTTGTTTCAGGGCAGTGTGGTTTTGAAGATCTGTTACTTCGAGCTGTATGTTTGCTGGATAATCAACCAAGTCAGTA
Organism: Diarsia mendica; assembly: GCA_949316265.1. NCBI lineage: Eukaryota > Metazoa > Arthropoda > Insecta > Lepidoptera > Noctuidae > Diarsia > Diarsia mendica. Next base: position 6,624,507 of record OX438898.1, read on the forward strand.
GAACTGATAGCAAATGGATTTATAAACAGCTGAATATTTCTCTTGTCCGATTCAAAATCCTGGAATCTGTTTTCAAAAGACTCTTTTAAACATTTTATTTTTGATAGGTATTTAGGAATATCAAGGGCAGTGATCTCTAATTCTTCTTTTAAACTTGCAAGTGTGGAAAAATGGTCGACTTTATTTCTCTCTAAGTTTGCTGCGAACAAGTCCAACTTCCCTTTGAAACCATTGATCAAGTTGAACATTGTTGGAAGAGAACAATTTTTTCCTTGCAATTTAAGGTTCAGGACATTAAGGTGCTTCAATGTATCAACTAAAAATGCAAGATCGCACAGCCATAATGAATTTTCAAGCAGAGCTCTCTCTGCTGGCAATGCTTGTTTTTCTTTCAGAAATTCCAGAACATGTTCCCTCAAATCATAAAAATGTTTCAACATTTCGCCTTTAGATAACCAGCGAACAGCGCAATAAAGATGTAATTCGCCATATTCTTTTATTTCTTCTTCAAACAACGTTCTGAATTCTCGTCGGTTAAGTGCTCTGGCACGTATGAAATTAATGCAGCGTACTACTGGGTCAATCACGTCCTCGAACGTCATGTCTTTAGCGCACAAAGCTTCTTGATGTATAATACAATGATAAGAAAACAATTGTCGACCTATGTAATTTTGCAGCAAAGCTACAGCGCCATTGGTTTTCCCCATCATCGCAGGTGCTCCATCAGTGCAAACTGAATTGCATTTATCCCAGTTTAGGCTCTTACCCTCAATGCAATCTTTCAGTTTCATGAATATATCTTTTCCTGTGGTTGTAGTTTCCAGTTGACAGAGGTCCAATATATCTTGAAATATATTGAAATTGTCATCAATACAGCGTACAAAAACAGCTAATTGCGCCATACCAGTTAAATCGCAGGTTTCGTCCAATGCAAGTGAATAATATCTACATTTAGTTACAAACTCTGCAATTTGACTGTTAATGTCTGTTGACATATCTTCTACTCGCCTCATTACTGTGTTGCGCGACAGTGAAATACTAGCTGCCATGGCTTTAACCTTTTGATCATTGCAGTTCTGTGCAAAAATGGACAAACTCTGTTTGATAATTTCCCCATCAGAAAACGGCTTTTTCTTCTTAGCCAATAGTAAAGATATTTCATACGATGTTTTGACCATGGCTTCCAGTTCTTCGTGTCGTTTTACAAAAATATTTTGCTGTGAAAATAGTTCTTTCTTCTTTTTATTTATGAAATCAGTCCTTACAGCTGACCCCACTGGATACTCTTTGTCGAATTTTGTATGGTTTTGCTTAAAATGCCGCTCTAAATTATATTTTTTAGCAACAGCTACTGTTGCTGAGCAAATGAGACACACAGGTTTGCGGGCTTTGCTTTCGGTGAAAAGGTATTTTGTTTCCCATTCTTCATGAAACGTCCGAGGGTTATCCTTTATTCTTGATGTACTCGTACTAGGTTTGCTGAGGGCCATACTAAAACAATAAAATGTACATGTAAAACTACATGTAAATGTACATGTAAAACTACATGTAAATGTACATGTGTAAACTATGAAATGAAGGTAAGTACCTAAGTAAAATAAAATTATTAATTTGGACAGGCACCGCTCCACAATATCAACAAATATCTAATTAAGATTCGTAGGTACAAATCCTACATCTTGGGCAATAAGACCGCCGCGCCGCCTGCTGTGCAGGAAAGTATTTACAAACAAACAAACAAACTAATTGTAACACATGCAAATATTACACTTACCTGCAGAGAAGATGCAAAGTTTTGGTAGTATTCTTTCTAATTTATTAAACGAATTGTCACAAAACGAATTAGTAATTCAATATATTTGCATTCAAGTAAGATTGATAACGGTACTAAGATGCTCGCTAACCGTCCGTTTGTCTGGCTATTGGAGGACGGGACCGATATGCGTGCGGGGTGCGGGCGAAGTAGCGACAATACCCGAACGACGCGGATCGGTTGCGCTCGGCTGACCAATCAAGTGGAAGCAGTGCTATCGCACGCCGCGCTGCCGAAGTGCTAGCGGGAAAATTCAAATGCCTTGGCGCGAAGTGCTGGCGGGCAAATTCAAATGCCTTGGCGCAAAGTGCTGGCGGGCAAATTCAAATGCCTTGGCGGGCCACTATGTGGCCCGCGGGCCTGGGTTTGGCCAGCCTTGTTCTAGACCGTGATAACAATTATCACACTATTCGTGCTATTCTTGATAATGGCAGTCAACATTCATTTATCACAAAATCGTTATGCGATAAATTAAAAATTCGTTTGATACAGTCCACAATACAAGTCGCAGGAGTAGGTAATTCGGTAACCCAATCTACACAATCGTGCAAAGTGCAGTTACGATCTAAAAATAGTGAATTTAAAACTCATTTAAATTGTCTCGTCCTACCTTGCATTACCGCAACGTTACCTTCCGTTACTCATAATATCGAAAAATTAATGATTCCGAGTAATGTATCACTCGCTGATCCTATATTCTTTATGTCCAATAGAATCGATTTATTGATCGGCGCAGATAAATTTTGGGAACTTTTAAGTGAAGGATTAATTCGACTTACAAACGGCCCATACCTACAAAATACGAAGTTAGGTTGGGTTGTGTCTGGTGTCATACATAATACCAAAGGTTCATACGTAAATCGAGTCCAATGCAATTTTACGCACACCGCGTACGACAACTTAGATACTCAATTAACTAAATTTTGGGAATTAGAGGAGATAAGTATAGAAACAAATAATATGTCTAAAGAAGAACATGACTGTGAAAATTTATTCATAAAAACAACTACACGCGATAATCATGGTCGTTTCTCTGTGCGTATTCCACTACGCGAATCAGCTGATCAACTAGGCGATTCATACCTACAAGCCGAGAGTCGGTTCCTCGCGCTTGAACGCAAGTTAGGTCGGTGCACGCCGAGTTATAAAAAATTATATTTCGAATTTATGCGTGAATATTTGGAACTCGGTCATATGGCAAAAATAGATACATATACATCTCCACATTATTTCCTACCGCATCACGGTGTATTTAAAGAACATAGTACAACTACGAAATTACGAGTAGTATTTGACGCTAGCGCTAAAACTACTTCCGGTCAATCGCTTAATGACATCCAACTGATTGGGCCGTCTTTACAAAATGATATTGTTGCTATTCTGTTAAGATTTCGTCAGTACACATATATTGCCTGTGCAGATGTCGAAAAAATGTACAGACAAATACTAATTCAACCCGATCAACAATGTTTACAATTAATTTTATGGAGAGAAAACCCGTTAGATGCGCTCGGTGTGTACCGGCTTAACACAGTTACCTACGGCACGGCGTCCGCGCCATACCTTAGTATGCGGTGTTTACAACAGCTGGCGTCGGAATGCACTGATAAGGATATCGCTAATATTATTTACAAAGATTTTTACGTAGACGATCTAATAACGGGTTGCGATGATAAAAAGGAATTATTAGAAATTTGTAATAAAGTTTCTACGGTATTACAATCGGGTTGTTTCTGTTTACGAAAGTGGTTGTTCAATTTCGATTTGTCAACTTTAAACACGTCAAAGAATTTATCGCTAGGCGAATTCTGTCAGAGTAAAACTTTAGATTTAGGTTGGTTCGCAAATACAGACGAGTTTAAATTTACCGGGAATCACGTTACTAAGCGCATTATGTTATCGGCAATCTCACAAGTTTACGACCCATTAGGTTTATTAGCGCCTATTATAATACTTGCAAAAATATTATTACAGAAATTATGGACGTACAAGATCGGATGGGACGATCCAGTGCCTCATGATATTTTAATCAGTTGGCAAAAATTCGTTGACACTCTTGACTATTTGGGTAAATTACGTATACCACGTCAGGTTCTAAATAGCAAAATGCAATATATAGAATTGCACATATTCACTGACGCCTCGCAAAATGCGTACGGCGCCTGTGCTTACGTGCGGATGTACTCGGATGACAACAACAATGTATCCGTAGCTTTGTTATGCGCCAAGTCGAAGGTCGCGCCTGTCAAACCGATCACTATACCGCGTTTAGAATTATGTGGGGCATTATTAGGTGCAAAATTGTACACAAAAATTATAAATTCACTTCGTTTGAATTTCACTAATGTTTATTTTTGGTCCGATTCTACAATTGTGCTAGGATGGCTACGAATGTCACCTAACACTCTTAAAACATTTGTACAAAACAGGGTGGCTCAAATTAATGAACTCACTGGTAGTTTACCGTGGTTACACGTGGGAAGTAAATCTAACCCAGCTGACTTGGTGTCACGCGGGGTCACGCTGGACGCGCTGCGCACAGCTGATATTTGGTGGCACGGCCCTGCATTTTTGCATGAACGGTTGTGTAATTTTAGTTATGATCATAGTTGTCATAACGTTAATTTTAACGAGTTGCCAGATATTAAATTAACTACCACACTATTATTAGTACATAAAATTAATGAAAATACCTTTCCGTTTGAGAAATTCTCTTCATTTACTCGTATGAAGCGTGTGTTTGCTTACATGTTACGTTTCATTGATAACGTTCGTAATAAAATAAAGGTAAATCGTAAATACGGTCCGCTTCAAGTAGATGAGTTAAATAAATCTATTATTAAGTTGACTGAAATGTCACAAAACCAATCGTTTCCTGATCTTGATATTTCATCAAAGGGAAATGTGACTTTGAAGGCCACCCGTAATGTTTCTGGTCTTAATATATTTGTTGACGATAATAATTATTAGAGTTGGGGGTAGGTTAGATAATTCTTTAAGTTTTTCGTACAATAAAAAGCACCCCATCCTGTTATGTAGTAAACATACCTTTACACGTTTGTTATTTCAATATGAGCATAAGCGTCAGCTTCATGCAGGTCCTCAATCACTGTTAGCTAATATACGCGAAAACTGGTGGCCCCTTAGAGGTCGCAATTTGGCTAGAAATGTTGTACATACATGTGTTACATGTACACGTATTAAAGGTAAAACTGTTTCAGTTCAAATGGGTAACTTACCTGCTGAAAGGCTAGAACCAGGTTATCCGTTTATGAGGTGCGGTGTAGACTATGCAGGACCCATGTTTATTTTGAACCGTAGAGGGAGGGGCGCTAAATTGGAGAAATGCTACATTTGTTTGTTTGTCTGCTTCTCTACGCATGCAGTCCACTTAGAATTAGTTACTAATTTAACAACTGAAGCTTACATATTAGCTCTAAGTCGGTTTATGTCTCGACGGGGTAAACCTGCAGAAATATTCTCAGATAATGGTAAAAATTTTGTTGGGGCAATGAATGAAATTAAACAATTTCTAAAGAACAATCGTGACAATATTATGGAGATTCTAGCTAACGATAACATAAAATTTAATTTCATACCACCATATACACCGCATTTTGGGGGATTGTGGGAGGCAGGAGTAAAGTCTTGCAAGTATCACATTCGTCGTGTTGTTGGCAACGCGAACTTAACTTACGAAGAGTTCAGCACGATATTAGCTCAAATTGAAGCCGTCCTGAACTCTCGACCCATGTATCCACTGTCCACAGACCCAACTGATCTTCTTCCTCTCAGCCCTTCTTTATTTTTGATTGGCCGGCCGCTCACCGCACAAGCCAGTCCAGATCTGACAGCAACAGCTCCACATCGCCTGTCCCGTTATCAACGAGTGGAACAGATGCGCCAGCAGTTTTGGCAGCGTTGGTCGAAAGAATATATATCAGAACTTCAAACCAGAACAAAATGGAAGGCGAACAATGAAGAACTGGTACCTAACACACTTGTCCTTATCAAGGAGGATAACCTTCCACCTCTCAAATGGCGCTTGGGAAGAATCATTTCCACATTTCCTGGGAAAGATGGCCTGGCTCGAGTCGCTGACATCAGAACAGCGACTGGGACGGTGCGAAGGGCATTTTCCAAAATATGCCTTCTGTTACCACAAGAAGAGAAGAAAAAGACGGATCCACAATAAAACATCCGTCAACGCTAGCGGTACTTCGTTGGAAGCAGGAGCTTCCAAGGCCGGGGGCATATGTTAATGCCATCTGTTGGTGAAAGGCTGCGTCACCTGACAACCTCTAGCGTCGAATAACGGAGGCTCGACGATAAAGGAATGAGCGGGAGCGGCGCGCGCTGATTGGTCGTCGCCGGAAGAACTGAACAACGTTCAATTCGTCGATTCCACGGGTCATCCATTCATTCCGACGAGAAGAAGAAAAAGTATGGTAGACGGTTCACCATAAAACTGTTTTTTTTCATCAAACCTGTAGTCCTGTAATGTAAATCTTTTAATAAATTCATCAAACCTTCAAGTATAATAAAACCATTCATTGAAGAAGCCCTGATCCTCAAATCAAACAACATACTCTAAGGGAATTACTTCTGACCTGCACAAGTGCACATATTTATCAAGTCTTTATATTCAGCAGCAGGAACCATAATAGTTTCAGAATATGCAGGTTTTAGTCTAGTTTGTACAGAGTTCCTCATGTTACCGTGAATCAAAAAATATTATAATCAGGTTGAGTCAGGTCATATTTAAAAACCAATTTGTTGGGATCACTGCCATCTGACTGCATGAACTTAAGAAAAAGAAAGAAAGAATTAATAACTTCTCGTTTGTTACTCCAGTTAATCTTCTTGCCTTTATGGTGAATGCGACTAGGTAGCCCGCGACAAAATTCGGTATTTTTGTACGTTTTTTGCAATTTACCGATCAGTATCAGGTTGTATGTTAAACAAAATAGAAATCACGGCCGTAACAAATATGACTTTACTGTTTAGTAATGATTAAAATCACCAATACAACCGTGTCAGTTCATTTAACCCTTCGTATGCCGTAGCGTAGATCTACGCGAGACACAATGGCTTTTTAATTGTGTCTAATTACACGGCATACGAGATGTTAAGTCTCTTGATTGTCTTTCGCCAGTTGACTTGGAAACCGCAAGCAGAAGAAGTCTGTAAAAAACTGAACGTATCCGCGTATGTCCTACATAATCTAACAAAAAAGGTCAACATCACCACAACAATAGTTGCATACCATGGTATAGTTGCGTCCGTCTTAAGATATGGAATAATATTCTGGGGAAATTGTAGTTTACGAGAACAAGTGTTCAAAGCCCAAAAACGCTGCATAAGGGCAATACATAATATGCAAATGACGGATAGCTGCGTTCCTGTGTTTAAGTCCCTCAAACTTTTAACTTTCCCTTGTATATGTATATTCTAGAAATCGCAATCTTCGTTAAATGTAACATGCACCTATTTACTTCAATGTCAGAAAATAGGAAGAGACCCCTACGAAGTCAGTATAAACACTTATTAAATGTTGAGAGATGTAATACTGCTCTATTCAAAAAAAGTGTTATTGGTATGGGCCCAGTAATTTTCAACAAAATTCCCAATATTATTAAAAATAACACAATTCAACATTTTAAAAAGAGACTAACATCACTGTTGATTGAAAAATGTTACTATTCCATAAATGAGTTTCTGAATGACACTGACATCTGTTGATAATGTTTATAACTACTTAAAACATATTTATTATAAATTCTGACTTATTTTTGATTATACTTTTGAATTTGATTGGAGATGTTATTATATTTTACATTTTGACATTGACATTTTACATACTGACATTATTACCTATTTATTTTATCAATTGAATCTTATTTTATTGTTAAAGGAGATCGGACATTTTAGTATGGACTTTGGTCCAAGTGGCGTCGGATGATGAGAACTGCTTTATTTATTAGATAATTTAATATTATAACACTTACTATACCCGCAAATAAATCGACACATGGAGAAAAAAGTAATTGACACCTAAAGGTATATCACCCATATCATTTAAAGGAGTTTTTTTTATGTTTGTTAGCTCATAACTTGCGACTGGGTGAACTGATTTTCATGATTCTTTTTTCATTTGAAAGCTGGTGCTTCCCGTGTGGTCCCATTGTCACCATTTCAATATCTGATGATGAGATCTTGTAGAAATCGGGGGAACTCTTCAATAAATAACAGCAGATTAACCGCGATTGTTGCTATAGCATATCTAAGCATTGTTTACGCCATCACACAACATAATATCACGCCTGTACTCACTACAAAGGTTATAAAAACTATTTGGTGAAGATCTGATGAAGAACTTCGGAGATAGGCAACGGAACTCCTCAATTAATGATAGCGAATGAACTGGGATTGCTGAAATCTCATGACTGTCTATTGTTTACACCAGTTCATAACATAACATCACGCCGGTACGTTGTGAAGGGGTAAGCACATGTGAACCACTAAAAAGTGAAAAATAAAAACTTTTTCACAAAAAATAAAACCGACTTCGACAAAAATAAAACACAAAAAAGTGAAAAATAAAAAATCAGCTTCAGAAGTCGGTGGCAAAAACATGAAATCAAACAAACAAAAGTCACCGACTTCAGAAGCTGATTTTTTATTTTTCACTTTTTTGTGTTTTATTTTTGTCGAAGTCGGTTTTATTTTTTGTAAAAAAGTTTTTTGAAGGATACACAGCGGCGAAGACCGCGCTCTCCGAGGCTCGTCGGCGGGCCAAGGAACAGGCCCGCGAGGAGATGCTGGAGACTCTCAACAGAGATCCGTGGGGGCGCCCTTGTAAGATGGTGTGGAATCAACTCCGCACCCGGGCCCCGCCGCTGACGCAGAGTCTCCGGCCTGAGCTCGTGGAGGACGTGGTGAGCGCTCTGTTCCCTTCGCGAGGGGAGCATCGTCCCCCGCCAATGGCTCCGCCACCTGCGGTGCCGGAAGCGGACCACTCAGGATCAGGATCTGATGACGACATTCCGGAGGTGACTGGCTAAGGCCAAGAATAACTCCCCGGGGCCCGATGGCTTGCCTGGCAAAGCCTGAGCCCTGGCCTCTGATTCAGAGGCTCTTGGACCCCAACTGGAGAGGAAAGAGGCCAGTTCCCGCTTCGTTGGAAGACGGGGAAGCTGGTCCTCATCCAGAAGCCGGGGCGCCCTGCGGACTCGCCGTCCGCATACCGGCCCATTGTGTTGCTCGACGAGGTGAGCAAGCTCTTTGAAAGAGTAATTGCAAACCGCCTCGCCGAGCACCTTGAGGGAATGGGTGCGGATCAGCAGTTCGGCTTCCGCAAGAGGCGCTCGACGGTGGACGCCATCATGCGCGTGAGAGCCCTCACGAAAGGGGATGCGGTCTCTCGGGGCGGTGTGGTCTTGGCGGTGTCTTTCGACATCGCCAACGCCTTCAACACCATGCCCTGGAGCTGCATCAGGGAGGCATTGGTATCACCGGGTGCCGGCCTACCTTCGTCGTGTAGTCGGGGAGAGATGTCGTGCGGTGTTCCACAGGGTTCGGTTCTGGGGCGGCCCATGTGGAACATCGGTTACGACTGGGTGCTGCGTGCCGACCTCCCTGACGGCTTCAGCGTCGTCTGCTACGCGGACGATACGCTGGTGCTGGCACGCCTTTGTCTAGATTTCATTACTTTTTAGAAATAAACAAGCAGCTCCATCGAGACTAGGCTAGTTTTTTACAGAATGTTTTTGATGGGATAACTTTTTTCTCCGTAGGCCGATTTTATGGTGTCCATAGTAAAAAAATATCCTACATTCTCAAACTATTATATGAACTAGGTTTCATCAGCCGACGCCATTTGGACCACTTCCTACCGTTCTCCTTTAATTGTTAGAGTAGTGTGTTTGCCGATTAATATATTGACAATTATAATTTTAATATAATTATATACCTATATAACTTAAGGCAATTGTTGTGTTTGTTTAATTTTTAGATAACATTTTTAATTTTAATGTAATTGTTTGTTTAATTTAGATACCATAATTTAATTATTGTTTAATTATTAGTTTTCTTGGAAAAAATTTGTGTGCCTAATATTAGGTAGATTGTACAAGGCTCATCCATATTGTTATTCCAGCTTATTTCATGTACCTACAATTTATGCAAATAAATCTTTACTTACTTACTTACTTACTTACATTATGCAAAAAACTAACATAAAATAAATTACTTGACTTACAAAATTATGCGTTTTGAATTTACGGTAAATGAGTGTACGCCAAATGATTTTCGGCGAAATTAAGTTTCTGCCATCCACTGCTATGTAAATCAAAATTCAGAAATAAAAAATTCTACTATAAAAGGTAGACCTTCGATCCAATGTGGCCCTATTTTTGGTCGTGGCACACCTTTTGTGTCCGAAATATAAATTTCTTGGATTTTGTGCCAAGCTTCTTGCTTCTGTGCCTGTTTCACGCCATATGTCTTTTATACTTTCTATAATTCTTGAGTAAGCTTCTACAATTTTGCATAAAAGTTTAGTAAAATTAGGAGCGCGATCACGGGGGCCAAATTTTTAATGTTTATTTGTCAGTCACTCCACAAACAGAACACCTTCACAAGTCAATACCACAACCACAAAAGTATTATGCGCGCGGAGGACGGTTGATGAAACCCGAAGAAAAATGAAAACGGACTGATTGCTCAATTATTGAAAGTCATTTCATAAAATTATCTTTAATGTTTGTCCATTTTTCATTACATCATTACCTGTAACAATAATTTTTATTTGTTTCAGAAATAATTGTGTTTTAATAATATTCCTGCAAAAGTTAAAAGCCAGGTTTTAATTGGACGGGAAGCACATCGTCCTGCCCACAGTGGAGCTCTGTTTTTCAACTATAAATTAATTAACGTTACATACAGTTCTGCCGTATCTTATTTATTTATTTGATTTGAATAATCACGTGAAACCTTTCTATCAAATCTCGAATCCCTGATATACGGGCTGTTTTTGCTGCATCCCTGAAAAATCTTCTGGCAGAATTGCCATCATTGGTTGTGCCTACTCCTTGTTTGACTATATCGATGAGTAAACCGAATTCCCTCTTAAATGCTTGCTGTATAGACCTCTTTCAGAGGGGTAGTTTTTCTTTGTCGTCGCCTCTGAACTCCATTTTTTGAAGTCCAATCGATACGATACTACAAACAAAGAAATGTCACTTAAAAATAATCTCACAGGAAACTACAATCGGGAAAAAATATGAAGTAATAAAATTATATTTACCAATATGAAGTAAACACTCCACGCATCTTATCCAGGCATGTAAGGATGACGTACCATACTGGTACATTTCCTCGTTTTTTTTCTGTTTGAGAAAGTGCCTCTAAATTGTTCATCTCGGACGATTTTGCCTTGCAAATATCACAGACAGCTGCAGATGTATCCGACAAGTATGATGTTATTTTGCCGTCTATCATCGTTAGGTATTCATGCTTAACTTCTACTTGATGGATTCTTCTTGGCTGACGTCTTTCTATTCTTCTGTTATGTTACACTTTATAGTTGCCACTGTTGTCTGGGTTTCTTTGGTAAATTTAAACATTATCGGACGACAATAGTCTATGATGGTTGGTCGTTTTCCCAAACAATTGTTCCATCATATTGTTAAAGCCTTATAGGAACTACACTGGCCATCAAAATAGTAGACTCATCTAACTCTGTCTCAGTTTTTTGTTTGTAATTGCTTTGACCTGAGGCTCCACACACACACACACACCAGCCACATTCCAGTCTAACGTCTGGACTAATTGACTTGGACTCCCAAATCCGTGGGAGAGATCTAGTTCCACGTTGAAGTCGGTCTTAGAATCAAGACTTTTGACGAGTTTATTAAACGTCTTATAGTCCCGATCAGTCCATCGTATATTATCACCATCTAACCAGAACTCGTTTGATGCCGTAGTTAATCTCACCATATTAGGTGGGTGATCGGCGGCGAGGATCCGGTCACGTTGTTGCCAATCAAAACCCAATTTTCCAACCCCAAACCCAATTTTTTTTGCGCGTCTTTCGCGCATGGCATGCAAGCTTTGATGCGCCGAGGAGCAAGGCTGTCGCGTTACAGGCTCCCCCTCTAGTTCAAACACTACGTCCTCGCGTTTGGACTAGGACAAAACAAAAACTAAAACGAAACTATAACTCTGAGAATTTTAAGATTTACGCGGGCGGCCTCTCTTCCGCTTTTCTTGCAAAGGGTTTTGCATCTTTTTTTTATTATAAATGGGCTTGCTCTTGACTTCAATCTTGCCCTAAGGGCATAGATGATGTCGACGATGGAACGAGCCCGATAAAAGGCGTAAGTTGAGAGGCATGATATTTTCCTAATATCTTCCCATTGACACGCTCAAGACTATAAATCGTACTACTTAAGATTTCGCGTATCTTGTACGGTCCGTCACGCCTAGGAATAAATTTTGGAGTTTGCCCTCGACCAGTATCATTAGACCCTTGGGTTTTGAGTAACACCAAATCACCCACCTTATAATCGGGTGCAGTCCGGCGATGCTCGTCCGCGTACTTCTTCTGAGTCTCCTGCGCCTTCTCATGTACGTCCCTTGCATCTATAAGAACATTTGACAGACGCTTAAGAAAAGGCGTCACGTTAGCTATAAACTTATCACTATCTACAATAGCGCGCATGTCGTTAACGACATCTGCGGGCGCACGCAATTCACGCCCGAATGTTATCATAGCAGGCGAATAACCTGTGCTATTAGTCACGGCAGAATTCATGGCAAACCTTACGGCCGCCAGGTGAATATCCCACGTTGAGTGTTCCTTACCTACGTGGATGGCAATCTGCGGTTTCAGGTCACGATTTTTGCGTTCAACGGGGTTCGCTTCAGGGTGATAATATGGAGTCAGCGCTTGGTCGATACCAAAGACGAAACACACCTGCTGCATAATTTCACTTATGAACTGTACTCCGTTGTCGCTGATCATTCTCCGAGGAACACCGTATCGCAAGAAAACCTCATTTACCAGGATTTCGGCGCAGTCCAGACTAGTTGCGCTCTTCAAAGGGAATAATTCCACCCAACGTGAACAAACGTCTTCAACAATCAGGATCCACTTGTTACCTGACTTAGTCTGCGGAAGTGGTCCGAAAAGGTCTACAGCAACGACTTCGAACCGCTGCGTCACGGCCGGTGACTGAACCAGCCCAGACGGTTTACGAGTGTCTACTTTGTACCTTTGACAAGGGACACATTCCTTAACATAATCGGTGACGAACGTCCTCATACCCGGCCAGTAATAATCGTGAAACGATACGCTGCAAGGTACGCTCGACGCCTAGGTGACCGGCAGTGGGAGCGTCGTGGTAGTCAGCGAGAACCTTGCTTCTTTCACTTGACGGTACCACTAGACAAGCATCGTCGTTTTCACTCTACTCCGGTCCATACCTATAAAGTACACCGTCGGAGATGACGTAGCCGCGATCGGCTCACGCTCTCCCCCTAAATGGTTCGTCCAATGCCTCAAGATCGTTTATAATCTTGCGGACATCGGGGTCCTCCAACTGGGTTGCACGATAATCACGAGCACCTCTAGTCGGAACGTCAACTACAGTTCGGCAAAGGTCGCAATCTGCTTCGATAGTACAGGCTGGTCGCGAGAGGGTATCGGCGATCACGTTGGACTTACCAGGGGTGTACTCAATGCGTAAGTTATATGACTGTAGAGTCAATGCCCACCTGGTCAAGCGTCCATTCGGTGATTTGACGTTCATCAACCACTTCAATGGCTGATGATCCGACTTCACGATGATCTCAGCGCCTTCTATGTAGCCGCGGAATTTGGTTACCGCCCACACTACCGCTAAGGCTTCCCTCTCTGTAGTGGAGTAGTTCCGTTCAGCTTGGTTTAACAGACGGCTAGCATATTCGATGGGGCGCTCATCGGGCCCCTCCCCCTGCATTAGAACTGCCCCAAGACAATAGCCACTACTGTCTGTCCTGAGGGCAAACGGTAGGGTCTCGTCAGCCTGACGTAATATAGGTGCAGACACAAGCAGTTGCTTTATACTGTCAAACGCAGACTGCTGATCACAGGACCAATGCCAAGTACTATTCTTCTTTAAAAGTGAAGTCAATGGCCTCGCTATTTCGGCATAGTTAGGCATGAAACGCCTGAACCAACTAGAAGTCTGCAGGAAGCACTTTAAATGAGTGTGATTCTTAGGGGCAGGCATATTGTTAATGACAGCCGTCTTACCAGGATCAACCTGGATACCACCGGGAACAATTAGATGCCCTAAGAACTTGACAGAATCCCGGGCGAAATAACTTTTCTCGCGATTGATCCTTAAGTTAAATAGTTCAAGCCGGTCAAACACAGCTTCAAGGTCCTTAAGATGCTGATCAAAGCTGTCTGACAGGATGATCAGATCATCTAAATAACATAGGAGGGACACGTCTTGAAGATTTGACCTGAACCTATCCATCATCCGCTGAAAGGTGGCGCCAGAATTACGTAGGCCCATCGGCATCCGCTTAAAACGGTATGTGCCGAACGGTGTGACAAACGCTGTCTTGTCCCGATCCTCTGGAGCTACGGCAACCTGGAAGTAACCTGATCGAAGGTCAAAAGTTGACATGAAGTTGCTGGTTTTGGCCGCGTGGAGAACATCGTCTATCCTCGGAAGTGGATATCTATCTGGCTCTGTGACTGCATTCAATTTACGGTAGTCAATGCAAAGTCGCATACCTCCGTCCTTTTTGGTCACCAAGACTACGTTGGCTGCCCATGGAGACTCACACTCTTCTATCACGTCAGTACCCAACAGCTTGTCTAACTCCTTCTCTAATATCAGCATTTTGGCTGGTGACAACAAACGGTAGGGGGGAGAAGCTATTGGATCTTGTTTCTCTCCTACCTTGATATGATGTGTCGCGAAAATCGTAGGCTCGCCGTCAGCAGCGAAGCGGTCGGCTTTCTTAGCAATCAGATTGTTCAGCTGAGTACGCTGCTCGGCTGACAATTAATTGCATACCCTCGTCCTCTCTCAAAAACAGCTGAGTTGCCTCCATGCATGGAGCTTCCGCATAATTCGACGACACATGACTATGAGTTTGAACAAAATCGTACCTGCTTTTGGGATCATCAACAAAACTCCAACACAACTGAGGCAAGTTAAGTACAATACCAGCATCAGTAATAAAGTCACGACCCAAAAGAGTTCTCGAATCTGCCCCAACAATAGTTAAGAACGTGGTCAACACATCGCGCCCCTGTATCTTCACGTTACACTTACCGCTGAGAACCGTGCGCGCAGTTCTCGATCCATCGCCCAGAGTGACGGGGCGTTGAGTTTCTACAAACTTGGTACCAGCATCCATCAATACTCGATGAAGCGACGGGCTGGCAAGGCAATGCGAAGCACCTGTGTCAATAAAAACTACACCCTCGGAATTTCCTACAGTTATGTTAACCAAGGGCCAACACTGGTCGGGGACAATACCCACACCAAAAATAGCTACAGGCTCTGCCGACCCCCTGTGATTCGACACATAACTCGATAAATATTCGACCCGATCAAAACTATCGGATTCGGAAAATGTCGAATTCGACTTTTTCATGGTATTCGACATTATTTCCGAGTAACCAGAATAGGGACGTTTTCCAGAATACGCCTCTTTGTCAAAATGACTAAAATATGGCCTATCAAAAGAATGTTCGGAATGAAAATAATGCGACTCACAATCTCGTTCGTGGATAGCTATTAATTTCAATCGAATTAAATGATGATGTACCTTTAGTTTTAATGCTTTTACTACTTTGCGAGCATTTATCGCATTTTGACCTTACAACGCCTTGTTGGCCGCAACCATAACAAAACAAACCTTTGTTATTGTTTTTAGTATTTTTATTACTAGCGTTCGAATGTATATTGGGAATAGTGTTTGAGCTAGTGGGGGCATCGTGTGGTAAGACGTTACTAGTTTTAGTATGCTTACTTACGGTTTTAGTAGGTTGTACTACCTCTACCTCCGCCATGCACTCCTCGACGTGTCGCAGCCTGCATACCATATCGTCGAGAGTACTAACTGACTCCCGTGGCAGACGCTTGCGAATTTTACGATCTAATAGTCCGTACACTATGTCCACTTTGGCTTCATCGCACAATGTATATGGTAAGGTACTAATAAGTGCCCTAATTTTACATGCGAACACCTCACTACGCTGAGGAACCACGTGCTCCTCGGCAAATATTTCGCGCAGCACTTTGTATGCGGGTTTGACGATACCGTACATCCCACGTAGATGCTTGATGGCATCTTCCCAGTCTCGTACGCTCTTCTTGATGCCCTGCCACCATACCGCCGCCTCGCCGGCGAGTAGCATGGGTAGTCCACGCAGAGCGTGCTCGTCGCTGACCCCGGCGCAGTCCTTGAACACCTGCACCGCGTCAATAAACGCATCCAAAACCTCGACTTTCCTCGTCGCGCCGTCGAAGCGGGCCGAACACGTACTGAAGTTACCTCCTCCATGTAAGGGGTTGGCCCCCAAGCTCGTTGCGGCGCACCCATCGGCAGTCATCGGCGCAGACGACCGCGCGAATGACGAAGAAAGAAGCGTCTCTATTAGCTTTCTGTTGGCCTCCGCCTGAGACCTGGCGAAGGCTTCCATAAATATTGTGAGCTCGTTGACGACCTGCGATGGTCCCGCCGCTGGTGGCGGCTGTTGCTGCGTCGGCGCCTCACCAGGCGCTTCGGCGCTGGCGACTTCACGGGCCTCGTCGTCCGTGTTGCTCTGCTCCTGGTCATCGGCGCGGGCGTGATGACGGCCTGCGGCTCGTCTCGGCACGAACGGCATGATGAAGGAATAGCAGCGTCGCACTTCAGCAAAACAATTGGTGATCGCTTAGGTCTAGTTCGAACGAAGAACTCATGAGAATGGCGACTGGCGTCGTCGATGATTCGTGGCCACTAGTTGAGCGCCAGTGTAAAAGGCTTACATTTAATAAAATCACGTAAGCACCTTCAAACATTTATTTAAAAAAAAGGGTTTACAAAGAAATAAAACCAACGTCACGCAATCCAACGTCGCCGCCTTTCTAACACATCGCCTTCTGTCATACGCATGCGCGTCTTTCGCGCATGGCATGCAAGCTTTGATGCGCCGAGGAGCAAGGCTGTCGCGTTACAATTTGCTTATAAGCAGTAACTCTGTTGCCGAGTCCAAATCCAAAGCAATTAAAAAAGCCTAGAAACCGTCAAGTTGAGAATTGATTGCAGTTTAATAGCAGTTCCTTCAGTTATGGTTGTCTTATTTCCCTGGATAACATTTTGACTTTGCTTGCTTAATTTTATAATAAGAAGGGTATAAATCAGACCAATTTTCACATGAGGCTTATATATTACCACTAGACCAGGGTCGATATTTTTTGAAACAAAAAAAAATTACAGTAGGATGAAACCCATTAGAAAAGGAATATGATCAAAATGAAAGGAAAATAAATTACGGTCGATCTGAGGTCGGGAAGTGGGGGTGGGGGATTTTTAAGGGGGAAAAGCGGTTTTCTCGATATCCGGCAAAACTACAAGTCCTATGGAAAAAAATGTAATGGCAAAGTTGTAGAGAATAAAAAGATTTACAACTTTGATTTAACACTTTTTTCACATAACCTCAAAATGTAGGTGAAAAAATTTTTTTCTACGAAATTTAGTGAAAACTTACCTTATTATGTCCCAAATACACTGTAATTTATTTGATTTAAAATATTGAGTTTTGCGGCTCATTTTAACTTAATATCAAAAAAGCACCCTAATTTTCAATCGAAAATTCTGACGTCAAAATATCAGCTATTTTTAAAAAGTCGGTGGGCATTGTGTTCCTTGTAATCTCTACTTTCTGATGATGTATAAAAAATATACATTGCAATGGTAAATTTTCTAAGGAAAAGCAAAATCAGCTGCTGCGAAATAATACCCACTACCAAATAATAACGTCAAAAAAAAAAAAAGGCTCATTCACTTACTGCTCTCACTGTCTAACAGAACTTGAGGTTTGTCAGGGTCCCAATTCGTCTGTAAAATAAAAAAATAAAAAGCAATCAAAATTAGACACTGGGAAAAAGTAGTATTTAATCATAATGTAGATAATTTAATTTACATGCAATAGGTATGTTGTCGCTATCAATAACATCATACAACTCGACATCAGAATCTGTTTGCTCTGCAACAGCATCTTCCAGTAGTAGGTACCTGGTGTTGGCTAGAGATGCTAGGCAAATCAGGGTTTAAAGGGTCCACCCCCAGTCCTCATCCTTTCCCTTTTTTCGTGAGCCAATAAATATTTGCGCCGGGTTTTCAAATGTCCCAACATTTTAAAGTTAAGCTTCAGTTCTCTGAAAATATAATGATTTTATTGTATGATTGAGTTTATTGAAATATCGTTTAAATAAAGTTTATAAACAGAAATACTGTCGATATGGACTACATTACGTACTTACTTTATTTGTTTCAATTGCATTAAATTCCTCCGTCAGGCGAGCCCATGTAGCTCTTCTTAATGGTGGGGTCCCCGTACTTGTTGCCACCGAGTTTAGTTTGTATTTCACTATCAACTCCTGTAGACACATCTTTTCACTTTCAGTAAAAAACTGTCTTCCTGTTCCAGGCATTTCGAGCAAGTAAACACAGCACTGACGTAATGAAACGCTGATACGAGTATAGGCCATTTTCCAATTACTGCACGCTTTTGCAACGGTGACGGAAGCGTCTATTCCGTAAACATTTTAACCAAATTTTTATATAAACATTCACACCTACAAAATTTTCAGTTCCAATGCTTTCAACATTCAGACGTGCTTGATTGATAACCTCTGTACGGGTTGCAGGTAGTTAACTCCGTACACCGATTTATAGTGAAGATTTAAGTTGCTTTACGCCCTCGGCATACGGTCGAAATTACAATGTCAATTGCCGCTGACGCCGCGCGTCGACTGACCTTGAATACAATGTAACTATACCTACTACGGAAATAGGTACCTAAAAGAATGAACTCGTCTCTACTCGTCTTTTCTAGGTACTACACAGTTACTAGCGAGGTTTCACGAAGATTCTAGATGACCGTCGCGCGTCGTAACAATATATTCAATCCATTATTACAATAGCTTTTCTTTCTTCGATGTTGCTTCCAGGATTTCCGAACAATGAGTTAGGAATGTAAAGATTCCTTCCTGCAACTCCTTGCCTTGAAATGTGCTCCAAGCCCAGATTTTGTGGCACAAAGTGTGCCTTCATGACATCTCTTGCTTTCTTTATGTATTTGCTCAGGGTGTTTCTGCTTATATTTAATAAAGTCGAAATCCTTTCATCGGAGTCACCTGTACGGAGTTTCAATAAGTAAGCTCCAAGAGCAATAGCACGATTATGAAAATCAGGCAATTCGTCTTCTATTTCCCTAAATTGTTGTTTTGTGCGTCCCAGTCCCAGCCAATACCACACCATGTTGTCTGCCATTTGCTCAATGTGTTCAAAATCTAAAGTGGCTTTATATCACTTTTGAGTAGCTCACAAAAATCCTCTATGTCTATGTGAGTAGCTGTAAAAGTATGCATCGTATTTTCAGCCTCATACAAAAGTGACCACAATTGGCTTTGTAAGTGAAAACTGCATATCCTACAATTTGGTGGTATATAATATTTGTGATCACTAAAGAGTCTCACCCTTATTGTAAATGGAACCGATTGTTGCGAGGTATAACTGTGGCAACTGGCAATCTGGAAATAAGCACCGAGAATGAGTATGAGGTGCCTGTGCAATGTATTTTTGATGGTTCCCATTGCGGCAACTGTGATTTAATCATTTCAAACATAACGAAGTAATAGACATTAACGCAAATATTAAAGGTTGCACACGTGTTTCTATGACAGAGCTACCAAGGTCTCCATGTAATATTATATAACTGAAAAAAGGGTTTTGGACAGCTCTGAAATTTTCTAGACTCGTTACAAAATATGACAATTCGTTCTTCTAAATGAAAATAATCTGACATTTTGTTGGTATCTCGACTTCGAATTGAGTATTATTATCGCATCTTACTGACTCCAGCTTCTGTATTTCTATCTTTACGTTCACGATAACGGACATTGTGTTGACAAGCATTTCATTTCGTAGTAGGTTAAACATTTCCCGAATGTCCGCGGTCAAAATAGTTTTTATAGAAAAAAATATGGAACGTAACTAATTTTTCCCAAGAAATATTTTATTTCTACCCTCAATTCTTAACGCAATGTCCCTCCATTGTGTTGTTCCCATTTCTATCTTTCCATTGTTTCTTGACTTTATCATGTAGCTCCTCTAGTTAGTATATTTATTATTTGTGCAAGGGTCTTCCCATTGTTGCTTAACCCTTTATGGGGCAGAAGATTGTGGCTTATATGTTAGAAATTAAACACGTGGATGTTAAAACTAATATTTATTGAAAATTTTTGAACACGTTTTTTTTTTTTTTTATTAAAAAAAAGTTATGGTGTCCACATTTTGGACACTGCCCTTTCTCACGTGTGAAATTGTGCAAAACAAGGTGCAATGCATAATGGCACTTTGCATTTGACACACTCTATTTTGCTCTTTTTTCCAAGAGCTTTACTGCTGCAAGCTCTGCACCTTCTATAACTGGGCAGCTCTCCCGGCATATGCGATCCCACATCATTCAGCCTTATCTCATCAGGGATACCATAAATAGTCTTCTGCCTGCTTGTTGGTCCCTTTGGTCTTTTGGTTGCAAAGTTGGGCAAAACAGATACCCTTCGTTTCCGGGAGCTGTAACTGTTGATCAGGTTACGTGCCAGGTCAGTGCGGAACTGCAATGCACCTATTGGGTTATGCACTCTGTCATTGTGGGTATAAAGTATGTGGGCATTTGTGATAGCTGCGTCCACCAAAAAATAAAATATGCGCATCCACCACCTTTTACTGCGTCTTGAAATAGGGTAAGTGCCCCTTTTCTGATCGAATCTGTCCACACCTCCCATCCTTTTTGTGTACTCTAAAATGCCCAAAGGACAAGCAATATCAGACTTCGTCCCATCTTTTTGCGTTCTTTTACAGGTTTTCTTTTGTCGAGGGTGATATGCTGTGCTTAGCGCATATACCAATTTGGTATCCATCCATACGAAGAATGCAACATTTTGGTTGACTCGCCATTTGTGTTGGCCTTTGGGCAATTTTAGAGCAGCTGGTTTAGGTGTATTTTTCTTTTTCCTGTGGCTTTTTATCAATTCAGGCAAATTTGTGCGGTCTTGACGTACTGTGGCTGTTGAGTATATATTTTTTTCGAATAGAAATTGCATTAGCTCACAGGAGGCAAAAAAATTGTCAAACGCGACATGACTGTTTTCAGCATTTTGTTCAATCAGTTTTTTGCACAGTCCTTTCACCACATTTGCACCTAATCCAACTTCCGTGGTGTCGTCTTTTTTACCAGTGTATACTTCAAACTGGTAAAGATACCCCGTCAGACTATCACAGCGCGCCCAAACCTTGAATCCTCGCTTGATGGGCTTTTTTGGCATGTATTGTTTGAGCGTGCTGCGACCCTTAAATTTTATCATGCATTCGTCAATGCTTTGTGAGGAAGAGCATGATGCACTATTTTGAAAAGCATCATTCATGCTGTCGATCAAAGGTCTGACTTTGTAAAGTTTATCAAACCCTTGTTCATTTCTCTTAGGCATTTTACTATTGTCATTTATGTGTAAATTCAATGACAGAATCTTTTTAAATCGCTTTACTGGCATGACGTCTGCAACCTCTTTTACGCAAAACAGCGGATCAGAAGACCAGTATAGTGTCACATTAGGAAGGACATGAAGTCCCATGAATATCAAAATTCCAAAAAAGGCTTTCAGTTCAGCTATTGTGACAGGTTCCCAATCTTTCTGGCGGTTTTGTGTTGCATATAAATTAGTTTGGTCAACAATGGTAGCTAGGATTTCATCCGTAAAAAAAGCTCTAAAATATACAGCAGGACTACTTCTGTTCGGAATAAACTGTTTCGGTTTCAGTACTCTATCATCGAATTTATCAATTGGCGGATTGTGAGGAAACTGCGCCTTTTTCCAATGTTCATCACCGTCATCACTATCGGAGCTATCGTCAGACGATTCTGTATCTACTAAATCAGCAGGACGTGTAATAGTTCTTGGTATTGGAGTTGCAGAAACAGTTGTTAGAACAGGAGACAATCTAGAAGTTCCAGGAGAAGGATGTGGCTGTGTGGAGCTATTATGTGGTACAACTGTACCTGCAGGAGAAGACGACTCTATCCCCAGGTTTGAAACTGATACAGGTCTAAGAGGCAAGTTTGGATCCAAAATTTCTTGAAGTTCAGCATTACTTGGCGGTATGAAAATAGTTTCGGTGTCGTTCTCGTCACTTTCGTTATCGTCTTCGGAGTGTTCACCATCCGACAATGCGAAGAGGTCTTCTAGAACATCTTCCAGTTTATCTAATGGAATCGTCTGAAAAAGAAACTCAGAACTTACAAAAAAAAAAAACAAAATTATAAATCTGAACCATGAAAAATTTCCATTACCTACGCGGGCAGTGTCCAAAATATGGACGTCATAGTTTTTCGTTTCTAACAAGACATGTGAACCAAATTCTCAAAAATCAGAGCTTTTACCCCATATTTACAACATCTGGAACGATACGTAAAACAAAACTTACAATTTTTGACATAAGATCGATCACCTGATAAAAGTCGGCCATGTCAGTATTTTTTTTTTTTACGTTTTGTTAACAGTATATAAAGGCTCAACCCAAAGAGCCAAAAGTGACATTTGTCCAACGTTTAGTTCAGCCGCGAAAATTCAAAATGTGTGGTGTCCAATATATGGACAGAGCCCCATAAAGGGTTAACACTCTTTTCTTTTCGATGTGTTCGAAGAAGGTGGAATCGAACAGATGCGTCCTATGGCCGCTGAAGCAGGGTACCGATACCACCTGATTATAGACTCCAGACAACATCCCAGTCTGATTGGCGCACGACATCTTGGAGTAGTATTTCATAACAGGAAGTGTTAACTCGTGTGTTGCAATCTCCCTTTCCTGATTGCCTAAAGCAACTCCCCCATGTCCTCCCTCGTAAACCAGTAAACCTCGTAATTTGAGATAAAATTGATAGATCTTCTTTATACGTCCCGAAGATTCCATGAAACAACTATCTGCGACGCCATCTCCTCTTGCATTTCGCCGCAGATAGTGTAACGGAATCCTTTTTGCGAAGTATACCAGCCTCCAGCTCCAGTTGTACTGAAGAACTCGCAGAATTTCTTCTTATTCTCATGAGTTCTCCATACGCTGGCAAAGATGGTTAGAGGGAAGAGCATGCGAGTTCATGAGTTGCTTGTCTTGAAGTAGTAATCAAAATGATCTCTGCCACACAAAGTGGTCAATGTTGCTATTTCTGAAGCTTGCTTCGTATTTTTAGCTCAATAATGTCATCAATGCACGGTGCATGTGACATGGCGCGTTTTACTGCTGATGCGTATTTTTTACGATAAACTCCTTCGCTCCTCAGCATACACAACCATGCGGTCATCGACCCCAAACTCTGTACTATGGATGACCTGCGCTCTGGTGGGAATGACGCTCTTTCAAGAAGTACATGGTGTGCCCCAGACAAGCCATATTTGGCTACCGGAAAGCTTGTATACGCAGTCTTGTTTCGTTATTGGCATATTATTGTGACCAAGGCGAAGTTCGTTGACTCTTAAGGCGAAGGCGGAGAACATGTCCAAGTATGGCCCCATTGTACCGTACCAGTTATCTGCGTCTCCAGCGTCAAAACTTGCGTTTCAGGATGTCAACCCATACAGTTTTTACAGCTTCATTTGCAATAGAGTAGTCATCTCCTTTATAATGGATTTTAAAGGAAGTCTTCTCAGTCTTTTTTATCATGTTTGTATCTGTGCGTTCTGTGGCCTGTCTACATACGTTATGTATGGTGAAGATAGGGGTACTTGCGAGGCAATCTTCGCTGTTCGACAACTGCAGGAGAAGAGTAGAGAGCAAGGTAGGCACTTGTATCTCAGCTTTGTCGATCTGGAAAAGGCGTTTGATAGCGTTCCTCGTGAGGCCCTTTGGATGGTACTGCGAAAGCTGGGATGTACAGAAAAGTTCGTAAGACTTGTGCGTCTCCTGCATGATGACATGGAGTGTTGTGTGGTGGCAGAAGATGAGCAGTCGCAGTTTTTCTCCGTTACCTGTGGAGTGAAGCAGGGCTGCGTCTTGGCCCCTACTCTGTTTGCCCTTAACTTTGCAGTGGTAATTCGTGAAGTCCTCGCGATATCTTCAGGGGGAGTTCGGCTACGTTTTCGAACGGATGGCAGTCTTTTCAATTTGGCGAGACTGAAGGCAAGTACTAAAGTGTCTCTTGCACACATTGAAGATATTATTATGTAAATATGTATGCAGATGACTTGTGTTTTGTGGCAGAATCCCCGGAAGGTCTTCAACAGCTTGTTGCTAACCTTCACGAGCAGTGTTCTAAATTTAGCCTGAAGATCAGCGTCAAGAAGACGGAAGTTATGTCTCTGGACGTTCATGGTCATGAGACGCTGAATATTAAGCTCGGTGAAGACGTACTGAAGCAGGTTGATAAGTTTCGTTATCTGGGGAGCACATTAACATCGAAGTGTGACCCTGACGCCGAAACCAACAGCAGAATCAGTGCTGCTGCTGCAGCTTTCGGTAAATTAAATACCAGGGTCTTCTGCTCACACGACTTAAAGCGCGCCACTAAAATATCAGTGTATATGGCTGTTGTGCTACCTAACATTCTATACTCTGCCGAGACATGGACACCGTACCGACGTCACATTCAACAATTGGACCGATTTCATCTCAAATGCCTTCGTACAATTCTTAACACTCATTGGTCTGATCGAGTGCGCAATACTGAAGTATTGAGACGAGCCAATGTGGGTGGTATTGAGGCATATCTCATGAGGAGGCAACTTTGGTGGTGCGGCCATGTGGCACGCATGTCAGAGCAGAGAGTGGCGAAGCGCATTCTTTATTCTGAACTTCAGGAGGGCAAGCGAAAGCATGGCGGACAACTCCTGAGGTTCTCCCACAGCCAACTCTGGAACATCGCCTTGCCCGGGTCTGGGACTAAGATTCGGCAAGTACTCTTTAACCCAGCGCTGCCAGAAGTGGTCCGCCAGTCTGACCGCTTTGCGCCAGCCGCTTCTTGCTACCAGATCTCGGTCCGTCAAGTTTGCTGGAACAGGACGCCCCGACGAAGCTGCAAGGAGAAAGTGATTCGGAGTGAGCGCCTCTTCGCTGCCGGGCTCTACCGAGACGTGCGTCAGGGGGCGGGAGTTGAGCCAGCACGGTTCGGAGAATTTCATCTGTCGGAGTACGTTCAGTAAATGTCGCTCGGAGTGCTGTCTTGACACTTCTCACCAGTCGCTCCCATACTCCATCCATAAACGGAGCCGACGGAGGAATGAAGCGCCAACTGATTTTCCCCATCGCAGTATATTCCATAGTTGCGTCCCCGTATAGAGTGCACGAAGTTCTCTTCTTGCCCCAATGAAAGCGGTGCCATTGTCAGACCAGATCTCAGACAGCGTTCCTCTGCGAGCCACGAAGCGCCGAAGACTCATTACAGCTGAATCCGTCGAAAAGCTTTCAACAACATCCAAGTGGATAGAGCGCTAGGCACGTGTAAAAAGCGATCCATCTCTTCTCCCGTCTTCGGCCAATAGTCACCTGAACTGGTCCGAAGTAGTCTAGTCCAGTGAATGTAAATGGGCGCTTGTGGTGAGCTAAACCCGCCTCCGGTAGATTCCCTGTGGGTGGCTGAAATTTCTCAGCTCGGCGAATGCGGCATAGCTGGCAACGGAAGCCAACGGAGCGGACGACGTTTCTTAAGCCGAGCAAGTAGAAGCTCTGGCGAAGCCGTTTACCACGGTCTCCGTGTTGGCATGGGTGGCTCGGCGATGGTGGTGGTTCACCAGTAACTGGATGGCAGGGTGCTTTCCGTCGAGGACTAAAGGGTTTTTAGTGGCTTCAGGTACTCCCGAGGCTGCAGCGATACGGCTGGATAGTCGTAGGCGGCACTCTTCATCCACAATCAGTGACAGTCGGAACAGCCGACTGGTGCGAGGTATGGGCAGGGGTGGGAGGCGGCTCAGACGCATCATCTCGTCGGAAAATGAGTCCAGCTGTGCCTGGCGCAAAATGTGCGTCTCGGCCAGGCCCTCGTCCCCGTACGAACTGGGAAGTAGTTCGAATCTACTGTGGGTCTGGCCTGCGTCCTGTGTCTGATGTTATGTCTGTCGTTCCCTGTCCTGTCGTGGTTGAGGTCAAGGTTAAACGTCGGCTCTCAGTCGTCAAGTCTTTCTGTGTCTTTTGATCAGGGTTTCCGCCACTCCCCTATGCTCTTGTTGTAGTCTAGTACAATGTCTGGCTTACAAGTATGTCTATTGTACTTGTCTTGTGTCCCGATTTGTAAATTATGGTATGTCGATATCATTTTGTTTCTATTCAGCTGTATGCAGTATGTCGATATCAGGCTTTCAGGAATAGTGTAAACATAAACAATTCAATCATTTGTTTATTTCCTTTAATAAAAACACAAATAACAGTTTTTGGGATAAATTACACAAAATAAAGGATACACAAAATCTTGTAAAGCACACGTCTTTTGAAAAAAAATATGGTGCTTGTCATTTTTTAACAACGAGTGGGTCCTCCTCAGCTCCGTATGCACTCTCTGAGCCTATCTGGTACACTTTCAATCAAGTGAGTCACGTTTGTCTGCGGTAGCGATGGGCGATTGTTACTGATTCCAACAATCGAATAATTTGATACTACTAATATTAACAATCGAATACAAAAACAATCGATCGCTAGTTCTCATATTCGAATAAAACCGCTAGTTCATTCATTTACTGTACCCGTGCCATACAAAATTGGGCTGTTTAGACGTACAATAAAGTCTACTTTCAATTGATATTCGTAGCAACAAACCACTATTTTGCGAACCACTACTTCATTCATTCAGTTTGCCATACAAAATTGAGCTTTTTTCTCGTAGTATAGAGATTACTTTTTAATGATCAATGATTCCTCATTTCATTCCGAGTAAAATGTTGTCACGTTTAAGTACTGTCGCGAAGCCCTTTTCTCTTATCGCGCACACACACAGCTACAATTATTATTTAGAATTTAGCTATGTGTATAATTATGAGGCCACAGGTGCACTTCAAAACAAGGAACAAGGAACCAACGAATAAGTAAGTAGGTCAAGGCCAGTAGAGACGCGTGCATGTGCAATCGTGCATTGCTTATTTAATATTCTATCATTTTGCGGTTAAAAGTGCTTACTTACAAGTTAAAGTTACAAAAGGTAACATTTTATATTTCTCGATATTTATTAAGCCTACGTTGTGGATACAAATGCAAAAGTGCGTAACAAATCTTTTTGTGTTTATAATTGTTGACAGATGGTGTAAAAAAACTGTGTTTTGTAAAAGTTCGTGACTACATTATTTTTGTTTATTTTTAAGCTAATTTTTTTCCTGTATTTTTCCTTTTTGTTTTCGAGCTGATTAAGAAGAATGCCTCGACTAACCCCAAAACGGTCCATTGTGTGGGCATTTTTTGATGTGGCTTCAGATAATAAGACCATCACGTGTAAACTGTGCCAAAAATCTTTTCCAAATCACGGTAACACATCAAACTCAAAGGACCATTTAAAACGAATTCACCCTATTCAGTTTCGTGCTGAAGAAGACCGACGTGCTGGGCCAGTGACAGTGAGACAAAATCCACCAAACTCAACACCATCTACATCTGGAAGTTCTGTAACCCGTCAGGAAGGTCCTGAAAATAGAGCTAGTTCCACACAAAATGTAAATTTGACGCAACAAGGTGAACAACCAGGTACTAAGCACCAAAGGCAACTACGTTTATGTGCCAAAGATGCAGATCTAACACCAGATAAAATAGCAATTTTTGATGAAGCTGTCGTGGAATTGATAGTAAAAGATTACCAGCCACTTTCTATAGTCGAGGACTCCGGTTTTCGTAACCTAATACACAAACTACAGCCTAGTTACACACTGCCCTCAAGAAAAACTTTAAGTGAGAAACTATTACCCGCTTATTACAAAACTCATGCAGAAGCTCTTAGAAAAGTCCTTCAAGAAACTGAATATATGTCCCTAACATCCGACTACTGGAAGGCGAGCAATGACAAGACTTTCCTCAGTCTCACTGCGCATTATATCCATGATGATAAGGTAGCATCTAAAACACTAGCGGCACGGGAAGTAATGGAATCGCACACAGCAATCAACACCGCTGCAGCCATAACCGATATTTTAGAGAAATGGAATGTTTACGAAAAAGTAGTGACAGTAGTTACTGACAACGCTGCAAACATGAAGAAAGCGGTGTGTGAGAACCTATGCAAACACCACCATCCCTGCGTAGCCCACACTATTAACTTAACAGTTAATAATGCAATTTCCCCGGATTTAGCGATATTGCTCGCAAAATGTCGAAGCATAATCACCCATTTTAAGCAGAGCTCGGTTTCAGCTTACAAGTTAAAAGAAAAACAGATGGAACTTAACTTGCCCGAGCTAAAACTGAAACAAGATGTCGCTACTAGGTGGAATAGTATTTATATTATGCTGGAAAGACTTGTGGAATTAAAACAGCCATTAACACTAGCTCTGGCTGATTTAACTGACAGAGCACCTGAAAACTTAACAGGTAATGAATGGGCAACTGCTAAAGACTGCTTACAAATAATAAAACCATTCCTAGAGTTGACTGAAATACTCTCTGGAGAGAAATACATCACCATGTCCACCATAGTGCCTTTAATAAGAGGATTACAATTTTCCCTAAGAGACGTTTCGCCAACGACACCAATCGGCATTGCACTTCAGATGTCATTAATTGACATGGTGTGTCGCAGGCTTGGAAACCTGGAAACAAACAAAATTGTGGCTAAGCTACTTTTCTAGACCCAAGGTTCAAAAAAACAGGATTCGGACAAGATGATAACGCAAAAAATGCCCAACAATGGGTTACTGACGAACTGTCACATCTTATGAACCAGGACCAAGCTCAAAGAGCAGTGACAGGAACAACTAGAAATAATAATCCAGCTCGTGTTAACACCAGGCGTCCTACTGGATCAACATTATGGGCTCATTTTGACGAAAACAACTACAACGTCGGCAATTATAATGGTTAAGCAATATTTAGAAACTACCTTGATAAATAGGAACGAAGACCCTCTTAATTACTGCGAAAAATTTTCCGGGGCTATACACTCTTGCAAAAAAATATTTGGCTATTCCAGCAACATCCGTTCCATCGGAAAGACTGTTTTCAAAAGCAGGTTACGTATTGAGTGATCGCCGTAATCGTTTAGGGTCTCAAAAATTGGACCAAATTATGTTCCTTAATGGTAATATGTAATATAGCCTGACATTTTATTGTTCTATTTACGTAGTATTTTATTATTATTTTGTCCAAAGAAAAATTGTTTTATCTAAGTGATGTTCCTTTTTTTTAATTCAGCATTACGTCTTAAATGTACGTTACCTACTTATATTATTATGCTTAAATGTTAAATAAACTTAAGGGTTGTTAAAGACTTTTGTCGAATTGCATTTCATTTTTATTTTAGTTGTGTTTTATTCAAATGAATACATTTTATTTTTGTTACTTATGTGTGTGCGTATATAACTCACATTGAAATTTTCTTTATTTGTATTTTTCGTAGGTATTTTGTTAGCTTATATTATCAAATATATTTGTTAAAAATAGTTTAGTTATAAAAAAAAAAACATATTATTTTTTGTATTGTTGACGAGTTGAGTAATTTTATGTTAACTTAAGACTGAGAGAAAAAGCATTTTTCACAGATTCGTATGTTTTATTTTACAATTTTACCGTTACCTTCTTATCTACGTAACTCAACACTTCAACTCGACACTCGTAACTTCGTAAGTGCCCAAGGCCAAGCCAAGTGCTCCCAACTAAAATAGTTTCTTATCAAAACTGTTACTATGAATGAATATTCGAATACAAACTAGTAATGTTCATTAAATTCGATGGTTGAATGATTCAATTTGCCACACGAAATTGATTACTTTTTCTCAGAGCATAGAGTTTACTTTTTGGTGAGGTAACTGCTATTCGAATAAGAACTAGTAAATTCGATGGTTCAATGATTCAATTTGCCACACGAAATTGAGTATTTTTTCTCAGAGTATAGAGTTCACTTTTAGATGAGATTACTGATATTCGAATGAACTAGTACATTCTTAGTTACTTTTCAACATCAAAACTCACATTATACCGTTCTGAAACAGCTATAGACATCATATATTGAATATTCACATACTCATATATAGAAGTCAAATCAACAAGAGAACGTCTGTACTCTTCAGCGTGTTCGTAGTTCGCTAAGTCACTACGCCCTAACTTCACTAATAATTTTATCGGATCAGGAACGATGAACCATTGATAACCATCGTGCACGAAATATTTTGAACAAAAATATATAGACCTATTATATTTGAAAAATTTAGATTCTAAATTAATTAATGTGGCACACCAAGAGTTCATATCTCTAAATTCTGATTTAGTTAACAACCAACTATCATCACCTGCGAACATTCCGAAATGTACGTCTTCCATGTTGAACATTGTTGCGGTTACGGCCATTAAAAATCTAGTATTTTGGCAAAAAGTTGACGCGTCACCTGATTTTCGCTGGTAATCTACCCTATATCTAATACCATTTTCTGAATCTATTAAGGACGTGTGAGCATGTGATTTGAACCATAAACCTACATAAAACTGAGGAACTCCCATTTTTTCCATTAATAAACAATCGAAAACTAGTGCTGCTAAACCCTGACTTTTGTCATACTTGGATATATCTATTTCTAACATCGCAGCTCCTTGAATAATTAATTTCTCAAATTTCCATGGTGGAATTTCTTTATTCATATCAACTGAAAATTCTTCATTAGTGGTTCTTGTAAAAACTTTAAAGTTACTTTTGTATAATAATTCGATCCTCCTATAAATTTCTCGGAATATGGGACAGAATATTGCATTTTGATACTTCTCCTGACAAGCGATTGTCTGAAGAGCATTGTTTACGAAAGGTGCAGTTAAATCTAATGTGGGTTTTACGGTTGGTTTAATCACAAACTTAATAAGCTTCCCATTTCCACTCTAAAATATCCTTATCGGGTGCTTCTAATAACTTGCGTACTGTAGGAGCCTGAGTCTCTAACCAAGATTCCAATGCATCAGTGTTAGGAGTTATGGGAGTATTGGCGAATTCGTTCAACATCCATTTTTTATCCTCACGAATGTAAGAGTTAAAAAAATTGAGTTGTCAGCCTCTCACCCAAAGCATGAGGATCAACTTGACCATCAAGTTTGGGAACCGCCATATTACGTTTATTCAATGCCATAGCGGATTCTAAATTAATTAATGTGGCACACCAAGAGTTCATATCTCTAAATTCTGATTTAGTTAACAACCAACTATCATCACCTGCGAACATTCCGAAATGTACGTCTTCCATGTTGAACATTGTTGCGGTTACGGCCATTAAAAATCTAGTATTTTGGCAAAAAGTTGACGCGTCACCTGATTTTCGCTGGTAATCTACCCTATATCTAATACCATTTTCTGAATCTATTAAGGACGTGTGAGCATGTGATTTGAACCATAAACCTACATAAAACTGAGGAACTCCCATTTTTTCCATTAATAAACAATCGAAAACTAGTGCTGCTAAACCCTGACTTTTGTCATACTTGGATATATCTATTTCTAACATCGCAGCTCCTTGATTAATTAATTTCTCAAATTTCCATGGTGGAATTTCTTTATTCATATCAACTGAAAATTCTTCATTAGTGGTTCTTGTAAAAACTTTAAAGTTACTTTTGTATAATAATTCGATCCTCCTATAAATTTCTCGGAATATGGGACAGAATATTGCATTTTGATACTTCTCCTGACAAGCGATTGTCTGAAGAGCATTGTTTACGAAAGGTGCAGTTAAATCTAATGTGGGTTTTACGGTTGGTTTAATCATAAACTTATAAGCTTCCCATTTCCACTCTAAAATATCCTTATCGGGTGCTTCTAATAACTTGCGTACTGTAGGAGCCTGAGTCTCTAACCAAGATTCCAATGCATCAGTGTTAGGAGTTATGGGAGTATTGGCGAATTCGTTCAACATCCATTTTTTATCCTCACGAATGTAAGAGTTAAAAAATTGAGTTGTCAGCCTCTCACCCAAAGCATGAGGATCAACTTGACCATCAAGTTCGGGAACCGCCATATTACGTTTATTCAATGCCATAGCGGATTGAATCTGACTAGGTCTTCTCGCCGCAGGCATCATAACTTCTAACACAGGTCTTAATTTGTCAAAATTTGCTCTTTTAGGAACTCTTTTACTCCCTGTAACTACTACACCTTCCAAGTCCAGTTCGTTGTTTAACATATTCTCGGAGTCTAACCTATGTTCATGCATTGAATTTCCTGGGAGGACGAGATCATGGATACACATTAAAGCAGTAATATCGGGTGAAGATACGTTCTTTACAATTTGGTGATACACATTATTATCGATTATACCCTCAGATTCTATTATATCAATCTTTAACTCTGTTTTTTCTGTTAATTTGTCTAAAAGTGAATTTACGTATTGACAATCGGAAATTTCTGTCGGTTTAAGTACCAAACCTTCAACATACCCACCGCGCAAATTGGTTTTAACTTTATTGATAGATTCGGTGGGAATTCTTGTTTCTATTATCTGTTTTAAATTGTCTCTAACTGGAGTGTAGTACAGAAGCGAAATTGTATGCCTACTAATCGCTACCAAAATATGGGTCTTAGAATTATAAATTTCTTCCTTACTTTTGGTGGAAGTGCGAACTATAACTATGTGCTCAGCTTGCTTCCCTTGGAATTCGTGGATCGTTGATGCATTGTAACCTGCCTTTAGTAGTAAATCTTTCTCTGATTGCTTGAAAACTAACTATTTATATAATTTGTTATCTAAAGGAACATTATTGAGAGCAGTGTATGATTTACAACTCATACTTCTGTCCACCTTCGAAGCTGAAAATACCCCTCCTTCATATTTGTCTTGAATTGTCGCCATTACGTCTACGGGACAGCGGTAAGACGTCCTCAATGTACGTGAAGGTTTGAAAAACTTCGAAAAATTTCCGTATTTTATGCTAACTGATCCTACTCTATTAATATAACCTATTTGATTCGGGTCTCCTAACAAGTGAAGGCGTTTACATCTTGTAAAGAGACATACCAAGAATATCTCTCCCGGATGCTTCATTAACGCTTCATCGATCCATACTTCATCAAAAGATTTTCTACTGTGCAATAAGTATGAATCAATGGTCCTGTAAGATTCTTTAAAGTCACCAGGAGCACCACACTTGTTAAGTTTACACATACGTTCTCTAATGTCGGCAGCACCTTCAGATGTTGATGTTAAAACTAAGTCACCCTTATTATGATTCCCCAAAATAAATGTGGTCTTCCCACATCCAGGCACACCGACGATCATATCTATGTTAGGTAACACAAAAGATTTGTATAATTCCAGAGATTCTACTGTAGCATTAATCAAATTTGGTTCTTGCATTAGTGTTGTATATTTTCCACAAAGTAACAATCTATCCTGAGAAGACTTCAGAACATTACATTTATTATTTAAATAATCCTCGTCAAAATCTACAAATGTTACACCATTAAAAGCGAAACCATATTTGGTATCTTTGTTATTATTAAGCAACCACTTCTTTTCGTAAGTGTCATATACGGAAAACCCTTCTTTGTGTGATGTTAAATATCTTTTGGTGTCTAATGAGAGAGGATTTGATAATTTTCTATAAGCTTCACCATAAGTGCACATTGCAGTTCCAACGATCATAGCATTAATTGCACTATCATTGCCTGAAATTTCCTTTACAAAATTGGGTTTATGATCTGGAATCTTATAAATAGGGTTCGCAATTGGTTTCCAGAATCCATTTATTGAATCATCCCCTTTAACTACGTTATTACCCACATTAAATTTTTCCATTTATTGAATCATCCCCTTTAACTACGTTATTACCCACATTAAATTTTTCATTTTTCGCTTTTAGAACCAAAATAATAATATACACTATTGACTTAAAAGGTTTAGGTAATGCTTCTTTAACAAATTTAATTTTTGATTCTAATTGTTTCTCATCAGTGATATTTCTCAAATCTATCACGATCTCTCTAATTTCAGATTTGATCATGTCGAATACATACCTAATGATAGTCGTCATTGCATTACCTATGTCGCAAAAGTTTAAAACTAAATTACCGTTAATAATTTCGTACTCAATGTTTGCCGGAATATCACCGTGTCTTACAAAATTCTCAGCTTCTTTACTACTAACTACTACTAAGTTCTGATCCTCACTCTCAAGTCTCGATCGTGATACCAATTTATTTACAAAATTCTCTCTAAGATCCTGAATTTTATCTTTATTTTTATCTATAGGATCTGACACACTATCTTCCTCAATTATTGACTTTAATTTAGATTTGACTAGAGGAAATTTCGAGAGTGCGCCGGACGTATACTGAACTACTATACGTCCGGCGCACCCTGGGCAGTCAGCGAGTCCCCACGCTGACTGGCTAATCCTTTCACCACGATGACAATCCCAAGTCCTCCTACAAAACCGGCTTTGTGCGTAGTTTCGATTAACATCGAAGGGTTCTCTCAAGATAAATCAGAGATACTTTCCGATTTATGCCGCAAAACATACTGCGACATTCTTTGTGTGCAAGAGACCCATCGAGATAAAACCCAAAGCCGGCCACACATCGATGGACTCACGCTTATCGCCGAGATCTGTCACCCAAAACACGGTAACGCAGTGTTTGCTGCTCCCGGCGTAAGTATACTTTCCACCAAATGCTCAAACGAGAATGACATAGAAATTATAACAGTAGATGTTGGCAACTGCTCCATCACTTCCATTTATAAACCTCCCGGCACCACATTTAATTTCGTACCACCAGAGAACTTTAACAGCCAGCCAACTAAAGTTGTAATCGGTGACTTTAACAGCCGCTGTACCAACTGGGGCTACAACGACACGGACATAAGTGGAGATGCAGCCGAAGAATGGGCTGAGGCGAATGATTTAGCACTAATACATGACGCTAAACAACCGGCCTCTTTTAACAGTGGTCGCTGGAAACGCGGGTACAATCCAGACCTAATATTTGTCAGCTCTTCTATCGGCGTTCAGTGCACCAAGAGCGTGTGTTCGCCTATCCCTCGCACTCAACATAGACCAATTATGTGTTGCATCGAACCCGTGGTCCGACCTATAAACGTCCCCTTTAAACGCCGATTCAACTACAACAAGGCAGATTGGAAATCGTTCAAACAATCCATTGATGACGCCCTCTTCAATCTTTTGCCGACCCCGCAGAATTACGACCGGTTTGTTGAGATTGTGTCTACTAATTCCCGAAGACATATCCCAAGAGGCTGCAGGACTTCTTACATCCCAGGGCTGTCGACAGAGTCCAGTGAATTGCTGAGCCGATACCAATCACTGTTCCGATCTGATCCCTTCTCAGAGGAAACCACACTTGCTGGAGAAATGTTGTTATCAAAGCTAGGCGAAAATAGACGGGAGAGGTGGATGAACACTGTTACTAGCATAGACATGACCCATAACAGTAAAAAGGCTTGGAGCACAGTTCGAAAGCTGACCGGTGAGTCCCCTAAACCCGCACCGCCAAGCCAAGTCACCGCCAACCAGATAGCACATCAAATAATTCTAAATGGCAGACCGACACGCCGTTCCAGTAAGATCCCTAAGCCACAAAAACCTGATGGCGTCTGTGACGATATCAGTAAATTATTCAACATTACTGATATCGTTACAGCAATTAGTGGCCTAAAGTGTGGTAAAGCCTCTGGAGTCGACGATATCTCAGTCGAGCAGCTAAAACAGCTTGGCCCAGTTGCTGTGTCGTGGTTGCTGCAACTTTTCAACAATTGTCTGGAATCAGCTTCAATTCCCCGTCTCTGGAGGAAATCTAAGGTCATCGCAATTCCTAAGCCAGGTAAAGCAGCAGACGATCCTAGAAACTTTCGCCCTATCTCTCTACTATGTCACACATATAAACTCTTCGAGAGACTGTTGCTGAACCGTCTTACGGGCGTCATTGACCCGAAATTAATCCCCGAGCAAGCTGGTTTCAGACCTATCAAGTCTTGCAGTAACCAAACCCTTAAAGTTGTTCAACATATCGAGGATGGTTTCGAGAGAGGAATGGTCACTGGTGCTGTATTCGTGGACTTATCAGCTGCCTACGATACAGTTAACCTCAAACGGCTGTTGTGGAAGGTGGAAACCTTGATCAATGATCACAATTTCATCCGTATACTTCGAGAACTTCTCCACAACCGCCGATGTCAAGTCCACCTTCTCTCTGAAAAAAGTCGTTGGAGAGCACAAAAAAACGGCCTACCTCAAGGTAGTGTCCTGGCACCGCTCCTATTCAACATTTACACCAACGATCAGCCATCCAGCCCACACACCTCTCGCTTTCTTTATGCAGATGACCTTGCCCTTACCTCCCAAGCCACCACCTTTGAAGAGGCTGAGGTGTCTTTGTCAGATGCTCTTAGTGACTTAACCACGTACTACCTCGCTAACTCACTAAAGCCGAATCCGAGTAAAACGCAGTCTTGCGTATTCCATCTTCGCAATAGAGAAGCGAGCCGCAAACTCAACATCGTTTGGGATGGGATATCCATCGAGCATAGCAACTGCCCAAAATATCTCGGTGTTACTCTAGACAGGTCGCTTACATTCAGCAAGAACTGCAAAAATATCAAGCAGAAGGTGCACTCCCGCAACAATCTTCTACAGCGACTGGTCTCGTCAAAGTGGGGTGCTTCGCCTGACGTTATTCGGACTACTGGGCTGGCGCTATCTTTCTCTGCCGGTGAATTTGCGTGCCCCGTGTGGAGTCGGTCAGCCCATGCAAAGGTGGTGGATACAGCTCTTAATGAAACGTGCCGGATTATCACTGGTTGCCTTAAACCGACCCCGGTACAGATGCTGTATCCACTAGCAGGCATAGCGCCACCAGTAGTTCGTAGAGCGGTGGCAAGTTCTGATGAAAGAGCCAAAATGGTTTCCGACGTTAGACACCCTTTACACAATAACATCCTCGTTCCGCAAAGGCTAAAAAGCCGTAACAGTTTTTTGAAATGTGTGCCCCCGCTCTCTGGCGAACGCTCTAAGGAAAGACTCAAGCTGTGGCGCGAAAGTGTTTTCCTACCCAACCCATTTGTGCCACTTGCCGAACATCTCCCACCTGGACACGAGTTGCCATGGCTGACCTGGAAGTCCTTAAATAGACTACGGACACAGGTCGGTCGAAGCAAGGAAAACCTGTTCAAGTGGAATTTCATAGATGACTCTGCCCTGGACTGCAAATGTGGTGTTACCCCACAGACGATGATACACTTGACATCGTGTCCTGCCTGTCCAGCTTCTTGCACATCACAGGAGCTAATGATTGGAACTGAAAATGCCAAACTCGTCGCTAAATTTTGGGCTAACTCAATTTAAATTGTCATCGACACGCTAAGAAGAAGAAGAAGTTACTTTTCATTCGTTTTCAAATTCGAATGAATAAGTAAGGTTATTCGAATAGTTTGAATGACTTGAACAATCGAATTATTCGAATAATGTCATTCACAATCGCCCATCTCTAGTCTGCGGTATTTGCTCCCAACAGACTTTTAGGGCGTTAATGAGCTCCTGCTGGCTGTTCACATCACTGTAGTTTTCTTTCAGGCTTCTTTTGAGTTGATCCCATAAATGTTCTATTGGGTTGAGGTCGGGACTCACGGCTGGCCATGGCAAAACGGAGATATTGGCTTCAGAGAGCTGTTGGCGGCGCTAGAACATCGGGATCCCCCGAGCCCCACCGGCACACCCGTTCGCGCCCACATGGCGCGGCGCCGGCCGCCGTGTACAAAATGTTTTTTTGTCGACTCGTCGAGCACGTCCGTCGTCTCAAGTGATGTTTTTGTTACAGCTTATGAATGAGTCATGCGACTCCTATCAAGTGTTTGTTTACATTTTGTCTCTAATATTTTATATGTAGCTGTAAATGTCGACTATAGTTCTCAGTATCCCAGTACGTCCTAAACGCCCCATACGCATTTTCAGATGCGATAACAGGCCCCGTTTGCTCAGGCAGAAATTGCTCCCTCTCACCTGCGTAGTCATGCATGGTTGACCACTCAAAACGAGATGGAATCGCTGTCCCAGCAAAGAGAGCCTCATCCTGACCTACATCAGCATCCAAAAACTCATGCACCTGCATTCTAGTCATGCACCTGCATTTCTGGCCTTTGCCTCCTTACTCTCGCAACTGCCCGCACTCTCTCTCGCTGCCTCCCTTGCATTCACCACTCTCATAACAGCAGCTCGCAGCTCCTCTGGCACGTCCTCGTCATTTATGTTAACTTCCACTAACCTATCACCCCTTGTCCATTGGGCCTCACCTTCCCGTCCTGCTGCTCCTCCCCTTGCCCGACCGCCTCGGCGTGGTACGCGCGCGCGTCGACCTCCCCCGCCACGCTGGACCGGGCTCACCTGACGCTCTACCACTTGCGGAGGGAAGATTTCGTGTTCGTCAGCCAGGTGATAGGTTTCATCTTCCTCCTCGATGACGACATACACAACCCTAAAAAAAAATAAAAAATTGAAAATGGAATTATAATTCTTGATGAAAATGTAAAACGAGAAAAAGTAAAAGTATGACTTACTCAGAAGCATCACGAGCATCAGTCTCATCCTCCGCAAGGGTAGGCGTAGGCGACCGCAGAGCGCGTGACGGGCTCAGCCTATCAAATGAAAGGTTTTCGTTATTATAAATAATTATTATGACTCAAAAACATTTCAAAATGAGTTTTATTACTTACGATTGCATCGCACGCAGCGGGCTTGACGACTGCTTGGGCGTGCCCATTGGAGGAGCAGGACTGGCCGCAGGTGGCGTTCGGCTAGCCGCAGGAGGTGAGGGTGACGGACTGGGCAAATCGAGTAAAAGGTTTTTGTTATTACAAATACTACGACTATAAAATATTTATTTAGGTGAAACTTACAGCGGCGCGCTCGGAGGATTTGAGGAGGGGCGTAGTGGGATCTCCTCTCCCTCGGCCGTGTACAGTCCGAGAAGAGTCGGGAGGAGGGGCGTAGTGGGATCTCCTCTCCCTCGGCCGTGTACAGTCCGAGAAGAGTCGGAGCCGGTATACTGAAAATTCAAAGCCCAACACCTCACACAAAATAACAGCAATATACAAACAATCACCCTTCACAACACATCATGCAGACACTACATACAAAACTAAACACAACAACAGATACTACTGTAAAAATATCTGTGAATAACGATGATAAATTGCTGGAAGATAACAAAATCTAATTGTAATAACTGACAAAATACCTATTTTGTATCAAAACAATACAATGTCAGGTCTATGCGATAGATCTCATGGATGACTTCAGTGCAAAGCGCCATACTGAAAATTCGAAACTTAACACCTCACACAAAATAACAGCAATATACACTCGAGAGCAATGAATCCGGGTCACTTAAAGAATGTTAAAAATCTCGGAAACTAAAAATGATAAGGTTAATGCAATAAATTGTATTTAATAGACAATGTAATACTCCTTAAATGAAGGTATTAAAACTTCTTAGTTATTGTAAAGTTATATCATAAAAAAATCAAATTTGAAAAAGGGCCACTTTCGAAGATGGAACTACGTAATTACAGCATTTGGTTTTGCTTTTGTTTGTAATCTGTCATTTATGTGGGTACATAAACCATGTTGATAGTGCTCTATATTCATTATTCAAGCTGAAATTATGTCGCTTACGCCTGAAGAATGCACCAGAATACTTACAATGCTGGAAACCGCCCGGAGTCAGTGCGATACAGCCAGGAGTCCAGGACTGTCGGTGTGTCGCTGTCAACAGTACAAAGAGTTCTCCGACGTTACGAAAAAACTGGTTCTAACCTACGCAGACCAGGAACGGGCAGAACCAGGTGTACCACAGCACGAGAAGACCGATACTTGGTAAACACCATGCTTCGAAATCGCTTTCTCACAGGAACTGAACTCACAAATCAGTTTCGACGCCTCGGAGGAAGTAACCCAAGTGCATGGACAGTAAGACGTCGGCTTGCTGAATCTAACTTAAAACCCCTTAGACCTGCAAACGGCCCTAAACTGGAGCGTGGGCATCGTATTTCAAGACTAAGATATGCCCAGAGCCACGTAAATTGGAGTATTGAAGATTGGTCAAAAGTTATGTTCTCCGACGAATCAAAATGTATGCTCTACAAGCACGATGGAGGACACAAAAGTGTATCGAAGACCAGGGGAAAGATTCAAGCAAGCATGCATCGAAGAAAAAGTAGCCTACGGTGGTGGGTCTGTACTTGTGTGGGCCGGAATTTCTTCTGAAAGTCGCACAGAGCTGGTGATCATAGAAAACGGCTCTTTAACTAGCGAAAGATATGTGGAAGAAATCCTTGGTCCATTTATGGTCAATTTAGGTGAGGATGCTATATTTATGCATGACAATGCCCGACCTCATACAGGTAGGATTGTGAATGACTACCTTCAAGAGATGAACATTACTCGTACGGAGTGGCCAGCGCGCAGCCCGGATATCAACCCGATCGAGCATGCTTGGGACGAGCTAGGCAGATGCGTAAAACAACGAAACCCTCCCCCAATCACGCTTCGTGAGCTCAAAATTGCTTTCACAGAGGAATGGGAGAATATTCCCCAAAATCGTATAAGGAACTTGGTGTACAGCATGCCAAACCGCGTAAACGCAGTAATGGAAGCACGAGGAGGCAATACGAAGAATTCAAGAAAATCGTAATAAAGTTAAAAAATTTAATGTTTCCTATTTTTGTTTTAAGGAGAGATCAGCAGTTTTTTTCTTATTTTTTTTACTTTTATTTAAGGAGTATTACATTGTCTATTAAATACAATAGGGTAGACGACTGACTAAAAAAAATATGATTCTGTTTAGTCCGTCAGTTAGATTATCGGAAAATATTGGATACGTGTTTTTTGTTTTATCAAAATAATAAAAATTGACGAAAATAAAGCTTGTCAAAGATCATGGAGAGGGGGCTTTTGACGTCATAGTCTCGTAAAATTGGACCAAGCTGTGACGTTGCACGACTTTTCAAAGCGCTGTATCGTCTTCATTTTTTGTTTACGTGAAAAAAGAAAAAATACGTGTTCAATATTGTTTGGAAATCTATCTGACGGACTAATTAGATTTTTTTAGTCGTCTACCCTATTTATTGCATTAACCTATCATTTTTAGTTTCCGAGATTTTTAAATTCTTTAAGTGACCCGGATTCATTGCTCTCGAGTGTACAAACAATCCCCCTTCACAACACATCATGCAGACAAAAGAAATGCTACATACTTACCTAAACTCAACAACGCTTACCTAAACTCAACAACGGATACTTCTGTAAAATATCTGTGAATAACGATGATAAATTGCTGGAAGATAACAAAATCTCATTCATCAGAATCAGTATTTTAGACAAGATGATGAAAAGAATTTACCTCGGAAGCCGGTTCCTCTTACTCCAAGTCATCATCAAGGTATTCCGGCTCCTCGTACACCTGCTCGTCCAACTCATCCTCAGACATGGGCACGTCGAGGTACTCACATCCAACGCCCTCTTCCTCAGAGTCGCTCTCCCGGAGCAGCTCCTCATAGGATTCCGGCACCTCTTCCCCAGATCCGACGTTCCAAGCCATTTCTAAAATAAAAAATAATATATTTGTTTTTTTACTGTACTGTCCTACTGTTAGGCAAAGGCCTACCAGAAATATTTTACTTCATAAAAAAATTAAATAAAGTTATCGATACTATCGATAACTTTTGTCGACATGACCTACGGCCTAGTGGTCGTCGTCACAGTTTCTGTGACGCAATTCTTTTGCGTTCGGATTGTGAATCTCAAACTGCTCACAATTTTCACATTCTTCATGGCCTAGCTTCGCAAAAGAAATGTTCATTTGTTTTACGGTCTTTCTGTACAAATCATATGAAATAGATTCCTCGGGATGTTTTTGAATGTAGGTAGTCATTGTACATGAATTGTATTGATATTTCAGAAGAGAGGTACCTTTTATTTGGCGCATGCTCTCTTCTGTAGTGAGATATAGTTGGGTTAAAAGACTCAATATGAGCTTTGATGAGATCATGGTTATATCGAAGTTTTTGTTAAAGAGTTCGGAATGTTTATGGAAACGAAGATAGAAATAAATCAATATAATGTATTTACACATTTACACAACGAAAAATCATGAGTGACACAGTCAAAGTAACAGTTATCAAAAGAATAATAAAAATATAGTTTCCATATCAGTCTATGAAACCTCCTTCAACATCCTCCCTTTTTGATATCACTGTTACTAATCAGTGCTCATCAAGCCAATCTTCTTTAGAAGTACCAGAAGCCTTGGCCCACTTACTGGTTTTGTCAGCATATCTGCACATTGATACTCAGTTGGAGTATATTTCACTTGGACTTCCTTGTCGGTCACCAATTCTCTGATGTAAAAGTGCCTAAGTGCTATATGCTTTGTTCTCCGGTGTAATTCAGGATTTTGAGATATCTTTATTGCGGCATCATTGTCCACCAGAAGGCTCGGAGTCCCATTCATTTGGGAGACTTCTATGATCAGCCTTTTCAACCAGATCATCTCCCTTGCAGTTTCACTGGCTGCTACTAGTTCGGCTTCAGTGCTCGAGATAGCTACGCAGGTTTGGCGCCTGCTGGCCCAGGATATAGTTCCGCCGGAATATGTGCAGAGGATACCCGATGTAGAGCGTCCTGTCTGTTTATCTCCTCCATGGTCTGAGTCACTGTAACATAGTAGTCCTTTATTTCCTTTTCGGTAAATTAGACCATAGTCAACAGTACCCTTGATGTAGCGGAATATACGCTTTACTTTTGTAACATCCTCCCTGCTAGGATTCTCGAGATTGCGCGAAACAACACTGACGGCATAAGATAAGTCCGGTCTCGATCCAGTCATCAGATACATAAGTGCTCCAACTGCTTCTCTGTATGGGAATTTAAGTTTCTCATCGGTTGCAGTTGGTTGTGCTATAGCATCCTTGATAATAGGAGTGCTCACAGATTTACATTCATGCATTCCAAAGCGTTCTAGCAATTTCTCAGCATAATGCTTCTGCGTAAGCTTGATACCGTTC
Source organism: Diarsia mendica (assembly GCA_949316265.1). Classification (NCBI taxonomy): domain Eukaryota; kingdom Metazoa; phylum Arthropoda; class Insecta; order Lepidoptera; family Noctuidae; genus Diarsia; species Diarsia mendica. The sequence goes on from OX438898.1 coordinate 6,667,818, forward strand.
TCATGCTTTAATATCTCAATACCTAAATAGTATGACGCAGGTTTTACGGTTATTTTGAACCGTTTCTTTAATTCAGCTAAAAATATTTCTGAATCCTTAGGGTTCGTGGCAGCGATCAAACCGTCGTCCACGTACAATGCAAGTATGATCTTGGCACCTTGTTTAACTCTCACAAATAAACAGGGATCATTTTGACATTGCTTAAATCCAATACTGATCAAGTAATCGACAATACATCTGTTCCAACATCTTGGAGCCTGCTTTAAGCCATACAGGCTTCTCAGAAGTTTACACACTTTGTTTGTTCCGTCATTATAACCTTCCGGTTGGTTCATGTAAATATCTTCATTAAGCGAACCATTGAGGAATGCCGTTTCAACATCAAATTGTGTTAGAGTAAGATCTTCATCGACTGCGATTTTTATGATCAGTTTGACTGTAGCTAGTTTTGCCACAGGGCTGAAAGTTTCGTAGAAGTCAACTCCTTCCTTTTGGGTGAATCCTCTAGCCACTAGCCTAGCTTTGAATTTGTCGAGGGTTCCATCCGCATTTGTCTTAACTTTATAGATCCATTTACATGAAATTGGTTTTCGACCTTTGGGTAAGTCTACCAAAATCCAGGTCTTAGTTTCAGACAGCGATTTCATCTCGCTTTCCATAGCTTTCAGCCATTTCTCCTTTTGTGGGCTTGTCAATGCTTCTTTGTAAGTCTTGGGTTCAACAAAGGAACTCAAATTTAATACGAAGTCACTGTACCTCGCAGGTGGTCGTAGCTGGCTTCTATCTCGAAGGACCCTATCTACACTTTCTTCTTCCTCAGAATCATATGGAGTATCATAACTTTCCTGTTCTACTTCATCCGTTGAGTCAGAAAAATCTTGGCTTGTCTGAGGCATACAGATAGATGGCCGATTGGCTTCATCTTGCTCATCCTCCCTTGCATCTGACATGTCAATAGGCGGTTGAATGGCTTCGCTAGGCTCATCCTCCCTTGCTCTTGACACTTGACCGTTTTCTTTGATCGAGGGAAGTTTGTACTCGATTTCATTTTCAGGTTCTGATTCAATCTCATCATTTAATCCAATCGACTCTATTATGGATTCATTAAATATTACGTCTCTGGATCTGATGATCGTGGGCTTTCCACATTTGTCAAAGCTTACTAGACGGTACCCTTCATCACCTTCGTAACCGATTAGGATACATTTCTGAGCTTTCTTGGCAAGCTTCTTACGCTTCTGTTTGGGCACATGGGCGTAGCATTCACTGCCAATGACTCTTAAATGCTTTATTCCTGGTTTTCGTCGATACCAAAGTTCGTATGGTGATTTGCCATCTATGCATGTGGGCCCTGTCCTATTAAGAACATATGCGGCTGTACTTATCAGCTCGCACCACAAGGCAATCGGAAGTTCTTCGTGAGAGTGCATCATACTGCGAGCGGCTTCTACAAGTGTCCTATTTTCCCGTTCACTTGTCCCATTTTGCTCTGGGGTGTAAGGCATAGTAAGCCTTTGGGTAATACCAGCATTTTGTAAAATTTGCTTTACTCTAGCATTGTCGAACTCTCCACCATTGTCACTGTAAATTTCTTTTACAATGTGACCCCTTGTTTTAATTTCTTTCAGAACTTGAACCAGTTTATCTGCAACTTCCGATTTATTTCTCATGAAATAAACGTAGCGATATTTGCTATAGTCATCTTTGAATAGGACAAAGTATCTGTTCTTGCCGAAAGAAGGTGGGAATGGACCACAAACGTCGGTATGTAGTATTTCACCAGGTTCTTTTGCTTGAGCCCTTGTCCCAAATTTTTTACGATGTGTCTTTCCATATACACAACCAGTACATAATTCGGAATCTAGCTTCACTTTAATACCGAGTTCCTTTTCGATGACCTTCTTTACATGTCTTTTGTTCTGGTGAACAAATCTTTCGTGGTAAAGTTGTAGGTTGGTCATTACGTTGGCTTCAATGTTGGAAGCAGCTTTATTGACTACTGTCTTCGCCAGTAGTTCATAGAGTCCTCCATTCTTTGAACGTTTTCCCATTAGCAAGACCTTTCCTTTTTCTTTTAACCAACAAGATTCTCTCTCAGATGTGAATTCGCTATTTTCCAATGTGTCTTGTGCCGCAAGTACCGAAAACAGGTTTTTAGTAACACCCGGTACATACCATACATTATTAAGTCGAATGTCTTGCTTTTCTTTATGCACATACGCAATCAAGTCAACTGTACCTCTTCCAATCACTTTAACAACAGCACCATTTGCGGTGGTCAACGTATAATCCGTTGTAGAATCTACAAAACTTTCGAAAGTTGTGAAGTAGTCTCTACGACCTGTAACATGGACTGTCGCACCATTGTCAACATACCAACTCTCGGTATTTGTCTTGGACACAGCGGCTTTATTTAACGCTTGATGACTTTCTGCTGTTACAATTGTCAGGTTAGCTTTGCTTGTAGTAGAAGCTTTCGGTGGTCTTCCATCTGAGATCCACTTTTGACATCTCTTGACTTTATGGCCTGATTTGCCACAATAACCACATTTTATTTTGGAAAACTTTTTAATTTGGTTTGGTTGGACGGTCAATACATCTGAATTTCCGTTACTATTACCGGCTAATGATTTTTCAAAATGACACAATTGGGCAGTTAGATTTTCTATATTGCGATCTGACTTTGACATTAGTAACCATGTTGATTTGAAACTGAAGTACTCCTCGGGAAGTGTGTCGAGAATCTTGCAAATTAGGAGGACATCCGGTAGGTCACACTTGTACTCCTTCATCAGCTCTGTTTTCAAATCATGCCATAGGTTTTTCACCTTGGAGATATGTGTTGCCATATCATGTGTCGGATCTTTACAATAATGGTAGAAATCCAGCGAGTACGTGTACGTCCTGTCATCAGACGATGAGTCGAACAGGCGATGTAGCTCGTCCCAAATCTCTTGAGCATTTTGAAGCCTCATGACTTTTTGCAGCGTCTCGTCCGTCATGTTGGCCGTTAACAACAGAACGGTATTGCTGTCAACTTCGTTGTAGTGTTGAGTTTCCTTTTCATACGTAGCCACTTTCTCTGCAGTCGCTGCAGACCCTGGGTGGATAGGTTTTGCGAGTTTGCCCTCGACAGCACTCAATCCGCCTTGGCTGCCCCTTAAAAGCTGAGTGACTTTGTAGCGCCATGTGGCCCAATTTTCTTTCCCTTTTAGTTGTCCGATGTCGATCTTACAGCTGGTTGAGCCTGCTGATGACATTTTCGACAAAACTTTGGAAAATAATTTTTACGTAAATATTTTTCGGAAATCTTACAACTTTTATATTTTAGATCATTTCTATGATTTCGAAACACGCTCTGCTACCATGTTAAAGAGTTCGGAATGTTTATGGAAACGAAGATAGAAATAAATCAATATAATGTATTTACACATTTACACAACGAAAAATCATGAGTGACACAGTCAAAGTAACAGTTATCAAAAGAATAATAAAAATATAGTTTCCATATCAGTCTATGAAACCTCCTTCAACAGTTTTTTTGGGTTTTGACCTCTTCCATCATTTATACGTACTTCGTCTCGTTTGTTCACAGCATTTCTTACAGCCTTATCGTTGGTCTTGCAGTAGCCAAGAGTTGTCAAGAAAAATACTCTGCAAACTTGTATTTTCTCTCCAATTTCGTTGCTAAGAAAATAGGACAGAGATTTCGTTCTGTTTTTTTTGTTCGAATCTGCGGCAAATTTCTTTTTTCTTACAGGTTCTACTGTAGATGTATGGCCCGAGATGAATACTCTTTGTTCGCTCCACGATAAGGACCAAAACAGTTCATTAATTGATTTTCTTCTATCTTCATGAATCATCGAAGAGCATTTTCTTTTACAAGTTTCATCACATCCAGGTTTTAGGGCATAATCCTTTGAAATCTTCTCTTCCTTTCTAGTCTTCTTTCTTTCTGCAATGCTGGATTCATATATTTTTCTTTTGCGTATAGTTCCTCTTTTAGTCAAGTGATCCTGTTCTCGGGTTGGCAATTCTGGTATCATGTTTTGTGAGTTCGGAATAATAGAAACAGAATCAGAATCACTGTCATTTTGATCAACTGAACTTAGATTATGATTTTGCGTCGGTGATTTCGGAAGAATGACCGGTTGTGAATTTGGCATTATGTCTGAATCTGAATCATGGTCACTGTGTTGAACGGGATTTGGAGGTAAATATGTTTTATCTTGCACAGAATCGTCTGAATCAAAGTCCTCATCGCTGTTGTATGGGTACGAATGCAAAACAGAACTTGTCGACGCTTGTTGCATTTGATGACCATCGTTGCTACCGTTGATGGTTTTTAGTAATTCTATCATTTGAAAACCCCTTGTACTCTTCTTCATGGTCCTAAAAATAAAAGATAATAATTAATTATTTTTATTTAAAATACTCTAATAACCGATAAACCGAGATTCAGATGAACGACACCTAGCTTTACACACTGTACGGAGCCTGTAAACTTCGCAACAAGTAACAAACTCACTAACTCCTCGATTTAAAAGTCACCCTTGGGCCTCTTTGTACACGGCACGGCAAAGCTACCGGTCGAAACAACGTCCAGATGCGGCTCTATTGCGTTTTTTCTGTACCAAGCTACAGACGACTTTGAATCCTTACAAGAAATAAATTATCCTTGTGTACTATTAAAAGTAGAAAACTAGGGTTTCGGATAGAATTTGGCGCATTTTATACGTTTATCAAGAATCAACTTAGGAAGTTGAATAAAAGTTTCTTAAATCAAATTAATTATGAAAGAAAGAAAAATATTTATTTGGCACACATAAACACACGCAATGTAGAAATAACAAACAACTTAAAAAAGATTTCTCAATGTATTTTCATTCTCGTAAAACAAAATCAACGTCACGAAAACGTGCGTACGTCCGGCGCCGTCTACACACTCGCATTGACTGCCATACAACACTTATAAAATTCTCGCAGTCCGTAGGTACGGAACGGCGCACACGGCGGCGGCGCCGCGCGCCGTTCCGTAGCGCCGCCGTTTGGGTCAACAAGCTCTCTCAGTGATCGGCTAATTGACCGTGGCTACGTACCGTACGGCGTAAAACCGTGCCGTGTACCAAGAGGCCTTATGCACTTCTACTTAAACATCATAATTGCTTCGCTCACTCACAACATTTGCTTTACACGCTGGCACGTAGCCATCGATAACTTAGTTTTTGTTTTGGATTTGGGTCTGTCTTATAGTAAAACTAGTTTAAAGTGATATTATAGGTACCGTTCATTCGAACACTCCGTTTATACAATAAGCATCAAACCACGTAAGACAACGGACCGACCAAAAAATTAGCTTATCAACGAATTAATATACGTAATTTATATTATTTGACAGGTAGTTACTATTCTCGCATTATAATGTAACGTAAAAAAACAAACGGGGTGAGCTAAATAAAACCGTTTAAAAACAATACTTACCAAGATATCAATAATATTTCTTAAGAAAAATGGCGGCCGCGTCGTCCCGGCACCGCACACACACACCTCACCTCGCGTGGCCTCCTAGCTAGCAACTGAGCGACGCGGATTCATTCAAATATACTCTCCCCGCGCCCACTCCCGCGCGCTTGTCCCTTTAAAATACTTATATGCAAAGCCCTTATTGTGAAGTTAGGGCTTTTTTTTGTAGTAAATTTAAAGTTTTGCTTAGTTAAAAAGCCCTAATTGGTAATTGCGGCCTTCCTGACTAGCAATACGAAAATATTAACAAAAAAGGCCGTTATTTTGTAATTGCGGCTTTTCAGATTCAAAAACCAGAATTTGTGTCGTAGTTACGGCTAAAATCCTTATGATATCTCTGGTCTAATACGAGTTACAGCTTTGTGTGTAAGACCATAAGATAGCATTTTCTTTGCTGATTCAGAATATGTTTATAACTCATTTTTGACAAAAATGTCAGTTACGGCCTTCTTTATTATGACGGCAGTATTGGAGGGCCAATTTGTTCAATTACTCTATGATAATGAAGAAGAAAATGGTGTTTGGGTTTTAAAGTGCAGTGAAACAAATGTTGTAGGTTTTCTAAATAATTTTCAATCAAATTACTCAAATAATCAAGAAGCTCCGATGTATAAACTTGAGATGTCAGTATTTCTGTTATCTCTAACAAACATAAGTACGACGAAGCTTATTACTTCAACAACACTTGGTCGTTCAAAGTCTCGGCTGTTTGCACTCGCAAAAATTAGTCTCGTGGACACGCACAGATTAAAAGGTTTCACTTTTAACCTGCTAAGCTTAGCCAGTAACAGCGATGTATTTAAACAGTCAAAAGCGCGGGAAAAGTCAAGTAGCACCATCAGTGTACACAAATGCCTTTGTCTTGGGCTGATAAAATAAAGGGTGGGCCAAAAATTTTTGCAAATAGAAACACTAGATTTTTTTGGGAAACGTTCGAGGGAGGGGCGCGCAGGTGGCAGGAAACTGTGCGCCACTTCATGCAATTTTAGTTACGATGGAGCGCTTCACGGGACAACAGCGTGCTTTTTGTGTAAAACAAATTTACAAAAACAATGATTCCTACGTTACTGTACGACTCCTGTTTAGAATTGATTACGGATTATGCCGTGTAAGTGAGTGTCAAAGTGTTAATTTGATCCAAGCTTGAGTCGAGAAGTTCGAGCAAACGGGATCGAAAATGAATATTAAACAAACAGGGCGGCCACGATAAAACGACAGCATGGGGTGCCATATCATCAAAGGGCATTGGTCCGTATTTCTTTGAAAATAATCAAGGAAATAATGTAATTGTGAATTCAGCGGAATACGTCAAGATGTTGCAAGACTTTTTGATGCCGCAGTTGCATGAATTTCAAGGGTACAACAGCAGGACTTGGATGCTACAAGATGGAGCAACATGCCATACGTCAAATGTGAGTTTACCGGTAGTTAAAGAAATGTTTCTGAACAAATTGATTTCTCGCAGGGGTGATATCCCATGGCCTCCGAGAAGCCTGGACCTTAAACCATGCGATTTTTTCTTGTGGGGATACCTGAAAAGTCGAGTGTACCTTAATAAACCGACGACAATATCCCAATTAAAACAAAAAATCCACGAGGAAATAACCGCGATCCCCCGCAGCATGTGTCAGCGAGTTTTCCAAAATTTGCGTAGTCGATTGCAGGAGTGTTAACAACGAGGCAGCGCACATTAGGACGATGTTATTTTTAAATAATAAATTTCATTAAATGGTTAATACGTTAAATAAATTATCAACAAAATAACATTTGTAGTTTTATTTCTATTCATGTTTCAAAAGTGCAAAAATTTTTGGCCCACCCTGTATTATCAGTGACATCCAATAACGCCGTAGAAGTGCTGCGTTGCATAAGAAGAAACAATTTCATATGCAGAGAGTGTCAGGGGCCTGCAAAGCAAGAATGTTAACATGATAGTAAACCAGTGTTTCTTATAGTGGTGGTGCACCATGTTTATGTTGGAGTTGTCTTCTTTCCCTCTAAGGCGTGGCACCCCCTCTCCATCAACATAATCTTGGTAGTCTGCAATATAATAACATCCAGTCCTCTGCAACTTGACTGTTGTACCATGAACTTTCAAACCCTTCTTTATATTCACAAGCCACACTGTTCCAAATTAGAACACTAGTATCAATAATACAATCAAACAGCTTTGTAAGGCAATTATCACAGTGTGATTGTGGTTAAAACAGTTCCCTTCCTGACCTAGGACTGCCATCCTCTTCTCACACTCCATATCAAGAACAAAAGATTGCGATATTCTTGATAGTGACTGGGACCATAGAATACTCTCTTTTCAATTTCGTTACAAGTCATTTTCATTGTTCCAGCCATGGTGATGACCAGTAGGTCACCTGGACAAGTGTGGAAGAATATCTTAGGGTCAGATTGGTAGGCATTGCAATCTTTTGCTTTCTTGCCATCTTCTATTTTCCTTGTTGAGAGTTTTGACAAATCGGCAATGCTCTCAAATTAAAAACCACACCTTAGTAGAGCTAGAGAAGGGGATACCTCCTTAAACAGATCTCTAGGCTCATCTTGATCGGAGGGGCTTAGGGCTTTCAAGATCATTTTAGAATTGCGAGTTGGTACTCGTGTAGGATATGTTATGATAGGTATCTGATTCACCCATTTAGTGTCACCCTCCGGATATGACACCTCATCATATCGTGAGGCTTATAAGCCTTGAGGCTGTAGAAATAGTGACAACAGCAAGAGGTTAATGATTAGTAGTTTCATTGCACTTGAGCTTTGTTATTAAAAGTTGTTAAAATTAGACAATAATAAAAACTAATTGTAAGAGTTCAGTCAGCAGTTTTTGAATAAATGACTGCTGAAGTCATTCTAGACAGCATTTTATCAGTTGGTTTGAAACCATAACAGCAATGTTTTGACTGGTTTTTTACGCATTGCGCTGAAAGTAAAAGCCCCTTTAACAGTTTTTGTTGCAAGTTTGTTTCGTATTATATATTATAATATTAGAGTTAACATAATTCTTATACAAACAAAACACCATAAATTGACATTGCTACGGCTGCCGCGCAATGTACCTACACAATCGGTTTTACTTGCCTTCAGAAATCGGGCCAGACAGGGGCTATTGAACCAATTGTCCATGAAAAGAGTATACCCTTTGTTGAGGAGAGGACGGACGAGTTTAAGGACAGTCGCCGTGCTTTTCAGCAGCGTCGACGGGTATTCGGGATCATAGACAATGTGTAAAAATTGGTCCAAATACAAGTTCTGATCTTCTTCTTCTTCTTCTTCTTTATGGGGTTATTGGTTTCCGCACTTAGTCCTTAAGGACCATTGTGCGTGAGCCGTGGCGGCCTATTACTCCAACCAGCCCACCTCCCTCCAGAAGCAGATCAGACTTCCCGGCTTCCTCAGGGCATCCGCAAGGGATCGTGGTGTTCCCAGGGTCTCCTCACGAATCTTGGTAACGCCTGTGCACTCAAGGAGTACATGCGCCACAGTTTCCTCCGCCTCCATGCATGCCCTGCACAGGGGACTGTCAGTGATACCTAGGGTGTGGAAGTGTTTATTCAGTGAACAATGTCCGGTGATGGTCCCCGCCACCAGGCGCAGGCTATCTCTGTCCAGGCGCAGAAGGCGCCTGGTCAGTTTTATATCCAGGGATGGCATAGCCTCCTTGGATTGCCTACATCCTGGTGTCGAGCTCCACCATTTCTCCGCTTGTATTCGAGTATGATCTTTTAGCCAGCTTCTTAGCTGCTTAAAAGGGATGGGCACAATGGGTTCGGGTCCGTAAGGTTTTGTGCTGGATCCTCTTCTGGCAAGTTCGTCGGCCGCATCGTTTCCAAGTGATCCGCTGTGACCTCTAATCCATTGCAGCGTTACCTTGTTGTGATTTATTTCCGTTATTCGTTCCAGGGCTTTGTGGCATTCCAGTATCAGTCTCGACGTGATCTGATTACTCTTCAGGGATTGAAGGACTGAGGCACTGTCGGAGAGTATCCGAATATTAGTATCCGTAACCTCCCTGGCCTCTATAGCGTGTGCCGCTTGGATGATACCTACACACTCTGCTTGGTAAACAGAGTTAAGTTTTCCAAGTGGTTTGGATATCTTGATGTTTAGGTCGTCGGAGAACACCCCGACGCCTGTCCCATGGTCGGTTTTTGATCCATCGGTGTAAATCCTAAGCTCATTTGTACCTGAGTAGTCACACCACTCCTCTATGAGCTCTATGTTGTAATGTTTTTGGAAGCAATGGGTCTTCAGGGTTCTGTCGATGGGTGATACCATCATTGGCTGTTCTTTGATTGCATCTTCTCTGATGCGTGTGTGTTTAATTCTCGAATCATTTCTTAGGATACCGGATACTTCGAGTCTGAAAGTCGCTAGGGCCGCCTCCTCTCTTATGACGAGGTGCAGGGGAGGTAGCCCCAGCATCACCTGTAAGGCGGCAGTGGGGGAAGTTCTCATGCTGCCGGTGATTGCTACGCAGGCCAATCTTTGTAGTTTCTCGAGATCCTTTTGGGTTGTACTTAGGTTGGTCCTAGGCCACCAAACTAAAGAGCCGTATGTGATGATTGGTCGGATAACTGTGGTGTATAGCCAGTAGGTTATTTTGGGGCTTAAGCCCCAATTTCTTCCCAGGAGTCTCTTACATTGCCATAGAGCTATACTGGCTTTTGTGATGGTGTAATCAGTGTGCTTTGCCCAGTTCAGCTGTTTGTCCAAAAAGATGCCCAGGTATTTGGTTTCAGTCGATAGGCTTAGGGTTGTCCCAAAGAAGCTTGGCAATTGTAACGTTGCCAGCTTCCTTTTCTTTGTGAAGAGGACGAGTTCCGTTTTGGTAGGGTTCACAGCTAGTTTGTATTCCTTGCACCAGTCCTCAACTATTCTTAGTGCTTGGCGCATAAGGTTGCATAGTGTGTTTTCGTGTGTGCCGTTTAATATTATGGTCAGGTCGTCCGCATAGCCCACCGTGTAGAAGCCTCCGCTATTTAGACGTTTAATGAGGCTGTCTACTACGAGGTTCCACAGTAGTGGCGAGAGGACACCTCCTTGGGGGCAGCCCTTGGCCACTATGGCTCTAGTAGTGTCGTTTACCGTAACTTGTACGGCTCTCAGTCTGAGCATGTTTGTGATCCATCCTCGCAGTGTCGAGTCCACACCGTGTTCCTCGAGGGCTGCGTTGATGCTATGGAAGATGGTTTTGTCAAAAGCGCCTTCTATGTCAATGAAGACAGCTAGTGACGAGCATTTGTGGTCCACTGCACATTCGATCTTGGAGATCACACTGTGCAGCGCAGATTCTGTTGATTTGCCTGTGGAATACGCGTGTTGTTGTTTGTGGAGTGGTCGTTCTCGAAGAGGTCCGTCCCGAATGTGTCGGTCACAGAGTCTCTCTAGGGTTTTCAGTAAGAATGATGTTAGGCTTATCGGTCTGTACGCCTTGGGTTGTGTGTAGTCTGGTTTGCCTGGTTTAGGGATAAAAATGACTTTCACCTCTCGCCATGCTAGTGGTATGTATTTCTGTGCTATGCAGGCTTGGTAGATGACAATCAGCCATGGCGTTAGAGCTTCTACTCCCCATTGCAGTAGGGCGGGAAAGATTGTGTCTAAGCCTGCGGACTTGTATGGTTTAAAGGTCTTTATCGCCCATTTTATTCTCTCTGCGGTTACTATGGTGCGGGCTCTGGCCCAGTCTTGGTCATTTGGGGTGTGCGTTGGCTCACTTGTCCAGGTTCTGTCCTCAGATAGACTGCAGTCCGGGAAGTGGGTCTCCAAAAGAACTTTACTTGTTTCGTGGTCAGACTTGGTGTATGTGTTGTCTGGGGTTTTCAGCGACCCGAGGGTGCGATCTTGATCGGTAGACAGGATCTTTCTCACACGCGCGGCTTCGCTGTTTGATTCAATTTCTTCGCAGAATTTCCGCCAGGCCGCCCTGCTGGCGTTCCTGACTTGTTTTTTGAAGGTGTATTGTGTTTTCTTAAATGTATCCCAGTCTTCTGGTAGTCTGGAGTTTTTGGCTCTGTTAAATTGTTTACGCATGGATTGCCTGAGCTTACTAAGTTCCGCGTTCCACCAGGAGTTGCCCTTGCTCTTGGTGTTTGGATCTCTTAGCTTGCAGCACGCGTGGTAAGCTTCAATTATAAATTCCGAGAGTTTTGTTACGGTTTCTTCAAGTTGTTTGGGGTCCATTAGAATTTGGGGCGTTTGGTGCTGTGTTAGTAGGGAGGCCAACAGCCGTTTGTAGCCAGGTACGTTTGTACGGCGTGGGTTGCGTCTAGGTTCGGGGTTTTTTATGTTAGCTATTAGTGAGAAGCGAATCCTTCTATGGTCAGAGCAGGAAGGCTCGTTGGATACGTGCCAGTCAGAGATAAGTTTTGCCGCGCCTTCCGAAACCAACGTTAGGTCGATAATCGTTTGTCCGCGCGATGTGACCCAAGTGGGTTCCGAGCCGCGGTTTGCGATGTTAAGGTTAGTTGAGAACAAATATGTGCATAGTACCTCACCTCTAGTGTTGGCTTTATTGCAACCCCAAAGCGGGTGATGGGCGTTTGAGTCTGTGCAGATGACCAGGTCCAGGTTGGTGCCTTCACAGTACCTTAGCAGGTCAGCCATCTCTTTCGGTGGGCAGTCTTCCTCCTCGCCAGGCATGTATACCGAGGCTAGGACGATGTCGGGTGCGTCGCCATCGGTTTTGAGCCTGACGGCTGTTAGATCTCTGGAACAGAATTGTGTGAGTGTGGTGGTGGGTACATCTTTGGGTATGTAAGCACAGGTTCGTGGTTTATCTGTGCCTTGTGTGTCGAGGATCAGCTTACCTCCAATGTTACCCAGGCCGCATACTCTATTGTTGCGGATCCACGGCTCTTGGATGAGTGCAATGGTTCGGGGTTCCATCTCCAGTGCTCTGCGCAGGCAGGCGGTAGCCGTCTGGCTATGCTGCAGGTTGGTCTGGATGATGTTTAAGGGACGGGATGGGGGCGGTAGTGGGGTGGAATTAGGAGGAGGTCGATCCATCGGATGATTTGCCCCCCTCTTCCAGCCCATGCTGGTCGTCGCTGGGTGCCGGTGACGATGATAGGAGCATCTGCTCCGACCACCCTGGTGGTGAGGTTTGCCTCTCCACAGCGTCGGCATCAGCCATCGCCGCTCTGGCCATCTCCTCCTCCAGGTGCGTCATCGTCGGATCATTGTCAGTCGGAGTCGGTTTCGTCCGTTCAGTGTCGTTGTCTGTGTCAGAGGGAGCGGTTTTGGAGATGAAGCGCACGTATATCGACCCAAGCAGGTACGATATCCGTCGCTCCCTCTCCAGAACCTTCTGGACTTCGTCCGGTGGGATACCCAGGGTCAGATAAGTCCCGTAGTTATCGCCACCGACCGCTGTCGCCCTGGGCATCGTCCACCTACGGAAATTGTACCAGGGGTTCTGGCAGGCCAGGAGCGTCTGGAGCAGCGGTACCTCCCCTTTGTACCGAGGTACGAAGAGCGCCGCCCGAACCCGGGTCGGTACGTCGGACTGTTTCACTACCGTCAGTGTCTCGTCAGTGTCTGTCAGTTTGACTTTGGGTGCGTTCTGGGTCAGCCAAGTCAGGGCGTTGTCGTCTTCACACCACATGTGGACCGTGCCGTCCGCTTCCCTTGGGAGGCCACGGAAAGCCGGAACCTTGGTGGGGTCAGTCAGACACGTTTCCATGATGAGGCCCTCGAGTCTGAGCTTGATGTGCTCGACCTCTACAGTCGTCAAGTCTCGGGATGGAGGCGAGAGGCAGATTGCTACGGCGAGTCGCGCAGGAATATCCTTCGTGGCCCGCGCGTAGGTTCTCCGCTCCCCTTGAGCGGCCTCGGTTCTACTGCGCTTGGCGTCCCCCTGGAGCGTACTCGGTGATGCCGTGTCGTCCGGGCGCTCCCTCTTTGCCGCTCCCTGTCCACTTGGGCCGGGTTGCGGTTCCGAGGAGCTTGGCACAGTGCTCTGTGCCAGGGACACCCGGTGCAGAAACCCAGACCGCTTGCCTCGCTTCTTTTTGGTGCGTCGTCGGTCTACGGTCTCGTCGCGGTTCCGGTCGTTTCCTCCGGATGGTCCTGGTGCGGGCAGTGATCTCTCGCGCTGGGTTTCCCCCTCGCGCACTGTTCCCTGCCCGCTCGTTTCCGCGTCCGACTGCTTCACGCGCTGGGTTTCCCCTTCGCATGTCTGCAGCCGGTCGCGTACTCCCTTACAACTAGCCGTTTGTGCTTCGCGCTGGCTATTGCCTTCGCAAATCTTGCTCAAACGGCTGTTGAGTACCCTTTCCCTGTTCCGGATCTTTCCGCAATTTGATTTTAGTGAGCGTACTTCGTCCACAGAGATAAGCCCAGAACCATCGGATTCCGCTTCCTTTCCCGTCCCGAGAGAGGTCATGTCCCTCAGCCTAGCCTCGATCTTCTCGCGCTGGGATGCCAGCACGCGGAGTTCGTTGCTAAGACTGGATTGTCGAGCTCTGTTGTCGTCATTTTCAGGATTGTTTGTCACACTGTTCCGAACGATGCTCTGCTTCCAGGCCATCGTGGGAGGTGTGACATTCGTCGGGATAATTGGCGCAGGAGTTGCAGCCGTCTTGGGGTCAGTCGTGTCGGGTGGCGCGTGAGCCGCGGCCAAAGCTGTTGGCGCCGAAGCAGCCTGCTGCGCAGAAGGCGCAGCGCTAGGCAGATTGGTGCCCCCCCCCAGATTACGGTGGAGGCAGACCGACGAGTCGGTGCAGGATTCTCCGGCATTGCCGGTACCTGCCTGGGGAATATTTATTTTTCCTCTCTGCATTTTGGAGTTTGGTTGTGGGCTTTTTTGGAAATGAGGTTACCCGTCCTCATGGACCGAAAGGAGAAGGGGAAAATAGGAGGGAGGGACTGGGCGCGGGATCATAGGAGTGGGGTGTGGGATTACCCTAGGCCTGGTATTTTGGCTTTCGGGAGTGCGAAAAAGCGCCCGGGGGTTTTTGTTACGTCTATTTCTTATGGAACTAGACCAAGAAACAGGGTGGCAACCTCGTGAAGGTGAATCCCCCAGGCTTGCCTTGAGGATCTACACGACCGTTGCGCTCCCCCTCAAGACCCCGCCACCTTACCGCCTCTTAGGGAGGCAGTAAGGTAGACTTGCAGCTATGCTAAACAAGCCATGTGTGAACAAAGCGTGTCGTTGTGCAACCGTGAAAGCATACATGCAAGCCAACCCCTAGTTCTGATCTTGCTAATACTTGTTATGGAATTCCACAAGGCAGTATTTTGGGTCCTACATTGTTTTTAATCTATATTAATGACCTGTGCAGCTTAACACTACAAAACGGTGTTATAATATCTTATGCGGATGATACTGCCTTGTTGTTTGCAGCTAAATCAAGGGCAGAGGTCTATGAACTTGCACAGAATGGTTTCAACACTGTGTCAAATTGGCTCCAGAATAATCTTCTAACACTAAATGCTGATAAAACAAAATACATTTTATTTACAATGAGGAATACTAACACACCGCTTACTAACCTAAACATTTACGCGCATAGCTGTAACACGTACGCTGACTCTGCGTGTTCTTGCCCTATTTTAGTTAAAGCTGACCATTTAAAATACCTAGGTGTCACCATTGACTCCAATCTAAATTTCCGTAAACATATCGAGTTACTATGTACTAGAGTGCGCAAACTAATATATGTTTTTAAGAATTTACGGAATATAGCCGACTATAAATTAATAAAACAGATTTATTTGGCTTTGTGTCAGTCTATTCTAACCTATTGTATAACATCCTGGGGTGGCGCGGGAATTTCAATTCTGCTCCCTCTAGAACGAGCTCAAAGAGCAATTCTAAAGGTTGCTACCTTCCGTCCTTTCAGATTCCCTACACACCAGCTTTACAAAGCATGTAATGTACTCACGGTACGGCAATTATTTGTACTTCATTTAATACTACACCAGCATGCTACACTTCCCTATGACCCAGTTCCTTCCGATAGGAGAAGGAAGGACCTGGTTTGTACAAAGCCTCAAACTAAGCATGCGTTTGCTGAGCGATTTGAAGTATTTTTAGGACCTTTTCTGTATAATAGACTCAACAAGACACTAAACTTCTATAGCTTAAGCTATAAAAAATGTAGTGTCATGATATCCGAACATTTGGCGTTACTCAACTACACAGACACAGGAAAACTTCTAGATGTTGCCGTTTGATTATGTTTTACTTTGTATCTAATTGTACATATCGATACCTTTAGACTCAAAAGGCGTAAACGCCAAAATGCCACTTTTCAGGAAAAGCAAAAAACAAAAAAAAAATAAAGAAAAAAATCATAACTTTTTTGTTTCTAGACTGAGTAAGTTCATTTTTGGCCCAAATTCATACATTTTAAATATAAACAGTGTGGTTATATAATATTTAGAATAAATTAATAAATAAAGAAAATAGGATTGTTATACACCCCAAAAAAATTAAAAAAATGTTGTTTACAACCCTAAATTTTACATTGTCTGTAGAATGCCTAGGGTGTATAGGTCACTAAAAGCGTCCTTTCTTGCTGGAAAGGGGTGTATATGAGTCAACGGAGAAGTATGTACTTAATATGCATACTATTTTAATAAACATTTAGGGTTTAAACGTCACTACAACCCTAAATTTCTGTCAAGAAGGGGTGTATAATACAGTCACCGGGAGATGTATTTAGCTAATATTCACAATGCTTTTCACTTCTCGATTGTTATTTTTAAATCAAAGTCATTTCCTTGTTATTATTTATATTCATAAAAACTTCTACTAAAAAAGTTGGCCATTTTAATCTCAAACTTTTTGCTTAGGGTTACGCAAAATACTAGTTGTCATTCAAAAAAATATGGCTTAGATTTACTTGAACTAAAACCCAGATAAAAGCTCGATAAGGAATCAGAACAACAAAAACAAATAATTAATCATCTCAAAGTCTTTATTATCATTATGACATTAATTAGAGTTACGGGCACTAAGTGTAGTCTCTTTTTCCCTACCTTACTTTAATTATAAATTTTCTTTGGAATCGTTACAACATTCTTAGTCATCACAACAAAAATCACTACTCAATTAAATTATGGTAAAAGACTATATATAAGCCAAAATGCTTTAACTAACAAAAAAAATACTTTTCAAAAAGCTTACTTAGGTTACAATAAATGTGCCTATAATCTACGAAAATCAAAAGATTGATCTGTTGACCATAGGTAATTGTGGGATCATTGGGTTTACACATTTCAGTAGAAAAAAAAGAAAATATGTTGGTTATTAAATGAGCGCAGAAAAAAAGATATTAATTTTTAAGGAAATCAATTATAAAAAAAGAATTGAAAGTGTTGAAACCCTAATCTTCATTAATTTCTTGGTTTTCTTCGTAATCACTATGAGGAAAATACTCACAAACGGTTTCTTCACAAGGAAGTCGACGATACTCATCATGATAAGTCTTTGGAATGGTTCCATTATCACAAAGTCTCATCAGATCTTTATATTTGGCCTTGGATATAGGTAATCTGGCAGTGTAGGCAGGCTTTATTATAGGGCCAGGAATGTCTTGTCTGGAGTCATCAACAGCTTCAACAGTATCTAGTGTGTTCTCTGTACTTGCCGTTGACTTCCCCTTTCCTTTACCCTTACCCTTACCCTTCAACTTACTCTTGGCTTTTTCTGTTCCTTTCCCTTTTCCTTTTACAGTCTTTGTTTTTAGATCACCTTCATGCAATGTTACTCGAATTTCCTCTGCGTCTTCAATCATTGAATATTTTAGTCTTACTTCATCGGGATACTTTTTCTTAAAAGTTGCCGTTCTTATTTGTTGGATGCGCACTTTTTTAAAAACTGAGGGTGTGAATGTTTTTTCAGAAAGCTCTTCAAAATTAAGAAAGTCTGTGTGATCGAGGACTTCTACTCGGTAGGGTCTTGGGTTCTTCCGGGCGGACTGGAAATATGTGGGCCATTGAGACGGGCTCCATACTATTAGTTTTTTAACTTCCCTTTCTATTACTGCGTGAACCGAATCAACCGGCATGTAAGTATGTCCCGGTAACAAAAAGTTTATTTGTATAACTTCTAAATTATTAGACGTCTTCAAAAACAAATTAAGTGCAGCTAATACGGTTTTGTTTTTGTTTTGGCCGGTACAAGAATCACAATATAAAAGGAGGTTTTTTACACCTCTACTATCTATGTGTTTTAGGTATTTTAATAAACAAGTAGCAACTTCGTTACTACCACGATGCCCATCACTTTCACCCCAGGTGAAGCAAAATGCATCCTGCGTCCCACTTTCATAGAAAGTAAAATTGTAGACTGCGTATTTACGCGAATAATAAAGCAGCATACTTTCGCCATAGGGGGTGTTTAGAACTTTCTGTAAATCGAAAGATGCTGTGATGGTATCATTCGATAACTTTATATTTTGATGAGATTGAAACCTCCGGTATGTGGCCTTTTTTTCTTCAAGATGTGCTTGAAGTTTTTCGTCATTGGCGGGTGCGTTGTTGCAGTCCTTGGTTGTTTCTTTATTATTCTCAAACTGAGTACAAATCTTGCATTTATCTTTTTTTGGTACATGAATACTGATATTGTATTCATTGAATATCTGTCTGAAAATAGATTCACTAACAGGTTGGTATCCATTTATTTTGCAGTCTTTTAAGTACATACGATAAATGTGCATTGTGCTTTTATACTCCTGGGGTAGATACATTCGGTCAGTTTTTAGTCGACTGTAATGTGAAGGCAATACAGGTAATTTTTCAATGAATTCCACAACGTATCTTTTATTTGCCTCAGAATACTTTTGCGGCACATTTGGTTTTCTCATATCTTGCTTGGCCATATTTTCTTCAGAGTTCTGAATTGTATATGTTAGATATTTTTGAGTTATATCCAAAGTGTGTATAAGAAATTTTTGGCAATTTTTTCTATGATCTTCGCCGTCATTAATAAAGTACTCATACGTGGCAGTTCGACGACTCTCTGGTGTATTAGTTCTTTTCCTCTTAATAGGAACTCTTTGAACACATCTAAGAATCCAATCTCGTCTTCGCTGAGTGTCCAAACTCCAAAAATGGTTAAATATTGATAGTCTTCTCTCCTCCGTAACTTCAAAACAACGTTTTACACATTTGTTTTCGATGCATGGGTTTACTTTGATATTTTTTTCTTCTACAGTAACGCCTGTCTTAGTTTCATAAGCTTTACCTTCATCCTTGTTCTTTTTTCGTAATTTATTGATATTACAGCGTTTTTCTTTTTTCTTGATCAAAGTGGCAGCTTCCTTGTCTTTAACTTTCTCGTCAGTAACCTTTAGTTTCTTTGTTTTCTTCTTTCTCTTTTTCTTTTTCATGTCGTCGCTTGAAATATCTGATTCGTTATTTGACCACAAATCGGAGCTGCTTGCTGAAAAGTCCTTTTGTTCATCGTCTGATAAAAAGTCGACATGTGCTTTATTTATTGTTTGTCTAAAATACCGTTTTCTGCCTTCAGTTGTATCGTTTACTCTATTACAGTTTCTACTTTCAGCTGAAGGTCCGGGTTTAGATTCATACATGTCAATATGATCATTGATATGTGGAGACAATGCAACAGGTTGTTGATTTGGTATGCTGACCTCATGCGTGACGGGTGGTGAGTTTATTTGATCATCGATGTCAGTGTTTGTTTGCAGACTTGCAGCTGCATTCTGGGAATCAGGCGAGGTGTTGTTTGGAGCAATATTATCAGCCGTAGGAGACGTCTTAGTGGGTTCTTTAATAGAATGTATTGTTATTTCAGAACAGGAGTATATATTTACATCAGTCTTTGTACTTGGTATTATTAATGCAGAATTTTGCCTTTTATATTCAAGCTCAGCTCCTAGGATGCCTTCAGGTGATACATGCGTAACAACATTTGAAGCTGACGCTAAGGAAATAGCGTTGAGATTGGTATCTTGAGATGTTGCTTCGATCACACTTTTTTCAGTCTTAGGTTTAGGTTGCAGGTGCTGAGCTGCCTGAGGAATCTCGATTTCAGATTTAGTAATCAAATTGAGCATTGTTGGTGATCGAAATATTGGCGCATTGTTTGGCATATCATCATCATTGGTAGCGACGGGTGGTACTATAGTTACATCGGAAATTATTTGAATTTTAGGTTCAGGTTTGGTCGATTGTACGCTCGCACTGTTATCGAGCTTTTGTGGACTTTGAAAAAACGGATGTACCAGTGGTAAACTAAACGTTGAAGTATTACAACTGTCGTTACTGTTGCCGCTAGAATCGACCACTAGGTTCGTATCAATATTTTCACGGTAGTCATTTTCTATATCGCTGTCCTCTATTATGTCACTGCTGTTGCTATTAAAAGATAAAACTTGCTTGGCATTTGCATTTATCCGTTTTGCTGTCTTTTCCTCGTCATACTTTAAAGGCGTAGATGAGCTAAAAATAAAAATAAATCATCACTTTCATACATAAATAGCGGGCAGATCTTATAACTACTAACTGAAATCATTAGAGGAGGGAAGACTATTTTAACTTTTTAATGGAGTCTTAAGCGTCTATGCTAAAATAGTTGTATTGGCGAACACGAGTAGTAAATTGAGTATTTAAAGCATAAAAAGCAAGAGTTTCAAATCATTTGGGTCGTATACGCCACAGTTATAGTGTCTTATGCAATCTGTGCGTCGTAAACGCCAGAAAGAAGCTGTATTTACTTAAAATAAATTATTATTGGATTGAGAATTATATTTACTACGTGTGACAAAAAACAGCATTAAAGTGTACGTTTTATTTATTTAATTAACACTGTCTTACCCGTACTATATTGTTTAGGTACGTGCCTGAGCGTACCTGGCCTTTCATGCTTGCGATAAACGCCAGTAGGTATGCGTACAGGAATTTACTAATTCGTTTCTATATTAAACCTTCACAAAAACGTTCATAAAGATGACACTACAAATTTTAATTAGTGCTAAACACGCACTAAAATTTAATCTAACTATAATAGATAATGATTGTACCTAATTCAAACTTACCTCAGAATATTTAAACGACGACGGGCAGCCAAAGAAGCTAGCAGTTCACGTCGACGTTTAAGCGCATCCAGTTTATTTTTATCATCCATTTTCACGTAATTTCAACACCAATTACACAAAATAATGATCCACAGAATAAAGTCAAGTTGCTTCTTCACTTGTTTAATAACAACTGAAGCCGGCCGGCGCGGCGGCGGCGGCGCGTGGTACGATATGTATGAAAGATGGGTGCTGTCGTCGCTTGTGTGCTATCTTGCTTGCACACAATGGCGTTATTGGCGGGCGTGCAAGAGACAACTATCAAATACTAGTTCAGGTTGTTAAGAGCCCTGGCCGGCGTGAGAGTCGTATTTCAATCTACTAACATAACTTTCGCTTTTATGACCATTGCATAGTGTAATTCAATATTAGAATTATCGGTCGTAAACGGTAAAACGTTAAAAATACATTATGTTACAGTAACTAGTAGAGTACTCGTTTAAGACACAGTTGATTTTTTAGAGATAATCTCAGGGAGTATGAGTCATCTTTAATTTTATAGCGCAATAATAGGGGTGTATGCATCATATTTGGCTTAAGAGCGATAGGGCGTATGAGTCATCTTTAATTTTATAGCGGAATAATATGGGCGTATGTACCATACTTGGATTAAGAGCGATAAGGCGTATGCGTCGTTTTAATTTTATAGCGAAATAATAGGGGCTTATGCACCATTTTTGGTTTAAGAGCGATAATATGACCTAAATTTAGCGGCATCAACGTTACGTCGTATGAGTCAACTTTATTTTTATACGAGAAAAAGAAGCGTATGTTCTAGTTTTGATTAACGACTTTATTATACGACCTTTAAGTTTTTTTAATAATTGTGCATGTTACCAAAATAACCAATAAAATAAAAAATTATATCAAATACGCCTCATGTCTTAAAAAAATCTCCTAAAATCACGTGGGTCGTATTTGCCTTAATTTTGCAAATTTCGCAGTTTTAACTACACAGATCGATAGAGAAAAAAAAACTGAACATAACTGCATCAAAAAGTCATTTTGGCCAAAATGGCGTTTACGCCCTTTGAGTCTAAAGGTATCGATATATATAGTTAAGCTAGTTTTAGTGTTTTTATTTTTTTGTTTCACTTTCCTTTATTTGTTATTAGATTTATTTTATTTAGTAATTTTATTGTATTAATTAAATTATGCGACGTAAAAGTGATGGCCTGAAACACAGGTTTAAATAAACCTAGATCGGGCAGGTCGCTATCTAATATATAAAATTCTCGTGTCACAGTTTTCGATGCCAAACTCCTCCGAAACGGCTTGACCGATTTTGATGAAATTTTTTGTGCGTATCGGGTATCTATGAGAATCGGCCAACATCTATTTTTCATCTTTTTTTTTTTTTTTTTTCTGAAAATGGCAAAACAACGTTTGCCGGGAACAGCTAGTAATAATATAAAGATTACCTCTAAATTACCACTTTTTGTAACTCTTAAATATATTTTAGTAGTAGTTTACTTATAAGCACTAATTATAACTTTGTATGTGAAACAACACTGTGCCTAAATGTACACCTTATTGTATTATCTTTTTTTTTTTTTTTTTTCTTAAATAAATTATTCTTATTCTTATAGGCAGTTCCAGTACAAGTTCGGAATTAAAACCTTCGAACTGTGTGAGTCTTCCACTGGCTACCTTTGGTCTTGATGTACTGGCGGAATTTTATGTTACCTTTCCACAAAGTCAGGGATTCGTCAATACAAATATTCTGGGATGGGACATAGGCGTCCATGAAGCGTGAATTTAAGTGATCCAATATGGGGCCAAAACAAAAAAGTCTATCGGAATCATCAGTCGGTCTGTTGGAGTTATCATTGAAATGAAGAACGCGGCAGAGATTAGTATACCGGTTGCGGGAGAACATCTTCCTAAAGATGTTCGTTTGAACGAGTGGGTTGGTGGTAAAGCACGACTTAGTGGAGGGCATCTTGATGATTGCGAGCATCATCCAGAATGAAAAAAGGATAAAAATTTCATGAATATTTGTGTCATACCATTCCCGGGCAAAGCTAGCGGATGAACTAGCTAGCCCCTGAACTAGCTAGCCCCTAAGCTAGCTCGGTCACTATATGTGACAAGATGCTGTCATCCCAGTACGTCCTAAACGCCCCATACGCATTTTCAGATGCGTTAACAGGCCCCGTTTGCTCAGGCAGAAATTGCTCCCTCTCACCTGCGTAGTCATGCATGGTTGACCACTCAAAACGAGCAACCTACATCAGCATCCAAAAACTCATCATATGCATTTTGGTCATGCACCTGCATTTCTGGCCTTTGCCTCCTTACTCTCGCAACTGCCCGCACTCTCGCTGCCTCCCTTGCATTCACCACTCTCATAACAGCAGCTCGCAGCTCCTCTGGCACGTCCTCGTCATTTATGTTAACTTCCACTAACCTATCACCCCTTGTCCATTGGGCCTCACCTTCCCGTTCTGCTGCTCCCCCCCTCGCCCGACCAGCTGTTCCCCTCGCCCTACCTGCTCCTCTCCCCGCCCGACCGCCTCGGCGTGGTACGCGCGCGCGTCGACCTCCCCCGCCACGCTGGACCGGGCTCACCTGACGCTCTACCACTTGCGGAGGGAAGATTTCGTGTTCGTCAGCCAGGTGATAGGTTTCATCTTCCTCCTCGATGACGACATACACAACCCTAAAAAAAAAAAAAAATTGAAAATGGAATTATAATTCTTGATGGAAATGTAAAACGAGAATCTCATTCATCGGAATCAGTATTTTAGACAAGATGATGAAATGAATTTACCTCGGAAGCCGGTTCCTCTAACTCCAAGTCATCATCAAGGTATTTCGGCTCCTCGTACACCTGCTCGTCCAACTCATCTTCAGACATGGGCACGTCGAGGTACTCGCACCCAACACCCTCTTCCTCCGAGTCGCTCTACCGGAGCAGCTCCTCATAGGATTCCGGCACCTCTTCCCCAGATCCGACGTTCCAAGCCATTTCTAAAATAAAAAATAATATATTTGTTTTTTTTACTGTACTGTCCTACTGTTAGGCAATGGCCTACCAGAAATATTTTACTTCATAAAAAAATTAAATAAAGTTATCGATACTATCGATAACTTTTGTCGACATGACCTACGGCCTAGTGGTCGTTGAATTTTAGTCAGTTCAGGTTGATTTTCTAAGTATTTGTTTGCTTCTCCTATTATGATTCCAAAAAATCTCACAGCATGTTCTGAAGGGTAGGTCAATTTCTTTTCTTTTATGCTCTTGAACTCTCGAAAGGAAATCCAATTGTTTACAGTATTTTTATCATAATTGGATTCCCTACTAGTTAAATTTTCTTCGCAATTCTGACACTTTATTTTTTGTAAAATTTTTCTTATGACCCACCCAGTTGTAAATGCACGTGAGTGGACATGTATCCTTTCTTGCCTTGCTGAGCTTTGAATGCTTTCACTTTCAACCCAGTTCGATAGCTCAGAGGACTCAGGTGAACTAACTAAATCAGAATCCGCATGTGAAAAACTTGCTGATTCTGAGTTACTTTGTTCTTTATTAAAAAGTGATTTTAATTTTAATAACTGTTTACCTGAATCCTCTTCACAATTGTAGCTATCTGAGTGAAACTTTATAAACCTCGTGATCAACAGTGATTTAAAGGTACTTTTGAAAGCATGGCAATCAGGATTTGTATTCCTAAAATTATACGCCCGCATTTGTCCAAAAAAGTTTTCTATGGGATCAGAATTTAAATATCGCGGGCGCATAATTTTAATATTTTTTTTTCTTTTAAGTATTGCCACACTCTCTGGTAACTTTTCAAGGTTGTTATCCAATTTTTTAACGATGGCACAGATGTTTCCTTACCATGTTTGTCGACGTATTTAATTAGTTTTAGTTTTTCTATTGCTTCCCTCCAAAATTCGTGGTGCGGCGACTTTTCTGTTACCGGCTGCCTTAAAGGTTTCCCTTTGGAAGTCTTAGTAAAGCCTGTTCCATTGACCGAATCAAACAGGTCGTCAAAGAATGACACAACTTTTGCCGTATTCTTTAGAGTACAACTTACTTGTGTTCCATCTGCATAATGAGCTACAACAAATAAAATACTTAATTAAATAAAACTTAGTCAATACTAAGGTCATAAAAAATCATCAATCATCAGCATAGCAACTTACAAAACTGAGCAGTATAATATGACAATGTAGCAGTTACTGTCTTGCTGAACACTGTAGTGCAATTTTTCACCTGAAATAAAATAATATAAATTACAATTTTACAAGTAACAGAGCTCATTCATTTACGAGTATACTTAGTAAAATACTGTTTGAGAATTTGAATAACATAACAAAAGTGATTTAATTAAAGAATTACCTTCATTTTTTTTATTTTCTCTGGAATGACGTGTTCATCAGTCAACTTATGGAGGAGTCTCGAATGTGCATGATTGCAGTCGGTTTTGTAGACATCCACTATATCATTCCATTTTGATATTTCTCCATTAATGGATATATTTTTAGTTATAAAATTATTTCTTAGCCCTTTAATGAGGTGTGGTGGATCGTGAATTACACTGAGCTTCTGTCCATTAATTACAATAACATCATCTGAAAATTAAAATTATATTGTTACAATAAATACCAAAACATTTGTAGGGTGGGGCCCGTCAAAAAAGGATGGCCAGAAGAAGACAAGGATGGCCAGAAGAAGACAAGACCTACTCACCAATATTTTCACCGGCAATTATTTGCAGTCGCCTTGTGTCTTCTTGGAGACTCTTCAAGGCAGCTCGAAAGGCTGAACCTTGGTCGCACACCAAAGCCAAAGGTTTCAGTCCTGTGTCTCCAACAGCAGTAACCATGTCCTTTAAAATTTGTTTTAATTCAACCCCAGAAGTTGCTCCTTTACAAAAATAAAAGGCCAGAGGTTGCTGCCACTTGTGAACCACTCCCCGTAACATAAACACAAGGGCATGGTCAGCAAAATCATTGGTTTTTTTATTAAGTTCCACAAATCCATTAATAATGTCTTTATGTTTGTCATAAGACAAGGCCGCTTCTAAAGCCACTTCATCAAAAAGTATGGAGCAATATTTTTTTTTATCATCCCAAGTATTGACCTGAAAGCAATATAATAAAACATTATTCACATTCATTCATAAAAAAATTTGCCAACAAAATAATAAAATAAAAAATTTCGACTAAAGGCAAGTTATTTTAGTGAAGTAAATAATAGTAGTTTATGCGACTGTGCATAATGAAGGGCATTACAACACAAGTGTGGGTTTAAGAAACGAGCCGAAGGCGAGTTTCTTAATAGCATCACACGAGTGTTGTAATGCCTAATTATGTATAGTTGCATACACTAATTTATCTACCCGAATATCATAAGGGCTCTATGATGGGCTCAGGAACCATAGGGAAATGACCAGCATTGTTACCGTAATGCAATAAAAAATAAACATGTTATTAGTTGCATTCGTCGCTGCATTTACGATATCTGGCGGAGTGTTCATGTTAATTTCTGAGTCACTATCACTCATTTTCGACAGAAATAAAGAACTTATCAGAAAATTTGTCTACTCAATGAAAGGGAATAAAAAGCTAACGAACAAAATAAATGACAGCTCGAAATGGCGGCGTTTCGGATATCTGTCATTTTTTTTAAATCATAGGCAAACGAACAAAGTCACTATTCTTGTGTCACTCGAGATCAAAATATCGTGCGATTTATAATTAAAATCATACTGAATTGGGGTTTCGTATCGATAGGTATCTGTTTTAATGTAGATACTAGAATAGCACGCTCACTTGAATTTGACACCTGTTCCAAATTTAAACTCATAACCTACTGTTTTCAGTAGGTTATGAGCTAATTACAGTTCTGTTAATTTCTGCTGGTTGGTAATGCTGGTCATTGCCTATGGTTTTTGAACGCATTAGAGAGGGTTTATGATATTTGGGTAGATAAAATATATTACCTCTTTTTTCACAGCTTCAAATATTTGAGGATTGATTCCTGATTCTATATTTATTCTGTATTTTCGGGGTCCCATATAACAGCACCAATAAGACAAAGGCACAGTAGCGCTCTAGCAAAATGTGACTAAACCATAGACTTATATATTACTTCGTAAGGACTGTAATTATATTACTTCGTAAAATGACGCCTCGAACATGGTTCCAAAATGGTTCCATGGTTCCAAACGTGATCTAGTTCACGATCGGCTATCTTCGGGTGCGTCCGTAAAGTGAAAATGCCAAGTTGTGTAGTGAAAGGTTGCGTGAACTACCACGCAAAGCACAACAAAAAAAATATAACATTTCATACCACCGGTAAGTCAAAAATATGTCAGTAAATCAACTTAAAACATTAAATAAAACAGTTTTCTTCCCAACTTATTTGTCTTGACGTTTGGCAAAGACGACGCGAGGCCCCGCCCCCACGCGCCATACGGCTGTACGACATAACTTTGCAGCGGCGTGCGTTGTAGGCTTGAGTTGTAGCCGATGAAATGAAAAGATTTAATTAATTACAATAATATTTAATTACAAACAAAACCAATTATTATTGTTTTTGTTTATTAGAAGCAAATTATAATGTGAATGAATCCAAAATAGAAAATATATGTCAAAAATAACAAAAAAGCAAAAGTTTAAAAAAATAGTTTTATTTGAAGGCCAATAAAAATGTTATTATTATTATTAATATGTATAAAAAACTGCAATAAACATACTTTTTTTAAAATTGAAAGCTTTATTTAATTTCTTTATACCTCGATAATACCACGCCACGCCGCTCATACAAGGTTACGTTTACGAGCAGCCCGAGTAGTTCTTAAAGATGGCGTCGGTGTTTCTCTGTATGGGGAACGCATCGAGCAAAATGTTCGGACGACCCTATCTTTAGTTCTATATCAATGGACTAAACTAAATGAGCGACTTTGTTCCTCCAGATAAAGGCATGTTTTTAAAGCACAATGGCATACTTAACTCATTTTCAGATTTTTTGTTAGTTTTGCCCTTGTTCCACCGATGGTGCGAAATAATAATTTGGATATCCTTAAAAAACTTTCCAGGGTGGTGATCCAACCCTACAGAGATGTCACTTTCACAAGTCCGAGGCCTGATGTAAAGCACGCTTGCTTGATTTATCAATATAATGCAATGATTTCAATTTCTTAATAGAATCAATCTAAAATGTGTGATGCGGTGAGTTTTCTTTCACGGCGCGTCCTGTAGTTTCGGTATATACATTTTTTCTTTCTTCAGTTCCAGTTCAGTCTGAGCCTTGAACTCCCACGTCAACACAGACGTCTGCAGGAAAAAAAAAATTGTTTTAAATTAAGAATCCCTTCTAAGCTTTGGAACCACCGGGATAACCATTGACACTATCAAATATTTCATCAAAAAACTTAACAACTTCTGCTGTTGTTGCTATTGTGCTATTATTTTCTCCACTTAGTAAGCTATCTGAAAAAAAAAATGTATAACCAACGGTAGACCCTCAAGCGCGTTGATATCGGAATTCATTTCAATATCCTTGAAAACCATCACTGCTGCTAGGAATGGTTCCACCTCTGTCTTCAAACCTTCAAACTTAGCTGGGCACTGAGCAAAGGAACTTCTTTCCCTTGTGGTGCTAGTGATCGCAGAGATAAGTTCTTTAAATTGGTTATCCGTCATATTGATCGACCAGGAACACTGCTTCTGTATCTATATAGGTAGCTTACAAGTGGGTCGGGGCCTTAATAATTTGCTATGGAGCTCCACGTTGAGCGCCACTTTCAGACGCGACCGCACGATATCGGTTCCGAGGTGGAAACCGACCGTGCAAGCCGGAGTGCGCTCAGCTGCCCCTAACTCGCTCCGAGGTGGAAGCGTGTAAGCCGAACTGCGTTCACTGTTTTTTTTTTTTTTTTAATTGTCATCTCGCATTTCACTCTAGAGAGGGGTGGCTACTGCTTAACCGGACTTTCCTGTGGATGCTTTGATATTAACGCCTATTCACTTGCGACCGTTGTCCAAAGATCAAAATTTTGGCTGATTTAATAAAATCATCCTCATTTACTGGCAGCTCGTCATCGATGTTTTGACGGTATAACGCGTGCACAAAAGCATTACAAGCGCGCGGACTTAATGGCATCGACCTGTAACTTTTTCATTAGGTTATCATGAGCGACACGTAGTACAACGTCAGATTTCGCGGTTCTTTTCACGCCTACAATTTGAAACCTGTCACTAGGTTTAATTAACTTCATAAATAAGCGCGTTTTTAGTAGCGGATGCAGATGACGAGTACTCCGCCTCCCGCTCCGGGATAGGATACGCGACAACACAGGGTAATGGAGCACGTGATTCTACAACAGGCGCGATCTTTGGTAGGCGAAGTTTTAATGAATCCGAATACGAACTAGGGCATGCAAAACCGGAAAGTCATCGTTTGATCATCATTGAACATCATTTTTTTGGGACCAAAACCGAAAACCGGAGCTAGGTCCGGTTTTAGCCAAAAAAAAATCGAATGTACTATAATTTAAAAAGAAACACCATTTTTTTTAAATACCCATTAGGTCTACAAATAAAACAAATTGTATGATACATTTCTTTTTAATCCAAACCATAATAATTGTACAGATAACAATGACATTATCTTAAGGCGCAGTTAACGGGGGAACCGTAAAAACGACCTGTTTTTCGTCGCAGAGTTAGCCGTATTGCTACTTATTACAATTCCAAAAAAAATACAGTGTATAGTCAAATGTATAGGTAAAAGACTTATGCAAAAATATTTTCTAAAAGTAATCAAGAACCTTGAAAAAAAAAATCACAAAATCACAAAAAAATCACACGAAAAAACTTTTTCGTCTCGAAATGCTCAATATTTTGAGTGACAACTGTTATTTATTTTTTTACTATCAGAAAGGAAATTTAACCAACTAAAGACATATGTAAAAATATTTTAACATTACAGCGTATTTTTTTTTTAAATAAATTAAATCTGCGAACTATCGTTCATTTTGGCAGTCACGAGCATCAAACGCATCGCCATTTTCAACCTTATTTGTTTAGGCGATGAGTTAAACGCGCGCTCAAGGTCGCGGGCAGCTAATGTCGCCTTAATATATATGACGACAGATGAGACCTGTCTTCGTTGATTTGTTGGTCGGTCATGATGGAATGTGGAGTCCAACGTGAAATAACACACAGGCACTGTTCGGTACACTAAACTTTACCGTCCAAAACACGATTTAAATCAAATAAAATGGAATGTAGTGAGGTTAGCCAAGTCAACCGTTCGTCACCATGATTTCAATTTGAATGTGTCAACTGCACAAGTCTACCGCCTTTTTATTAACATCAAAAATGACAAACGATAACTTTATCCGACTAAACACACTCAAGCATTGCCAGACCAAAAATTAAATTAATTGAACTAAATCAAAATTATGATAAACGCTTGACATTCCATTACGCGATCTGCGACACGGCCATCTCTGACCTTCACACGACCTCGTGGGATGAGGTACCTTAAGAGACAAATAATCCAGAAAAGTAACTAGACCACTCGGCTATCCTGACCCAGGTCAGGGAACATCATCACAAAAATAATTAGGTCAAATTAAACCATGTGAGTAATACGTTTAATGCTCAATTGATTGTGAACCAAACTCCAGTACAGCGCTTAACCAGCGTGACAAATGCTATCACTTAACCAGTGATAATAATAACGCTTAACCAGCGATAATAACCCACTAACGTTTAACCAGCAATTACACAACTAACGCTTAATCAGCGAAAGCTCAACATAACACGCTTAACCAGCGATTACACTACTAACGCTTAACCAGCGAAAGCTCATCCACACGCTTAACCAGCGATTCAATTACTAACGCTTAACCAGCGAAAGCTCATCCACACGCTTAACCAGCGATTCAATTACTAACGCTTAACCAGCGAAAGCTCATCCACACGCTTCACCAGCGATTCAATTACTAACGCTTAACCAGCGAAAGCTCATCCACACGCTTAACCAGCGATTCAATTACTAACGCTTAACCAGCGAAAGCTCATCCACACGCTTAACCAGCGATTCAATTACTAACGCTTAACCAGCGAAAGCTCATCCACACGCTTAACCAGCGATTCAATTACTAACGCTTAACCAGCGAAAGCTCATCCACACGCTTCACCAGCGATTCAATTACTAACGCTTAACCAGCGAAAGCTCATCCACACGCTTAACCAGCGATTCAATTACTAACGCTTAACCAGCGAAAGCTCATCCACACGCTTAACCAGCGATTCAATTACTAACGCTTAACCAGCGAAAGCTCATCCACACGCTTAACCAGCGATTCAATTACTAACGCTTAACCAGCGAAAGCTCATCCACACGCTTAACCAGCGATTCATTTACTAACGCTTAACCAGCGAAAGCTCATCCACACGCTTAACCAGCGATTCAATTACTAACGCTTAACCAGCGAAAGCTCAACGTAATCAGCTTAACCAGCGATTACACAACTAACGCTTAACCAGCGAAAGCTCATCACAACACGCATAACCAGCGAGTGTACCTATAGTACTTAACCAGTACTCTGCATCTCTGCTTAACCAGCATTTGAACCTATAGTACTTAACCAGTATTCTGTATTCGACTCTATATTCGACTCTATATTCGACTCTATATTCGACTCTATATTCGACTCTATATTCGACTCTATATTCGACTCTATATTCGACTCTATATTCGACTCTATATTCGACTCTATATTCGACTCTATATTCGACTCTATATTCGACTCTATATTCGACTCTATATTCGACTCTATATTCGACTCTATATTCGACTCTATATTCGACTCTATATTCGACTCTATATTCGACTCTATATTCGACTCTATATTCGACTCTATATTCGACTCTATATTCGACTCTATATTCGACTCTATATTCGACTCTATATTCGACTCTATATTCGACTCTATGTTCGACTCTATGTTCGACTCTATGTTCGACTCTATGTTCGACTCTATATTCGACTCTATGTTCGACTCTATGTTCGACTCTATGTTCGACTCTATATTCGACTCTATATTCGACTCTATATTCGACTCTATATTCGACTCTATATTTACGGTATTCACATTAGGTATTATTTTAAAGTTCTTGACGTCATGTTAATTACCAAGTCATTAATCAAAATTTCACGTCCAATCACTATGTCATGTTGAAGGTATTCATCAGGTAAAACATGAAAAACAATAATTATCCAAACTAATGTTACCAATGTCAACATTAGCTAAAATGTTCAGGTTACTATTCACGGAAGTTTGACCTATACCCGTAATAGTAAAGACACTATAATAATTACGCTCAACATTAAATTTACACAAAATAGAATCTCTCATTAATGAACACTCTGCTCCAGAATCATAACAAAAACTAAAAGACTCACCAGAGTGACGGAGAATACCTGTAGGCGCATTTACTACGCACAAGTCCACTCGGCGTTGTTCAGAAGCTACACCAGCGCCACCACCAGTGCCGCCGCTGCCGGAACCCTGGGCCACTGCTGGACAACGGTTTTGCGTAGTGGCCTCGGCTCCTGCACGGAGGCAGGTGACGGAGCTGACCTTGGGCTTCGCCGGAACAGATAATGTACTTCCATGAGAAGACGAGGAGTGAGGTCTTCTGTCAGTCTTGCTGTCTCTTCTCTGGTAAACCGTGGAAACCTTTTGGCTTTCCTCACCACATACGTAACACTTGACTATTCGTATCGATAACACACATGTCTGCTGTTGCTGTTGCCAACCAAGCACGTTTGTCGATATTCCGTTTTTCAGAGTCGTAATACGGTAGGCGCGCATCAGAGCAATAGTCATAAAGTTTTTGTTTTTGCTGCGCTAACGAAAACGCCACTTTTCCGTTTCTGTGTTACTTTCAGACGCACGCGCATTGTCTTTACACACACTTTTCCTGGCTAGCACTGTCACTTAAACTATGTAGGGCGTTTGAGTTACATCGCACTTCTGATGACGACAGATGAGACCTGTCTTCGTTGATTTGTTGGTCGGTCATGATGGAATGTGGAGTCCAACGTGAAATAACACACAGGCACTGTTCGGTACACTAAACTTTACCGTCCAAAACACGATTTAAATCAAATAAAATGGAATGTAGTGAGGTTAGCCAAGTCAACCGTTCGTCACCATGATTTCAATTTGAATGTGTCAACTGCACAAGTCTACCGCCTTTTTATTAACATCAAAAATGACAAACGATAACTTTATCCGACTAAACACACTCAAGCATTGCCAGACCAAAAATTAAATTAATTGAACTAAATCAAAATTATGATAAACGCTTGACATTCCATTACGCGATCTGCGACATATAAAATTCTCGTGTCAGTTTTCGTTGCCATACTCCTCCGAAACGGCTTGACAGATTTTGATGAAATTTTTTGTGCTTATCCGGTATCTATGAGAATCGGCCAACATCTATTTTTTATCCCCCTATTTTTTTTTATATGGCAAAACAACGTTTGCCGGGTCAGCTAGTAATAGTCTAAAGATTAATTTTCTCAAAAATGGTATGTAATGTTGCCATAACATCTCTAAAAAGTATCCAGAAAGTGAACTTTACCGGAGACTTATTCACAACTGT
The DNA here is from genome assembly GCA_949316265.1 of Diarsia mendica. Taxonomy (NCBI): domain Eukaryota; kingdom Metazoa; phylum Arthropoda; class Insecta; order Lepidoptera; family Noctuidae; genus Diarsia; species Diarsia mendica. Next base: position 6,701,048 of record OX438898.1, read on the forward strand.
CCAGTAAGAAGCGAGATTTTAAATTTGGAATCTCCTACTGTCCAGTAAGTAAGTATGTAATTTACTTACTGGACACTAGGTCATCCTCTTTAGATCTGCTTAGAAAAAAAAACATAGTACCAGACACTGATTAGAGTTTAGCCATTATAACATGGTTATAGAAGGGAGGTTCCAAATATATATCTATCTCTCTTTTTGGTATGACATTTTATGAGATACATATATTTTTGGAACCTTAAACAGCCATTTTATACGTTGCGTTTTGTACTGAGTAATGTTGTAGAAGTATAGTGTGGGATTTTATGATTGTATTTAAATAAATAATAATATTCCACAACTATCACACAACGCCATCTAGTCCCAAGCTAAGCAGAGCTTGTGTTATGGGTACTAGACAACTGATAAACATACTTATAAATATTTCTAAATACATACATATTATAGATAAATTACACCCAGACACAGAACAAATGATCGTGCTCATCACACAAACATTTGTCCTGGGTGGGAATCGAACCCACGACCTCTGGCATAGCAGTTAGGGTCACTAACCACTAGACCAACAGGCCAGTCGCGCCATTTAGTAATTTCAGTTTATTAAAAAGTTTTTTCTAAAGTTGTTTCCTAAACTGCCTCGTTGGTCTAGTGGTCGCAAGCTCGACTGCAGTGCGTGAGGTCCTGGGTTCGATTCCCGGGTCGGCCAAAAAGTGCTAGAGTCTGTCAAGCGAGTCTAGTCCCATGAAAAAGGCGGCAAATTCAAAAATCTTTCAGGTGTCAACACTGATATAGCACGCTGAAAACTTATTGATAGAGTCTGTCAAGCGAGTCGAGTCCACAACCCTTTTACTTTAAAATTCAAGTATCAATAAGTTTTCAGCGTGCTATATCAGTGTTGACACCTGAAAGATTTTTGAATTTGCCGCCTTTTTCATGGGACTAGACTCGCTTGACAGACTCTATTGTGTTTTTCACATATGAATGTAACCTTCAATATTAATTAAACGAATTTGTTGTTAAACTTTCTTTAATTTTTGAGAAAAGCATTATACAAACCTCAACCAGTAAGAAAGCCATCCTGGCCTCGTATATAACCAGACCTCACCTGCGGTTCGGTCCGGTTAACTCATACTTGGCCAGGAAGGCTTACTTACTGGATTCTGCAGTAATGTACTATAACTGAGATCAAATCAACAACAAGTAAGTTTTTGGTATCTTTGGTACCTATTAAGTTTGCTATAAAAAAATAATATGTTTTAAACATAGAAAACACAATCAGCATCTTCAAATATTAATATAAATCAACTAAACAGAAGACGAGCTGATTTTGTAAGTGTTACCGTTGAAAATGCTAATGACGTAACAGATTTTCCCCGGTTATCTTATAGTGAACTTATATTCATTTCTCTTGGAACGTATCAAATAAAACAATCGCGTTCCTATTATGGAGAGCACGTAAGGGCAAATGGCACATATATAATAGAAGTATGCAGGGAGGTTGACAGGAGTCTACTGGAAGAGCTGTCAACATTGAACACGTTGTGGATTTTACGGGGAAGAATTAAGTCAAGGCATGTAGGAAGAAAGATATACTTTGTTTATATTTTGATTGACAGCTCTCTAAGTGGCCGGGAGGCTATAAATCAATACTGTTGCAATTGCATTGTTGGACGAAGAACAGTAGGATGCTGTGCTCATGTCATGTCAATCATCTGGTACTTGGCATGGGCACGGCATCAAGATAGCCTGTCTCCCCCTGCACCTTTCTTAGATAATATTTTGTTAATATTTATGATGATGAGCATGAATAAAATATTGATTAAATTATAAATAATACCTACTTGTTTTTTATTGTACCTATAATCATCCTGTTATCCTTAGGTAATTATCATTATTATAACTATGCTTAGATTCCGATAAGTGAGTCTAAAGTCTCCTGAGTTTTCTGTGACTAGTGTGACTACTGAGTTTAATTAAAACAGACAGCGTACACTTAAACTGTCATGTGTATGATCAGTGAGTACCTATGCTATACGCTCCTTGCACATGCGAGTTACTAACGTCGGTAGCAATGTATAGTATAATATACACTAATTATCTCAGATACTCTGCTAATTCGATTTTTTTCCCTATTTTTCCTAACCTTATTTTAGGTCTAATAATCATAATCTGATATAATTTTGATATTTTATTTCGATAAAGCATCGTGCGACTTTAAGGGTTAACAAAATCAGATAAATTATTATTTACAAACATGTTTGCATTTATTATTGTCCAAATAGATTAAGAGTTTTGTATACTGAGCTATAGATATGTTTTAAGTAGTAGCTAAAGTAGCTAGCTATACATGTATATTGACAGTCCACTAAGTTGAAAGTTTGAAACCAGTAGCGAATAAACCTGCATACTAAATACACGTCGTTTTCTTCAAAAATCCCGGCAATCAAAAAGCAACCTTACAAGTTCAACATTTTGGTCCGTATTCGAGCCGAATCGTGTTATTGAGCATCGAGCCCTGCCGGCCCGCGAGAACAAAAGAATATTACCTGAGTGCGATAAGGAGTCGTCGGGAGACACGTGTTGCTAAAAAACATTTTGTAATGTGCAAACGAGTTATTAAGTACAGTAGATATTGATTGACAACAAACTGTTACTTGTTTATAAGGACTTTGTGAGTTTTGGTGCAAATCATAATAACAGTACATTGAGTGAGTGTTCAAGAGATTTTAAATAACAAACTGTTACTTTGTGAGAAATTATTACCTAAAACAAGTGACTGATCGGTGTGTTGTTTGCTGAGACTGCTGTGCGAGTTTATTTGTTACAACAATGGAGGCACTTTTTTCGTTACAAGATGAGTTGTTCGACAATTTGATGAAAGCTGAGAGAAATTTTAAGAAAACGCCGAAAGACAGAATTAAACGTCAATACTTAGAAACGAGATTGGAATTGTTAGAACAACTATTTAAAGATTTTAAAGACGGACACAAGGAGGTAATTGCAAAAGCGAAAAATAAGAAAGACGCAGATTATTTTACAGAAGGAAAATATGAGACTTTTGAGGAGCTGTATGTACAGTATAAATCAAGTTTACGAGAAGCTTTACAACAGTTTTTACCGCCAGTTACCGGGTTTTCTAACCAAGCGGTTACCAATAACGAGAACATAAATCATTGCAGTGATGTAAAACTACCTCGCATACAATTACCTACTTTTGGGGGTAAATATGAAGAGTGGCCAACCTTTTATGACATGTTTTCCTCATTGATACATAATAATAAGAACATTTCATCGGTACAGAAATTACATTACCTCAAGTCCAATTTGAGTGGAGAAGCATTAAATTTATTAAGTAATTTTTCGACGACTGATGCAAATTATGAAGAAGCGTGGAAGCAGTTAGTTCGGCGATACAATAATAAGCGTTATAACTGCAACGCTATTATGAGAACTTTGTTTGGCACAAAGAAAATTCAAACCGAGTCAGCCAATGCAATTAGGAGTTTGTTGGATACGACATCTACCTGTCTTAAGTCTTTGGAAAACTTAGGCATTAGTACTGAATCCAGTTACGCTGACGCGTCTGTCGTTCACTTAGTCGTTTCAAAATTGGACACGGAATCGGTCAAACAGTGGGAACAGCAGATAAATATGATGAGTGATGACTTGCCCACTTGGACACAATTGAGAGATTATTTGGAGTTCCGATTCAGGACGTTAGAAATGATAGATACGAACGGGAATCGCGCCGCGCAACAAGCTAAGCCTGCCGCTAAGTCAAAATCTTTTCACGCATCAGTAGAGAAGGAGAAAGAGAACAAGTCTAAGGCCAAACAAGAGTGTCCGATGTGTCATGAAATTCATTATCTCAATCAGTGCAAGCGTTTCAGCGTTATGACACCTAAGGAAAGGCAGAACTTTGTTCAAACAAGTAAATTATGTTTTAATTGCCTGGCACCGACTCATGCAGCAATTAAGTGTCGTCAGTCATTCAGCTGTAAGAAATGTGGGAGAAGACATCACACGTTGTTACATTTTGAGAGAGAGAACCAGGAGCCAGCCAGTAGCCTGGAGCAGGCAGCTCCCGTGCCACCGAGTGAACCACAACAGGAGAGAGCGAGTACATCACGAGGTGACCAAACCATAACTGCTACATTTTCTAGAGGAGAGCTACAACCAAACAGCGTGCTACTTGCGACAGCTAAGGTTAAGGTAATCCGTTCTAACGGTTTTAAACAAATAATTCGTGCTTTACTGGACCAAGGGTCACAGGCATCTTTTGTATCTGAGTCAACTGTGCAATTATTAGGTCTTGTACGCAAACCAGTAAGCGGCTGGGTGTCGGGGCTGGGAGATGGTCGTATGAGGATAAAAAACACGGTTTCACTTCGCCTGGAATCACGTCATAATCCAGCTAGTTACATCCTAGTTAACGCTTATGTGTTGCAATCCTTAACGTCACTACTTCCTTCAACTAACGTGTGCACTTCTTCTTGGGTAGAAATTGACAATCTTCCTTTAGCTGATCCTACGTACGCGACGCCAGGTAAGATCGACATTTTGCTAGGTGCAGAGGTTTACAGCGAAATATTGCTTGATGGTGTTATGAAGCATCCTGATTGTAGTTTAATAGCACAAAATACGGTGTTTGGATGGATTTTGTCAGGAAAAATATCAAAGGGGTCTCGCACGTTAGCAAGGGATAATCTCATTAGCATGCATGTACAGGTAAAGGAGGATGAGTTACTTAAAAGGTTTTGGGAGATGGAAGATGAGCCTAATTTAATAAAGAAAGAGATGACTAATAGCGAGAAAGCATGTGAGGATTTGTTTGAGTTAACTACAGTGAGAGATAATGAAGGGAGATTTATAGTGAGATTACCTTTTGCAACAGACAATCCTAAGTGCCAATATGGTAATACGGAAGAGAGAGCAGTGAAGAGGTTAGAATATTTAGAGAAAAAGCTATCGAAAGATTCAAAGTTGAGAGAAGAATATAATAAGGTTATGAGTGAGTATTTGAGTATGAACCACATGAGACTGGTTTCTGAGAGTGAGTTACAAGAGTCTAAAGCTGTGTATCTTCCTCACCATGCTGTGGTGAGAGAAGACAAACACACTACTAAAGTGAGAGTTGTCTTTGACGCTTCTAGCAAAGGTGACAACAATATATCACTAAATGATGAGCTTCTTGTTGGACCAAGATTACAACAAGACTTAAGGCACATCTTGATGAGATGGCGTCATTATAAAGTCTGTATCGTAGCCGATATAGTGAAAATGTATCGGATGGTAAGAGTGGCAGACAAGGACACAGATTTCCAGAGAGTTGTCTGGAGATTTGATCCGTCGGAGCCTATGCAACGTTACAAATTGTTACGTTTAACGTTCGGTACAGCATGCGCGCCATATCTAGCAGTCAAGGTATTGCACAGACTTGCTGAGTTAGAACAGAAGAAGTATCCATTGGCTGCGAGAATAACAAAACAATGCTATTACATGGATGACTTAATGACCGGGTGTGACACGGTTAATGAGGCAATTAAAATTTATGAGGAGATGAATGAGTTAATGAGGAGTGGTGGTTTTGAGTTACAGAAATGGAATAGCAATAGTGACAAGTTTTTAGAGCAGATTGGGAAAACTGAATTGAGTGAAAGGCAAGCTATTAAGTTAAATGATCTAATCAAAGTGTTAGGTTTGAGTTGGAATAGGAAGAATGATAATTTTGAATACGTAGTAAACTTACCTGAACCTAAGGATTTAGTCACTAAAAGACAAGTCTTATCTGAAGTAGCGAGATTGTATGACCCTTTAGGCTGGATTGCCCCAGTGATAGTTAATGCTAAGATTTTAATTCAGAAACTGTGGAAATCTGGTCTTGGATGGGATGAGAGTTTGACTAATGAATTACATGGTGAGTGGCTAAAATACAGAGAAGAGCTAACAGGTTTAACAAATCTTAAGGTACCTAGGTGGGTAAATTTTACACAAGAATGCAAGAGAGAGTTACACGTATTTTCAGATTCTTCTAAATCAGCTTTTGCGGCAGCAGTTTATATACGAGTGATTGATAGTTCAAATCGAGTGCATGTACATTTACTGTCCGCAAAGACTCGAGTTGCCCCAATCGTGAAGGAGATTTCTATACCCCGACTTGAATTGTGCGGTGCCACCTTAGCAGCCAAGCTTATATGTGAAGTATCACAAGTTTTAGAGATACCAAAGGAACATCTCTATGGGTGGACCGACTCCACCATAGTACTAGCATGGCTCAAAGGAGGCTCAAGTCGCTGGGCAACATTTGTTAGCAACAGAGTGTCCACTATATTAAATATTATGGATTACCACCAGTGGAGTCATGTCTCATCAGAGACAAACCCTGCGGACTGTGCTTCGCGTGGTCTGCAGCCCAAGGAGTTGAGTGAGCATACATTGTGGTGGAGAGGACCGAACTGGTTGTCTGAAACTACAGTACTCACAGAGTGTAAATTAATTGAAGACACACACGAAGAGGAACGAATCCAATCTTTATCCGTTTTATCTGACGTTGAAGAATTTGTTTGGTTAAAATATTCATCTTTAAATAAACTATTAAAAGTTGTATCCTATTGTAGACGAGTTTTGAATTATAAGGTAAATAAAGATAATAGATCTATACTGTCCAAATATATCACACCAAGTGAAATGAATGAGACTTTATTAGCATGCATTAAACAAGTACAAGAGCGCGAGTTTTTATTTGAAATAAAACGGTTAAAGACTGGAGGAAGTGTGTCTAAAAAGAGTAAGTTAAGATCTCTTTGTCCCTTTTTGGACCAAAAGGGGATACTAAGAGTAAGTGGACGCATAGCACAATCGGACGCGTGTTATGACACGAAGCACCCAATAATTATGCCTGGTAACCATCATTTTACCAAAGTTTTAATTGCGGATGCTCATGCAAAGACATTGCACGGTGGTCCACAGGCTATGTTAAATTATCTGAGAACCAAGTACTGGATCTTACGTGGTAAGGAACGCGTTAAAAAATATTTTAGAGAGTGCACTATTTGTTTGAGATACTCCACAAGGAAGACTACTCCTCTAATGGGCCTGCTTCCAGAGGCAAGGTTAAAACCCAGTAAGCCATTCAAATCTACTGGTGTGGATTACTGTGGTCCTGTTTTTATTAGATTTTCGCCAGGCCGAGGAGCTAAGTCTTATAAAAGTTATATTTGCATATTCGTGTGTATGGTCACAAGAGCAGTCCATTTAGAAGCAGTAACTGATATGACTGCCAAGGGGTTTATTGCGGCGTTTAGACGTTTTACTGCTCGTAGAGGCCATTGTCAAGACTTATACAGTGACAATGGTACTAATTTTGTTGGCGCCGATAAGCAAATGCGAGACATGTTTAATAGTGCCCAATCTTCTCTTCCTGGAGAATTATCCGAGCTACTTTCTTTAGAAAGAACCACCTGGCATTATATTCCTCCCCACTCGCCTAACTTTGGTGGGCTGTGGGAATCCTCGGTGCGCGGTACTAAGACCCATTTGAAAAAGGTAGTAGGAAATACTACACTCACATACGAAGAAATGTCGACTGTCCTGGCGCAAGTGGAGGCGTGTTTAAACTCGAGACCAATTTCGTTGTTGAGTGATGACCCAAATGACCCTTTGCCCTTGACACCAGGTCACTTCTTGGTAGGCGAACCATTGTTGAATATTGCAGATGAGGATTACACTAATTGTAATGTTGTTGGTTTGGATAGATGGCGATTAACGCAAAAAATTGTAACTGATTTTTGGAATAGGTGGTATAAGGAATACCTAGTTAATTTAAATCAAAGGTATAAATGGACCACTAAACGTGATGAACCAGAAATAGGCGATATTGTTGTTGTAAAGGAAGATAATGTACCGCCAGCTAAATGGTTACTTGGTAAAATTATCAAAAAATATCCTGGACCAGATAATGTAACCCGAGTTGTATCTGTAAGGTGTAAAACCGGTGAATATAAGCGTCCAATGAGCAAAATATGTATTTTAACTAAATGAAATATGTTTATAGTTACCTGCTATTTAATGTTTATCATTTAAAAACTTCGTTAAAATCGATTTAAATTGTTTTCAAATTTAGAGTTTATTTTACCTACTTATCCAAATGAAGTTTGAAAAAGCCATGTATTTCTGTTATAATATTGTACTATGATGAGTTATCCCAAACCTACTCTTTACCTGCATCAGTAAGTTCAGTTGAACTATGTGCTAATGACCTACTTATAAAACCTGTTTGTTATCAATGTACAAACTTGAATACGCCTGTCTTGAAATGAAACGTAGTGTTCTGCGTTCATTGAATGTTTACTTATGACTTAACCTAAGTAAGTAATAGTAAGTATGTAATAAGAACGTTACAGGTTGTTCTGTTATTCATTGATTCGTTTTGTTTTTTTTTTATTAAGATTTTGAAAGGAATGTTTTGGTTTGAGATTGTATTTACACTTTTTATTTATGTTTAGTTTTTTTTAAGTACATTGTTTGAGTTTAAGTGTAGTTAAAGAACTATGTTCTTTGGCGGGCGGAATGTCCAAATAGATTAAGAGTTTTGTATACTGAGCTATAGATATGTTTTAAGTAGTAGCTAAAGTAGCTAGCTATACATGTATATTGACAGTCCACTAAGTTGAAAGTTTGAAACCAGTAGCGAATAAACCTGCATACTAAATACACGTCGTTTTCTTCAAAAATCCCGGCAATCAAAAAGCAACCTTACAAGTTCAACAATTATACTTAAGATTTCCCCGGCATCATTTCTATTAGTTATTGGAGGGTGAAACCGATTAATTAATGCAGCAGCTATTTTTACCCGACTACGGCAAAGCCAAAGGAGGGTTATGATTTTGACTGGCTATGTATGTATGTGAGTATCTTCATCTGTTCCCTCATAGCTTCTAATCTACTTATCGGAACTCGACATATGAGGTATCGTTAGAACCGTCTTAATTTTCCGCTGAACATAGGCTACGTGACGTGTCACAAAAAGCGATTAGGCGCCCTCTAGCGGACAAAAAGTAAGGCTTAAAAAATATAAATGGAGATAAATACGCCGTGTTTGGTATCATTTGAAAGGGCCTCACTTGTACATTTCCAAAATATTGCTCAAATTAAAATTCACGCCCCCTAGCGGACAAAAAGTCAAGAGTAAAAAAAATAATATTTAACACCAAAATTGTTATAAAAAAAGTAAAAAAGTAAAACCCGACTACGACAAAAAAAACGACGCTGAAAAAGTATGAAACAAGATTTTCAGGATAGAACAAAAAGAAAAGCCGTAGTCACACGTTATAGGTACCAACCTAAACACTTTAATACCGTGTGACTACGGCTTTTCTTTTTGTTCTATCCTGAAAATCTTGTTTCATACTTTTTCAGCGTCGTTTTTTTTGTCGTAGTCGGGTTTTAGTTTTTTACTTTTTATAATATTAATCATTGCATGTTTTGAGGCTAAATTAAAATATTCCTGCCTAAACAATTTAAAATCTCTTTTAAACCTACCATTGACTGCTTCTACAACCCATCTACAAATAGTAACTGACCTAGATTTGTTTGCTGCTAGTGTCGATAGTTGGGTTTCACCCGTCTGTAATGAAGCTGGAACATGGGTTTTATAACCACAAGCATTCAGTAAGGGCAAGGCATCTCTGAAACCCCTATCCAGTACAAAAGCATCACCTTCTTGAAAATGTCTGCGTAAATAACTATTTTCGTTTTCAAATTCCTTTAGCATTATAGCTGCATCTGATGTTGTAGCTGTATAGGGGCCCAGAATATCTATAATATAACCATCAGAACATACATAAATGGTTTCATTAGATTTCGATATTTATGTAAGCTGTAAGTATTTTTTTGATAAAGATAACTAGAACTTTTTTGTATATAATATTAAGTGCCATCAGCTATGACTATAGGGTTTTCCTGACCATCACTTTGCACTCCAAAAAATCCTCGGGGTATCAATAGATTTCTTTGTATTATTTGTTCCCTCGATAAATGCGCTACACCCAAGTGAGTTGGAACGAAATTATTATATAATAGTTCTCGAACCTTTTAACTTTTAACCAACATCAGCATCTCCAAACTTCTCCTTGGAATATGAAATAATGTTGCCAACCTTTCATTGGGTTCACCTGTCCTCAGTTTCATTAAGAATGCAGCGAGAGCCGTTTTACCTCTTCGCATTTCATTTATGGTAGGTATTTCATTTATTAATTGATTAAATTGATCTTTTGTGTAGCCAATCCAGTGACGTGCTAGATGGTCTTCCATATTATTTATATTCGAAAAATCTAATGCGTTTAACATTTGTGCTCTTTAAATGCAACATTATCTTGTATATGCACTGCATTAAATGCATTTGAATAAGCACTAATTCCAGCTTGAAAGTGCCACGTTTCTGTATTTAAATGATTACTGCACACACGACTATTGACTGGTACGTAATAATTAAACTGTAAAAGCAGCATTTTTCTTGTTGACACTGGTAGCCTGAATCTTTCATTCCCCTGACAACCTTCAATAATGCACCTTGAGCCAGAGTCCACAGCTCGGATATAATCAGGCAACACAATTGTCTCTTGTCTTCTTGATACGGGCTGAATGATTACAAGATCAGTTTCAGGTTGCTCTTCAACAACAGGTTCGGAATGATCTTCAACATCAGATGTAGGTTCATTATCTGCATCAGGTTCTGGCAGAATTTCAACATTAGGTTGAGGGCGGGTTTCAGACTCATTATCAGGTGTACCTTCAGAAGTTTCAGAGTCAAGATGAGAGCGCCCACTCGAGGATGTGGATGGTGAGAGCAGACAAAGCTTCTCGTCATTTCGTATCCAGCGAAATGACGAGAAGCTTTGTCTGCTCTCACCCAGCAACGGTGACAAACGTTGTTTGTTGCAAGAAACTTATCAAGTAGGTACAACTGTGGAACCCACATCTGGATGAACTTATGTTCTTGTGTTGAAAAAAAAAACTGTAGTACTGTTTCAATTATTATGAAATGGAGTTTAAACAAAGAACAAAAAATATAAATATTCAAGCTAAATCCCAGCATAATAAATTGATCAATACTTAAATACAACAATATAGTTTTAATAGAGATTAAAGTAGTGCAATAACATAAAAGTAAACCTTAGCTTTGTTCTATTATGGTTCTGTAATATATTTTTGATATTCCTAACCCTTAAATAATACATTAATTGTCATCTAAAACAAACCAATGCAAGGGGCTGGGTAACTTTTCAAAGTCAAAGGGATAATAATGTATCAGGATCAGATTATCCACTTGAGGTCTGCGGACGCCGCGCGCGCTTACGTCACCGCGCCCGGCCTTGGCAAAAAAACGGTCGGCGCCGAGCGGCCGGGCTCTTATCTTAATTTTTTGTTGCCGTGTTGTTAACCTTTTGAACGCCAGAGCGTAAACACATCGGCGCCCCTTCTACGCCAAGCCACAAATTCAGTACAAAAACCTACAAAAAAAAATAGTGATTCCAACATCTTAACGAAAAGTTATCGATAACCAATGAATCCGTGCTTTTCGTTCTATATTTTTTAAATAAATATTATTCGTTGCATTGGTCTTTTATTTAACTTGACCCTATTTGGTATCATACTATCATTAAACAGCAGTTACTAAGTTCTAAGCAACCTAAAAGCAAACATTAGAACTACAAACGAATAAATCAATAATAAGGTAGGTACATCACTAATCTGGTTCGTGACGTCATCCGCCGACGTGAAGACACGTCTCTGGCGTGGCTGGCACGACTTTTGACAACTTTCTCGCATGCGAGTAGGGATGTGATCATGTGATATTGTGGTACATAAAAAATAATAATATTTTATTATTTAAAACAATTTAATCATTTTACATATAATTATTAGTCGGATTCTTCGAAACTTGGCAAACTTATGTCATCCAAGTCCTTTTGCTGTCTTACTTTTCTTATTACGTTCAGTATATTGACATATGTGACTGACCGTTTTTAAACATGGCGCAGCACACAAATAGACCTTGCATATTTTACAAGCGTACTTTGTTTCTTTTCTTTTTTTTATAACTGCGCATTGTCTACAACGTCGGTATTTGCCCATAAGGGTCGGCATGTGATCATTGTTATTTTTCGACAGTATACGAAGTGGGTTATGACTACTGCTTATGGACTGAGGTAGTGTATTGTGACTATGAAAATTTTCTATAATTTGGCGAATAAGAGACAGATGAAATTTTGCAAAATGTAAATTTGTCATGTTATTTATTTCCTTATAACAGAAAAAAGAATTTAATACGTGCATATCAATTATGTGGAGAAACAACTTTTTATACCATTTTATGGTTTTTCTTATGCACTGTATTGAAGACAGTAACATGTCAGCCGTATCAACGCTTCCCATATTTTTGGAATAGTCCAAAACTGCTTGTGGCTTCATAACTGGTAGCCCCGTCGCTCTATCCTCTTTCAACGATGGCGCCATGATATCACTATGAATTGTTGACAAAATAAATATATCTTTTTTGTCTCGCCATTTTAGAGCTGTCATTGGAGGACAATATTTAGCTTGGATTTCACCACGCTTAATAGTATTATTAAAGCGTGGCATACCGACTCTGTTTTTTTTTACAGTACCACACGCGTATATATTATTCCTGTGCAGGTAATCCAACAACACCGGGCTAGTGTACCAGTTGTCAACATATGAATGACGGTTTGAACCGAAAAAATCCCTAATTAAAGTTGAAACAACAGCGCCTCCGACACCTAAATTACAAGGATCTATTATTTCAGTAGCTGCGCCACAGTAAACAATAAAATCTATGATAATGCCGGTTTGTACATCACACATTACAAATAACTTTATTCCAAAACGATTCCTTTTCTTTGGCAAATATTGCCTTATTGATAATCGCCCCTTGAAGGGAACGATGCTCTCGTCTATGCACAGATTTTTATAGGGTGTCATAAGCTTTTTATACTTTTCCCTAGCGTGATTAATGCAAGTGTCGACTTTTGATAATACGTTAGTCTCTTCACTATGCCGAGAAAAATGTAGCATGCTTAGAATTGTGCAAAAGCGATTTCTAGGCATTAGTTTGGAAAAAATCGGCGATGATAACAACACATCCGTACTCCAGTGCTCTTCTAAAGTCAAATGTCGATTTCGAGTCATTAACATTAATAAAGCAAAAAATATGTACAATTCTGGAATGGATACATCGTGCCACCGTTGTAGGCGAGAATGCATACGAAGGTCTACGTTTAGTACAAAGCGTGAGTGAAATTTGTCGTATCTACAATGAACGACATAAAGTCTAAATCTAAAAATTTTTGAAATATATCGAATTCAGTAATATTTTCTGTTACTTCTAAATGGAGACCTGACGTAAACTCATCAAAGCTAGTTAATGCAGGCACGTGTGGTACTGAAGTCCACTGGTAGGACGGCTCCGTTTGTCTTCGACGGGGGTCACGGCGGGATGTTGATGCTGATGCAGATGTCGAGGCCCAATTGTTGTCAGGTGTTTCTTGAGTAGTGTGAGATGTTGAGGGCAAAACAGGTGAGTCATTGACTTGTTCTTGACGATCTGTGATAGACTGTAAACAAAAGCGAAGTGCTTATTACTATTTACGACGACAGAGGCACATAATATAATATTTTGGCTAAATTTATTTACAAATAGGTACTTATACTTGTTATAGTTATCGCTCATTACAAGCTCTCTAGTCCAACTCAATAAATAACTATTATAACATGATTAAAATAAAAATAATAAAACGTGTCAGCTGCCTCCCCACGGCTTAGGTAGCGGTTTCTGTGTTACAATAAACATATACCTACTAAAATGTACATACCTACCATATCAGATGTGTTTGAAACAAGCAATAGTTAAACTTAGTTTTTGTAATTTTTTTGAGTTGACAGTATTCATTGTTCTAAATGAAAAAAAAAATACATGCATATTCCCCTTTTTACTGTGCCTTAGGTGCCGGTTTCATATTTATTAGTGTACCTACCTATAATACTTACTTTGTATAAGTATACCTACTTTTTTTAGCTAAATTCGAAATGGAATTAAAAGAGAAAATATACAAAATAAATGTAAGTAGGTATAATAATTTGTATCGTTAAAAGTAATAGACGGAACCATTTACCTTTTTAATATTTTATATTCGCTTTTGTTTTCCTAACGCATCATTTAATATTAAACAAAAACTACGTACCTATCTATATATGAAAAGTTTGATCATAAATAAAACTTACCTCTAAATCGTCCTCGTATAGAGATATTGCTTCGGAAAATTCGTCATCCTCTTCTACATTTCCTAACACACGAAGGAGTTCTTCAGTAGTCATTTGACTGTCAGCCATTTTTAATATAGCCTCGCACAATAATAATGCTTCAAATTTTAATATTACCACCGATCATAATAATAAATGTAGTAAAGCACTAGCAGACTCCCGTAGCGCTAATGACGTCACCGCTTGACGTCCATTCCCGTCTGTGGCGTACAGGTAACTGTTAGTCTATGAGCTCTTACATAGGGATGCGCGAGAGTGGACAGTAAACTATCGATTTAAGGATATCAATTATAAGTTCTTTTCCACATTTTTTTAAATATTATACATTAGGAATATTCAGATACGAATATTTGTCAGTAAAAAGTAATTGTCAAAGTAATAGTAAGCTACTTTCAATAAAATATTTCATAAATTTGGAATTTAGGTTACCTTACCTACCCATCACTAGCTGACGTGTCTTGACGTCTGTGGCGTGGGGAAATACACAATTTTACGGATTTCGATTAGCAATATTTGACGATTGTTTTTTCTTGTGAATTCAATTATTGAATATATCTTTGTGTCAATTTACAATATTTCACTAAAGTAGTTTGAAATAATAGGAAAAAGAAACAGAAAACTTAATTTAGTATATTTATTTTGTATTTAAAAAATGTCGTTTTCTTGACGTCTATAGACGTCGTCGGCGTGTTTGGCACGATTTCGTTAGACGTCTATAAACGTCCGTGGCGTTCAAAAGGTTAACAATACACGCTTCGAGTAATGTTTTTGTTCAAGCTTATGAGAGACTCTTTCAGGTGGTGTCAAGTGTTTGTGTGTATTTTCGTTTGTAATTTATTATACTTAATACACAGTAAAATATGGAATTGAATGAAGGAATTCCCACTTACGTAAAAACGCACTCGACATTGTTTGACAATTTTTGTTCAGTGAAGTTTGAGTAAACAAAATAACACAAGGCGGAAGAATGGACGAAACACGTGTGCAATAAGGCCGGGGTTACATGAAGTGCATACCCGGGTGTAAAATTTATTATTTTATATTTGTTTTTACGTGTGATAAAAACAAATATAAATACCCCGGCCCGAAGACCCCAATCCCTGTGGCCTGTAGCATAATGGTTTTTATTACCCGACTGCCGAAAAAAAGAGGGTTATGTTTTTAGAATGTTTGTACGTAATATTCGTTATTGATTAAAATCGGTGCCACTAATGTGTACATTTGTGGTAAGTATTAAATTCTGAAAAGATGACAATAATATGTTTTGAAAATTATGCGCCGCATAGAGAGCTAAAAAAAATAAAAACAGAACCTATCTAGTTTGGTATCAAATTAAATGGATTATTGGCAGTCGGGGAAAAAAATGGTTGCTTTAGAGATTATCAGTTGACCCGTCCCCCAGCCCTGTGATAATCTCTAAAGCAACCGATTATGCACAGGTTCACGTCGCAGGTGTCGCACTTATAAGCTAAGTGCGCACCACCTGCAACGTGATTTCCGGAAATTGGCCTTAGTGGGAAGTGTTCGGTGGCGAGCGGGGGTGCTATTTGTAGCGGACTAAATCTTTTGACGATTTCGTCCGCTAATAGCACCCGGAACTGCCGCTGCGCCATTTTAGCCGACCCTGACATCGCGGACATGACGAACGCGTTGTGGACGGACACGTTGAGAAGCCGGCGGAAAAGCTTCTTATACCATACCTGGTTCCGAATCCTTTCTATGGGAAACGCCTGCAAAAGTTGGTCTTTTTTGTCGACGCCTCCCATAGAAAGGTTATAATACAACTCTACTTTCGGTTTGTAGCGAAAGTAGCCGTACTTTTCCTTTCCGCCGACTTCTACCTTGTGGTAAGTTGATATCAACGAGACCACGTTCGCGTCCTTCCACACGGTAATCGTCATGTCCCGTGTCTGGCTGAACACCACTTCCCCAGTCCGCATGTTTTCCTTATTTTTCAAGCGCAAAGATTCAGGCACGAACTCCCGGTTCAGACGCAGGGTTCCCACCACATCTGTTTTCTGAGCCTTTAGGGGTCCGGGTCAACAAAGGACTGTTGTAAAAATTGACCATGACCAGCGTATGCCCCTTGTTCAGGAGCGGGCGGACTAACTTTAGAACAGTCCTTGATGTCGCACCGTTAGGCTCAGCCGGGTTTTCGGCCTCGACATTAGGCCGTTCGCTTTTGCCGGTATAAATAATCATCTGCCAAAGGTATCCCGTCTTGGACTCGCACAGCTCATAGCTCTTTACAAACTATAAAAAAATCACACTGTTCATACGCATGCACTGGTTTCCCTACTACATAAATGATGGCATGCAGTATTTATTCTTCCCTAACTCTATCATAAATTACTATTCAACTAAAAAAAAAACAAAAACCTGTACCTACCTGATTATGACGCAAACGCAACAAGGTCTTAACAAATAACGTGAACGCGCCTAATAAATTTGAAGAAATATTTACATGAAAATGCGCAAGGTTTTAACTATCCGAGTTCTGCAAAATGGACAACTATGCTCGTTAAATTCCTGGTGTTGTGCCTGCTTTAATGAATTTAAACAATCTGTACAAATTAAATGCCCACAGGGAATTAATGCGGTGTTTGGGGCAGACTCCCAACAAATGCGACATGATATAACTGCAGGTTCAGCAGCAGGCTGTACAGGCGGGGGTGGGGGAGGGGCGGCTGCTGGGGCGAAAAGATGGTCTTCGCCTAGGCCGACTTCATTGGCTACTTCGGGTACGTCCTCTACAGCTGGGGGTGGGGGAACCAAAAGCTCTACAGGCGGGGGTGGGGGAACCAAAATCTCTACAGGCGGGGGTGGGGGAGGAGCGGCTGCTGGGGCGAAAAGATGGTCTTCGCCGAGGACGACTTCATTGGCTACTTCGGGTACGTCCTCTACAGCCGGGGGTGGGGGAACCAAAAGCTCTACAGGCGGGGGTGGGGGAACCAAAGGCTCTACAGGCGGGGGTGGGGTGGGAACCAAAATCTCTACAGGCGGGGGTGGGGGAGGAGCGGCTGCTGGGGCGAAAAGATGGTCTTCGCCCAGGAGGACTTCAACAGCTACTTCGGGTACATCCTCTGCAGCCACAACCTCTATGTTTACGTCTAATAGTTGAGACGTTGCCGTCAAAAATTGTCGCAAAGAAACAAGACCTCTATCAAGGGATCTGTTTTTGCCATTTAAAATAGTATTGTTTATGTAAGACCTTTCGCGGTTACGTCTTACCAGCCGACCTAAGCGCTGAGCCTCGAAGCGTGCCGCAGTCACTGCCATCTTCTGCTGAATGATCTCTAAACAGACAAAAATTTGTCAGTAGGTACCTATCATGAAATAAAAACCTATCATAAAATATAAGATAAAACTTCATGAAAAAAAAAATTAAAGCGGACACTGATAATTAATGTCAAAAATAATCAAGGTACCAGAGAGAAATTGATAGGTATGCAAAACATTACCTACACATTTCACAGACATCTTTGTTCATCACTCAAATATAACCCACGACTTAATGGAGCCCAAGGCAACCATTTCAAGGAAAATATGACTCATTGGGGAATCATTAATGAAAAAATCAGCTTCTGAAGTCGGTGACTTTTGTTTGTTTGATTTCATGTTTTTGCCACCGACTTCTGAAGCTGATTTTTTATTTTTCACTTTTTTGTTTTATTTTTGTCGAAGTCGGTTTTATTTTTTGTAAAAAAGTTTTTATTTTTCACTTTTTAATGGTTCACATGTGCTTACCCATTTACAACGTACCGGCGTGATGTTATGTTATGAACTGGTGTAAACAATAGACAGTCATGAGATTTCAGCAATCCCAGTCCATTTGCAATCATTAATTGAGGAGTTCCGTTGCCTATCTCCGAAGTTCTTCATCAGATCTTCACCAAATAGTTTTTTATAACCTTTGTAGTGAGTGCAGGCGTGATATTATGTTGTGTGATGGCGTAAACAATGCTTAGATATGCTATACCAACAATCGCGGTTAATCTGCTGTTATTTATTGAAGAGTTCCCCCGATTTCTACAAGATCCCATCATCAGATATTGAAATGGTGACAATGGGACCACACGGGAAGCACCAGCTTTCAAATGAAAAAAGAATTATGAAAATCAGTTCACCCAGTCGCAAGTTATGAGCTAACAAACATAAAAAAAAAATACAGTCGAATTGATAACCTCCTCCTTTTTTTGAAGTCGGTTAAAAATATCTCTTCAAATAGAGAAATTAAAGGGCCTTAAAATTGTGCTTGCAAAATAATTTCGCGCCATGCGTGTTACGAAACTTCTCCGTTAAAAATATTCAATTTACTACTTTCTAGACAATACTATTTTGCTCTACAATACATTTACAATAAAGTTTCTACTAAATTATTGCATATTTGTTTTACCTGTGAACCTCCATACATAAGGGTTTCCAGAGAGAGATCTGCTCAAAGAAGCGTGATAACTCTCAGCCACGTTGGAGGTCCGGTGGGGCCTTTGATAGACTGAGATCCTCTCGGGTCCCTCCTGTAAAATAAAAATTACACTTTCTGTCTGCAACAACCTCATAGCGGCAGGTTTGAATCAATAATACAAAAATAATATGTTTAGCTTACCCTGACCATCCATTGTGTAAAGAAGTAATTGTGAAATTCTTCATTGTATGGCAGACCTCTTTCTGCCGCGATAGCTGGCACTTCTGCCAGCCCGAGCGCAATGCGATCAGCTGGCAGATATGCCAGCGCGGCGTATAGCTGTACCAGCTGGTAGCCAGCAGTGTTGCGGTGGGCCGCCGGGATGCCCTGTCATCTCGCTTGTCTAAGAAGCGCCTGAAAGAGATGGAGAGCCTGCTCATAGTCTGTTACAATGTGCACCGGCCTTGGGTTTCCGGCAGCCTGCCAAACGCGCAAAAGGACCGCTTCGTAAAGCAGCCTGCGACGATTCTGCATCAAGACTACGACTGGATGAAATGCGTGACCAGCGATCACCGCGTGTAAGGTCAAAATTTGGGCTGCTGGTAACCCAGCCGGCACCGTTAAAAATGTGCCATCCACAACCACCGTTTCAGAGGCTTGAAGGCACGCAATAAAATTGGGCATTATCAAAATGATAGCCGAGGCGCCGCCCGCGGAAACAGTCCGTAATAGCAAATTGCTATAGGTGTGATGCTCCGCGAGCGCCACCCCGTATGCCTCAACTCAAGGGTCCTGGGTAGTGGAGGCAGTGTCTCCATATACACGGTAATTACCGTAGATGCACCGTAATCAAGTCAATATCTACGGTCAAGGTAATAATGTATTACCGTGTCATAAATCACCGTATTACCATTATGAATTATTTTATTGTATAAATTTCACCGTGTACTGCTTAAAAGTCCTCCAACGAATTTCTCGTCAGTCAAATTAACAATTTTGTAAAGGCAACACTGCCGGGGGTCGAAAGAAACAAACTTCTAACCAAAACAATAATATCCCTTTCCTTGCAGTCGGGTAAAAAGGAATAGAAATGGGAAAAACTGTGTTGATTTCAGGCAAACTAACGTTGTGAAACATGCGAAATTCAACATTAAATCTAATATTAATGTTGAATTTTGCATGTTTCACGTGTATATTTTTTTTTTTACTTGTTTAAGAGCAAAATATTGTAGTGTTTTGATTCATTTCATATTAATGTTGTTATATTAGCCTTTGAAAAAATACACGGTAATTTGGTCGAGAAACACCGTATTTTTACCCTAGCAACACGGTAACTCTCGATTTAAATATGGAGACACTGAGTGGAGGGAAGACTGATCGCCGCCAGGTACGCATCGACGACACTACTGACTCGTAGAGCAGATATGGCACAGCATCAGGATACCTATACCCCGTACGCCTCAACTCAAAGGTCCTGGGTAGTGGAGGGAAGACTGATCGCCGCCAGGTACGCATCGACGACACCACTGACTCGTAGAGCAGATATGGCACAGCATCAGGATACCTATAAATAAGACATGCACTAATTATAATAAATAATGCTAAAAGACAGACAAACAGGTCAGAGAGCCAACTTTGGGGTGGGATTTAGGAGTCGGAGTATAGCCTTTGGGGCACTATGAAACGCAAAGAAAACAATTTTTTTTTTGAAAATCCTAAACGAAGTTATGGCCCATTAAAGTCTCAGGGACCTGTAAACATTTCTATCAAAAATTTGACCCCCCCATTCCCATCGGGTCCCATCGGGTGGAGGGTCTCAAGGGTGTCAACTTTTATTATAGTCATTTGACAATGTACTGCTTTGTGCTCCAAATTTAGGATGCATCTCATATACATATACAATAATGATAGGTATATTTATATTTATAAAGATACTCACCTAGCTGCCTCCTCTTCATAAATAGCATTAAGTGGTGTTGCTTCTGATGAAGCTCTCCTTTTTAGGGCTTGAAACAGATTTTTCCTGGATAACCGAATAACATCCATTTCATATTGGTAATATCATTTAAACTATAATTACACACAAACATATACTCACACACACAAATATATTGTATATGTATATCTAGCTAGATAATAAGATTTGTTATGGAAGAGCGGAGTCTCCCAATATGCCTGTATTGGGAGACTCCGCTTAAGGGAAGCCTCCCTTAAGCGGAGCCCCCCTATCACTAATTATGTTTATTTATTACTTTGCTGAAAAAATAAATGATGGTTGCTGGCTTGCTAATGCTGGTTTCTCAGTCTTCTCCTAAAGCACACACAGGGCGATATGGATGGATTTATCCCAGCAACAATATCTACGACAAATTTAATTGCTTTCACTAACCTGTTTCTAACCCAAGGAGTAGGGTCATGGTCATGTTCTCCTTGTATGGGCCCTGGCTGACCTTCTCTCAGGACCCATGTGACGGGGCATCTATGGGTGTGGCATCTAAGATAGGTGCTGAGCCCTGAAGACCGAAAGACAACGAAGAAGTGTCCCCCTCGTTGATAACAGCGCGTAGGGCCACGGAAGCCGGGTATTTCCTCGAAGTTGTCCATAATACCTAGTTGGGCAAGAAGAAACTGAAAAAAACAAGATTTTTATTATACATGTTCATGAAACTCACCTGTTATGCCGAGTATAGGTATTTACAGTGTTAGAATTGTCCAATGACTTTGCTACGGACATCTCGTGTCACGCACTGATGGTTAAGTTCCGGCTAGTACATAGGAAATATAATTATGTACTGTACTGGAATGTCGCGTACGCACTACGCACCCCACTGGAAAAAACTTTAAGAAGCTTACAGCACTCATGTGGTTTACAGTGTTTATGACCCTCGTAGCGCTTGAATAAGCACTGTAGATGTCACGTTATAGCCAGGCATTCTTACACCTAATGGTAGGTCTACAAGGGTTACATCCGAGTTCACTGCTGAGGTTGGTGCGCGAGCGTTGTCTGTAGGTATTTGCTCAGATTTCTGCGTCTCAGGTCTACGATTTTCACTAACGATGCACTTAATACACTCCCTGTCACTCAGTATTTTGTTATTTTGGTAGAGTATAACGTAAACTTCTTTTTAAACGAATAATTGAACAAGAAAGAACTTTTTTCTTGCGGTTTCGTTAATGCACGAAAAAGAAAAGTGACGTCATGTGTCAAAACGGGAAAGACCGATGCAAATGTTGCAACTTGTAAAAAATATTAATTTCTTTTATCTAAAAACGCGGTGAATACGTCGTTAGGGAATTACCTATGTAAATAATAATTTTCTAAATTAAGTTCAATGTACTCGTATCGTCGAAGAATTTTATAATTTCCTCTTTTTCTATCATTTTTAAATACACACTTGCCGTTCCAATTACAACAACAACTGCAGCAACTACCCTCTGCCAACATCGCAACTGCCAAGGATGGCTCAGATGCATGACTACGTAATATTTATCATTATTTTTCTATTATTGTACCTCTAAAGGTAATTGGGCGTCTAAGTATGGAACCTATACCCACGGCCTACAGAAAAAAAATTGGTAGGATGTTTAGATAAACGTCTCTAGTTTACGAATATATATGTCGCATTAACGCAGATATTGGGAAATAACCATAAATCTAAAAAATAAAAAAAATATCATTATGTTAATTATAACAAGGCTTAGTACATTTTATTGGTTTCTTGATAGTAAAAATTATTTAAAAAATAAAATAAGTAAAAATAAAACAAGTATAGAAAAGTTTTTAAGTTTTATTCGACATGATCAATGTCTACAGAAATAACTGTATCGTCTAAAAACGCCGCAGGCATATCTATTTGATCTTGATGTCGGGCCCAAGACAAAAAATATACTATGCTGGCTATATGCGCGCAGCATCCAATGGTGCGGCGACCGTGAATACAAGAGCAGTAGTAATCTTCGATACTACCTCTGCCCTGTCTTGTTGGGTTAACCAATATGTAAGTATAGTATTTTTTGCTCCTGACGTGTCGCGACTGTATTTTTCCTCGTATTAATATTTTATGGTTAACCAATTCATGGTGCCGGTATAGTTCAACAATGTACAGACCATTTGGTCGCAAGTGTTCGTGAACGTATGATCTAGCAATCCTTAAATGGTAGGTGCCCAACGTAAATAGTATCAAATCTTCAAAAGTTAGACGTGGGAAGTTATCCAAAGCTGCATTACTTGCATTAATTGAAATAAAGGCTACTCTTTGCCGATTAAGATTTTGCTCGCTCACATAATCTGCCAAGTCATTTCTTCTATTTACATTTTCATTAATAATATTAATAAATTGCTCGGCGTCTATACTGTTCTCGTATGGACGCCGAGTAGCGTTGATGAGAGCTGCGGTAATTTTAAAATCTGCCATCATGTTTGGTAAGGATATATTAAAATAGGTGTGCCGAAATATTTTGAAATCTTTTTTAAAACGACTATTCATAGTCTCGACCACCCACCGGGTCATTGTGATAAGTCTCGACTTATTTGCATCGTCTGTTGTTAGTTGTTCCCCTCTAAATCTGGATGGTGGCATCTGGGGGTTATAGCCATATTGTTGTATAGAGGGGATTGGGTCTCGGAAGCCTCGGTCTAGTACAAAGACATCGTTAGATCGTAGAAACCAATGCCAAGCAGAGTTTTCGTCATTCATTAGGCTACGCATAATTGTCGCATCCGATGTTGTTGCCGCATATGGACCTAAAACATCTAATATGTAGCCATCTGAGCAAACTATCAAAAAAGGTTTTACTAAGTTCCTATATTTATGTAGGCTATATGTTATTCTCTGGAATAAAAAATTAGAACTTTTTTGCACATATAGATATGTGCCATCGCACACCAAAATGGCTGTTTCGCGGTCGCCCCCAAAAATGTGTGCCGGGACGGAAAGATTTCGAGCAACCACCTGTTCTCTGGTCATATGGCCTAAGCCCAGAAAATGCGGAACGAAATCTTCAGTTATACATTCTCTTGTTAATCTTATTTTTCTCTCCAACGTTCTTCTGGACATTTGGAATTTTGTAGCCGACCGTACATCCGGTTCAACAGTCCTTATTTTGGTCAGATAAATACCTAAAGCCATGGCAGGACTATCAGTTCTGTTATGAAGAGACTGTGTTAGTTGTAGAACAGTGTTGAACTGATGTTTTGTTACTCCTGTCCAAAAATGCAGTTCATTATCGTCAACCGAATTTATATTTTCAAAATCCAGTTAATTCCTTCGTTCCAAGCCCCATTTATACAAATCTATAATATCTAGAACATGAGTATTGTTGAATTCATGCATGACTCTCTGAGCATTCAGTTCTTCCCAATCATTTCTTCGTAAATGTGAATGACATACACGGGCACTTGGAGGTATATAAAAATTATTTGTATGCAGTAAATGGAATTTAATATAGGGTCGTTTCGCCGGTTAGCGACCAGTTAGCTGAGTTGCCCACTTATGATGAAGAAACAAAAATGTTGTCTACACGCAAAATAGTTTATGTTAATGTGAATTTGTCCCAAATATAGTCTAGTTTGGATACAAAAACATAAAATAAAGTACATTCATACAAAAATATTTATAAAATGCTGAAAAAGTGAAAATATAGCGAAAACGTCGGTTAACGACCACTTTTATCAGTTAGCGACCACCAGTGAATTGGTTTGCGACCACTATTTTAATATGAAAAAATGCCATTAAAACAATTATAATCGCTTTAAAAATGTATTAATTATTATATTATTCATATAAATGGTCCCTTCCCTTTTTTTCGGATATCATCAAGAGCTTTTTTCAGGGCTTCTTCAGTGTACCGGACTGTATTTTTCTTTTTTTTCGTTGACTCTGAAATTATGGGAGCTCCATCTAAAAAGAGTAATATAAAATAATTTAATTTTGTTTTTATCAAAAATTTAATAAAAAGATTATTCCGCCGTTATTTCTCTCATACAAAATTATGGTGGTCGGAAACCAATGTCTTTATTTCGATTATTTTGGTTTACGACCACCTGTTTAGCATCCCGTTTTTATAGTAATTTCAAAGAAAGTGGTGGTCGCTTACTAAAGAACTACAAAGAAAAGCTTATAAAATGTTACATTCAAAATTGTAACAGTCCTGTACGAAGCAATAAGTATCTGGTCTTTTTTATCCACCCCACCCATCATGATATTGTAATCCAATATCAAGATGGGTTTGATAGATCCCTCGAGTTCTTGGACCTCGTTGCCATGGTACGTGGAGATGGTAGCCACTCGGTTAGCATCTCTCCATACCATGACATCGACGTCCCCCTAGGTAAGACCAGCTACTTCACCCTGACGCATGCGATGCCTGGTTAGACGGTGTAGGGCCTCCGGAAGATACTGACGATCCGTCCTGAGGGTCCCTACACAGTCAAACCCCACGGACTTTAGGTGTCGAGCGAGAACTGGCGAATTATAAAAGTTGTCCATCCATAGTGTGTACCCTTTGTGCTCCAGACCTTGTACTAACTTAAGAACAATTGACG
This sequence comes from Diarsia mendica, assembly GCA_949316265.1. NCBI lineage: Eukaryota > Metazoa > Arthropoda > Insecta > Lepidoptera > Noctuidae > Diarsia > Diarsia mendica. The sequence continues at coordinate 6,726,334 of OX438898.1, forward strand.
GTACAACCTTCTCCAGTGAATTTTCCGGCTCCAGCGGTCTGGGATCTGACCTCCCATGAGAGTGAACCTCGAACCGCCATAAATATCCGGTCCGAGATTCACAAATCTCATAGGTTTTGATGCCTTTGGTAGCAGCTTTATTGGGAATAAGCTGGCCGATGTTCAGCCAGCCTTTCCACATTAAAAGACTCTCGTCTAGTGCAATGTTTTGGGAAAGAACATATAAAGTTTGGAATTTCTCATTCAGGTGTGACAACAATGGCTGTATCTTAAAAAGACGTGCCTCGGAGACCTCCAGGTTTAGCCCACACATGTCATCATTGTTTGCAAAGTGTAAACATTTGCTTAGAATGAGAAACCGGTTGATGGCCATATGTGCGCTAAAACCTGGAGTATAGAAAATGTCAGGGTTTGCACCCCAGTATTCCTCCATCCGAGACTTCACCACAACCCCCATCGCCAGTATGATCGCAAAATAAATGTATAGTTCATCGGCAGTGGTGTCACACCACCGCGCGATGCGGCTGTTGGGATGGAGGCTGTGTTGATCCCACTGCTGGGATGCAAACTCCTGAGCATACCTATTCGTCTCCGAGGCAATGTACTCCATAAATTGCCGATCCCATATGGCAACGAAAATGTCATAGGGGTCGACATTTGGAATTGCCGGACCTACATTAATCTGGGAAAACGTTTCCCTCCTCGATTCAGGTGGAATCGGGGGGCTCGGAAACGCTCTCCACTCAAAGTCAAATAGACTCCGTGGTCCGAGGTCTCCTGCAGCAGCAGGCGCGGCGTCCCCAGCAGCAGCAGGCGCGGCGTCTTCAGCATCAGCAGGCGCGGTGCCACCCTCTTCGTCGTCGACGTCCACCCAGGGTGTCATCATGGGCCTTAACACCCTGGGCACCATAGGCATAACGACCGCATCCTCCTCACCCTCATCACCATCAGAATCTGCGTCGCTACCTATAGCAAATGATACATTGGTTTCGATTCCAGAAGAAAGACACCAGAAGTTTGGCCATAGCCCCAAACCAGACTATAATCATCAGGTACTTACCGATGTTAAGTAGCATCTCCAGCTCCTCATCTCGCAGATTCTGACGGCGACGAGGTGAATGCCGCATGCTGGACGAAGTGGACGACGAACCAAGTGGCGAGTGGCTGCCCAATTCCATGCCCACATCCAAGAATCTGGAAACAAAAGAAGTGTTGAAGTACCTGTGAATGTCATGAATAGAAAAGATTAATTAAATTTGATAAATAGAAAAGTCCGTAAGCGACTTACGCGGCTGGCGACGGCACCTCATATGCTGGTGGTGGAAGTACCGCGTATGCTGCTGGTGGTGACGGGCACGGCGGTGCAGTCTCGACGTCCCTGAAACAAAAGCAATGTTGTAGTACCTATATCTTTAGCAATTAAATGATTAGAAAAGACCGTTGGCGACTTACATTGCCACGTACCCCTCTAAGGCATGGCCTCGCGTCTCAGGAGTTAAACAAAAGCGATAAAAAGAATAACCTAACTCGTCTGGGTCGCGGGGTCCAGGCCGCATGCCGCCGTATCCAGCGCGGCCGGCTCGGCGTCCGCGCCCTCCACGTGACGGGCACGGCGGTGCAGTCTCGACGTCCTTGAAACAAAAGCAATGTTGTAGTACCTATATCTTTAGCAATTAAATGATTAGAAAATACCGTTGGCGACTTACATTGCCGCGTGGGAGGTGGACGCCAGAGGTGGTGCTGGTGTCAGAGATGACGCTGGCCGATCTGATCTAGATGGATATTTTAAAACAAAAGTTAAAACCTGTAGTATTAACACCAGAATAACATCTACAACTAACTTAAACAAGAAGAACTACTTACGGTTCCCAAATGCGCCTCCGCTTTGGATGGAGAGGGGTCTCCAAAGCATTGCCTCGCGGCATCTCTGACGTGTCAGAGACCAAAATTCTAAAATAAAAATGACACAATTGTAACTAAACGAATTTTCGAAAAAAATAAACAAAAGCGTTAACACTTTCACGGACACTGAGATGAAGTTGACATTCTGAAAATGACACTAAATTTTTTCTTATAAAATAATACCACGCCTATAGCCGGACTATCGTAATAAAAAAGCCAGGGTACCCGTAGTATGACGGTCCGTCGATAACCGGTACCGTCTGCAGGCGGACTGTCGTATCAAAGGAGTTAGTTTATCTAGTATGTGGCGGTCCGCCCCTAGCCGGTTCCGTCTACAGGCGGACTGTCGTATCAAAGGAGTTAGTTTACCTGGCATTCGGCGATCCGCCCGTAGCCGGTACCGTCTACAGGCGGACTGTCGTATCAAAGGAGTTAGTTTACCTGGTATATGGCGATCCGCCCGTAGCCGGTACCGTCTACAGGCGGACTGTCGTATCAAAGGAGTTAGTTTACCTGGTATGTGGCGATCCGCCCGTAGCCGGTACCGTCTATAGGCGGACTGTCGTATCAAAGGAGTTAATTTATTCTCCGGTATGACCTTTCGTCCATAGGCGGAACGTCTGTAGCCGGATTGTATAATTAAATATGTCTAGGAACTTGCAATGCGACGATCCATCTCCAGGCGATATTTATCTTATAATCATCTACTTAAATCAAAGAACATTTGTTTGTAAGGGTTAAATAAAAACAGCTATTTTTACTATAGGAACATTAATTACCGTTATTCATTCAGGATACATAAACTGGCATCAAAATCAAAATAATAAGAAAAGAAACAATCAAAAGCAGATAGGTTCACCTCATGGGTGTACGCTAACATTTACAAATAGAAGCATACAAACTTCAATTTCAAAACTTGAATAGACAAAACACTAGGTATTATAACAGTTCTATCTATATTATATCAGTCTTTAATCAGTCATTATATTTGGACGGAATTAGAAACTAGGTAACAATCTATAAATTAAAAAAAGAAAAATAATCAGTCAGAAGTATTAAGATGCCATTCTTCGAAACATTCTGGGCAAAGTGGTGGTGACCTATGACATCCTTTGCACCTATAGCTAGTCTCACGGCGTATTTTCTTTTGGTGGCAAACTCTGCAATTTAAAAAGGAATATTTTTTTTTTGAATTTTCTTTTGCTGGTATACGCGTTGGCCAATGACCCTGTGGTTGTGAGGAAGTACTTGGTTGTGGCTCAGCTGGATTCGCTTGAGTCGTTCTTTTATGCCAATGTAGCCCCCCTTCTTGAACTAAATCTTTTCCGATCACACCTGTTTGAAGTTGCAATAGATTTTTTATCAACTGATCTCTATAATCAACGTATTCGTATTTTGGATCTTTTTTTACATACTTTTTGAATAAATAAAAAGCATTCCAAACACCGATGTCTAGCATGTGGAACAAAACCTTCTTATACCATCGTATTGATTTGCGTGGTGACGAGTAATAACTTATCATTTGATCAGCGCGATCAATACCTGCCATGTAGTTATTATAATGCAGAACTTCTACAGGCTTGAGATGCTTTTGCCCTCGCCTGTTAGTTATTTCAGCCATACCTGGTTGTTTTAGAGTATTTATCATTAAAACTTGCCGTTTGTCCTTCCAGTTGCTCACATATACCTTATTTTTCCTGAGCCAACAGTATTCCCCCTTTTTCAATTTTTTTTTAACTACATCTTCAGGGTTTCCCTTTCTGTTGGAACGAAGGGTCCCAATTGTGTGGGTTTTAAGGTCTAAAAGTTTCTCTGTGAGCGGCACAGAATTATAAAAGTTGTCCATATATAATTCGTGTCCTTTTAGAAGGTAAGGTCTCATTAATCTCAATACCAACTTCTGTAACTTTGATCCAGTTTCACCAGAATCATCCTCAAGATCCTCTGTTCCAGTGTACATCTTAATATTCAATACGTATCCGTCAGAGGTGGTAAGAACATAAAACTTTATTCCATATTTAGTTTTTTTGTTTTTCATATACGTACGGAATATCAATCGCCCTCTAAAAAGCATTAAAGACTCATCCAGTGATAACTCTTTTGTTGGATAAAAAACAGTTCTAAAATTTTCTGTTAGCATATTTATAAAGTCACTTATCTTGGCAGATCCAACAGAGTTCAATTGGGAAGCATATAAACACCGTAAAATTTGCTCGTAACGTCGACCTGACATTTTATAGCTAAAAATTGGGTGATAATACAATGGGTCACTGTGCGTAAAAAGCTTTTGTCTTTGTGGAATTTTCACGTGCCCTTGAAGCAATGAAAGTGCAAAAAACTTCTTCATTTCATCTGCATTCGTTTCACGAAAAGCCTTCATTCTACAGTTTCTAGTATGTGGGCGAGATTGGTTCACTAACGCGTTGCCGTAAGCGTTAGTACATGTTACTAAATAATCGATTATTTGCGATGTAAAAATAATATCAAACATTTCTTGAACAGTGGTATTTTCGTTGATATCAACGCGGGGGGGCCAGTTGTTGTATCATCAAAATTAAAATTAGGAATATCAGATACAGAATTTTCCCAACACTCACTTTCTGGAGGTGGTGTACTCGAACGAACAGGTTGTCGCGCCTGCCCCCGTGTTGACTGCTGTAAAACTAGGTCTTGATGTGCTTGACTAGCACTGTTAGATTGGCGGCGCTCGATAGTAGCTAGGCGTGCACCTAAAGGTTCACTAGAGGGAATAGAGGGGTGACGACGCTCCTCAGAAACACAACGTCGATGTGGCTGATTGTGAGGGCGTCGGCGTTCTTCAGAGGCAGATCTTGTTTGTGGCAGCTCAACAGACTCACTGTGAGGGCGTTGGATTTCTTCAAAAGCAGATCTTATTTGTGGCAGCTCAACAGACTCACCGTAAGGGCGTCGGCGTTCTTCAGAAGCAGATCTTGTTTGTGGCAGTTCATCAGACTCACTATGAGGGCATCGGCGTTCTTCAGAAGCAGATCTTGTCCGCGGCAGCTCAAGAGACCCACTAAGACGGCGTTGGTATTCCTCGGAGGAGCATTGGTTCTGTGTGAGTGTGTGAGGCCTACAAAAAGAGCGGCGGCTCTCCTCGAAAGTAGCGCGGCGCTCTACAGGGTTAACAGGAAGCGGTTCTTCGGTTGAAGTATCAGAAATATCAGAGCAAAGACTGACACGCGGCAATGTTGTGAAATTCGAGCAGAGTTTGGCTTACTAAAAATTTCCAGGCTTGAATCACTGCTGATACCGTCTCCGTTCTCTGGTTCGTAATTACCATCTGAGCCGTACTCCCCGTCTACATCACTATATGGGTCGTCACGGACGGAATATGTGTCACTACGATCTTCGAACAATTTAGGGCATTTTTGAGAACAAGTTCTTACCCGTTTAGCTTCGATGGTACTCTTATGTAGTGTATTCGAGCATTCGCCATCGCCGTCAGATGTTTTTGAACGTTTTTTGGTCCATTACTTTCTTTCTGGAGCCATCTACGAACAAAAATATTCGTCAGAGATATAATCAAAATCATAAAAAAAAGAATACCTACACCTATTTATTTCGTGTTTTATTCATGTAAATTGATAATAAAATAGATACAAATAATATCATTTAACAGTATAAATAAGAAAAGTAGTCCGTACTCTAAAAACAAGCAAGTTTCTTACCTCTTTATCCCGCTGATAACGACGAACGCTCCGAGCAAAAAACGAAACACACGGGCTCCGCTTAACGTGACACTAGATGACTGTCGGCATAGAAAACTAACGTCCAGAGGCGCATCGTCGCACACACATGTGCGTCGATGTGTGAGTGTGGAGTTGCGGGGGGGGGTCTCGAAATATAAGGTCCCATTTAAATAGGTGGACAAATTTTTACACAGCGTTCAGTACGTCTAACCAAACATATCCAAGTAAAAAAAACACTGATTATAGAGAGTTTTTTGTACGTAAAATATTGGGTAACTAACACTTTTAGTGCATTTTCGCTACCTGTTTTATTTTCTTGTAGGTATCTGATGCGTTTCTCTAATTTTCTTTTTTTACCATTGTCCTTATTTTGGTGGTCTGAATGATTCCTAAAATTTTGTCCACCTATTTTAATGGGACCTTATATATTTATATTTATTTTTGCCTTGACACTAGACAAATTTAATTGAGTGCAATATGACACTGGAACGCGTGGCTTCATAGTAGTGTACGCAAATTTACACGGGTATAGGCGGTCTGTCTGTTTTGACTTGGTAAAATTAACCGCCTGTGGGCGTAGTGTCATATCAAACACGAAAAAAAATACGCCTCTGGGCGTGACGTCAGTGGATGTGTAAAGAATAAAACTAACTCGTCTGGGTCGCGGGGTCCAGGCCGCATGCCGCCGTATCCAGCGCGGCCGGCTCGGCGTCCGCCCCCTCCACGCCGGCTAGGGCCACCACGGCTGAGGTTACCCCCCGCCGGAGGGCCACCAATGTAACCCCCCGCCGGTACTATAACCCGATCCTCCAGTATTATCACTAGTGTCCGACCGAAACACGATTTTCAGCCGAAACCGAAACCGTAAACGAACCTTCGGCCTTGGTCCCAGTTTCGGCCGAAACCGAAACTTACTAAATATTTATGGAATGTAAAATCTATGGTATTTTTACGCATATATACACAGTTAACACGAGTAAAAAAATGCAACAATTAAAGTAGGTAACAAAAATAGCTCTATACTTGTAAAATAAATAATGTGATTTAAAAAAAAAATACAATCAACATATTTGTCAAACTTTTTAAAAAATAGGCACTACATTTTTAACATTACTATATTTTTTAATAATTAAAAAAAAAAAACTAAGCACCTCGCATACTAAAGGGAAAAAATGCGACATGACTAAATAGTACTGAAGGCCATTGGTTGCGCCTTTAATTCATTCAATCAGCGAGGGCTGGGAATGCATTCACTCCCTCCGTTCGCGAGTGAACCTAACCCGCGAACGAACGACATTCTTCCGTACACTGCCGCTGCGACAAGACGCTGTCGTCGCTGCGTCCGCGCCACCGCGCCGCCCGCCATTTTTCGTTCTCACGCGTTATTAAAACTGCAAAACCACCCTCGCTTGCTTGCTAGCAACCCTTCGCATCCATTTCTACCACTCGCAAAACCGGACGCTGGCTACCAAGCATTGTGCACGCTGCCTAAAGTCAAGCTTCCACGAAGAAATCCTCAAGTCCTCGTGGTGCCATCGCCAGGTGAGTGAACTGCTTTTCTTTAGCTCTCGTCTGGTTGGATTGTTTTTACGGCGCACCATATTTTCTCCCGCTCATACTATAACTCGCATATAATCCTCGCATTTTTACCCGCATCGCTTCACCATAATTTTGGTCCATTTCGAGTCGGACTGAGCCAGTATATACCTTTAAAATATTCCCCATCTCGCTATTTAAGTATTCCCTACTATAATTACGCTTATAACTGTGCTTGTTCAAGTAAATTACGTTGTTCATTATACCATTTCAATATCACATTTTTTATAAATTATAACTCGAACAACGGGAGCTTGGGTGACGCAACAAAATGGCGTCGGAAGCAAAGTTGAAAATGATCGTTGCAAAAAAAGAAACTATTTTCGAGAAAATAAATAGCTTATTCAAGATTGCAAAGAAAATAATTCCTTCAAATATTGATACTAGAAGTAAACAAGAATTTCTAGCCGCTTCTTCGAATATCGAAAAGTTATATAATAATTTTAACGATCTTTGTGATCAACATAATACATTATTATTAGAGATAGACCCTGATTATAAAATAAGTTTTAGTAATTGGAGCTCGTTCGAAACATTATTTACAGAAATCCAATATAAACGTAATACCATATTAGAGTCTACCCGCGCTAATGTAGATATTCCCGCTGTGGAATCTTACGTTTGCCGCTTACCGCCATTGGAGTTATTAAGTTTCTCTGGTCAACCGGAAAGTTGGCCACTGTTTTACCAATGCTTCAAAACTAACGTTCATGATAATAAAAAACTAACTGATGATCAGCGTGTACAGTATTTGGTAGGTAAATTAAATGGCAGCGCAAAAAATATATTCGCGGGAATAATTCCCAATGCGTCTAACTATCTTACGATATGGAATTCTTTAGTGACAAAATACCAGGACAAGAGGTTACTTGGGTCTATGTACTTAAATAATATACTTGACATAAAACCTACCTCGGGTTCACCCGGTCAATTAAATGATTTTATTGAAAGAGTTCACTCATCTTGGTCCGCGTTAAGACTGTTAGACATTGGCGATTTATCCGATTTCTTGTTTACTCATCTCGTTTTAAAAAAGTTAGATTCTCAAGTATTACAAAGTTTCGAGTTATCCGCCCGCGAGAAAGATATACCCACAAGTGATGATTTAGTTACTTTCGTACGGCATCACATAAAGGTTCTTGAACGAACAACAGCTGTTCGTCAAACCACGTCACCGCAAAATAATCAGGGGACTAACTTACAAAATAGGTCGCGTTCTTCTGCAACGAAAACTTCGCATAGTTTTGCAGTAACAGAAAATGAAGTTAATAATAATGTACCCACTTGTAAGTTTTGTAAAAAATCTCAACATACTCATTTATACGAGTGTTCAGAATTCAAAAAATTAGATGTAAAAGATCGCTTTAAGTTCATAAAAGAGAATAAAATGTGCATCAATTGTTTTAGTAGTAAACATTCCACCCTTAATTGTGGTTCTACAAATACTTGTAAACACTGTAACAAAAAGCATCATTCATTGTTGCATTTTAATAATCGCGAGACAAGCTCGCAACAATCGCAACCTAGTGTATTGGAACCGTCGCCATTGCCGGGCGCTCGCGCACTGGACAGCAGCCCTCAGTCGGTGTGTATGCATAGCAGCCATGTCGCTCGCGCGTCGCCGGTCGTGACATCTTCGTGTGTCGGGTTGAATGAATGTACTAATTCTAAGAATTCGATCGCGTTGACGTCGCGTAATAATAATATAGATTTATCTTGTGACCAGTTGAAAACGTCAGTTGTTTTACCAACGGCACAAGTTTATGTTCCGATAAATGGAAAACGCTTTGTTATAAGATGTTTAGTGGATAGTGGTTCACAAAACAACCTTATCACTCTCGCATGTTGTAGAAAATTAAAACTAAATATTCAACCGCTTGTTAACTCGTCTTTAAAATCAGTAGGTACGATTTCCACTCCCATTAAGGGTTACGTGTCTCTTACAATACAGTCGCGCGTAAGTGACGCTCAATACGAATTAACCATGTTAGTGATTGATCACATAGCTGATCCGTTGCCAGTTCGCGCGGTACAAAGGTCCGTGATGGATCATTTCATAGGTTTACCGCTCGCAGATGAATGTTGGGACGTACCTGGGAATATAGACGCTATTCTTGGTACGCAAATGTTCGCGTTTGTTTTGCTAGGGAAAAAGGTTATACCAGCATCTACCTCTCAATCAGCTGATTCTGCGATCACCGCTCGCTTCATACCTCATGCTTTAGAAACCACGCTTGGCTATATTGTCATGGGTGAGGTACCTTCTGTCAACCATGACAGTGTAGCCTGGTCCTTCGGCCCGTTAGTAGATAATTTAAATAATTTAATTTTAAAATTCTGGGAAATCGAGGAAGTACCTACTGTTAACAAAAAGGGTCCGGAATATCAAGAATGTGAAGATTTTTATAAATCGACCGTTTCGCGACATTCATGTGGGCGATATATTGTGTCGTTACCTTTTAAAGGTGAACCTAAGTCTTTAGGTAACTCCTTCATTCACGCTCAGCGTAGATTGTCCGCGCTAGAGCGAAAGTTTCATTCGCTTCCCGCTTTACGTCAAGCTTATAACGACGTAATAAATGATTATATAGATAAGGGTTATCTGTCGGAAATACCTTATTCTTTGTCCGCTATAAATGAAGGCTACTTCATCCCGCACCACGCAGTTGTAAGGCCTGAGAAGTCGACAACAAAAACCCGCATTGTTTTAGATGCAAGCGCTAAAACTGATAGCGGCAAGTCGCTCAACGACTTGTTGCATACAGGGCCTAATTTGCAGGCAGACTTATTTTCGCTTTTGCTAAACTTTAGATATTTTAAGGTAGCAATTACAGCTGATATACGTCAAATGTATCTTAGAATTTCATTGTCAGATAAAGATCGTAAATATCAAAAAATATTATATCGCTTTAATGATACCGAGAGTATTCGTATTTTCCAATTTAATTCTGTGGCTTTCGGCCTCCGCTCGAGTCCATTTTTGGCAATGCGTACCGTCCGTCAATTGGCGGAGGATTATCGCGAACGCTTTCCTCTCGCGGCAGATGTTGCCATGAGAGAACTGTACATGGATGATCTAACAACTTCTGTACATTCTGCCGAAGATGGTACTCGTTTAGCTGACGAGCTGCTCGCTTTATTCAAGTTCGGTGGATTTGATCTCGTCAAATGGGCGAGCAACTCATCGGAACTTCTCGCTCACTTGCCGGAGTCGTATCGTGCTGTGATCGAGTTCACAGATGATGATGACACACTGAAGGTTCTAGGTTTAAAATGGATACCTACTTCTGATGTGTTCTCGTTCACTACCGCCGCCGCGACTACGTGTAACACCAAACGTGCTATATTGTCAACTATTGCTCGCCTATTTGACGTGCTCGGGTTCGTCGCACCTGTCATTCTCTACGCAAAACTTCTTATACAAGATCTTTGGCTTTCTAAGGTGGGGTGGGATGAAGAGCCCCCGGAACTCATTACTAAATGTTTCGTTAAACTCAAATCAGAATTACCGTTATTAGTTAACTTACAAATACCTCGCCACTTAGGTGTCGCGGCCGGCTGTGTTATAAATTTGCTTGGCTTTGGAGACGCTAGTATGAAGGCTTACGGCTGCGTCTTATACCTGCACGTAACGAACCCTAACGGTAATATATCCATTCATTTAGTATGCGCTAAGTCTAAGGTGGCTCCTCTAAAGACTGTTTCACTGGCAAGGCTTGAATTGTGTGCCTCGCTACTTCTGGCTAAACTTGTCAAACAAGTACATACGGTTTTTGATAATCGCTATCCTATAAAGGATATTTTCGCTTTCAGTGATTCTACGATCGCTCTGTCATGGATTCATTCATCTCCACACCGGTGGCAAGTATTTGTGGCCAACCGTGTGACTGAGATACAGGAAAATCTATCTCCTGACCGCTTTTTTCACATCAATGGGATAGAAAATCCCAGTGATTGTTTATCAAGAGGTTTATTACCCTCGCAACTCATTAATCATCCGCTTTGGTGGTATGGTCCACCTTGGGCTTGCCATCCAACCGCTGAATGGCCAATTGTACCATTCAAACCGTCTTCTGTTGAAGGTTCTATACCTGAAGCAAAGAGCTCTGTTACTCTAACAGTCATTCCTGATTTGGATTCTTCGATACTTCTGGAGCTAGCTCTCAGAGTCTCGTCTTGGAAAAAATTATTACGCATTCTGGTATATATCTTGCGCTTTCTGCGTAAGTTACCTCTCGCTCCGGTAATTCAAGTCTCTGACCTTGAAACCGCTGAACTCGTGATTCTTCGCGAATTGCAAAGCAAACATTTTGCTGATGAAATAAAAAATATTAAAAAGGGTAGATTACCTTCTCCTTCTTTAAGAAAGCTCGATCTGTTTGTTGATGACAACGGATTGCTCCGCGTAGGTGGTCGACTAATAAACGCACATATACCTTATGAAAGTCGGCATCCATTGTTGCTTCCTCGTCGACATCACTTAGTCGATCTACTAATAGATGATTGCCATCGATCCAATTGTCATACCGGTTCACATCTTCTTATGTCTTTATTAAGGCAGCGATATTGGATCATATCCGCTCGGAATATTATTCGACAACGCATACGCCAATGTAACTTCTGTTTTAAGGTTGCGCCCTCTCATCCTACACCCATGATGTCAAGTTTACCCCCTTCGCGGGTGCAAGAAGCTAAGGCCTTTACTCACACTGGCGTTGATTACGCTGGGCCTATAAACATTACTATGACGCGAAGGAGGGGCGTTAAAAGCCAAAAGGCATATATTTGTCTCTTCGTGTGTTTGACTACTAAAGCCATACACATTGAAATTGCCTCAGACTTGAGTTCGGAAACGTTTCTTGACGCTTTCAAGCGTTTCTTGTCTAGGCGAGGGCCAGTATCAGTTCTCTATTCCGATAACGGAACCAATTTCATTGGTGCAAAGCGTCAATTGGACGAGTTATATACTTTCCTTTCTTCTAAAGATACGTCTACCGCATTTCAAACTGAATTGAATAATCGTAAAATAACATGGCGTAATATCCCTGCTCGTGCACCCCACTGGGGAGGCATTTGGGAAAGCAACATAAAATGCATAAAAACTCATCTATATCGTTGCATTGGGCAACAATTACTGTGCTATGAGGAATTGTTGACAGTATTAACTCAAATTGAGAGTGTCTTAAACTCTCGCCCATTGTGTGCGCTGTCGGACCAGCCGCATACAATTATTACTCCTGCGCATTTTCTAAACACAACCCCTTTGCAGTCGTTGCCTGCCTATGAGGTTGACGCATCTGTAAGCCTTCATAACAGGAAAAAACTGTTAGACAGTTTAGTCCAAAGCTATTGGAAAAAATGGCATGTAGATTATTTGCATACACTTCAACTGAGGCAAAAATGGAATACTCCTGATGTACCTATTCAGCCGGGTTTACTTGTTCTCATCCACCAGGATGATTCACCGCCGCTTCGCTGGCCTACCGGAATTATTGAACAAGTATATCCGGGTAAAGATGGAATCGTGCGAGTCGCGTTAGTACGCACTACAGCAGGGATTTTCAAACGCCCCGTCGTTAAGTTGTGTCCCCTTCCTTCGCAATAATTTAAACTTAATTTACCAATTAGCACAGTTATAATTCGTTAATCTTAAGTATGTAATTTAGTAAATCTGTAATTTAATCCACACCCTTTCACCTTTTAAAACTTAAACTTTAAGTCAATCCATTTGACCTCGCTCCGCTTTAATCTAAGATCCTCTCCTTATCCTTTCCGTTTGTTTCGAAAATCCTAAGGATTTCCAAAGGGGGGAGGATGGTTGCGCCTTTAATTCATTCAATCAGCGAGGGCTGGGAATGCATTCACTCCCTCCGTTCGCGAGTGAACCTAACCCGCGAACGAACGACATTCTTCCGTACACTGCCGCTGCGACAAGACGCTGTCGTCGCTGCGTCCGCGCCACCGCGCCGCCCGCCATTTTTCGTTCTCACGCGTTATTAAAACTGCAAAACCACCCTCGCTTGCTTGCTAGCAACCCTTCGCATCCATTTCTACCACTCGCAAAACCGGACGCTGGCTACCAAGCATTGTGCACGCTGCCTAAAGTCAAGCTTCCACGAAGAAATCCTCAAGTCCTCGTGGTGCCATCGCCAGGTGAGTGAACTGCTTTTCTTTAGCTCTCGTCTGGTTGGATTGTTTTTACGGCGCACCATATTTTCTCCCGCTCATACTATAACTCGCATATAATCCTCGCATTTTTACCCGCATCGCTTCACCAGCCATTCACGCTAATAGAAAATATATGAAACTTTTTAGTAAAAAAAATCTATTGCTCGATATAACTTTTTTTCTAATTATTAAACAAAAAAAAATACTCATATCATTTTCAAAGATGGTGTTTTAAGAAATAATTTTCATTACGAACTTTTTAAATTATAATAATTAGTTAAGGTTTTAGGCGCTTTGCACATGGAGCAACTATTGCCGCAACTGGCAACTAGCTGTTTACATACATTTCAATTGGATTGCGCACACATAGCAACTCGAGTTTCGAGTTCCGGCAATCGTCAACAGTTTTCAGTTGATGCAATCGATGACTGAGTTAGTTTTTGATTGCCGCAACTAGCAACTGTTAAATATTATACCGTTTTTTAAAGTTAACGTAGACGGCGACGACGTAATAAAATTAGAGCAATTGCTGCTTCTTCGATATTCATCGTCACACTGAATGCTGTTCGCTGCGTAGATTGAGCAACTCGGTTATGAAAGTTGCTCACAGATTGACATAAAATTGCTGCAACCGTAAACGTTGTAGCAACTATCAACTAGTTACAGGAAACTTTTAAAGTTGCTTAAGTTGCCTCAAATTAAGTTGCTCCATGTGCAAAGCGCCTAAATCACTGGAGATAGTTGTGTATCGGAACTACGGGGCGGTTCGAATACGGGTACAAAGTTTAATCCATCAACAATTACAAACAAATATCAAACATCACACGTATCTTCACACATCTGTTAAGTGTTAAATTAATTTCTACATAAATTCATATTTAATAAGTTCTAGGGAATAACTCAACAGAACCAAGTAAAATATCTAATGAATTCTTTTCTATACACACCTACTTACAACCTATTTATTTTACACTGTATACATCATTAATCTTAAGTAAAAACAAATACCTAATTTTTGCGCGAGAAAAATCTCACAACCTCAAATCATCACAATCGCGCCGGCTAGCAAACTCAACTGGCACTCGAAGTTAGCTGAATGATGCGCGACAATTCACGTATACCTTGTTTCGGCGGGGCCGAAAGGTTCGGCCAATTATTGGCCGAAACCGAAACTATGGCCGAAACCACATTTTTTGGCCGAAACTAGCCGAAACCGAACCTTCGGTCGGTCCTTAATTATGACCCGTGGTGACGAAGGTCGTGGTACTGGAGAATCGGGTGACGGTGGTGCTGGTGCAGCACTCCCTCCTCGCCCTCCTCGCACCCGGACACTCCCACCACCAATTAGAATGCATTATAAATAAAAATAAATAAATAAAATAAAAATTGCAGACGTAGTTTATTAACTAAGAATTGTTAATAACGACACTTTGATAAACATTAGGCATATTTTCTAGGCGTACGACGTGAAAAAATACGGTCATTACGGTAGGCATAGCGGACGAGTTCGTTGACCGAGGTATTTCTGCCGGAATTCACGCCAAATACACAATCAAGCTATTAAAAACAGTTCAGTACTTACCGGTTCATATTAATAACACCACAAAATCACAATTCACCACTAAAATCTTTGATAAAACGCTTATTATTATAGCTACGTCTGTGTCGGACTTAAAACAAATCTGATAAGGTACTCGCCTCACGCGGTGTTATTTCCTGTAATAACAACTCTGCGAGATTTCTACTAGATCTAGATCAACAGCCTATTAATGATCACACTACTGGGACACGGACCTCCTCGCTTTGAGAGGAAATGGGCTATAATCTACCACGCGAGCCCAGTGCGGATTGGTAGATGTCACATGTCTTCGAATTTTTTGGTTCTAAGACATTCACCGTTTTGAGCAGCGGTGATGAAATAAACATTGTACCGTTCTTCGGCTGGCAGGTCTTCCAGACCCTGAAAAGGTGGAAGTGTCATTATTCGGGTCTATATATTTAGCGACTACTTCGTATCCGTCAATGCACACTGCAGACCATATTTCAGCCAAAATATCCCCTGCCTTTTTGAAATTATCCTTTTCCAGACTTTCTTCTTATGTTCTGCCGCTGAAGTCAAGATGTGTCCCAAAAGAATCGTAGGGAAGAACAACGCCTGTTAGTCCTCGACTGAGTGGAGCCATGCGTTTCTCTACTCTTTTGTATGCGCTCCTACCAGGGGCATTAGTCACAATAAATACTGCGTCCAAATCATATTGTTTAAAATGCTCTATGACGTGTGCGATAACTTTGCGATATCGCGGATTCTCGTCAGGCCCACCGTCACTTGAAATTATAAGAACAGGTTTACCTTTGCTGTCTATATATTCTTTATAAATTCGGAAAAAGACTTGACTATCCGTACATATGTATTTTTACATCCCCAGCTGATGCCGGATGAGCCGGAAAAGGACTTTCTGTCTATCTTGCATGGCCCCCAATTAGCATCAGCCATGCCGTACGGTTTATATCCGGTCTTCTTGAAATTTAAACCGATATCTTTTGTTTCAGATACATTAAAACACGTTTTGCACTTTTGCACGAAAATGTGTTTCGTTATAACAGTTATTAAATTGTGATAAGTAGCTTACCGCAAATGCAATATGCTTATGTATTAGTATGTTCCTATTTATATCAATTTATATTACTTAATGTTTTGCTCCTTATTATTTTTTGTACTCTACCACAGTGCTGTCTTATTTGACCCTTTTTTTTTGGTATGTGGAAAATCATCGAATGACCCCCCCCCGCTCTTGGGCAGAGCGAAGGGAAGTGTCAAACTTCTACTGACTAAAAACCGAACCCATGTTCCTTCTTTGCCCTTGCGCCGAGGCCACGTCATCTAGTACAAAAATCCGCGGCCCCGACGGGCGTCGGCCCTTGCGGGCCCCTCCTTGCTGACATCTCTTTGAGGCGCGCGTGGAACACGAACGCGCCGCCGACACGGTCTGTTGCCGTCATGACGACGGCCGGACGGCGAGCTAGCCCATTACTCACCGTCCAGTCTTATTTGACCCTAAGGTTGACTGGTAGAGAATGCCTTGTGGCATTAAGTCCGCCTATGTACCACTCTTGTGCATGAAGTTTAAATAAATAAATAATTATCTGGCAGCTGGCTAGCTACAGCCAAAAACATGAATGTTCCAATCAAATTTTTGTAAGGCAGTTCTACCATTTCCTTCTTGTTTGACTCTAGTGCAATGCCTGTTTCTATCGGTGTAGTAGTAGTGTACCAAGCCGACGATGGTACATTGGAGGGCAAGCGCAGTTTTCGATACGTATTTTCGTTGAATATTACATGACTAACTGTGCTTGCTCGCGGGGAGACGGTTAGACGTTAGACCTTCCAAGCATAAAGTGCGTCACTCACCTGCTAGCCTCCTGTGGCTCTTCGAGGGAATCTTGTCCTATGGTGGCACGTGGCCGGCGTTGCCCCACGACCGGCCGGTCCGATTGTCCACTCACAAATTGGTGCAACAAAGTCTGTACTGCACTTTATGAGCCTTCAGGAATCACGATCAGTCCAGATAGAAGCCGTTTAGCGACGATTAACCCTCATCCAAGGATTTTAACCGGGAGCGCACACTTAGGCAACCGCAATTGCTGCCATCTTGGATTCGACTCCTTTCTCATTCGTTCGCAAGCACAGTGCGCGCAAAGATAAAAAAAAAATGTATGTTTACGGAACAAGTAGACTTGCATTCTTCCATTTTGAATGTTTTCAAAGCTTCGTATTACTATTTTCTTTGTTTGTTTAATAATAATTTTCTTGTTTTTGTACGATATTTCCATGCCAAATAATATGCATTTTGGTTTTCCCAGATCATTTCAAACTTTTGACTTAGCATGTATTTTATTTCTTTCTTCTTCTTTTGACATGAGCAGGCAAGTAACATATTATTATCATCGACATAAGCCGGCTTTTCACTATGGGATGTAATATACCTTCAAATGACCTCTAAATATCGCTCACCATACATTTTGTACGTGACCGTTGACACTGCGCTATAATATACATCTTACAGTTTGACCGGGAGATGGTGACACAAAATATTAAGTCATTTGTACCAGTATCTTCAGGGGTCTAGGGGTCGTTTTTGTCATTGCGTAATTAGACCCCTGAAGAACCGTCATACTGGTACAAATGATCTAAATCAAAATCAAAAGTCATTTATTCAAACTAGGCTGATAATCAGCACTTTTCGAACGTCAAAAATTTACTTTACTATTTACATTTTTATAAGACAGTCCCCCAAAACGCCCACCCATCGACACTTCCTAGTGTTTAGCTGGAAAGAAGAAGTGGCGGAACAAACTTCCCAGCACACATCTGTCCGTTAGGTTGGTTAGAAGAACCAGACTCGATACAATAGCAAGGTGTCAATTAAATTTTAGATTTACTACAGACACAATCAGTAATAAACAAAAGTATGTAACAATAAACAATGTAAACATCGGAGAAAGAACATGAATAACAAGCATTGTCTTGTGTTCAACTCAGCGACCAACTATTCTTATCATCTAACCCCCGTATTTATAGTCAAGTCAAAGTAATTACTTGGACTTAAGTAATTACTTATGCAAATATTTTTATGCAATGGGCAAGAATTTAAACGAAGTTAGAACCGTCAATGAAAGCAAAACAAAGAATTCTAACGTTTGATAGTTCTAACATTAAGGAATTACTAAACTACAGAGAAAAAATCGTATCTTAAACAATGACATTTACTCAAGTAATAGTAATTACTTGTTTATAAATACGGGTGTAAGTAGTCGTTAATAGAATAGTAATCTTTTAGACAAAGATTAGATTTAACTTTGGCTTTAAACGCATTAAATGGCAAGTCTAGAAAAGAAGATGGCAGTTTATTATAAAATGTTATCCCGAGCCCACTCACCTGATTTCAATGCTGGTGTTGCTCTAAAGCCTGGACGTTGAACAACGGCCTCTCCTTCGCGGATAGGAACCTGAACTTCCTCCCATTCAACATTTGGAAGATCATCGATTGCTCTAGCTGCGACAACGTTTGCATTGTCCGCGGCTACTGGGTTCGCCAAAGCGTTTAAAACTTCTCGTATGTGCGTGGGCGCGTAAGTGACGCAGCCTGACGCAACGGCTGGCTGTAGGCGAGGTAGGTAAGGCACTACGTTCTGACGGTCGACAGTGACCTTCGCGAGGGATGAAAAAACTCGTAACTCGGATTCACTGAACTGAACTTTGTGAACTTTGTGAAGCCGGTGAAAAGGAGCGCGTAGTTTATGCTTTTTTCTAGTGTTGATGTTGTGGATATCACTGTTCGTAGTGTACAGGTGGATATTTTGTCTAATAGAATTATTCCTCGTAGATACACTTTCCTCGTAGATACACTTTTGAAAAAAACTCGCTTCAGTTCCTGTAAGATACACTTTCGTTTAGTACAGCAAAACAGAAAATAGTTAATGTAAATTTTGTCAGGTAAAAATAAAGAAAAAAAAGGTAACTAACTGCTCATGTTTAATAAAAAAAAAAAAAAAAAAACGTTACATACCAGTAGAACACAAGCTAGACATAATCGGTGTACATACATAAGAAAAAAGAAAAAAAAAACCCAATCAAATCGAGAACCTCCTCCTTTTTGGGAAGTCGATTACGTTAGCTAAGTAGATCAGTTACCGATCTACGGACCAAACTGCGGCCAACGTAGCTTAACATGACCCGACCCATATTTAAAATGTTGGCAAAGATGTACTGAGAAGCAACCGTGAGAATACCAATCTCCTAATATTTTGTGTCACCATCTCTCGGTTTAAGTGTGAACAGCAATCGCGGGATGTAATATATATTACATCCCATAGTCAAAAGGCGGCTATATATAGTATTTTCTTTTCCTAATTTTTCCTGCTTGCCGCTCCAAACTCTAACAATTACCCGCTATCACTCAACAACGTGGATTTTTATTTTTTTTGGATTCGGGTTTTTAACGACACGTATTCCAGTATTTTTATTTATTAAAATAGTTTAGAAGTTATTTAAAAAATTAAAGCAACACTCCCCTTTTTTTTTTTACATATTTGAACCATAAACCATGACTAAAGATGTGAGAATTTCTGCACAGTTTTGTTGGTGTTTTTATAGTTTCATTGTCGACTAATGAAATGAAAAATGAAAAATAAAAAATGCTTAAGGGACTTGAGTAAAGCATATCTATTGAACGACATAATTTTCCTGAAAACAGGCATAGTACCAAAACCGTTAAATCGGAAAGACTCCTCTTCCGGTAGAGGGTATAAAACCCCTGGAGAATAGATATGGCCAGAAAACTAACCATTTCGTCCCTGTCCGACGGTTTCCACCGGTACAATCTTAAAGTTGGTGTAAATTTATTTTGGTCTTTTAATAATTTTATTTATTTATTTAAACTTCATGCACAATAGTGGTACATAGGCGGACTTAATGCCACAAGGCATTCTCTACCAGTCAACCTTAGGGTTAAATAAGACAACATTGTGGTAGGGTACAAAATATCTAAAAAACAACATCAACTCTAAAAATAATATAATAACAATAATAAATAATAATAATATATAATTTTATTTTCTGGTCTACCATTTTATAAAAAATGTCGAGGATAGTGGTTTGGGGTGTTATAGGAAATGTCGGTCCTGGAGTCCCGGTAAAAGTTTCTCTTCGTCCAGTAAATGTCTGTCGATCTCTTGTCCATTCAAAGTGGTAACATTCTTGTGGTGTTGTGATCTCCCTGATTGCTAGGTCATTTATTTTGTCTTCTGCCTCTAGCACATGAGCCTCGTACAACGTCATGTCAACTGCAGGCTCTGCCGCAGCGTTGCGTGTGGTCACGGCAGGGAGAAAAAAGTCATCGTTGTCTGTGTCCATGTCACAGTCACTTAGGTCATCGGTCAGTTTTATCCAGTCACCTACGGCCTCGCTGAAATTCTCGTCACAAACCCCTGAATAAAAACTTACTGTTAACGTTCCTGGTTTACTATATGTCTTCTATAGATGAATAAAGTTAATAATGCGTACCAATTGAAGTACGCTGTTTACTCGTGGAAGGCACCACAGTTACTTCGTTATCAGCCTCGGCTACTATATCGTTTCCTGAAACAACATTACGTTTTAATAAATTATACTTCAATTTCTGAATTTACCTTTGTGAATGGGAATTGGCCAATATTATTAATAAATAATACATAGGCCTAGTAATAGATTAACTTACGTATCTCGACGTCTCTGGGAGGCGATAGTGGAATTTCATCTGAAACAAACAGCATTAGCTCATTTAAGTCATTAGGGACAAGACTGTGACCAGGTTCGCCAGGATCGGAGGGAACAGCTTGTAACGAATAACAAAGTGACCAGGTTTAGGTCTAGTAAATCATTTGCTCACGAATCTCGACGTTTCTGGGCGGGGATAGTTGAATTTCATCTGTAACAAAAAACATTAGATGTATTAAGTCATTAAGGCATTGTATAAATATGGACAGTACCGAAACTAAGCCTAGTTGATGCGATAACTACCTACGCTCCATTGAAGCCATAGGGTTGTCCCTTTTAATGTTGATGATTGTTGGCAATAATGTACTTGGTACAATGTAATTTATAAGCTGACAACACTCTTCCAATAACTATGGCTGACGTGCGGTCTTCATGTATTCTCGTGTAGTTTTACTATAATAAATAAAATACAATCCAGCGAGTTTGTCACCTTTTATTTATATAACAAAAGGTTATGGGCCCAGATCGCCCGGATATGTGATGAATTTCCAAAAATTACGTTATTAATTGCGGTACATAGGACGCTAGTCAGGAAGTACTAAATGACATACATAGTGTCAAACAGTTGTGGGCACAGAAAGGGATACAGGTAAATGAGAGAAATAGCTCCTTTAACTTGTACACAGCTATTACACTACTGTACTAACTAAAGGAAACACAGTGCAGTTCCTAGATAGTATATGTCGCGACCATGCCCGAACGATCACTGGCGATCCATCATGGGACTGAGGTCCATGACAGATGACAGTTTGACTCCATTCATTACTTGTCCAAGCGGCGAGCCAAGGTCGTAAAATTTTATTGCTTTTTATCGGCACTTTGTAATTCGGACTTTAAAACATGCACGTAAGGTTGAATTTGTTTTGATCTAGGTTGACCAACGAGGATCCATCGCAAAAAGTAATAAGTTATTGTACGTAGCTTTGTGAATACAACTTTATGCAATGTGTTTAAGGTTGAATTTACATTATTGTATATTTATTTTAACTAGAATTACGTCAAAATATGTGGCGACAGTTTTTAGAGAACTTTTGCAGGGGATTGTGTATCTAGTTCTTTAATAGTGATCGATGATATATGCTCAAGCTTCTACATTTTAGTCCAACATCAAGCATAACTATAATGAAAATAATGTTAGTAACAAGAAGGAAGTTGTGTAACTTTCTCGAAGGATCAGTCGGCATATAAATTAGCTGTCGCCGACAGCAAAGATAGCAATGTAAATAAATGTAGCAAAATGTAAATGCAATCCAAAAGTTTTTATGAAGATTCATTGACCGGCCCTGGATTCCGAGGTTTTACAATATTTACGTCTTACGGCACTCAACTAATAGAAATAAGTAGAATACAAACCCTTCTCTTGTACTCCTCAAATTCGGCTGCAACTATATCTAATTGATTCATTTTCTTATTTTATTTTTTTCTTACTGTAGCTTATAACCACGTCACAACGAAATCGAAATCGAACACGATATTCAAACTTCAATTTCTTATTATAAATCATTGATGTGGATAATCTAAAAGATTTGTTGACTCGAAACTACTCGGAAGGTATCCAAAATCATAATTAAAGTTGTATTATAATAATTATATCCTTCGTGGCTTGTGAATGTCATCTGCTGATGCGCCGGATTTCATGGATTGTTTTTTGCGTCGAAGATGTTGACGAAAGGTTGCCCTAAGTGAATTCTTTTTTCTTTAGCTCCTCCAAGGTTCGGCCCATTTCTTCGAATATTCTTTTTTAATACAGTTGCTCAAAAAGTGGCGTATTGCAGGGACGTATAGCTTTCGGGATGTGGGCTATTACGTACTCGAGCTTTTTCTTTACCTTTCCCGAACTCGTGCGTTCTCTTTCCCAACTGTCAAAATAATGTCCATTAAAAAAAAAACCAACCACGAAGTATTTACTAAATAAAATCAGAAGTTTTTATGATTCATGCAAATATTTCTAAAGAAGCTACTAATTTGTTTCAATATCAGATTTAATTATTTGATTCAATGAGTTGTAAGGTTTCATTCCATTTCATCTCATTAAATTTAATTTTTATTTCATATCAATAAAAAAAATCTACTGAAGACTTGGCTGTATGGGCATAGTTCCCTTTGCCTACCCAGAATGGGTAAAGAAAACAAAAAAAATCTCTGCTTATATTCTTTTACGGTTGGCACCATTTTCCAAAAATGTTCTTTGCGAGTTTAATTACGGTTTTATTATTTTATTAAATTGCTTCATTTTTTCGCAACTGTATTAAAAATAGTTGTTCAGTACACGTGCGGAACCGTCATTGCAACTTGTTCCGACTGTCAACCCTCGCCGTCGGCTGTGCCTCGGCTCGGTTAGACATTTGTCGGAACTCTTTGCAATGACAGGCTTTCCGCACTTATAATGAAATATACTATTTCGTGCATCATTGACTATTTGGGTATTCTTGTGTAATTTATGTCTTGTATCCCTAATTATTTGAATAATCTAATCTTTAATTATTATCTGATACACATAGTTACAGAAACGGCAACGTTTCTTCTTGGGACCAATCCATCTTAATTTCGCCTAAAGATACGCCTTTTGTTTTTGTGCATGTGGTAGGTAACTTATTAACAGTCCTCGACAAGGAGTCGCGGCGCCGTTGCCTGTCTAAGTTACAAAATTGTGTATGTATAGACTGTCTTTCAATCTCAGAAATATTTTGTAAGCACTGTTTTTTACATGAAACAGATGGCAATAGTGGATATTTCAGTCTTTGTTTCTCTAATACAGCTCCTGGATCTCTATTTCGCTTATCTTCAACGGTAAGTTCATGGGCGGCTGTGGGGATGATAGGTCTTTTTTTGCCAAGTAGAATAAGACTTGCGGTAGAAGTTGAAGGTGTTGGAGCTGAATATGGGTTGTTAGTATCCGTTAAACTCTTATCAGAAATCAATGCAGGTATTAGTTAAGTTTAAAATCCTTCTCCCAATTCTTCAGAAAGGCATTCATCAAGCTGAGTCTCACTCAGTGGAACGATAGGACTTATAAAGTTTCTTGACTCTAAATCATCTTGAAAGTAATTACTTTCGTTCAAATTTTGGTTGTTACAGTCTATATTTTCTTTTTCTTGACAATCACAACATATATCACACTACTGGACGCAACAGTAACTGAGTCTGTGTTATTATAATGTTTCATATTTTGTTTCGACAGTCTGACTAACATTTCACTCCGATTCGTACTCATTGTCACTCACAATTATCACTAATTAACTTGAATTAAAAATTAATAACGCATTATCAAATCAAAACAAACAAATCACTCAGCGCGCGGAACACGACTAACGTAAACAAAACTACTCGAACGTGATGAACAAGGAAGAGGAATAATAACGGCACAGGATAGTACGAGATAGCTGTTGTCGATTCTGCTTTCGCTGGTTGGACAGTGAACGCGCGAACTGCATGCAGGCAGTGCAAAACACTGTATACTTTGTTACAGTATTTTTCTGTGTTTATATCTTATTTTGTACGTAATACAGTGTTTTTTTGGTTGCTTTATCTTTGCTAAATAACCGTTTCTTTCGAGAATTGTTTTCCCTAAATTTAAGAAAGTCTTTGCTGCGTGAATCGGACGCTTCCTCTGATAGGCTCCCGATTGGTATAATTGCGTTACTGGCAATGATATCTGCTCCGTGTAGTGAGTGCACTGAAGCAGGCATATGGTACCAATTATAAAGTTCCACATACCTAGCAGCTGTGTGGTACGCATATTCTTTAAATTTTACAGGGTCAACATCTTGCTCTGAGTTAACTGCCTGTAAAATCGGGTCTGTCTCCACCGATCCCGGGATCCGATTTGACGTAACACGGATCCCGGCGATTTGTCTCCACGGATCCCGGGATCCGTTTCTACAAAAAAAAAAAAATTGTCTCCACGGATCCCGGGATCCGTCACTGCAAGTATATGAATTAACTGTTCGTCTACCCGAGTGATCGCTGCAGTTTTCTCAGGACACTCGAAAAATCTTCTGACTGTATTGCCATCATTCGTTGTTGTTTGACAATGTCTATCAAAATGTTTAACTCCGTTTTGCAACGATCTTGTATAGTTCTTTTTCTTGCTTGAAACACAACTTTGTCATCATCTGCTCGCACTACCCATTTCTTGAGGTCAAGCCTATAAGCTATGTGCAAAAGGCATTCCATTCCAAATTTGTAGAGGTCAACAGACACTGGTCTTTCCTTCACAGAATCCAGTTTATTCATGTCTGAAGGTTTTGCTTAACAAAGGTATTGATTAATATCATTGTCAAACACTTGTCATTTACAACTTTAGGCAAACTGTCCAAGATTGTTTACGCTGTTGCGTGTGTGCGAGCTCTCTTGCTGCTAAAAGGCATCTCCATCGGCCTTTTAAAATCCCAAATGTGCGCTCTATGGTGGAGCGCGCACGTTTCTGGGCGAAATTGTATCGTCCTTCTATAGAATCTTCGACAGCATTGTCTATTGGGTTCATCATGAATTCCCGAAGTGGGTACGCAGAATCCCCGGCGTCAAACATGGTTGGTAAACAAACGATGCATAGGTAATTAATTTATCACAGGAAAAACGTTCAACTAGTATTGTACTGTACTATTACTTACAGAAAATAATTGCAAGTAGCTTGTACCAGAAAAAATATCAAGAATTCGAGTATTTTATAAGTACTAGTACATACCCAATAGATATGACACCTGTCGTAGACTCTCCAGATGAGCTTTAATTTCATGTTGCGACCAAATAAAAGAATCGTGAGTCGCTCCACCATAGGACGCATCAACATTTAAAATAGTGCAATCAGCATCACACTATCTGTTAGATATACACAAATTTAATTATAACATATATTTTAATCAGAACTATTGTACAGCACACGGATAATTATATAGACCTATTCTCATGGACTAGGAATGAATTCACAATTGTACTTTTTAATGTTTTAAAAGTGATACAACTTTCATACTTACAACTTGGAAATTTAAGGAGTGAAAATGTTTTCTATTAAAAAACCTCTTCTCATTATCAGTTGGTTTGACCAGAGCCACATGTGTGCAGTCAATGCAACCGATTACCCCTGGCAGTCCATATTTTTCGTAAAATCTGTGTAGGTAATGAATCTTCTTCTTCAGTCGGTCCCTCATTACTGAGGATCGTGTTC
The DNA here is from genome assembly GCA_949316265.1 of Diarsia mendica. NCBI lineage: Eukaryota > Metazoa > Arthropoda > Insecta > Lepidoptera > Noctuidae > Diarsia > Diarsia mendica. The sequence continues at coordinate 6,752,195 of OX438898.1, forward strand.
ACTGGATCCCTTCAAGTGAATCATCTGCCTCCATCTACTCCGGTCCAAGGTTGCCTTCACCACCTGCTGAAATTTGCTTGAGGAAGTAGCTTCTTTTACTCCATCGTGTTGGCGACCGGCCTCGCGGTCGCTTACCTTCGGTATTGCCAACAATGACCAGCTTTTCAAGACTGCTATCTCCTCTTTGCATTATGTGGCCGAAATAGGACAAAATACGCTGTAGGCAAACTGTAGACAATCGAGTCTTGACATCGAGTTGGGAAAGGATCGACACATTTGTGCGTTTGGCCGTCCATGGAATTCGGAGCATCCGCCTCCAGCACCACATGTCGAAGGCGTCTCTTCTCTGTCTTCCTCTCGTTTGGATTGTCCACGTCTCAACTCCATAGAGGAAAATCGGGAAAACTAGTGCTCTGACCAAACGGGCCTTCGTTTTAAAACTTATACCACGATTTTTCCAGATGTTCTGGAGGCGTGTCATAGCATCTTTAGCCATAGCTATCCGCCGTTTTATTTCTGGAACGCAGCTACCTTCATTACTTATATTAGACCCCAGATAAACGAAGCTGTCCACAGTATCGATGCCCTGGATGATATAGGCGCCCGATAGCTTTCCGCACGATCTACCACCATAAGCTTGGTTTCCTGCCTATTTATTGCAAGCCCCAATTTGCCACTTTACACCTCCAATCTGTGCAGTATCTCTTTCATGTCCCCAAATGATGTAGCAAGGAGAACGGTGTCGTCAGCGTACCTCAGATTGAAAATCCGCTTTCCACCAACAGCAAACCCCTTGGTAATAAATAATAATAATAATAATAATAATAATATTCCACAACTATCACACAACGCCATCTAGTCCCAAGCTAAGCAGAGCTTGTGTTTTGGGTACTAGACAACTGATAAACATACTTATATATTTCTAAATACATACATATTATAGATAAATTACACCCAGACACAGAACAAATGATCGTGCTCATCACACAAACATTTGTCCTGGGTGGGAATCGAACCCACGACCTCCGGCATAGCAGTTAGGGTCACTAACCACTAGACCAACAGGCCAGTGCAGCTTATTAAAAAAAACTGATTTATTACACTCTTTAACTGTATAAACACTATTTAATCGGTAGGTAGTCATTATTTCGACTATTCCTTTGAGCCACGTTTTGTTGAAACTTTATATACTTATGTACAATTGAGGGGCTGTTTAATGCATTTGTGACATCCCGGAGACAACTTGACACTGTCTGTTGTGCCATTGGGACATCACTGCTTAAGCCCACTGCACCTTGGTAGCTCCCCGGGCATAAAAATTCAGAGCAGGATCTAAAAGTAAATAAAAACATCAGTCCAGCCCACACAAATCCTCATGTAATTCCCGTGTGAGCCTATAGTTCTTTTTGAACTCATCATCGGGAATACTATGTATAGAAGAAAAGTTTTGGCGTAAGTTATATTGGCGTCGCCTCCGCTCTTCTTGAAGCTCTTCTTCAATCATTAAAAATAGAGCCATGTCAGTGATATTTAAATAGCTTAGGCTGATTAAGAGTTGCGTTAAGGCTGATTAAGACCGACAAAACTACCATTAATACGCTAAGAGTGCTATAAAGGTAAATTTTCAACGCCTCTATTCAGCTTTTAGCCTTTTCTAATGCCCTAACCGTAGTAAGGGCTGTTTAGTGGTTGAAATAACACCAAATGCTGTATAAGAAGGTATTTGTGAACTCCTATTACACAGATTTATTGAAGGGCCACGTGTGAACTATTATGACGTTAATAGCTGTTGAATGGATGATTTGTGGCCCACATTACAGCTTATTGCTGAATATGCCTACCGCTAATCAGCCTTTATACTGCCATTGATAGTGTCTGCATAGCGGCTGTTTAAACATTCACTAGATGCCTCGCAGCTGCTTAGAGACTCACTAGTGTATCGAATTAACGGCAATTTTTTTTTTAGTGGTTCGCATAAGTACTTTTAATCAGACTTTACCTGAATAAAAGTAACATGTGGTACTGTAATCAGTCAGTGTAACTAGTTGAAGCAGATGGCGATCATATACTAACGTATACATTTTATTGCTTTATAAATATGAATAGGGGATCGGACAAAAAAAAAACTAATTAGTCCGTCAGATAGATTTCCAAAAATTATTGAACACGTATTTTTTCTTTTTTCACGTAAACTTAAAATAAAGACGATACAGTGCTTCGAAAACTCGTGTGACGTCATATGATAGTACATTTTGACGACACAAGTGACGTTTCAAGCCCCACTCCAAGATCTTTGACGCGTTTTATCTTCGTCATTTTTTATTGATTTGATAAAACAAAAAACACGTATTCAATATTTTTCGATAATCTAACTTACGGACTAAACAGAATCATATTATTTTGACCCAGTCCGATCCCCTATTCCATTAATTCGTGGAAAATTAAAGCTAGAACAGGGGGCATTAGAAGAAAATTGTCGAAAGAGTACCAAAGAATTATGAAGACAGAAAAAAAAACCTGCAAGTCGGGAAGTAGCTCAAAGCGTGACAAATAGTTTGAAACAGGATGGTTCCGTACAAAATATTAGTCGCAATAGCTCAGAAGATGTTGTACATTCAACTAGTTATGTGTGTCCAAGTTCTTCTTCCAATAACCTCGGTGATAATATTATTGTTCCACCAGCAATTATAACTCAGAAAAAATATCGAGTTCTTAAGATGTTTTTGAGATGTAACAATTCAAAAAGTTAAAAGAGTTGTAATATAAGCACGTAGTTTATATACGTGGTGTACCTACTTAACTACTTATACATATTCGATATCATATGTATCTAAAAAACGGTGGCTTTTTAGAAATAAATGTGTTTAGACATTTTTATAGATTATTATTTGATCTTTGAGCCTTTGACCTCGAATAATTTTTTTTCCAGGTGTCTGATCGATGGGGACTTTTTACATTTCATTTATAATGGTGTTTTGAACAATCCTACCTATTTTCAGCTGGGTGGGAGTTAATGTAACCTTACCCCTATTTTTTTGGTCTAATTTGACCGGACTATATTACATACTTTGTAAATAAAACAAAAGAGATGATTGAACTTATACATATTTATTTATTCACTTAGAAAAAAAACAAAAAAAATTGCCTTTTTTAGATCACAATTCATTTTCTTCCAATCAGGACTCGGCTTCGAACGTTCTTCCTTGATCAGCTTCAAAATATTTTTATTCTTTGGAAGCCAACTTAATATTCCATTAAACTCCCAAAGCGACGGTACAATGCTCAACCGATCACCATCCGGTTCTGAAGTACTAACGATCTTATAAGGCATTATTCTGTAATAACGAAATAAAACAATCGCTTAGTTATATTAAGTAATAAATACATAACTTGTACAAAGGTATCATCTGGGTAGGTAGGTAGTATTGTTTGCATAAGCTTTTTACAGTTTGTAGGTACCTGCTTGTTTATGTCAATCGTAAACGTTATTGGGAATTGAGGTATAAAAACAGAACTAGGTATAGGTACATTAAAAGAGTACGCAAAGTTCTTTCCGACCATGCAGACAATGACGAAAAGCGACTGGGTTTATCACTTGATCCGATACATCATTAGGATCAAATGTCTCTAAATCGATCTCATCAAACGCAAGGACTGTTAAATTCTTAGATTATGTAAAAACTAGGAAATTAAAATATGATGAGGATGAACTATAGGTTTATGTTGCTGTACAATTTATTTTACAAAAAAAAAAAATGTATATCTATTTATATATTAATATCTTTCTACACAATACGGTGTGTTAAAAATTTTGAACTAGAAGTTATCCATGCGGTGGTTTTAGATATAATACTACGGATCCCTAAAGAGTCTGTATAACAACTGTTAAATTGTTCACATTATGGCTAACGGTAGAGCTTGTGGACCATTAAAAAGAAATAAAACAGTTTATAGCTGCATACGGTTCACATGTGTAATTTTATTTAGATTTTTGCTGATTAACAGTACACCAGTGAACTATTAGACAGCTTTTTGCAGCATAAAAAGGTTTTAACTATTCACGTCGCTGTTTAACATTTTATTGTATGTTTATTATTGTAACCTATAAATATACCGATTCATTTTTCAACTTTTATGATGTTTTGTGTATGAATTAAGAATGTATTGCATTAATTTTTACTTCCTGATAGAATAATAATAACTTTTTATCTTATAATTATTTTCAAAGCACTAAAAATTGATTATTTAAGTTTTCATCACGGCTTATTTTTATCACAAAACTAATTAAAAAACGCACACTAAAATTCGTGAATTCGTGGCGCACTAAAATTTTCTTAGTTATTATATGTATATGTAATAATATATGTATAATGTCAGTGAAATTACATTGCCAATCATTTTTTTTTATTAATATGTAAAACAATATACTTACCTGGGAATATGAATATCATCCACGTATAATTCACTCCACGGAACAAGTGTTCAATTGACAGCTAGGGTCATTTGCTTTTACATGTTTGCTGCATCAAATATGTTCACTTTTACACTGGCCGCAAGCAGCCTTTCCCGGTTTAAAACAACTATTAAGAGCCGAGATGTGACATATTTACTGAATAAAGAGTAACTTGTGATCTCTTAGGGCAGATTCAACCAAGCTAGAGTAAGTTTTTACTCGAGAGTAAGCTACTGCTTTGTATGACAATTCTTATTCTCGAATAAACAATTGCATAGTAAGTGGTAGTTTACTCTCGAGTAAAAACTTACTCTAGTTTGGTCGAATCCATCCTAAGTCAGTCGATATTCAGCGCAAAGTACTGTCGTTACCCTTTATAACACTACTTAATTGCTGCTAAACAGCTCCTAAGCAGCTACGTAAACTTAAAGCTGAATAATTTGTGCCCATTTAGGAGTTCCAGCATGTTGGAAATCCGTTATTCGGCTGATAAGCAGCCTCGTGTGCTACTTGGGTCATACATAATACACAATCATACATATACACAACTCTATTTAGCACATAATTAATTTGATTGAAGTTCTTTGCATTTCTGTCCTACAGTAACTAGATAATAAAAGGTTATGCAACATAACTAATACCTTAACAAAAAAAAATATGATTGTGTTTGAACAAATGCTTGTGTAAGTAATACTTGAGTTTATTTCAATTTTTATATTGTGTTAAAAGTTTCTGTGTGTTTTAAGATTTCATGTTTTGTTAAAGATATTAAGATTTCATGTTTTGTTAAAGATATTGATGTGTATCGAAGTCATGAATAGTTAGATCGTTATGAATTTTCGAAAATTGACCCCAAAACGGCAGCCAAGATTTAATTTCGCCGTCGAAATTTTGGAGTTGTAGCTTCGGGAGTTTCATATTTTTGCAATTTTCATGTGAATCGATCTTCATCTGAATTTTCGACATTTTTGCTTTAAATTTTAAGTCGAGGTGCAGCCATTATGTTTTATAGTTATTTCGAGTTCTTCTTCATCTAAGTTTTCTAGCGTTAAATCTTTAATGACCTTGTCCAACTTCAGTAAAATCATCAGCAGTTTCTTTTAACTTCTGAGTCTTTATTATTCGAATATAATTCTTCAGGTATTGCATCAATGTTTACCAGATCCTCCCTAAAAGTGATGGGGTATTTTAGATTAATATTTGTCATTGCACTCATTAAAGGATTAGGGTCCTTCATAGATCTGGAATTTCTTTCGATTTGTAAGTAAATGCTTGTGTAAGTAATACTCGAGTTTATTTCTATTTTTATATTGTGTTAAAAGTATCTGTGTGTTTTAAGATTTCATATTTTGTTAATTAAATTTTACTGATTCTATAAAGATTTAAGTTTTGAGACTGTATTAAAATATAATGAGTGCCTGGATAAGTATAGCTAAAAGTCTATAAAAGCATGTTCAATAAATTAGGTAGCTAGTACCCATTTATCTGGATGTGGAGTGTGTGGAAATCTACCTCTATGTTGATTATCTGTGGAACCTTCTATTTTTTGTCTGTGGTATAATATAAAATATAATATAATATGTCAACCACGCCACGATGGTGATCTACTTAATTAATTAAAAAGGTGGTTTTGATAATCCAATCCCATCCAGATAATCTTTGTCCGAATTAAAGAACCGGAGGTAAATCTGTGAGTACTGGCCACCGCACTGTCTGTTAAACCAAAGAGACCATGATGAGAAAATATGTGTAGTGTCAGTTTGTTGTGTGTCAAGAATATTGTCAGCCGAAATAGTTCTGATTAAAAGTAATTTATTTTCAATACAATGTTATATTGATATCCACCCCATCAATTGGTAGCAGAGCGTGGTTGACCAAAGAAAAAAAAGAAATGGCCCGTTCGCCGAGCTATTGACAAAAACCAATTATGACACCTGGTGCTTGCAAGCCCAGGCCGTCATCATAAAAAATGACTATTATACACCTACTGTTATATACCTACATATAGTTGTTTCGGGTCTGGGTATTTGTGAATGTGAGTTTAAATGTTTGTGAACGCACCCACGTTAAAGGAGAAATTCCTAGTGTGGGACAACGCTTGAAAAAAAAAAAACAGAGGGAGGCATGTAGATATCTACACACCAGAGGGGTGGTACACTGTCGCACGTACGGCTAAAACCACCAAGCCCTATTACGAGTACAACATTAGAGAGTTGACTTATTCAGATTTTATTGACTTTAAGTCGTATAGTTACACAGTTATCACAAGTAAAAATAAAACAGATACTGGTGATAATATGAACTGGTTGTTATTAAAATGGATGCAATATCGAAAAGGAAGTCATAAAACAATATTTTTCAAAAACCAATTATCCAAAGAGAATTTTAAATCTTTACCTATACATATTAATAAGTGTCTACATAATTTATATGATGTAATTTTTGGTTGAATTAAATCACGGTTTACGCACCATCTCTTCCAACCGGTTTGGACGCCGCGATATGTGCTAAACATGTTAGAACATGTTTAGCCACATGTTTAGAACTTTTTGTATCCCGTTATTATCCTGCATGCAATTTATCATGTACACCATGTTTAAACAAATAAATATTACTTACAGCGCAGAGCTCTACGCAAATCTGCTATGACACCATGTTGCGATTTACAGAAGCTCTATAAAAAGTCCCTGCCAATAAACAAAGATCTAGTCTAGAATACGAAGTAGTAATCGACCATTCTGCGAACAGGCGAATGCTAGTCAATGTAAAGGGCTAATTCCTGTTTTCTTAAATCCAGCTATGATATTCTATGAAGCATTTATTTGAATTTCATCAATTACTAATTTTAATAGTTTTGGAAAGCAACCTTTTGGAATCGTGGGTAATTGTCGGCCATCTGTCTATTTCCATTTTAATAATAATTACATGCACGTTTCATGGGACGAAAAAATGCCACATCCAGTGCTTGCGTCAGGTGAGTTGAGTTGGCTGGTATAAACACAAAATCCATGTTAAATTATTGATATGTAAGATTTGTTGCAATGTTCGATACCTACTGGTATCAACATTGCAACAATTTTTTTCAAAAGGAGTTGGAGATGACTGGCGTTTACGTTTTCGTGATGATTTTGGCTCTGTATTATTATTTTCATTATTTTGTAGTTACGTTCAAGTAATTCGAATTTGAATTTCCGGTACTGGTGCTGGGTACTGAGATGTTATGGTTTGGATGTTATTCATTAAGTTGCGACATAGTGATCTTCTTGTGTCCAGCGACAGTGAAAACAGTGATATTTAATGATGAGCTGACAGGTGGTGTAAATTTATGGATTTAGTCACATAAATGTGCTGCAAACATGAGTACCAGTGTTTTAGAGGTTATACACTGAAAATTGTTGTTTTTTTTTTGTAAAAACCTCTGATTGTCTATTTTAAATATAAATTTAATAATAGAGACACGTCTGTATTTTATTACCCCTACCCGCGAAATAATTAATCCCTTATTTACTAATACTTAACCCTATGTTTTCTAATTCTATGTTTAAAATTGCAAGTTTAATTTTCTCTTGCTCAGTTTTATATTTTTTTTGGTTTAGTCTTTCCTTCTCTGATTCTTCTTGGAGCTGTTGTAGCGACCCTAGCGAAGCAAAATGCTGATTGGCACTTTTGATAGCCGCCGGGCCGGGAGCCCGCTCGCCTCGCCAGTCGCTCACATACTTCCGCCCTGCCACGTCATATTTCAGTGTATTAATAACTATTTTGTGAACCTTTATTAAATTCATATCAAACTACATATATCAGTGTTAGTCAATTTACTGAACCTTTTCCCAATAACACGCACAACAAGTGGTGACCCCGACGTGATATGAATGTCAACCAACTGTTTGACAATTCGAGCTCCTTTTCGTACTTGTATGATGAGACCCAAGGGTTAGCGTACAATAAAGTCCGAGCACCAAGGGCTGGATAGCCCACCCCCCCGCCCCTCGACAACACCTTACGCAGAAATTCGCCCGTCGAACCACTAATCGTCTTCCTCAGGTTAGCGTGTAGTCCGAACGCGTTATAGCAATCGACCATAGTTTTGGGGTCTAGCTCAGTTGTATAACTCCACAGCACGAGGTCATCTCCCATGGCTCCCACTTCCACTGCTCCCTCGGTCTTTGTCGCTGCCCGAATATAGTCAGCAGCGCACAACGAGGCCAACGTCCCCATAACGCTGGTGAGCCTCCACCCCGACAACAGCCCCCCCTCCCACTTCCAGACGCCGCCTTCGTAGTGGACACGGAGTCCATTGAGGTGCTCAATCTCTAAGTCCGCCACCCGTCTAGTCTCCGCGTCTAGGTCACCCAACCGGTTAATCACGTTAATAACGAACCATTTGGGCACCGTCTGGTCAAACTTTTCACCGTCGATACAGCCGTACCATTTAGGGTTTAGTTGCTCAAATTGAGCGACCCATTTTTTGTTTGATATTGGACTAGGTAACTTGGGCTTTCCCCATCGGTACAGTAAGTAGTTCTGTCGCAAATAGCTAGGCATAGGCGTCGCTATTATTTCTCGGGTTTTTGGCGCCTCTTCTTTTAGTGCAATGAGCGCATCATCGCGAGTGCCCAAACTGTCGTCATATAAACGAGGCTGCGACCGTGGTGCCCCATCTTTCCCCGTGTATCGTGAAAACCCCCAGGCCCACTTGGTCCGATATGTCGAACCGAGAACACTCGACTTTGGACCTCCTCCTGATGTCCCCCATCGGATGAAGTCATTACTGTAGCTTTCAAGGTCAAGACTGCCCTCCGGCTCTGAAGGACGCCATTGGGTAAATACGCGGTCAAGCGTGTTGTTTGTTGACTGAAGGTCAAAATTTTTATCTACCCCTGAATGTTTACTACTAATCCATGTCTCTATGTCGCTGAGAATTTGTTGTTTTGTGAAAGGACATTTCCCCGTTAATGAATGTAAATGAGTGAATAGTTGAAATACCGGACCATGACTAAAGACTAAAGGAAAACAAAAGCCGCTGATGTTCTTTAAATTCAGCCGAAAGAAATCATCCATATATTCGGGCGCGCATCGGACGGGGCGTGCGTTCCACCTAGCCCTGATGACACCAAGAATATATCTCAGATCCATGGCACTCGTCCGTTGCCCCACTTGCTTCAAGCAACCGTAATAGAAGTACAAAGGCCAAGCGCAAGACACTTCTGCTGGAATCGGCCAATCCCTGGGAACCCCCCCCCTCAAACGCTTCAGTTGGTCCAACCCACTTGGACGTACTCGCAGGTCTGTTGGACAGTCTATGACGTCCAGGATCCCACTATCCAAGATTGAGTCGTACTCCTCCTGAAACGCAGCAGGAAGGGTTCCACTTCGCACGGATGTACTGTACTTCGATCGTGTCTTCTTCCCGGTCATTGGCTCCCAGACGCCGTATCGTCGGACACCTTCTCCTTCGTTTTTTCCAGAACCTCTTTCACCACGTCCGCGTGCTCCTTCGGAACCAAATCCTTCACCGCCTGACTGATCAGGTGGCTCGTCCCGGCCACCACCGCCCCGGTGGGCCCCCCCGAGACGAATCCCAGCACGGCTGATAGCGCTGGGTACAGCAGGTAGTTTTTTGCCGCAGTGATGATGGAGTCCAGTGTTATCGGGTCAGGATATTGGATGTCGGTTACACGGATTGCTGTCATGTCGTGGTTGCCCGCCTCCATCCGAGAGTACAAAACATATAATCTTCTTGGCTCGATGATTTCAGTGGCCAAAGATTGTGTCGTTATAGCTGGTGTCCCGCTCATCAGCACGGTGCTGGGTTGGGCGGCGTGAGCGCCGGTTAGGTGGTTGGTTATGTGGGCGTCGCAATCAATCCACATACCCATGGCCCGGAGCCGTTCATTGGCGTCGTCCGGGTAAACAACCACAGGTGCGTACCGAGCGAAGTCAACCGTGGCGATGGTCTCCATTTTCTTTGTTCTCCATTGACTTTTCGTGTGAGATAAAAAGTCCCTTGCGGTGCTGACCGGCATACCTAAACACTCCCCTCTGCGGCGCGTCGGCGTCAGGTAAGCTCAGCTTCCGCGACCATTGAGTCGTTAAAACACACGGCATTGGATGGTAAGACAGCCAGTCAGTGTCAGTGAATGGGTCCATGCCGTAGTACTCGGCCGTACAATCCTCGTCCCATGCCTGCCAAGGTAGGATCATCGTTGCTATGTCCACGTATCCGCATAGCCCATTGGTCGCCATTTGTAAAAAAAGTAAAAATTGCTTCAGAGAAGCTTCTATTATTAACTATAGGCCTATTATAAAATCTAGCAAAGCTAGTTGATTCTCCAGTCCAACCAGCTGTTCGTCTAATGTCATCTATATTAACTCCCTTGCTGAAAGCTGCTGATGTTGTTGCATGGCGGGTACTGTGCGTTGAGAATGTTGTTATATCGATGCCACTCTCTTCCACAGCTCTTTTGACCCAACGGCTGATTGTACAGGAGCTTACAGCTTTATATGGTTTCTTAGATATAAATAAATTAGTACAGTTCCCTAGACCTTCTGTTAATTTTAAATAATTGACCACAGCAGTAGCGGGGCATACTCCTATTCTTGTCATAAAGAAAGGGACAGTAAAAAAGGTTGACATCTGTTAGGTCCTGAGGTTTTAATTAATTTATCAATCTTAATGGTAATACAGTCTTGTTTAATAATTATATCTATATATATAAAAATGAATTTCCGTTCGTTAGTCTCGCTAAAACTCGAGAACGGCTGAACCGATTTGGCTAATTTTAGTCTTGAAATATTCGTGGAAGTCCAGGGAAGGTTTAAACGGTGAGAAAGTGGTAGGTAGGTAGGCAGGGTATTAGTTAGGTAGGGTAGTAGGTAGGTAGGTAGGTTAGTAGGTAGTTAGGTAGGGTTTGGGAACACGTGCAAAGCGCAAAGCACAAGAAACGTACAATGTTTCCGATGTAACGTTTATTTTCACATATCGACAGAGCTTTAGAAGTGAAGCCATTTTGTTTTCTTACCTGCATCACTGGAGTCGGAGCTAGCATATTTCATGCACTTTTCTAGGCGCTTCAATTTTTTGTGGAGTTTCGCCTTAGTTTTACCCATTTTAACTGTATTCTTGATAATTATTTGAAAAGTAATCTAAAATTTATTGTCGGTTACGGTGACGCCGTTACTAGACATAAAAACCGAATGAAGATAGTTTCAGAAGCAGGTGACAGCAAGCTATGCGGCTGCGTTCAGAAATAAACGTTTTTCTTTAAACATATGTGACGCCACAGACTGAAAAGCCGAGACTACACGTAGTTATCCTAATCATCGAGGACAATACAGCAGCAAGTATAATTGATTATATTGTGACCAATCCTGAATAGAAGAGTGATATTATTGACATTTAAGTACAGTACAGTAACAGTAAGTGGTTGGTGGTTTGTTATTGTGTGTCTTTTAATATTGCTTTTCCGAATATTATTTATTATTCACAGTATTTATTTAGATGAGATCTATTAATTTAAACACCTAAATATTTTTAGTCATGATGGCATACTTACAGCGATAAATGTACATGTGTCAGCAGTATCAGCACTTTCCGTAACACCACTACCCACAACTACTTCTGTTTCAAATTGATAATCTGGAAAAAGAAAAAGAAATAAATATTCATCTTTTAACATCTCAACTATAATATTATGTATTACTTTCAGTCTATTGCATAGGTACAAACAAAGCATGCTAATTAATTGTAATGAAAGGTGTAATCTGTACTCCTATTCAAGTAAAAGTACCAACCAAGAACAAGAGTCCCATCTGAACCAAATTGATTTACAAAGCCAGTCACTCTTGTTTGAATTAATTCCAGAACACGTTCAGTGGCTGGATCTACCACATTTTTTTTTTACTTACCAGCTAAAACATAAAAAGAAGCCAAATATACGGAAAACATAATCATTTACCATTTTATTCTGGTTAGTATTGAATATGCAATATACGGTAATAGAACCTTGAACATTTATTTTAGGGTATTTAATAAAACAATGTTAAAGTAATCAGCTGTAACTTTATTGAAAATGGACACAATAAACCTTAAAAAAAATTAGTCTTCCTGATCGTAATCATCATGTAAATGGTCTTCAGAACTATTGATAAAAGTGAGAGAATTGTAAAAGCCATGATAGTACGTCGGAATTGCTTCTGTCCTACAAGAACTCATAAGGTCGGCGTGTAAAGCCTTGCTTAGTGGTAAAGGACTGTTGTAAGCAAGTTTCAATTGGGGGTCAGTAATAATCTATCCAGTGATAAGAAAATAAACAATACAAACAAGAAGCATTAACGACCCCACATTTTGAAAAAATAACGAAAAAAGTGTGTGATATGGTGCAAACTGTTTTGGAAAAGTGATAAATACGAAGTTACACTTAAAAGAAGAAGGAAAACCATCAGAAAAGGTACACATTCATTCCATTAGCACCAAAACTTTAAAAAATTTCCATAAAAGTGACAGCTATCATGTTCAACACAATAGTATAAAATAGCGCCATCTATCGCATATGACTGAAACTAAGTATCACAAAAGTCGTTTAGAGAAGAACTTTAGCTACTACACGCTAGAGGTCGCTTACTCAAATTTTGCCATATTGAACGAGCTTAGAAATCCTAAAAGAAAACACGTAAACAGTTTCTAAAAATGACATCTATACCTGTATGCGCGGGATGCAAAAATAAACTACCTATAAGAGAAAATCTTATCTGTGTGCTCTGTAAATGCAGATATGATCTAGAGTGCGGCGGTGTTTCTAAAGACTACTACACTAAAAAGATGACACTGGAAAGTAAAAATACATGGAAATGTCAAACATGCATCTGTAAAATACCCAAGACTGGAAACACAAACACCCCTTTACGTATTCCTAGAGGCACCGAAATCAATCAGCTATCATCTATACCACCTGAGGAGGCTAATGTCACTTTGAGAAAGAAAACAATAAATTCAAACAACGACACAACTTATTCTGACGACCTGAGCTTCATAGGCGACACCATAGCTATGGAAAATAATGATATAATCCACACAGAAGAAAATGTAAAGACCATGAATGACACACATACGCAATTCACAATGCAAGGTTTGAGTGAACTAATAATCACACATCTTAAAGAAAACAACAAGTCTATTATACAAGAATTACAAAACACAATACATACAGAAATATATAATGCTATCACAGAATTGAAACAAGATCTAGATTATAAGACAAAGGCCTTATCAACACAGAACGACCAAAGAAAGCAAGAAATAGACAACATTAATAAAAAATTAGAAAAACTTCAAACAGAAAATGAAAAATTAAAGGAAGAAATAAGACAGCTGGCTACAGAAGCATCAAAAATTCCAAAAGTTTCAAATAAACAAGAAAATAACTCTAGAAAAATTGTACTCTACGGCCTGGCCGACTACTACAAAGAGCCTGAAAGTGCACTTTATGACAGATTATTCGAATTGTTCCGCGATATAGTCAACATAGACGTCTCAGGATTTATAGAAGACCTGTACAGACTTGGAAGACCCGGTGGACCTAAGAACCGACCACTTGTTATCGAATTTATTAGCAAGAGAATGGCTAAATATATTATTAACAATAGCACTTACTTTCAAGGAACCGGACTATTCATATCTGAATTCTTAGATGTAAATGAACGAAAGTATAGAGCACAAATGCGAGAAGAATTATTTAAAGCTAGGAAAAATGGATCTCATGCAATTATAAGAAAAAACCACCTTTATATAGACGGAAAACTGATAAACATTGAAAACAACAAACACCAATACGAATACAACACTCAAGAAAATGATATTATTTTGAACAACACCAACCAGCTTTGCCCTACAAATAATATGTCCTACGAAGCTAAGAACCAGACATTTCGTAAACAACGACCTACCATTTAAAATAATGTTCCAAAATTTCCAAAGCCTTAATAACAAGCAAGATATACTTGAAGCATTTATTGATAAAAATCCATTGTATAAGGCAATATGCATTTCAGAAACTTGGCTAACTCAAGGAAAACTTGATCTCATTCAATTTAGTGGATATAAATTTGCATCTTCCTTCTGTCGAAGCACTAGGACAGGTGGCGGTGTTTGTACACTTCTACAAGAACATATCGACAGCATAAATAGAAATGATATTTCAGACATGTCTATAGAATATATAATAGAACTTTGCGCCACGGAATTGCCAAAAGAAAATTTATTGATAATAACTATGTACTGGAATAGAAGAGAGGAGGAAGTATTTTATCAACAATTGAAACAAATTCTCAAATATCTAAACAATAAATACCACAAACTAGATATAATAATAGGCGGCGATTTTAATGTTAATATAATATCAGATACTTCAAAAACAAATCAATTTTTAAATCTCATGCAAGAACATAATTTTACTCAACATATAAAAAGCCCTACACGTATTACACCAAACACCGAAACGTGCATAGATCTTATATTCACAAATTTTGTCTTTAAAGACATGTACACAACTACAGAAGAGCTAGGTTTCTCCGACCACCATAGTACAATATTACATTTAAAAATACCTAAACAATCAGAAAAATATATTTGGCACACAATGAAAAGGTTATTTAATAACACAAACATATTAAAATTCAAAGAGAAAATACAAAAATTAAATTGGAATGATATTCTTAAAACCGACAATAACATTAATATAAATTATCAAACATTTAATGACACACTTATCTCTATTCTAAATCAATGTATACCGTTGCGTAAAATTAAACTAAAAACAGAATATAAAAAATATTGGCTCACTGTGGGTATAAAAAAATCTTGTTTAAATAAAAGACTATTGAAGACATTAACGACAAAGACAAAAAATCCAATATTAACAAAATATTATAAAAAGTATGAAAAAACATTGAAGAAAACGGTCGCAACTGCAAAAAAATTACACTTTAAAAATAAAATGATGCAATCTAACAATAAAGTTAAAACAATGTGGGGAATAATCAATGAACGTACAAACAAAAAACCAAAAAGTGGCAAACACAATATAACCCTACAAATAAATAATAACTTAACTTCAGAACCCCAAGAGGTGGCCAATATATTTAATAGTTTCTTTACTTCTATTGGTGAGGACAGCACCAAACCTGCCGGCAGCAAACCAAAAAGACCTCCGGCGCTTTCAACAACACAAAATACATTATTTCTTAGCCCAGTGGATCCTTACGAAGTAAATACAATAATTAAAAATTTAAAAAACAAAAAAAGCCATGGAATTGACGAACTTCCACCCACTCTTATAAGACAATATGCTGACGAACTAACCTTGCCGTTTTATATACTACTGAACCAATCATTTGAACAAGGCGTTTTTCCCGATTTATTAAAAAAAGCTCTTATAAAACCGATCCACAAGAAGAATATAAACACCGACCCAAACAACTACCGTCCCATCGCTCTCTTACCAACAGCCTCAAAAATATTTGAGAAAGCCATGTGTGATCGTGTTTATGCATTTTGTGAAAAATTTAATATATTCAATGATAGTCAGAATGATTTTCGCAAAAATCGATCAACCGTTTTAGCTGTTTATAAATATATACAAGAAGCCCTCAATTTAATTAATAAGAAAAAATACGCTGTAGGATTGTTGTTGGACATGACAAAGGCTTATGATAAGGTGAAATTCGATATATTATTAAATAAACTATACAACATAGGTATCCGCGGAAAAAGTCTCGAATGGTTCACATCTTATCTAAAAAATAGAGAACAAGTTGTAGAAATAGAATATTACAATCATAAATCAAAAGAAATAGAACTAATTCGATCCCAAAACATGCCCGTAAACGCTTCTATACCACAAGGAACTGTGATAGGGTGCCTGCTATTCCTTGTTTACATAAACGATCTCCCTAACCACATCAATGAGTCATGCGTATTGTTCGCCGACGATATCTCTATCTTAACATCATGTGATAACAATATAAATTTAAACCAAAGATTGACTTCTATACTTGACACTATTACACATTGGATGAACGAACACAACCTTGAAATTAACTACAATAAGACAAAAATAATAACGTTCCACCCCCGACAAAAAATACCTTTAACTATAAATTTCAAATACAACGGATCAAAATTAGAAGCTGTAAATAAATTCACCCTTTTAGGCCTAGACATAGATTCACACACCAATTGGAAATCGCATATTCAAAAAGTAAGAGCAAAGTTATCCAAGTTTACATACGCTCTCCGAGAAATTAAGAAAACAACAGACCTCAAAACAGCACTAGTAACATATTACGCGTACGCATTTGCTTGGCTCAAGTATGGAGTTATCTTATGGGGAAATAGTACAGACGCCCCTACATTATTCACTATACAGAAAAAATTGATTAGAATCTTAATAAATATCAAAGATACGGACTCTTGTAAACCTCATTTTATAGACCTAAAAATATTAACCCTGCCCTGCCTCTACATATTTGAAATTTGTAAATTTGTACGAAAATATCCGCAATTCTATACCAAAAGAGGAGATATCCAAACAAAAATTGCATTTAGACATGAAAGCAGATTAAACATACCTACTTCACGATTAAAAATGCACTCTTCTAGTACATTCGTTATGTCCATTAAAATTTACAATAAGTTACCGGAATACATCAAAAATATAAATAATCATAATGCCTTTATCAATAAATTAAAACAATTTTTAATAACCAAAAGCTACTACACTATTGACGAATATTTTAATGATAAATTTCAATGACAATAAAAACTATTTTGACATAATACCAAAAAAAAACTTAAAAAAGTATTTAATTTATTTTAATTATTAATAATATAATTCATCATAATTTCTTTCATTTTCAATTCTTCATAGCAAATATAACTATCTTACTGACACTATTTTAAACCAATATTATTTATTTTGTTATTCTATTTAAAAGACGCTTCATCCTCTCTCCTATAAAAATTAACTTTGCTGTGCCCGACAGGGTCCATAATTGATTCTATGTTTTGACATACCAACTGTTACATGTACACATTATGGAATGCAATAAAGTATTGAGTATTGAGTATAAAGACTGTAGTATTGTTTGATGTTTGCCTGGCGCCTCGCTTGCTTCTTGGTGTGATTTTTTGAAGCGGTTCGACATTCAACTTAGAATAATTGGCATCAAAATCATATTTAAAACGTAGAATTGATGGCTGTGAATGCGAGACGCTTACTTCCATTTAGACCATGATATTATCTGTCCTTCTTCATCTTTCACCCAGTTCTTGTTTTTTATTAAATCTTTTATGTCCATAAACTCATTTTGTAACATTTCCTTCACATTGTACTTCCCACCATTAACTTCGACATTCATAATTATAGCGTACATTGTATCTGTTCAGGAGTATATACAACTCTATTTTTTAATTCGCGTTTAACATTAGAGATTTAGAGTGCATGGAGTCACCTTCGCTTTGACCATGGCCGGTTTCAAAAAATCGGTGAGTAATATTGATTTGAAGTTTCTGAGCGGCAAAAATATAAAAAGCAAATATGAATCTATTTTCATTCTGGCCTCCACAACCGTCAGAGTAAAATGAAATGTTTTTATACCTCTTTCCGCTTCACCTAAAAGAAATTGCCACAAACAACTACCGATTTCTATTGCTCCTCTTTTTGCAATTGCATAGTGCCAAACATAGCAGTAACCTATAAGTTGAGTACTATCAAAGACAGTAAAGTTATATATCGATGGCTCCTAAGTATACTGAGTCAACTAACAAATTTCGACAAATGCACTTTTTAGTATTTTAACATCAATTAAATAATTGCCTATATAACCGTGTCAAAAAAAAAATCGTAACCCTATAAATAACGAAAATAAAATAGCGTATACTGGATCAAGTTTACAATTTGTTTACTTTGCACACAGTACATTGAGTACCAATACTAGTATTCGCGGGAAGCGAATGCAGTCATTTTGGTGCGAGTTGAACTTATTTTTAACCGACTTCCCAAAAAGGAGGACGTTCTCAATTCGATTTGTATATTTTCTGAAGCAAAAAAACTACTTTCGGTCAACCGGACTAACAACCGAACTACTGCCACTAGACCATTTTTTTACGTAAGTAAACCATTCACTCTTCATAACGCCGTCCTCTAAAGTTATTAAAAGTACAGTTGACTCAGTATACTTAGGAGCCGTCAATACCTGTCTTGATTGCGCGAGTGGCTTTCATCGGAGTGCCGTCAGTGCTGTGAAGATATTGCTGCATTCGTCACCCCTCACGGGCAGTGAGAGTACCTAGCGATGCCGTCTGGTCTTCGTAACGCTCCGAGCGTATTTCAGCGTGCGTGTGGTGAAAAGCACTTGGTGAACTTTCTCATCGTATGCTGCACTCTTCATGAACGACAGTTTATTTCTGTCACGTGATAAAGAGGAAAGTCTGACCCGGTTGCAGGAAGTTCTTGCGGCGTTCACAAAATCAGGATTTTCTTTGAAATCTTCAAAATACTCTCTGGAGAGGAATGGTGTTCGTTTCCTTCGTGGATATTTCACTTGTATTAGGCATGCTTGATAATTATACACTTCTGTTTTTATTCATAACTTGTTTTATTGTAATTTATATGATCTAGTTCACTGATAATTCGTGCTTCATGATTCGCGTCTCCATAGACAAATCAGCTTCTCTTATATCTATGTTTCCATAGATTACAAATATAGATAATAAAACTAAACATAGATTAAGCCATTCCTAAACATCCCCCGTGTTGTATTATAATATTATTAATAGATGGCAACATTGTCGGCCTGGAAATAAGATAGATATAGACAACATCTTCTTTTTGTTACTGTATGGTCAGGTTTGAATATAAAGAACAATTAATTAATTTGTGTCTTATTTCAACCAAAGTAATAAATAACGTGTGTGAATGTGGACAAAACGACGACAATATTGTTAAAAGAACTAACCACAAAGTAAACCGCATGGATTTAGTTGAATACCTAATCGATCAGGGAAAGAAAACGTGGATTCAAGAAAAAACCAAGAAGTAACTCATAGAAATTGCAAATAAACTAGCACAGAGAACCATATTCTCAGAATCACATTCTATTCAGGAAATAAGAACATATTTACGTATTTACATCGACAAATTAAAATCAACAAAAAACTTAACGAACATGGCGTCCATATTCTACATTGGAAATATTTACTGGTGAAAACTGGAATGCATACATCCAGCAATTTGAGTGTTTTGTGCTGCTCTCCTCACACCCACCCGAAACGAAAAAAGTACCATTACTGATTACCAAGCTCAGTACAAAAGTCTATGAATTACTCACTACATTGTGTACACCGATGCAACCAGTAAATGAGAAGTATGAAACCATTTGTGACAAATTAAAAAAATACTACCATCCAGTACAAAATTACGCTATATACACCAAGCAGAATTTCGAAAGAGGTGTCAAAAACCTAACGAAACTATAGAACAGTATATAGTAGAACTCAAAGAATTGTCAAAAAATTTGGACTCGGAAATAAAGGAAAGGTTGCTAAATGGCACTTATTGTGATGCAGTAAAATTCGAATTGTTAAAGTCAGCTGATAAAACAATGGAGATTTTAACTATTATTGGTAAGACAGCGGAGACAGCATATAAGTTAGCATTCAACCAGGAGAAAGGACAGGAACAAACAGAAATGTTTAAATTACAAGGAAGAAATTACACAAAAAACAAAAATAGTGATTATCGTCAGAATCCAGAATCAAAAAATAAACAAAATTATACTTGTTTTTGCTGTGGGAAGAATGGACACTTAAAGCACAATGTTCGCTCCGTAACAAATATTGTAGTGAGTGTGGTACCAAAGGACATATCTAAAATCAGTGCGGTAAAAATAAGAATGTGAAAGTGAATAATGTGAATCTAGTGGAAACTACTAATTTAAAAAATAATAAGGAACAGGAAAAATCTTGTATGTCTTCGGACACAGAAGTTTTTGATATATTTTATTTTGATGATAAAGGTAAAGTACCAGCTGCCAAAAAAAGAAAAGAAGAAAAGAAGTGTGGGTCGTCCAGCGGCAAGATACGACATAGTTACCATCGGGGGAAAAAAACCTGGATGAGGCTGGCACAGGACCGTGGGGAATGGCACAGGAAAAGGGAGGCCTATACCCAGCAGTGGGTGAGTCCAGGCTGTGGATGATGATGATGATGACCAGCTGCCAAGCTGAAAGTTGCAGTGAATGGAAAGGTATTAGAATTTGAAGTTGACACAGGTGCAGATGTGAGTACTATTACATTATCTGAAAAATCACAATATTTCTCTGATTTAGAAATTAAACAATGTAATGTCATATTTACAAACTTTGATCAGTCAACATCACAACCGCTAAGGGTAGTTGAAAATTTAAATATGAAATAGAAATCTGTAGATGTAAGCAACCAAAGAATATTTGTTGTAAAAGATGGATTACCAATGATAATAGGAAAAGATTAGCTCTCATTATTGCAGTTATGGCCACCAAAGTTTGAACAAAAAGTATGTTTATAGGTATCCAAAGAAAAGTTAATTGAAGAGATAAAAATGACTATGCTGAAGTTTTTGAACCTGGTATGGGCAATTATAAAGGAGACCCAATACATTTATCAATTAAACCAGGTGTCAAACCCATATTTATGCCTGTGAGAACTGTCCCATTTGCACTTAAGGATAAAGTAAATGATGAAATTAAACGATTGCTTGAGGCAAAGCGTATAGAACCAGTGGAGTACTCAGAGTGGGGTACCCCAGTGGTTCCAGTTCTAAAACCAGATGGAACAGTTCGATTATGTGGTGATTTTCGTATCACAATTAATAAATACTTACAAACAGATCATTACCCGTTACCAACAATTAATGACATTCTAATGAAGATCCAGGGTAATACATGTTTTTGTGAATTGGATTTGCGGGAAGCATACTTACAAGCACCATTAGATAAAGAGTCACAAAATTTAGTTACATTTGTCACTGAACAAGGCATTTACAAATATTTATACCTACCTTTAAAATATGGCAATGTTGCGCGCCCGAATGGCGCGAATTTTTAATTTGGAAGGGAACGAATTGGATAGGATGGTTTACAGGATTGGTTTAATGTTTATTCATAGAGTAATAATCCATTTCCATTATTACAAGAAAATCATTGTCATCCACTGTACCTTTATCATATGTCAATGCCAATCTTGTACCATGGAATATTTTCTATTGCATGATAGATTATAAAGGTTCTTTCGGTAAGTTTGGTGTATATTATTTTGCACAAGGTTCGCATTTTTTAACTTAATTCTCTAAATCTTTGTTAATATCTGGCCAAAAAATACATGATCTGGCTCTTAACTTACAAGATGTTGATGACTTACAAGATGACCTTGGTGAATGATTTAAAAAAAAAACCAATTTTAGACATTCGGGTATGATTATTAAATTACTTTTAAAAATAATTCCATCCATTTAAAAATAATTCCATCCAAAAGTCCCAATTCGTCCCTGAATGTCCAAAATATTTTTGTATCATCATCTAGTTCAGTAATATTTTTTGGCCATCCATTTTTTACATAATTTAAAATCTTTTTCAATGTAGGATCATCTGTAGTAGCATTTTTAATTCTTGTTAATTGTTCACTAGAAATTGGCAGAACTTCTTTACGCAATTTAACATGACAAACAATATCCTTATTGAGTTTATTCATTTTACATTCAACATTAGAAGCACAACTACGAGAAAATGTGTCAGCAATGTAAAGCAGTCGACCTGGTTTGTATTTAACATCTAAATTATACCCTTGAACAGCTAAGATCATTCTCTGAAGCCGAGCTGGGGGCCAATTCTCGATTTTCGACATTGATCTCGAGTTCGAGTTCGTAAGTCTATCTCTATGTCTATCAAAAATATCTCTATCTCTACCAAAAAATTTCGAATTGAGCAGAATTCCGTATTCTCAGTCAAAATAGAAATAAATGTCACAAAAATGTCGAGTCGAGTGAAGCTAATGTTACCATTATGAAGAATCGCGCGTTCCGTTTAAGGTAGCTATGAGTGAATGAAGGATTTTGTTTTAAAACGCTGACTAAACCTAACTATTTAAGTATAAAAGAAAGAAAGAAAAAGTATTTATTGGTTTCACAAACAAACAAGTAAACATAATCCCAACAAAAACATTCTGTAAAAAACTAGCCAAGTCTCGATGGAGTTGCTTGTTTATCTCTAAAAAGTAATGAAATCTAGACAAAGTCGTGCCAAGTCTAAGGTTCCTTATTGCGATTTCTTTATTATTATAGTGTTGGCTCAAAGTCACGCCATCAGCCAGTAGCCGTGCGGTTTGCATCCGGTCGACGTGCGGCAACCGACAGAAGTTCATAAAACGAGGCGAGCGGCGGTGCAGCGGTCACTTTTTGCTTGGACGGCGCTCGGAAAGGACTTGCTACCCGACTATTATCGTGTGAATTCGTGTGCTTGCTAATTTTGGTTTATGTTTTTGCTCGTGTACTGATTATTCCATTTGCTAGTGCTATTTCTATTTGATTATTGTTTAAAATGTTTGTCTTGATATTTTTGTAAAAGTGTAATTCTAAAGATATTAAACATTGTTTATTTTGTTCACGTATTTCACTTCTGATTCCTAATATCAGAAGTGGGATAGTGGATTCTTTTCGCCCACAAGTTAAAAACTAGTTTTCAGGCTTTTAATTTGAGATAAAAGCGGGTAGTAGTTAGCAATGGATAGATCGAGTTGTTCGCGTTCAAAAACTAGTGCCTTGCGTTCTAAGCGATCTCGTAGCCACCTTATGTGGAGTGGAAGGTCACGTATAGCAAGTTTCGGGATCCGATCGCCGTTCCAAGCGCGAACGAGATCGTCGTAGGAGCCGCGTGAGGACGCGAAGTCCTGTGTAACCGCTGTCGCGGTTGAGGCGACGCTCCGGACAGGATTGGTTTACTTTCGTTCCTGATACAAGTAAGATCGAACCATTTTAATATTTCGTTGGTTTAGTAGTCGTAAGCGCGACTATGAGCATGAAGGTTCTGGGTTCGATTCCCGGGTCGGGCAAAGTGTTATTTTCTGGATTTGTGCCCTGTTGGTGACAATGGGCTCACCCCTATTACATGGTTAAGCTTATGTCTTAACATAACTGGCGAAATGAGGGTATACTGGGTACCTCTGCCTAACCCTTCGGGGATTGCAGGCGTGATGTTATGTGTGTGTTTATAAGGTCACTGGGGTGATTGGCAATGCCTCGGACGCATTGGTGGTTATTTACATGGTGGTGCTAATACGTCGCTTAACGATTGGTTGACCAATAACAGCACGTGGACTCATTTTAAACACAAATTTCGGTCATTGTGTCCGCGTGAAGTCGATATGGTCACTGTGCTATAATGACGTTACGAGTACAAGTACCTGTATGACCTACAGATAGTTTTTTTTTAAGTCGGGTACTTGTGTATGTGAGTTTAAATATTTGTGAAGGTACCCACGATACAGGAGAAATTCCTGGTGAGGGGCAACGTTGTGATTTGTGATATCTGATGCTCAAATAAAAGCCGCAATTATGAACAAAACAAAATACAGTCAAAAGTCTTGTTTTCCGTATATTTGAAACCAAAAAGTGCAGTTGTTGGCACATCAAACTCGAATCATGGTCATAGGTTGTTTTCGTGTGAAGACGTAGGCCGTATACAGGTGCACTGTAGTAGGTGTAAATTGGGGTTTCTGGATCAGATCAGATCCAGAAACACCCAATTTACATTATTATCTTCATTTTATTGATAAAAATGATCGATCAATATTTTGTGAACTAGACAACCAGTCAATCCCAATTTTATTACTCATTTCATCAACATTCAAAAGAAAGAAAGTAGTAGACTTTGCTTTTCTAGATCAGATGAGATCTAGAAACCCCATTTATCTATTCAATAAAAACTCCATCTATTCAAACCCAATTTATCTATTCATTATAAACCCCATTCATCTATTCAAACCCCCACAATACTGTTTTCATTTCAATATATTCAGATAAGGTATCATTTATCCAGGAATACCAAAATATCCATCTATTCAAATAATTTCATCATCATCATTTTTTATTAATCGATCATCTATTCAAAATATTATTATTTCATTTTTTACTATTTTATCATTATATTTCTTTGATCACTTTAAATAATTATTCAAATTTAAAATAAAACATCATTATAAATTCAGGTATTTATTTGTATAGACTAAAAGCAGGGGGGAGTAAATTTGAAGTCTGAATCATACAAATCTATTCAAATAGTAAAGAAGATGTAAACGTGTCTGCCCAACTCCGTATCTATTCAACATCAGTTATCATGTTTTGATAGAATAAATCTTCTTGCGATGTATCTCTGACCTGAGGTTTTGATGAATCTGCGCTCGATTTTTTACGAGCAGGCTGAATCTCACGGATAAATATAGCCTCACCATTAGCGTTCTGAATAATATTATTTTACAAATGCCTTCAGAACTATGTTCCATTGAATCCTGCATTGTAGCTAATATAATTTATTCTTAAATTCTTTATGCTCCAACGTTTTAACTACAATTTTAGGAATCGACTGTTGCATAGATGACTGTATGTAATTTATAGTTACTTAGGCTCCATCGCAACAATGAATCTATCCTCCTCCACTTTATAATAATTTTATATTTTTGTTTCTTTTAAAATAGACGTTTTGATTTGTCAACATAATCCGTTCCTTTCACAGCGTTCAAATAACAACATTGAGGAAATTGTATAGTATGTTGCATCCAAGGATCATCGTAAATCTCCCAATCTTCTATAACACCTCCACATGAGAAACATGCTGCTTTATCATTTACACCATTTCCACAATAAAAAAATCCAGCGTCAGCCATTTCTCTTACCAATCTTCTCCTTGAATCAGATGTTGCCCAATAATAACCAAATGAAAATTCACGCATTTTATATGAATTATAAAAGTCATATCGAGGATTGTATTTATCTTGAGACATGTTCTATTTACTCACTTCTTAGTTCTTGATACTGATAATTATAAATGTATAATGACATCGCACAGTTATTACCAGCAACTTATAACGATTAACATTGGATGGTATTGGTAGGGATAGAAAACTGTTACCTATTATCCAACTGTGAAAAATTAAACAACAAAATATTTATTTCAAAAATTTATTATCTATACACCATTTATTTAAACATATTACATTTTTTAAAGCACATATTGAATCATGATAAATACAACTATTCACATCATGAGAATTTTCATATTTATTGTACAAGCTTAATAAATTAGGACAACCTTCATCTTCTAAATTATTTATATTATTATTATTATTATTTTTCAAAATATTTTTTAACCACAACACTTTTTCTAAACCTTTGGTATAAACAATTTTATCACTTAAAATATCTACAATCAAATTCTGATGATTTGAATAAGGCACAAATCCGTCTCTCCAGTATATCTTTCTATTACGTTCAATCCAACTGACTTGCCGTTTTTCTGGTTTCGTCAAATCGTAAAATGGAAATGGTGGCTTAATTAAAAATACTTGAATTTTTTTATTCCATAATACAGCAATTTCTTTGATGATAAATTCATTTGTTTCTGTTTTAAAACCTTGAACATCTACAATGGCAGTCATGATAACCTGCGCACTATGTTACTCAAAGGTTTATATTCCACAAGTCGATCGTTAATAATTAAACAATATCCAGTTGTGTTATCTGGTATTGGGGCTGAACATTCAATCTCCAGCCGCACATCTACGGGGCCTGTTTTCAAACTGTCGTTTTGTCTTGAACAGTCTATGATAAAGAGAGGAGCCTTGTCCTTGAAATCGACCAAATCAAGCAAGGGGTCTGCAGGACAGTTGTAATACGACTGACGAAATTTCACATACATTTCATATAATATATTGTATTTGTTTTCAGAAAAGTTTAAGCTTAAAGGCTCGTAAGGATAATACTGTGAATTCAAAAATAGTGTTACGTTGGTAACCCCACAGTGATCAAACAGAGAACTGTCTTTGGTTTTATTGTTTTTTCTGTTGGTTTGCAAGCAAAATATTACATATCGAGGTTTCTCTAATTGCGATGCAGTTTTAACTGACCAAGAATGCTTTGTAGTTTTAGGAAGCAAAGGATACTCATATAAATCCCAATTTCGAAACGCTATCTGAATAGGTTTATCTTTCTCCAAGTGTTTTAGTAGTGTCAGTCGTTCGCGGTCTGACACTTTTATATGTGGTACACGCCATTGCAATCTTTGTATGTCTATTTGAAAATGTGCAATATCATCAGTCGCTATGATACTGTTTAAGTTAGAGTTACTTCTATTCAGAATAAGTTCATGTTTACAATTTATTACAATTTTATTGTAATCCTCCGCAAATCCTAAAATCTTATTTAGAGGTACAATGGCACTAAAACTACCATCGTTTTTGAATCCATCTATGTTCCAACCCCATAAGGCAGCAACTTTATTTTCTCCATCATTCATTGAAACGTATGACTTTATTGTCGACGTTATTCCAGAATTTTTAATGCGATCTATTTCAATACCATTTATTTCGTATCTGATATCTTGAAACAAAAACATAACAGGGTTGTTACTGAACGTAATACTTTTCTTAATCGGTTTTCCATCTTTGTCGAAGAACTTTGCTTGACCCTCGACGTAAATTGAACTGGCTGACGGTAACACGTATATGTCTTGTTGGTGTATGGGAATTCTGATTTCATCGTTTTCTCTAAAGCTGTTAGTGTAGGGATTGTATGAGTGGACTTCATAGCTTTCAATCGAACTATCGAAGTGGGGTAATTCAGTAATTTGTAGTATATTCATATTTTAAAACCTAGAGCTTTAAGAAAATCTTTATTTTCTTCACTCAATTTCTTCACTTTTTTCTTACGTCTATGCACCTTAATGGTCGTAGATGGAATAAGACGTTTGATTTTCACTGGAGTGTTTTTATAATACACTATCATTTTATTTTTCTTAAATGAAGGCGTAATTGAATATGTTCTTCACCAAAGTTAATATAGTTACCAAGTTGATCAACAATTTTAACAGATATAGATGAAATTAGATTTTTGTTCACTGGAAAGTAAATAACGTTTTGTGGTATTTCTATGTACCGGTGACCTGGAGCAGTATCAGATACAAATTCGTGGATAAAATGAGTTGGCAATCCGTTGCAGTATGAACCGTGAACAAGATCACATTCGATTCTGATTACAGACAGATTGTTATTATTGGTCTTTGGTATAGAATTTAATACTGAAAAGTATAGCAAACCGCACTCGTATTGATCAGATAAATGTAGAGGTGGTTGAAAATACGAAACCAATTCAGATTTATTTCCGGAGATGGTAACCGTAGTAGACATGCTTTAATACTGAAGTCATAAAGAAGATCCTGTTCATTTTATTCCTCGACTACACCAAAAACTCTTTAAGAAATCCAAACATAGATGTCCGCAATTAAAGGGGTGACTACGTTGTATATTTTCATAATTATATCTGACTTTAGGCCCTACGTATTTTATAAATTCCTTGGGAGGTTTAAGATTTCCGTAACTGTCGAAATACTCAATATAATCATTACATTTTGCATAGGCTACCCAATGAGAACCAGGTTTTTTAGAACTGTCTAAATTAATAACGCCGCATTCTTTTAAAAAAGGGCATTTAGGGAGCTCATCTCTCATAAAGACACCTCTAAAATAAGGAATACTATTCCCATATTTCAAAATGTCAAGGTTAGTTAAGGCTCGTTTGGGTAGCCGATATTTTAGTTTTTTTCTTTCGATACAAAAATTCCAAGTCCATCTTTATGCGGTTTAATGTGTAATCCTTTCCCAATGCAAAGAGCTTCCATTTTTTCATTGTGTCTCTTCGATTCATTAAACAATTTTTTAGCCATCTTGAATTCGTTAATGGTTTTAGCAATACCAGCTGCACCACCTGCTAAAGCCCCTGCCGCTGATAATCCCGCAAAAATTGGAATCAACGGCAATACTCCACCAGTTTTTGGTATAGGAATAACACGAGGAAGTTTAATAGATGAATCATCAGCTAATTCTCTGGCAGCGGCGATAGCCAATTCTATAGCCATTTTTTTACTTTTTGGTTTTAATTTTTTCATGTGTTTCTTGGTTTTAGAAATAACATTTTTTAATTTACTTTTTAACCCTTTTCCAGATGTAACTTTTCGACAGCATTTTGCAATACTACTTTTCAGACCAGAACCAGTTTTAATTTTTGTCGACATAGCACGGCTTACCAGGCGTGCTGCAATTTTTTCACCCACACTCGCATCCGTAGCAACTGCTCGTTCTTTCGCCATATTTAACAAAATTAAATCAGCTTCGTGTCGGTCCTTTAAGTTTGATGATTTATGATAGGCAATGTCGTGATCTTTACAATACTCGTCTAATTTATTAATTCCGTTATCTCCTTGTGTAAGCCTTTTAATTAATTTTGTACCAGGACCACAATAATTGTATCCTGGTAAGTGTAATTCAAAAGGTAAGTGATTTATAATCCAATTGAGCAGACTACTCTCTCCAATGCACATTATCAGACTGATGCATCTGGATTGAACATTTTATTAAATACTTATAATTTGAATTGTCGTTATTTAATGTTTTAATATTTATGATAATATGTTTGATTTATCAATCCAACTATTTTCAGCTGAAGACAAACCTAACCATTTTACTAAAACCCTGTTACCTTTTCTTCTAAGAACTTTCTCCACTAGATACACATTGGGATGTTTTGTTTTTTGAAGCTCTTGCGCATAAAATGCACCTAAAATAGGCTGACCACTGATTGTATCTGCTATTAAGTAGGTGATAGGAGTTGTATTTTGTATCATTCGAATTTTAAATATTTCTGTAGACCAGTTGGGAGTGTAACCTTTTTCAAATGTTCCTTTGTACTTACT
Organism: Diarsia mendica; assembly: GCA_949316265.1. Lineage (NCBI taxonomy): Eukaryota > Metazoa > Arthropoda > Insecta > Lepidoptera > Noctuidae > Diarsia > Diarsia mendica. The sequence goes on from OX438898.1 coordinate 6,781,695, forward strand.
GATACGCACATAATCACCAACTTTATATTTGTTTCTAATACTATGTCTTTTTACCAACCTTGAATACCTTTCTAATATATGTTTTTTATTAATGTTATCCACATTAGCGGGAACTTCATCAATTGTCCGATGATGAGTGTGATTGTATTTGTAAATAACATTATTAAGCGTGCTATCTATCCAATTGTAGCTGCCTCTCAAACTAAATTCCTTATAGACTTTAGATTTCAATGTCCTGATAAATCGCTCAACTATAGAAGCCTTTTTTGTTGAGAAGGTTGAATAATGATTAATGTGATAAGTTTTCATAAGCTTTTGAAATTGATTATTGTAAAATTCTGCTCCATTATCAGTTTGCAGATTTTTAGGAACACGCCCTTTATCCAATAATTTCTTAAAAGAATTACATACATCATCTTTGGTTTTACTTTTTAGAGGAAAAGTCCAAGCATATTTTGAGAATGTGTCAATAATAGCAAGTATAAATCTGTAATTTTTATTTTGCTTTGAAATTGATTGCATATCGATTAAATCTGCTTGCCACAGGTCATCTATATCTTTCATAATAACACATCTTCGTGGAAAGTTCACCCTCGCATTTTTATGAATTTCGTTTACCACGTCCGTTTTGCTCATGTTAACAATTCAGTACATTTGTTTTGAATCCGTGTATAATACTGAATGAAAATTGTATCATGATGAGTATTTATTCTTTTATTATGCCAGCTTCTTTCAATTCTTCAACTATCGATAAAATTTCATTATCATGGTTTGTGTTGCCAGCATCTCTGGAAGCAACTAATAGTTTCAATCTCTCAACCAGTTCGTTAGGATCATCCCAATATACCAAGTCAGTGTTATTTTTATATTTCTTTAGGGTTGGTAAGCTTCCTCCAGTGTGAAAATTTTCATATATCGATTCGGAAAATAATGGTTTGATTACTTCACGATATTTTATTCCCTTATCTCCTTTTATTTGCCCATCAGGATTAAAATCTCTCTTATGAGCATTTGTATAATGCAGCATGTCCTTATAGACAAGTCTATCTTTGCTCGATATTAATTTTAAATCAGGTTTTCTTCGAAATAAAAGTTCTTTCAAGCCGGGTGTTAAATTATAGGATTCGTCACCGACTTTAATTAAAATAACACTTTTGTCTTTCAAACTATCGATTTTAGAAAATGAGACTACTGAATTACCCATAAGCAATGTTTTGTTTACACTTCTTATTCCAAACGGTATATTCACACCATCATAAATATCATGGATATCATGACCCTCTAGCGAGATTTCTAAATCATCCGGTATTTCTTTTGTAGGAGATTTTTGTGCAGAATTCGGTTTTGGATAGTAGCAGTCTTCAAACTTTGTGGATGAACTAGTATTAATGTCATCCAACTCAATGTCGTCAGAATTTGAAGGTGTTGTATTTTGTAAATGCTTTAATTTTTCCATTGATATGTTCGAATCGACTAATGCTTTAAGGGGATCTGTGACGGGTTTTAGCATTTTATCAAGTGACAAGTTCATAGAGTGTTCCTGGTTCTTCATTTGCTTTATTTTATTCTTTATGGAGTCTACAGACTTCATTAATTCTATTTTAATATTCTTTTCCATGTTGTATTCTAACAAGTGTACTCAGCCAAAGAAGATATAATACTAAGTTAGATTTATATATTATTGATTTATATATTTACACATTTTTCGCTCATAATTTAAAAAAACTATCTAAATTCTGTCTGTACCTTCCATTGTTTAATGAGGAGTCTTTGCAAATACTAACAAAGTTATAAGGCTCTCTCCAAACTGTATTACAAATATTCTTGAATTGATTCCAGGACATATCAGAACTGACATGCTCTTCATAAATATGTTTCAAGTTTACATCGTCTTGTTTAAATACTATAAGAAAGTTTGCATTATCACGCAGCAACTGTTTCGGAATTTTAGAGTATGTTTGACATAAATAAAAGCAATCGATTTGCTTATGTCTACCCATAGAGAAGTAATTACGAATGTTTATTTGATTTTCACATGCCACATCATCGAAAATAAATACAGAATTGGTTAGTGCTTCATCCGGGGGTATGACTTCTTTATTATCATTAAATTCATAAAACTTAACTTGATGCACTCTCTTTATAACTTCTCGTAAGAACCTGTATTTTGGTTGAAAGTTAGTTTTCGAGTACAGATAAAGATTTTGAAATTTCAGACCATTCTCATGTAACAATAAACTAAGCACTACGTTTGTTTTTCCACAATTTGAGGGACCGCATATAATACAACGAATCGTATTTGGTAACAGAATGCTATGCCTAATATGATTATCAGAGTCACCAAGATTTATGTGATTAACATTAAGTGATGTGTGTTGTTTGATCAACTTCATTTTGTATATTAATACAATTTCAATCTTACATAGATTTATATTATAGAAACAAATGTGATGGGTTCCAATTTCATTCTTTGTAAGTGCTTCATACGTCAATATAAAGCGAAGTTACAGTTTAAATATTCTTAATTCTAAGTCTACAACTTGATGTCATCGGTTGGATTTTTTATAAATTTTAATATTACTTGCTTATTTAAATTGTAAGTACTTAACTAATTTATATTATTTAATATTTAGTGCAAATCATTTTAAATTTTATAAAATGCAAATTGATGATTAACTAAAGAAAATATTTTTTTTTATTTCAGATTATGGAAGACCTTGATATAGTGGATGATGCTATTAAGTCATTCTATTTTGCTCAAGAATACCCTGGAAACAATATAGAGGAAACTGAGTTCCATAAACGCCAACAGGACAATGAAAACAGAGTAAAAGAGCAACCAGCAAAAGCAAAGGCTAAGAACAAGTCCAAATCAACGTCTAAAAATACGTTATCCAAATTATTTACCATGCCTTCTTCATCTTACGTTCTTCGTAAGGAGCCAGGAAAAGCACATCATTTAATAAAAATATGTGTTTATGATTTAAGTGACAGCAATGTAATAAGTAATATTGACCACTGTGATAGTGCAAGTTTGAGCGTTCAGTATCAAGTTAAAGACAATCACGACGAAATTATGGATGAAACAGACTATCTAGTCGGTAAAATAGTTAAAAAGTTAAGTTCGGCTTCACACAGTTTTTAATATGTTATTCATTTTGTGTATACTTAATTATTCATTGTAACTAAATATGACAGTAAGTTAAATATAAGTAGTTGAAATTTATCCTATAAACTGTGTTTTATTTACCTAAATTACCTGAAGAACTGTTTTCAAACAGTAAGTAATGAAAACAAGTGCAAGGTCATAATAGAAATAAAAAACATGATTTTGAAGATACTTTATTCAAATACCACTTTCAATACAACAACCGGCACTAATACTAAATTACATTAACATTTTTATACCTACTTAAATTAATTATTACTAATATCATTCTCATAATTAACAGTTTCAAAGGTAAATACGAGTAACTTAGAGATACGAGAATGAATATGAGAGTAAATACGAGTAAAGAAAAAAAAAAACATAAGTAGTTATTACGTTAATTGAAGTACCTACAAAAAAGCTAGTAACACGATAATTCATAAGTAGGTACTTATTTCAAAATAGGTAATGAATAATAATTACTAACAAAGTTGACAGGACAACCTTTAAATTCTTTTCTAGTGGCAGTTATAAAATTACTGAGGTGTTGCCACGAGTCTGTGTTCTCATCAGTTCTATTTTTAATACAGATAATCGCGTGGCGCCACCTATTCATAGGCGCCACATGTTGAATTTCGTCGCAACTATACACCTTTAACTCAACAAAATGCGTCCCTTTTTTGAAGTCAAACGTTTGGCGAGAGTGTCCATTAGCAACTCTTCGGCTTATGTATGACTGTAACGGATGAATTGGTTTACCCGCGATTGGTTGATCCTAGGCATCATCGTCGGTATCAGTATCGAAGATGTCAGGGGCACGGACCGTGGCTTTCTTCACGGCGATAGGCTTGATGACAGGTTTCTTGGTTTGACTCGGCCTTGATGTACTAGGTACGGCCCCCGACGGCGACGATGGTTTTTTCTTTTTTGGCTTGTGTTTTTCTGGCTCACGTGGCTGCTGAAGTTCGTCATCTGGCAGGAACAACGATTCTGAATTTCCATGACGTGGCCTGTAATTCAAAAACACATAATTATGTTTCATTTTAAATTTAATAGATTATAAATACTAAGTTTACGGTGCATTATCAGATCTAGGTAGGTATATCTACTCCAAATGTGAATAACGTTTAAAAAATGGAAGATACATAATGTAAAAACATTTTTGGAATAAAAACTTTCATTACAACTGAACACTTATTAAGATAAAATGAATACAAACAAAAATAAATATGTAATTGATTGGTTCACTGAATAAAGTTTGATGTAGCAATTGCAGGATATAAGCTACTGAATTAATAGATGATTAATTAATGAATAGATTCTACTATTTAAAAACTGAAAACAAAAACAACTAGATCACATACTAAAGTAAATTATTATTAATACAAACTTACATTTTGACTGGACTCTCCCTTGATGTACTGGGTGCGGCCAACGATGAGGATTTTTTCTTTTTCGTTTTTCTCAATTCATGTTCAGGCTCACGGGTCTGCTGAAGTTCATCGTCCGACGAGGACGATGATTCGGCATTTCTATGATGTGACCTGAAATTCAAACACATAATTATGTTTTCATTTTAAAAGATACATAAGTAAAAAAAAACAATTTTAAATAAAAACTCATTGTAACTGAACACTTATTAAGACAAAATTATATTGTTTCCCCTGAATAAGGTCTACACAAGCAACTGCTAGATATGATCTACTAAATGAATAGATGAATAATGAATGACTAGATGCCTAATGAATGAATAAATGCTACTATTTAAAACCAGAACAAAATAAAAAACAATTAGATTTTGAAGCTATTAAAATATTAATATTATTAATAGTACAACTTACATTTTTTGTGGTGTTCCTGGTTCTTGATGGCAGCTCGGGGAAAATAGCAGTGATGTTCCAGATGCCCACGTCCCGATTTATATACCAGTAAATCCACGTCATTTAATACATAAATGGAGAGTAAGTTTTGACTAAAAATCCTGAGTCAAATCTATGCTCAAATAAGAAAAGCGCTTACATAGCACCCTCATAATTAAGTTTAACTTTCGATCTTAAAATACATGCAGTTAAGATTTCAACCTAATACATTTTAGTACAATACTAGTTTTATGCTCTGAATTTGCTTATGATTAAATATCACGATAAATGTATGAGAACACCTTCAACGAAACATTCATACATTTAGATCTTTGATATTAGTATTGATTTGATGTAAACAAAGCAATGCAGGCGCCGATCCGTCGCAGCGTCCTATTTCCATCAGTCGATTTGATCCGTCTCCATATAAAGAATTACAACTTTGCAAAATTCACTAACAATGACATACTACTAACATACGATGAATTTGCCTGCTGTATCTTCTCAAATAAAATGTATGAAAAGATTATAGCGAGCAAACGTACAGTAGTACTTATTTTATCAATATATACTTACGATAAACAATTGAATGTTTGGCGCCGTGATGTCTGGGGTTTCAATTTCACCATACCATTTTTGTCTTTGATACCAACATCTAACAAAAAACGTACGACTTTGAACTCTATTGATTAAAATTAAATTGTATATAAATGAAAAAAAAAACTTAAAATCTATTATTCAACTTCTGCACCTGAGGCCTGACTGGGTAGAACTTTATTATCACGTAATGTCGGTAAGTTTTATTAATATTTTTTTTTAACACTATTAAATTATCCAACAAAATACTATCACCATTAGCAGGTAATCATTATTTAGATTAGTATAGGTATCTGGTACACCAGTCAGTATTTATTTGTACCTACATAACGCTTTGTTTCAAACATAATAGGTATATTTTTATTGATTTGAGACTTATTTAATAGCAGTTGATTTTTTCTTTTTTTTTTTTCAGGACACGGAAGATCTTTTCAATTTTGTACCTATGAATCAACCAGCAGTTCAACAAACACCTGGACAGAAAACGCTGGGTCTTGCTCGTAAGAGACAAAAATCAAATGAAACGTTTTTTCAATATATAAAGAAACCTGTCACTCGCGGAGCAAAAATAATCAAGATTGAAATTTACGATGCAGACAATTTTCCAAAATCCGAACAGCCAATGTGTAATTGTGAAGCTGATGTGTGTGTTCAGCATGTTGTAAAAACCATATTGTTTGATGACATATATTCCAGTACAAGAGAATTAATAGCCAAAATTCAGGATGACATCGAACCAAAAGCATAGATTGAATAAATAGTTTTATATTCTGACTTGGCTTAGACTTAGTTTAGATTGCGAATAAATAGTTATAACGTAGGTACCTACCTACTTATTGTTAAGTGTTTATTGATTCATGTGTTTGAATACATGAAATTATATTATTTGTGGTTTTCCTGGATGAATGATACCTTATCTGAATATATTGAAATGTAATAGTTAGTAGTTTGTATTTGAATAAACGGAATAATATCATTATATATAGTTTTTTATTTGAATATATGAATGGCGTTTTTATTGAATAGATGAAGGGGTTTGAATAGATGAATGGGTTTTTTATTGAATAGATAAATGGGTTTGAATAGATGAATGGAGTTTTTTAAAGACTCTACTTTCTAGGTAAGCAAATACTTAATACTTTTATTTTAATTGTACATGATGTGAATGGCCGTCGTATGGAAGAAATAGACAATGACCCGGATAGTGCGAGCGTGAATATACAATATTTAGTGCTAAGTGATTTTGATGAAATCATGAGTGAAACTGAGCATTTAGTTACTAAAATAGTTAAAAAGTTAAGTTCAACTTCATGTTATTGACATATAAAATATAATCGTTCCAAATATTGTTTCGCTTTTTATTTCTAAGACCGCTCATAAAATTAAAAAGTAAATAGCCACTACACTACATACATAATTATTAATATATAAGGCAGCGCGATGGACGAGCGAGCGCATTCCATTTTCGTCAGGCGGTCGTGTTGAATAGACTGACTGTTACTCAAATTTCATGAACGCATCATTGAATTGTTGAATGAATGTAATAATGTAACGATGAAAAATTAGAATGCATATAATTATGAATGTTGAATTAAGATAAATGTGGCATATTTATATTGAATATCCTAATTTCTCATGATATCTATTAAATTAAAAAAAAGTGGTTGAATTTGCAAATTCGACAGAAACTTTTCATATTTATAATCTGAATAGATAAAAAAAGATAAACATTGGAGCCACTAGATCATTTTTATCAATAAAATGAAGATAATAATGTAAATTGGGTGTTTCTGGATCTGATCTGATCCAGAAACCCCAATTTACACCTACTCACTGTAAAGTCTGATAAGTTTTGCTTTATTATAGAAGTTGCTTTATAATACACATGATAGGATGATAGGCTAAGAAAGATGACAATGAGTTACGTATCAGTTGATGTTTATAAGGATTTTGATGAAGTAAAGTTGTGGTTGCAAGCCAAGAGATTCTATCGGCTGTATTGTGTTAGACAGTACCAGTAATTATTGTGTAGTCGTAGTCTGATTAAAATTGAAGGTTTTTGAGGAAACTCGAGTAGACAGTGGGTGTGTTTGTCGTATGTTGTGCGTTTAGCTCTGGTTGAGGTCAGGGTCTGGAAAGACCGTAGTGTTAAGTCAAATAGTGATACACACGGGAGATAGACTTGTTTACTAGTCAGTTAGAGATCTGTGGTTTTACTCGATGATTTTTGTGAACCTGGCATTTTTTTGACGCAATAATGTTTTTTGTTGTATTTTCGATAATTTCCAGTTTAGCCGCGTTTGATTTTATCAACGAGAGTAGGACCTAATGGATGTTTGGTCAGGTTCTGTCGTAGATGTTTGGTCAGGTTTTGTCTCTTTGCATAGTAACCATTACTTATGAACGTGTGGTTTGGTCAAGCGCGTGGCCTCAGCTGCGTGTGTGAAAGTCTGTGTGAAAGTCTGTGTGATACGCTAACAATGTGCCTATGTCAACAGCCACTGAGGGGTATGCAAACTTGGAGCCTATGCCTACAGTGTGTGTGGAAGTCTGTGTGATATGCTAACAATGTGCCTATGTCAACAGCCACTGAGGGGTATGCAAACTTGGAGCCTATGCCTACAGTGTTGTGGAAGAAGTCTGTGTGATATGCTAACAATGTGCTTATACATCCCTATGTGCCTATTGGTATTCTTGTCTGACAAGTTTTGTTTGGTGAATGTTTCTTTGAATTTGATTCTCGACTTGAATGTTCCTTAATGAATGAGATTACTCTCTTGTTGTACTACTCGGTTAGAGAGCCTTGGTGTTAAAGGTTTTACTCGATGATTTCAGCAGTTTTTGTTGCAATAGAATTTTTAAGGTTGGTGTGAACGACTAGGTATATGACTCAAGGTAGTTGAGTGTTGTATTTTCGATAATTTCCAGTACATTTGATTTAATTAATGAGAGTCGAATTTGGTGCCACCCAATGGAACTAAAGTTTGGTCAGGAGTGATCGAGCGGAACAAAATTCTGATGTAAATTTGTTTGTTTACAGAGTAACCATTACACAAGGATGGACGAAACGCAACGCTGCTTGGCCTTAGCAGTGGTTGCCAGGGCTTTGCCACAATGACGCCGTGAACGTGCACGTCACTACAGGGTGCCAGCGCGCCTTACCGGCGTTGCTGAGCGCGTCGCTGCAAGGCGACTGCGCGCCCTACTGGCGTTGCCGAGCGCGCCTTCTGGCGTTGCTGAGCGCGTCGCTGCAAGGCGACTGCGCGCCTTCTGGCGTTGCTGAGCGCGTCGCTGCAAGGCGACTGCGCGCCTTCTGGCGTTGCTGAGCGCGTCGCTGCAAGGCGACTGCGCGCCTTACTGGCGTTGCTGAGCGCGTCGCTGCAAGGCGACTGCGCGCCCTACTGGCGTTGCCGAGCGCGCCTTCTGGCGTTGCTGAGCGCGTCGCTGCAAGGCGACTGCGCGCCTTCTGGCGTTGCTGAGCGCGTCGCTGCAAGGCGACTGCGCGCCTTCTGACGTTGCTGAGCGCCTCGCTGCAGGCCGAGCGCCTCGCTGCAGGCCGAGCGCCTCGCTGCAGGCCGAGCGCCTCGCTGCAGGCCGAGCGCCTCGCTGCAGGCCGAGCGCCTCGCTGCAGGCCGAGCGCCTCGCTGCAGGCCGAGCGCCTCGCTGAAGCCCAGCGCCTCGCTGCAGGCCGAGCGCGTCGCTGCAGGCCGACTGCGCGCCCTACTGGCGTGTACAGCGCGTGGCTCCGGGCTGCCAGCGCGCTACTGTCGTGTTAAGCGCGTAGCTCCAGGCTGCCAGCGCGCTACTGTCGTGTTAAGCGCGTAGCTCCAGGCTGCCAGCGCGCTACTGACGTGTTAAGCGCGTCACTCCACGGTGCCAGCGCGCCCTACAGGCGCAGTTGTGTGCGGCACTCCACGGTGCTAGCGCGCCCTACAGGCTAGAGATGGGCTTAAGCGTTAAAAAATAATAACACTGCTAAATGCTAATGCTAAAAATAATTAACACTTAAAATTAGCAGTTATTTTTAGCAACTGTTAAATTTAGTCACAGACAGATTTTTAACATAATTAATTCTCATTTCCTTCATATTTTTCACAGGCTTAGGACTGTTAACTTTTTCTGTTGGCGTATTTGTAATGAGAATCAATTTATTTACAACGATTTCTTTTTTTTCATGTCTGTTATTTTTGTATTTGTAATTTTCTTCTAATCTTTTTTATCTTATCCCGCGTAAACCTTCGTAACGAAGATCAGTCTTTATTTAACTCTCTTTAAATGTAATATTTCCGAATTCAGCAGTTAGCACTTAGCGGTGAGTTAAATCAACCCGCTCGCTAGTTGCTAAATAACTCGTGTTGAAACCAATTCAATAGAAACGGAACTTGTCACTGTCAGTTGTGACTGCTAGATTTAACAGCTATATCAGAACTTATTTAACAGGTGTTGACACAAAAAAAAAAAAATTAGCAGTGTTAATTTAGCAGCTTATTAATTTAAGACCCATCCCTACTACAGGCGCAGTTGTGTGCGGCACTCCACAGTGCCAGCGCGCCCCACAGGCGCAGTTGTGTGCGGCACTCCACAGTGCCAGCGCGCCCCACAGGCGCAGTTGTGTGCGGCACTCCACTGTGCCAGCGCGCCCCACAGGCGCAGTTGTGTGCGGCACTCCACTGTGCCAGCGCGCCCCACAGGCGCAGTTGTGCGTGGCACTCCACGGTGCCAGAGCGCCCCACAGGCGCAGTTGTGCGTGGCACTCCCCCGTGCCAGCACGCCCCACTGGCGTTGTGAGACACGCTATCAAGGAGACAGCGAAGACTCAGCCGCCTTGTTGGAAGCTGACGAGGACGTCAGAGCGTCAGGAGAGGCCGTGTTGGCTCAAAGTCACGCCATCAGCCAGTAGCCGCCACTGTGCCAGCGCGCCCCACAGGCGCAGTTGTGCGTGGCACTCCACGGTGCCAGAGCGCCCCACAGGCGCAGTTGTGCGTGGCACTCCCCCGTGCCAGCACGCCCCACTGGCGTTGTGAGACACGCTATCAAGGAGACAGCGAAGACTCAGCCGCCTTGTTGGAAGCTGACGAGGACGTCAGAGCGTCAGGAGAGGCCGTGTTGGCTCAAAGTCACGCCATCAGCCAGTAGCCGTGCGGTTTGCATCCGGTCGACGTGCGGCAACCGACAGACAGAAGTTCATAAAACGAGGCGAGCGGCGGTGCAGCGGTCACTTTTTGCTTGGACGGCGCTCGGAAAGGACTTGCTACCCGACTATTATCGTGTGAATTCGTGTGCTTGCTAATTTTGGTTTATGTTTTTGCTCGTGTACTGATTATTCCATTTGCTAGTGCTATTTCTATTTGATTATTGTTTAAAATGTTTGTCTTGATATTTTTGTAAAAGTGTAATTCTAAAGATATTAAACATTGTTTATTTTGTTCACGTATTTCACTTCTGATTCCTAATAATAGTTAATGTTGTGTGTCTTGGCCGTTGAACATTCTTTATACGTTAGTGGGTACAAGTCAATTTAGTTTATACGTAATGTTATATCTGTTGTAACTACCTATGATTGTTAAGCGAGATAATAACCCATACTGGTATTGGTAATTGGACGCCAAGAAGAAAAAGTAGCAGAACTAAACGAAACGAACAACGGCCAAGTCACACAACATTAACTATATAATAATAAAGAAATCGCAAAGGAACCTTAGACTTGGCACGACTTTGTCTAGATTTCATTACTTTTTAGAGATAAACAAGCAACTCCATCGAGACTTGGCTAGTTTTTTACAGAATGTTTTTGTTGGGATTTCACTTCTTTTTGTAGAAACGTGGGCATATTGATTTATTTTGTTAGATTTTCTTATTAAAAACAATTTTTTTTTCGATTATCCTAGTTTTTATAGTTTTTCCTTTATGTGGTCATTAAACCCTAACTCTGTACCAAATTTCAGCTCTCTGTGTTTATGGGAAGTACTAGTTCTATTTTGATGATCATGAGTGAGTGAGTGAGTTTCATAAATGCGAAACTTTGCTTTCGCTTAACTTCGGAACTAAATGACCTACAGACTTAAAACTTTTTATTTTAAGTGTGATTGTATAGCTTACTGGATGACGAAAATTTCAGCGTTCTGGTCTTATCCAGAGGTTCTCAAATAGGGGCCTGAAAATGCGGCGAAATGGTTCCAGTAAAGGATGGTACGGCAGTGTTTGCTTCGCGCTCGACTCGGCGGGGGCACTGCCGTGCCCCCCGATCAGTTTGACAGCTGACTGTCTGTCAGTGACTAATAAAATTATGAAGTAAACAATTATTTACCTTCGTTTTCAGGTCTATTTTAGTGGTATCCTGAATTACAGGAGCCAATAGATCTAAGTATTAGAACCCCTATTAAATCTTTATTTAGTCTGAAGTTTTTAATGACTTCTGTTTCGCTCAATTCGTAAATATCGACGGCGGGATATGTGTTGTCGCCGTGTATTGGCCAGTTGCTCGCCACTTTCCAACAACTCCGAGATAAAAATGCTAATAAACTCGTCCATCTTTCAGTGGTTTCAAGTCCAATCGTAGGTACACAAATTACAGAGTGTGTTATCTGCGCGAAGGTCGAAGGTCGTCGTTTCAAGAAAACACAATGCACAAATCAAAGTGTATAAATCGAATTTCCAGTATGAGATGCCAAGCCGTATTTTATTTTAAAACTAAAGAAAAGAAAACACAGTGTACAATCCAAAACTCAACAAATTCACTCAGAAATGACGTATCTATTGTTACGTTGGTTTTTTGTACGTAACATTTACCTGTTAGCATACGTTGGAAATTGAGGACACTGTTACATTTGAGACTTTGTCCCTCTATCGGTTAAGAAACAAAGTCCCAGATGCAAGGTGGGTTGGTATGGATATGCAAGGAAACAACAAAACAGTTCCAAACAACATAAGTTTATTTACACAACGGAAATTGGCTTCGCGTGTCTAGATCTAAGTACATAAAAAAAGATAATTAATGCCAGCCAGCTTGAACCTCAGTCGGTGGAACTACGGTGGTGGGGGGTTGGAGATAATTCCAGTTCTGTTCCTTTTTTTTAAGATTAGACCAAAGTATTAACAACTAAAATGTCAAGGTACAACCTTCCAGTTATAGTGAAAATGAACTATTATTAACCCTTAACTTGGCAAGTGTACCAGAGGGCACGTGTAATTATGATATGAATTTCGGTATGTGACCTATAGTGCACGGGTCTATTTATAGAGAATACAAACAAAATATATTAAATGTCAATAGGTTTCAATAATTTTAGCTATAGCTTATTTCATAAACATACATCTGTCAACGTCATGGTTTTTGTAAAACGTCATTTTCAAACATTATCAGCTAAAATGTTGAAACGTCAACAACGGAACTCGCGCCTTAAGGTAAATTAACTTATATTTTTTTATTTAGTGGATTTACTTGGTGTATTCCATGACAGTTTTATTGTCAAATAATCAATTAATGCTAGTATTGCTTTACTTGAACAACCTTCGCTATATTTTGTTAGGTTTAGTTAAGTTTTTGTGCCCTATAGGGCACTTGCTTATTTAGCGTTGATTATTTTTTATGCTCTAGACCAGACAAACGTCCATAAAACCGTTTTTTTTTAATACTTTTACGTTTTGTTTTAGCGCATTATGGATGCTATAATACCGCAAAAAGAGTCGGACACAGATTCTGATATTTCTGAGCATGTTGTTGAGCATACGTATAGAGTAAGTGATACAGATTCGTCTAGTATAGATGAGATACCCGAGTCACCCAAAAATATACAATGCACGATCAACCCCAGTCACATTGTTGCCAAAACAAAAGCCACTGGTTTCTCACCTTGCAGTTCAGTACCTACACCAGCAGCATACCTAACTATCAATTTGTCATCTGTAAATTCAAATAATGAAATAATATCGTATCAAGATAGCCCATCTCAGGAAGTTCTTGAAGCACAATCGGCATTGATGGTACACTGCAATAATAACCCACCGTTAGAAATATCGAGTCCATGTCCGCCTGGTGCTAGTGATCTCGAAATGGATAGTGATAATGAAATTACAGCAATCGTTCCAAGGAGGTCAAAAAGAAAATTTTGTGCTTCAGCCAAATCTACGTCTTGTAAAAGACGAGCTCTTTCGCCCAAACCTACGACATCCAAAACCAGACAAAGTAACACATCAGTAAAAGTAAATAAAATTAATAATAATAAAAACAAAGTAAAGTCAAATAAAAAAAACAAAGGAACAAATAGAAAAATTACACAAAATTTAAATTGGAAAAAAGATGAATTTTTATACGAAGTTCATAACACTAGAGAAAATGTTTTTACACAACCTGAGAAAATCAGATCACCAATTGAGTATTTTAAATTGTTCTTTACGGACAAAATAATACGACAAATTCGAGAGCAGAGTACATTGTACGCATTTCAAGTAAATACAAAAAATATTGCACTGTCGAATCAAGATATCCAAGATTTTCTTGCCATAGAATTATTGATGGGTATAATACAATTACCTGCCTATACTGATTATTGGAGTTCGAAAACAAGGATTGAACACATAGCCCAAATAATGTCACTAAAGAAATACGAGTTAATTCGGAGATATTTACACTTAAATAATAATGAAAATATTGAAAACAGTACTGACCGATATTTTAAAATAAGGCCGCTGGTAGAAGCCATTAGAAAGAATTGCAATAAGATTGAAGAAGAAAGTCGCATGTCAATTGACGAAATGATGATACCCTACAAAGGAAAAAAAGCTGGAAACCTACGGCAGTATGTCAAGCCTAAACCCAAAAAATGGGGATACAAATTATTTGTAAGATCAGGTGTTTCAGGTTTTGTGTACGACTTCCTGTTATATGGTGGAGAAAGTACCTTCCAGACCATCACATTCAAAACAAAAGAAAAATCCATGGGATTAGGAGCCAAAGTTATCATAACGTTATGTCGCACAATTCAGAATCCAGTACTGTCGGTGGTTTACTTTGATAACTTTTTCTCAAGTATAGAACTCATGACTTACCTACGAGATGAAATGGGCATTTTATCCATCGGCACTTTCCGACAAAACAGAATAAGAAAATGTGATTTAGAATCCGATAAATCTATAAAAAAGAAACCACGTGGTTCTGCTGATTATAGAGTTTGTAAGGATCAAAAGATTATCATGGTAAAGTGGTTGGACAATAAACCTGTATTAATCGCGAGTACATATGTGGGTCTTGAACCTATGGGCATATGTAATAGATACAGTAAGGACGCTAAAAGATTTATCGACATACCCTGTCCTAAAATAATAAGTGAATATAATAAACACATGGGTGGGGTGGATCTCTCCGATATGTTGATTGCTATATACAGAACATATTATAAAACACACAAGTGGTACATGGCAATTTTTTCACAGCTTCTTGATATATCTGTAAATAATGCGTGGTTATTGTATAGACGAGAATATGGTTTATTAATGACTGATGACAAATACATTCGATTAAAAGATTTTAGATTAAAAATCGCTGAAGGCTTACAAGCAAAAAAAGAACCTCCACTAGGAATGGATTTGCATAATATTCCGGGGCCATCACCTAGGAACATAATAATCAACCCTATAAAGGTACGGCCTGCTGAAGACTTACGATATGATGGACACAATCATTATCCAATAGTGACAACCAAAGGTCGATGTCGAAAATGTAATTCGGGAAAAACTACTTTTATGTGTACTAAATGTGAAATGCGATTGTGCGTAAAAAAGGACCGAAATTGTTTCGTAAGTTTTCATAGTAGGGAATAACAAGTGGAATAATTTTATTTGTGAATTTGAAAGTAATAAAATAATGAGCAGATTATTACATTATGGTGAAGGCGACAAGGTAGCTCTCGAAATTCGAATTCGACCGGGAAATTGTAAAAAACGTAAGAAAATTCGAATTTCCCGGGCTACTTTGTCGCCTTCACCTTAATTAAGTGCATATTTAAAACTATGCTAGTTTTGGTCACGGACTAATATTTTGATTAATTTGTAAGAAATGTTTTTTTTTTTTGTAATTCATTGATTTTGATTTTTGATTTTGTTATTTTTTTTTTATTTTTGATTATGTTATATTTTGCGTTCGATATTTTTGATCTCACATAAGAGGCTGTTAAGTTAGATAAAGCTCAATTACACAAATGATTATTTTTATACTTAGGTAAGTTGATTCTACGAACAATTTATGTGTTGTTTTGTATTTGAAATTTATAAGTTTTGTTGAAATATTATTTTGTCATTTCTTTTAATAAATTACTTATTTCATAGATACAAAATTTGTTTAAATGTTATTTTTGTATATTATTACAGTACTACATTATTTTAGGCAAAAACGGCAAAGTGCCTTGCAGGGGACAAATAACAGTAGTATCTCATTCAAGCGAAATTGTTTATGTGCCCTTTTGGGCACTATTAATATTTTATAAAGTAACAAATGTATAATATAAAAAATATTATTTACGGTGTATTTAAGCTCCCCTAAAGCCATTTTAAAGTAAATAACTGGTTAATTTGAAGTTTTGTACTTTGCCAAAATACCATACCAACATGCACTTTGCATTTTGCCAAGTTAAGGGTTAAATGGGCGCCAGGGACTTGAAGAGTCCCGGATCCCGGAGCCGACGAAGATGTTCAATATTTTTCCAGTTCAGGTAGGTGCCGAACCCGGGGTCCTCTAATTAAACGTAGTTGATGACCGGCTTCCAATGTTGAAAACCGGACAGGTAATAAACAGGTTCTTATATGAACCGGTAGAAAATAAATTAAAAGGAGTAAGTTTGTATGTAAAAAAAAACCGTCCCGCCTGCGCTAGATCGCTAGGCGGACTCTGCCACCGCACAGTCGTCTCCACAGGAGGCTTTGAGTGGACTCGAGGAACGGGTCTCACGTCCAGGTCCCAGAGGCGCCTCTAGATCCTGGCGGCGAGACGAATCTCTCGGGTTGCCTCACCTGGAATTGACAATACGGGGACCCTATTATATTAGGGGAAACTAAAGTATTTTCCTTGAGAAGGAATAGGGGTGACCGAGCTAGGAAATCTAACAGCTAAAACATTAGCCGGTTAATATGGCCTTTTGCAGAAACGATACAATGACCTACGACAATAAGAAATAGGATTGCCCACGAGGCGTGTAATACTCACGGTTTGTTAACCCTTAAATTGGCAAATGAAATTATTTCTAAAATTTAATATTTTTTTTGTTATTTTCTGGTTTATTATGATACCAGAAGACTGAAAAAAATTGTGAAAAAAATCTGAATATTACAGTTTTCGCGAAATTCGATGTACTACCGGGAGTACATTGCCAACTATAGTGTGAAATAATGTTTCCTTGTATTTATACAACATGGAGCAAAAAGTGAAGATTGAAAGCTACTTGCGTTTAGATCTAGAGATCGGCACAGGTGAAGATTCCATTGTGCTATGGAACTGGTGACAGTAGAAGTTCTACAGATGGAGTAGACACTGGTTGAATTTAATTCCATGTTGGCATGGCATTATAATATTGATGGATGAAATGATGAATACGGAAAAACCTCTTGAAGCATTGGTGTAAGGAGTACGTTACAACGTTGTATGTGTATTTGACTTTGAAAGACTGAACATTCATAGTGGGTGAGAATTGAGCTTGGTGGAGGAAGTGTGATTCATCATCAAAACAAGAACTGTCATCGGATTATGCATTTTCTTTCGAGATCAAAGCTTGAATTCATATGATTGTGTCAGGTTCAAGTGCTGCAGGAAAAGAGAAAATAACATGCTATACGACATAAAATCGATATCATTATATATCAAAAACAAACAAAAAAAACCCTTTTGTATTTCTTTGTATACTTGGCAATGTTATTTGTGTATACCGAAGTCTATTTTGCGCGTACTTGGCAACGGTATTCAGGGAGTACACACAAAGTTTCAAACTCATAAAATTGCAATTACGTAATTTATACATAAAATTATGGACGATTGATGTTGTTTATAATGTCCCTGTGCAATGTAAAGCCTAATAACCACCTAGTCCTAACCAATAAAGCGCAGAAAAACTTAAAAAGGTTTAATGTGACACTGAGACGTCAGACCGCTTCGAAGATATTTTGAATTTGACGGTTAGTTATTGATTTTATCACATCCTAATATTTTATCTACTAAAATACACAATTATTGCAAGCTAAACATGCTAATAACAGGTATTTTTTTTTAGATTACTACCACAATTGATGTTTTCAAAGTGTATGTCTTTGGTGGAGTACTCTGCCAATTTAAGGGTTAAGGGTGAAAACGCTTAGCTGCAAGATTCGACCGGCTGGAGAACGGCGTCCGCCTAATTGATGCGCGAATCCTTTTTAAACGTGGAATCCTGTAATAAATATCCAGCGATCACTACAATATCCTTTTAACGACCTGGGAAGGACTCAGAGATCGCTTCCACACACTAATACACCACAATCCTTACCTTTTAAAACATGGGATAAAATTTGTTTGTAGCTTATCTCAAGCGTGATCAAACGCAAATAGACGCTCGGGACCTTTCATTGTCCTGTCATTGCTCCAAACCGGAATTGGGCAGAGCACCTAGGAAATCACCCCTGTTTCAGGTAAAACTTTTATGAGCACAGATGAGTACGACCTAATCCCTTTGCCTCAAAGGAAACGTTTTCGAAATCCATAATTAATAACTCCGCTTTATTCTTTTGATCTGGTGTTAATTCGTCAAAAGGTTGTAAGTGCCTAACCTCCGAGATGCATGTATGGCCTGTATTGTTTGATAAATAACGTAAAGGTAATTTGTTAAAAATGTTTGGGGCCAAATTAAAGGCCTTCCAAAAATCAACGCCAAAAATCAACGGTGTGGTAATGTCTGGGATAACATAGAATTTAATAACCTTAGTCACTCCCATGAGAGACACTGGTAAATATAAATAACCCTCCACAGATGCCCGCGAATCATTGGCAGTTACGATGTTGCCCAACTGTGTATCGGCGTGTTGAGTCGCACCAGCCTTTATGAATTGTTGGCCAACATCGGAACCCAGCACCGAGATGCAGGAACCCGAGTCGAGTAAACCATAATAATACTCATCGTATATGGAAACTGTTAAATGTGGACGACTATCATCCGTAGTTTTATATCGTACTGTATCTACCCTTAGTGTTTTAAAAAATAATTTTATAGATTTTAAATAATCGTCCCAATCGGATTTAGTTTTTTGAATTGCAGGTGGGACAGGATTGAGCCTCCTTAACCTTCTTCTGCTTCTTACTGCACGTAGGGCACTACGGTGCACGTACGCCCTTCTTGCCGCAACGGTAACACACAATTTCCGTGGATTTGCATTCTGATAACGAATGCCCCTTAACCCTGCAACGAACACAGAACAATGAACCAGAATCAGTTTTCACGGATTCAACTCGTTGTGAACCTTTTGGGGGTTGATATGCCAAGTCTGCTGCAACAAAAGAAGACGTTGGTTTGGGCGGTTCATGGAACTGAGCCCTGCTATGGAAACCTAGCTCCAGTTGTCTACACTTCTCTTTTAAGTCGTCCAGCGTGTTGACAGTCATTATTGTCAACCCCGTCATGTATTCCGGTCTCATGTTAAACTTGATCCGTGCTAAACGGTCGCGTTCTGTAACCTTATAAGATAGCCTATTGAAAAGATTCTCCATGACTGCTATATATATACAAGACAGCTCAGTTGACCCTTGCGTTCTGTTAGTTATTTCTGAAATGAGACGCATATCGTAGTCAGGTGGAGCGAAAGCTGTGAGTAACTGCTTCTTCAGATCCGCCCAATCAACAACCGATGCTTTAATTCCACGGTACCACAATAAGGCTCCGTCCGAGAAAAGATCCAGCGCAGACGTATGTAAGGAGGCTTCGCTAATATCTCTGGCCTCGCAGAGCTCCTCAAGGCGCTCAATAAACGCTTTCACGCAACCTGTACCGTCAAATTTAATACTTAGGGTCTTAACCGTTTCTTTCTTGCAGGAAACGATTAAGTCCCTTGACTGCAAGTCTGACATTACTTTCGGTGTCTCCTCGGCGGAAGTAAATGACTGATGGAAGCTCGCGTTAGCCGAATCAATTCTAGACAAGTAACCCCTAAGCTGATTGTCAATGACTGCATAGTCGGTACTAAGATCAGTTGGGGGAGTTATCCTACTCAAGCGATGATATACCTAGGTGGAAACATAAAGCCTTAGCGCGGTTAAATTTTTTAAAACTGGAAGGATATTTATCTAGTACTTCACTAATTTCTGGGAGTTTGGCCTTGATTGTTTGTAATTCGCTTTTGGGATCTATGTCAGTCTCCACAATCTCATCAGAACATACCAATTTACTAAGTTCCCTAATCTGAACGCGTAGTTCCTCTACGGTTGAAGCGGGTTTGGCGTCTCGAACCAGTACTTTATATATGAGCTCGTCCTTGCGAAGTAAATTAAATGTAATGGGACGTTCCATTTTGTAAAATGAAAATAAATGAAGTGAACTGAACTAAAAACTGGCTGTCACAATGTACAATAATATTTAACAATGTGTAGATATTATCTATAGTAAAGGCAGTTACACAATTAGCAGTCTTATATTACTAGGTTCGTCTTTCCACGGACAAAAGTCCTGGTATAATGTTTTGGGGTACAGGTAAAACAAATTGTAAAGTGTATATAGCGGCAAAAAGAGTTAAAATTGTAAAAGGTAAAAGTAAATTAAAGTGTATAAAACAATACAAACATATAGACAAGAACACGTTAACAAAGGATTCTGCGCGACGGTTTTTTCTTCTTAAAAATAAAAAACTGGAAGGTCCTAGGAACAGTACTCTGGCTTGTAAGGTACAGCAATAGACGTAACCTCTATCTCCAACCAATACACACGTTGGTCGCCACTGAGACCCCACATAGAAGCACTGTTGAGAATCTTATTTAGCACTGTTACTCCTCTACCTGATTCAGGGTCAGTGTCTGAGAAATGATCCTCCTGTAATAATGTCTAAAGAATTGTATGGTATTGAATCCATAGTATAGTTCAACCCTATGGATTTCAAAGATTTTAGATCATATAGAGTACCAAATTGCTGTACACCGTTACACAGGAAAGTATGACTGCTGATGTGTACAATCTTCGGAAACTTGTAGGTTGATTTCTCATTCACTGAGTTAGCCTTGAACCCCAACAACAATTGTGAGTCTAGATGGGCCACCTCCCATACTTTGATCTCCACATTAGTGCAAATTCCACTAGCCGGGTGCAATGGCAATTTCCTATCGCACTTCATGCGAACAATAGCTTCTCCTGATTGCTTCCATGAAAAGGTCTTCTCTGCTATGTTGATATCCACTTTAAATGGCAAGCTATTAGTGTTCTCGCATAAAGTATCAAGTTTTTTCATAAATGCCTCATTATATCTGCAAAGGGCTCTATCACCATGATCTGCCACACACTTTATCTCATTCGTAGCAAAGTGCAGAGACCCATCTCCAGTAATCTGAATGTCCCCAAGCATACCCATTTCTGGCTTCATTGAGAATAGATCCCTGTGACATAAGTATGATGGTTTTTTATCATTGGTCAAGAGCAAGAAGTCATTAAGCAGTCCTGTTGATTTGTCTTCAACCTCATCTACTATGCATCCCGTAGGAGGAGAGATAGCACCCCCGTGACTTCCACCAGTTGTCATTGCATATACTGAGTAGATAGAATGTTCATCAGGGACCACTTCAAAAGCTATCAACTTACAACCATTGCCAAATGAGCAATATCCTTGCAGTTTCTGACAGGTATAGTAAGATCTTTCTGGGTGCTTGAATCCAAATAAACTTTGTGCTAGTTCCCCCAACTTTATAAAGGGTAGCATACCCATACCGCAGATACTTACCGCTTCGCACTTAAACCATTGGCAAAAGTACTCTTCTTTCATGTTTAGAGACCAGGGTGCTGTGTCAAACATATGGGCTAAGTTGCTAGTGTGCACCACGACTTCTCTCTTAATCGATCCTGACCCAAAGTCAATCACTTCTGAATCACCCATGATAATCTTATAATTGTATTTCAGTATGGTTGAATCATAAGTCTCCATTAGTTCGAAACCTTTAACTGTTACTGGTCTGCATACGAGGAAGAGCAGCACTAGCAAACACCAATGTTTCCTAAGCACTTTGTGCTCCATGTTCACTACTGAGGGGTCTGACTCCATTAAGAATTCCTTCTTCCCTTCACTATTGATGTACTCTCCAAAATGGGCCTCATAGTAGCAACCATTTCTCTGCATTTTCAGTTTTCTTCCATTAATCATAACACCCCTTTTGATTCCAATGGTCCATAAGATTAGTCCTGTCAATGTCAAAATAACAATGCAAAATAGGATGGTCATGGTGTTTGTAGTGTATCAATAAATACCGACACGCCTTACTGGTGGGGCGGGCAGTGGTGGGGTGCGGTCGAGTGAGTCGTTGCACGGACCGCACACTCTCTACTGTTCGGCCGGGCGAGTAAGTCGTGCGCGTTCAAACCAAACTGTGTTGTTTTACTAAATCCCCTACGTACCTAACAACCTAATAGTGACCTGTACAAGTGGCGACCTTGCCAGGATACAAAATAAATAAGGTACGTGCCGAATTTAAATAACACTGAGTGTTAATAAAGTAACCAAGAGGTAAATCGGTAGCAAATCAGTTTCAATGTATATTCATGTTTTATAAATAATTATTTAGTTTTAAATTTAACCTTAAATTGCATTAAGGCAGTCCTTGAAAAAAAAAAGGATTATAATGTTTGTAGACTGCTATTAATATGTTGAACGTAGTCGTTACTTCAAAACGGAACTGATTTAGTTACATTGATTGGTACCTAAACATTCGTGTACTAATACTTACAACAAACGTCAATGACGAATGCTTTGATTATTGGCAGAAACAAATTGGAGTGTTGTTAGCATTGATTTATTGACTGGGCGGACTGCGTGATAAAATGACGCCTTGAACTTGGTTCCAAATAGGTCTTGACTAAACCGAAGTTTGAAAGAAAATTAAAATGAAAAATTAAAATTTAACATTTTTTTTATTAACATTTTAATGAAAGCTTTATTTAATTTCTTTATACCTCGATAATACCACGCCACGCCGCTTATACAAGGTTACGTTTACGAGCAGCCTGATTAGTTCTTAAGGATGGCGTTAGTGTTTCTCTGTATGGGGCTCGCATCGAGCAAAATGTTCGGACGACCGTATCTTTAGTTTTTATATCAATGGTTGTTAATGCGGTGTGGTTGTGTGGTTGTGTCAATACTAAGTTATGCATTTTGCACACTATAACGATATTTTGGGTTCAAATTGAAGGCGGCTGTTATTTAATTATGATTGTAACGAAGTTAGACCATGATTCTTATTATACGGTGAGGCTCTTTATGGTTGACAATTATATTTGCGTTCTTGAGTAATCTTGGATACCAGTGATAGACATGCTGTTTATCCAAATTAACACTTTTAATCTGTCAATAATCAAAGTTAACATTGTTGTTAGAGGTAGTTTGCTTATGCAGACGGTACCTAAAGATCTCGTAGGTATAAATTTCGGTCCAAATGGACTGGGATGAAATACAATCAGATCAAGAGGTAGTTTCAATAATTTGGAACGGTACCTAAATGGTCTGGATTCATTAATTTGGAACAGTACCAAAATCAGTCCAAAAGTCCAAATGGATTGGGATGAAATACAATAAAATTTAAAGGTAGTTTCAATAATTTGGAACGGTACCTAAATGGTCTGGATTCATTAATTTGGAACAGTACCAAAATCAGTCCAAAAGTCCAAATGGATTGGGATGAAATACAATAAAATTGAAAGGTAGTTTCATTAATTTGGAACGGTACCTAAATGGTCTGGATTCATTAATTTGGAACAGTACCTACATGGTCTTGTATAAATAACAGTCCAAATGGATTGAGATGAAATACAATACCTACCTAAAATTAAAAGGTAGTTTCATTAATTTGGAACAGTACCTACATGGTCTTGTATAAATAACAGTCCAAATGGATTGGGATGAAATACAATACCTAAAATTAAAAGGTAGTTTCAGTAATTTGGAACGGTACCTAAATGATCTTGTATAAATAACAGTCCAAATGGATTGGATGAAATACAATAAAATTAAAAGGTAGTTTCATTAATTTGGAAAGTTACCTAAAGAGGTACTTCCATTAATTTGGAACGGTACCTAAAGAAGTAGTTCTATTAATTTGGAACGATACCTAAAGAGTTAGTTCTATTAATTTGGAACGGTACCTAAAGACGAAAGTTACATCGTCAGAGGTAGTTTGTTATCAAACGGTACCTAAATGAGCTTGTATAAATACTGGGATATAATACAATAAGATCAAGAGTTATTTCGATTAACTCGAAACGGTACCTAAAGAAGGAAATTACCCCTTCCATCCAGGTAGACCACAAGTATGTCGCACATACGACCTCAACAGTCGTTGGACTGTGTCGGTGACCTAGTTTCAGTTGGTTTACGTTGGGAAAAAAACGTGCACCAGAGTCAGACCTGACGGCTACCAAGTTACCACACTCAGGTGGCCTTAGGGCAATAGAGCTTTACTCTTACTCATGGGTCGGTTAACCCTTCCAGAAATATCAAATAATTTGGTATGTTATAATTATTTGCTTTTTTATCATCAGTCCAATTAACAAACTTATTAACAATCTTTCAGAGATTCTCCTAATAAGTACACAACCTCAAAAAAATATTCCTGATGCACATGTAGAAACTACTAAGAGGACCTTGTGGCTTAATAATATCTGCCACTCAGGTCGATCTTTAGGTTAAGCCACGCTTGCCTTGATTGGTCTGTGAATGGGTTGATCGCCCATTACATATCGTTTCCTCCGTGCCTCGGAAAGCACGTTAAGCTGTTGGTTCCGACTGCCATTTAGATCTTTGGCAGTCTTTACGGGTGGTCAGTGACCTGAAAGTCTGACAACCAGTCTTACCGGAGGGCACCGTATTACCTAGTATTAGCTGTCTTGTGGAGATCAAATAAGCAGTCTATGTAAAATACTGGTATTCAGCTGCATCCGGTTAGACTGGAAGCCGACCCCAACATAGTTGGGAAAAGGCTAGGCAGATGATGACTGGTAGAAACTACTAGTGGTAATAATTATGTATTTACTGTTGCTATCAACAAGCTCGATGAATATTTGCCCCCTAAACAAAGTCGTGTTTATAAGCGTCACTTGTTGAGGCTCATCAAATAATAAAGTGTGAGAAAATTTACAAGTTTCTGGTCAGACTTGGACATCTGAGCTTAAAAGTAAATTCATGTGTGCGTTGTGGTGGCAGTCATTCAACTGATACTAAAGTTGTCCAGCCCGAGATAAGAATTGTCTCAAGTGTGGGATTTTTGAATATTTTCAAAAGGTGAAGGTGATGAAGGTACAAATAGCAAATGTGAAAAGATAACAATGTTCTACTAAATGATGCAAAATGTGCATTAGAGTTCATCAAATTGGTTTCTCGGTCATCAGTTCATCACTTATCTTTGTTTAAGGACAATTTACTGTTGCGCGAAAATAAAATCGGATCATAAAGCGAGGTCAAATATTTTAGCAGCTGCTCAGAAGGTCACTCGAGCATAGTAGTCATGGAAATAATAATAATAAATTTATTTTTTCTCATTTATACACAATAATCATACAATGTCAAATGTCTACATAGAGACTGGTGTCTGTTTTAGGTAGAACCTGTATTACAGATCACCAGGCTAACCCTCCGTCGGACATTTCTCATAAGACATTATAATTAAATGAACAAAATTAAATGAGTATAAACAATTCAAATAAGTAAATACAAATGAATTAAATTAAATATAAATTAAATTACAAATAAATCAAATTACAAAAGGTCTAACTGCAAATAAAGTAAATTGCGAATAAATTAAATCAATTACATTTTCAATTAGAGATAGAATAAAAATTTTACAAATCACATAAAACATTATGAAAAAGGTAAAATAAAATAAAATTTAAATATATAAATAAGAGTAAAATGAGACTACGTTCCAAAGTGTAGTGGCCCAAAATGAACAGAGATGCTGAACATTATGTAAGAGCGTGTAACGGTTGCACTCTGGTTCCAGACTCTAGTTTAGAGATAAGCTGGCTTTTATTGTAGCTGGATTTTAATGTCAGGTTGTCTTTGCATAATACTTTAAAATGTGTTCCCGTGGAGTTTCTTGTCCATTCTTCTCCACGAAGACTAGGGACCTAGCGAATGGAATCGAGTTTGATGTAGTTGACAAGACCAAAAGAAATAAAATGAAAAGTCTTGTCTTTTGTGCTTTTACTTCATGAACACGGTAATAACCAGTAATCATCCTGACACTCAAAGTTCATTAATTGTTGGATATTGATACATATACATGTACTCTTACATAGTCTTACATCTAGGTACTTACAGATGGACCTAGAGACAAAGTTAGTAAAATTGGAAGAGCAAAGGAATCTAGTAGAGAAATTGGTGGAAAAGTATAATATGTTAAAAATACAATAAACAAGGAAAACAAGTTGTCCACCTCATTCAAGGATGCGACACATACAGTGATTAATAAATAAAAGAGAGATGTCGAAATGGTAAATGGTGATAGTGGACAACAGTTACTTATAACATTTAGAAGTACATTTGGAGAGGGTTGAAGCAAAGTGGAAAGTTTGCACAAATGAGGATGATAAATCTTCAGGAAATAATGGCACTTTCGATAACAAAGTGTGTGACGAAAATTAATAAGTTAATTGTTTTACAGATCATTATTAAAAATATTTGATGATTGTTCTGTTATAAACTGTTTTGTATTGGATAGTACTTATACGAAATAATGTTATTTTTCCAATTTTGTAAAAGGTAGATGTAGTGTATCAATAAATACCGACACGCCTTACTGGTGGGGCGGGCAGTGGTGGGGTGCGGTCGAGTGAGTCGTTGCACGGACCGCACACTCTCTACTGTTCGGCCGGGCGAGTAAGTCGTGCGCGTTCAAACCAAACTGTGTTGTTTTACTAAATCCCCTACGTACCTAACAACCTAATAGTGACCTGTACAGTGTTAAAAGCAATTTGATAATTGGTATCTGAGCAGGCATTGGACTTAATCTTCAGAGCATACTTTTCTTCGCAACTCATTTCGAAATCAAATGCCAGTTGGCATGTAATGGATTTAATTGTGACTGGTCCGTAGAACACCCTTTTTTCAATCTCATTACACGTCATTTTCATGGATCCTGCTATAGTTATGACAACTACATCTCCTGGACAGATTGGGAAATAAAGCTTGACTCCATCTTTAATAGCATGGCAGGATGGAATTTTCCCATCTAGAATTCTGCCAGTTTTTGAGAGAGTTGACATTTCTGTGATACTATGTTTAATCAAATTTTTATTCAAATATGTTTTGTCCCCTGTATCACCGGTAGACAATACAAGAGCAGGTGATGTTTTCTTTGGCATTTCACTATCCAAATACTTATCCGGATCACTGAATAG